>OX424532.1:8762500-10012500 GCA_949152445.1 Cerastis rubricosa
AACTCACTAGCATCTTGTCTACGAATTGGGTAGAGAAGGGTATATTTGGTAAAAGCGTCGACGATGAGTAAAACGAATTTGTACCCTTCAGACACAGGCAGAGGGCCTAAGGCGTCCACGTGAACAGTGTGGAACGGTGTATCGGGTTTTCCCAGGAAGTAATTGTTTGCAAAGGAGCCCGAGGAACTCTCTTTTGCGACACGCACACGAGACAGTGGGCTATATATTTGCTAACGAACGGTCTGAGTTTGGGGAACCAAAAATGTCTTAGGATGAGGTCAAGGGTCTTCTCTACGTTAATGTGTTCGTGCTCGTCGTGAAATACTCTCAAAAGACTAAGTCTGTGCCCTTTGGGTATATAGCAGAGTAGACGTGGATCTTGGCCTACTGGGGTGTACTTGTAATATAAGACTCCATTTCGGACGGAATAACGATCAGAATCGAGATTGCCATCGTGAAGTCTTTGAATGAGATTTTGTGTCTCGTTGTCGGCTGCTTGTGCAATCTGAGCCCAATTTCTGGGTCTAGAAACTTGATTGACCCTAACAGGGTTGCGACTTAAGTAGTCAGCATGGGGTATCATCACTCCTTTTCGATTGAGAAATGGAAGTCCTGGAGGTAGATCCACCACCTGGCTACTCGAGGCAAAAGGTCTTTCTTTCGCTCGGTTGCCTTAAGGGCGTCACAGTCTGTTACCACCACAAATTTCAGACCAACCAAATAGTGACGAAAGTTTTGGAGGGCTTTAACGACGGCAAGGGTCTCCAGCTCGTAGGAGTGGTATTTTCCTTCGGCACCCTGAGTGGACCTACTGAAATAAGCCACCACGTGTTTTTTTGAATCTGGGTGTACTTGTAGGAGTACCGCACCGTATCCAGCTCTGCTGGCATCTGTATGGAGTTCGGTGGGAAAGCTAGGATTAAAGATGGAAAGGACTGGTTCATTGGTCAGTTCTCCAATGAGATCAAGGCGAATGGCCTCACATTTGGGGCTCCAATTGAATTTGACATTTTTACGGGTTAGATGAGCGATGGGAGCAGTTCTAGTGGAGTAATCTTTTATGTACCGCCGAAAATAGCCCGCCAAACCTAAGAGTTGCCGTACTTGCTTTACGTTTTCAGGTGGCAAGGTATTAACCAGGGCTTCCACTTTTCGTGGACTCGGCCTAACCTGACCCTGACTAACTAACCTCCCTAGATATTCTACTTCTGTGACAAGCAATGAACATTTAGCTAAATTTATTGAGAAACCGGCTGATGTAAGCGTCCTGAGTACTTTACGCAACAGTCCAATCCCTTCTGTCACAGAACTACTTAGTAGGAGGACGTCATCAACGTAAACTAGGACGTTTCCCTCATTAAGATGACAGCGTAAGGTGTCATTTATGATGCGCTGGTAAACTATTGGGGAATTAGCTAAACCGTAAGGCATTTTGACGTACTCAAAGTGTTCTTCCGGTGTCACAAAACCAGTGAAGTGAATGCATTCTTCTTTAAGAGGAATTTGGTGAAACCCTGTAGCCATATCAAGGCTACAGAAGAATTTACAAGCGCCTAACCTATCGATGTGATCATCTATTAGTGGCAGAGGGTATCGATCTTTCACTGTAATTCGATTTAACGCCCTGAAATCTACACAGAGCCTATCTGAGCCGTCACGTTTTCTCACAAGTATAATCGGACTCGCATATTCAGATTTCGAACGCCTAATCACTCCCTTATCTAAAAGGTCTTGTGTAATCTTCCTTACTTTAAGTTTTTCGGAGTAGGATAATCTATAAGGACGATACACAACAGGGGTGGAACTGGTAAGCCTTATCTCCATCTCACCTGTTAGGACTGTGGTCATAGCAGTCCCTGATATTAGATAGTCGGAAAACTCGTCTATGATGGACATAAGGCTATCCAACTCCGTACTCTGAAGGGGTGTGTTTACTTTGATGTTTTCACTCACACAAATGGCATTAACTTTTGCGCTAATTTTGTCGCAACGTGTGAGATATTGCTCATCTTTAGTACGAATGTAAGTAATGCCTTCGCGGTTCAAAACATCAGTGCCAATTATGATAGGAGCGTTCATAAGAGTCGATGGAACTACTACTAAGTCGACTTCAATAGCAATATCGCTGAATTCCACCGTGAGCGTGACGTAAGATGTTGCGATCACTTCTTTCTCACTCAAACCTTTCAACACACAACGTCTCGGTTTTGGCTGACACGTAAAATATTTCAAAATATCTGAAGTGATAAGGGATACATCGAGGGCTCCGCTATCAATGAGCACGTCTACAGGTATTCCATCTACTATCGCGGTAGTCATGTCGTTACTTTGTGCAATGCTTGATCGATAAGAGCAAAGGTTGACATTACGCGGATTTCGTTGCTCGGATTTAGCTTTTGCAAAACATTTGTCTTCAGTATGCCCAGACTTCTTACAGAACGTACAAGATTTGCTCGAAGAGGGTTGTGTATTGGAAGACGAGTCTGAAGCCACGTTAGCAGGCTTACTATTGGTTGTATTTACCTTAGGTCTCGTACAATTGCGACTGATATGACCAGTCTGATTGCATTTGAAACATTTTGGCCCAGAACGGTGGTTTAACTTTATTTGACTTTGCCTTTTAGAATCGACGACCTTGTCGCACTTCGACGGTTTCGCATAAATTGACAGAAACGAGACAATAGTGTCGGGGGTTAAGTTTGCGTTAGCAGTAGCTGCACGCACTTGTGGATTGTCTATACCGCGTATAACTATTAGTATTCGTAATTCATCACTTAGCCCCTGGACTATCCTCAAACGCAATAAGGTACGACGGGCGTATTCTGAGTAAGTTGAATACTTGTCCGAAGTAGTATTCATAGTTTCTAACAAAATATTCGCGTAGTCTAATTTACTCGGACAAAGGGGTTTGAACTCGCGTACGAAATTGGACCACGTCCTATCGTTCGTCACCCATTCCCCCAACCAGACCTTAGCGTCACCCTTAAGGCAAGTAGCCACACGCGACAAACATTCGTAGTCACTCCAACCGTTAGCCTCTCTCGCACGATCCACTTCGTCGCACCATGCCTCGATGCTGTTAATTGATGGGTCAAAGTTCGACACATAATAGTGCTGTGATCTTGCTGGTTGCATAGTTTTTATTGCTTGCATCAAGGCATGAGCGAGAGTGGATATCTCGGAGCCGGGGACACTAGAGTCCATAGACTGATGTCGTTCCGACGTATTAAGGACTATCGGCTCTTTGGCTTTTTGCAAATCCTCGCTATTCTTGTGGGTAGAACTCGTTCGAACCGGGGGCGACGGAGTACAAGTGCGCTTTCTATTACCAATATTGCTACGCGAACGATCCTTACTACGCGGACGATCCTTACTACGCGAATCGCGCCTATCCCTAGTACGCGATCGGTGCCTTTCGGGACTACGAGAATCATGCCTATTACGTAAGCGATCTCGCGAAGTACAACGACTCCTACTTGAATCGCGGTACGATCTACCACTACGGCGATCATTTGAGCCACGAGATCGACGTCGTTTGCGGCCGCGTGACTTATCCCGAGTATGTGACCGTCTGTCACGAGTACACGAGCCTTCACGCCCCATTATCACAAAAAAACAAGCAAACAAAATTATCGAATAAAAATAAAAGTGATAAAGTGGGTAGATGCACAAAAATAGAAAGAATTAAAAAAAATGGTTTTTCTGTTCACGACAATTTATAGCTACGAAATGTTCTCTAAGTGGGCTTTAAAAGTTCTTGATCCCAATTCTGATGTAAGCTTCAGAAATGGAAATTCATTAAAAGAAAAACAAAGTACAACAAAAGAACCATTTTTTTACTTCATAATTACAGTTTAATCAAATCACAATCAACAATTTACTAACACTTAAAATCCACTAACCGAAATGTCACTTTTATCACCTTTAACTAAACTAAACTCAAATGGCTTACGTAACTTTGCGACTAGCTGATGATTCACGCGTCCATCCAGTCAGAGCGCAGAGCAGAAAAAAAGGGGCGAACTATCCCATCACCTCGCTTTTATAGGCGAGGTAGAGGGTAGTTACTGACGTAAGAGAGGATTCTCCTTACAATACATAGTCTGTACCTATGTGTCTGTATATTTATTGCTGTTTATTTTTATTAATGAAGGCATGATTTTTTTTTTGTAAAATATGATGGAAATCAAGTCAATAGTTTCCAAAATCAGTCTTCGATAATAAGATCGAAAGCAAAACTGTGTCTGACTTAATTTTTGGGTAACTTATCCAAAAAAAATGCCAAAACTACTTGTTTACATTCTCTAAAATGTGGTCTACTATTAAACTAAGTTTCCTATTGTACTAACTGTCGATTTTATGAGACTGAACTGTCTCGTATTACGGAACACATTACCTTAATGAAAGAGGCATTTAAGCCGGCTTTAAGGATTATAAACATATTGACCTCTCGGGGGCACTTCATACAAATTCTGCGAAGGCTATAAATGTGTTTAAGGGCTATTTATGTTATAATGAAGACCGTGGCTATTATTACAAAATAAAGTTGTAAATCTGTTGGAAGCGCACACGTGGGAGGTATCGTTCACTTTGGCGGAGGAGCCCTGATTGCGTCTACGCCTGATTTATTCCTGCACTCAATTTATTACTCGGCACGAGATATTTGGTACCTATCACTGCGCACCAGACTCTGCACACAGGAGTGTCTGTTCTAGAAAAGTATTTATTATCCTGTTACAGATTGAGAACTAAAACATTCTTAGAAAACGATATTTTTCTGTAATACCCTCGAATGGTTCGTAGTGTTTACGGATTTGCGCCATCATTTCCTGTCTGTCCTATATCAACAGAGATTTTGAACCAAAAATGAATTGGATTTTTTCGACACTTTGATTAGGTTGGTAGTAATGGTTAGGGTTTCCTTTAATAAGAAGCTCAATGACCCTTTTATCACGGGCCTGACTAATTCTTGTGCAATCTAAATCATGCTCCATATGAAGCACTAGCTTCTGCCCGCGGCTTCGCCCGCGTGGAGTTTGGAAATTGCCTACATATATGTTACCCTCGCAAAATAATGTCGAAAATAGTAATTTAAATGTTATAGATAATAGTTGTTGGCTGCAGTTTCGCTCGCACGTAAGTGTATGTATAGGATAAATAGTTGTGTTAAAGTCTGTGATTTTCAAAGTAAGAAGCCAGATAATTAATTCTGGTTAGAAAAAGTATATCGCTGCGTTTTTTAATTATTTTATACTGATAGTGACTTAAATAGCTTGAACCAGAATTTACTTTTAACTTTATACTTGTCTTCCGAGCTACGATGCCGGAGCTCAAATGCCCCGGTTCACAATCCACGCTTTTCGATACAGTTAATAGTCTAAATGAGCTAGCTTACAATTTTGTTTAATTAAAAAATATTCAGAGTAAAACAAAACTATTTTAATAATGAATTTGCCTAGCATCTCTTTGTAAATGTCGTTTGCGGTATTTCTTTTCGGAGAAAGCTACATAAAACTGCCCATGTGAGAAACAGTTCTCACTTGAATCAATGCCAGCCATAGCCTAGGGGACGATATTGAGACATTGTGTATTTTAAATTTCCTTATTTGCACCTAGAAAGAGAGGTCAAGCTGAAAATACAATATGGCGCCGAAAAAAATTCTCATTTTGTTTTCGGCAACCCGGAAAACCACGAAAACGACACCCATGAAGAAAAAACAGAAAGTTTTCGTCGGCGCCATCCTTAATTTTCATTTGGACCTTATTTTTATTGCCAGCGACCCAGAAAATCATGAAAACGACACCCATGGAGAAACAACCGAAAGTTTTCCTCGGCACCATCTTGTATTTTTATTTGACCTCATTCTCGTTATCAGCGATCCTGACAGCCACGAAAAAGACACCCGTGAAAGAAAAATTGAAAGTTTTCTTCGGCGCCATCTTGGATTTTAACTTTGACCTGATTTTTATAGTAAGCGACCTCGAAACCCACCAAAACGACACCCATGAAGCCATTGAGTCGCGCCAGTATCCAGTCGCGGGAGTGTCTGTCGCGCAAGTGGGTTCCCGCAAGTGTCCTTCGCGCAAATGTCTTTCGCACAAATGTCCCAGATCCCCTAGATATTGTCGCAACTATAAAACATTAATAAAAATCATGATAAATTAGTGAACTTATCACAACAGGAGCGGAAGAGATATTCTAGAAAAAGCTGCTTTGTAGTATACACGAGTTCAATAAATTTCCTATCTGCCATCGAACTTTTTCAAGTATTTATTGAAAACTTCTCTGCTATGCATGTAAATACTTGTAATGTGGATTCTCGATATTGGAATTCTGCGCCTGCTATCTGAATTTATTGGCGGAAAGCCGTTACATTCCAAATTGTAACTTCATGGGAACAGAATTTTTTTGAAAATTTTATCGGTACTTCGCATGTTTTCGGGTAACGTGACAAATTCATTTTGATAGCAAACCGACTCCTGGTAATGGTACGCTTTTCATCTGACGCGTGATTTACGATGTAAAAAAACACTTGAAACAAACAAACTCCTTTCAAAGTGCGGGATCACTGCATGTTATTCCACTTCGTGTAAACAAGGAGTCGTTTCCAAGCATTTGCAAGAGACGAGTGTTGAATGGAAGTAAAAACAGTTACGACTGTACAGAAAAGGAAATTGTCATCATTTCCCACAATCCTTGTCGGAGCGTTTCCTCGACTACAAAAAGAAAACCCCGCCGAGGAATAGTTCTTTATGCAGCCGAGTTCAAAGAACTCCCTTCAATTGAGTGGTACTCAGACCTTATGAAGTGTAAGAAGCGCTAGTTGCAAAGTACGAAGTACTTCTTAATTTTTAGTTTGCAAAGGGAGCATTGAGTGTGTTGAAGGTTTTGCTTTGCACAATTTCACTAGAATTTTGCGAGTTTTTTAGTTACTTGAAGGTTAAATGCACTGAAATATTTTGAAACGTTCGTGTTTAAAAACATGTAAAAAGCTTGAAACCGTTGAGGTACAGACTCCTCGCCACATAAACATTTGAATACAGACAGACAAATAAATATTTCAGTGCGGAGTAGGGGCGAAGTGTAAGTCATTCATCGTCTGAGAGTGTCATTTAAATGTGATTCATGAAAATGTACTCGGTCGTCGTGTTCGCAGCTAGAGGTGCTACACACATTACTGTCGAAACTTGTGTTCGGTCTGCAGTTACTCCTAGAAATGTTTTACACTTTTGTAGTCCTTTTATGTCTCTATCTTGTTGAATAAATACAAACTTCAGTAGAAAAAAAATGTGTGTAATATACACACATCAAAAGTGTCTAGGGATCAACATATATTTTTGCAATAACTTTTCTCCTGATTGATGTTAATTAAAATTTTCTTTAAGGATTCATCAAATAAAGTGTTTTCGTTTGTCACAGTAACGATAAACCAAGTCACCTTTGCATTAATAAAGAAATTTGCCATTTTCTAATAAAGGGATTTTTGACATTTGAACCACTAACATTAAAGTTCGAAAAAAAGACTGAAATAACAGTTTTCTTTAAAATTTTATTGGGTAACTTAAACAATTAATAATCCGTGTTTCTACCGCGAACACTAACAACACAAGAACATCGGTTTGGCATACTCAAAATGAGTTCATCCAAATCACGCTGTGGAATGGCCGCCCATGTTCGTTGCAACAACAAAAAAAGGTCTTCTTGCGACTGGATACCCTCCATATTCGGCAGAGCTCTTCTCTGTAGCATATCCCATGCATGCTCAATCGGGTTCAAGTCTGGCGACTGAGCAGGCCAGGGCAGGACATTGAAGTTAGCTGCGGCGAGAGTCTGTCTTACAACTCTTGCGGTGTGCGGTCGTGCATTATCATGCATTAACTGAAATAAGGGACCGATTTGCACTTGTAGAGGAACGATGACGTCTGATACAATCGTCTCAGCATAAATTTGAGCGTTGAGGTTGCCTCTGATCCAAATCAACTCAGTTCTTCCGCCGATCCAAATACCCGCCCATACCATGATGGTTCCACCACTATAAGGATGGACTTCCTGGCAGGATTTTAATCGCTGTTGGCGTCCAGGGGTTCTCCAGTGTCGTATACGTCTTGTATCCGGTCTCATACCAAAACGAGACTCATCAGAAAAGCACACGAAACGCCATTGTTCTTCTGCCCAATTTCTGTGTTCAAGAGCCCATTGATATCGAATCCTACGATTGTGCATTGCTATAGGTGGTACCCGTAGCGGTCTTCGGGAATGAAGGTTCACTTCATGCAAGCGGTTTCTGACTGTTTGGTCGCTAATTAAGTTCCCTGAAGAGTGATGAAGCCTCACTGCTAACATCATGGCGGTTATTGTTGGAGCTCTTCGAGTTAAGATTTGAATGTATCGGTCTTGTCTCCGTGTGGTGCAGCGATACCGTCCTCCATGGCGCTCAGCCACGGTACCAGTGCTTCGGTAACGTGTCCAAAGTCGACTGATAACACTCTGACTTGTATTCAGAGCTAAAGCCACAGTACGTTGCCGGGAACCAGCTTCTATCATTCCCACGGCTCTGAGCATTTCTTCCCTGCTTAAATGACGTCGCCGCTCCATAATAACGTTGGTTTTAATCAGTAGTAGGGAAACAGTAGCACTAATAATGTCTTCAATGCGTTGTATGTTTTTATAGGGAAAATATTGACAGCTGATTTTCATCTTTTACTCGAATTTGATTCACAGTTCCTGATTCAAATTATGAAATGCACCAAAAAGGATCCATATAAATTTATAAAATCATAAATTTATTACAAAGCCACATCTCAATCTCAAGAAATCCGCATAAAAATGCTTGATCCCTAGACACTTTTGATGTGTGTATGTGTGTATGTGTGAAAGTGTGTGTGTGAGATATAGTGTCTCCATAAAACTGGACCACAATTAACTAAACTTATTCAAGTCACAAGCTACGTTAAAAATTCAGCTCATCAGAAAAGTGGGATTGTAAATTAAATAATCCTAAAAGTTTAGACCGTCGTCCATTCAGTAGAAAATAATGTCCAAGTTCTTTTTTGGTAATAAACTGTGAACTTAGTGGAATTCTATAGTAACTGAACACGGAAGCCCTAGTTATATAAAGTCTGCAGTAACCCGACGCCATTGCCAGTGTGTCAGGTCCCTAACTCCACAAATATGTATGCGAAGCTGCAGCTCTCTAAAAGCTTTTGTCCAACACGCACGGTTATTTTCTTGAGATGTTCACATTCGCTTACAATGTATATTTTATTTGGGTAAACATGTAGCTACTTGAAAATTTACTGCGAACAGTAACACTAGTTTACTTAAAAGCAACGTATTTTTACTTCGAATCGAGAAGAGTTTCGCTTTGACCGAGTATAGAACTGGACATAATTAGGAGTTGGCGAGTCAAGTTATGATCTTGAAGTGGTTTTTGACAATTGATTTATGCTAGTCTTAGTAAATCTATTTTACAATGAATGTGTGCCTTCTAAATAAAGCTTTGTATGGCAAGATCTTTCAAGTAAGCCGTATGATAAAACGACCTTTTCACTCATCAGAATTCAACCATCTAAAATAAACATTTTTGATATTTGTTTACATTCTGTGTGAATTCCACAGCATAGAATAGATTGCTAGACGTCATGCGTAGTTTTGTAGGTCTTAATGACATGATATACCCTGTACGTAAAGAGCAATATGTTATAGGTGTAAATGTATTTGTAATCACATTCTCGAAAACGGGTGTAACGATTTCATTGAAGTTGCAATATAGCGGTTTACGGGGCCGAACTATCAATAGCTAGGTCATATTTGGGAAAGTTAGCTGCCCAAGTTCTGCATAGTTATGTGAGCAATACATTTTCAGGGTAAAATAGTCCTGAAACATCTATTATCTTCTATAAAATTACATCTTTTATTTCATAATACATGGCCAATGTCCATGGGACTTTTCCACATAAATGGAAATTCAAAAAAGAACCTTCGAAATGCACTAAAAAGTTAACGAAGTATCTCAAGAGCTTGAAAATTAAAA
Organism: Cerastis rubricosa; assembly: GCA_949152445.1. Lineage (NCBI taxonomy): Eukaryota > Metazoa > Arthropoda > Insecta > Lepidoptera > Noctuidae > Cerastis > Cerastis rubricosa. Next base: position 8,772,535 of record OX424532.1, read on the forward strand.
ATAAGAGCATATAAAATATTATAAACATTTTCTCAAAGTTAGATAAACTGATAACTGGCAGCAAGCAAAGATAGCTGGATTTTAATTTAGATGAAAGATTTTAATCAGGAGGCGTTGAGAAAACGAACGGCCTTTGCTTACCCGTAGGATATAATATTATAAGCTGGAGTTTAGTCATAGATAACTTGAAGTGATGTTATTTTAATAAATTAAAGTCAGAGTTTGATTAAATTTCTCGTCGATAAACTTCAAGATTAGATATTGAATCTCATTAGATGTAGCAAAATTTTCTCTGACGGTTTTTTTCTTTGGCTGTTGAAACTAATTTCACAGCTTCAATTTTTACTATTTTTGCTTTTTAACAAACAAAATAGAAGTCTATTAACATCGTGATAACATTTTATATGGTTTGGAAAGTAAACAGAAAAAAAATAAGGTTATCCAAGATTCACCATAATTTTTTCGACGTCCAATTACAAAATAGAGACCCAGAATAGTCTTTCATCTGTAGCTATTCGTTGTGGATACGTAGCATAATGCCTGACAAATCATAATCTCTGAATACGAATCACAGCCATATCATATTATTATTCAAGCCAGATGTTGAGATCCTTAATCTAAACTAATATTACAAAGAGGAAATAATTGATTGTTTGTTTGTTACAATTTAACTCAAAAACGACTCGACCAAATTTTAAAATTCTTTCTCCATTAGAAAGCTACCGAGTAACATAGGCTAGCTAAGCTGCTCTGTATGGTGTCGGACGTAAAGAATAGCACCATCCCATATCTCCTCGTGGGTGTCGTAAGAGGCGACTAACAGACTTGCCAGAGAATGCGCAGCAGAGTTCTCTGTGATTTTGTACCAACCGTACTGCGATCGCCAACCCGCCTGCCAAGCGTGGCGATTATGGCAAAACCTCCCAAAATGTCAATGTGGGAGAGGCCTATGTCCAGCAGTGGACGTCTTTTGGGCTGAAATGATGATGATGATGATGAACCTTCTATATTATAACACAATTTTCGCGGACGAAGTCGCGGGCGAAGTGCTAGTTATTAATAAATAACTAATATTTTACATGTGAGTGTACTATTGGGTACTACAGTATATTCCCAATGCCGTGATGATATGTTATGTTAGTTAACATCCGAGTCTGATAAAGTGTCAAATGTTATTGTTACCAATGCCATTTTTCAATGCTTTCTAATTCCAAAGTCCCCATAGATTGAAATTACGCTACTACTCTTGGCTACAAAATTACTGGTTACATATTCTTCTACAGGTGTGTTTCGCTATCCATTCTGTTGATTTAATTTCTAACTCACCGCTTCCTTATCCCATGGGAAACTATGATGTGGAGGTAATAAATTTTCAAGCAACCGCAAGGGACTTCATTCATCATTACTTAAATAATATGCATAAGAAGTAGCTTGAGGAAGTCTCGATAAAATATGGCCAAATTTAAATATGCACTTATTGCTGTTAACCAAGAACTGCCCCACTTGTGTAAAGTTGGCAAGTACTATTGCTGAAAATGAGGATTTGATTTTAAATTTGATTCCCAGGTGAAGCTAAGTTAGGTACTTGGGTTTTCCATCAGAAATTTATCAGTAACTGCCCTTTTTAACTGCTGAGTCTTTTTTTTAACTCTCTACTTTCTACTCTATTAAATAGAACATAAACATAACGGCAAATTGTGAGTGTATTATAGATAAAGCTCTGCCTTACCCTTCAAGGATTATACGTTCAAAGTTATATTCTGTTCTCTGCACTAAAAACGAGTAAATTCCAAACTAAACAACAATATACTCGAAAAGCGAATCATTTCGCATAAGAACTTTATAATCCGTGTGATGATAAAAGCAATTACCACATGCTAAATAATCGGTAATCACAAACGACGTACATTATGTGGACGGTTTAATTGGAGGCGCTGATAGAAATCGACAAAGGGAAATGTTCGTTGCGTCGTGTATGGAAATGCTTTTAATATTGTATACTTTATGATGGCTAATTAAAAGTTTAATGATAAGTGGTAATGGACCATACTGGAGGAGCTCTACATCACCAAACGGCTTTCCACAATCTATCTATAGCTGGAGTGTCCTCTCAGTTATTCCAAACATAGGGTTGGCTTAGGCATTGTCTAGAAAGACTTAAGATATTTGGCCGGGTAGAAGGTAAATGCATGTTAGGTAGAGCACTGGCAAGATGGCTGTTGGAGGTAGCCTGTACCAAACGGTTCACACTGCACGAGACCGCATTGACTTGAAAATGTGTCATATGTATCGAGATAACATCCTCAGCAGTAAGGGAACGACGAACAAGAAGATTAATTGTTTCTACACTTAATTGGAAAGCAAAAAATACATATTTCAGGTCTTGTGACGGTAAAAAAAAATTATAAGTCTTTGAACCACCTTAGCCTATCGCAGTTCACAGCTAGGCGTAAGCCTGTCCCAAGTCACAACACCCTATTATGGTCCACCATTCGCATCCAGTTTATCCCATCCACGTTAAAATCAAGGTTTGAAAGCAGAAAACATGTCTCTGCTGTCTCTGAGTTATAGAAAACAAGTCCACAAAAGTTTTAAATCTACTAACTCACTGAAAAATAATATTTCTGTCACGCCTGATAATTTCAGCATAGCAGTTACTTCTAAGATGAATCTGTAACTATTTTTTAACTTGTCGCTATCAGTGACTTGCCGTCTGTTCTGTAGACGGGAAAAGGGGAATACCTATGACCTATACCTATGAATACATTCTGTACGTAAGTTATAGCTACTTAGTTTACATTTAACCTGGAATTAGACCAGAGAAGGTGCAGTTTAATCCTGCCTTTTTTTTTTTTTAGTGTGGGAATTCATCAAATGACTTCTTCCGATCTGGGCGGAGCGGAAGTCTTGACTGACTAAAACCCATCCATGTTCCTTCTTAGATGTTCGTCTCTGTTCGTCATAAGACGGACGGACGGTGAGCTAGCCCATTACTCACCGTCCACAGGCCCGCGCCTACGGTGGCCGGGGGCCACTGGTTGCCCCCCGACGCCCGGGGTGTCTCCCGCGGCGGCTGGGACGTGAGGTTCTCCACCTCTCACGTTCCGCCACCTCCTTCGCTAGCATGACTGCTTCGCAGAAGGAGGCGACGGCTTCCCATTCCCTCTCGCTCCGGAACATGGATTGAACCAGGGCCGGAAACGAGAGGTCGCCGCCGCCGAAACAACCGTGTCCGGTGAGGACCTGCGTCAGGCGGAAGGTGAGGGCGCCGTGGCACCTCTCCAGCCACTCCTCAAAGAGGGGACTTGTCACCACTATTGTGGCGTGCCCTGCACGGGGTTGCGACAGTCGCTCTCTCCATGTCGCCATGAGATCGCGCCGGAGGTTTGTCCGCTGAGCGACAATTTGCCGCGGCAGCGGAGTTTCCCCCCGGCGTAGTGCCTCCGCGCGCCATTCGTGCAGGCACGCAAGGACTATCGCCTCCAGATCCCATGGCGGCAATCCGGCCAAGAGGCTCGCCCCCTCGCCGGAGATCGTGCGGTACCCCCGGATCAGCCTTACGGCTACCACCTTCTGGGGCACGTTCAGGTAATGGGCGGCTCGCCGCCTCAAAGAACGTGCCCACACCGGGGCCCCGTAAAGGGCCATGGACCGCACGACCCCCGCGTAGAGCCTCCGGCAGGAGGCGTTTGGACACACCAGGTTGGGCAAGAGCCGCTTGAACGCAGCCCCAGCCCGTTCCAGTTTGGGGGCCAAACGTCGGAAATGCTCCACGAAGTTCCACCGACTGTCGAGGACAAGCCCTAGGTACTTCAGCGTCGACTCGACGCCGATTGGAGCCCCTCCTACCGTCAGTATGGATCCCGACGGTGGCGCATTCCGAGGCCCATGAAAGCACATGGCCTCGGACTTGTGCAATGCCACCTCGAGACCCAGTTGCCGGATTCTATCCACGACTAAGTTTAATCCTGCCTGACGATTATTTGATTTGAAAATAAATATTTATATAAATATTTCTTTTTTGTATCCTAATATTATTGAGGTGTGTTGTGTTGTATTATTCATGGCTAAATAATACCAGTCTCATGGGTCGATCTTCAGGTTAAGCCATGCTTGCCTAGGTTGGTCTGTGGATGGGAGACCACCCATTATATACCAAGTTTCATCCATTCCTCGGAAAGCACTTTAAACTGTTGGTCTCGGTTGTCATTTGTAGATTTTTGACAAACGTTACAGACTGACAACCAGTCTTATCAAGGGGTACGGTATTAACCAGTATCATGCAGTCGCTCTATGTAAAATATTGGTGTTCAGCTGCGTCCGGTTAGACTGGAAGCCGACCCCAACATAGTTTCGAAAAGGCTAGGTAGATGATGTTGTTTGTTTCCTTGTATGGTATAGTATTTTTGTGTCTCATAAGTGTTGTTTAGATTTTTGTGCAAATGTTAACATTAAATAAAATGTATTTCTACTTGTACTATGCCCATTTTTAATAATCTTAAGCGATACCGATGATACGAATACAAAAATTTGGCGTTAGGAAAAAATTTTATATAGCCTTTTATAGACAAGTCACCTAGCATAACTTAGTAAAAACGGTGATAAGTCCAATCTCAATCCACAATATAATTAATATGCCTAATATGTCTAGTGAGCCTTTTTACGTTTCAAGATAATTAAGATAAGTTAAAATTAATTGAATAATTGTGTTGCCATTAGACAATTTGGGAAGCCACGCTTTCACTCATTAGCTTTCACTAATTATTGAAGATTATTCTCTTCACGTAATAATTATTCGAGCCGGGACTGAATGCGAAGTAATGGAAAGGTTCTAAAGTTATAAAGAAAAGTTCGTGGTACACCGCGTCACGTCAAAGTTTTTTAATGTATTACCTACTTTTTCTTGGTGACCTGATTTCGAATTCATAAAGCTATCAGCAATTTAAATTAGCATTACAAACGAACAATGGTGAGCGTGATTATCGCTTTTTGGGTTATCTTAGATTATTTCCAGTTGTTTGTCGTTGTCATTTTCATCTTTTTCTGTTTACTAATCCCATTTTGTTTGAACAACTACAACTAGCTGTCCGGCGCAACTTCTTTTGCGTCACATTTTCCCCGTTTTCGCATAATGTTTCATTACTGCTCCACTCCTATTGGTCGTAGCGTGATGATATATAGCTTATAGCCTTTCTCGACAAATGGACTATATACCACTGAAAGAATTTTTCAAATCGAACCAGTAGTTTCGGAGCCTATTCCATGCAAACAAACAAACAAACAATCAAATCTTTCCTCTTTATAATATTAGTTTAGAAAAAATCGGTGAACATCCATAAAAAAATGCATACAGTCGAACATGAACCACCTTCTTTTGCAAGACGTTTAGTACCCTAGTGGCTACGTTAATTGCGGCGTCAGTGACGTTTTAACGATTAGTCCTCAAAAACCAAAAAAATAAACCTGTTAAAAAAGGGACACTTTGGGCACTCCAGCAACCATTATATATCAATTCAATTGAATTTATTCAAGAACAATTCACTATTGTGTTTGAAATAATAAATCTATAAATAACACAAACTAATAGAAACACGTTCATTAAAATTATAAAACTAACACGTTGGCGTAACACAGGGCAAGTACACTAAATTAGAGAAATAACACAAAAATAAAATAAAATAAACATTCAACAACATTACAAATTAAAAAACAAATATGTGGATATGTGATGACATATCCACATTCATTCCATCTTCTATCGAATACAGTCATTTTTCCAATAGGAATGCTTTAACTTAATAATATTTTATCACCATGATAATACAGATTTACGACTTAACTCTACAAAACTTTTGAGTAATAATAAATAAGACGACGAAGTACGACCAAGTGGACACACTTTATAAATGCGCAATGCATGCACTTCAATGCATTGATAAACCAAACTTATAAGTTTTGCACCTATGGGGGGTCACACTGCGGCGCGACGTTCATGTTAATTTGGCAACATGAACTCTTTCTGGTTCTATTACTGAATACATTCAATTCAAGCGTTTACAGTATTTTTCGGTAAAAGGGTTTTTGTAATACTCTCACTTTTGTTTTCTATTGACTGATAAGGCTCTCAGATATGCTTTTTTTAAATTTCCGTCTGGACCTATGATAGATCAAGAATTGCATTTGTTTGCTTTGGTTCATACATTCCTTCTTAGCGTGCCGAAGGAAATCTAAATCGATTCGCCCTAGAAATTGCCAACGGATTCCTCTAATACTTAAAACAATTATATACTAACAGGTTTTAGTTTAATAGTAGATTATGCACCAAGGGGATAAAGTAGTGTAGGTATCATGTAGCGGGCGTCGTATTGAATCCCGAGCAAAAAGAAGGATTCTAGAGTTAACTCCCGAGCAAAGCGAGGGAGATAAGACAAGAATCTGAGTGCAGCGTGGGAATCAAGGTCGCCCAAGACGAAGGCACCTTTATCCCCGAGGTGAATACTCTACTTTTCACACCATCTACGAGACAATAAAAGCCGTAGTACTAGAATCAAAGTATTTATTAAAATAACAATTACAGTCTGTTAGTAGACCTATTTAAAACAATTAAACGTTAAAGGTAACGTTTGATACATAAGTCCAGTTGTGGAAAGTCAAAGTTATGTTTTTATTCGGTACATATATTGAAGTGGAGGAGAAGTTTACTTGAGTATTACTGTTAAGTAAAGTTTCAGTAACTTGGGTCTGCTGAGGACCATTTTGAATCGTGAAAGTCGGTGAAGGTGGTGCTTGAGGTAGCGGGCTAGATGAAAATAGTGTTTTGATGTGGAAGGTTGTGGTGACAAAGGTGTCCAAAGATCAACGGTTATCAGTTATCAAAGGTGTTTTAAGTTCGATGTTGTCACTAATGCGGCTAATTTTATCCTTATTTTGTAATTTTCAAGGTAGCCCTCTGCTACTACATTAGATTTCCAGCCACCATGTCTTTTAATCTGGGTCATGTCTGCTCCCGAGTCCGCCAATAGAGTAGCCGACGTTTTCCTGAAACAATGAACTGTGTAGAACTCGGCATTTGCCAATTTCAAGTATTTCTCAATTTCTTTCGGCATGCTGCTGATCTTATTTTTTTCAATGACTTGCCTGGTGCACTTACCATTAATATAAGCTATGAGAAATATAGTATTTATATTAGAGGGGCGTAGAGCTTGTTACTTTTCGATAATTCTTACTTAGTCTCCACGGACTACGAATGACCGTTCTTTCTTTGATTTTGTTTCTGGCTAATTTACCAGCAACAAATCTGGATGTTTTTCGACATCTTTGATTTTAATGTTAACGAGTACATTTCCACGGCAAGCGCCATTCCCTCCGAAAATCAATGCCACCTGTAACAAAAATAGGTAAGTAGGTTAGTATTTAAGTAGGAAGGTAACTTACGTAATATATTATTTTTTATGTACTACATGTCAAATACTATCTTATATTTGACTGACACACTCGTGTGCGTGTCTGTCTAATCTAAGAAAGTTTATTATTTTTAATAACAACACATAAACCTTACGAAGGTTTACAATAATAATTATTATTCAACTTAGAGTCAAAACATCATAATCATCAGTACATCTCACACAAGCGATCGATTCATGAGCGGGGTAGCTAGTACCTATACTTATATATAGTAAAAAGTTATGTGGCTATTTTAGTTACTAAAAAATTAATAAATAGGTAAGTACTCGCTTTTGTGGCAAGCAAGCTGTGGTCAGGGGCTTCATTTAAAAACGTTTCCACATTTTGAGCAGTGAAAACTTTTGATTTTTTAGGACGATGTCCTTCTGATTTCCTTTTTAAAAATGCTAGTAATTTGGTGTATGTATTAATTTGTATATTATTTTTGATACTTATTGTTGACCTGATCACCATAGGCTACCTGGCTTCTTTGTCAGTCAGTCGCCAGCATTACCTTACCCATTTTCCTCATTTTTGCTTTGTGAGATGAGTCAGGTAATGGTGAAGGGCTTTGTACATGATAAATGCTGGAAGTAGACTAAAAGCACTGATTCAGATTCAGATTTGACGCCCTTTGTAGTTTTCCACTTGTATAAATCGTCGTAGGCTTTCATGTACGATTCCTTGGACTTTTCTGGGAGCAGATTGTTGGTAATGTCAATGGCTTCAGATTTAATGTACTCTGGAGTCAAATCACTATCGTCACTCGACATTTTTGTGAGAATTTGCAATGTTTTAAGTAATTTGTTGTAAAACAATGAACAAAGCAAAGCAATTTTCAGTATTCGCGACTCTTTTTAATTTGTGTTCTATTTTTCTTTTAATTATATTTTATCTCGTGGTGGCCAGTTCGATTTTCGAACAATTTAATTTTTAGTGCAGATCATAATGGTGAATGCATGGAATTAGTATGTACCTACTAGGTACCTATCTTAAATATTCGTATACGATTTATGTTCCAAATTCAAATCACAATACTGACCAGCGGATCATAATGAAATTCAGTACAATGTTAATGCCCTGCTAAACCTCAGGTCGTAAATGACTTAGGTACTTTAGGTTAGGTTTGCACGACATATAATTTGACATTGTCGAGCAGGTGGTGTGAAATAGTACATTATGTATTAAGGGCGGTACGTAAAGAATTACGATCGAGGCTCTAGTAGAAGCCCGAAGTCGAAGACTGAGGGTTTTCTGAGTCGAGGTTCGTAATTCCCGTACCGCCCGTGAAACATACAATGTTTTTTATCACATTTGCGAGTAAATAATATTGAATTATAGCCTTAATACACAAGTCAGGCCAACTATTATTACGAAATACGTGAACTTTTTTTAAGCGGATGGCGGTTTTTACCCACACCACAGATTATACAAATGTTTCGTTCAGAAACGTTAAGGGCAACTGTTACTTATTTATTTATTTATTTATAAAAATAAGCACGCCAACAGCACAGTCACTTACAATTCAATGAAACTTACATCTAAAAATTGGCATTCCAGTAACCATACAAATAACAAGCATGCATGACACTTAACTAATGAAATCAGAGACAAGAAAAAATAAAAGGGTGTCCAGCAGACCTAAATCCAGAACACTACAAAAACAAAACAATTAGAGCTACATAGACGAACATTGTTCGCACTGTTTATATAGGGAACGTCTGTATGAAGCGAAACTCATAGAAAAAACATCGATAGGGTAATCTGTCAAGTTAGACCTTTCATTATAAAGCCTCGCCATACGTGTTAGGGGGCTATTAAAGGTGGTATTTAAAGTGGATGTTGACAATTGGAAAATGCGATGGTGTCGCTTGCTACGCTGGCAAGTCCTAAAGTTAAAATAGTCCACTAATTGCGCATCTATAGAACCATTTATAATTTTGTATAAAATAAGTAAGTCGGAATGGATCCGTCTTTCTTTTAAGCTAATCATCTTAAAGTGCCCTAACCTATCATTGTAATCCGGTATAGCTTTTCGGATCCCATTCTTCATACACAGATACCTAACAAAACGGGCTTGAACAGATTCAACATTAACAGAGTAACCTGAGTAATAGGGAGACCAAATAGTGGAACAATACTCCAAGGTGCTCCTTACCAGTGCGTTATGTAGGCATACAGCCATGACGGAGTGTAACAAAATAAAATAATTTTGAAAAATAAAAAGTTTTGATACAAAAACTATTATTAAGAACATTAGTTGAGTATATAAGTAACATCTAGCGAGATTGCAATGAAATTCCTATTTAGATAACATTTTAAGAAAATTTTTCAATTGCGTGTAAACTTCTTGCTTGAACTTGCAAGACCTGAGTAATATGATAAAATTTAAAAAAAATTACCTACCGACCGTGGCTTTCGTGACAAAAAGAAAGCTCGAGGGTTTTATATAGGGCATTACGGCAAAGTTAACTGTATGTTTAGATACTGTTTACGTGCAAGTGTGATGAAAATTAACTTTAACGTTTGTTCCCTGATAATGCCAAAAGAATACGCGGTCACGTGAGCGGAGCCGCGGGCACAGCTAGTTAACTAAGGCACTGATTGAAAGAGGCAGTTGTAAATATCAGTTTTGGTAAGTTAAAAATTATAAATGGACCGTTTAATAACTAGTTCAGCATTTAAAACTAAGCAGTAAAGTAAACAAAAATGAGTTATAAAAAATAATTAAATGGATTAGTGAATATATAATTGAGCAGGAAAATAATTAAATGGTAAAAAATATTGAACGACCGGTTACGTGTGGGCAGTATTAAATCGGAATTTGTCGGTAAGAAATCTCATTTTAAGCAATTCTATAAACAATGAGGTGTAAGGCGGGGTGTACCCCATCTCCCCTGGCACCACTCCCATCAAAAGGTAATGCACCGTTCTTGAGAAAAACCAATTATTGTAACCTAACCTCAAAAAAAATTATATTCGCTTAAAAAGCATAGTCGACGTAGCCCTGCTATGTAGCCCTGCTGCGGGGCTCCTATTTCTGTCTGCAGGGTTTACAGTAACCTAACACGAAGGGGAAGTCGGGGTGCCCCAAGTCCGATGATCTGCCGAACTATTTATCGAACCGCTCATGCCATCATTAATACAGCTCATTCAGTTATTGGACTGTTCAATTATTTTTAGAATTGACATTGTATGATAAAATAACCGACAAATTGATTTTTTATTACCGTCCATGTTTTACTGTCGCAATAATTAATCAACTGCCATTGAATTATATAACGTGTAACGTTAAATGCGCAAAACCTGAAAATAGTTTGATCAGAATAACGAGCAGAATCAATTGAAGCTCTTTTTAATATAGGTCGCATTTTTCAAAAAAAAATACATTAAAAGTTTTGCCCTGTCTATTTGTTCATAGGCCATCACGTGCGCAAACCCGCCAAAATAGGTAAACAAACACAAATGTTTGTCGTCCAATTTAAATTATGTCATACGCGGGAAAAAAAGAAAGAAACAATCAGAATTGCCAGTAAAACTAAAACTGCACATAAAACCCTATAAGTTTTTTTAATGTTTTTTTCTCTCTCAGAATTAGGTCAATTGTTTAAAAAATCATTTGGGGTGTCTGAGGTTTTGCGCATTTAACGTTACACGGTGTATAACTGCTCAGTATGTTTTCCAACTGATCATAATAACATCTCGAATATTTAAACAACAGCTCAAAAAATTAGTTCCCTTTAACTAATACAATAGGAAAAATATTATGAAAGTGAAACATAAACTCCAAGCATCAGAACTGAATGATAATCTGCGTTAGAGGACGTTCTTTTATTTATTATCTTTGAAGACTGTTTATAGGATTACTGGTAAGGCCTTCTTTCATTTAATATACTTGTCCAGTGATGTACCACCTATTATATAGATTTATGTGTGTTGTAATGAGATCTAGAATTCTAGACCATTCTATCGACTCCCTTGGGTGCCGTAAGAAGTGACTGTGTACTAATAACATAGTGGAATTACTTATATCGTGTGAGTTGCAATATTCCTAGGGTTGACCTCAAAATCAGAAAAAACCAGCTGAGTCAATTTGCTACAAATAAAAACTGAACTGTCATACTCCTATAGGGGTTTAATAATTATGGACAGTTGTAAGTCAATCTACTGAAAAACACTTCTTATGAAAAGTATGGAAATGTAATGGAAAGTATGGTATGGTTTTTATATTTTTATAGTTATCAAATAATTATGTTTAGAAATGTAGGTCCAAGGTCCAATTATTACAATTTCTATTAATCCCGCTTATCATCTTTGCCAAGTCTTTTCCCAAACTATGTTGGGGTCGGCTTCCAGTGGATGCAGCTGAGTACCAGTATTTTACATGAAATGACTGCCTATCTGACTTCCACTACCCAGTAACTGGGTAATACGATACCCCTTGGTAAGAGTGGATGGCACACTTTCGGCTTCTGACTACTCGCAATGACTGTCAAGAATCTACAAATGACAGCCGCAACCAACGGCTTAACGTGCTTTCCGCGGCACGGAGGAAATTCGGTATGTAATTATGGTCACCTATCAACGGACCAACTTCGGCAAGCACGGCTTAACCTTAAAGATCGACCCGAGTGGCTGTAATTATTTAGCCACGAGCTCCTTTTCTTAATCCTGCTATCGAAACTAAAATAATTATGCTTTTGCTAGAGTTGAATTACACAATAGTTGGACGAGAGTAGTGTATGGCGCAACATTGAATAATTCTCATTATTATTTCTTTATACATTTTGTTATTTTAATAATACTGCTGCTTTTACTAAAATTACTCGTTTAAAACTATTTTAATACTAATTAACAACTCGTTAATCAACCCTGAACCACTTACTTCTTAGTTAATACCTAGGTAGTACTGTCACCTGACCATAGCAACCCGTAGGGAAATCTGACATGACCTCGCCGTATGATGTTCCCCGTGTATCATGTTAAATTTACATACCGTGTCAACAAAACATATGCAGCGCAGAGCCTTGAACGTGTAACGAGAGCGTGAAGCATTTATAAGGGGAAAAAGAAATATTAACCCAGAAATATTCAAGAGAAAACCAACCAGTTGTCTGATACGTGTGATGTATGAGTGCACAGGAAAACACGTAAAGTTTAAATATCCTCACATTATTCTCAGATCGAGAATGAAAAATAGCGAGTCATGTTTCTACAATCGAAAACCGATTCACAGAAAATAAAAGCGAGGTTCGATTCGAAGATTTTCTCGACTTGAATCCATGTTTAAATTCCAGATAGCGGGATGACTGCTATTTCTAGGTAAATCGACACAGTCGATGTGTCCCCGATTTGCTGGAAAGGTCGATTTTCATCGTGCTCCAGTTTACCCATTGGATAAACATATTTCTGACGTGTGAGGGTCGTTTGAGTCGTTCTGTGTCGCTCTAGTTGTCAATTTTTGATGTTGTTTCGTTGTTTGGACCAATATTTCAGAGTTCTGTGATATTTCACAAAACTTTGAAAGGTAACTTGTAATGTACGTATGTATATCGTGAAAGATATTACTTTCAAAATTGTTTTTTGCTCTATTTTTTTTCTTCAGTCTCTGTTTACAGTAATTTGACAGAAAATTTGAAAAATGCGTAACCCTAAACCGGTCCTATAAATTTCAGCACAAAGTATAAAATATCGCTCAGTTATGAACACCTTCGCCTTTATCCGGTTCACCCAAAGATTGTCTATAAAAGATCGCTTTAAAAAGCGATAAGACCGCATATTGTAACACCCTGTGTAACATCAACTTTCCATTTGCTACGTGAAGAGGGGGGTTATATTGACTCGATGTTTCTGTAACTGAATTTTGTAAGGTAGGAATTACTCAGTAGCAGCCAGACTCGCACATCATCATCATCATCAGCCTATAATGTTCCCACTGCTGGGACACAGGCCTCCTTTCAACGAGAGGAAGTGGTCTGTAACCACCACGCGGGCCCAGAGCGGGTTGGTAGATGTCACATGTCTTCGAATTTTAAGTTCTAAGACATGCCGGTTTCCTCACGATGTTTTACTGCACTGTTTTTGTTTTTGCAGCGGTGATGAAATAAATTACACAAATTAATGCGCCTGCCTGGGTTCGAACCCAAGGCTTAGTGCTCGTAAGTCGGGGGTGCCACTACTGGGTCACCGCTGCTCTCAAGACTCGACTCGCACATAACTGGCGCAATGTAGGTGCACTACAACTACACTTCTACCTAACCATTTGAGGATTAAAGGCGTAAAGTTACGTTCGAACTTTTTCAGTGATACATAGTAGAACCCAAGAAATGTTCTAAAGCTTAATGAAAATTTTTCAGTTAACTCAATATTTTTATCACCATCCAGTTATCGATGTGACGCAAACAGTGTCCCAGTCGAAGGCACGCCATGAATTTAGAGTAGCTGACTGACTATTAATTTTATTCCAAGATATTATTTTACCAAGCTTAAATTGAATGTTATACTTAATCTTACTTCGTAGATTTATGATGTTTTTCAACTAATTATTTAATGTAATGAGATTTTGAACTTTATAGGCAATTAGGGTGCGTATTTTTTATTAGAAAACGTGAGGTATCATGATATTACCACGGTTTAGAACGTAAATTGAAATTCATTGAATTATTTGGAAATTAGTGTTTGAAAATAAATTTCAGGCAGTGGTAATTTATTTTCGATGGTCCCTAAGTATTGTTGTTCGGAGATGATAAATATAAAATTAGTTTAGTAAAACAAAATTGTGGTAAAAACCTAAGCCAGTTTACTAGAAGAACTCAACCGAGGAAGCGCCAGGGTAGCTGACGAAATCCAAATTTTCCAAAAATTTATGCAATTTGCTGATCAGAGCCAGTCTGTCGGCTACTTCACCTTAACTGCGCTTGGGCTTAGGTGTAAACTTAGAAATTAACAAAGCCAGAATAAAAGCATTAAAGAATGAATATTCCTTTACCTGAACCTAACTATGTAGTATCACATAGCTTATTCCTAGAACCTAAATTAAAATCACCAATCATTTACATTGACATAAAACGCCGTTTTCCATCAGTTTTTCGTTACGTTTGGCAAAATAATAAAGTTAATTGGACGCGAAGATTCCCTTTTGTCTATGCATTGTTGAATTTGATTGGGCTCTCTAATTGCAGCTACACTGTTGAATTTGCATTTCGACTGCACTGCGCTACTTTTTACCAGACTGCATTGAAGGCCAAAAATAACAAGTAAGCCTTTAAACTAGTGGTTGGTAAAGATATTTGTTAGTTTATTTGCTTTTGTTAGGAGCGTTTACGCCTTAGGTACGACATTTCGTACAAACTTTTAAATCCTTATTTTCCGAAATGACTGAACCGATTTTAGTAAAACTTCAAACGCATAAGCAGGTCTAAAGAGTTACTAAAAACAATTTCGAAAAAACAGCTAAATTATACAGCTGCTTATATGTATTATATGCGTCAATTGTCTTAAAAAAAAAGATAATTGGAAATTTCTGTTTCTATAGGTAATTAAAATCGGTCTATTTTAATTACCTATAGAAACAGAAATTTCCAATTATCTTTTTTTTAAGACAATTGACGCATATAATACATATAAGCAGCACACATAAAAATATTTTCGAAACAAAATGTTTTTATGTATCCTGCTTATTTATGCGTAATAAGTTTCATTAAAACCGGTTCAGTCATTTCGGAAAATAAGGAATTCAAAGTTTGTACGAAATGCGGTGGTGTATAAACGCTCTTAAAGTATGGCTCGCCCTTACAACTTAATATGCGAAATGTAGATGTACTATTAGGTAAACCTCTATATAATCTAATTCTTCGGGTATTACAGACGTGATTAAATGGAAACATATGTAGTTTTTTTTTTTTTCTTTATTTGTTTAGGGACATTTATAATCGCAATGCGTATGTCAGTCCCATCGTACCCTAAATACACATTTCTCATATCTGGGCCATGAACCTAAACAGACTCTTCGCATCATCGCCATTTGGTTGAGCCAGGATTTTATGGAATGTGCCTACTTCAAGTCTGTTCAACCTCAAGACCCCAAACAAATCATTTCTCCCAGACTCATTCCGAACACAGTCCATCAATAAGTGGTGTAAGTCTTCAACAACTCCACACTCCACACAGTTAGGCGAGTTCGTTTTTCTCATCATGAACGCAAACTTATTACACGGAATGTGTCCAGATCTGAGTCTATGAGCCGTTACAACAAGCTTTCGACTTAAATTATTATTTACAAACCAGGGTACACGAAAAGGCTGACTCTGCATGGTTTTATACCAGATCCCTTTATCTAAAGAACGTTTATCAAAATATTCATTCCAATCATCGTAACACTTTTTTTTAAATTTAGGTAAAACCTCTGAATAATCCAAAATAATATTAGTTTCTTTTCCATTTTTAGCTGCATATTTTGCCAGCATGTCAGCCTCTTCATTGCCCTGTATTCCTATATGCGATGAAATCCATTGCAATCTCAATGTAACACCTTTATGCATCAATTCATCTATCTTAGATAGAATAACATAAGCTAGCGATACACCTCTGAGGCCAGAGGCGCATCGAGCTAAATGTTGTAAGGAACTTTTGCTGTCTGTGCAAATAACAATATTTTTATGTTGACTACTGGTACAGAACGTAAGTGCTTCAGAGATTGCAATAAGCTCCAACGTCATTACGGACGCATTCTTATCTATTTTAAAGCAATTACTTTGACAATTTATTGGTTCACTAGGCACATAAAAGGCTGCTCCACGACCTTCTTTACTCTTCGACCCATCTGTAAATATACTAAGCCATTCATTGTACTTCAAATGCAACTCTCTAATAACTTCAAATTTTAATAAATCACTGTTATAGCTTTGTTTTGATAATTTCACTACATCTAAGTCCCATATAATTACTTCTTGAATATTAATGTTGGTCATCCATGTCCTCAGAGTAAACATCAGCAAGGGATCTGATGATGCTATATGATCTAGTTTCACTTCATTATATAAAGAAATCAGTAGAGGAATCTTTTTATTTCTCCAATAACTATTCTGTCGAAGATCGTGAAGCTCCCCCAACAAATTATTGCTAATATTATTTTCTATCGACTTAGATTTTAAACAGAACTTATAACCTAAATATTTTCTCCGTAAATACAGAGGAACTACACAGAGCTCGCTTTCCATAACGTGGATAGGTGTAGTCTTGATGAAACCTCCTATTATTCTCAAAGCCTGGTTTTGAATTTTATTTATTTTGTCTAGGTGACACTTTGCACTCACATCATACAAAAAACTGCTGTAATCTATGCGACTTCTGATCAAGGCTATGTAAATATGTCTCAAATGTTTAGGGTGCAGGCCCCATGCAGCGCCAGCCAGGACTTTGAGTAAACTTCGACTCCTCTGTACTTTTTCGGCTATCATATTGATGTGTTTATTCCAACGCAATGAACTGTCAAGCCACACTCCCAAATACTTGTAATTATCTACTAACTGTAAACTATATCCATCTATGTTTAAATCTATTTCTAATTTTCTGAACCCCCTAGTGAAAATACATACTTTAGACTTAGTTGCCGATAATTCTAGACCCATATCATCCAAAATATTACAAAATGTATTTAATGCTACTTGGAATTCATGTTCACTTTGACTAAGATTTCTTGAAGAACAATACAAAACAAAATCATCCGCGTATTGACACATACCTACATTTTTTATCTTATGGAAACAAGTCATTGTGACCACATTAAAAAGCAGGGGGGAAATTGGATCTCCTTGTGCCAAACCCCTCTCAGTATACCTTATAAAATAATTATTCTGATCAGTCTCATCCTTCATCATAAGGTGCCTTTCACTTAGGAAGCTCCATAGATATTGACATATTTTTTGTCCAACTCCTATTTCATCTAGTGTATTAATCAGTACATCTACTAATACATTATTGTAAGCGTTTGAAATGTCTAAAAAACACGCTATAGTTGGAAGCTTATGCGAAAATCCCAAATAAATCTGACTTACTAATTTAACCAGACAATCCTGACATGACTGCCCTCTTCTAAATCCGGACGTGTACGGAGATAACAATTTATTTTTTTCTATGTACCATTCAAGTCGTTTTGTCAACATTGAGTGGAAAATTTTACATATGCAAGATATTAAGGAAATTGGCCGTAATTTAAGAGTATTATTAGGGCCGTTTTTAGGAATGGGCGTCACCAGTATGTCGCGCCATTGGTTTGGAATATCCCCCGTACTAAAAATATTATTATATAATTTTAATAAGTACAGTTTACTGACTGGTGAAAGATGATAGATAAGTGAATATGTTATACCATCGTTGCCAGGTGCTGTGTCTTTTCGCTTAAAGCAATGAGTCATTTCTTGTACAGTGAAGCTGTTATCTAATTCTATATTATTTGATTTAAAACTGTGATAGGGGGCTGTCGACACGTATAATCGGGAGCAAGATTGCAAAGTAATTCGAGTTTTTGTTCATTGGAAACATAAGCTCGTGCAGAGTGAATTCCCTTAACCCAGCCCATACGTTTCCACATATCGGTGCTAGATGTTTTTTCATCAATGCTACTACAATATGTTTGCCAATCATTTGTTCTAGACTGCTGTATGGCCGTTTTCGCAGTTTCTGCTATGCGTTCAAGAACGGTTAGATTATCGGGTGTAGGGTTGCTTCTAAAATTTTTTAAGGCCAGTCTGCGTTGTGCAACAAAATGAGAAAGCTTGGGAGTCCAATAAGGTTTAGGTCGAAATTCGTTACTTGGCTTATTGCATACCTTTATCAAAGGTATGAACTGATCTGCGGCTTTCTCCATCTGTTTAATAAAGTGGTCGTACATGGATTGTACAGTGACAGTTTCAACAGGTTGGAGCAAATAATTCTCTAAACACTTAGTATACTCTAACCATTTAGCTAACTTAAAATTCCGTTTTTTAGTATTATAAACAAAGTGTGAACTACTGTATTTATATGAGATCTTAACAAACAAATGTTCGCTCCCCAAACACTCATTCATGACATTCCAATTTAATAAATGCGACAAGTCGGTAGAAACAAATGTTACATCGGGAGAACTTCGTTGAATTATGCTATCGACAGAACTTATTCTTGTAACGCTACCGTCATTAAGAGAAATGAAGCCATTATCTAACGCGGAGTCATAGATTTGTATACCTCGCGCGTCAGCCTTACACGACCAAGTAGCGTGATGGCCGTTAAAATCTCCTGCTACAATACATTGTCTGGGAACTAATGAAAATACTTGTTCCCAATCGGATATACTTGTACGTACCGATGACGGACAGTATATCAGTACGATGTTTTTAATTTGGTTACAGTTCAATAGTTTTATTGACATTATTTCTATTCCCGAATTATTAATATTAACAAAATTTGGTTGTACTTTAATCGACTTATGTGAAATTATAGCTATACCTCCGTATCCGTCGATCCTGTCATTTCTAAAGATATTATAGCCACTTATGTTTATATGTGATTCCGGTTGTAACCATGTTTCGGATATTAACGCAATGTGTATTTTATCTTGTTGCAATAGGAGTTCAAATTCATTACGTTTAGGTCGCAAACTTCGTGCATTCCACTGTATTATATTGAGTGAAACCATATTATTAGATTCATTAGCCATTATTAAACATAGAAACAAGATTTTTCCATATATCATCTCCACTCAGAACCTTAAATAACCACTGACCACAAATTTCTATAAAAAAGTTAGCTAGTTGTTTAAATTTAGCGAACCAATTACCCTCAGATAAACATACTTCTCGGATTCTTTTATAAATACTGTACATACTCAAAGTTCTTTTTAATTCCTCAGAACCTGGGTTCTTTTCCTTCTCCAGATTTGCAGTTTGTAGCCGACTATTGCAACTTTCTTCCGGATTTTTTTCTTTTTGGCGTGGATGTCGTGTTGTCGTGTTTTCATCTTGAGTCACTCCTTCCCGCTGCTTAGTTTGAATTACCCTCTTTTTTTGAGTATGTTTTTGTTGATGTTCTATTTCCATATTATTGACCTCTCCTTCATTATGAACGAGAGCCTCTGTGACAAGTACATTCCGGTACGATGTCTCAAGCCTATCCTGCGCTGACTCATCTGGCGAGTTGACAATCGATTGTTGAGTGCTCTCTTGTACATAATTGTGGTGTCTTTCATCGTTTAATTTTTGCGTTTCTTTGTTTTTTAAATATATTTCAAGTCCCTTCCGATAATCACAGCTATTCTCCGTCATAATAACTCTAATTTCCTTTTCTTTTAAAAAAACGGGGCATTTTTTGAATAAGGCCATATGTGGTCCTTTACAATTTACACAAATGTATTTTTCGGTCTCACAATTTGGGTGATCATTACCACATTTGGGACATATTTGTTTCTTAATTGGACACGATTTTGACAGATGACCAAATCTCCAACATACTGAACATTGAGACACTGGGAAAGTGTAAGGTTCCACTTTAAACCTACAACCGTAACCATATACGTAAGGTGGTAAAATGTTACCCTTAAAACAAATTCTGATTGTTTCAGAAGCTACCCATTCTCCATTATTAGATTGTCTTCTTAGTCTCCTTACTGATATGACGTCATACTCACACGTAACGTTCTCTAAAATTTCTTTTTCTTCCATTTCTAAATCCACTTGTTTAAGGATTCCGTAACAAAGGTTAGCCTCGTCAGTCATCTGTATTCTGTATCCTAGATCCGTTAGTTTTTCACAACTTAGTAACTTCGATGAATCTTCCTTGTTATTGAAGTAAATTAAGACCTTAAACGCATTTTTATATACGATTCTCGTTACATTTTCAATATTTTGTGAACGTAAAAGTTTTGCCATCCCAAATTGTTTTGGTAATATTTCTTTTCCAGTGACTGATACAATTACCTTAGACTTTCCGGCA
This sequence comes from Cerastis rubricosa, assembly GCA_949152445.1. Lineage (NCBI taxonomy): Eukaryota > Metazoa > Arthropoda > Insecta > Lepidoptera > Noctuidae > Cerastis > Cerastis rubricosa. Next base: position 8,792,947 of record OX424532.1, read on the forward strand.
TCATCGTTATTCTCATTTCTTTTGTCACTATTTGAATTTTTTCGATTAGCCTTTTTATGTCCCCTTCTTACTGTCACAAATCCGTCTTCCTCTATTATCTCTTCGTCATCCTGTCTACCTCTCTTCTCTGCAAGTCGTTGCTCCCTTTCTTTTCTCTTATTCCACTTTCAGTTGAAATTTTATCAAGTTGTTGTTCTCCTTTTTCAGTCGTGCTCCTCTCATTAGTCGAAATACTATTAAGTTGTTGTTCACATTCAATTACTTGTTCCTCCTCCATTATTTCACTGCTATTAGAGTCAAAATTATCATCAACTTCATCCATTTTTAATTAACACAATGAACATTGTCATGTACATAATATGAATATATGAAAACAACACGATAAAATGCGGTCCAAGCGTACGTGCATGCGCCTTGACTGCTCACGCGTCACTGATGTAGTTTTTGTTACATACCTACATACACACATACCTACTCATGTGTAACTGAGATACATCAAAGGCAAAGGTTCAATTGCCTCGGAAAGCATGTTAAGCCGTTGTTGGTCCCAGCTGTCATTTGTAGATCTTTGGCATTCGTTACAAGTAGTCAGTAGCCCGAAAGTCTGACAACCGGTCTTACCGAGGGGTATCGTATTACTAAGTACTTACTGGGTTGTGGATGGCAGTTGCTCCATGTAGAATACTAATATTCAGCTGCATTCGGTTAGACTGGATGCCGATCTTCAACATAGTTGGGAAAAAGCTAGGCAGATGACTGGTTTTTACGTGACTCTAAGGCTACGAACGCACTCACGGGTGGCTTGCTCAAAGGTTAGACGGTAGCGAGTAGTGAAGTGAAATGAACATTCTACAATCTCCTCAACCGGCTGCACTGGAACCTACTTTGATATACACTTATCAGTGCGTAGCCTATGAAACGCTTTTACAAAGTGTTGTTGAACACCTTGTTTGCATCCTCGTCAAAATTCAGGAGGTTGTCACAAAAGATACAAATATTCAATTGAAATTACGGTACCTAGTTTCTGCTTATTTTTTGTTGCTTAAATTTCTAAGTATTTCAGAATAACCCCCTATTGTGGTTTATGGAATAAGACATTATGCAATAAACGTTTGAGATTGTGTATATATTGTATGTGTGAAAGCGCTGTTATAGGGCGAAGATCCGACAGGCCGCGTTTAAAACACGGGTGGTTCACGCTTACCGATTTCCTCCCTGAAAGTAGATCCCTATTAGTTACCTTCTTGAATTTGACGAGGATGCAAAACAAGAGTTTAGACGATCACATTGTTGCCTGTTGCCTTTCTCATAAAGATACATATAAACCAGTGATATCACACGGCTTTTCCGGTGGAGTTTGCAGTTCTCGGAATTGCATCTTACCAAGAAACATACCGTTTTCCTTCTACATGGACAAATAGAACACAGTAGTGAGTAGAACTCACTCACTTTCATTTTCTATTTATTCAGACGGTTCAATAATATACATTGCTTAGTTAATGTTATGACTATCAGACAAATCATATTAAACAATGGATTATAAATTCCCTTCGAACTACATCGGATTGTGATAGAAAGTGTGTTACGGAATTGGATTGCAGATTTGTTTCATTTCTTATTAGATTATTATGCTGCAGTATGTGGAAATAATAAAAACCCCCGCTCTAAAAGTATAAGGAATAACATTTAGAAGGGCACCCTGGAGAAATTGAAATAAAATGTTCGTTTTCTTATACCTTAAAGTTTTAACGGTAGTTAGTTGTTTTAGGGCCTAAATTGTTCGGCCAAGTGCTCACAAAAATAAACTTTTAATTGATTCCTAAGCGCTAAGAAACCACCTAATCATCTATTTTCTTGGAGTTATCATACACACCCATATGGCACACTGTAGGCAGTGAGCCGAGCTTATTATCTTGCTAACATATTTTTTTAAAGTTAGTTATCATGTACAGGAAAAAAGAATTCACCCTGTATACTTATAGCTTTTTCACATATGTAAATAGTATCAGAATAAAGCTATCCTATGTCCGCAAGTCATGGTTTGACTGTCCGCCACATTGAGATCTGATAAAGCGTGAAAAATTTACAGAAAAAAACCTGTGAACTATTCTCATAATAATTCTTGCCCGATATAAGCAAAGTAGAATTTTCCTATCAGACGAAGATTGGTACTTCCCCATGATGAATTATTGCGATATTCGATAACCTATTTTCTTTCGACACATACATACAAATAAACACACATTCCAAGAAAACAGTGATCGAATCTAGAACAAGGAATGATTTGTAGACGATACGTTATGTCGACTACTCAAGTGGGAACACTACAGCCATAAGTTGTCAAGAAATGATGGATGAGACGATGCGGAACCCGTATTTGTCGGTGAAGAAATGTCTGAGAGATTTGTGTTCTGCGTGAAACAATCCATCTTGTTCATAAGATTCCATAGGAACGTTTTTACACCAAATTACTTGGGAAATCAAAATGTTGGGCGTGTGATTTCAGATTGTATGTCTAACCATTTATATTGTGGGTTGAATGTGTGTAAGGTGTTGTCCTTGAGTATAGATCATACCGATGCGAAAAAAATGGACGTGTCTTTGGACATAGATACCTCCATACAAAAAAAATGCTTACTGAAGTATCTATCATATATCCGTATCCGAAACCGCGTCCGCAATTAGTTCGTTCCGGTTACAACTTAATTACTGGTTAGAAAGAATTTCAATTAACGAAGCAAAGGTGATTTCATTGGTTCTTCAGTCTGTAGTTTAAACCATTTATTAGGTGGTTAGCTGTCTCTCTCTGACACCCTTCATATAGACCCACTGACATCAAAAGTCTACATTCATTACAACTTTTGCTTCTCTATAAATTAAATTGAAGTAATTGCCATTTCCCATATCAGGAAAAGCAACCATAATGATTAAACAACGTATTTACCCAACATTACAGATAATATCTTCAGCACATTTCGGATTCGAAGCAGAGCGGTCGTCACGAGGGTCCCACCGGACCATGCGGGGTGAAATATGGTTCAATAAATTACTGTATTATCGCGCGTAGTCGATTTTGTGCTCCTGCTTTCTGGACACTTCGTTATGTCAGACGCCGGGTATGGAAAGTTAGATACTGCGTGATCTAATGTTGCTGTATCTTCTCTAGATAGGTTCTTGTTGTTTATAGTTCATCGCTTTGACCTCTTTCCAAGTATGATGAGGATATGATGATTCCATCTTTCAGTTTCATCAGATGTAACTGAATACGAGTTCTTAACATAACGCGACTGCCTGTCTGACCTCTGCAACCCTTCTACTGGGAAACACTATGCCTTTTGGCGATACTGTTTTTTGACCTTTCGGCTATGTCATCCAATAACACTTTGCCCGACCTAGGAATCGAACCCAGGACCTCATACTCAGCAGTTGCTCTTACGACCACTTGACCATCGAGGCAGTCACATAGATCATAGTAGAAATCTGATGGATTTTCACATATTAAAATAAGGAATAGTTTACAAGAAAGTATTTTTATTTATTTAGTCACCTTTACTATGTGGTTCGTTTGGTAGCTCTGTGTGGTGTCGGATGTAAAGAATTGCACCATCCCATATCTTCCCGTGGGTGTCGTAAGAGGCGTCTAAGGGACTTGCCAGAGAATGGGCAGCAGCGTTCTCTGTGCTTTTGTGACCACCGTACTGCGATCGCCAACCCGCCTGCCAAGCGTGGCGATTATGGCAAAATGAGGGGCATGTTATGTCAATGTGGCGAAACTTGGGGGAGGCCTATGTCCAGCAGTAGACGTCTTTCGGCCGAAATGATGTTGATGATGATGAGTCACCTTTTCATGTCAAAACATTGTGTTGATAAAATTCAGGTATCTATGTTATTATGAACACTAATAATATTATTGTTTTTCATCTCAAAAGGTCTTTAGTTCGATGAACTGAATCATTATTTAATCTGTACTGTCGATTGCCGTAACAGCTTCAGCAATTGCATTTGGGACAATCGACTATAAATTCAAAATCAGGCTGTCAAAAATACTGATTATGGCGTACTAAGTGAGTGAAATACTGAGAGCGAATACAAGTTGAACCTTTACAACAGGCCTACTGCTAAACTCAAACGGTGTTCGGGTAGATACCCGTTGGAAATGGGACGTGGTGAAGTGTCTCAAAAGCTCAGTCATTTCCTTTTGATGAACGTCGATGCTCCCGCACCGCACTGCTACCTCAGCACCTACCGCTGCTACCGGGGGTCGTGCGGTCCATGGCCCTTTACGGGGCCCCGGTGTGGGCGCGTTCTCTGAGGCGGCGAGCCGCCCATTACCTGAACGCGCCCCAGAAGGTGGTAGCCGTAAGGCTGATCCGGGGGTACCGCACGATCTCCGGCGAGGCGGCGAGCCTCTTGGCCGGATTGCCGCCATGGGATCTGGAGGCGATAGTCCTCGCGTGCCTGCACGAATGGCGCGCGGAGGCACTACGCCGGGGGGAAACTCCGCTGCCGCGGCAAATTGTCGCTCAGCGGACAGACCTCCGGCGCGATCTCATGGCGACATGGAGAGAGCGCCTGTCGCAACCCCGTGCAGGGCACGCCACAATAGTGGCGATAAGTCCCCTCTTTGAGGAGTGGCTGGAGAGGCGCCACGGCGCCCTCACCTTCCGCCTGACGCAGGTCCTCACCGGGCACGGTTGTTTCGGGAGGTTCCTGCACCGAATCGGGCGGGAGGAAACGCCCGGGTGTCACCACTGCGAGGATCGGCCGGAGGACACGGTGGAGCACACTGTGGAGCTATGCCCCGCTTGGGCTGAGCACCGCCGTGTCCTCGTAGCGGCGATTGGCGGCGGCGACCTCTCGCGTCCGGCCCTGGTTCAATCCATGGTCCGGAGCGAGAGGGAATGGGAAGCCGTCGCCTCCTTCTGCGAAGCAGTCATGCTAGCGAAGGAGGTGGCGGAACGTGAGAGGGAGAGAACCTCACGTCCCAGCCGCCGCGGGAGACGCCCCGGGCGTCGGGGGGCAACCAGTGGCCCCCGGCCACCGTAGGCGCGGGCCTGTGGACGGTGAGTAATGGGCTAGCTCACCGTCCGTCCGTCTTATGACGACAGACCGTGCCGACGGCGCGTTCGTGTTCCACGCGCGCCTCAAGGAGATGTCAGCAAATCGGAAGGGGTCCGAGAGGGCCGATGCCTGCCAGGGCTGCGGGTTGTTCGAAAGAGATACCGTGCCCCTGGAACGCAAAGGGCTAAGAAGGAACATGGATGGGTTTTAGTCAGTCAAGTCTGACACTCCCTTCCGCTCCGCCCAGAGCGGAAGAAGTCATTTGATGATTTCCCATCCGAAAAAAAAAAAAAAAAAAAAAAAAAAAAAAAAAGGCATCTGACGGGTAACCCTTTTTTTTCCGATAAATTTTAATAGGCATTACAATAGTGTAGAGTGCATCGAGGCTGGGCGCTGTGAAAACTACATTGGCACTATACTCAGGACAATGCAGTTTTCACGTGCCATCTTAATATCAATATTATTATCAACTAGTAGGTATTGAACATTGTTCGCAACGTCGTCATGTCTGATAACTTGTCTTAACCTCTGTAATGGCAATGACTGTACAATCATAATAATAAACCTGCATAGGCAATCAATGCCTGAGTAAAAACTTTATTGTAGTTTCGAAGTCATATGAATAGAGGTGTTTCTAGCAAATAACAGTATTTCGTTTAATTTCGCAGGACCCATATTTTACATGGTATGTATTTTTGTTTGCCTGGTAACTTGTATTTTTATTTTATCTTCAATTGCATCATAAAATGTAGGATTTCGTTATGTATGTGTTATTTTGTAGTTTATTAAAGGTGAAAGAGTTAGGGTAGACCGCGAAATTAAAATTTTCTTACGTTTTTTGCAATTTGTAGGTCAGTTTCGGGTTGTTTGTTATTATAGCATGATTTGCGACCGTAAAAGATATGACTTTACAGTGATATAATTATTAAAATCACCAATACAACCATCCAAGTGCATTTAATCCCATTTAATGACTTTTTCATGGAATAGTGAACAAACAAATAAATCTTTGAAATGTTTATAGGGTAATCATTGTATTTTAGATTAAAAAAGAGATGTGTTTAACGTTACGTTACCGTCTCGCGCTAGGCCCTCATGTTTCAACTACTAACATGAAAAACCATGACCAGGGTTGGCACAAATAACACTTTTTATTCCAGTAGTAAGTCCCCGTGATAATTGTCACCCTCCAGGCTGAAAATGTCGCGAGCAAATGCTTTCTTACAACCAATTTGGTATTTTCATTAAAGTTTATATCATGAAAAGGCTGCGCTGGCCCCAAATATATTGGTATACGGGCAGGGGATTGAGTATGATCTTGAAAAGCCTGAGTTAATATTGTCAGACGGAATAATTTAAAATATTTTTTTTATTGTAATTTTTATTTGAGAGATTATTGCATATTTAGTACAGGATACTGAAAAACATGAGTAAAGGAAATGAATAACAGTTTGACGATTATGTGTGATTTAAAGTTAATACTGAGTAAGTACGTTTACGTACTCACATTTATTGACAATACAAAATAACCATTTATTAGTGTACTGCCTACACCAATAATTACAGACCTGCTGGTCGTTGGCTTTAACCATAGCAGATAGGCAACGATGACAATGACCACAATTTACTCTTTCATTAATTTTAGTATAAAATATAAGTACCTCATCATCGTATTTACCAATCGTGTATTATCTTTTATCTTTTCAGATGAAGTTCTTCTTTGCGGCGTTAAGTTCTTCTTTCATATTTGCCTTTGCAGACGTTGTTAGTGATGACTGTATTATCATTCGCAACGAGAATTACGAGAAGCAAGTCCTTAAAACCAATATTGAAAATCCATACCAGCTAGCTATCGATCATAACAGGAATATTTTGTTCTACAGCTACACGGCACAAGGAACTGACGAAATGTTTAAATCGGCCTATCTTGATTTGAGGACTGGTGCTTTTGGCACTGTTAATGGCATTAAAGGAGGTTTTGCAAACGCTGTAAACAGTAACAATAACATTGTTTATATGGGCGGAGAAGACGGCTTATACAAATTTGATTATCATACGATGTCCGCAACCAGGCTAAACCTCAAGGAGAATGTCAATATTTGGCAAATGTTCTACAAAGATGGATTATATTTTACTACTTTCCCAGAAGAGCAGGTATACTGCTTAAAAAATTATCAAGTCGAGAAAGTGCAAGAATTGGCAAACATCAGAACTATGCTAATTTCTGCTGATAAAGAAAATAATCTCGTCTATTTTAATTCTTCTGGAGTGTTTATGTATGAAAGAGGTACAGGAAGCACTATCTTTATGAGTGATGCTGTTGCCAATGGGGTCACTTCTGACCGGGACGGTAACATAGTCTTCTCAACTCCAAATGGAATTTACACTGTTAAAATGAAGGTAGTCCATCATGTGGCTTACGTATCCAATATGATATATGGTATTGCCTTGGAAAATAATGGAAATTTAATTTTTGGAACAGAAAAGAGTATAATTAGACTAAAACTGACAGCTAGAAGTTGCATATCTCGGAAGTCGACTACGCCTAGGATATTTGAAATTGACATAGAGTGAATAATAATCAAATAGCGTCATCATTCAGCATATACTTTATGTTTAATCGCGTTAATTCGATCCAGGGCAAAAATTACTAAGTGTAAAAAATTAAAATCCAATACCTACCAAGTGAAAGTTATTCATAAATCGGTAAAATTTTAGACGCTTAGTCGCCGAAAACGGTGAAAATGTGTTTTTGTTTTTTAATTACCAAGCGACAACAAGAGTCTTCCTTGGGATACTAGAGTAGGATCAATCGACGCAATTTTTTTTGCTGATTTCAATGATATATATAACTCAATATCGCCCAACATGTCGCTTGGTAATTTTTGCCTTTCAAGCGTCGATATTAATGGTCACATTCACATGGGTCCCCTATGTTGTTTTGAACGCCGCTGTTGCGACACACGCTGTTGCGAATAATTTTTCCACTGCATCACAGATTCAAAAGCTCATGGACTCGAATGAAGTAGTCGCGAAAGACGCTGTTTCGAAAAACATTTTCACTGTCTCATACGCTCGAATGCTTGTGATTTCGATTTATTTAGTCATAAAGTGTAAAGAAAAATATTTAAGCAGTAACTAAATAAAATCAACAAATTCGGTGTCAACATCAACATTTAATATTATTATTAACGTACTGTTTTACGTTTGTTGTTTACATCGTACAGTGCCCTGCACCATTACCTAACCCATCTCATAAAGCAAAAAGAGGAAAATGGGTCAGGTAATGCTGGCGACTGACTGTACATCAAAAATTACTTACCTATTCGTGAGTCTTGCGTCATATATAGACTCCCTCATATCCGGTTAGACTGGAAGCTGACCCCAAGATAGTTTGGGAAAAGGCTAGGCAGATGAGATGATGATGATGTTGACACCGAATTTGTTGATTTTATTTAATTAATGCTTAAATATTTTTCTGTACATTTTATGACTAAATAAATCGAAATCAAAAGCATTCGAGCGTATGAGGCAGTGAAAATGTTTTTCGAAACAGCGTCTTTCGCGACTACTTCATTCGAGTCCATGAGCTTTCGAACCTGTGAGGCTGTGGAAAAATAATTCGCAACAGCATGTGTCGCAACAGCGGCGTTCGAAACAACATACCATTCGAAACAACCCCTCAATTAAAATCAAAATATTTTTATTTCACTTTGGGCTACATGGGCACTTTTAAAATGTCGACATAAAGGTGCACCGAGACTGGTGGAATATTAAAAGGCATTAAGTCCGCCTTGTGCTGAAATTTTTATTATCTAATAAATAAGATTTGTGTAAATAACACGATTTTTTGGAGACTAGTTGCAGCTTTGGGTTTAAAAAAAAAAGAGAAGAGTCTACCACATTAGCCTGTATTTAATGTTTACTATAAGAACCTATATTTCACCTGTGATAAAAAAGAAATGAATTTGATTTAAATATTTATGTAAAAAAGTGAAATTTTGCTGCTGGAAACTGACTTTGTTTGGTCTGTAGACAGAGTTTTTACAACTAATACGTGCAAAACTGATTGGTCTAGTAATCGCATCTGCCGAGAATAAGGCACTGGGTTTGATTCTTGGGCGTTGTTCATCATGCTATTATAGAAAATAATAATTCTCAAATAACACAAGGTCTTTTTATTGCTATTATTTTAGGAATTTATTTCTCTATTCTAGAGTTATTGGATTTTCCATCAAGGGCCATACTGGTGGATAGTTATATAAGGGAAGAAATTTATATCTTCTTATAATTGCTTGCTTATATTTACTTATATTTTTGGTTCTGAATAAAGATTTTCTTATTATTTTATTTATTTATTATTATAATACTACAATAAATTTCAACAAATATATTTCTTGATCCTACTTTGGTCCTTTAAATTTCCATTTAATTTAGTTTTGTTAGGACCTAATTTTGAGTTCTAACTTTTGACTGGTACTGGTGTACTGGCACTGGTATATTATTTTTCATCACACTAGCACGTGAAAAATATCTAAACATATATGTTAACTTGGCCGTAATGCCCTATATAAAACCCTCGAGCTTTTTTTGCCCTGAAACCCTAGGGCGGTAAGTAATTTTTTTTTTTAATTTATAGGTCATGCAAGTTCAAGCAAGAAGTTTACACGCAATTGATAAATTGTCTTAAAATGTTATCTAAACAGGAATTTTATTGCAATCTCGCTACATGTTACTTAAATACTCAACTAATGTTTTAATTGATAGATTTTTGTAAATCATGGCTCATGGCTCATGGCTACTTACGTACGTAAGTATTTGGCCTTAACGTTTCTGAACGAAACATTTGTTTAATCTGTGGCGTAGGTGGAGTCCGCCATCCGCTTAAAAAAGTTCACGTATTTCGTAAAATAGTTGTGCTGACGTGTGTATTAAAGCTATAATTCATAATTATTTACTCGCAAATGTGATGAAAAACATTGTATGTTTCACGGGCGATACGGAAATTACGAACTAAAGGAGACGTGTCTACACGACATGTTTAATTATTTCATATTTTTATATTGATCCTAAATAAGTGGACCTCACGAAACTCACTGTGTCCACTCGCGAACTTTTTACGGCACTCTTTCGGTTTTTACACAGTTGAACCACTGGATTCCAGGCAGTGAAACCCATCCTCCGGATTGAAGTTCCTATATTTAGTAATTTCAATAGCTTCTCTAACCAGTCTGGGTATATAGTGCCGTTCTGTCGAGATGACTTGAGGGTTATGTAACTCAATACAGTCGGCCAATTTTTGGGTGTCGTTATTTTTCACCGCCCTGGTGTGTTCCGCTATTCGACAAGCTACCGTACGTTTCGTCTGACCGATATACGACTTGCCGCAACATCAATTGCAAATTTTTGATTGGAAAACTCAATAACACTTTGCCCGACCCGGGAATCGAACCAGGATCTCAGGCACAGCAGTCCCTACCACTTAACCAATGAGACAACCCATTTAATGTTTGCACAAGCATAACCAGCCCCAAGTCTCTTCTCTATAGGAGAGGAAATGAACAGATACACCATGTGTGCCCAGTACGGGTTCGTGGATGTCACCCATGTCTTCGATTTTTTTGGTTCTAGTATTATGACGGTTTCTTCCCAATGTATTCCTATACCGTTTTGAGAGCAGTGCTGATGAAATAACAACAACAGCTCCTAAAAAATATTTACAATAATTTTAAAGTATTATGTTTGACGTAAAATTAGATTCTGCTAACACAGTAAATCTGTCTTTCCGAGTCATATTTTTCTATTTTTACAAGCCTCTAGTGTCTTAATAAACGGGCTCCGTTCGTAAGGTAAGCAGTATGGAGGGCAGGTAAGATATTGCGCCATAATTCAACTACCACGCCACATGCTATTCATGGCTTTGGGTCTATACTAGTAGCTCTATTCTGATGAGATTGCACTATAACCTGCGGATAGAATAGTGGACATGAATTGTTTTGTTAGCAGTGTTTTTTTGAAGCTATAACTCGATCTGATGTTTTGACACAACTAACTTTTGCCTGGAGCTTATCCCAAAGGAATGTCCGGGATAACAAGTTTCATAATTTTGTGGTAATCCAGGTTATAAAATATATTGTCCATGGAGTTTCTTGCCCATTCTTCTCCATAGAGATCTACGCTTTGGAATGGGCAACTACAGTACTTTCACAGTTATTATGTCTTGTGGCTGGGACTGTAGCTTCATTTTTATTGTTGTTTGACTATTCAAAAGTGCCAGTTTCTGGCCTACTTAAAATAGATGATTTTGATTTATTATAGTTAGGCTTAAAACTGTGCCAATTTTCATCAAAATCCGTTCAGGTTTTTGCGAGCAGAGTATTAATATTATTTAAATAATAGTTGTAAAATAATATGAAATACTGAAAGTGCTTTCATGGAGTAAAATTACAACAAGTCGGGGTCGATTACCACAAGTGGGCAAAGGCCTCTACTTTCCTCTTCCAGACGTCTGTTTCCTGCATTTTCTGACCATATTTGGCTCGCAAACAGCCGACGTAGCCAGCCCACCCTTTTGTGTGCGATATTTTTTAGTCTGTTAAAAATGAAAATATTGAATGCCTGGCATTTATTATGCAAAATATCATGAAATAAAACGTCAAGTAAGTTTTAACTGCCAACAAAAATCCACACGACTTCGGAATTAACTCGGGGTGGCATGAAATATGCATAAATTCGATCCTGTGTGATTTTAACGTGAGGCTTCGCTACTTATACGAACTTTGGGAGAGAATACATTATGCAACGAAGGCACGTTTGCTTTGTAATTCATTTGGCGGTTCGTTAACCATTATAACAGACTTGAAAAAAGTCTTGTTAAAAGACACGTAACTTGAAAACACAAACGTAAAAAGAAGCATGTTTAACGTGTTTGATTTCGCTTTTGATGTGTAATGAAGCTTGTGAAGACAAAGCGTGCTCTGTTATTTTTGACATAAGAAGTACAGGTTATATTTATATGATTGTTTAATAAGCATTAGCATGGGGTCTTTGGTTCGATTTCCAGGTTTGGCAAAGTGTTATTGGGTTTTCCATAAGGAATTCTCAGTAGCAGACACGAGAGACAAATTTTCGAGTCAAATACAATTGGTCGACTATTACTGGTAAACTTGTATAGCCCACTTAAGTGTGATAGTTTTCCTTTAAACTTCGTTATACAAGGTGTAACATAATAAACGCAAGACCTCCTGTGTGGTCTCTCGGATCATGAAACTGAGCCACTTTTGTTCTACGAATTCTTGAAATTCACAAAAAAAAATTGGACTTTCCATAGAAACTGACGCAATCAGCTGATGTATGGTAAAAATAAAAAAAAAGGTATGCATTTCTAAAAGTCATAGAACAAAAGTTGTTCACTTTCATGGCCCGAGAGACGACACGGGAGGTCTTGCGTTTATTATGTTACACCTTGTATAGGGTGTTTGGTGCCTCGTTTGCCAAATCGAATAGGCCGAAAGGAAAGGTCATTTGCTATCTTAAATTACTGTGTAAAAATAATTTAATTGCACAAAATCAATACGGATTTCGGTCAGGAGTTTCCACAGAGGATGCTGTATCTGATTTTACCAACACGTTGATTGATAAATTGGACAGTCGTCTGAAATGCTATGGTATCTTCTTAGATCTAACGAAGGCCTTTAATACGGTGTCTATTCCCAGACTTGTGGCCAAAATGGAGCATATGGGAGTACGTGGTGTGGCCCTAGATATTTATAAGGATTACCTCAGAGGACGTAGCCAACGTGTTAAAATTGATTCCATTCTTAGTGACGAAGAATTTATCAGCTACGGTATACCTCAAGGCAGTATATTGGGACCCACACTTTTTCTAATATATATAAATGACCTCTGTCAGCTCTCCCTTACGCATTGCGACATTTTTACCTATGCCGACGACACAGCACTATTGATATCAGACGTGACCTGGGATAGAGCTAAACAAACCACGGAACTTACTTTGCGAATAATTATGGACTGGCTTTCCACTAATCTACTGACGCTCAATATTTCAAAGACCAAAGTAATTCAGTTTAAACCGCCAAATTCTCCTAAACCATCAAAGAACTCGGATAAAATAATAGCGCATATTTGTCACAATTCCTTTCCGTGTAATTGCAATTGCCTTGATATGGTCCCAAATATCAAATATTTAGGTGTCTATATTGACGAAAGGCTAGATTGGCGCACCCATACAGATACTTTATGCTCGCGGCTTCGTTAGCTAATTTATTTATTTAAAGAGCTCAGACATGCGGCCGACAGAGAAACAGCTTCGATAGTGTACCGTTCACGGTGTGAGTCGATAATTACTTACTGCATTCCGGTTTGGGGCGGGACCTTAACAGTGATGCTTGGGGTGGAACGAGCTCAGCGGGCAATTCTCAAAGTTATGTATTTCCGTAAAAGGGACTACCCCACAGCTCAATTGTACTCAGAAGCTCAAGTACTAATGGTGAGAAAGCTATATGTCCTCCGCTCTGTCTTGCGCCGACATTCCACGATGCCACTAGATGTCAATCTATGTAATCGGCGAATTGGATTTCCTATCTGTAAGTCTGTTCAGTGTCGTACTGCACTTGCGCGAAGACACTATCGTGCCCAGAGCTCTATAATGTATAATAAGATTAATAAAAAACTGTCAATCTATAAACTTACCCTACATAAGGTCAAGCAGAGTCTTAAGCCTTGGCTACTGTCGCTGAACTATGACGAAACAGAGAAAGTTATCCAATCTATTTCGTAACATTAAAACCCCTCCTGATCTATCAATTTACACACAAACACAGGATTCAGAACTTAATATCTTCTCCTGGGAGAGGGCACTGACTCTTGTAACACAGGTTTATCACCTAGCACAGGAGTCAGGGACTTCACACAATTTTGTAATCACTTTCTTGTGTAATAAAGATTATTATTATTCCGTTTATTCATTAAAATAACATACATTTACATTTTTAAATATTTTTACATTTTTATTATTATTTTATTATTATTATTTTTTTTTATTATTGTTCCCTTTATTCATTTTATACACATTCATTTTACATTTTTAAATATTTTTACAAAATTAAATACAAAAACATTTAAAAATATAAAAATAGTAGCCCACCGGTATCGGGAACAGGGTCCAAGCTACCGGCGGTCAGGGCTCCAGAGAGAGGAACCTCCTAACAATACGAGCCGTGTCCAGGAGTACCGCTTTCTGAATCAAGCCCTTGATCCAGCTGCCTAACGAGAGCCTCATCAGATGTTGGTCGAGGCTCTTGGCAATTAGGCCATTGGCTGATACGACTATCGGCACAATGATCGCTGAGTCAACAGGCCACATGTCGACAACCTCGCGAGCCAAGTCAATATACTTGATTTGTTTATCTTTCTCGGCCTTCACGAGGTTCTCGTCATGTGGAACCGTTATGTCAACAATCATTGCGCGCCGCTCTGATCAATCCATCACCACTATATCAGGTTTATTGGCTACAATAGTCCTGTCAGTGATGATGGATTGATCCCAATACAGTGTGATATTGCCATTTTCGAGAACTGGGTCGGGCACATACCTATAGTACGGCACTTCCGATTCCACAAGGCTGTATTTCAGAGCAAGTTGCTGATGGATAATCCTGGCTACAAGGTTGTGTCTATGCAAGTATTCTCCGTTAGCTAGACGAGAACACCCGGAGATAATGTGACGGATCGATTCGCCCGGACGGTGGCATGCCCGACATATGTCAACCGTGCCATTCTTCACAATAAATTTCCGGTAGTTATTCGTCATCATAACTTCATCCATAATTGCACAAACAAAACCTTCGGTTTCTCCAAAGAGTTCCCCGGAACGTAGCCAGGCTACGGACGCTGCATGGTCTACATCAGGCCCATGCAAGGCACTGAAGTAGCGTCCGTGAAGCTCCTTACTCTGCCATACTTCCCTGCGGTCATTAGTGTCAAGCACTGCAGGTTTGCGCCAGTTCTCTTTAGCCAAGGAGAGCGGGGTGAGGGCCTTGTCCATCGCGACCACATCTCGATGCATCCCCACGTCGGTTTCTAGGAAATATTCCCTGAGACTGCATATCTCGCGATTGTGGAGAGTCTTGGCGTTTAAAAAGCCTCGACCTCCACAACTCCGCGGGATATACAGTCTCATAACCGAAGAACGTGGGTGATGCATTCGATAAGCCGTCAACAATGTACGGACCTTCCTATCCAGGGCGTCTAATTCTGTTTGAGTCCATTTGAGTACGCCGAAAGAGTACATCAAAACCGGCATGACCCAACCATTGAAGGCACGCACCTTATTTCCGCCTGATAAAAGACTATTAAATACTTTTCTCAGGCGGCCAAAGAAACGCTCCTTCAACGATTGCTTCATGTCAACAGCATTGATGCCCAGCGCTTCCGACATACCCAAATACTTGTAGGTTTCGGTTGCTGAGAGGGATCTAAGATTTATGGAATCTGAGAGCTGGGTTCCCACAGATTCCACAATCCGACCTCGCTTTACATGCATGACCGCACATTTGTCTACACCAAATTCCATCCTGATGGCGCTACTGAAAGTTTCTGTTACCTTCAGTAGCTCCATCAGTTGCAAATTGTTGGGGGCAAAGAGTTTCAGGTCATCCATGTAAAGAAGGTGAGATATAACCTGACCACCTCTCCTCAACCGAAAGCCCAGACCTGAATCCTCTAGCAGCGTGCTTAGAGGATTCAAGGCTAAGCAAAACCAAAGCGGGCTCAAACTATCGCCCTGAAAAATACCACGCTCTATCCTTATCGGTTCGCTGGTCCCTTGGATATGCTGACATCCTGGATAGCGAAGGACTGTCCTCCATTGCCTCATACACGACATCAGGAAGGTGCGCAGAGTTGCATCTATTTTATACAACTGTAGCACCCTCATAAGCCATGTATGTGGCACCGAGTCATAGGCCTTCTTATAATCTATCCAACATGTCGACAGATCCTTTCGGGAACGGCGAACCTGTTGGTTAATGGCCATATCAATGAGAAGCAGCTCCTTAGTACCGCGGGACCCATTCCTACATCCATTTTGAGAAGCGGACATGATCGAATTGTCATCAATGTGTTTGCAAATTTTAGCTCTCAAAATGGATGTAAGAACTTTATACACTGTCGGAAGACAGGTAATAGGTCTATAATTTTTGGGCTCCGCAGTACTACCAGATTTATAGAGCAGGTGGGTGATTCCAGTAGTTAAGAACTCGGGCAGCGACCCTGATTCTAAAGCTGACTGGAATAGGGCCGCCAAGCGAGCGTGCGACCTCTGGATCCACTTAATCCAGAAGTTGTGCAGTCCGTCCGGCCCTGGAGATTTCCAGTTAGGCAACGGACGGACTGCACGAGCTACGTCTTGGGGGCTGATAGTGATAGCCCCCATTTCTGGAACTGGATCGCATACTCGCTCGACCACCCGAGTCCATTCACCCTCGGTGTGGCTGACAGGCACCGACCAGATACTGCGCCAGAACGAGCACATGGCGTCATCATCCGGCAGGTGCGTGTCAGCCACACCTTGGTCCGGTCGCTCCCAACTCATATAAACCCACCTTTCATCTCTTTGGAATGTGCGATTCAGAGTGTATCGTTCCACCCGCCGCTTATACCTACGGATACGGTTTGCCCATGCATACACTTTCTGCTTCAGGAAGTCGATGCGCTCTGTGATACGGGACATATAGTCACGAGGACTAATATCAGTATCCGCAAATGCCCGCTTCACAAAGCGCATCACTCGAGGGCGATTGTTGCCCTCCCTGAAGCAGATTAGTTTGCCGATGAGTGTTCTGGCCCCACTAATACGTCGCTCAATCCTGCATTGCCAAGCCGGAACGGCAGGTTTATGTCGTGTAGCTCTGTCATCAGAAAATTTTACATGAGCTACACGACATGCCGCTACAGCCGCACAATACAGGATTGAGTGAGCATCAGTTAGGTCTTCGCAGTTATCAAAATAGTTTGACAACTGCGAATCCAGGACAGCCACCAGCGCCCTATTTCTGTTATGCATGGGCAAACGAGGTAAGCGTGGCCTAAGTTCGGGCGACATGAACCGATATTCTCGAATCGCACCCTCCAAAGAACTCCTCATTTCCTCACTGCATTGGGTACTTACATTAGTAGCCACGTCATTACTCACTTCGTCAGCGCGATGGAATAACTGACTAGACTGTGGTGGATCGACAGCCTGCGACGGAGGGACAATGACGTGGCTACTCTGCATTTCAGTTCGCAAGCGATCAAGTACGGTGTCGTCCAACATACGATTACGTTGGATGACCCGCACCTGATCCGACAATCGTTGCGCCGACACGTTGACAGCTGGCTCAAGCACCTGAAACAGAGAGAGCATCCGAACACGGTACGCGGTCAGGTTGTTTCCTCCCTCTGTAGCCCCATAGTATGAGCGCATGACATTTTCATTGATGGTTCGCGTCCATCGCATGCGCTGCACACTTCCGCCGGGAGCTGGGACCCTATCAGAAGCCGGTGGGCCTCGCGGTCCTAAGCCGTCCGGCGGCCGGCGTCCTCCCCGTCGACGAGCAGGTGGTGGCGTCGTGGGCGGAGAGAAGTACTCGTCGCTGTCGCTCGACGCAACTGCCACGGCCGGTGTCACAGCACTCACGGTGAGGCTGGGTTCCGGCGGCGGCGAGGCGGAGCGGGGCGACGAGTCCGGAGGCGGTAGGCGTGCACGAAGAGCAGCTGATCTAGTCAACATTGGTCTTCATTCTTCATTTTATTGTGTAAATTTTTTCTTGTGACGTGATCTGACACTGTATGTCAGATCAATGAATTGTTGTGGTTTTTTCTTTTTTCGGAAACATTTAGCCATTTTATTGATATAATATATTAGAAAAGTCTATTTGAATTGGATGGAGTAAATTAAAATCACAAGTTCAACTATTAAATATTTAGTAAAAATGGTAAATCAGAATAAAAGACGTTTATGTGACGTAAGTGTTGCCAGCTTATTATTATTATTATTATCTCTTCACGCCCTATAACTCATTCCTTGCCACACCGGTTTTTTATAGCAAGTTTTTTTTTCTAAATTCAGCATATAAGGTCACATAAAAAAACTGAAATTTGTTTAGACTTAAAATTTCGACGTTATGTAATTTTTATTTCGATGTGTACTGTTGTATGATTTTATCAAATTCAAAATCACTTGCTAGGAAAAATGACTTTCTTTTTTAAAAGCTCGTAAGGTTTTTGTTAAATAAAAATAAACTTAAAACTCAACTTTAAATTGCTATAAAAAAAAAAAAAAACGAAAACCTATCGGGATTTTCGAATTATTTTAAAAAGTTCTCTAGTCTGTTCCCTTTCTAACGGTATGCAACATGCCAAAATAAAAACGTTTTATACCTTTTAATTTTTAACTAGATAATATGTAATCGAGACACTAGGCTGATATTCGATATTACAGTGAGAACAGTAGTTTTAGCATAAATAACATGCCTCAAGTAAGTAGATAGATACTGTGATCTCACTATTGCGTAGTGTCCTATCTCATTGTTAAATAGGGTACCAACGTTTAAAGATTTTGAAAAATAAAAACGAGAAATCACTAATCTTGTTCGAATTGTCCACCACAGGCACAGTTGCGAATGCACGCGCGGCTTCTTCGTCTTATCTTGGCCGTTGAACATTCTTTATACGTTAGTGGGTACAAGTCAATTTTGTTTACACGTAATGTTATATCTGTTGTAACTACTATGTTTACGCTATTGTTGACGCTAGTGTCTCATTTTAGGCTGTTGTTGATTGTGTAACACATGCATTCAGCATTGACAATGCTGACTTCTGCTCTCGTCTTTTTGGAGCGTCAAATCGACCATCGATCTAACATAAAATGTCTTACAGACGGACTATCTATTCTATCAATGATTAGAGGTCCGTCTGTACTGGTTTTTTTATATTGTTTGTTTCAGGCTCGCCTGTTCCGTATGGTGTCGGACGTTAAGAATAGCACCATCCCATATCTTCCCGTGGGTGTCGTAAGAGGCGACTAAGGGACTTGCCAGAGAATGGGCAGCAGCGCTCTTTGTGCTTTTTGTAACAACCGTACTGCGATCGCCAACCCGTCTGCCAAGCGTGGCGATTATGGCGAAACCCCCCCTAATGAGCGCAATACCAAAATGGCCCCTAGTACCCGGCAGCCCGTCTACTCTCGACTACGGTAGCGGTCGAGGTAATGACGTGGCAAGGGGTGCGAAGAATCTCCGGAAGGGATCCGGCTGCCTATACCGACGACTAGACCTGGCAACTTACAACACGCGAACACTCCGAACTGACGAGAAGATAACCGAACTCGAAGAGGAATTGAGCAGGTTGCGATGGAGTATTGTAGGATTATCTGAAGTCTGAAGAGAGGGGGAGGACACGATGATCCTGAAATCCGGTAACCTGCTCTATTTCCGAGAGGGTGACCGGCAGTCCCAGGGTGGTGTTGGGTTTATCGTCCACAAGTCCCTTGTGAATAACGTGGTGAAAATGTTTGAAAATGTGTTTATTTTGAAAATGTGGTGAAGATCGAGAGTGTGTCGACCAGGGTGGCGTGCCTTATACTCAGAATATCCTCAAGATATTCGCTGAAGGTTATACAGGTCTACGCCCCGACCTCGGCACACCCCGACGACGAAGTGGAGACCATGTATGAGGATATCCCTAAAGCCATGCATGGTTTCAAAACTCACTTCACCGTTGTCATGGGGGACTTCAACGCGAAACTGGGCAAACGAGACGGGGATGAGCTGCAGGTGGGGCAATTTGGGGTTGGACGTCGGAACCACCGGGGACACCAACTGGCTAGTTTTATGGAGAAGGAGGGCCTCTATATGATGAACTCCTTCTTCAGAAAGCGTGAACACAGGAAGTGGACCTGGCAGAGCCCCGACGGTGCAACAAAAAATGAGATTGACTTCATCATGTCAACCGGGAAGCAAATGTTCAATGATGTCTCTGTGATCAATTCAGTGAAAACCGGGAGCGATCACCGCATGGTAAGAGGCACATTGAACATTAATATTAAGCTTGAAAGGTCTCGACTGATGAAGTCTACGCTCCGACCAGCACAGATCCAGATCCAAAACCCCGAGAGCTTTCAGCTGGAACTCCAGAATCGTTTCGAGTGCCTAGGAAACTCAGTGGACGAATGCAATGATGGATTCGTGGAAACTGTCCATACAACGGGGTCTAAGTTCTACAAGACACGTCGTTCACAGAAGAACAAAAAAATCTCCGATCATACTCTCAAGCTCATGAAGAAACGGCGTGAGATGATCCTGCAGTCTTCAGACGAGGCGTGGAAATACCGGCAGCTCAATAGACGGATCTCCAAATCCTTAAAAATCGACTTCCGCCGCTTTAATACCGAGCATATTAAAGACGCAATTGAGCGAAATAAAGGCTCAAAGGTATTTGCAAGAGATCTGGCTATTGGGCAAAGCCAGCTCACGAAACTGAAGACCGACGATGGCAGGATCGTATCCGCCAAACCGGAGCTACTGAGGGAGATCGAGAGATTCTATGGGCAGTTGTACTCGTCAACCAGGAAACCCGTTGTAAATCTAGCGAATGACCCAAGAGCTAGACTGACCCGACACTATACCGAAGACATCCCGGACATCAGCCTGTACGAGATTAAGATGGCTCTGAAACAGCTTAAAAACAACAAGGCACCGGGTGATGATGGAATTACGGCCGAACTTCTGAAGGCGGGTGGAAAACCGGTACTTAAGGCCCTTCAGAAGCTGTTTGGTTCCGTCATACTCGAGGGCAAAACGCCTCAGGCATGGTGCAGGGGTGTGGTGGTACTCTTCTTCAAAAAGGGCGACAATGCCCGGTTGAAGAACTATAGGCCCATCTCACTTCTAAGCCATGCCTACAAGGTGTTTTCAAGAGTCATCACGAATCGTCTCGCGCGCAGGTTTGACGATTTTCAGCCTCCCGAACAAGCCGGATTCCGTAAAGGCTTTAGCACCATAGACCACATACATACGCTGCGACAGGTTATACAGAAGACCGAAGAGTACAACCTGCCTCTCTGTTTAGCGTTTGTGGACTACGAGAAAGCCTTCGATTCGATCGAGACTTGGGCTGTACTGCAGTCTCTCCGACGGTGCCAAATTGATTATCGGTACATCGAGGTGTTGAAGTGTTTGTACAAAAACGCCACCATGTCAGTCCGACTTCAGGACCAGACCTCGGAACCTATCCTTCTGCAGCGAGGTGTGAGACAGGGAGACGTCATATCTCCGAAACTGTTTACCGCTGCACTGGAAGATGTCTTCAAGGTTCTGGACTGGAGAGGGTTAGGCATCAACGTCAATGGCGAGTACATCTCTCACCTTCGATTTGCCGACGATATAGTGGTCATGGCTGAGACCATGGAGGACCTCAGTACAATGCTCGATGACCTCAGTAGAGCTTCCGAAAGAGTGGGTCTTAAAAAAACATGGACAAAACCAAGGTCATGTTGAATGCCCATGTAACACCCACTCCTATCAAGATCGGAGACTCTACTATCGAAGTTGTAGACGAGTCTACCTGGGACAAACGGTCCAGTTGGGTAGGTCTAACTTCGAGAAAGAGGTCAATCGTCGAATCCGACTCGGCTGGGCAGCGTTCGGGAAGCTGCGTGGTATCTTCTCGTCCAACTTACCGCAGTGTCTCAAGACGAAAGTCTATGACCACTGTGTGTTGCCAGTGATGACATACGGGACCGAAACGTGGTCGCTCACAATGGGCCTCATCAGAAGGCTTAAAGTCACCCAAAGGGCAATGGAGAGGGCTATGCTCGGAGTTTCTTTGCGTGATCGAATCAGAAATGAGGACATCCGCAAGAGAACCAAGGTCACTGACGTAGCCCGAAGAATTGCCAAACTTAAGTGGCACTGGGCAGGGCACATTGCTCGCAGAACGGATGGCCGATGGGGCCGAAAAGTTCTGGAATGGCGACCGCGAACCGGAAGACGATGCGTTGGAAGGCCTCCCACTAGGTGGAGCGATGACCTGGTCAAGGTTGCGGGGATCCACTGGATGCGAGGCGCACGGGACCGGTCAATGTGGCGTCACTTGGGGGAGGCCTATGTCCAGCAGTGGACGTCTTTCGGCTGAAATGATGATGAATGATGAGGCTCATAAATAAGTATTATTGAAATACGCAGCTTTATTAAGCCAAGCAAGTTTCGATCATCAGAATAGAACTAGTACTTCCCATAAACTCAGAGAGCTGAAAGGAACAGAGTTAGGGTTTAATGAACACGTAAAGGGACCCTGATTAAAAACACAAGAGCCCAACCAAACTATTAGAGAAAGACATATACCGCCTTTACAAAAAATATTCAACTTGGTGGGCCGCTCCATTTGATGTCAAAAATCGAAGGTCTGAAGTATCTGATGAAGAATCCTCAGCTGGTCTCAGCTGTATTAGAGATATGGTAATGCCCCCTTCTACTATTGGTACATAAAAAAACCGGCCAAGTGCGAGTCTTACTCGCACACAGGGTTCCATAGCCCCAAACAATATTTTGAACTGTCATTCATTATTTAGTAGTATTAGCTTGTAAACTTCCACTCAACCGCAAAACTAAATTGGTTTTTCATAGTATGTTAATGAAAAACAAAGTTACTGCTGCAGTTTGATGAAAAAGTCCCATATCTCAAAAACTAAACATCATATCTTATTGAAACCAATTTTCGTTGATAGTTTTTTTTACGTTCTACAATCCTAAATATTTTCAGAATTTTCCTACTCTTACTTTAGAAATTAGAGGGGGGAGGGACACACATTTTACCACTTTGGAAGTGGCTCTAGCGCACACTATTCAGTCTAAAAAAAATGATTATACATACCTCAGTATCATTTTTAAAGACCTATCCATAGATACCCCACACGTATGGGTATGATTAAAAATTTTTTTTTGGTTTTCAGTTCTATGTATGGGGAACAAAATTTATGTTTTTTTTTCTATTTTTGTGTGAAAATCTTAATGCGGTTCACAGAATACATCTACTTACCAAGTTTCAACAGCATAGTTCTTATAGTTTCGGAAAAAAGTGGCTGTGACATACGGACGGACGGACAGACAGACAGACAGACATGACGAATCTATAAGGGTTCCGTTTTTTGCCATTTGGCTACGGAACCCTAAAAATCGACTGTCATTGCAAAAATCCAGCGTAGTGGGACACATCTTCTAATCTAATTTAATCTAGCCCTTAGCGTGCCACTGCAGGGCGAATGCCTCCCCTCCTGCTTTTAATACAATAAAAAACTACTCCTTAAAATAAAAATAAACTTTGTCAAATAAGAAAATCTAATAAAATAAATCAATATACGTTTCTAGAAAAAGAAGTGAAATCCCACCAAAAACATTCTGTAAGATACTAGCCAAGTCTCGATGGAGCTGCTTGTTTATCTCTAAAAAGTAATGAAATCTAGACAAAGTCGTGCCAAGTCTAAGGTTCCTTATTGCGATTTCTTTATTATTATAGTTAATGTTGTGTGACTTGGCCATGAAGGGTTCACAAAGGTACAAAACCAGGTGATCCATGACACCAATGCACCAATCTGTCACCAGAACCGCTACCCATTGACGATGGAAAATTGCCACTTGGAACACATTGATTCAATAACCTGTCAATTGTAGGCTTGATAAAGCTGCCTATTTCAATAATACTTATGTATAGGCAAGCCTGAAACAAACAATATAAAAAACCAGTACAGACGGACGTCTAATCATTGATAGAATAGATAGTCCGTCTGTAAGACATTTTATGTTAGATCGATGGTCGATTTGACGCTCCAATAAGAAGAGAGCAGAAGTCAGCATTGTCAATGCTGAATGCATGTGTTACACAATCAACAACAGCCTAAAATGAGACACTAGCGTCCAATTACCAATACCAGTATGGGCTATTATCTCGCTTAACAAACATAGGTAGTTACAACAGATATAACATTACGTGTAAACAAAATTGACTTGTACCCACTAACGTATAAAGAATGTTCAACGGCCAAGTGACACAACATTAACTATAATAATAAAGAAATCGCAGTAAGGAACCTTAGACTTGGCACGACTTTGTCTAGATTTCATTACTTTTTAGAGATAAACAAGCAGCTCCAACGAGACTTGGCTAGTTTTTTACAGAATGATTTTGGTGGGATTAAGAGGTTTACAAATTATAGCATATGTGTTATTTTGGTCTATAACCTGAAAAGATTTATTAAAATCTGTACTTTTACGAAAATATCCATCCATCCTCACTGACGTTTGCGTTTAAAATATTTATACTTATTAATAATATTATAATAAGATAATACAACCTAGATACTCATTTCAAATTAATAATTCATTAGTAAACTAAATACCAACTACTGAAGTTTTATTAAACTGTCTAGCAGCTGATATCTTTATAAAGTTCTGAAGGAATGCTTAAATTGTTATGTTTCTTCAGTCAGTTCAGCAGGACGCATCATATAGAGCAGATATTCAGAGCAGATAGATATCTGGAGACCTAAGATAGATCTAAGGTCGGCGCCAATTCAAACGAGGGATACTGACCTCTTGCATATAAGCATCTACGTCGCCAGAACGTGTCCCAGATGGGCAATTTCTAGCGAACCTCAATCGAGCAATTCGGTGTTCATGGCGTAACTTGAGGGCCCGCGCTGGTCGTTGACTGCGTATATCAGCCGCTAAAAGCCTCCTTCCCACAGTTCATAGGCTTACTTTTGCTCGTCGCACCTCTTCAAGGTTTGTTTATTTGTTTGTAATTACCCACAAGATAATAACTGCCTTGTTACCACATCAACATATTGTGTTTTAACTTTAAGATATCGCAACTCCGGGCCCCAAGATACAGGCGCAGCCTAGTTTGGGTACCTTTGTTTTTTCTTTACTATATTAAAATATAACTTGTTACAATTACTAATAGCGCTAAGTTAGATTAAGAAAATGATTGTAACAATGGCTTAATAAATTTATTCTTATTCTTATTTTGAGGTCTATGTAACTGCATTTACGGTTCCTCAGTGCCTGAGTCACTAAAAAGCGGTCGTCTCGTGGTTGTGTACAAAGTTTTCTCCCAGAACCTTGCCTTATCTGAACGGAAACTGTCTCTTGATATCGAGTCCAGGTTTTTTTTGACGGTTGAATGACTAACGTTTAACCGCTGTGAGACGTAACATTGACTCCTCTTCCAGCAGCGCAATAATTTTAGCTCTTATCGCTTTTTCTACCATTACAATAGACATAAAGATATCTGTTTTAAGTAAGTATTATGCGACAAACATAAATTATTGTACTAAAAATAACGAGGAGTTAGTGTTAGTTGCCTGATAACTTTTTAACCGCAAACCCCCGAAAAGTAAGTAAGAAGTCACAAACTACAGAAGGGATTATTATGAAAAAAAAAACAAAAGTTTTGAATTTGGAATAAACTTTTTTTCATACCCTAACTCTTTTTAAGTGCCAGTAACATAGTTTGGTTTTTAAAACCTCTTTATAACTAAATTATAACCAATAATGATGAATAATTATCAAAACCGCCCGTTTTTTTGCAAAGGAGTTTATATTATTATTTTTCAGGTGCCATTAAACAGGTGCTTCTCAACATGCAAAAAAAAGGTAACAAAAGAAGAATGAATAAGTTATAGAGTATAAAGTTGATGTTGTGACATTGTAATGAGATTAGATAAAGTAATCTTCTTTATACAGAGTTCACGCAAGACATCCCTAATCGTAGCAAACAACAACTTCACAAATATTCAGATTGCAAGAAAACTTCAATAATTTCTCACTAAAACCGTACAAAAGTAACATTTATTCTACGTTTTATGAAGCCGAACTAACAAAAGAAACTAAGTCATCCATTTCTGGCGAAATCGTTTACCCCGCCAATGTCTGTAACTGGTAATTGAATCCAACAAAGAAGATAGAAAAAAAAGTAAACTTACTACGTGATACGAAAACGGGATTCGGGCTATCAACACTTGTTTTGTAAGTCAATGAGAAAGAACCAATACTGTTGTATGCCTACCATATCAGATTTAAAGAATAAATTCCTTTTCGCAATAACGAGTAATTGTTTATGTTTATTTATGAACTCTATTGAGGTTGTACGATCTCATTACTTTGGTCTATTTACGGCCTTTCGATATTAATGTTTGAATGTATAATAAAGTATGTTCAATGAAGTATGTTATTTGTTTGTATGTCTAATATTGTACAGTAGTAAATGAAATATACTAACATTTATATATTTCATTTAAGGACAGCTTCGTTGGTTTGAGCGCTGCTGAGCATGAGGTTCCTGGGTTCGATTCCCAGGTAGCGCAACGTGTTATTGGTTGTTGAATTTCTCAGTAGCAGCCACGGTGTCTACATTTATGCACAGCTGTTGGCATTGAGCTCGCCCGCTATTACATGAGACTTAAACATTACTGGCAAAATGTGGGTGAACTATTTAATTGTATGGGTAAACCTCAGCCTAAACTTTCGGTGGTTATAGACGTGATGTTATAAAGGAGTCTATAAGTCGTGCAATGGTAGATAATTATTTTCACCTTACAGTTTTTTGTTGATTTTTATTTGGTTCTACGTCATACAAGGCATTCCGTAGTATAATTAAGTTAACTTAAGGTGAACGCAAGTGAAATTTATTTTCCATTACCAAATATATTTGAGAGGTTCCAGGATATTAAATTTGTAGAAAATTTACTAAAAGGTACCTTATTTAATATCACATGCGTCATACGATAAGCAGATCCATATTAAGATACAAATATAGAACGCCAGTGTCTTTCGTAAAAGTTCACAGTTGAGTTGGTTCTTTATAAGCTGAAAATAGACTCGTGACGATACTACCTAAGATGAGTACGGGAATAGAAACAAACTTTAATTCTATGGGATAAAAACTACAATTACCTGAAGACAAGACCTCCTATAGGTATTGTAAACGACCGCTAAGGCAGGACTGGTTTCTAAAGTAAAACCAAAAAAAAATACATCGTGCAAGTTACATATCACAACAAGTTACATATTACATATCACGTAAATCATTAGACAATGCATCTGCACCGATAGATGCTTAATAGTCTGCGAGACGGTACTTTCAAATGTCATTGTAAATGAAACCGGTAGGTGAACATTCTTTTACTCTAATTTAAATCTTTGCTGAAACTTAGAAATCCTATCGAATTATTTGATTAATTGAGGCTTGTATTACATCTTCCTGTAGGTAAACAAAAATGAACTCAAAATTCCCTCCGATTAAACGGTTAACACGAGAGCTTTTGACCCAAACCACGAGGAAGGTAATCGTGGCATTTTTGTTTACCAAGAGGACCCTTATAGCCGAATAAATCATTCATTGGAACGTGAACGTAAATATTTGGATCAGGGAGGGTGACCTCGGAAATGTCGCTACAGGCCTATTAAAATATAAATAGACCGCAGGTTTATGTAAAGGTTTTTTTTTGCTTATATTTGTTTTTATCTATTTTTTGTTTTGTTTTTGTTTACATTGTGGAAGACAGAAGGAAGTGTGGTGATTTATTAAAAAAATCTTGTTTTTTCATGTTAATTAAGAAAATGAGTGGTTACCTATTTATTGTGAAAGTAAATGATGTCTTCGTGCCTTTTCGGAACAAAAAAGTCTGTAAAAAGTTTTATAGTAGTAAGCTACCGCAGATAGTCGATTGCCCACGATGGCGCATCGAAGTTGCTTTAAAAGGGCTATATTGCAATGCTGAAACATTTCTAATTGTATCGCTTTCTGGGTAGAGATAATTCTAAAAACGATAGCCAAGATAGTAAATAACGCAATAGCTTTTATTATCCGAATTCAGAAAGTACTTTCATGAACTGAAAATTTAGTTTTCAAAAAGTAGTTTACTGTGCAGTTTTATTCTAAAACAAAAGAATCTTGAAACCCGACAAGATTGTAATATACAATCTATCGCATTTCACCACTCCATCAAAGGCAAATTGAAGAATTGCAGCTCCCGGGATAAGCGAGATATAAAAAAAGGAGGAAGCATGCAGCCCTCTTAAAGGCCTGGCGCCTCTTGCCAGCATCTACTTGCCAGAAGCTTTATGAATAATTCTTTTATATCTTCCCTCCCGCCTTTTTCGTAAACATTACATAAAATTTTCATATTTACGTTGTAGTTACCAATTTGCATTCGAACCACTCATCTGAAGCTATTATTGTTCGTGTCGGTACAATGGGAGGTGAGCAAACACGTGTGTAATAAAAACCAGACATAAGAGACGTGAAAAGAGCAGAAATTCTTAGAAAAACAGAAAGAACATTTTTTGGAGAGCGGTAAAAATCACAAACGTTCACGGTTTTTTTTTGCTATAACGCTGCGTTCCTTTTCATTCAGAATTCATCAGGCTGTGTTTTTCGATTACGCTTACGCCTACAATTTTTATTTAAACTAAATGGGAGTAATATTACTAATTTATGTATTTATTAGCATTAGAGAAGGCCTGTTATTTAACTAATTTGGACATTAAAATCAGCAAAATTATTAGATAATATAAAACTATAATAAATAATATAATCTAAACAAATATTATAAAGAGGAAAGATTTGATTGTTTGTTTATTTGTTTGCATTGAATAGGCCCCGAAACTACTGGTCCGATTTGAAAAATTCTAGAAAAGTGTTAGATAGCCCGTTTATCGAGGAAGGTTATAGGCTATATATCATCGCGCTACGACCAAAAGGGGTGGAGCAGCAATGAAAATGTTGCGAAAACGGGGAAAATGTGACGCAAACGAAGTTGCGCCAGACAGCTAGTAGTAAATATACGGGGTTATTGGTAAAACACCAATAACTTCTTAAGAGGTCATTCTACTCATCATTATGAACAACTTTTTTTAAAAGACCAAACCCGAAATCGTGAAAAAAAAATCTGCTGTTCCCTACATTTTGACGAGTTATGTGAACATAAAGTACGGAACAGCAGATTTTTTTTTCGCGATTTCAGGTTTGCTCCCATAGTTAATGTTGTTCATAATAATGAGTACAACGGCCTCTTAAGAGGTTGTTGGTGTTTTACCAATAACCCTGTATATATATGTATTAGGTAATAATAAAATAAGGTAAGGGAAGGTATGTTAGTTTATAAGGTATATATCTATGGGCCATTTTAGCCTGAAATAAATGTTATGTTATGATAAGTTATAAAATATTTAATATTACCTATAAGTATTTGTGTTAATATGTAGATGATAAGATTCAATGTATTCATCATCATCATCATCATTTCAGCCCAAAAGACGTCCACTGCTGGACATAGGCCTCCCCCAAGTCACATTGACATTTTGGGGGGTTTTGCCATAGTCGCTATATGGTGGGTTGGCGATCGCAGTACGGTTGTTACAAAAAGCACAGAGAACGCTGCTGCCCATACTCTGGCAAGTCCTTTAGTCGCCTCTTACGACACCCTCGGAAAGATATGGGATGGTGCTATTCTTTACGTCCGACACCATACAGAGCAATGTATTCACTACACAGTAATGATATTTTCTGTAATTTAATCCAAAAAAGGCTTACAACTTAGAATCTTGATACAGTAGTATATGATATGACCACAGATTTCAGCTGCAAAATGTAGAACGTAAGTTTGCTCATAGTTAGAGTTCAGCGCAAAAAACACTGAAACAAATCATGCTACTAAAATAACAATTCGCTTATCACCTACTCTTTATTTCATTTGCTAACGAATGATGTTTTACGGCACATAAATTCTGCATCAAGGCTATAATATCTTCTAGTGATAACAAGGCTTTTCGTTTTATAGAGCGCAAGCCAGCTATCTTAACCTCCGTACCAACGGGTAATCCTACTAATGAAGTATGGAAGAAGGGTCAATTAAATAAGGATTAAAGGTCTGATGACACTGGCCCATATCAAGAATATTGGAGTGCTCTCGCCATGCAAGAACAGCTTTTGTGTAAGAGAGAGTAGTAACAAATATTTTATTTTCTTTTGTTGCTTAATGTTGTATGCGACAGTAACTCATCTAGTGTATAAGAAAAATAAACAGAGGCAGTCTTAAGAACTGCCGACAAAAGTGATAACTCAAAATAATAGTATTACTGTGTTCTCTTTTGAATTTTTAAATCATTCGCGTCGCTAGTCTGGCGCAATACGTCACGAGCATGTCGAGGTCATCCATCGGTGACGCAAATCCATAGGCTTTTTTGCAACCAGAAATCGCTCAACGCGGCTAAAGAAGTATTCTCTTCAGAAATTAAAACGAACGGTGTATATTATTGAAAATATAGTGCACTTCTTACTTATAAAGCTCTAAATGACATTATGAGTACGCATCGCGGCATGGAATTGCCGAACATTGCAGTTCGTCGCCCTGTGTGGGCTGAAGGATTAGCTAATATTAACACCTTTTTGTGTAGGAAAGTTTTCTGTTTTGCTTGAAATGTCAAGAGTAGATTGTAGCTAAACCAAATTCTAATAAATCTGTATTATAAGATGTACTGTGTCAAATTAACTTACACCGTTTCTCAGCTATTGCCAATTTTAATTTTGATAGTCATCATCTGCCTAGCCGTTTCTCAATGATGTTATGGTCGGCTTCCAGTTTAACCGGATGCAGCTGAATACCACACCACTTTACATGGAGCGACTGCCTATTTGACCTCCACAACCCAGTTAGTTCTGGGTAATACGATGCCTCTTGATCAAACTGGTTGTCCTTTGCTTTTTTGTAGGTTAAATCTGTACAGCGCCAGAAACACAGATTTGACAAGAGTAGGACCTTGATCCCCTTCTACTGACCTTGCCAACCGTTGCTTTACCTTAATCACCCATCCACAGACTGACCTTAGCTACCGTTGCTTTACCTCGATCCCCCGTCCGCACACTGACCTTGGCTACCGTTGCTTTACCTTGATCACCCATCCGCATACTGATCTTGGCTACCTTTGCCTTACCTTGATCAGCCACCCACTTGCGGAGCTTGGCTACCGTTGCTTTACCTTGATCACCCATCCACGTACTAAACTTGGCAACCGTTGCTTTACCTTGATCAGAGAAATCTCAAAATAATAGAATTACTGTGATCCCATTTGATTTTTTAAATCATTCGCGTCGCTAGTCTAGCGCAATACATCACGTGCATGTCGGTCACGCGAATCTATAGCTTTTCCCCTACCAAAATCGCTCAACACGGCTACAGACATTTCTCTTAAAAAAAAAACAAACAACTTTTTCTCTGCGACAATTTTACAAGAGGTTATATTTTTCCAACGTGGTGTGTTTTTTAACGTGTTTTTCCGCTTCCGGCACGTGTGTAGAGCATGGGGGTAATTTGGGTGAATATGTCAGGGGCATTACAATGGAATAGAAGTCGTTGGCATTCATTATTCGAGATGGCGCGACCAGGCACTGTGTCCCGCCCATGTTTGTAGCCGTCACTGACGGACGTGGTACACTTGCGGTGCAAAAAAGCAGCTGTAAAACATATTTTACTCCTTTTTTGTTGCAATTGTTGAAGTATTTTTTTTTTAGAGATGAGTGATGAGCTTATCATTAATTAACAATATTCATGTAGAAAAAAAGCAGTTTTATTGATGAAAAAAGCAATGAGTGCACACGATAGCGACTGATGTCATATTAATCATAATACTGACCTAATTCCAGTCACGCCTGCAATCTCATCGGATAGCCATAGAAAAGGGCGCACAATAGTATACAATTGTGCGCAAATACAAGCTAAGTCTCTTTTCCCCACACTCATAGTTTGATGGGATAGCAATCCGACACGACCGGAGTGAGATCAGACGCAGTACCAGGTTTAAGGAGTTCTCCGAGCCACGGTTGTACCACATCACCTACTACTAAACTCCCGGTTTAAACCATCAAGTGAGAACCAGTATTAAATTCATAAATATAAAAGCATTGCATAATAACGCATAATGGCCCACTAGGTAAAGATGGCTTTTTTAACATTACATTATGAACAGCTCTCTGAGCCCGTCTAGTTTAATTAGTGTGCTTTTCCCGGCCCCACCTCTTACGGAAATGCTGTCCCTACTAAATGCACGCTGACAAAAAGAGCGTGAAAAACTGCGCTGGAAATTACAATAGGTGTGCAACCCCCGAGCTTTTTCATTACATAAATGAGTTTCCACGTTGTCAAAAAGCTATTGTTTGGTCTTGTTTGAAGGACTTTTTTTGTGTACTAAAACACTTTTAGTTTTGTGACTTTGAGTCTGTTTTTTGATGTTGGACATGGTTACCTAAATTATACTGCTTCAATGCGATGAACAATATCATTTCGGGTTTTTCGTAGCAAATTTTAATTGGTATAATATTTGCTGGTATTTTAATCATTACTTTGATGAACGAACTTACTGTTTAACCCAGATTAACAAACATTAAGATTTATTCGGACTAGACATTTTTTTGAACGCCAGTGTAAATGTTGGACATTTTCACACAATGGTAAACGGCGGCGTATACATGCACACATATCTACCTATACACGTCCCAATTCCGGCCCCACAAAACCTTTACACCATCATATCCAGGCTTCGAATTTGTGCAAATTTTAAAAACTGCATGACCGGCTGAGGTGCCAAATAGACGGAAATATTAAATTTAAAGGAGGTCAATTTGACGGCACGGTTGGCGAAGTGACTGAGCGATAGGCTGCTGCGCTGCGTGTCGCGGGTTCAATCCCCGCACGGAACAAATATTTGTACGACCTACAGATATTTAAATATATATAATAATATAGTTAACGTGTTCGAACGAAAAAAAATCCTTGGAGTTTTTATGTCACAATTAAAAGTTAGTACTGAAAGCCTTTCTAGAAATACTACCTCTTTCTATCTTGTATGTAGAAATATCAAAAGCTGCTCTGCTTTTGTAAAAGGCGCGAGGGGTATTGTTGTGCTTAAGCGTTTATTAAGTAGGTATTTAATTAGATTTGCTTATCTTTAGGTGGCTTTTACAACTGGCTTAGGATAGTAACATAACTAAGCTTGGTAGGTCTACCTCGGTTACCACACTTGGTGGAATTGTAAAATCAGGCCTTGCCTACTTTATGAGTGCTATCATAAAACGTAACGGTATAATTACTTGTTAGATAAAATAAAATATACAGGCCAAAGTAAGCATTACAAAGACTAAACTACTTAGAGATTAGAGATGTCTTCATTGTTGAGTCCACTTCAAATTCGTGATATTCGTAAGTGAAGGATGTTGTTAAATTGTTTCTTTTTTTGCATGGCAATGTAGTCCCATCAACGCGAAATCCTTGCAAATCGCCTTTCGGCCGGCTATGGAGCGGGATCTAATGAAAACGCCCATTTATTTCGATGTCCGACTTAATGGAAGGATATCGACTAATCCTGTTTGACAATTTAAACATTTCCGAAATCGTTTTTCAAAGTTCGATCAATAGGCATTCTACGATTTTATAACGGACGTCTGTTACCTTTGTTCAAACCGATATACATTTACTAGATTCTATTGATAGTCAGTCAATATTCAGCTGACCAACATCAAAGGGTATTTATGTATTTTAGTTGGTGAGAACTTCTATTTGTCGATATCTGCGGATATGCTTTTTATTTTTTAATAGCTTCTGCCCGACAGTTTCTTACGAGTACTTCCACAAGGAAGTAACCTGTACCCAAAAAATATCCAATGGCATTACTCAATAGTGCTTTCTCATCAGACAAAAATATTACAAAAATATCGGAAAAATCTGAAAAACTTCATTAACGTACGGAAATTATTTCAACAGAGAACTACACACACTACAATCCGATTTATTATTCAGAAACCCACATCCAAGTTTCGGCACTAAAATTATATTATAATGTTATTAATTAACAACACGCTGTAAATACTTAAAGGCGAAGTTTGTACAAGGCCTTAGTGTTAGGTCAAAGCAAAGGCCAACAGGTACCGTAAGTTGGTTATTTCATTATTGTTCCAGCTGTTTAAAGTTTACCTGAAACTTAATTAAATTATGATATCTGTGTAAACTGAGGCCTAACGATCCAAGAGAGTCTAGTTCGGCCTTGAGATATAAACTTAGATTCTGTTTTTGAGGTCTTGGGTTGAAGGACCAAGTTTCAATAAAAGAGTCTAAAAATGTATAACTTACTTAATGATGATCTGTCACATACATACCATTGCTTTTTTATCTTTAAATTTAATCATCAAAAGTAAACCTCTATAGGATAATCACCACTTTTTACAATGTCAAAATTACAAGAGATAGTCCCCAATACGCCCGAACTATTTAATAGTTCAAAACACTCTTTTTATGCATACAATTTATTTCGCATACTTAATTAAGTGAGGTCGCCTCATTTGTTGAAATCCAAATATTATGATAATTATTTTCGTTTAAAACATGGTCGAGTTTATGTTATGTACGAACGTATAGTAAATTAGAACGAACCCTAGGTCTAACACTGGTATTCTTAGTCATGAACTAAACTGAAGTCGGACTTAAACACGCCTACATTCCATACTGTTTGTTTTTAAATTGATATATAAACGCCCACTATCATCTGAAAAAATTGAAGTACCGGTAAACTATTAATTATGTACATCTTTAACAACTATTACGAATGCAACTTTGGGTTTGACAAAGATAGTTAGCTAGAGGAGGTACTTTCTTCGAAGATCCAACATACAAGTATCTTAAGTATCTAATGTAAACTAACCCATAAATTTCCCCAAGCATTTACTAAAATCCTTCAAGATAGCCTTACACGTTAGGTTATGCATGATAGTTTTAAATGCGCATGGAAAACCTTCTTGCAAAACCGAGTTCATTTCCAGGCTAACTGTACAGTTTTCTCATACACACGTTCATGCATGTCTGTACAGTTTGACTGCACAGGCAAAGCAGTCCTCGCATAACCTACCATCTATGGCTGGCTTAAAGCGTTTATACACACATATACAAGCCTTAAAACATACTTAAGCACCCTTGCTTGAATAGTAATTCAATCAGAATCAGCTAATTACATGATGTACTATGCTCATTTTAATACACGAAATTTGATCTATCCTCTGATTGTTCACTGTTCGTTGATGTTACACACTTCAATGGAAAAGAGATAGAGCTAGACGTCCTAGCCGCATCTCTTTCCCACACTCAAGTGACAAGTTTGATATGCGATGTTCAATTAATATGGCCGTAACCTGTAACTCACTCGCTCAAAGTAATTGGGCTTGTCACTTCTGCGAAAATTGGTATTGTAATTTTGCACTTTCAAAATCAATCAAAATCAAAATATTTTATTTTACATAGGCCTATATGGGCACTTATAAAACGTCGACAAAGGATGCACGGTTCGGGTTGGTCGTTTCCTATGGAGAAGAACCGGCAAGAAACTCCATGGTTACTCTTTTAAAATCATTTGGTTTTACAATATTTGAGTGTTACAGCGTTAGTACATAACTGTGGGAGGACAGCGTAGGCCCGACAATAAGTCGTTGCTTACTACAAAAGGTAGAACAAGACAATAAAAAAAAAAAAAAAAAAAAAAAAAAATTACAAGGCCTACTATGTCCACACATTCACAAAAAATAGGTAAATGAAAAAGAATCTATACAAAAGTAAAAATAAAACATTATAAGAACACTAAATTAAACAATTGACACAGATGTTATCATCAGTGCTGTAACTATTCTGAACAATTAATGAATGATGCAATTATTTGAAAACTAAATAATAATTATTGTAAAACATCTGAATAATAAAAAGAATGGAAAAGATAAAATTGGGAATAGTTAGAGACGACCACACATTTGTGTCGTTTATGAGCTACCAGGGAAGCCGCATGAGCAGAAGGAACTAGAGCCAAACTTCTTTATCTTCAACGTAGTCCTTAATTTTGTAATATGCTTTTTTAATTAGGACACGTTTGTTGCAATTTTTAAACTTTCCATCAGTCAGTTCCGTAACTGACTTTGGCAACTTATTATAAAAGCGTATACTGTTTATAAGAAAAGACTTGCTAGTTTTTGATAATCTAAATTTGGGTATTACAATTTCGTGTTTACTGCGTGTGTTTATATTATGGAAGTCGCTTCTAATTTTGAAAAGCCCTCGGTTTTTGCGGACATATAAAATACATTCTAAGATATAAAGTGAAGGCAGAGTCAATATATCGATCTCTTTAAATTTTTCTCTGAGGGACTCGCGAGGACCCATCTTATAGATCGCGCGGACTGCCCTCTTTTGCAATATAAAAATTGAATCAACGTCTGCTGCCGATCCCCACAGCAGAATGCCATAAGACATAATACTGTGGAAATAAGCGTAGTATACTAACCTAGCTGTGTCTACATCAGTTAACTGCCTTATTTTCCTAACTGCATAGGCAGCTGAGCTTAACCTCCCCGAAAGAGTTCTAATGTGTGCGCCCCACTGCAGTTTAGAATCGATAGTAATCCCTAAGAATACAGTTTCCGCGATAACATCGAGTTTTTTGCCGTCAAGATTTAGATGAAGGTCATGTTGTGTTACATTTGGTAAAGAGAACTTTAGACATTTAGTTTTGTTCGTATTCAGTAAAAGATTATTAGCTGCGAACCATTTCGAGAGAACAGTTAGACTTTCGTTGACATGTATGACTTCTGTATCTTTTCTATGAATTTTAAAAATTAGCGAAGTGTCATCAGCAAATAGAATTATATCCGATAATTTGGCCATCATATAAGGGAGATAACATAATAAGAGAGGACGGGGGGGGGGGGGGGGTAAACGCACCCACGATACAGGAGAAATTCCTAGTGTGGGGCAATGTTTTAAAAAAAAGAAAGAAAAGAAAAGAAGAAAGATCATTAATATAAACAAGAAATAGGAAAGGGCCAAGAATTGAACCTTGGGGCACGCCCATCTTGACTAAAGACCCGGAGGATGTCGCCCCATTTACATTTACTTTTTGCTGCCTGTCAGATAAATAGGAAAGAACAAGTTCAGCAGCTCGTCCACGAATTCCGTAGTGATGTAATTTACAGATCAGTGTGTTGTGGTCGACGCAGTCAAACGCTTTTGAGAGATCACAAAAAATGCCAATTGCGTCCTGGGAGTTCTCCCAGGATTCCAGAATGTGACTGATGAGTTTTACTCCCGCGTCTGTTGTTGACCTACCCTTCGTGAAACCAAACTGCTGACTATGCAGTATCCTATTAGAATTGAAGTGAGACAACATCTGGTCCAGCATGATTTTTTCATAGATTTTACTCAATGCTGGAAGCACAGATATCGGTCTATAATTAGAGGGATCACTCTTAGAACCCGATTTGAAAATTGGTACCACTTTACTATGTTTCATCAAATCAGGGAACTTGCCGCTGTCCAAACATTGATTGAATATGCCTGTTAGGACAGGAGCAATCGAGTCAATAATGTTTCCAAGAACCTTGACGGAAATCCCCCATAAGTCTTCAGTATTTTTTATATTGAGACTTTTGAATGCGTTTTTGATTGTGGCAATACATACTGGTTTAAATTTAAAGTTTGGTATGTCTTTTGCGAAGTTCTCTTTAAGAAGGCCCTCAGCTAATTCAACTGAAGAGGAGAGAGATTTCGTAACCTCTAACGGAATGTTAGTAAAGAAATTGTCCAGTGTCTCAGCGACTTCTAACTTATCAGAAATTGTTTTGTTATCTATTTTTAAAGACAATTCACTCTTATCTTGTTGTTGAGTCTTTCCGGTCTCTCTGTTAATTACCTGCCACACTGTTTTTATTTTATTATTAGAATTACCAATTTTATTACTTATTATTTGAGATTTTGCTTGAGCGCAGACACTTTTAAATATTTTCGAATAGTTTCTGACATAAGTGTGAAAGACTTGATCTGAAGTCAGAGATTTTTCATGATATAAATTATATAAAATATCTCTGCTTTTTCTTATTCCCGTAGTGGCCCATTCGCTAAATTTAGATTTTGAATTGAGTTTAACTTATTTAACAGGACACGTTTTATTGAATTCATGGCAAACTGTGGAAAATAATGTACCGTAGTTTATATTGGGGTCTGTTGAATCAAAATTCGCGTTATTAAGGTTGCTAAGAACATTATTATTAAAAGAATTTAATTTATTTTTAGAAAGAGGTCTTAATTGAATTGTTTTATCTAAGTGTAACTTTTTGTCTAACTCAAAAGATACAAGTTGACCAGTATGGTCTGACCTAACGCCACTAATTAATACCGACTCTTTTACTATGCAATTAGTAAATACATTGTCTATGCATGAAGCGGAGGTTGCTGTTATTCTAGTTGCTTCATTAAATAAATATTTTAAATTGAACGATTTAAACAGTGAGACAAGCTTACATTTTTCTGGGGAATTGACTAACAGATCAATATTTAAGTCACCACAAACAAAAACTAATTTATTATCTAAGAAAAGTTTACTTAAAATTTCTTCCATGGTGATTAAGAATAATGACAAGTTTGATGCTGGTGGTCTATAAACACATAAGACAGTATGACCTTCAACCTCTGCACATGCTACCTCACATAAGCGATCAACAGAGTAGGCAGTGATATCCTTCCTTTCTTTATATCTGAGACAGCTATTGCAAAGTATCAGGGTACCACCACCCACTGAGGATCTGTTGTACGCACTGGCAACTGAAAAATTATTCACATTAAACAACATCCTATCTGGTTTTAACCAAGTTTCACAGAAACATAAAATATCCAAGTGGTATTTATCAACTAACAGTTCCACGTCTAAAATTTTGCCGGAGAAGCGATTTATATTTTGGTGATAAAGTAAAATATTATTACCAGGCTTCTCTTTTGTCGGCCCTAATAGTTTAAAGAATCTATAACAGTATTATTGGAGACACAAGATAATACTGTTTCATCACTTAACCTAGTCTGAGTTAAATCATTAATAACTGCGTGTATATAATATGCTAAGAGTGAAGCCAAAAAATGTTGACTTTTTTTGGGAAGAAACATATGATCCCGATCCAAAACAAAATCTCTAACAAAATTGTTAGTATCAAAAAACAATAGACGGTCACTATGACGACACGATAAAATATGCATCAGGTTATTTAAACTAGAAATATAAACATTTTCTTCATCAAGTAGATTGTCCGAATATGGCAATGCACATAAAATTAATTTGCCAAATCTTAACTTAAGTAGGGTGTCAATACCATTAACTATGTCCCTTTTAGATATATTCAGGCTATTTCCAATTAAAAGTACTACTGTGGTCTGCTCATTCAATTGTGTGTGTTGAATTTTATTGATAAGCTCATTAAAATGTAAGTTATGGTGACAATGGTTCACTACTGTGTGTTTAGACCGGTTATTTAACAGAGATCCAAAACCTGTTCCTAGTCTATCAGAATACAC
The DNA here is from genome assembly GCA_949152445.1 of Cerastis rubricosa. NCBI lineage: Eukaryota > Metazoa > Arthropoda > Insecta > Lepidoptera > Noctuidae > Cerastis > Cerastis rubricosa. The sequence goes on from OX424532.1 coordinate 8,832,491, forward strand.
TAAGATATTACTTTGGGTGGGGTTTAAACTTGCTAGTGTATGGTTTAAAATGGGTAAAGCAGTAGGAGCAACATGCTGTGACATGGGAGGTGGCGGAGGGGCAACACAATTACAGGTGAGATTGTTAGTCAGCGACTCATATCTCTCTGCATTGTACTTCACCAGGTCCACCAACTCACAGGCCTCCTGCATACGGTCACTCAACATCTGTTGACTACACTCATACTTACAAAACATTTCCTTTAGTGTATTTTCCCTACTCAGTAATTCCCTTTGAAGGTTCTGAATGTCAACATCATACATATTTTTGCTACTTTCTAAACTGCGGTTACATAAACTTAACTGGTTTTTTAAGCTTCTAGATTCACTTCTTAGGTTGACATTATATTTATAAACACTTTGAGTTTTTAAAAGTTTCTTGTACTTCTTTATACTTTTATTGATTTTAATATATTTCTTAATTTTATTATGACTTTTTAGAATTGGACATTTAGTTATGATATTGTCCTCAGTTAGGTCTATAGTTATAGTGGGCTGCTCACACTCCAATCCGGATACACTATCCATCAGCTCATTGTACAGGTTATTGGTGTTAGTAACCTCTTTGCTGGCTTTCCGAGAGTTCATGGAGGCAATGGTGTTTTGTGCCTCGCACAATTTCGCTTCTAGTTGAGCAATATGTTTCAGTGCCTGGTCATGGGTGTCATGGGTGTCATGGTCACTTAGATGTTTATTTAAATAGGGATCGTAGTGGTGTAGGTGGTTGGAAAAAAATCAATGAATTCAAAATCTATACAACGTGTAACGTTAAATGCGCAAAACCTCAGACACCCCAAATGATTTTTAATTCAATAGACCTAATTCAGCGACAAAAAAAAAACATTAAAAAAACGTAAAGCTTTTAGGTGCTGTTTTAGTTTTACTGGCAATTGTGGCAGTATGTGAAAATTTAAATTGGACAACTAACATTTGTGTTTGTTTACCTATTTTGGCAGGTCTGCGCACGTGATGGCTTGACCTATGAACAAAAATAGACAGGGCTACATTTTCTATGAAGATTTTTTTTAAATGTGACCTATATTAAAAAGTGGTTCAATTGATTCTGCCCGTTATTCTGATCAATCTATTTTCAGGTTTTGCGCATGTTACGTTACACGTGTTGTAGATATACATAAATTAACTTACGACTTTTTCCCATGGGGCAGACAGAAGCTACAGAACCCCATCTGCTACGATCCCTACATACTAGGTACTCCTTTCTCCGCATCCACGTTCAAACATCACGTCATACACGCCGGTTACGAGAACTACGCACCTGATTTTTCAGAAGACCTTCACCAATAAGGTCCCTGTACGTTCGTCTATGGCGTTAGATGTACTTATATGTTTATTTAAATTAGTTTATTTAAATTTTGTTCTAAATGGTAGGTTCCTGCTAAAAAATGATGAATAGATGCAGTCTGTCCAAGTCATAACGTCTATCTAGAGATAGCTTACACTATCTCTAAATTCTACTCTAAATTCAGGTAGAACCCATAAATTTGTTAGCTTAGGTTAGTATAATAGACTAAAACACACAATAACTAATAATACTTAATAACGTCACCTCATGGAGACACCTGGCAACAGTACATGCACTGCCCTCAGTCTTACTAGCAACAACGCTTATAAGACTGAATTTAGCTTCTTCTTTTTTCCTTTGTCAAGGAAGTATTTTGATCTTCTTTTGTTTCGAACTAGTAGCAATTTGGAGACAAATTGAAGAATCAATGCATCCGCATGTTAGCCCCAAATTCAGCAACAACGTCGACCAATATTGAAGGGAATGAAATTCCGACGCCCGCAAATTCTTGTCCAACCATCCACGACTTCCTCTAGTGACTGACCTTAACCGAAAACTTTATATCATAATATTTGGACATAATGTCCCTCCATTTATATTTCCTTTATTTTTATCCTCAAAGTTTGAGTACACAGCTTGCAAAAGAGACCGGTCGACCGCAAGTTTTCAATACTCAAAAAACCGTTTCTCTTTTAAATAAGACCCCGAATCACGTTTGTCCCGATTCTTGAAATACGTGAATGAAATGCTAAAACAACAAGTGCTGGAAATGTTAAAAAGTTGTTTCTTTAAAGCCTACCAGAAGTACTTGAAGAACGAAATATCGGCCTCTCTTGTTATACGATTAATGGACTGGAAACGTTTCAGTCTCTTTTATATTCCTGATAAATGGAGATTTATAATCGTACGACAACAATGCTATAGTACTATAACTATATAATTTTTTGTTTTTCCATTATAAAGATAAGTTTTTGTCTGTGCTTTAACTTTTATTGGTATTCTAAGATATGGCTAAACGTCTGAAAATTAATTTTAGTAATTGTCATAATGTCGTTTGTTTTTCTGGCTTTTAGGCTTATAATATTTTTTGTGCGTTCATCTGTAGGTACTTTACATATTGACGGATGTGAACACGAGCGTAGGATTTAATAGCTTCGTAAAAAAATATGGCCGAATTTACGATAGAATTCTATGAAACTCCCTTATCGCACCTATGTAATTGGTTATGAGTTTTAGCGTTAATCCTTCTTCTATATCCACAACATTAGGGTATATTTTTAGATAATTGCAGTCAATGTCTCAAAGGGTCTCGTTTTAAAAGGACTACCTACATTTGGTTTGGTTTGAGTGAGGTATTTTTAAATTCATTCATGAGTTTTTCGCTCATGTTGGTAGCTCGAGATGGAGGAGCTCTTACAATTTAACTGCTTTCAATTTATTTTAGTTGAGAAGAATGCCTTGAAACGTACTGAATAACTAAGTGAGGTTTTCAAGCACAAAAGTAAGGGTTTCTTCTTATGACTGTTTTGTGAGCATAAGAACATACTTACTTATTTTGCTGTCGCGATGAAAAATGCATTTATCACATAGTTCCCTAGTTCGGGCAGGTCGCTACCAAACATCTGAATTGCACTATCATTACTTGCAACTTTTGAATATGTTTTAGTTATAGTTTACTTATAAGTACTAACTATACCATTGTATGAGAAATAATACTACTGCGCCTATATAAATGTACACTTTATGTAACAAATAAAAAATAAAAAATTAGTTGCTAATCATAAATGTTCCAATTTAGTCTTAGTACCTACAGATCTAAGTAAACAACCATATTTATTTATTATCAGAATAGATCTACTCGCTAAAGAGCGTAATGCTGTCACAGCTATGTCTTCCGATTCGTATTTTTAGAATCAAAGCCTACTTTCTTAAGGTGGAAGTTTAATCGCGCTTTCCCATACATTGTTTTTTTTCCAAATTCTCGATACTTATATGCTTTTTGTAGAAGTAATGAAACAACATGATGTTATTACGAATTAGTGTTGTCGCAAATCCCTTCAAACATAAAGAAATAACAAGGTTTGTAGGATTTCCAGGGCCGAAAAAAAACGAAAAATCTTTGCATGTGTGCGTGCTTGGAGTCACACCATCTACCGGATATCTAAAGAACAATCAAGCCTCTTGCATAAAAAACCTCGAAATAATTATCTGCTAGGACTAGATGGCGTGACGTTGTCATTGTAAGGTGGTGACAGTAAGTCTTAGTGTGTGCGTGACTTTTGATTTCATTCTTCAAACAAGTAGGTAGGTAGGTAGATAAATCTAATTTGGGTAAATTAGATTTATAATTTCATAAGAATGAAGTTAAATATTCTTAAACTATGTCAAGTTGTTCACCCAAACCAATGTTTGAAAGTACCTATTAGGGATGAAATGTGTAATTCGGAGTTGGTTAATGGTTGGCTAATTTTATTGCGTGATAGCTAAAACTTATTAGTTATTAACAAGTAGGTATTCAGACATACCAAACATTCGTTATGAAGCCACAGCTTTTTGTACGTGGACTTTTCGCGGTTTATCTAATAAACTAATAATGTACTTACATTATATAACATTACATTCATTCATCACACTATTTACATTCATGAATGTAGGTAAGTACTACCTGCTTACCTACTAAAACATACCGACGCAGTCAAGGTTATGTTGGGAGAAAATTAAGCGTCGTAACTGTTTCTAATAATAATGATCACAGTGAAAAACACAAACCTAACTGTCGTTTTTGCTTTTAATTTCATTCTTATGTCTACGGAATAGAAGTCAAAGTCGGTTGACCGGACTGTAAAAAAGGCGAAGTGGTAACTGAACTAGAGCTATTCGTGTTATTGTGCGATTTTCCATCATGCTTTAATCTGGGCTTAGGACTAGCAGAAAAGTTTCCAAATATGCATTAGTATTTAATTTGGTTGAAACTACGTAAACTTACAAACATTAGGTATATACATTCTTTCTATTTCCAAGAAACATTGAAGCATAAAACAAAATACATCAACGTTTAATCTCGAAAATGTAGTCTTTAAATGCTTGACAGTAAAGATTATATTGATCGCATTATAATGTCTGTTAGATTTCCGAGAACCGAAATCTAAATCACAAAATTCGCGCTATCCTTTTTACTCCGCTATGTTACCCTTAGTTAGAAAGAGAGAAAGCGGATTTCTAACTACGTTTGGATTTCATTTGGTGATGGATTTGATTGTCGATTCGGTTGGTGGTAGATCGTTAGCGTTTGGTTCGGATAGGTAGATTATTAGAATCAGATCTTCAAGTTTGAGAAATCTATACGAATCGATTTTCTAAATTAAACTGCATATAAGCGCAGACAAAATTAGCGTTAAATAAATAAAACAAAGATTTTTTTCCAGTCTCTGTGTCAATTTGATTTATATTTGATTAGGTATACAAAATTATACATTATGATTGCAGACGAAAATATTAGGTAAAAAAAAAATAAGCAGCCGTCGACCTCCTATGTTAAAAATTGCTCAGAGTAACAGGCTTTCCAAATGATCTAAAAACAAAAAGTTTGTTTCATTACCTACAGTCAATGACGTATCACTACATAGTATAAAACAAAGTCGCTTCCCGCTGTCTGTCCCTATGTATGCTTAGATCTTTAAAACTACGCAACGGATTTTGATGCGGTTTTTTTTTAATAGATAGAGTGATTCAAGAGGAAGGTTTATAAGTATGATATATGCATAATATAGTAGAGAAACACTGATAATGTTAGAGGTTTCCAATGTGATGTCGACAGACATTCTGTAGTATATTTAGTATCTGCATTGCACCCGCGCGAAGCCGGGGCGGGTCGCTAGTTATAAATAAAGCGATGTTGGCGGGCACGGGCCGTACCGCCGTACGGGAGAGGAATCAATGTCAAGAAATGATTATGTAGGTATTAAATTTTTAATTTTGAAATTGTTGTGTTATACCTGTGCGAAGCCGTGCCGTGCATAAACTGGTTTTTTCATACCTTAATCAGCGGTCGTGCGTACCTACTGTTATAATTACATATGTACCTACAATACAACGAAAATGTCACAAACCGTCGCAGCGTCGTGGACACTAAAAAGTAACATTACTCAAGAATGCATGTATTGTGGTCGTTATTTTGACAACCTTGTTCGAGCGAAGTCGACCTTGCCGTCAACTCAAACTAACTAAATCGCAAACTATTAGTAACTAGTACCCCGCCCCGGCTTCGCACGGGTATTTAACAATACAAAAACATAAATAAACCCTTCTATTTGCGTCAGGTAACTAAAAAAAGTCTCTGTGGTGTGAAAATCTGTATGGACACCATACAGAATTTCACACCACAGATAATTTTTTTGGTTCTGTATGGTGTCGGACGTAAAGAATAGCACCATTCCATATCTTCCCGTGGGTGTCGTAAGAGGCGACTAAGGGACTTGCCAGAGAATGGGCAGCAGGGTTCTGTGGGCTTTTGTAACAACTGTTCTGCGATCGCCAACCCGCCTGCCAAGCGTGGCGATTATGTCAAAACCCCCCTTACTTATGTCAATGGCGACACTTGGGGGAGGTCTATGTCCTGCAGTGGATGTCTTTTGGCTGAAATGTTGAATGATGATGAACTAAAAAATAATAATTATAAACAAAGTTTGAATATTCCCCTCCCGAACGGCCCGTACTCCAGTGACGCCTACATCGTATTAGGTGATGCCTAGCCAGCTGAGCAGGGTGAGCGGCGACCACGCAACTTTTTTCTAATACTTACATTTTTAAACTCGTGATATCTTTCGAATGGAATGTTCGAATTGAATAATTCAAACAGTTCTATAAAGGTATTGAAACAGTCTTGAATATGAAGTAATTTATTTCGATAAGGATTAATACCAAGATACAAATACAGAGCCTTTTCTAACGGCGGCATTAAAATATATTTTTTTAAATAAAAGAACACTTATTGTGGCATAAATATAATAGTTAGACATATGCTGTCGCGACACTTTTTGTAAATAATGATGTGTTCTGCAAAGTCGTAATACATTATTTTATTCTATCATCAATAGTTTTCGCAGCGCACGCGATGTAAAGAATATTTTAGGTAATTTTTATACACCTTGGGTTACATAATTGCAGTTTTAGTAAGGATCCCTAATTTTTTTGAAAATATAATATAGCCTATGTCACCCGCGGATAGTGTAGCTTCCCAACAGTGAAAGAATTTTTCAAATCGGTTCAGTACTTTCGGAGCCTATTCAATGCAAACAAACAAACAAACAATCAAATCTTTCCTCTTTATAATATTAGTTTATATTTAGAAGACACAGATTAGGACAGATACTTCACTCAGTAGAAAACATCCAATACCTATTACGATAATTGCCTACTCCCTCGCGTCAACAACCACTGTATGCTAAAATGCGCCTAAATGCTCAAGCGTACAGCAGTAATTGCTTCGCACCGCGCGATTCCACAGTAATCGCAGGGCTGCCTCTTCGATAAAATTAAATTAACATAACTTTTTATCTATGTTATTGAGAACTGTGAATATGTTCTGACAAAACAAAAATAAAAAAACACTAAAAACACAAAAAAAAACAAAAAAAAATACTTCTTAGTTTGATGATGATCTTCGGAGATGTTCACTAGAAATGAAAAAAAAAGCCTTAAAAAAAGAGAACCGACTTCAAATAAAGCACTAAGCCGTAAGAATTTTTTTTTTTTATGGTAGTGCTAACAGCTGGTAATTACGAATCGAAAAAGCACCGACATCAAAGAAAAAAATATTTCTTACGGTTTAGTGTTTTGAAGTCGGTACTCTTTTTTAAAGTTTGTTTTATTATATTTGTAAGTTTGTTTTGTTTTATATATTGGTGCTGACTGTGGAAGAAACCTAGATAAAACATAATTATAGGCACCACACGGCATCGTAATACGCGTACGAACGAACAGCACTATTAAAATTGAACGGCGTGCGCGCGCTTCGCTTGCGAGGCGAAAACCGCACTGAATTTGATAAGCCGGCGGACCGAGACCGCTCGGCTGGGCGGTAGGCACTTATAGCGCGCAAGTACATGGAGTGACGGAGGCCTGATTTAGATATCAAACCCGGAAAGACGGTGTTGAATTTTAGTAACTGTACTGTTGTCATTTTAATTAAAATTCTAGTTTATTAATATATTTTTTATTTAAATTACTTGCTGGTTTTATTAGGATTAGGTACTTGCATTTTTGAGTAAAGCACTATACAAACCTTGGCCCACAATGACTGCTTCGCTGGTCACGCTATGATTGCCTCGAGCTAGCCTAGCTACGCTCTAGGCCTTTCAGCTTGGCCATCATTGCAGCCCTTGCTGTCCCCGCTGTAATGTCCTCGACCCCGTAGGTCGAGGCCATTATCTCAGCTCGTCCATCAAGTGCTGCACGCTGACCGCGCTGTGTCGGCCTGGAGCTGCGCTACCTTGCGCTGTGCTACGCTGCGCTGTCAGTCATAATCAGCGCGACCAGCAAAGTAGTCATTATAGACCGCGGCAGTAATGTACTATTAGGTACGTACGTAGTAAGGTAATAAGAAAACAAACTTGTTTTGATAAAAACAGTGATTACATTTTGTGATATTGAGTATCGATAGTACCATTATTACCTCAAAAATTTAAGAAAACTGGTAGGTAAGTAATTTAGAAGAAATAAATATGTTGGTAGAACTAATTTAAAATTTTTATATTAGGTATCCACTCGGACATAAGACAAACCCGCACTAGGCCCGCGTGGTGGATTACAGGCCTGTGTCCTAGCAGTGGGAACATTATAGGCTGATTACGCTGCTGCGGAATATAATTGATCGGACATAAACTGCGATGAATTTTCAAGTAAGCATGCGACGGCACGGCGCGCGGCGGCGTGAAGTCTTGACTCTCTTGAGCGACCGCTGCATAACCCGGGGAAAAGTAAACATACTTATTTAATAAAATAAGCAATCCATATTAGGTATCTACAGAGCCCTTCAGCTGACCAGGTCATGACCTCCGACCGATATACCTATCAGCTGACCTAGATAGAGACCTAGACCCCTGACCTCAGTACTCATCAGCTGGCCAGGTCATAACCCCTGATCTTGGTACGAACCAGCTGATCCATGGTTAACTAATATTAATGCTTCGATCGGAATTCGATTGTTTTTATTATTCAACAGATAAATAATAAATTAATTTAGTTTTGATACCTTCCTTTAAATTTTGAATTGAGTAGTAATAATATCACTACCAACATTAACAATATTTAATTGAGTCTGGAATTACCGGAATTACTTTCCGGAAAAATGGCTTATCCATGTTATTCTTTCTGTGTGCATTTATGATACAAGTACCAAAAATCATTCTACCTACTCCTATCTATGGTGATAAGCATATTACTATCATTATGTATTGTTAACAATGTATTTACATTCATAGCAAATAATTTATTAGGATATTACAACTAAATATGGATAAAAAAAAAATAGAAAAAAAGCAACTTCAAAAAAGTGAAAAATAACTTTAGTTTCAGAGAAGTTGGTGGCAAAAAAACTGAAAACAAACATGTCACCGACTTCTGAAGCTAAAGTTATTTTTCACATTTTTGCTTTTTGAAGACAGTTTTTTTTTGCAAATAGTTTTAGTTTTTTCTTAGGTGACACTAACGAGCATGGCAGTTGAGAATTTGTCATGGTATGGGTCGCTAATGTTGGCACGTGTGTTGCACTTGCATCATACAGCTTCTTTACAACTGTTTGAGCAGAATGGCCGCCGTTATTCGAGACTGGTCATCTCTTAACTGCTAGGTCACCTAGTTAATCTTTGTAGGTATTAAATTGTTATACATTGTTCTCGCATGTAGAAGCAAAAAAAATAATGTAACCAGGATTTTGTAACAACTTGTTTTTAAAAAGAGTGTCCATGGAGTTTCTTGCACCCCTAAGACGACCCACTTTTTTTTTTTTTTTTTTTTTTTTTCGGATGGGAAATCATCAAATGACTTCTTCCGCTCTGGGCGGAGCGGAAGGGAGTGTCAGACTTGACTGACTAAAACCCATCCATGTTCCTTCTTAGCCCTTTGCGTTCCAGGGGCACGGTATCTCTTTCGAACAACCCGCAGCCCTGGCAGGCATCGGCCCTCTCGGACCCCTTCCGATTTGCTGACATCTCCTTGAGGCGCGCGTGGAACACGAACGCGCCGTCGGCACGGTCTGTCGTCATAAGACGGACGGACGGTGAGCTAGCCCATTACTCACCGTCCACAGGCCCGCGCCTACGGTGGCCGGGGGCCACTGGTTGCCCCCCGACGCCCGGGGCGTCTCCCGCGGCGGCTGGGACGTGAGGTTCTCTCCCTCTCACGTTCCGCCACCTCCTTCGCTAGCATGACTGCTTCGCAGAAGGAGGCGACGGCTTCCCATTCCCTCTCGCTCCGGACCATGGATTGAACCAGGGCCGGACGCGAGAGGTCGCCGCCGCCAATCGCCGCTACGAGGACACGGCGGTGCTCAGCCCAAGCGGGGCATAGCTCCACAGTGTGCTCCACCGTGTCCTCCGGCCGATCCTCGCAGTGGTGACACCCGGGCGTTTCCTCCCGCCCGATTCGGTGCAGGAACCTCCCGAAACAACCGTGTCCGGTGAGGACCTGCGTCAGGCGGAAGGTGAGGGCGCCGTGGCGCCTCTCTAGCCAGTCCTCAAAGAGGGGACTTATCGCCACTATTGTGGCGTGCCCTACACGGGGTTGCGACAGTCGCTCTCTCCATGTCGCCATGAGATCGCGCCGGAGGTCTGTCCGCTGAGCGACAATTTGCCGCGGCAGCGGAGTTTCCCCCCGGCGTAGTGCCTCCGCGCGCCATTCGTGCAGGCACGCGAGGACTATCGCCTCCAGATCCCATGGCGGCAATCCGGCCAAGAGGCTCGCCGCCTCGCCGGAGATCGTGCGGTACCCCCGGATCAGCCTTACGGCTACCACCTTCTGGGGCGCGTTCAGGTAATGGGCGGCTCGCCGCCTCAAAGAACGCGCCCACACCGGGGCCCCGTAAAGGGCCATGGACCGCACGACCCCCGCGTAGAGCCTCCGGCAGGAGGCGTTTGGACCCCCCAGGTTGGGCAAGAGCCGCTTGAACGCAGCCCCTGCCCGTTCCAGTTTGGGGGCCAAACGTCGGAAGTGCTCCACGAAGTTCCACCGGCTGTCGAGGACAAGCCCTAGGTACTTCAGCGTCGACTCGACGCCGATGGGAACCCCTCCTACCGTCAGTATGGATCCCGACGGTGGCGCATTCCGAGGCCCATGAAAGCACATGGCCTCGGACTTGTGCAATGCCACCTCGAGACCCAGTTGCCGGATTCTCTCCACGACTATCGCAACCAAACGACCAAGACTCGTCGCAAGACGACCCACTGACCGTACGTTCTTCTCCATGAGTCTTTGACAATTCAAAACTGCCTGTAAATGGTATTTAAATAAATGCTTTGAGTTTGTATCAATTGTATTTTTTTGCCTTATAAGTGCTTATATGATTTGACTTTGATTGTTTTTATAAACAATTTATTGTATTATGTACCTAGTTGAAAAGGGGGGCAGTGACAGCCTAGTGGAAATGGCCTTGACTAATGAATTGTAGGTTGTATGTTCGAACCCTGACAGGCTCTTTACTTTGGGTTAATGAATACTAATACTACTTGAATAAAAAGCATTACTTACAATAGTTATATAATTTGTGTAAACACAACATAACCACATTCATATTTTGTTTGAACAGAACTTCATTGCGGCATTGAAAACGGACACAATGCTTTTATCAAATGGTACACTTACACAACACATTTATGACAACTAATTTGAGATTCCAGAACCAGAACATAAGATTCTCTTGTTGATGTGTAGAAGCTGATGTATAAAATATAATCTCCCTGTGATGTTTACATACCGTACCTAGAAGTTTAGTCCCTACAACCATGTCTGCTAACTTTCGGTAGATTCGAGTAGAGAAAATACAAAAGATTTTCGCACAATGAATGTTTATTGTTCCCAACAGAGAAAACGTCAATCAAACGAGAGACATTCCGTTTCAAGTTAGGTAGGTACTTTAGAATGGTAATTATTGTAAAAAAAAATAGTAACTAAAATAAAAACGTTGCAGTGGCCCTTCTTGTATGTTTTTTTTTAAACATTTTTGTCACAAAATATTGATAAATATGATATCTGCATGTTTCCTAATTAAACGTTTTTGATGACAATGCCATCTAGCGGTTCAGAAATTAACCATTTACGTGTGCATGTGTGTGTGTGCATGGTGTGTACAGATATGAAGTTGAGACGGCTGGTGGAAATTTCGAAAATCTCCGTTTGAGAAGAGTTAACAAGTAAGCTGTATATGTGGAAAAATCAAGACAAAAGGCTAGTTTACGCAAATAGAATATTGTCCATCAAATATATTTTAGTTATGCGTAATCATAAATAATACCCAAATGCAAGACTACAGCGCCATCTATTGAAAAAACGGCGGCGGGATGATCAACGGGAGCACCTTAAATTATAGTACCTAGGCTATATAGGGTGGAAGAGACATCGACGCACAAACGTTAACCACGTTTTCAGTACATCATTCCAAACCACCCCACAAAGAAATTTTTCAACGAATTTTTTTTTTAAATTCTTTGTCCCATACACTTTGACCGTATAGGTATTGAAGTTTTTTTTATTTTCTATGTGTTTGCTCTTGACTCTAGTCTAATTCAGAGATCATCATCTGCCTAGCCTTTTCCCAAACTATCTTGGGGTTGACTTCCATTCTAACCGGATGCAGCTGAGTACCAGTATTTTACATGAAGCGACTGCCTATCTGACCTCCACAACCCAGTAACTGGGTAATACGATACCCCTTGGTAAGACCGGATGTCAGACTTTTAGCTTCTGACTACTCGTAACGACTGTCAAAGATCTACAAATGACAGCCGGGACCAACGGCTTAACGTACTTTCCGAGGCACGGAGGAAACTCGATATGTAATTATGGTCACCCATCCACAGACCAGCCTCGGCAAGCACGGCTTAACCTTAAAGATCGAACTGGGCGGCTGTTATTATTTAGCCACGAGCTCCTCAGTCAGAGTCCAAGTCAGAGATGACAGAGACAAAGTCGACGATGGTGCGGGATGGTATGAAAGAGCTGCTCTTTTTTTTAAATTGCCAATGAAATATTTCCATGTGGGTGGTAAGGTATGATGTACGGAACACGTGGTAACCGTTAGTGCGTTGATGTCTCTTCCGCCCTTTATATGTTAGTACTTTAATTAGATCAAAATTATAAATACCTACTGCCTTCCTCACACAGTCAGGGCCAGCACTGTATCCTATCTGAGGGAACTAGCTGCAAATGCTGTTTACCTACTGCGTTAATAATCAATTCTAATATCTACCATTACTGTACTATCACTAACACAACTATGCCATTATATCTATATTCCAATTAGAATACAATATTCCTATCCAATAGTAATCCAATACTGACGTTGAAGTATAGCATGCATCGATCACGGTGTTCGAAACCATTACGTCTAAACATGACACCAGCTGTCACGCTGTTTGAATGTACTTGCGCATGTTAATCATGACCATGTATTTCTGATATATAACGCAGTTTGAAACAACAGATGGATTTGTGTACGTCAAAGAGGAATTGTAGTTGGTAGGTAAGTCATTATCTGCCTAGCCTTTTCCCAATTATATTAAGGTCGGCTTTCAGTTTAACCGGATGCAGCTGAATACCAGTATTTAACATATCTGACCTCTAAAACCCAGTTATTGGTAGGTAAATGACTGAGTGTAATATAGAAAAATTGAAGAGAGATAGATAAAAGTAATTTATCAGCATCGTCTGCGTCGACCTCATGTCTGTCCTTACGACAAGATTGAGATCTAGAGTAGGCCCATTTTATATAAAAAAATCTGACGCAGCTTGGATGCAGCTGACCTATATATTGGAGCGACTTCCTCTCTAATAGTTATTAATATGACATAAGAAGATATGATACATACAATCATTATATACAATAACACAATAAAAATGGGGCTTATGACAATAATAGGATTTTATAATCCATGTAACAATTTTATTAACTACTAAATCATCATCGTCATCATTTCAGCCGAAAGACGTCCACTGCTGGACATAGGCCTAGGTTTTGCCATAAAATAATCGCCACGCTTGGCAGGTGGGTTGGCGATCGCAATACGGTTGTCACAAAAGCACAGAGAACGCTGTTGCCCATTCTCTGACAAGTCCCTTAGTCGCCTCTTACGGCACCCACGGGAAGATATGGGAACTACTAAATATAAAATACTTATTCACAGGTTTTCTGTAAACCATTCAAACATATTTTTTATTTTCAAATTTTACCAAATATTATAACAATATATGAACACAGGCTTCGTTTCAAAATGGTATTGAGCACAACGCATATTTAAAGAAAGTCGCGGGTAACAGCTATTGGAAATAAATCATTTATTTTTTCATTTCTTCAATAACACCTGGCAAGAGGATTCGTTCATGTCAAGGAAGGTGTCGAAACCTTCAACATAAACTTATTGAAGATTAACTCCGACTAACTTTAAGAATCGAGAAACCACAAAAAGTTAAATTGCTTAAGTTTGAATTTAGTAAACTCTGTAAATCCTTTTACTGCTTTCCTTATAACGGTATTCATAAAAACGCAAAATAAAATGTCATCTTACCCATCCACGAATACGGTTTAAATTGAAATTGAATATTGTTTCAGGTATAAGCAGGCAAGCAGCTCTTACAGTTTGATTTGAACTGAGATGACTAAGGTAGTTTAAAATATTTTTGGATCTAGGTTACATTGTTGGTGCTACCAGTGTACCCCAAAATAGGCAGATAGCGTACTGCCTAATCAAAATACCAAATGCAAATAATCAATAGTAAAAAAAATATAATTCGAAATAAGAAGAAGCTTTAAGTGATAAGTTTTTATGTTGCAATTTGTATGTATATTTTCTTTTTTTTTTTTGTTTGCATATAGGAGAAAGAATAAGAATCAAAAAGGAACTGAGTCATTTTTTTCTGTTAAAATCGCAAAACTCATTTTAAATTAATAACGTGTTTTTTTTTTTTTTTGAAGTTCGTCATAACAACACACATTCAGAAATCTTTTTTTTTTTTTTTTAAGTTCGTCATAACAACGCACATTCAGAAATCCAAGTGCGGGGCATCGTTTTTTAAAAAAAAAAAAATGTTGTTGAGGCCTTCCAACGCATCGTCTTCCAGTTCGCGGTCACCATTCCAGAACTTTTCGGCCCTATCGATCATCCGTTCTGCGAGCAATGTGCCCTGCCCACTGCCACTAAGGTTTGGCAATTCTTCGGGCTACGTCGGTACCCTTGGTTCTCTTGCGGATGTCCTCATTTCTGATTTGATAACGCAAGGAAACTCCAAGCATAGCCCATATGAGCCTTCTGATGAGGCCCATTGTGAGCGACCACGCGAGCAAATTTAGTTTACTTTATTTCCCACACGAGTCTTCACAAAAATAATATCTGACAACGGCAGAATTATTGACATCCGCACTAATTGCCAAAAATAATAAAATAAAAGAATATTAAAAACTATCAACAAATATAATTTAACGGGTTATGGTTATATTTAAGGAACCTTGTTATGTTGTGTGTGTGTTTTTTTAAACTTCGCTCTCTTAAAATTTCTCCTGTATTGTGGGTGCAGCAAACAAATGGAAGTCGAATAGATGAAAATGATGAGATAATACAAACCTCGATATGTGCTGACTGCAAACAGAAGTTTCGTAGGCCGCAATCATGAACGCTGAGACAGTAAATAAAAGTTTCGTAAAATAAATATTTATTGTGAGCTCTAATTACTTCTCACAAGTATCTCTCCCGAGACAGTTTAATTTTATTCATTACAAACAACAATATTTTATTCTGGTTTAAATTATAATAATATCATTGTTTATCACTCCATTATATTTGATCAAACCTTTGCTAAAATTGTTCGCAAGTCGTGACCCGTTAATTCTCTAAAGGGTCATAAAACTCATTAACTCAACTGTTAGGTTCATTAGAAATGTATTATATTAAAATGCTCAGATGACACTGACGACCCCACTTCGTTCTGTTAATTGTAATTTTTCCTTTGTTAAACAAACTGAAAATTACGCGTTTTAACGTAACATTTTGCGTTAAGTTGTGTCGCTTGTCACTTTGAAATGGACAGGTTTGGGTAAGGAACGGACGTATTGAATATTACCTTGATTGATATTAAATCCCAAATCAAAGTAATAATATCAAAGGTTGCTTTTGTGTTTTGTGTTGCTAACCAGAGAGGTTTGTTTTCTGTGTTGCCTATTCAAGCCAGGATTTAGAGATCCATAATACCTTTTCACTGTTTGATCAAAAGTGTCGTAGTAAGTAGTCGTTGATCAAAAGTTGTTATTTTCTTGTTTACTTACTTACTGTTTTACTTAGCGAGTTTTCTCCGTGCTTTGGAAAGCACGTTAAGGCGTTGTTTCAGGCTGTCATTTGTAGACCTGTGACAGTCGGTAGTCAGTAGCCAGAAAGTTTGACAACCAGTCTTACCAAGGTTTATCATATTACCCAGCAATAACTGGGTTGTGAATGTCAGATAAGCAGTCGATCCATGCAAAACACTAGTATTTAGCCGCATCCGGTAAGTCTAGATGCTAACGTAGTTGAGAAAAAGGCTAGGTAGATGATGTTGACTTACTGACTTGGTTCCTGTCTTTATCTTTTAGAACCAAGAAGATATTTAATCAGCTTCGCTTACTTTTCCTTCACTACCAACCAGGCAAAACGCAATGAAACCCACTTTGTTTGCCATAATGATTATTTTATTGGGAAAGTTATATAAGCATATAAGTAAGTAGGGTAGACTGGGTACGTTTGTGCCAGGGTACGGTTGTGACAATCGTAATATTAGCGAAACTATAAGGAATACGGGGACTGGTGTAAGGGAAGAGGGGAGCGGCATGCGAGTCTAAACGTGTTTGACAGTGTTGCGTTAGGCGACGCGCGACGTTGACGTTGGGAGAGAGGCGCTTTACTTTTGACAGGCAAAAGTAAGTATTTTTATTCGATTTCTTTTTATGATTGTTGTTATATGTGTACAGATACCGTAATGAGTGTATTATTTTATTTTAACTTAAACATTAGTGGTTATAAAGCAGTGCTTGCTTTGTACGTACGTTATTTTATATTGCTATAGTAAATGTTTATTTGCGAAGGATTGGTTTGGGTACGATTGTGACAATTTTTTTGGGTACGGTTGTGACAAAATTAAAATGTTTTAATTTTTGTTTTTAGATGCCAAGGAAGCGCTTGAGAAAGACGGAAAGAGGTCGATGTGATATAGGAAAATATGAAGAAGCTTATATAGAAGTGAAACGAGGCATATCATTACGGAGAGCTGCAGACATGCACGAAGTGAATCGCATGTCTTTGATGCGATACATTAAAAAACGCGATGACGCTGGAGCGGGGTACAGTAAAGACAGCATCAGCATGGGGTATGTTGCTCATAATAAAGTTTTTACTGAGGAGCAAGAACAGCAGCTGTCAAGATATGTTACACGTTGTGCTGAAATATATTTTGGCCTGTCTCCGAAAGAGGTACGGAAGTTAGCTTTTGAGCTTGCTACTAAATATAATCTCAAGCGACCTGCTACTTGGCTTGAGAATGAGATGGCTGGTGAGGAATGGTTTCGTTCATTCATGAATAGAAATCCTTCACTATCTGTTCGTGTAGCTCAAGCAACCAGCCTTTCAAGAGCAACGAGCTTTAATAAAACAAACGTGGAAGCTTTTTACGACAATTTGCAAATTGTTTTGGACCGACACACCTATGAGCCACAGGATATTTACAATGTTGACGAAACTGGCGTCACTACTGTGCAAAAACCCGATAAAGTAGTAGCAAGACGTGGCATGCGGCAAGTGGGAGCTCTTACTTCAGCTGAACGAGGCACATTGGTCACAGTCACATTTGCAGTAAATGCCTTAGGCAATTCTATTCCTCCTTTATTCATATTTCCTCGGGTTCGTTATCATGATCATTTTGTTAGAGACGGGCCTGTAGGATCGATTGGAACTGCAAATCCTTCAGGCTGGATGCAAGATGCATCATTCCTAGTGTTTCTCGAACATTTTAAGAAATTTTCAAATGCTTCTTCATCGCATAGAGTGTTACTAGTCTTAGATAATCATTCCTCGCATACCCATATTAACACATTGGACTTTTGTAAAGAAAATGGAATCACTTTGCTTTCATTTCCTCCACACTGCTCGCACAAACTGCAGCCCCTCGATAGATCTGTCTTCGGACCCTTGAAAAAAGCTATAAACACTGCTTGTGACGGCTGGATGCGAAGTCACCCTGGAAAAACAATGATAATCTACGACATACCATGTATTGTGAAAACTGCAATGCCTTTAGCTTTAACACAAGCTAATATTCAGGCCGGTTTTTCCAAAACTGGTATTTACCCATACAATCGTAATCTATTCGATGAAATTGATTTTGCTCCATCTTTTGTAACGGACCGACCAAATCCAGACACTGAACAGAACAATCCTACGACATCATCTTGTGCAATAGATAGACAAAACCCTGTGACTCCTGTGACTGCAGCCACGAATAATATCGAATCATCTTTTGTAACGATCAGACAAAATCCTGACACTGAAGAAAACAATCCTGCTCCTAACAGTCAAATACCAATGATATCACCAATATTAGACTTTGCCTTACTAAAAAACGATCTTGGACCAAATGACGAAACACCACCACTTTCACCTTCCTTATTGGGCGAATCTTCAATTCATCATAGCAATGATCAGCCAACTGCATCGTCCTCAGCCACACCATTTGTTTTTTCCCCTGATACTGTTCGGCCCTTTCCAAAAGCTCCCCCAAGAAAATCAGGCGGTTCTAGAAAAACCAAAAAATCAACCATTTATACAGACACGCCTGAAAAAGAGGCAATTAGACAAGAATATGAAGAAAAACAAAAACAATTGAAGGCTAAACAGGTGAAGAAAAATCTTAATGAACCAAAAGGAAAAAATAAAGGAAAAGGAAAAAACAAGGTAACCAAACGGAAGACATCACCACCGTCATCAGATGAAGAAGAGTATTTTTGTCTGGTGTGCGTAGGCACATATTCCGATAGTAGGCCTGGCGAAAAATGGATACAATGCCAAGGAAAATGTGGATTCTGGTCCCACTTAGAGTGCACAGAGGGTAGTCGCCATTATATTTGTCATAATTGTGATGACTCTGACTAGATTTTTTATGTTATTTTTCAATTTTAAAATGAACAATTCTTTTTTTTCCCCATGCTGATGTTGTATGTTGTTACACTTAGATATGTTCCAATTTTTTAAAGAAGTTGATTGTGATAAAGCATTTATTAGTCATTAAGATTGTATTTTCACATTGTTACCGTATTGTTTAATTAGAATTCTTTATTAACCTTTTTGAACTGATTGTAATTTAAGACTGATTAAAGTACAAGTTATAAGCAACCAGAGTGTTATATTAAGATTTATTATAAAAGCTATAGATGGTATAGTGCTATAGGTATTACTTATAAACATTAAATGTTATTTTAAGTTAAAACGTAGGAAACGTATTTTTTTAAAGATATTATGTGGAATAAAAGTGATAGAAGACCATTTTGGTGTATTTTTGAACTTGTCACTACCGACCCCAACCTCTGTCACAACCGCCCTTGGCATGTGGTCAGTTGTGACATTCTCTCTTTTTTTTCTAAGTTGCTCCTACGAGTCAACCACAATACTTAGCAGTACTATTTTAATATTTATACGTAGTCAAATGTACTCTTCAAAGTAAAAAACATCTTTTAGACATCTAACTACCACACTTACAAAATTATTGGCCGTCAAATGAAAATTGTCACAACTGTACCCAGTCTACCCTAAAATAAGTAGAACAGTATTCATTTGTTTTCATTTGACAAAACAATCAACAAGTGATGATTCGCAGGGATCAATTTTGAGCAAGATTGATCACGATATCTAATAGCTTTCCGTGAACAATATCGAAGCCTTTCCGCCATGTCATCGAAAGATCATTTGTTTCCCATTCGATATCATTTTATGATCATACCGTTGTCGAATTTTCGAATAATTAAGTGTGTCCAATTCATAGTCATTGAGGGCCATTTTTCATCAGGGCTTAACAATTTACAAATGGCAAGGTGTAGGTAAAGGAGATTGTTCTGCGCCCATACATTGTTCGCCCTGGAGCCATTAGCATAGAAAAAATCATTTTCTATTTGTAAATTGCCCTTGGTAGCCCATAAGAACAAAGTATTTTGACGGACACTTAATAGAGTACAGATTTATTTAAAAAAAAAGGAACAAGTTTGGAGGTTATTTTTAATATAAGAAAACGTAAGTAATTCCTTCTAAAATCGCTATTTCTGGTGTCTACGTAGCATTAAACTTCAAAACAGTAAAATATTACTGTAATTACAGTTTTATTATTATATGCCTTTTAGGTACAGTTATTATTTGTTGGTTGAAGATTACGTCTTATTAATTAGCGATTACATTATGAATAGCGCGTGAAACGAAGCGACTGACGTAGTGACGTAGAGATGCTCTCTCGAAGCTCCATCATTGTATATCTATTATCAATGACCACCTATTTAATCTGTGGTTTTAATTTAGTAGACCAAAATGACAGATCAATATGTCAAATGTAAATTAATTTGTTCCGTTTCAAACATAAACACGTTGTTGCTATGATCCTATATCACAGGAAATTAATGCTAAAATAAAATATTTGTTCCCAACGAACAATGTCAAACATTTTAGTTTGCGACATTTAAAAATAGAGTTAAAGTACTTAAAAAGTAAAAATATGGCTATTGAAGTCGTGGAATCGATATTATAACAATTCACTAGAGTTGCGTCGTAAATGACATTTCAATCGTTCAAAGAGAGATTTTCTGACAATTGAAAAAACATAGTTCAATAGATGGCATGGGTAAAAAATACGTCTTTGTTTTACTGGGTACTGATAACAAAAATAAGTTCCGTTAATAAGAAAGCTTATTTGATATAAAAAACCAGAGACAGTGACGTATTTTTATCAACGCCTCTTTTGAACTAATTTTTCCTCACTTGTCAGAAAATCCCTCATTAGACTAGTAAGTACTTTTGTGAGTTTGTTTTGTTCATTATATTTTCATCATAATCGTACTCGGCCATATTCATCATAAGTTCCATTCAAATGTTCATGGAACTGATTCCATGAAAAACTTTTATGTTGCACATTTTCAATGTTTTGGAAGTGATAAATATCGAACATCCATTATTTTTCACTAGATAATAAGGACATCGTCGTCGATATCGATATTTATGTAATATGAACGTGAGCGACACTATCAAATCTTTTGTGACATTCACATTGACAATTAAATGGCGGGTTTGGTTGGTAATAAAATCAATGAGGTTACTTTTAAAAATCCATTAAGAATTAAACAGTGTCCGCTTGAATGTATTATTTTTAAAAAGTATATTAAAATATAATTAAAATTAACGTACACGTCAAATGTTTGTTGGTTATAGCAGTCTCGAACAATCTCCTTTATATACAGAAATTTAATTTGAAAGCTACAATATTATTATACAGGAAAGATTCGTAAAGAGAAAACATGAATGGATAACTCATTTTGGGGATGGTTGTGTGATAAAAGATAATATGAAACAATGGAGGCTTGAACCCGATGGCGATGAATAAATTAAGTGCTTTTTAATTATTGTTTAAGTAACCTCGTTAAGTTTTCATATTATACTGCTTATGTTTTTCCATGAAATTAATTTTCTGTGAATTCATTTCTTCCTTTTAAGTGCAATATTGTTTTAGAAAATCAAAGTTTTGGTACCCTGAAATTTGAATATTTTAGACCGAACGTATTAAGTCGAGAAACAGGTTAATGAACTGCCTTTAGTAATTATATTTTCCCAAGCAGAAAGGTATCTACGTAAACGTATCTAGAACCAGTATTACCTGTGATATACGAGAATATTGTATGGAGTAGATTCATGCAAATATCGAAATCAGTAAATAGATAAAGTAGTCAAATAACATTGAAAGGTAGCCGAAGCAAATGCAAGCATATGTAAATGTACCTTAAATTCTTTATACACAAGTTTCTAGAAATAGCTATTATATGATACCTATACTATGTCTGAATATTAAAAAGGATTGGATTTCTGCTTTGCAGACCTTTATCGAATATTTTTATCCTTTTCAAATCATTAGCATTGCCTCAGGCTGGACGTTTCCAACTGGTGATTTGACGTGACGGCGAACTTAAACTCTTATATTTTTGTTAAATAAAATGATTTGACGCGTCGATGTTTGTCTTTGAAATGAAGAAAGACTAATATCTACTAGAACAACAATTGGAAATATTAAATCGAAGGACGGAGAAAAAACAAAAGTAATTTAAGAGTTACGAGTTACCTAGAGTTTAATACACATGGGAGGACAAACAATGATTACAAACAAAGAACATACGTTACGAAAGCAAACTTCGGTATTCAGTGGCTAATGGAGAAGTTTCTGCTGAGAAACGAATATCTAATTTCTGAGGAAGCAAATCTGCCGTAGCACTAGACATGAATATTAAACGTTGAATATCTGCCAAAGTTCAGACATTGTGAAAATTCACTCCGATCGAGAAATCGAAATTCTACGCTTCACTTGCATTTTGTCATTAATATGATTTGAACTCGACATTCAAATAAGGCGAATTCTCTGGAAGGAAATGGATGTATATGACAGGATATGACACGTTGCTGTCGATATTGAGTTTTGATCGCCATTTATTATGTTGATTTGAAAGCGATTTTCATCTTTCTGTACGATTAAACATTTTGGGACTATGTTATTGAATGTTCGACAAATGAATACAAGGTTTCATTACGAATGTTTTATTGGCCTTTCTTTTCTTTTAGTTCACCATAACGTTACGTCTTGTAAAACCAACCTTTTTTGCCTTTTTGAGAGCTTGTCATTACTGTTTCTTTACCTGACGCTGACACACTTTTAACTCCATTTGCATACCCAACCTAACTCTTAAAATGTGGAAGTAAAAATAAAACCAAAAAGCATCATAAGTACGTTGTGAATGTGTGAGTATTTTTTAGCGTAAATTCGGCAGAGAGAGTTCCATAACATTAGGGTGGAATCAGGAAAATGCACTCGCTCCAGCCGCCCGCGTCGTTAACAAGCAAAAAGTTTTATAAAACAAAATCCCACTCTGGGACAATAATAGGTACCCCGCGAGGGTACTCGCTAAGCTTTAGTGACTTCGCTGCTTTTATAGTTAGAGTAGGCAAATGTTTTGCGCAAAGGAACGTGACCTAAATAATACGCACGTCATCACCGTCACACGTGTCTCATTTCGCACTTCTCTGGTTATCTGCCAACTTTTAAGTAAGGTGATGAAGAAAACACTAAGAGACTCTTTCACATTTTAATTAAGCGATCTTCGTGGATTAAGGATAAATTGGGTACTCTGAAGTTCAATTTGATTTCTCTTATATGGCTTCACAAACAAATTCTAACAACTTTTATTCCTTCCAAGATTCGCAGTTGATTTTAATTTTCTTCCAAAAAATACTATGTTTTCTTTTGTTTCCTCATCCATAAATAGCATGTAAATTTTAATCGAAACGCACGTTAAAGGGATTCAAAATCTTAGAAACAACTTCGTCATAATAAGATTTCATTATGGGTTAGAAGTGCGCGCTCACGTTTCAGTAATTTTCATATGTATGAAACCAGGATGAATTGAAATTCTGTACTCATCGATAATTCTTATATCTTCGAGTTGACATAAAAGCTTATTTGCAAATCATTTTGTTTCCTCCGACAGATTCAAGGATTGAATTCGAAATGGTACGAGAATAACATGGCCTTAATATTAAACAAATTCAAGGTCGTGTGTAACAGACTTACTGTAGAGTATATGATTATGCTATTTTGAAGTTACGGTTTTAGTTTCAAAATAGGTGAAGAATAGATGCCGAACGCATTCAGAATACGTATAGCAATGGTGACCAATCACACAAATCCTATGTAAGGTAGGTACCTACTGAGGGAGAGAGCCTCAAATCCCAGCCGCCGCGGGAGACGCCCCGGGCGTTGGGGGGCAAATAGTGGGCCCCGGCCACCGTAGGCCTGTGGACGGTGAGTAATGGGCAAAGTCACCGTCCGTCCGTCTTATGACGACAGACCGTGCCGACGGCGCGTACGTGTTCCACGCGCGCCTCAAGGATATGTCAGCAAATTTGAAGTGGTCCGAAAGGACCGATGCCTACCAGGGCTGCGGGACTGTTCGAAAGAGATACCGTGGCCCTGGAACACAAAGGGCTAAGAAGAAACATGGATGGGTTTTAGTCAGTCCAGTCTGACACTCCTTTCTGCTCCACACAGAGCGGGAAGGGTTATTTGAGGATTTCCACTCGGAAAAAAAAAGTTAGGTACCTACCTACTTATAATTGTATTTTAACATATCTAGATAACAATGCATAATATACTTTTATCATGTAGGTGTTTGTCTTATCCTGGCTTTCAGCCAGGGTATGTGTTCCAGCATACATATCGTCAAATGCTACATATTTTGACTTTCACGCTTGTTTTTACAACGACCAATTTGGTATACCTACCAGTAAGTAAAAATAAATTTAAATATTTGTAACCAGTTCAAAATCGCAGATGATATACTTATTAATTGACTAAAATATTTCAAGATTACTGTGAAACTTTACTGACAAAAATATGATCATTTACCTACTCCGGACGAGTAACGTCCGGAATAGGTAAATGGTCATATATTTGTTTGGATAACATCATTATTTTTCAGAATTGATACCGTTGTATAATTTGATCATTGATATAATTACCACACACACACATAAAATATATCTCTCATATATAATGTCGACCATTTTCAACACTGTCACAATGTTTGGTTTTAATTAAACAGCCCCCAAAGCAGAAACAATATTTTTTTTATAAAACGTGTGTCATAAAACACGTCAGTCAGGGTAAATCATTGGACGCATCGACATCGGATAGACTCGCAATTTCCACTAGGGCTACCCGGAAATGAAAGACGGCTATCAGTAGCCATCTCGATGCAATCCAGAAGCATTATTCAAAAGTTTTGGGACTGACCAGGGCTTATATTTATGGTGAAAATTGTGCATTAGGTAGGTGACATCAGTATTTGCAAATAAATACTCGTAGAAAGAAGAAAATGACAATTGCTCTGTATTATTCTAAGCGTGCGACAAAATTATTAATATATTAGCTGTGCCCGCGACTTCATTCGCGCGGAATTTAACAAAAAAGTTACATATTTAGTTTTTTTAA
Source organism: Cerastis rubricosa (assembly GCA_949152445.1). Taxonomy (NCBI): domain Eukaryota; kingdom Metazoa; phylum Arthropoda; class Insecta; order Lepidoptera; family Noctuidae; genus Cerastis; species Cerastis rubricosa. The sequence goes on from OX424532.1 coordinate 8,857,344, forward strand.
TACTTGCTTTTTTCTAAAATAGAAGTAGCCTAAGTTACTCCTTATTATATCAGCTATCTGCTAGTGAAAATCGGTCCAGCCGTTCCAGAGATTAGCCGGAACAGACAAAAATTGAAAAAAAAAAAATGTTGGATGTACCGCATATACATTCATTTGCATGTAGTAAAAAGTGGTTATTTTAATGTGACAAACAGACACTTCAATTTTATTTATTTGTATCATCATTTCAGCCCAAAAGACGTCCACTGCTAGGCATAGGCCTCCCCCAAGTGTCGTCACATTGACATTTTGGGGGGTTTTGCCATAATCGCCACGCTTGGCAGGCGGGTTGGCGATCGCAGTACGGTTGTCACAAAAACACAATACAAATTTATTTGTATGTATAGATAATAAACAAGAACAGTAATGGTTGTAAACAAATAAAATTCGATTTTTAATGTATGTGGATTATTTTTTGTACCAAAGGTGTTAAGAAATGTTATAAGAAATGCCATAATATTCAATCGCTCCTTTTTTTTGATGGCATATCTTGTGGGCCTTGAGTGTTAGGCCTCCAGCCAGGGCATAAAACTACTTACAAACTAAGCGACTACACGCTAAGGACACCTCCTGTGAGGTTCGAGCCACGGCTCAGGGCGTCGCTGGGGGAGGACAGGATCTAAATGATATCATTATTAAGGGGCTAATTTATAACTACTGGTACAGCATAGCAGGCTGGCTCGAGCGAGGGTCGGGGAGGTTCAATCGATCCTCGAATCTTTTGTATGTTAATGTCTTAAAAGCTCTATTGTTTACTGTAGTGGATCCAGTGTACATATAAATGTCATTCAAGTGCACTGCGAAGTGAGTTCTAAATCAAAATACATTATAGCAGGTATAGCACTAACAATGCCCATAAATATTTTCATTGGCAGTCAATTCTGTCTCTGATTCCACTCCCATGACCTTGCAAGCTTGTTTGTTGCTAATCATAATGTATTACACTAGTCGTACTATCCAAATAAACGATCATCTTTAGGTACCCGAATTTCTCCTAAGTACAATAATAATTAAACTCCTAGGTAAGTTCATAGAACTTCCGACATAAATAATGAAACTTGGATGATTCCATATAGGAACAAAACAACATTAAATCAAAGATTGTGTGAAGTAGCTTCGGTTATTCATTCTCAGTTTGTTTTCGCGATAAAGTTTTAGTAAGTAAATATATAAATCCAAGCAATGCTCATACTGATGACACACGCTGATTATTGCAGAGCTGATGTAACTAGGAGCACAGTGCAACCTTGGATTTATATATTTTGGACAATCTTTGGCCAGAAGGTAAGCATTGCCATACAACGTGGCAATATCGCCAGTCTCTTGGACACATTATCCGTTGACAACGTTGGAGAGTTATTTTTAGTTTGTTGTAAAATTAGGTTATTTTAATCCAACTGGGTGATTCTTTTCCGACTTAAAACAATAGGTAGTATTTCTGGTAGAAGATTCTGTAAACCGGCCCGGACAAATTGCGGATTGTCCATGTACAACGGACAGTGACCAAAACTTTAGTATATTATCTGTTAGAGTCCCGTAATCGTATCCGCAATTTGATCGTGCCATGCCGGTTACAGAAAAGTATCACTAAATACAATATCACAAAGTTCACAATTTTTAAATACCCAATGTGTTTCCAAATATTTTGGCTACCCAAACGGTAACAACTTTTGCAGTACACCATTCCTGGGTCAAACCAGAAACACACATTCTCTAAAGAATGCTCATACAACATTCCCTTCCTAGAATTTCCAAGCGATATCCTTACAATGTTGATTCGGCATTTCTATTAAACACCAGAAATTCAATTTGGCCCGCCCAGACAGATTTCGTGCCTCAGTTTGAGTATCAGTCGGGCGGAATCGGGCAGACTCGGGCAAATTGCCGCATATCTAGGTCTAGCTGAGCTGGGAAGTAATCTAGATATTGCACACTATGGGATAATACTTGCAGGATTGCCCAGTCTTAGTTCGTGGTTACGAGATCTTAGTGGTTTGATTTACGTGGATTTAATAGAGGAAATTAGATTTTGGTTTAGTGCTGTTCGAAAAATCAGTGCTCTTCTATCAATGTTTTACGCGCATAGGTTTTAAACTCATTACTGATTTCTTTCATATCATGTAATACAATGCTCTGTATGGTGTCGGATGTACAGAATAGCACCATCCCATATCTTCCCGTGGGTGTCGTAAGAGGCGACTAAGGGACTTGCCAGAGAATGGGCAGCAGCGTTCTCTGTGCTTTTGTGGCAACCGTACTGCGATCGCCAACCCGCCTGCCAAGCGTGGCAATTATGGCAAAACCCCCCATGTTATGTCAATGTGGCGACACTTAGGGGAGGCCTATATCCAGCAGTGGACGTCTTTCGGCTGAAATGATGATGATGTAATACAAAGGTAATTAAAAAGTTATTTTTTTAGTTCTAAGAGTTGCTAGTGATAAGTTGGTAATTATAAAACCTCTACTTGTTTAATTACTATGTCAATATAGCTGAAAAACTTTTAACACTTACATATATATTTACCGCCTTGCTACCGTACTCGATAAACTTATTAGAATTTCCAAGCAAAGCTGCAAAAGAGCTAAAAGAAAAAACAACAAAAAATAACTGATTCGATTTCTCTTTGATTGCTTATAAATTCATTGATAGGCGGATAGGGTAACCAGGCAATGAAAAATCTCATTTGAATTTTAATTGATTTACGATGGAAATTAATCTCGGGAAGCATCAATTGTGTGGATATAGATTGCCGGTGCATGCAGTGGAGGATAAAAACAAGGGAAGAATGTTTATTGAAACAGTTTCCGTTAATATTTTTACTACGTCTGGTATTGTTTAACGGCCAACGGAAAAAAGAGGCGCATCATAATTCTGAAACCTTGACATTGGTAACGTTTTGAAAAAAAACCTGCGCCGGTTTGTTTTCAAAACGTTAGGGTCTTGGAAGACAACTTCAAATTCAAAGGTTTTCGGTTGCGGTCTTCAGCGACGACAGTTCCTGAAGAAGTCTTAAATTTTCTACCGAAGACACTACGCACAGCTACCGCACACGCCTATGAAGAAGTCATCACAGGTCGGCCGTGCAGCGGACTTTGGACTCTGTCGAAACTTCATCGAGTCATCGTCAAGGACACAGAACTTGCAGCGTCTTCGGTTTCTATGGATGGTTTAGACATTCTGTGTGTTTTTTCCAATTTTTTCCTTATATTTTTCCTTTTATTTAACATATTTCATGTTTAAATAACAATATTTAAGTGAGTGCTTTCAATTACTATCTTTTCTAGTCGTTTAGTGATAAATCTTCTTATTCATAGCCTTGCATTTCTTAAACCTCAATTATTCTGCTTAGAAGGGTTTTTTATGTATCAATGCTTATAAAGCATTTATATAACCTTCTTTTAGACACGCGGCAGCGTGGACAGCCAGGTCAAGCCAAGAAGGAACTGGCGACGCAGCAGCGTTATATTACGCGAACTATTTGGAGCCACTTTTGACCACTTAATAACTCAAAATCTGTGCAACATAAACACATGAAATTTGTTTTTTTATTAAAACCTCTTATATGAGCTAGATTGCTAGAATCAAACATTTCATACATATAGCTCACCCGGTTATTGAAATATTATCGTCCAAAAATTTGCATTTTTATGACTGACTGACACATAGATCAAAGACCTAACCCACTTCCAGATGACCTAGAAAGTTGAAATTTAGCGTCCAGCTAGGTAATTACTCTCATGTGTGTATAAAGAGAAATATCAGAAAACAGTGACTTATTAGTAAAAAAATAAATTGCTACTATAATTTTGTCAGGCGCTAAATAGCCCAGGAGAATAGATTCCATCGTGGAAGGTCGCTTTTATCATATTGTATACCAGGTTATTTATAAAACTTAGGCAGCCAAACCGACGGACAGCGTCGGCTAAGCGATCTAACATCATTGAGACAATATTGTAAAAATTGTGTTAACGAGTGAAATACATTGTTCCACAATCTTGCTACATAATTATGTATGATTGCAAACCAATTATAAAAAAGTATGTTTATGTTAATTACTTGACTAACCATTAACAACATTTATTTAGAGTAGTTTAAATTAGATTAAAGTTGTGTATCTAAAAACGTTTAACAACACTTTGAAAATGCAGGTACATAACTACAAAAAATGCGTGTGCGTATGCTTAATTTTCTAAAACGCTTTCAATATCGCCTACATTGTAAGATGAATGCCGAATTTGTCAAGTATTGATACTCCGTTTGGTGCTACTATTCAAAGCATTACTAGAGAAATCGTTAGATCTTCTTTTTCAAAACAGCCTATCTCAAAACAACGAGCTTTTATCTATGCCAGTACCTACCTACCCAAAAAGGCGTTTGTTTTTATTAAGTGATTTTGAAGTCAGGGTGATTGAATAGCTGACTTTATTAAATTGGTTTCTGATTCTGTAGGTGTACAAACACATGTTGTGTATCCTTGTTTTGGGATTAAAATAAACTAAGCACACATCTAAGCTTTCAGGTTACTTAAGCTGAGGCCTTAATGTGGGCTTGGTTTATGGCACAGGTTCGCCTTCTCATCATCATTCATTATTTCAGCCGAAAGACGTCCACTGCTGGACATAGGCCTCCCCAAGAAGGGGGTTTTGCCATAATCGCCACGCTTGGCAGGCGGGTTGGCGATCGCAGTACGGTTGTTACAAAAGCACAGAGAACGCTGCTGCCCATTTTCTGCCAAGTCCCTTAGTCGCCTCTTACGACACCCACGGAAAGACATGGGATGGTGCTATTCATTACGTCCGACACCATACAGAACAGTTCGCTTTCTACTACATGTCATTATTGTAATAATACTTAAACAACATAGGTAAAAAGAAAAAATAGTCAAATAAAAGAAGTTGGAGAGACAAATTTTTTGTTTATTCATAATCAGCATAATTGTTCCGTTATTCTAGGTTATGGCACGCAACAAGCCAAAAGGGCTCAATCTCAGAATACCAGATTCTCAAAATACCTGATTTTTTAAATATCTTAGGTAAATAAGTTTAGTAAAGAAGAAATAATCAAATTACAAAAAATATTTAAATCGCACAAACAATAAATAAATAAATCGATAACCACAGAAACAAATAAAAAAACTGTATTATAGGTTTTCCTCAACATCGCCTTATTTAGCCTCTGGCCAAGGTAAAAGCCAGCCCTTGGGTCACGGGAAACGTCAACTGGGCGTTTCGAAATGTCCTAAAATAGGTTGTGAGCACTCGGACCTTCCTCGGCGATTCGGCTTCAGAGTTTCAACACCAAAATGGCTCGAAAATATAGTTTTCACAAAGGTTACTTATGTACGCCGCTTGAATCATTTTGATCTTAGATGCTCTCTGCTGCCGCAGCGGCAGCGCCAGCACAGCACGATGAGCTTGGAAAATGTGATGGCGTAGGAGTATCGACACAACGTCCGGTTTTTTGCCAAGTCATTGTGATCTAAAACAGCTGGAACGACGACGGTGACAAGAGCTCGTCTGATGATGTCGTTTTAGTTCTACTTACTTACCCAGTACTCTTAAAATACCTTAAAATTATGCTAGCCTAGTAACTTTGCCGGGTCATTTTACTATTTTTAAAAAGTCCTCTAATTTGCTCCAACAATCACTAAGATTGTGGTCGTCTTTCTTCTTGACTATACAAATCACAAAATTAGTCAGCAGGACCAGTTGAGTTCCCGCCTGTGCGGAATCAGTTGACTGAAGAGTCAAATATTTTGATGTCGACTGTTCGAAATCCGATATATTCAATCTAGAATCTGGTGTATAAAAGGGAAAACCTTGTGAAACCTTAAAAATCATAATCTTTTATCCTCCATTGCGTATTTGAAAGATATTTTGCGTGTGTGTGTGTGTGTGTGTGTAAAACATATTGACTTTTTTTATATCTCATGAAGTCATGACACAAGACTTTCAGTTTAAGTCTCAGCAAAAATTTCGCCATTCCTGTTTCAAACCATCAGCAAAAAGCCTCACACGGCTTATTATAATTATTATTTTAATATCTACCGCACGATGATTCGTACCGTAGAATTAATGGTGGATGACACGCTTATCATCATCTGCCTGCCTTTTCCCAAACTGTGTTGGGGTTAATAAATTGCGTGTAAAATAAAGAGGATAAGTTGATTAGCCAATTAGAAGTAACTTGAATGTGAAAACTAGCCAAGACAAGATTTGAGTTTTAATTTGTCTTAAGTTATCTTCTGCTTTCTGTAACTACGGAACTAGGCACCCATTTAACCCATTTAGATGCCAATTCTTTTATCAGCGTTGTCAACTATCACGTATATTCTTAATATTGAACTTGGCTCCCATTTCACATTTATGTTTTTGATAGGATAGACTTTACGTGTAGCCAGGGCGTCTACTCTCTAACTCCGTCAACGAAGACACGGGCCCGTACTAAAGACGTCCGTCACTAAGAAATAAACCCTACTCCCTAGTGACAACGGATTCACGAGCTACGAACGGGACCGTAGACAATATTAGTGAACGAATGAAAAATGGCGATAGAGTTGGGCTATTTTACCGGTCCGTTACCGGTTTACTTACTTTATGATTTTGATGATTTTAAACAAAAAATTTGACATTGTTATTGTTAGAAAATGACCAATTTCAAAGAAAATACCTTTTACTATGTCTTTATATGAAGAATTGAACTATTTTTGCCATTTTCGTCCGGACTGAGGCTTTATACTGTTAATACCTTTGCCTTTTTTCTTTTGTTGACAGCAATGTTGTTTTAATGAAGTGTCAATTTTTTGTTTACAAATTTTGAAATATACATAATTCGCTTTATTAATACGACACGGGAACTTTCCGTAATAAATTGAACGATTACACATCAACACCGGGACGTGCTTAATCGGCCGCCGTTATTGCAATATCAGCGGCAACCAAAACACACCACGGGTGCCAGGGTCCTCTTAGCGCGTTGCCACCAGTATCAAGCCGAGGACAGCCTGATAAAGAAGACTGCATGCGTGTGTAAACGAGGAAGAAGAAGCCTACTGGCATCAGTGCGGTACCGCATTGACAGGTCCGATTAGTTGTTGCGTCCGGCTATTCCATAGACGCAGCTTTACATGTCCCATCTACATCATACCACGACGCCAGAGAAGGTCGTGGAGTATATAAGGAGCAACACCAAGTTCACTTTAAGAATGGAGAGCTTATAATCGTGCCTCAAGATTAACTTCAAGTCTTGTGTGGTGCGTGTCACAAGTTCACAATACTCCACCTCAAGGCTTTTATGCAGGAGGAATTTTGGCTGCAGGGGATCGTGTATCGGTATTTTGGCGCAAGGCTATACAATTTCTCAGCTCAGCGCAATATGTGGCCGACCAAGCTACAATAGTTTTTTGTAAATGTGTTCAACATGTATTAGTTTAGTAATCATAAAAGATTATTTTGTAGATTGTATTTTGTAACCTTTTTAACTGTGTGTGAGATTATATAAAGCCACCTAGGCCAATGTAGGTGTGTATTGGAACAAAATTAAGGTGTGTTCTCCTAAAAATAAAATATAAACAGGATTTCGGGCGCCTTGGAGCACACTAAAAATAGCCAGATAGTCAAATCGAAGGGATCGAACTTTTAATCTGCAGGGAGGTAGCTTTTTGTGATAAATTTCCAATGAAACAAGCAAAATATACCCTTGAACATTTAAATTTATTTAAGCCAGTAGCTTAGGATTCTAGATTTTTCTTAAATTACATTTTTTTTGTGTTGTTATTGATTGCATCTTGTAAATTGAATTAAAGAAATATAGGTTACTCAGCAAAAGGCTGTAAAATGAATTTAAAAGGTGACCTCAGGCGTCGAATATATGGTCGACACGTGGATTGGCAAGAACTGCATCGGATTTTACCCAGAATAACCTGAGTAAGACCGGAATAAAACCCGGAATAAAACCGCCAGCAGCTGCTAGCTGCAAAAGAAATACGGAAACGATGAGTAACGCGTTCTGCCGAATCTTTGGACCTCGTGAAAACGTGGCGATTCAAAGGAGACTTACCGTTTATTCCATCAAAATTGAGTTCTCTCAATGCACCTATAATATATTAGGTGACAGAGTCATTGAAGAGACGCACAATGGGATCTGGAAAAAATAAGTTTGAATCGTAACGACGATGGAAGAATTTGTAGGAGAAGAAAACAAGAATTTGTTCGAAAGCATCAAAACTCACCAGGAAATCCGAATGAACAATCCTTCCACCACTCCCTGGGTCTTTTATATTATTTAAATGGCATCTCAAAACCAAAAGTTGTATTGGATTCAACCAGATTGAAAATTAATAATTTTTAGACGACATTATCACCGCCAGTTAAGGTCGCAAAGTGACACATCCAAAATTTGACACTTCAAACCTTCAGAAACTAACATAGATTAAAAATGACAGCTAGAAAAATTCGTTCAAAAATCGACTAATTGGTCAAAGACATGTAACGATATAATAAACTCGTTACATTACATCCCTCCCCGAAAAAATAAAAGAAAGCAATTTCTTTTATGCTAAGAAAATGAATAGGGTAAAACGAAGTTTTCCAAAAAAAACAGGAAATATAAATCCTAAAGGTATCAAAAAATATCATGCATACAAATAAAACACCAAAGTGCAGACAACACACTAGCACAACTGACCTACAACACTAAAAGAACCACATGAGTACAGTTAAGCACCTTCGCCACTGACTAACAAGTGAAATCCAAGAAATATTATAAGTACAGTTAAGTGCAGTAGTCGCTTAACACTGTATAAAACTACAACAGAACTATACCTAAATGAGTACGGTTAGGCACAATAGCCACCGACTAACATGTATAACCCTAAAAAGAAAAAAAATACCAATATGAGTTCGGTTGGGCACCATAGCCACCGACTAGCAAGTATATGTATAATATAACAGGAGAAAAAAATATTAATTGAAATACAGTTAGGCGCAATTGCCGCTGTTTAATGAGAATAATCCCAAAAAGAAATGTCTTTATGAGTGCAGTTAGGCTCCATCGCCACTGACTAGCAAGAACGAATTATAACTGAAAGAAACAGTATAAGAATCTTCACATCTCTAAAGATAAAAAAATATAAAGACAAATTTTGTGACCGGCTCAACTCCACCGACTTTCCGAGCACAAACAAAAAAAATGTTGTGACCGGCTCAACTCCACCGACTTTCCGAGCACAAACAAAAAAATGTTGTGACCGGCTCAACTCCACCGACTTTCCGAGCACAAACAAAAAAAACAACGAAATCAAGGGGACAAATATACCGAGATCCGTAAAAAAGATAGGTATACCTCTACAAGTGTAAACAAAGCGTACAAATATAGTAGGTACCGATACAGTAATTGTATACAAGAATGTGCACAAAAAATTGTATACAAGACTGGAAAAAAAATATTAATAATAAGATCTTTCGATATGGAAAATGTATTTGTGTGGTGAGAAAAAGTATATAAAAAATGTCCTAAGTTGTATTTTAGAATGTTAATAAGTCAAATTTAATAAATTTATAAGAAGTTACCTAACATACATCTTCTTTTAAATCACCGATAACCTATCATCCATCCCAGCGTACATCACATTTAAAAGTGACCTTCAAACAAAATTATCAGAATCAAGATTAACAATTGGAAACCAAATTAATATTTAATTATATCCTTAACATGATAACGACCAGTGGTGTCCTTTTTAAGGTCTTTCAGAATATAAACATTATCAGAGATCTTTTCAGTAATTTTACATTTAATAAACTTAGGAGCAAACTTTGCCGAAAAATAAGTAGGTGCATGAGATTGAACGAAACTCCTTCTCCACACAACATCACCCACATCAAAAGAAATGACTTTGCGACCTTTGTTATAATAGCGAGCATTACGCTGATAAGCTTTTAATAAATGAGATTGAACTTTAACAAAAATATCACTAAGTGAATTGAGAGCATCGGCATAGTGAACTCTATCGGAAACTTCTAGTTCATCTAAATTATCGATAGAATCACTAAAACGATGTAAAGAAGCATCAAAAATAAGTTCTCTACCAAACATCAAAAAATTTGGTGTGAAATCTGTGGCCAGATTAACACTATTATTCAAGGCTAGTTGAATATTAGGTAAAAATTTTGACCAAGTTCTATGATCATCCTTGACAAAACAAGCTATGCAAGTTTCAACAGTTTTATTATATCTCTCAACAGTATTATTTTGAGGCGTGTATAAAGTGTTATAAAATATTTTATTAATATTAAAACCCTTCAAAAACTCTACAAAATGTTTAGAAGTAAATTGTGTACCATTATCACAAACAATTATCTTAGGACAACCAAATTTAAGAAATATTTCTTTTTCAAAAAGTTTATTTATTACTCTAGTAGTAGCATTTATCATAGGAAAAATCCAGCAGTATTTAGTAAAAACATCAACAACTGAGAGAATATATTTATGTCCAGAATAAGATTTAGGTAATATACCTATAATATCTACTGAAAGCATCAACATAGGACGATCAACTTTTTTAGGGTTAACCATAATACCAAAAGGAGGTTGAGTGGTATGTTTATAAGCTTTACAAGTATCACAAACTAGAATATATTGTTGAACATCATTAAACATTCCTTTCCAAAAATAGTGTTGTTTTAATTTATTTAAAGTTTTATGAATACCCAAGTGTCCAGAATTAATATCATCATGATTAGAACGAATTGTATCTAAAATATGTTCTTTAGGAATAACTATTTTCCAATTGAGATTACTATTAGGATCAAACTTACTTTTACAAAATTTATATAAGGTGTTATTTTCTACTCTAAAGTTTTTATATCTGCAAGGAGATTTTTGACAATTAATAAATACTTTTTTATACCAAGGATCATAAATATCATCATCAGGTAAAACTAAATTATTTTGAGAGATTCCTATAGCAGCTATTTCAATACGAGACAAAGCGTCTGGGACTAAATGTAAAGATCCTTTTTTATGAACAATATCAAAAGTAAATTGAGAAATTCTAGCAGCCCAACGTGCTAAGCGTCCACTAGGATTGCTAAGACCTAAAAGCCATTTTAAACTAGCATGATCAGTTATTACTGTAAACTTCATTCCTTCAATATAAGGTCTGAAATGTTCTATTGAAGCTAAAATAGCAAGTAATTCACGTTCTGTGGTACTATAATTGCGTTCACATTTATTGAGTGATCTAGAATAGAACGCAATAGGATGTTGATCTCCATTATCATCCTCTTGACTCAAAACACTACCAATGCCAACAGAACTGGCATCACAATGTAAAAAGAAAGGTTTTTCAAAATTAGGGCATTGCAAAACAGGAGCAGTAATTAAAGTTTGTTTTAACTCATCAAATGCATTCTCAGCTTCATCGTTCCAACAAAGTGGTTTTTTAGAATTCTTACTTCCCGCTGTTAATTTAGTTAGAGGAGAGGCAATATCAGCAAACTTACAAATGAATCTACGATAGTATGAGCATAAACCTAGAAAACTACGAAGTTGTTTAACAGATTCAGGACGTGGGAAACTTTTAATGGTATCTAATTTAGAAGGATCAGTATGCAAACCATTACTATCCACTATATAACCAAGATAGCGGAGTCTATCTTTACAAAAATTACACTTTTTCAAATTAACTGTCAAACCAGCATCTTTCAGTATATTATAAATTTTATGTAAATAGTCTATATGTAAATTGAAATCCGAGTTAACACAAATTAAATCATCTAAATAACAAAATACAGTATTATCAAACTCAGGTCCAAAAAGTTTATCCACAAGTCTCTGCAACTCAGCTGGTGCATTGGTGAGACCGAATGGCATACGAACAAACTCGAAAAGTCCTTTTCCCGGAACTACAAAAGCAGTCTTTTCTCGAGAAGAATCTTCAAGGGCAATTTGCAAAAATGCTTTAGAAAGGTCAATGGTACTAATATATTTAGCTCCTCCAAGGTTATCTAAAATTCTAGTGGTATAAGGAAGAGGGTAAGAATCTTTTATAGTAACTGAATTTAAACGTCTTGAATCTAAACATAATCTGGTACTACCATCCTTCTTCTCTACAGCTAAAACAGGTGAGCACCAAGGAGATTTAGAAGGTTGAATAATTCCTTCCTTTAATAAAACTTCCACTTCATCAAAAAGTTCTTTCTGCTTTGCAGGACTTAAAGGCCAATATCTTTGTTTAAAAGGTTCACTAGTAACATTAATTTTATGTTGAACAAGATGAGTAAGACCTAAGCCTCTCTTTTCATAAGAAATATCTTCAAAGAGTGAAACAGTATTACTTAATTTTTGTTTTTCAGAAGGAGAAAGTTCACTAGCAGAGGTGACTGAACTAACTTGAACTGTATTGCTACGGACATACGTTATATTTTTCCATAAATCCTTAGCCAAATCGAATTTTAACCAAAAATCAAAACCTAAAATGAAATCAGGTTGAAAAGAAGGTATAATTAGAAAATTAATATTTTTAGTTAAATTATCACAAGTAACAGGTAATTCAATGGTACCAATAATTCTCTGTGAAGAACCATCAGCGGTGTAAGCAGCACTAGAAACAGAATTTATTTTATAACCTAACTGTGAAAATTGTTTATGACTATTTGAGCCCAAAATACAACTATTTGAACCACTATCCAATAAACCAGAAAAAGTATGGTTACCTACGGAAAATTGTAAATACGGTCTAGTATCATCATTTTTGACAAATAAAACAGGAGCTGATTTATAAATCTTAAAAAATGTTTTTAAGTAATCTAACCAATTCGCGAAATCTCTGTTACGAGCAGCATCCTCAGGTTTGTGATATTCAGTGAAATTTTCATTCATCGAGACACTCTCGGTTATGTCAGTAACAACAGGGGCTCGATGCAACCTAATCAGTTTTTTGACTCGCTAGAGTTTTTCTCTACGTTACAAACATCACAACTCTTAGATGTAACTCCAACCTTTTGACATTTAAAACAAATAACACCAGGTATGGAAGTACAATGCTTAAAATGATGTCCGGATTTTTTGCACTTTAAACAGGTTATAACTGCATTAGACTTAACAGTAGGTTTTTCAGTTTTAAAAGATTTATAACTTACAAAAACTTCAAGCTCTTTTGCAAGAACAAGAAATTGTTCTACAGAATCTATAGGTTTACCAAATATAAAAGGTGTGTAAATAGGCAACATGTTATGTTTAATAATAGTAATCAAAACCGCATCAAACAATGGCGAAGAAAGACGACTAGCCATGTCCATTATTTCTGTGATGAAATCTGGAAGAGATTCAGAACTCTTTTGTTTCCTCGTACGAAGTTCATGTTCCAAAAAATAGTCAAAATCCGGCCTGTCAAAACGTTTAAGTAAAGCAAGTTTAAGCTCATGCCAGGATGGAATACGAATGCGAACTGTGCGAAACCATTTCAGAGCAATACCACTAAGCAAGTCTGTGAATGAACCAACCAACAAAATTTCATCAAAATTTTTGTACAAAAAATATTCTTCAACTTCAGTAATAAATTCTCTAACACAAGATTTCCCATCGAATTTAAGTTTACTTTTTTTCAAGTCAGGCAACTTAATTGCAGAAGGCAAATTCTTTTTAATATGTTCATTAACCAAAACATTCATAGAATTAAATGAAGGCAGAGCGTGCGACGCAAAAGCCGAGGAAGAGTGAGCAATCCTTTCATTATGATCAAAAGTGTGTGGTACTTCTGTCAAATTAATCATGTCCGGAACAGCAGGTGCAACATTAGGATCTGTGCAAACACCATCAGATTCTAAGTGGTCTTTAGCAATAGGCGGAGAAGACTGATCTTCTTTATCCATAATGAATAATTGAAACGATAATTGATGAGCAAAGCAAGATGCAAAATTTCAAAAGTTTTAAAATATTTGAGGTTAAGTTTAAAATATTTTCAAAGTTGAAAGTTAATTTGTTGAAAATTTCAAAGTTAAAAGATGCATTAATAACTTACATGATAAATTAAAGTAACTTAAAGTAAGATTACCAAGTTAAACCAAAGTTTACTTAAGATTAAATATGAAACAAAGTTTCACCGCACTAGATTTACACTGTTGAGTCACTTATACAAAACAAAACTGTCTTACCATACAAAATGTTGATTTTGCAAGAGAAATAAAGCAGTAATGCTGTAACCATAAACATTAAATACACACAATAGTACAAAGTACAATAATGTTAGTAGAAAATATTGTTTACCAACAAGGAAACATTTAAAGAAATTAAGTTGTAAATTACAACAATAAACAATAATGTGTTACAAAAACTATCTAATTGGTTCTGTAAACAATACTACAAATAAAGAACAGGATGCAATGAATAAATAACAAAATAAATAAGCTACTTCAAAGTCCCTGTTCGCAGAGCGACAAATGTAACCTTTTTAACTGTGTGTGAGATTATATAAAGCCACCTAGGCCAATGTAGGTGTGTATTGGAACAAAATTAAGGTGTGTTCTCCTAAAAATAAAATATAAACAGGATTTCGGGCGCCTTGGAGCACACTAAAAATAGCCAGATAGTCAAATCGAAGGGATCGAACTTTTAATCTGCAGGGAGGTAGCTTTTTGTGATAAATTTCCAATGAAACAAGCAAAATATACCCTTGAACATTTAAATTTATTTAAGCCAGTAGCTTAGGATTCTAGATTTTTCTTAAATTACATTTTTTTTGTGTTGTTATTGATTGCATCTTGTAAATTGAATTAAAGAAATATAGGTTACTCAGCAAAAGGCTGTAAAATGAATTTAAAAGGTGACCTCAGGCGTCGAATATATGGTCGACACGTGGATTGGCAAGAACTGCATCGGATTTTACCCAGAATAACCTGAGTAAGACCGGAATAAAACCCGGAATAAAACCGCCAGCAGCTGCTAGCTGCAAAAGAAATACGGAAACGATGAGTAACGCGTTCTGCCGAATCTTTGGACCTCGTGAAAACGTGGCGATTCAAAGGAGACTTACCGTTTATTCCATCAAAATTGAGTTCTCTCAATGCACCTATAATATATTAGGTGACAGAGTCATTGAAGAGACGCACAATGGGATCTGGAAAAAATAAGTTTGAATCGTAACGACGATGGAAGAATTTGTAGGAGAAGAAAACAAGAATTTGTTCGAAAGCATCAAAACTCACCAGGAAATCCGAATGAACAATCCTTCCACCACTCCCTGGGTCTTTTATATTATTTAAATGGCATCTCAAAACCAAAAGTTGTATTGGATTCAACCAGATTGAAAATTAATAATTTTTAGACGACATTATCACCGCCAGTTAAGGTCGCAAAGTGACACATCCAAAATTTGACACTTCAAACCTTCAGAAACTAACATAGATTAAAAATGACAGCTAGAAAAATTCGTTCAAAAATCGACTAATTGGTCAAAGACATGTAACGATATAATAAACTCGTTACAATTTATGGCCCTTTGATGCCTGAGAATAAAAGTGATTGATTGATTGAAACTAAGTTTGTTGCAATAATTTAAGACTTCAATATTCAAGTTATCGGTGGTTATAAAACAGCACTACTTAGAAAAAGTGTTTTTTGCATGGGTCCAATAATATTAAATAAACTAACAAACAGCATAAAAAATTGAAAATAAACTCAATGCTTTTTTGATACAAAAAATATTATTTGTAATGTGTTTTCTGAATATCTATGTCATTTCATCAGTAAAATTTTGTAATATCATTATTTGATATCTACTATTGTGTATAATCTACCTTGTTAAAATAATATGATAGTATTGTAATCTTATAATTTCATAATCTTATTGATACTAACATTTGTTAAATATTGCATGCCAAAACTCAGGCAGAATGTACCCGGCTCACTGTATTTCAGAAAACTTTTTTGTGCAATATCTACATTCTATGCAAATAAATGATTTGATCCATTAATTTATAATAATACAGTTGAGTGAGTTACTGAGAGAAAGAGGGCTATCCTCTCTCCTAATGTTGCTGTGCCAGACAGGGTCTAAACTCTCTTATTTAATAACATCTTTGTACACATATGGAATGCAATAAATAATTGAGTATTGAAATATGTTTTGCTTGTAATAGTGTACAATCTATCTTGTTAAAATAATTTGATAGTATGGTAATCATTTTATTTCATAATTTTACCCATAATCTTATTGATACTGACATTTGTTAAATATTGTAAGCCAATACTCAGGCAGAATGTACCGGGCTCCCAGTATGTCAGAAAAACTTTATTGTTTCTATTCTTTTCTACAATACATACATTCTATGCAACTAAATGATTTGATAAAGGAAATATGTTTTGCTTGTAATAGTGTATTGTTGATTGTATTTTCTTTTTCAATTTTATTGGTGTCTAATAAAAAAAAAGTCTCCATTTATGAAAAAACAATGCTTTTATTGTGTAAATCTTTATTTTTACTTATTATATCAGAATCTTCCTCCAGTCCCAACACCCATTATGTCCTGTAAGCAAAATAAACAGTTTGTAAAATATTTATTATATGTAAGTACCTATCAAAATCAAAATGTTTTTATTTTACATAGGACTACACGGGCACTTATAAAACACCAACAAAAATATGCTTGGTTCGGGTTGGTTGTTTCCTATGGAGAAGAACCGGCAAGAAACTCCATGGTTACTCTTTTAGAATCAATCAATAATTTAAATACAAAGATAATGACATTTTATTATTAGAAGTGTGGTTTTCTTAGAAGACTGCATAAGTACTTACCTATTTCCATAGTATACATAGTCTTTCACCTATTTCCATAGTCCCTTGTTCAGCAATTGCACGAATATGTCTGTCACTCTTAGCCCTTGCTAAGGAGTTTGATGAAAATTGAGAGCAGCAAAGACCTAAAAGTAAACAAAAACAACAGTAAATAGGTGGGACTGATTGGTAATACAACTCAATAATTTGTAGAGCTTAGTCCTTGATACTTGGATCAAACCACTACCTACCTTCATTCTTGGAGGTGATAGATCCTCCCCTAGATGTTTCAATATTTTCCGTATGAGCCATTAGTTCCCGTGAATTCAACATCGGGAATACTCGCCAAATGAAAGTTTTAGTGCAAGATAATCGCCGGCATCGCCTTCGATCTTCCTGTAGAGCTTCTTCGAGCATTAAAAAGCACCCACAGTATCGATTTTCTCAAAAAACTTAACTTTCGTCGACAAAACGATAACTATTTTCATGTCGTATCAAATGACATAACAATCCGTCGTAACAACTGTCAAATTCAATATTACGAACGGACAAAAACACTTAGCGAGTAGGCACAACTGTCAAATCGAGTTGTCATTCATTCTTAGTACGGGCCCCGAACTAATGTTATGTCCGTTGGTGCTGCGGAGTAGGAAACGCCCGAAAGTTCGGCCGTGACAACGGGTTTCGTGCATAGAGAGTAGACGCCCTGAAACCAGAAAGTTGGACAACCAATCTTACCAAGGGGTATCGCGTTACCCATTAAGTGGGTTGTGAAGCTCAGACAGGCAGTAAAATACTGGTGTCGCATGCATCAACAGAGTGAAATAGGTACAATAAATAGAAAAATGGAAACATCGTATGTAATACAAATTACAAGCAGTATACATGTATACAGCTAGTATTATTGCTGTAAGCTCAACTGTAAACAGAATCCAACAATACAACTACGGAGTATAACAGCATGAATATAATATGTTCTTGTTAACGGAAGATACTTCAAACGTCGGACTTAAGGCCTTGTCACACCAAACGCGAGTAAGCAGCGTAGGCGTTATTATTTATATACATTTAATGAAACAAGTAAGACTTACTCAGTTTTTGGCCGGAAGAAACTACTCTGACAACTTCTTTGTAGGTGTAGCGCTTGCTGTTCGGACATGATTCTCGTTGATGTTCTCTTTGAGAAGTAAGGAAATTGTTAACCTAAAAAAAAACTACCATTGTCGGTCAATAAAAAAAATGCAGCCAGTGTTTAGTCTTATCTCTGGAATGCAATACATCTGCGAAGTTGTTTCATTGAAGATGGGCTATTGGCTTGATTAACTTCGGATTTGCTTTTACGTGTCATAGCTTGCGCGCATGTCATGCCAGTAGCTCTATTGGTTGTTGACTAGAAGTGGCAGATTATAAACTTGAATCTATGAAAACGACCTTGCTTGATTCGAAAATCACCAATACTATTAGTATACGACTGGTGCCACCAAAATTGCCAAAGCCGGTGTCACATTGACGCTGTACCAACGCTGTACTGTACTGCACTCGACTAACCGACTCATTCAGAGTCGGTGAGTTGAGTGCGGTGAGCATAAATCCTCGTTCAAGTTACGCGTTAAGTATGACAGAGCCTTTAGACGTAGAACGGCTTAAGTTTTGAACTTCGCAAAGTAGTAACAAAATGCACTTTAGTATCGGGATACCAATTACTAGTTTGTACTCTTTGAACCACGGAATATCATTATAGGGACTAACACTGGTATTCTAAGTCATGAACTGAACTTAAGTCGGACTAACCACGCCTACAATCCGCCCTGTTTGTTTATAAATTGACATATAAACGCCTACTTTTCCTCTGTCAAAATTGAAATACTGGAAAACTATTAATTATGTACATCTTTAACATTGATTAAAGTGAGATATGGCATCGTTAGCATTGATTGAAGTAGGATGAAACTTAAGGTTTGACAAAGATAGGTAGCTGGAGGAGGTACCTTATTCGAAGATCCGCCAATTGTGGCCAATAAATTCTAGGAATACGATTTAGTGAGTGTTTTCAACTGTTGCCATAGCAATACAGTTTGACTAAATCCAAAAATGGATTTAATTTGGCTCTTAGAATATGGGTCAAAACTCAAAACTCAAAGCGTTTATTTCAATTAGACCATTACAGGCACTTTTGAAAGGCAAAAAAACAAAAATAACGCTAAGCTACAGTCCCAGTCACAAGGCATAATAACTTGTGAAAGTACTGTAGTTGCCCATTCCAAAGCGTAGATCTCTATGGAGAAGAATGGGCAAGAAACTCCATGGACACTCTTTTAAATCAAATTATGTTACAAAATCTTGGTTACATCATTCATGTTAAGAATTACAAATATGTGAGAACGATGTAGAAATACGGGCAAGTTAAGAGCGTCCAGAGTAAAAGATTAAATCAGCAATACAAAAACAAAGAAATTAAAATAAACCGTGGCAGCTAAGAGATGACCAGTCACAACTAACAGCGCCCGTTCACGAACATCACGCATGTATCAGCCATCATTCAACTCAACCATATTGAAGGGAACTAAATGACCCGACACACCCGCCACCATCAGCGTGACATTTAAGTGAGCATGACATTCACTCAACTACCAGGGTATATTCGCGTCAATGAAAGATGTAGGTACTCAGTAAATGGTGGCTTTGCAGTACATAGTACTCACACATGTGCTATGCAATTATATAATACTAGATTGAATCTATACAGTGCAAATATATTTTTACAATCTTCTGCTACTTCCACAATAACATCAAATGGTAATTCAGATGATTCAGGTTGCCCCTATGGTTGTGGAGCAGGACCAGCATTGCGCCAAGCATTTTTATCATCAATGTAATCCCCCAACTTATAATATGCTTGCCTACATAGTGTGCGTTTTATGCAAGATTTAAATTTAGTTTCATTCAGTTGTTGAATGGGGGGAGGTATTTTATTGTAACATTTTAAACAGTACCCCATGAAAGATGAGTCTACTTTAGCCAACCTGAAACCTGGCTGAACTAGTTGGTCCCTGTTTCTAGTATTATAATGGTGCCGGTCACCTCTTTTACTAAATAAATGCAGATTTTTCCTAACATACATGATGTTTGCATAGATATATTGACAAGGTACAGTCATGATGTTAATTTCCTTAAACAGTTCTCTTAAAGAATCGCGCCTACGCAGGTTATATATGGCTCTGATGGCTCTTTTCTGCAGAATAAATATAGACTCGATGTCTGCAGCCCGTCCCCATAGTAAAATACCGTATGACATAATACTATGAAAATAACTAAAATACACTAGCCTCGCGGTATCTACATCAGTAAATTGACGGATTTTTCTGACAGCATATGCCGCTGAACTCAGCCGTCCTGCAAGAGATTTTAAATGAGGACCCCATTGTAGCCTTGAGTCGAGCGTGATCCCCAAGAAAACAGTTTCATCGACAAATTCAAGTTTCTCTTGATTCAATACTATGTCAGTATCACAAAATTTGACATTTGGTAGAGAAAATCTTATGCACTTAGTTTTTTTCTCATTTAATACTAAATTGTTAGCGGTAAAAGCGGTGGGTGTAAGTTCATCTACACTAATGGTACATAGACAGACTTGATGCTAAGGTGTTTTCTACCAGTCAACCTTTAAAATTCACGCCGTTACTAATAATCAAATTTTGATATTATAAACGTTGATGTAAAAAAGCAGAACACAGTGTTCTTGACTAACTTCATTATTTCTGTGTGGTTTTCTCAATTTCTCACAGGCCGCTATTCTACGTATCGCTAGTCACGAGCATGTCGACATGTCGAGGTCATCGGTGACGCGAAGCCGTTAATTTTTTTCTTAACAAAAATGGTTCAGTGCGGCTATTGAAGTTGTCACTTCTAAAATAGGTTCGCTCATCTATTAACATTGAAAGTTTTGTGTCCGTGCCATTAACTGCGAGGAAGATGTTGCGCGAGGCGATCCTGGCTTCAGGATTAAGTCATGTCTATCATAAAACTGTACTGTCACCAGAACCAAAGCTACAAAATTTGATCTCAATCGGTTGGGAGGAACTGCTTTGAAATTTATTTTCAAGATATGACCCATAGATACTAACAAAGCAAGTTTATTAAAAGTTAATAAACAAAAAAATGCGGTGAGGTAATGCAAATCCGGTGCAGTGCTTATAAATGTGCTCTGAGCCTTTACTAACCTCCTCCAAACTTATTTTCCTCAGTTGTTCAAAAAAGGTACAACAAACAAAAAAGAAGCTGTTTCCATCAGGGAGGTCCGTGTGTCTATTAAGAGGAAACAGCCGAAAATATGGAGCTTAGCCGCGCCCACATAGTTGCTGAACCACGCGCAAATACTTATGTTAATACCCTGGACACAAGCTTTGTATGAAATATGGAGTTTTAGTCAAAACAAAATACTTTATCGTCTACCAAAGTAAGCCTTTACCTTAAGCCTTGCTTAAGGAAACAGTAAATCTTGTTTTAGTTCTGACGGGTTGTTTTTTTTCTTTTTTGCGAAAAAAATATGTAAATGTTAGGGCCTTTTTAAACTCGTAGAAGCTGGCGGGACGAGCTAAACAAGACCAGCGACCAGTGGTCCACATTTTATCGAGGCAATTGGAAGTCATGGGGAGAGGCCTTTGCCCAGCAGTGGGATGACATAGGGTAACAGTATCAGTCTCAGTACCCTTTTACCTAAACAGGTCACTTTTCAATGTGAAAAAAATACCTTTGAAATACATATGAGGGTTTTCATTATCGCTCACATCATATTGAGATTCAATGTCACTTCACGTAGCTATTAAAAATTGCCAAGAAGCTTTGATATCGAACTTAGATATTAAATTTTCCACGTGTTGAGATTTGTATTGTCTGATGTCAAATAGAAACAAAATTTTATCGCACAAAACTGAATAAAAAAAGTATTCTCTAAACAAGAGATAATCTAAAGCCGAAGTCTCTTTGCTCCAATAAAGTCTCCAACCAGTTCAACAAAACAATTAAATTACAAAATGTCACAATTATAACGTACAACCTTTCCCTACAATTTTGGAACGATAAACACTTGATACTAAGTGCGAAGTTTGATTCCAATTACGTAAATTGAAAACTTAGCACTTCTTGCGAACGTCTGCTAAAGTTCGTAGTTCGTATCCTAGTTGTAACTTTGAGGAAGTTAGGCGATTAAGCTGATAATAAGTTTCACAGATCCCAATTCGTATATAAAACTGGGAACAAAAGTTGCTTTTAGTATTTTTTTTCTTTTTTTTTGGCCATCTGGCCAGCTGGTCAAAAAAATCTTTATTGATTTACGGAACCAGCTTTTACTATAATTTATTTATTTTTGTCTACCTGTGTTCTGTTAATCGATCATTGAGTTATAACATAGCATACATGGTGTATTTTGGAATGTGATACCTACTCATACTTTTGTATGCTATAAAACTGACCATCATCATCATCATCTGCCTAGCCTTTTCCCAAACTTTGTTGGGGTAGGCTTCCAGTCTAACCGGATGCTGCTGAGTATCAGTCTTTTACATGAAGCGACTGCCTATCTGACCTCCACAACTCAGTGAATGGATAATACGATATCCCTTGGTAAGACTGGATGTCAGACTTTTAGCTTCTGGCTACTCGTAACGACTGTCAAAGATCTACAAATGGCAGCCAGGACCAACGATTTAACGTGCTTTCCGAGGTACGGAGGAAACTCGCTATGTAATGATGGTCACCCATCCACGACCAACCTTGGCAAGCATGGCTTTACCTTGAAGATCGACTCGGCTGTTAAAATTTAGCAACGAGCTCCTACAAAAAAAAAACCATGAAAAAAACTGACCCCCAAACAAAAAATTACTCTGGAGAGAATGCAACCAAAACCTCATATTTTGTGCGTAGAAGGTCGCTCCCTGCTTTAATAAATAAAGGCCTTATGCCAATCAGCTGTCAAAATCCAATGCAAAAAAAAACCATTTCGTACCATAAACTACGTAACATCACATTCTCTTGCCGCAGTACTAGCCGTCATTTATCACGCTGAATAGAGACTTTAAAGATGTGAAGCTATTGTACGGCTTGTAGTTGTTTCACAGGGGAGGCCGCATTGTGTAGTCAGGCAAACGTCACTAGCACGTCCTGTTTCCGGTAGGCTGTGCTTCAAAACTGCGCTATTCTCATCGTGCAAGGCTGTGGGCTGAGTGTTCTCCTTTTAAAATTGTGGAAGTGATTGAATGGGGTATTTGATTCGAGGCAGTTTCAAGTAAATGGATCCCCAAATGGATGTTATCAAAAATTGCTGAAATTATTACGTATGGCGAGTGTCAGGTTTTGAGCAGTATTTCTTTAGTTTTGGTTAAAAATACGTGTAACCAAATAAAATTAATATTCAATATTGTACGGATTACCTCGAACTCAACAGTAAAAATGCTGTAACAATGTTCAACAGTACGGTACTGCTACATTAAATGTTTTTTCAAATTGTTAAATTCCAACAGTTCTAAAGCCAAAAGCACGCTCACAGAGCTTCTTAATTTCCAAACTTACGCGAACTTAACGAAAAACGTGGTACAATTAGGATATTACGAGATCGGCAGACCCAAAAGGATCATCGTCTAATTAAATGAAAGAAAAGTTAATTTGTTAGAGACTAGGTTACCAAACTAGTTTTTCCCTATTGCATGAAACGTGCCAAAACTTTGCCCAAAGCGACTCAAGTGGATTGTTCGAATGTCTATAAAGGGAACTACTTTCTGGTACTTGGGATTTTAGTATTTTACTCGAACGACTGATTATCCAGTATTTATTTAGTCTGGTAAAAGTAATATCTTGAAAGATAATTTAATGAATCATGATGATAATAATGCATAACAAAATAAAAAAAACGAGTCTTCTATAAATGTTATATTGCCAACATTGTTAGCCATTAAATAAATACAAATTAGTATTAATCACAGGAAAAAATAACATTTTAGTATGATGAATTCACAACATTGCAATTTTAATTGATTTATTGTGTAGATTCAGGTTTGACTTTTATAAGGTACATAAAAGTGTGGTTAATTTCTTTATGTTGTGATGCTTTTTTTTTCAATTTATTTTAATAACCATAATTATGCTCTTTGTTTGTTTATTTTATCGTATTTAATTGTTGGAATAGCACACAACACATTTTTTTCTTCATTAATGAATGATTACTCAAAGTATACATTAATTTAATCAACTTTGATTTATTTTTATCTTAGCTTGATTAAAAATGACTTGATTAAAACGACCTTGCTTCTTGTACGATACTTAAATTTCAAGTATAATAGTGAGTAAGCAAAACGCAAAGATCTACTAACTGTTGACATAATTATTTCTATGTTGATAATTTACAGTCCTGTCACAGTTGTTTTACCTGAGATTTTGTTT
Organism: Cerastis rubricosa; assembly: GCA_949152445.1. Taxonomy (NCBI): domain Eukaryota; kingdom Metazoa; phylum Arthropoda; class Insecta; order Lepidoptera; family Noctuidae; genus Cerastis; species Cerastis rubricosa. Next base: position 8,881,589 of record OX424532.1, read on the forward strand.
TACTGTCAAAATCATGATGATCTAATTTAATGTTGCACTAACATTGCCGCTATCAGAGGAAAACGAATTGGAAAAGGACTGTTCTTTTAAATCATCGTCAAGTCGAATGAATCGTTATTTGCCAAACATTTTGTGCAACAAAGTTCATTAGTATCTGAACAAGTAAGGCTTTTAAAATATCATCATTCTCCTGCCGTTATCCCAATATAGTTGGGGTCGTGCCGTTGGGGGTGCTGCGAATATTTTTTTATGAAATAAAAAGTATTTTTTTTAAATGGGTTATGTGTTATTTTGCCAACCCTGTGTCACTCTTTGCTCATTTTAATGCTATAAGAATAATTCCTACGATTTTATTCTGTAACTAATTGTTGACCGCGATCTTCGTTCGCGTGAATTTATTATAAAGTATTACTTCCCCGTATTTTGTTTGATAACAATTACAAGGGTATTTTTTTCAAGGAATCCTTTGCCTAAGTTACCTACTTGTTACACCATCTCTCTGCCCCTCAAAGTCGCGTCAAAATCGGTCCAGTCGTTTCTGAGATCAGCTGGAACAAACAAACCGACCGAAAAAGAAAAATATACTTTCATACTATTTAGTGAAAAAGCTGTTATTTTGAAATTAAAAATAGACACTTCAATTTCATTTAACTGTATTGATGATGTAATTACCAAACCAATCAAGTTAGATGGGCCAACGAGTTGTCTGAAGAGTACAGGTTGGAATGCGGGGTGAGACAGGGGGGACCTCGCCAGCGCTTTTCAACCTGTATGTTAACCAACTGATTGTCGAACTCAGTAGCACTCTTGTTGGTTGTTCTATTGACGGACTTTGTGTCAATAGTATTAGTTATGCGGACGACATGGTGCTGCTGAGTCCGTCAATTAGTGCACTCAGGAAGTTATTGGCGGTCTGTGAGGCTTATGCAGAAGCGCACGGACTTGTATACAATGTACAATAAAGCAAACTGCTTGTGTTTAGGGCGAAGCATAAAAAATCAACACATAATATGCCACCAGTTATGTTAAAAGGTGTGGCCCTTGAAAGAGTGGTTGATTTTAAGTACTTGGGGCACATAGTTACGGAGGACTTAAAGGATGATGCTGATATGGAAAGATAACGGAGGGCGTTGGCTGTCCGATGTAATATGTTGGCTCGCAGGTTTGCACGTTGTACACCAGAAGTTAAAATAACTCTTTTTAAAGCTTTTTGTCAGTCGTTGTACACGTGCTCCCTGTGGGTTCGATATACGCAGAGGGCATACAACGCCCTCAGAGTTCAGTACAACAATACTTTCAGGATGTTGTTGGGGCTCCCACGTTACTGTAGCGCATCAGGAATGTTTGCGGAAGCTCGTACTGACGGTTTCAGTACCATATTACGTAAGAAGATTGCCTCTATGATGTGCAGGGTGCGTGGGAGCGGCAATGACATTCTGAAGGTCATTAGTGAAAAGCCGTGCTGCACCATTATGGTGCATTGGGTACGTGTACATGTAGAGGTACCCGGTGCGTCAAGTGAGTGCAGCAGATTTATGAATTCAAATCTTTTATTTCGTTTGTTACTAACATAGTTTACAAGTAATGTGTATTACTAACATCATATGACTCATTATTTTTTATTTTTTTATTATGTATTTAGGAATTGTGAACTTTAAGTGTTATTCGCATAATCTTTACCTGGTAATTTTTTATTCACCTTTTAGATTAAGTACCTAAGTCGTCAAGAGTGCTTCGTTGTAGTTATTTATTAAAAGTGTTTCAAGTAAATTTATGAAGTATACAAATAACGAGTTGTTTTTTCAATCAGTTTAAAAGAAACTACATAAGTCCTTCCATTCAAAGAAACTAAACAACTTCCAGTGATACAAAAGTATTTAGTTTTAAAGAATGTTCTGTACGAAGTTGAAGTTTGTTCCTTGTGACTGCTTTGAGACGCGTGTTGCAAGTTCGGTTAAGATTTGCCGGCTAACACGATACAATAGGGTATTGTGTTTGGTTTAAAAGTTGTGCAACCTTTTTCAGTTGTGGGCACACTACTGCTTGCGGTTTTAGAAAATAATTAAGTAAGAGTAATTACTTCAATATCAGTTACAATAGCCATCTTTGTAGCAAAAGCAAAACCAAAGACAAGAGGGATGGATTGTATGAAATTTCAGCTAGAATAGGTAAATACTGAAATGCACAGAAGGGACATAAGACTACTGAGCCAACCTCAAATAAATATGGATAGCAAAGAAGACGGTAAAAATAATGCAACGCCAGGAGATAAAACATATCCTCCAACTAACACTGATTTAATTTCCGGGTAGGGGATTCCAGCACACTTTTCTTTTCAATACCACAAAACGTAATAGTAGAAAACCTTTATTAAAAACAATTTCTATATAGCACGTATTCGTAATATACATTAGAATGGGCGCAGCGAAGTTTGTTTGCCACTGGAATTGGTTCGGAAATAAAAACTGTTCGTGGAACGTTGCACAACACACGTCTACGTGGACCGCATACGGGTTGCGGACATTTTCAGATGGTATAAACTTTCCTTTTCATAGTTGGTATAGGATTATGATTAGGTTATACTACAGTGTGTGAAAATTAATGATGTTGATGATCTAGCCGATTTCGGCCTCTTGCATTCGATGGATTTCTAGTGTGGTTGTTGAGAGCTTTCAGGCATCAGAAAGCTAAAGCCCATACGTAAAATACACAAAGTAATCTTATACAATAAAAATAAACTAATTCATATTAAAAAACCTTATAAAACTATAACTCACACGTAATGTTGACGGCGGCGTCGTGTTCCGCTGCGTGGTGTCGCGTAACCGTCCTCGGAAACGTCGATAATAGTGGTGCCGTATTGGTGAGGTTCTTCAAAAAGGCCAGGTGCGTAGTACAGTCTCCAAAGGAGATAAAGTACCAAGTTCTCATACTACTATTATGAGAACTTGGTAACTTATCTCCTTTGGATACCGTACTCGTCACCGGCGTGCGTGTATGACCAGATGTATGAAAGTGGGCGAGGCAAAAGGAGTATGTAAGGATCGTAGCAGGTCGAGTTCTGTAGTTTCTGCCTACCCTTATCCAAAAACGGCGTAACTTTATGTATGCATGACTGAGGTGCATAACCTAGATGAAAATGGTGCAAAAAGACACTATGCAGCCAACAAGGCCCACACGTACGTCACATTGTTTTCAGGTGATTTAGGTGTCCAATGTAGCCAGTTGAATTCAAGAATATAATTTTAAATAAAAGCAAAATACCAGGAACAATCAAAAGACGTATATAACGACGTCTTCCACGACTTGCACTGTCAGGACGCCTGTCCGTTCGCTTGTAAAAAGTATAAATATTAAAAACTTAAGAAGAAAAACAGAAATTAAATTATATTAAATATTTACAAATTAATAATAAACTAAACACAACATTTTCACAATTATTGAATATAGTATATTTAATTACGAGTGCGGACAGCCTGTCATTGCAAAGAGTTCCGACAAATGTCAACCCTCACCTTCGGCTGCGCCTCGGCTCGGAACTTATTGAATCAAATCATTAAATCTGATATTGAAACAAACTAGTAGCTTCTTTTTAGAAATATTTGCATGAATCATAAAAACTTCTATGTTTTTTTTTTGTAAAAACTCCGTGGTTGGTTTTTTTCTTTTTAATACACATTATTTTGACAGTTGGGAAAGAGAACGCACGAGTTCGGAAAAGGTAAAGAAAAAGCTCGAGTGTGTTATAGCCCACATCCCGAACGCTATACGTCCCTGCAATACGCCACTTTTTGAGCAACTGTATTAAAAATTAATTTACGCCACACTAGAACCATCAATACCTGTAAAATTTCTGACTTAAGTTATAAATATAAGTTATAAATTTAATATAGATAAAGTTATTATAAGTTAAAGTGACAAATCTTTTTCAGTTTTATAAACCAAGTTTTAAATGTTACAAATTAAGTTTAATTACCCCCACGTCCCCTGTACAGTAATGCATGTACCCAAAAGCGCAATGTTTTTTCGTGCGTTACTTTGTTCGTAAATAGCGGTTTTTCACACGAAACATAAATTGTTTCGCTGTTTTTCAATAGTTGCTTCACCCACAACTTCTACTAATACCGTTGGTGTATACTGTTTGATTGCTGGGTGCTGTTCGCAAAACCGTGTGCTTCAGTGAAATACCTCGTTTTATATGCCTAAAATCAAAATATTTTATTTTACATAGGCCTACATGGGCACTTGTAAAACGTCGACAAAAGGTGCACGGTTCGGGTTGGTCGTTTCCTATGGAGAAGAACCGGCAAGAAACTCCATGGTTACTCCTTTTAAATCATTTTGTTTTACAATATTTGAATATTACAGCGTTAGTACTTAAGTGTGGGAGTACAGCGTAGGCCCGACAATAAGTCGTTGCTTACTATAAAACAACAAGATAGAACAAGATAAAACAGAAAAAAAATACTACGAATTTACAATGCCTACAATGTAAAAAAGCTTCTTATGCCTTGTTTTGTTTTTGTGTACTGTTGATATGGAAAATGAAATTATTTTTTTCCTAATCCTCCGTATTGCGGGATCCAAGACAGTTCAATTGTTTGTGTGAGACGTCGAGCTTCATTGTCTAGGCGATTTTCTGGTGGACGCCACTATTAATTCTGGGTTTCAGGAAATGCAATGGTTTGGGAATACTGTGGCAAGATTGTCCCAAAAACGAAAAATAGAGAAAAGCTTCTTCAGAGTATTAATAAAATAAAATAAATAAAATAAAATAAAATAAGCCTTTATTGCTGTTCTACAAATTTACAATACACACATTTTTCTTATTACTAACAATAATAATATTAATTTATTAACAGATCGACTACACGATCGGTTTCACTTCACAGCTTGTCTTCCGACAAAGGCCTCCTCTAAAGCTTTCCATTTTTGCCTGTCTCTCGCTGTTCTAGTCCAGTCTGGACCCGCTACCTTTTTGAGGTCATCTTCCCATCTTTTTGTTTGACGCCCTTTACTTCTTTTCCCATTCCTGGGATACCACTCTGTTATGGTTTTTGTCCATTTTCCGTTCGTATCTCTAAGCATATGTCCAGTCCATCGCCATTTCAAAGTTTTACATGTTTCCTTTGCATCCTTAAAGTTAGTTGTATTTTTAATTTTTTTCTAATCTTATTCTATCTTTCCTATTGACGCCCATTACGCTTCTCTCCATTCCGTTTTGACATACCTTAATTTTATTTATTAAGTTTTCTGTCAATGCCCATGTTTGACACCCATAAGTTAAGCATGGTAAAATGCACATATTATACACTTTTCTTTTCTCTTTGATAGGCATGTCCTTATTTTTCATGACTTCGCTGAGTGACCAATATCTCTTCCATGTATTGGCTATCCGTCTTTCAATCTCTTTATGCATGGTGTCTTCAGCGGCTATGAGCTGTCCTAGGTATACGTACGTGGGACACTCAGAAAGTTTTGCGAAACTAAAAAAAATTGTTCTATACGTACATATATTTTTATTAAATCTTTTCAAAGTACTTTCCACCAGCCTCTATACAAAGATTCATGCGCCTAAACCAGTTTTCAAAACACTTTTTCCAGTCCGCCGCAGACACCTCGTTTACAGCCTGCTCGAACCCAGCCAGCGCATCTTCCGGCGACGAAAATTGTATCCCTTTGAGCTGATTTTTTATTTTTGGGAATAAAAAGAAGTCACACGGTGCTAGATCAGGGCTGTAAGGAGGGTGACCCAGGAGTTTGACTGGCGTGCTGTCCAGGAAGTCCCTCGTTTTGAGTGCGGTGTGCGCAGGTGCATTGTCGTGGTGGAGCAGTAGCCCGCGGAGCCCTGTGTTTGGTCGCTTGTTGCTTATAACAGAGAAAACTTCTGGCAAACATTTGGAAGTATACCATTCGGCATTAATGCTTCTTTGATCCCGTAAGGGAATTGATACCAAGTGGCCAGTCAAATTAAAAAAGCTAGCGATCAAAATCTTACCCCCGCTTCTAGATCGCTTCACTTTGGTAGGCGTTGGCTCATTTTGAAACACCCAAACAGTCGACTGGCGCTTGGTTTCTGGGTCGTATTGATAAATCCAGGACTCATCACCTGTAACGATGTCGTAAACACGCCGAGACGAGCCTGCTTCAAATTTGTTAAGCATATCACGGCACCATTCCACCCGGGCCTGCTTCTGAGCATCGGTGAGGTTGTGCGGCACCCAGCGTGATACTATCCTCCTCACGCGAAGATGGCTGTGTAGAATCTCGTGAACGCTTCCCGATCCAATCTTCAATATGTGTTGAATCTCCTGATATGTAATTCGCCTATTGTCTTGGATTAAATTTTTCACTGCTAGCACGTTTTCTTCGGTAACAGCCGTCAAAGGGCGACCGCTTCTTTCGTCATCCCCCAAAGTTGGTCGACCGCGCTTGAATTCGTTATACCAACGATACACGGTTGCCTTGGAAGGGCCTTCATCCATGAATGCCATTTGAAGTCTATCGTACGATTCATCCGGTTTCAGGCGACACTTGAAATCGTATAAAATCATAGCTCTAAAATGTTCCCGGCGCAGATCCATATTTCAGTGAGACACAATACTTTGAATTAACTCGCAAAAAATGTGGAGGGAAATTTTGAAATTGGAACTTACTTATTTTTACTTATAAATAATCATATTTTCGAAAAACATAATAACTGGCCAGTCTCCCATATATAAAAACTTTTTTTCGCAATACTTTCTGAGGGGCCTGGTATTCTTCGACATATTCTATCATCTCTGAGTTGACTATGATGGTATGCGTCTGCGAAGAGTTAGTCATAATCTTTGTCTTTGCCGTGTTCATTGTAAGTCCAGCTTTTGCGCTTTGATCTGACAGTTGTTGTAACATTTGCTCTAATTGTATTGGACATTCTGCAAATAAGATCAGGTCGTCTGCAAAACGTAAGTGATTTAGTTTTTCACCGTTTATGTTCAGGCCTTCGTGATCCCATTGCAGATTCCTAAATATCATCTCTAGAGCCGCCGAAAACAACTTAGGAGAAATTGGGTCTCCTTGCCGGACGCCTCTCTCTATTGGAAATTCTTCACCCGTAGTTTCAAGCCTGATTTGGGCTGTGCTTTTTGAGTATACATTTCGGAGTATACGTATGTACTTTCCATGTATTCCCTGTATACGTAGTGCTTCCCAGATGTACTCGCGTTCCAAGGAGTCGAAGGCTTTATTATAATCAACAAAACCCAAATAGTATTTTTTATTGTATTCTTTATATTTTTGTAGAACCTGCCTTAGAACATGTATATGGTCTATTGTTGAATATTTACTGCGGAAACCCGCCTGCTCTCTTGGTTGGTTATCATCAAGGGTAGAAGTTATTCGTGACAGAATTATTTTTGAAAACACTTTATAGACATTGGACATCAAGCTTATAGGTCTGTAATTACCTATATCTCCTTTGTCTCCTTTTTTATGTAATAATATTATTGTTGATTTAGTCCAGTCTTCGGGGATAATTTCAGTCTCTATTATTTTGTTAAATATGTCTGTTAATATAGGACCAACGACTGGTGTAGTAGATTTTAACAGTTCATTTGTGACTTGATCAGCACCTGGTGTCTTGTCTGTCTTTTGCGTATTGATTGCTCTAATTGTTTCTTCATTTAATATTTTAGGGATTGCCTCAGAATCTTCGTTATTTATTTTATTTGTTGTTTCTTTTTGGTTTTTGCTCTGGTAAAGCTTTCGATAATAGTCTGTAGCTGCCTTCAGTATTTCAATTCTTTTGTTTGTATAATTGTTATCTATGTTCTTTATTTTTAGCATCCAATCTTTTTTACTGTTCAATTCCTTTATTGCTTTTTTAATTCCACCGGTTCTTTTTATATATTTCTTTAGAGTGGAATGCCTTTTATTTTTCTTGTCTTTTCTGATGTTTTGGTTGATCTTTTTGCTGAGTTCTGAAATTTTGGGACGATTAGATTTCTTTTCTCTCTGTTGTAATAATTCCTTCCTTTCTTGTAACAACTGGTATGTCTCATCTGAGATTACTCTTTTACTCTTTGCGTTTGTTTTCTTCGTTTCTGTTCCCAATAGGTTTATAATCTTCTCGTAGTGTTCCTGAATCGACAGTGGTTCCTTTGCTTCACTATTTGATAGTTCCTGTAGGTTATTCAAAAGTTGAGTGGTATTACCAGTACATACAATGGCTGAATTATTTGTACGAAATTGCCTTTTGGTCTTTACTTTTGTGCCTGTTAGTTTTGCACGAACCATTTTATGGTCCGAATTGAAATTCAGGTGGTGTATGACGGATACGTCTTTGATGATTTTGGCATTATTAGACAATATAAAATCAATTTCGTTTTTATGGAGTCCGTTTGGGGAGATCCATGTCCACTTCTTTGTTTTCTTTTTCTTATAAAAACTATTCAAGATCTTAAGTTTGTTTTCTAGAGCAAAGGAGACTAGTCTGGATCCATTTTTGCTCCTTTTTCCCTGCCCATATTGTCCCACCGTGTATTCTTCTCCGCTGTTATTGCGTACTCCTATTTGTGCGTTGAAGTCACCCATTACTATAACATTTTTGTGGCAACTTTGCATAGCAATTTTCAGATCTTCGTAGAATTTTTCAATATTGGTAACATCTTCCTTCTTATTCGATTCGGTTGGAGAGTATGCCTGGATGGTTGACCAGTTTTCTTCTTTATTTAAAGGCAAAGTTATGTTCAATATTGTTATTCTTTCAGATATTCCTTTTATTTCTTCTACTCTGTGTGCTAGTTTTTTTTTAATTAAAAATCCCACCCCATGTTGTCCTTGTGTTTCACCTTTAAAATATAAAATATAGTTTCCGTAATCATGTATCCCTTCTCCATATCTTCTCATTTCGCTGATACCTATTATATCCCACTTAATGTCTGTTAAGGCTAATTCGAGTTCTAGGCGTTTCTCAATGGTTCTTAGTGACCTAGCGTTAAAAGTGGCTATGTATAAATCCGATGAAAGTTTGTGCGTCTTTAGAGGGTCTTGGTCTTTTTCCCCCACGAGGACCAGTCGGCTTGGGGGAGAAGGTTTCGTTACTTTGTTACTTGGTTTCTTATTTAGTTTGTGTTCCCGATCGCCAGTGTTTAGTTGCTATTGTTTCGTTGCCGTTGGGCTGGTTGAAAACGAGTTAGACCGAATCCTCATCATATCAAATGCATTTTTCCTGCTGGTTGATGATGGGGTTAGCAATTGTTGTTTTCTTGGTTGAACGTTTTCTTGTGGGGAGGTTGATGTTTCTCTCTTCCTTTTATCTTTACTGCAAGAGTTTTCCTTGATCACGAGTTTATCATATTTTATGTAGGCGAAATTTCCTTTTTTCCGTTCTTCCATTAGCTTAGGTTGTAATGCTTTCCTCTTCTCTAAAGTTTCTTTTGAGTAGTCTTCAGTTATATATAATTTCTTAAGTTTCTTTTTGTTTTTCATGATCTCACTCTTCCTCCACCCACTAACTAATGAGAGGACTGTGGGCCTTGGTTTATTGTCTTTATTTGATTTTCCGATACGATAAATTTTATTTACTTCCCGGTCTTCTAAGGTAAAGTTTAATTCATCCGAAAACTGTCTTTTTACGTTAATTAGTAACTCCCGTATAGATTTCTCATCCTCCTTTAACCCATGTATTATTATATTGTTAGTTTTCCTGTCTCTCTCCAAATATTCTAACTTTTGTTCCAAGTTTTCTATTTTATTTTTCAAAATTTTATTTTCTTCCAGTACAGGTTTTAATTTTTCTTCCATTTTTTCCATTATCGTATTAGTTAATTCTACCGTTTGGTTTTGTATTTCAAGTTTCATTTTATCAAATAACATTTGGAATTGACCTTCCATTTTTGTGTGTAACGGAACGAATTTTAGTATATGGGAAAATTAATTGTTTTTGTTGGCAACACTTGAATGACGCTGTCAGTTTTTGACGTGATCGTTGACACTTGACAGGTAATGTCAATGCCTGGCAGCTAGTGATAGGTAATAATTTCTAACCTTAAAAGTTTCCTTCGGTTTTATTCCTTCTTACTCCTCGCCAAATTCCGTGTATATGTGATGGTTTTTTATCACGAACACTTTTCCTCACTCAGATGTTCAATTTGAATGTAATTTTTATGGTGAAACTGTAGTTTTTCTATTAGTTTACAATATTTATTTGGAGCGTCAGGCACAGTGATGTTTACGATACAACGACCGGAACCGGAACCCTTCAGAGTATTAGATGGCAACAAATAGCCTGATGGAAAGTTACTAATTGCATCCCATGACCCCAAAAGAGATAATAAATATCCCATTATGAACTACTAATAACAAATACTGATTAATAAATAATGATGATTATACAATTTGATTTCCATTCATCATCATCATCAGCCTATAATGTTCCCACTGTTGGCAAACAGGCCTCCTCTCTATAAGAGGGAGAGGGCTGTAATCCACCACGCGGGCCCAGTGCGGGTTGGTCGATTTTTGATTGATTTCCATTAATAAATAAAAATTAACCAATACTCGGGCGGATCGAGAAATAATGTTCGCTATTTCTTGTTAATTAGAAAACGATATTTACGAAATGTTGATGATATAACTGCTTGAAAAATTATTATTTCAGTGAGAGAGACGTTTCGCTCGTTACGCGAAACACTGAATTCATAAACAGTTGGCTTTGTTCCAATGCCCTGCACAATTTGTAGAGTCTTCAAACCTCTATGACGAAGCAAAAACGTGACTAAGAGAAGCCTCTTGCGTCAGCAAACTGTTGTTAGAGACGCTTAAGCAGCTTAATTATAGTCAATAGCTTTATATGATAAGATGGCTTGGAGAATCTTGAGGACGTATTTTGATACTGTTTGGATTTTGCTTACGTTGGAAGGATCCATTCTTGTGATCCCAGCCTTAGTAGTAAGTAACATTAACAATATCATAAGTATCTTTATTAATGGCAAAGTAGTATGCTTATAATTATTATAACTTGGCAAGGACCTGTTTATTTTTTGCGATAAAATTGCTATGAAAGTGTTTTTATCATGAAGACATACATGTTTAACCAGCACCATAAGTATAGACGATTAATAACTAAATGAAAGATTTCTTTAGACCGTTTCCAATGTTCCATGCAGAAAATGTTATTAGGAAAAATCCTCTTTCGTATTTCATTGAACATGTAGAAAGAAAAATGTGAAAAAAACGGTGTTACCTACGCGTTTTGATTTCCTAGTGTTTACTCTCGTCCGTGGTCCGAATTTAATTCTACGCTCGGTCAAACATGACATCTCTTGTAAACTGTGAACTAGTGTTATTTGCCACGTATACTGTTAGTAGACTTATAAGTTGAGTTTCGACCAGCATTATTGTAGGGATTAGTATTTAAAGTAAAGAAAAAATGCTTTCTGTTTTTTTTTCTCTTCCAGATTCGTACCTTCGTTCTTCTTCATTTATTCCATGAAAAGCAGTTTAAACATTTCAGTTTTTCGCTATGAAAAAAACTCATAAAACAGGGAAAAGAAAATAGTGCACTTTTAATTTAAAAAAAGCTCGACTGGAAAAGCTGGAAAGTATTCATGTATTAAGTAATTAGTAGATATACAGGTCAAATAACCTTAGCTCCTTTTTGGGCTTCGCCGCAGTCGGGTTAAAGTGCAGATTGAACAAATGGTTTAGTAGTTGCATTTCCACTCATACAAATATAGTATGAGTGGACATTTTACTGAATATAACGAGTGAAAGTCAATGTAGTCAGATATACTCGATGCTCTTTCAGTTACGTTAAGAAGTAGCAACGACAGTACTTTCACAAGTTATTATGCCTTGTGACTGGGACTGTAGCTTCGCGTTTTTTTTATTTTTTAACTTTCAGAAGTGCCTGTAATGGTCTAATTGAAAAAGATGCTTTGCGTTTGAATAAAGTGCCAAAATTAAGTTATTTTCCCTCCTACATATAACTTAAAAACACAAAATGGCGAAATTATGAATTATCCGTCCCCTCTATCTAAAACTTTAGAGAAAACACGTGTAATTATTATGATATGCCGTAGAGTTATTCACTAGAAAATATCTTAGTGGTGTAGATACCTTCCCTGAGATATTATGTTATGTATGCTTTGATCATCGGTAACATTAATACCAGATTTTCACGAAACATGGTGAAGTTAATCAGGAATTGCGCTCAAACGATAATAGTGCAAGGACTATTTAATTTATTTTATTTTATTATTTATATTATTTTAAAACATGCATTAAACGCACACTATGTAAGCAAGCTTATTACAAATTGGACGATTATATCGCTGATAATAATGCTTGGCTCAATGCCGGTCCTGCTCCACAAGGACAGGGGCGCATGAATTGATAGCATTAAATAGTATTGTTGGAGCTGCTGAAGATTGTATAAACTAACTTTGCATTGTATAAATTCAATTAATTTAGTATTGTATAGTCGCACAGCCCATATTGTGTGAGCACTATGTACTAGAAAGCTATCATTTACTGGAAACCTACGTCTTTTGTTGACTTCAATGTGCCCTGGCGGTTAAGAGTATGTCATGCTCACTTAAATGTCACGCTGATGGTGGCGCGTGTGTCGGGTCATTTAGTTCCCTTCAAAATGGTTGAGTTGAATGATGGCTGATCCATGCGTGATGTTCGTGAACGGGCGCTGTCAGTTGTGCCTGGTCATCTCTTAGTTGCCTCGGCTTATTTCGAACTATTTATTTTATTTTTGAATTGTCTTTTTTTTGTTTTTACTGTGGACACTTTTAACGTGCACGTCTTGCTACATCGTTCTCACATAATTTACCATCTCAACATGAATGATGTAACCAAGATTTTTGTAACAAGCTATTAATTTAAAACAGTGTCCATGGAGTTTCTTGCCCATTCTTCTCCATAGAGATCTACGCTTTGGAATGGGCAACTACAGTACTTTCACAGTTATTATGTCTAGTGACTGGGACTGTAGCTTAATATGTTATTGTTGTTTGACTATTCAAAAGTGCCTGTAACTGGCCTACTTGAAATAAATGATTTTGATTTGATTTGATTTGATTTGATTATTTAGAAGACTGAAAGAAAGTAGGATATCGTAATTACGCTTATGTAGGAGTAATTTTCAACCAAAAGACTCGTACAATTTGTATTATTTATTAAAATTTATTAATAAAATATAATCATTATTTTATTGAAAGACTCATCCAAGGCGGTGATATAAGTAATGTTTTACTCAAAAATTTATAAATAATTAAGGAATTCATGTTATTCAAATTTTTCAAACCTTTCCCCATTTCTGAATTTTTTATTCAGACACTGAAAAATACTGCACTAGTAACTCGTTAGTCGTCTCTAAACGCCTAGATAAAATATAAGAGCCCAGTTACGTAGAAAATACACGAAACTATTTCGAATAAATTGTAACTGTCTGCTGGCCATTTCCACAGCTTTCGAGGTGCCTAATAAGCCGATTAAACTACGTAGCAAAAATAAAAGAAGAAAAAACTCGGCACAAATTCTCGTCAGAAGAACGTTGGAGCTCATTTCGTTTCTCAGTACTTGAAATCCGGCGCAGGTAGTGGAGTAGATAAAAAAATACATGCTGCAATAAATTTAAAAAAATGTGAGTATGTATTGCCTTTGGGACGCATAACGTTAACAAATTACGGCAATTTCCAATATGTAACATATTTCGATGGCAATTTTCTCGGTAACCTTCGTCGAAGTGGTTTGTGAGGCGCTGTGCGTTACGATATGTCATCAGCGTTGTTGTTGCTACATATTTATAGCTAAACATCGTACTTGTATGGCAGGAGCGTGCCTTTCTGTCTCGAGGGAATCTGAGACAATTGAGTACGCTCTAAAGATGGAGCTTCTTTACTTTTGATTGGCTTTTAGGGGGAATCAATTCAAATAACGGTAAAGGTTTTTAGTTTATAGCAAGAAAAACCTAGTCAGATAGAGATTTATGAATCTGTTTATCAGGGTATCTCTGCCCTTTTTTTTTTTTTTTTTTTTTTTTTTTTTTTTTTTCGGATGGGAAATCATCAAATGACTTCTTCCGCTCTGGGCGGAGCGGAAGGGAGTGTCAGACTTGTACTGACTAAAACCCATCCATGTTCCTTCTTAGCCCTTTGCGTTCCAGGGGCACGGTATCTCTCTCGAACAACCCGCAGCCCTGGCAGGCATCGGCCCTCTCGGACCCCTTCCGATTTGCTGACATCTCATTGAGGCGCGCGTGGAACACGAACGCGCCGTCGGCACGGTCTGTCGTCATAAGACGGACGGACGGTGAGCTAGCCCATTACTCACCGTCCACAGGCCCGCGCCTACGGTGGCCGGGGGCCACTGGTTGCCCCCCGACGCCCGGGGCGTCTCCCGCGGCGGCTGGGACGTGAGGTTCTCTCCCTCTCACGTTCCGCCACCTCCTTCGCTAGCATGACTGCTTCGCAGAAGGAGGCGAGGGTATCTCTGCCCTGGAATGTAAATGAGGTGTGGTTCCAGTTTTTTTTTTTTTTTTTTTGTGAATGGCATCTCGCAGTTCAGCCTCTGAGGCTGGCTACTGCTTAACCGGACAAAAAGGTGTGGTTCCACTAACGATGGGACACCTAATACGAGTATCCTGACCTGCCTTTCCTGTTGTTTGCACATTACAGGAGGTGATGGATGCTACTGAAACTGAGAGTAACGGTAGCCCAGTGGTGGCAGCCCCAACTTACGAGCAGTAAGCCGTGGGTTCGAACCGAGGCGCATTACCTTGTGTAATTTATTTCATCACCGCTGCTCGGTGAAAGAAAACATTGTGAGGAAATGGCATGTCTTAGAACTAAAAATTCGAAGACATGTGACATCTACCAACCTGCACTGGGCCCGCGGGGTGGATTACAGCGCATTCCCCCACATAGAGAGAAGGCCGGTGTCCCAGCAGTGGGAACATTACAGGCTGATTATGCATGAGGGCTTAGCTAGTAACTAAATAGCAAAACACAATAAACCTCATAACTTCACTTCTGCACTACAAAGGATTTATCCAGGATCGGAAAATATATAGAAAACACATAGTTTTGTACTTTTTATCTCGAAAAAGGAGTAACGTTTCGCGTGAATAAAGCCACGACAGAACAAGAGCATCTAAAGACTATTCAAAACTTTGTTTCCAATCGATGTTGGGCTGATGTTGTTGTTGAATAATTGTCTTGTTGGCCTAGTCACAAGAGCTACTACTGCGGGACATGCGGTTCTGCGTATGATTCCTATGTCGGGCAAAATGTAACTTGATTTTTTTCAGAAATAATGTGTGTATTCAACAGTGGCGTGCATAGTGGTTAAAAATACGACAAGCTCATAAGGCAAGCAGACTGTTCAGAAACCTTAACATCTTGAAGAGTAGTAGGTTATAAGTCAGATATTCGGATGCATATTTACCTAAGGTTTGAGTGTTGACTAGTATGGAGCGTGCGTCAGTATGGGAAAAAAAGGAGTTTATTTAAAAATAAAAACTAGTCTAGTTACTTTTTCGTTTAGCGCCAAATGAATTATGCCCAGACATATTTACCATTTTGTTTTAGCATTCGACATTTCAACACAAAAATACAAAATCAAATATTTGTTGTATTTTTTTCCTTGTGTTTTTCAACAAACTTGCCAGGTTTTAAATACATTTAAAATTTTCGTTAATATTTTGAGTACTACATTTTATACTTGCTAAAGAATTCGCAATCCCGCGACAAAAAATGGCATTTAAATAGCCATACTTTTGTACCTTTTGCCAGGAAAGAACGTACTTTAGATAAATCCGAATATCCGATCACTAGTTATAAGAGTAAACCAAGTTTTTAGGCTTGTTTAAAAGTACCACCACTAGTATTCAAGTTGTTTTACCAAAACACGTGTTTATAAGTTCGGAAACTAAATTGTGAACGCACTAGACAAAAGATGCGATAAGGATTCGAGCAAAACTTGTGAATCGTCTCACGTCAGTCATGCAGAACAAACCAATGTGTTTCGCTCGTTGCTCGACTAGTTTCATGTTTCATGTTTGGTCTGTACGCTGCGACTCATGTATGACGATTTTAGTTTTCGTTTTGAAAATACGGTTGTAATATATTCTTTCAGGATTTTTGAAAGCTGCGTAGACTGTACCTTTGAATGAATGAATGATTTATTTAGATTAAAAATTCCTTAATGCTAGTACATTTCCCCACAAAACTGCTTACGCAGTTTAAACTTTGTACTACTATCTTACCTTAATGTAATTTCCATTTTAAGTACATTTTAGGGTTTTCAACTTTCATTAAGATTTTAACAACTTTCGGAATATTCCTATTTTCGGGATTACGCAAGTGCAAGGTGCACTTATTTTTTTTGTACATAACGGCTCGCAATGTTTTAGTTTATTTATCTTGACACTTTTATAAGCTGTAATCGACTATTTTTATTCTGTGGTTTAAAATTGGACTTAGAGCGTATGATTCCGCATGGGGTTGTGAGTGTCATGGCGGTGGTGGCAAGGCGACTTTCACTCGGTGAACACGCATAAATCCATTGGCTCTAAACTGAAGTTTATTTATCATTGCAATTTGATTTAATGTGAAATTATTATCTTTAATTACGGCTTCATGAATATCATTTTGATTACGGCTCATTGAAATCTTTGTAATTAAATTAAGAGAACTATTTTGCAAGTATTATTTCTTTTTCAACAATCTGCACGTACGCGCCCATAATTGATGACCAGCAAACAACGGATCGATATGTGATGTCTCAGACGCTCGAAAATCTGATATGCATAAAAAAAGGTTTTTTGTTGTTCTAGCTTAAGAAGATGTCACAGTCAGTTGTAATTGAATTAACTTTGATAGCAAATTTCAAATCAAATGTCTGATGAGATGACGAGTAATAGAGAAGCATGGAAGAAGAAGACATGCTGCGGCGACCCCAAATGAATTGGGATAAGGGCAAGAGAATTATGATGATAGCATTGAAACCATAATTATTATAATTAAATACTACGAGCATGATGTTTGCAGAATCCGTAATATTAATTTATTTACTTAAACTATTTACCAAAACTGAAGCTTTTCTATTCATTGGATGTCAATATAATTTTCGATTAAACTACCGTATGATTTTAACAGATACTATTCCAGTTATTATTTTATTGCATCTAATTAACTATTCATAGAACAGTTATAATTATACAAATATATTGACAGAACAGTAATAATTATACAAATATACAGTGTTAGTTTTATTGGCTTTATAGGTGTATAGATGCTCTGTATGGTGTCGGACCTAAAGAATAGCACTATCCCATGTCTTCCCGTGGGTTTCGTAAGAGGCGACTAAGGGACTTGCCAGAGAATGGGCAGCAGTGTTCTCTGTGCTTTTGTAACAACTGTACTGCGATCGCCAACCCGCCTGCCAAGCGTGGCGATTATGGCAAAACCCCCCTTATGTCAATATGGTGACACTTGGGGGAGGCCTATGTCCAGCAGTGGACGTCTTTCGGCTGAAATGATGATGATGAGGTGTATAGATGATTAGCTTTTGTGAAAATTTCCGAGAGTTTAATTTCTCCCTAAATATTGACAGAACAATCAGTGCTGTGGCCATTCATTCGGATAATAATTTTCTAATAATAACATAACATGTTTCTAATTTCATTTTACCTAATAAAGCCATCATGAACGAATGCGCACCGTATTGATTTTGATGATCCGATGTTGTGACAAAACTTTTTTTTCATTCCAGTAATTTCTAACACCAAAAGAAATTTGGTCAAAACTGTTAACATCGACCCATCCCAAACTAAGTATGAGTGTGGAACCCCGTCTCAAGATACATATTATTTCGCATTGCCTGTCCTGCCCGTAGTGCAAAACTAGCTGCTAGCTGCATCCTGGTCTTAAAAGAGTGAGATTGCTACGTACTTGTTGGACAAAATCAACGTCATCGACACGAGAACTAAAAGAATACGAGAACAAAATCTAAATACAAAATAGTAACCCAGACATACAGTTCAAAACATTATCATATTTGCACGAAACACCTTTAAACATAATTCAGTACAAGCCAGCGGTTTAACACTAGGTAAATCTGGCACAGTCTTACGTCATCCTAAACCAGCGGTAAGCCAATAACAGCTACAGGTGATGTTGTAAAACACTGACTTCTACTCAGTGGCTTTCATGCCGTTAGCACACCAACGCTTTGGCAAAAACAACACTTATAACAGGATAATAAAATATACGACTACACGAACTACATGGTCGAGCGACAAGCGTTTTGATACAGCGATTGTTAAAGGAAACAAGTTGATTAGAACATTTTATGTCACGAATCACCCCGACAGTAAGGAGAACGGAGACGGAAAGGTGCGCGTGCGTATCGCTTGACGCAAGTTCCATCGCATGATGCCGTAACGGAGCCCAAAGATGGACGAGCACCTAGACACGCAGGCGAGTGCGCGGGACCATCCGAAAATGCGATGACTGCGACGCCTACGGCTCCTGCGGTGCGTCTAATTGCGTGCCTTTAAGAGCGTTTATACCCTAAGGCATTTCATACAAACTTTCAAGTCATTATTTTCCGCAATGACTGAACAGATTTTAATGAAACTTCCTACGCATAAGCAGTATACATAGGTCTAAAAAGTTACAAAAAAATATTTTCGAAATGTCTTTTAAAAATGAAGATAATTGGAAATTTCTGTTTCTATAGATAATTAAAAATCGGTCGAAATTAGCTGTAACATTATTTTTCGAAAATGTTTTTTAGTAACTTTTTAGACCTATGTATATTGCTTATGCGTAGGAAGTTTCATTAATATCTGTTCAGTAGTTTCGGAAAATAACGACTTGAAAGTTTGTATGAAATGCCGTAGGGTATGAACGCTCTTAAAGCCATAAAGCCAAATGTGATGAATGCGGCGCATACGGCTCCTGCGGTGCGTCTAGTTGCGCGTCTACTTTAAGGCTTAGTAGGTGGTTGTTGGAGTAAAAACATGAGGTTTATGCCTCATGTTTTTACTCCAACAACCACCAGAATAATGATTTTCAGCGGCGCTGCAGCAGGGCGCTTCCGCCTTATGGACTGGGTGTGTCAAGTGTCAAGAAACTTCTACAGTGACCCGTACAATACGTATTATACATATGTACAAAATGCCTAAGTATCGCATTTCATTCAGTGTGCTAACAGCATTAGTATCATTATTTATACTCTGACTTGTGTTCTGGATTATATTCGATGTGGCTTTTAGCCCCTGAAGTACTAAGTTGTACGTTGGGATAATAAGCTCCTTTAGGTTAAAAGCTTAGTAGGTGGGTAACGGTACTTACGTGAGGTTATTTGCTGTGTGAAATGGAGTTAGGTAAGTCTGTAATTCTCCAATGAGAACTTAAGTAAATTGAACTCACGGATTGAACTCATTTCGTTTGTATTGTAAGAATCTTGGTAAAGATTATGTAGCTTTGTAATGTTTTGAATATATTTATTATTATTTAAATCATCTATGGATATTATTTAAAGAAATTGGTTTTTTTTTAGAGGGGTTGTTGGTATGTACTGTCTTAGTTTTTCTATCATGACTTTTTCAGTGCTTGCCCTGTCTAGTTTGGGCTCTATTGATGGCAATAAAGTTCGCTCCCTAATTCTTACTTCAACCTGACTGTTCTTGTACCTTCAACCGAAATGAGGGTGTACTAGAATACCTTAACGTCTGCCTAAACCTTGAAATAGGGGAAAAAGACGTCATGCCATGTATCATAAGCTAATAAGCGTATTGTAAATATAAAAGTTTTATGTTTTTTACTCAATCATGCAAAAGCGGCTGAAATGATTTCTATGAAATTTGTCACATAAATAGTTTATAACCACGATCATTTGTATCCCGGTAAATCACATTATGGCTATTTCTGGCCCCAATTTTGAAATCCACGCAGACGAAGTCGCGCGCAGAATCTAAAGTTTATAAAAAAAAACAATGCAATACAAAACAAAGCATTATAAAACTAAAACCCAAAATACTCCCGACTCGAGGCTACAACAAATCAAAGAGATAGCACTTTTATACGTCTTTGTTTTTATGATATGGAGCCCTTCACCCTTTATTGTTTTAGTAATATCACGCAAAGATAAATGCGGGTTCCGCACCCGAAGTCCCTCGCAACGTCTTTTTGTTCCTTTGTATAAAATATCTGGATTATCATTCAAAAGAGATTCGGATTTTATAATATCTAAATTTTATAGAATAAGTTTTGTATTCCCTAGTAGTGGAAAGCATATTTTGCAAAAACACAATGGAGTCTAGATAGACACAAGATAATTATTTATGCATAGCATAAGATATTTCCAGCTAGATTATTTACACTGTATTTTGCAATTTTTTGCGTATAGTGGATTTCTGATCCTCTTGAGGTTGAATGTCAATTGCACGTTATTAAACGACATACACTTTTTTCTAAAACAGATCGAATTTTATCAATAAAACTGTCGTTTACCAACGCATCGAAACTGGAAGCTCTAAAACGCCGTTTAGGTAACTGTGTTGATCGCGTTCAACTCACCTTCAGCTTCCATCGTGGCATTCGCCTTAAGATATCTTTTTAGGGGTGTATGAGGAACAGGGTGTAAAGTTCCTCATCCCCCGTGGTAAAGGGAGGATCCTCCGGCCAGACGGTTGTTGTGTCTGGTGGGCAACTGCCCAACAGTTGTTGTCGGGTTTCTCTATATAGTCTTAAGTCGATGTAAACTTTGCTTGCAAGTTGTAGGAAATTGATGTTAGTTGTTCCGTCGGGTCATAGATGGCGCTGTAGTACTTTTTGTAGGTCGCTACATCTTCAATCGTATCAATTTTGTCGGAAATGTGGCCCTAAGTGATAAAACGCTTATTAGGTATGAAGTCAATAAAATGTTTCAAAGACAATAATCAAATGCAGGTGTAAACCACATAATACTTAACTTCACCAAGAACAGCCCTGCAACCATTAAAAAAATCCAAACAGCAAAGCCCTAGTTAACCAAAACTTCTAAAGTATTTAAACGAGACGTCAGAAGTAAAGTCTACGTGGCAAATGTGCAGCAAACCGCGAAGTTCCATAGCAAGTAGAACGAGGCACCAAATTACTGGCGCATTTAACTCGGCGTGATTAATGAAACATCGCCAACTTGCCTCTCTGAGGTATAATGGGCCCCGCAGACCTCCTGACTCTCTGGTATTACCGTATTTTTCTGCATGTGTTAGGGGAATTCTTTAACTTAGTAGTAGGTACAGTTATAAGTATGGGATTTTTTGGTATTATAAATACCCACACATGCACGCTTATAATCCTCGCTCTGTATGGTGTCGGACGTAAGGAGTAGCACCATCCCATATCTTCCCGTGGGTGTCGTAAGAGGCGACTAAGGGACTTGCCAGAGAATGGGCAGCAGCGTTCTCTGTGCTTTTGTAACAACCGTACTGCGATCGCCAACCCGCCTGCCAAGCGTGGCGATTATGGCAAAACCCCCGTAAATGTCAATGCGACACTTGTGGGAGGCCTATGTCCAGCAGTGGATGTCTTTTGGGCTCAAATGATGATGATGATGGTGATAATCCTCGAAGGGTTAGAAAGAGGTGTACGCCTACATTTCGCCATTTATGTTTAAGTACCATGTAATAGGGTACGAGACTATCAGTCATCAACCGGGCACAAATCCAGACTCCGTGCGTGTCACTGAGAATTTCTGCTGGAAAACCCAATAACACTTTGCCCAAATGGGAATCGAACCCAGGAGGAATATACCAACGAGACAGTCGAGGCAGTGAATACTAGTAATATAGTGAACCTAATAGTATTAAAGTCCCTAATAATCTCAAGGCTGCATATTCGTAGACAGACTGATTTGGCCAGGGGATTCTACATTAGCTTGATCTGACTGCGTGCACACACCGACATAAGACGTTGAGACGGACCTCTACCTACTTAAAAGTCCCTAGTGTTCACTCTAAGCGCTTTACAGTATGGATATTTGAAAGTAAAGCCAAATGTGGATGTATAAAATACAGGATTTGGGGGATTATAACCAAGCGTATCTCAACTGCAGCTGGTAGCACAAGATTGTTAAAATCTTCGATTTTCACGAAGATTTTCTTCTTTGAATATTTTTATGCAGTTGGCAAAGTGCCTTCCGAGTCTAAGCACTTTTGCAGGTAAACTGTGCAATCATTAGCTATGAGGTTTAAGCCATTACTGTGTACAGAAAATAGTTTATCTATGTGTAAAGAAAATCAGCTTAACATGGCTACAAATCGCACAGGAGGAGTTAAAAGAAGTCGAAGAAGGAAAGGAGAGGTAGGCGTTGGCCCAGCAGCTTGGGACCCATTGTAGTTACCAAATAAAAATGTTAGTTACATGTTTACCTACATTATTTGGTTAATTATATTAAAGTAAGAAAAAAAATAACAGTTATTGTTTTGTAATAATAGTCGGTAGTGGATTATGTATCTTGTTTTTCCTGCATGTAAATTGCTAGTATGTATTAGCAAGCATAATATAATTAATTAAAAAATTCCACGAAACTTTATTTAATTTATTTTCACTAAGCAACGGTCGTATATCCGATACAATACAAAATAAACTTCCTATACTATCGAATCCATCACTAAATTCTTTACCTCTTTTTTAAATAGGATACTCAATTTTATTCGTTTTGTTATAAAAAGCACGCAATTCCGAATACTTCCTTTAAGTGTCGGCACTAATCTCCAACCATGTTTTTGTTGTCACTTTACCTGTCCATTAGATAGGTCGTAAATCTCTGAAGATTTACTGCATACGCTCCTACACGCTGGCGTCTCCTTGGCAGTTGATGATTTTAGTGTCCATGAAGCTACCGTACGAGGGATGGTACGTATAGAGAGGATTTTCTAAGAAAAAGAGTAAGTGGATAGTTAAAAGCGATGAATGACCCGACCCTCACTCGAGCCAGCCCGCGATGCTGTACCAGTAGTTTTGAATCAGCCCATTTCTTTACGGATGGGTATTCATCAAATTACTCCTCTCTCTCTGGGCAGAGCGGAAGGGAGTGTTAGACTTGTACTGACTAAAACCCATCCATGTTTCTTTTTAGCCCTTTGCGTTCCAGAGCTACGGTATCTCTTTCGAACAGTCCCTCAGCCCTGGCAGGCATCGGCCCCTTTCGGACCCTTTCCGTTACATCAGCTCGTGAATAATGAATTCAGATCCAGCCATGGGGACACCCATGCTGTCCTCCCCCATCGACGCCCTAAGCCGTGGCTCGTACCCCACAAGGGGTGCCCTTAGCGTGTAGTCGCTCAGTTTGTTAGTAGTTTTTACGCCCTGGCTGGAGGCCTCGTACTTAAGGCACCACAGGATAGCCCGGTTAAGCAGACGACAACCTCCTAGATACCATTCAGAAAAAAAAAAGAATCTTTACACCGAAAGTGTAAAAAATAAGATTGAAAGAGACAACCTTTAGGTTATTCTGCTTCCACAGAATAAAACAAGTAACTACTGGTGAAATTTATCAGATCAATAGCATTTTTTTTAGATTTTGCGATCAATAGCTTCCCCATAATGATTTAGAGTTTTTAACTGCAGTAGTTTCTTTTAAAGCGTGTCAAAAATCCCATGAACGATCAATGTAAATGTGTTGGTGAAAAAATCAGAAAGTATTTGAGATAATAATTAAGAGAGAGAGATAACTTATAACTTCGTATGTGTGAACATTTTGTTGAATTACCTACAGTTTCCGATGAATCAAAGCGACAATATTCGTTTCATTAAAATGTTATCCTACTTGAAAGTATTCATGTTCGACACATTTGTTCCATTTTTCATTCCAGAAAGTAATGTTTCAAGCAGGTTTCAGCAATCATTATTATTTCACGAATCTCATCGTTAAAAATATGTAAAATGTTAATGAATTTCAGCAAGTAATTTTGGTGGCGATCACTTGCACCATTGTGCACTAACTCAACTTTCACAATGGGTGTTTCAACTATCACAATGGTGATAGTTACAAAATGTCTTATGTACACTCACGCCTTTTTCTAATGGGGGTTGGCAGAAAATATAGAACGCCTCCTGGCATATTCTCCTCCTACCCCATCCATGTTCCTTCTTAGCCCTTTGTGTTCCAGAGCGACGGTATCTCTTTCGAACAGTCCCGCAGCCCTGGCAGGCATCGGCCGTCTTGGCCCCTTCCGATTTGCTGACATCTCCTTGAGGCGTGCTTGGAACACGAACGCGCCGTCGGCACGGCCTGTCGTCATAAGTCGGACGGACGGTGAGCTAGCCCATTACTCACCGTCCACAGGCCCGCGCATATTCTCCTCCTTACATATTCAAATGAATCAAGGGCAGATAGATCATTGCGACGTAATTGGGTCTATCTTCTGCATAGCACTTTTCCTAAACCGTTTGGGTCATCCTCCAGTTCGATTGGATGCAATGAAACTAGTATATACCATGAAGTGGCTGCCGATCTGACCACAACTCAATTACCAGGTAGAACTACACTCCTTAAGAAGACTGGTTGTCAGAGTTTCCCGTTACTGTAAGCTGAGACGTTTTATTGGTTTAGGCGCAGAATGCCTAATTCTCAAAATGGCAACTGAGTCGCAAAAGGACTAGTTCTCAAAATGGCCAATTCTCTAAAAGCCTAATTCTCAAAATGGCCAATTCTCTAAAAGCCTAATTCTCAAAATGGCCAATTCTCTAAAAGCCTAATTCTCAGAACGGCCAATTCTCTAAAAGCCTAATTCTCTCGAAGGTCCATTCTGTTTTTTAATCATCATCATCATTTCAGCCGAAAGACGTCCACTGCTGGACATAGGCCTCCCCCAAAAGGGGGGGTTTTGCCATAATAGCTACGCTTGGCAGGCGGGTTGGCGATCGCTGTACGGTTGTTGCAAAATGCACAGAGAACACTGCTGCCCACTATCTGGTAAGTCTCTTAGTCGCCTCTTACGACACCCATGGGAAGATATGGGATGGTGCTATTCTTAACGTCCGACACCATACAGAACCTGTAAGCAGCTGTGAGTCTGTTTTTTAATGCATGAATAATAATAGAACAATGCAGCGATATAAATTTAGAATTCAATCAATTGTGCGGCTAATGCTAAAAGAAGAAAAATATCGAATGGTATTGAGAGGAAAAGGTTCGCTATAAATCAGTATTTTCCGGTTAATAAATCAGACAGAAATTCGTGGATTTATTCCTTTAAACGAAGGTATTACGATAGCTTAGAAGTGGTTTGTCGGGGCATTCGACAAAGATATTATTATTACACTTTTGATAAAATATTTTAGATTGGTTTTTTCCATGACTTCATTCAATCCAAAATTTAAATGTTTGAATCTTTTTATTTATTTATTTATGTACACACAAAATACTGATCACAGGACAATACATTAAGATAGAAGGGCACAAAGGTACAACTTATTTCATAAGAAATTTTTGCCAGCAGACCTGCGATAAATAATATACTGGAGTATTTATTGGAAAACATATGCTTATTTTTCTTTTCCAAACTAATTCGATTATTCATAGAATGCTCTTGAATCATTTCGTTGAAAATACATAATTTTCAATTTATATTCATGTTAGTACATAACTTATGAATAATAACTAATATGTTGAAATAATTTAAACTTAGAATATCAACGCAACTATTTGTAGAACAATAAACGAACAGTTTTCAATATATTTTTTTTTATCTTCACGTTATGCAAAGATAATAAAACGTTGAATTAGTACATTTTACTGTATGTTAACTACATAAATAATAATTGTGCTTAGCATACTCGTACACTCCTTATGTTTATTTTTAATCTTTTAAGACATTGGCGATCTGCGTATCTTACAACTGTATGTAGAAAAGTAAGGGTATTGAAGAGTAATAATAACTACTCGTACGACTTATATTTTTGTATAAAATCGGGTTCTTCAAACGTAAGAGATGTGTGACGATGTGTTGATATCACCATAAGTACCATATATTATAGCAATGTTTTTTTTTATTATTTGATTTTGATCTTAGCGAGTTTGATCCGCCACTTCGTCTTGTATGTAATTTTGACGTTAAAAAAGTGCCTTTTAATTTTGTATATTAATTTGGACTTAAACACAAGTAGTAAAATGTGGATGAACTATTAAGTTTCATAAAAAACATCACACCTGTTATCCCCGAAGGTTTAGGCAGAGGTGTCTAATAGTACACTCACACTTCGCCAGTTTAGTCTCAAGTAACAGGGGGCGAGCCTATTGCCATCAACCGGGCACAAATACAAACTCCGTGGCTACTTTTTGGCCCTACTGCCTATCTCTTCCAATAGGCAATTGATGGCAATAGGCTAGCCCCTTATTACATGGGACTAAAACATAACTGGCGAAATGTGGATGTACTATTAGGTACACTTCTGTCTTACCCTTCGAGGATTACATGCTTGATGTTATGATATTACTAAATATTCGTGTAATCGTATCCAGTCTTTCGCTTGAAAGATCATTCAAGACACGTATTTTATAAACCCTTTTATAAATACTAAGACGTATTTACGAGATATTCACATTATTATTGATATTTGACTCCAAATATAGCTTCTTATATCCTCAGAGATTGTAGACGTGTCACATATATGATACATTTAATATATTATGTCTTGGAGCATTGTGAGTATTTATAGTCAAAGTTTAATGGATACATTTAGCGTTCGTCGTGTTAATTAAGTTCTGTTTGCTAACAATGATCGATGGTGTTGTCTGCGTGATGTGTCTATAGATTCGCGTAATGATGAAGATTATATTGGGTATAGAGCTGTGGATGTTATAGTTGCATATGTTACAGTGAATACTATTAATCGAACAAAACCTCTTTTGACCGACGTCAGTCAAAACCCTTATTACGTTAAATAGCGTTTTTTCTATTTAACATAAATTTTGTTTGAGCACGCCTCAGTTATAATTTCCCAAGAATTACTACAACACGATGTTTTTGAAAGGGCCACAAAAAATTAAAAACCTAATGAGTTTCCAAGTAATTAGTTATTGCTACAACAGTTTTAACCAGTCAAAAGTAATTTTGACTAATTAACAGTTTCTACTGTGACTTATACACATACATACAACACACACATACCTACTCAGCAAACTGCAGCGGTTAGTAGTGCCTTGTGAATCAGGCCCTTGATCCAACATCCAAGCGGGAGCTTGGAAAGATTTTCGTGGCTCTTGGCCATTAAGCTATTGGCCGTAACGACAACCACCATAATCGCCGACCTCACTTTCTACATGTCGACAATCTCGTACGCCCAGAGATATTGCATTTGTTTCTCTTTCTCAGCTTTCACGAGGTTCTCGTCATGGCGCGCTTATCGGTCTATCGCCACTATGTCAGGCTTATTTGCGACAGTCCTGTCAGTAATGATGGACGCAGAAACCACCAGTTTTATATTTCAAAGCAAGTTGCTGGTAAATAACCCTGGCTCCTTGTTTATGCATTTGGAAGTACGCAAAATCAAAATCAAAAGTGATTTATTCAAATTAGGCTGATAATCAGCACTTTTTGAACGTCAAAATTACAAGAGAATGAGAAAGAGAAGAGACTGTCTGTTAGGTTAGAAGAACCAAATTGTATTGCACGTTTAGCTAGATGAAAACAACCAGAGATAAATGTCTTATCGACTCAAACAGACGGTGGTATGTCTGACACACGTCAATCGTACAGCATAAGCATTCAGTAAAAAGCCGTTTTTTTTTTAAAGTAAACCTCACACTCAAACTCAAAGCGTTTATTTCAATTAGACCATTACAGGCACTTTTGAAAGTCAAAAAACAAAAAAAAACGCTAAGCTAAAGCTACAGTCCCAGTCACAAGGCATAATAACTTGTGAAAGTACTGTAGTTGCCCATTCCAAAGCGTAGATTTCTATGGAGAAGAATGGGCAAGAAACTCGATGGACACTCTTTTAAATCAAAATATGTTACAAAATCTTGGTTACATCATTCATCTTAAAAATTACAAATATGTGAGAACGATGTAGAAATACGGGCAAGTTAAGAGCGTACAAAGTACAAGTACATGTACAAGAGAGTACAAACAGACACTTCAATTCTCTTTATGTGTATAGCTGTGTGACCCATTTTCAAAGTATTAGCATGGACACACATACTAGTAAGACGGAATTGTAAGCCATCAGCTACGGGAAATTCTTTCTACCGATTGCGGGTAGTTTTTGATTGATGATTCTTATGGGAAAAGCCTCTCATGGATATACTCTACTCTTCTTTTGAAATATGTATCGTTAGGTTCATACATTATACCCTCTATTTAAGTATTTTGTATTGATGATGGAGTTTTTCATAAATCTTTGGTTTTCAATGACATCATTGTTTTGCAATTTATTATCATGTTAATCAATTATTTCTAAAACCGCAAAATACCTAGTCAATTTACGACAAATTAGGAACTTGAGAGTTACTGATGTGCATTTATCCTCATCGAAGTTATACCTACCGCTATTTATTTAAGATAAGTCGGTTTTTAGTGTTCCGTAAACAAAGGGTGCCAATAAGACCTTACTACTAACACTCCGCTGTCTGTCACCGTCTGTTAGTCCGTCTGTCACAGGGCTGTATATTTTGAACTGTAATTGACACTGTAATACACTTGAAATGTTCAAAGAATGTCTATTAGGTACTTGGCTATAATACATAACAAAAATAAAATAAAGTTAAAACTTAAACAGATCTTTCCCTTTGATGACCCTGTACCAGAAACGTGTTTTTTTCGGCTTTTTGTTGCTTGATCGTAGTATATAATAGCAAATAAATATGTAGAATTAAAAATTGTGCACTGGTACGGAACCCTTTGTGTACGAGTCTAACTTGCACATAGCTGGCATTATTTAAGAATTCTAGCGTTTTCCAATTATCTAACGAATACATACATAAGTAAAATTCATATAAAAATGTATATGTTAATTCAAATCATTGCATGCATATTAATTAAGTATTAAAAGCCATTCTCGATAGTGTTGTTAAAGTACCTACCTATTTCATATAAATTCCATTTTACGACCAATTATTATTTATTGTTAGAATAGAATGAGCAATAAGATATTATGATCTTGTAATAGATTTATTAAATTTGCATAGATTATTCATTATTTCTGCATGTTAACACTTGCAATGAGATAAGAATGACTATGAAATGATGATAGCTAAGACCGGATAATATGAAAATAATCACTTTTATCAGCAATAAAGCCATTAAATCTCCTTAACTACATATGTATAAAGGAGAGGATAATGTATAAATCAAGTCAATAACAATATGTGATATCTGGAAAAATACAAGGTGTTGTTTTGCATTCTAGTCAAAATTCAGGAAGTTGTCAAAAAAGACATAAATATTCAATGTAAATTACGGTACCTAGTTAATTATTAATAAATGCTGAAAAAAATTTTTGATGATTTATGTTTGTCAGTATATCAGAATAACCCCCTTAACGTAGTTTAGGGACTAAGAAATGATCAAATAAACGTTTGAGATTGTTTGTATGTGTGAAAGCGCGGTTAAACACCGGCGGTTAAACACCGATAAAAAAAATCTACCCATTTTATTATTGATTCGGGTCGAGAATCATTAGCATAGGTACCTCCTTGAATTTGACGAGGATGCAAAACAACACCTTGTATACAAAGGTTATAATGTAGTAGGTACATACTTACGGTTATGCATAAATTCACGGTTTTTTCCCATGCTAACGTAGAAACTACACACGTGTTAGTATTACTTGCGTAATAAGTTTATGTTGTGTAGTTTTTTTGGAGATAGAGTCTGTTCTTTTAAAAGATGTTTCACTTGACTTAACCAATCAAAGAATATATACTATTCTAACATCCAATCCTCATTTTATAACAAAGTGTAAAAGGTAGTAAATCATAATTTTAGTTGATCTCTACCTTAATCTATAACGAACATAGCGTGTCGTCTAAAACCAGCGTCGGATTACAAGTACTAGTTTTTTAGTAATTTTTTGAACTGGACCTATTTGGCACAGCCGTGAGACATGCATTTTTGTTTTGTTTAGATTACAGTTTCATTTTAAACCCCCGACTAAAAAAGAGGGGTGTTATAAGTTTGACGTGTGTATCTGTGTTTTTGTGTATCTGTGTGTCTGTCTGTGGCATCGTAGCTCCTAAACGGCTAAACTGATTTTGATAAAATTGGTTTCATTTGAAAGGTGTTTTAATCCAGAGTGTTCTTAGCTATGCTTCAAGAAAATCTGCTCAGCCGTTTGAAGGTCACCTCTTTTCTATTTGATGAAGGAATATAAACTTTTACGGATCTGATCGATTCGAAATTTTAAATCTTGTTACTTGTCACCATGGGCATCACCAAGGGGGGGTGGGCGCACATCCCGAACCCCCTAAAAGCTTGGGATTTAAAAAAATTATAACTTTACTTTTTTTCGTTAATTAGCGAGAAGATGCGCAACACCGACAAAAGTGGAAGGAATAGGAGGAAACCTATACCCAGGACTAGGACAGTCAAGACTAAGAAAAATAATATAAGTTTAAAAAGCGTGAAAAAAAAATAATATTAAAATTTAAAAAACCCCCGACAGAAAAGAACCTCTAAAAAAGCAAAAATAAATTAATCCAAGCGTCGTAGCGTCGGGGGCCCGCTTTGTTTTGTGCTTTTGTTAAGCGGTCTACTTAGCGGTCCCCCGACGCTACGACGCTTGGATTAATTTATTTTTGGTTTTTTAGAGGTTCTTTTCTGTCGGGGGTTTTTTAAATTTTTTGATTTAATTTTTTGTTTTGTGTTGTTTGCACTTGACCTATTTCTTTCTTTCTGGTTTGTTCCATACAATGATCGAGTCGGTTTTTATCTAGGCCCGGGCGGCAAGATCCAACATAAATCTGCCGCATGCAGTGCCGAACCGAGTATATGTATAACACGCCTTATGTTCCAATAAGTTAAAAATATTCATCATTTGAATAATATTTAATCGATCGGCTTGTTTAACATTTTTTATCCATAACTAGACAACTTCGACATAATGTAGGTATTCAAGTACATAAATAAACATCGGAACCCGGAATCAAAAGCGGTAGTTATGAGCCAAGTTCGGATCCGGTCACGAGTGCCAGTTCACACCGATGCCGGAAGGTTCTGTATTATTGCGGACTAGGCCACAGTATTGTTTTATGGAAAACTTTTTGTTTTGTTTGTTGGATTTTGTTGGGAACAGGTTGATATTCATAGTTTTTGATATTTCTGGTAGATTAACTTCAGTGGGCTGGAATATTTACTTGGTTCAAACATAGTACTGACCGAAGTCTTTTCAAGATTGCAACATTGTAAATCTTTCATGACACAAAACCGCCAAAAGTGGAACGATTTAGAAGAGACCTACATTCAGCATTGGGTGGCCAAAGGTTGAAAAAGAAGAGTCTTTGATTATAATAGTGAAGGAGGAGTTCCGCCATTTTGTATGGACGAAAAACCCAGTCATTCGATGCGAACAAGCTTCATTATAAGAGAATCCTTGTAATGTAAGGAATAATTCTATTACTTAAGTTCCTTTAAATCATTGACAGATCAAAGTAAATTGTCTTTTGCGATACGCAGACTTGACTTTAAGTAGTTGATAGGTCCTGATTGAGCCTTCATAAAATTAGGCAGTTAATTTGTCTTTAAACAGGTTGCAGACTACATTATCATCGGTCCTTAAGAAATATTGATTTTTGTTTATAATATAACTAGCTGACCGGCGCAACTTCGTTTGCGTCACATTTTCCCCGTTTTCGCAACATTTTTCATTGCTTTTCCACTCCAATTGGTTTTAGCGTAATGATATATAGCTTATAGCCTTCCTCGATAAATGGCCTATCTAACACTGAAGGAATTTTTCAAATCAGACCAGTAGTTTCGGAGCCTATTCAATGCAAACAAACAAACAAATATACAAACAAACAATCAGATCTATCTTCTTTATAATATTAGTTTAGATGATTTTGGAGGATTTGACCACTCTGGGGTTAAAAACCTAAAAACAAAATAAAATACGTTTGAAGTAATCTTTACACGTATTTTATACCATTGCCAATATACCATAGTAATATTATTTTGTAGGTACTAAAGTGTACCTACTTTCATTTTCTACGAAACAATTGCAAATTAAATTAGCTTTTAATTAAATACCTTCAAAGAATTTTGTCGCAAACAAGTGCTCTCAAGCCTCTCAAGCATGTGATAAGGCCTTTCCTCATCTCAAGTATAAACCTTAAAAAGCTCAGCGCCTCATAATTTATTTAATTATATCAAGTCAAATGATCCATTTTTGCCTTTTTAAGAAAAAAAATTATATACTTCACTGGTGTGGTTAATAAATATTTTTTTTCAAAGAGTCATCATCTGCCTAGCCTTTTCCCAAACTATCTTGGGGTCGGCTTCCAGTCTAACCGGATGCAGCTGAGTACCTGTATTTTACATGAAGCGACTGCCTATCTGACCTCCACAACCCAACATTTTTTTCAAAGAGTATTCTTTTTTTCTAAATATATGACCCAGCTAGATCAATGTTTCGTCCCCGTTAACCGCTGTACTTTAACTTTCACTGAAATCGTTAGAGCCGTTTTCGAGAACGTGATAGCAAAATGTAATAATATATACGTACAAATATTGCTTATTTAATAGTATGGGATAGGATATTATAGGATGTACAATTACTTTTAATTATTGATCTTATGGTTAATAATAATAATAACCATAGCCATAATTCGGCACTTCAACGAACCATCGCAACAGCAAAAAAATCGCTCAAATTAACGTTAAAAAAATTACCAGAAATATTTTAATTTTTCAATGATTAATCCTCAACTTAATCGAACGACACATTTAGCAGCAGATGCATGAAATTAATGATTACAGCAGTTCTTTTACAAGGACATTTCATTTGCAAAATTGAGATGAAAAAAAGATACAATGTGATGACAGGATAACGAACATTAATAATAGTTTGGGTTACTTTATTGCTGGCGTGATTGAGGAGAATGCAATATTGTTGTCCCCGCACCCCAGCCAGTGACGAGGAGGTTCCCCGTTTGGTTTTAGTCAGTACGAGTCTGACAGAACCCCTCCGCTCTCCCCAGGGCGGATTGAGGATTTTAAAACCGAGAGAACAAAAAAGGTAGATGTAGTTTTTTTTCTCTTAACTAATAAAGTTTGAGATTGCCTTTGAAAAACGTACAATCGCAACTTTTAAGAAAAACCTTCTGAGCAAACTCGGAAGGTTTTTCTTAAAAGTTACACCCATCGGTCCCATTGTGACCCCAATGCCTCTCGTCGATTGTATGACGGATCGAGAAAACGTCAATTCAGTCCAGACTCCAGAAGAGCTTAAATTATTTGCCCTACCCAACTTCCGTCCTATTATTCTATTTTTGAAATAATGTCCACCCATTAAAACTATATTAATCAGTAGCTGGCATCATCAAAGTTACAATATTCGCCATTAGTACAACTTTGATTTTATTAGCTGCTCAAATAAAAAAGAATTAATGAATGAATGACTGGCATCAATACAAAAAAAAATTGAATGAGAGAACATCTTCCGAGCCATCAAAGTTACAACGTAACGGATCTCTATACGATAAAAATGTACAAGAATATAATTTATTCCACGCGGACGGAAACCTGTTTGCCATGTTATTAAGTCATTCGTGACTGTGATTATGGGCCCGGACAAGTCATGTTCAAACACAAACAATGAGGGGAAGGTCGATTGGGTTGACACACTGATCTAATAATTTTAATATTGTTACTTTTGTATACCAACGAATTAGTAAAATTTTTGCCCTCTTCCAGTCTCCTACTTTGTTGTGCCCTACATCATCTGCCTAGGCTTTTCCCAAACTTTGTTGGGGTCGGCTTCCAGTCTAACCGAATGCAGCTGAGTATCAGTATTTTACGTGAAGCGACTGCCTATCTGACCTTCACAACCCAGTAACTGGGTTATACGATACCCCTTGGTAAGACTGGATGTCAGACTTTCAGCTTCTGACTACTCGTAACGACTGTCAAAGATCAGCAAATGACAGCGGGGATCAACGGCTTAACGTATTTTCCGAGGCACGGAGGAAACTCGGTATGTTAATATGGTCACCCATCTCGGCAGGCACAGCTTAATCTTAAAGATCGACCTGTGCGGCTGTTATTATTTAGCCATGAGCTTTTCTTTGTTGTGCCCTTACAGGGTCCATATTAAGGTACCAGCTTTAAGCCCCTTGTAATATCTTTTTTACAATATGGAATGAAAAATAAATTAATATGAATGCGACCGTTATCAATTTTATTTATTTTCATAAATATTGAAGTACAGATACGGCTTGTCGTACATTTTGAAACACTTTGAGATTTTATTTGTATCTTAAACAACTTTGGTTAGTGGCAGAATTAATAATTATGAAGTAGAATTTTGATTGGATAGTCGGTGAGGTGGCCTCAGTTGGTGTGCGTCGGAAAATATGGTTATCTCTTAAATTTAAAAAAATAGACAAACGGAAGAAAACACTTAAACAGCCACTAAACACGCTATAGTTTTTTTCATTTATGGTGTATCTCCAAAATTTTCCAATTTCGTAGATGTGCCTTGAAAACAAGAAAAAGTTTGCGGAACACTGGCTTAATTAACAGTATTTTTTTCATTGGAGACACAGTATCCCAAACCACTGCAACTCCTGAAAACCAGTTCGACAAGTCCTGAAGAAATGAATTTACCGTCTTGTGTCCCACAACGAAATTAATAATCAGAAACGAACAGCGGAGGAGTAAGAACAGAAGCTACAAAGTTAAGAAGCTGGTTGCAAACTGGCGAGACGGATATGACATTCCCTGTTGCTGTACACATTCTTCTCTTATAGTTTTGGAGAAATCAATAACTATTAAAATTTATACAATTTGGCCAAAGAAAACAAATATTTTATTACACTTTCTTCATAAAAATAAGTTATGATGTTTTGGAGAAACAAACACAATATGATTTGATGCGGCCACAAAATTACCCTCCGATAATTAACGACTTACGGCCTTCCACAGAAGATTTCGTTTTAATTGTGATCATTCCACGCCTGGTTTCATTAGCGCACCAAACCACTAATACCCACTAATTAAAAGAAGAATGAGTAGTCTACATTTTCTCACTAAGAAACGCAAACAGTTTAAATCATGAAAGCAAGCAATAGTCTTTAGACGGTCTAGACTAGATCTATGCAGAAATTACCCTTTTTGGTGGTTTTAATTTTCGAGATTATTTTTATTTAAATAAGCTTGCGTTTGACCGCAACTTGCTGATGTAGAGCCATGCAGCGGCCTATGGTAGAGCACGCTTGCTTAGAAGAAACTGATTATAAATCAAGATTATAATGATTGGGAAACCGAGAAACTCGCAGGGAATTTCCACAAACTGCCGGTCCGCTCAATAAATGTGAAAGTGTAGTGCTTTGTTTTTTATCGTATGATCCATTTATTTTTTAACTTTATATGAGAGGTTTCATAAAAAAGGTATGCATGTAAAAGGCTAACTATTTCATAGGTATACCTATAAATATAATATAAAGTATCTTTTTACAATAATATTAACGTAATTCGTTTATTCACAATCTGATAGACAACGCACAGCCTAAATGCCCATAGCCTTTTAACGTTTGGGTTGAACGGGTTGAAAATGTGGATGCTATGGATGTTCGTAATTTTTTCCAATGGAAACTTCCATACTATTGCGACATAAGGTTTGTATTCTTAAACAATCTGCCAGAAAGTTCAATTCCCACTGACAACAATAGCTGTGTAAAAACAAATGCCCATCAACAGAACCCGAATCACGACCAATACGCAAATTCTGGCCGACATTGGAACGTTTCGAACCATTGAGTGGGCAGTGAAACTAAATGCAAATAGAGTTCAATTCCGTTTGAGTTAATGGTGGAGGGATAGGTACAGAAGTAAGTGACCCTACTCCCTAGACGGTTACAAGTTGACTGCGAAGTTTCTTGTTAAACTCCGCATGAGTACGAAAAGCGTTGAGCGTTGTGTGATACCTAAGTTTCCTTGAGAAAAAGGCAATAAGGCACGTTTTATTTTCATTGAAAGAGGTATCGGAAAGTAATGTAAATGAAAAATCTAGGTATTTTTACACTTTCGTATTTAAAAATTAAATATAATTTATGTAGTAGGTATTTTTTTTAATATTGCGGAGCTCGTGGGTAAATAATAACAGCCACACGGGTCGATCTTCAAGGTCAAGCCGTGCTATGCCAAGGTCGGGCTGTGGGTGGGTGACCATCATTACGTACAGAGTTCCTCCGCGCCTCGGAAAGCACGTTAAGCTGTTGGCCCCAGCTGTCATTTGTAGATCTTTGACAGTCGTTACAGGTAGTTAGTGGCCCAAAAGTCTGACAACCAGTCTTACCAAGGGGTATCGTATTACCCAGTACTAACTGGGGTATGGAGGTCAGATAGGCAGTCGCTCTATGTAAATTACTGGTTCAACTGTACCGGTAAAACTGGAACCCGACCCAAATAAAGTTGGAAAAAGGCTAGGCAGACGATGATATATTTAGGAACACTGAAGTTTAGGAATAGAAAGGACACCATGTTTTTTTTTCGAATTTTATGTCATTATTATTTATTTATTTATTTAGACACATCATCATTCATCATCATCATTTCAGCCCAAAAGACGTCCACAAAACACGTCAAGAGACGTCTAAGTGTTTGACATACATACATATTGACATTTTGGGGGGTTTTGCCATAATCGCCACGCTTGGCAAGGGGTTGGCGATCGCAGTACGGTTGTTACAAAAGCGCAGAGAACTCTGCTGCCATTCTCTGGCAAATCTCTTAGTCACCTCTTACGACACCCACGGGAAGATATTGGGATGGTGCTATTCTTTACGTCCGACACCATAAAGAGACAAGGTATGAAAAACTATAAACTAAGCCCCACAAAACCGTAGTAATGGTGTAGTAATGGTTTGACTGTGGGATCGCCGATCGGTGAGTCTCTATACATGAGTGTATTGATTCATGTTTTAGTATGAGTTCTAAAACATGAATCAATAAACTTCTAAGTTACTTAAATAAACTCAAAAGCCTTCCAAGTATATTGCTAATCGATTATATTTTCAAGAGTAGGTACCTAACAGTCATTTAAAAATTTAAAAGTGGTTTAAAGTAAAAATTACAATGGGGCGCTTCTTCCGCCTAAAATAATTTTCTCGGTCAGTGATTAAATTTTCATTAAAAGGGTAAAGTGGTTATCAAGATGATTTTAAGAAGCGTTGAGTGGTTAATTGAATGAAAAATGTGGAACTTTGAGGGTTTTAATCTCTTACTTTTAATGATTTACGCCTCTGAAGATACCATTTTGTAAGTTTTATT
Organism: Cerastis rubricosa; assembly: GCA_949152445.1. Classification (NCBI taxonomy): domain Eukaryota; kingdom Metazoa; phylum Arthropoda; class Insecta; order Lepidoptera; family Noctuidae; genus Cerastis; species Cerastis rubricosa. Next base: position 8,919,069 of record OX424532.1, read on the forward strand.
AGAAGTGAATTTCATAGGCAAATAGCTCCTTCCTACCCATACTAGGCTTCTTGACAAAATTGACACTTTTTACTTCAAAAGAAAAAGGAACTCTTTTAGAACCACTTCGTTGTCTGTCTGTCTTGTTGTCGAGAAGCATTTTTCAGGCACGCATAGAGGTATCAAGATGAAATTTATATCTAAAAGTCGAGTACGGTATCTTCAGCTGTGAAAAAAAAAGACTTGTAAGTCAAAGCAAGCAAAAGATAATAATTATGACAATTTGGGTCTAAATTTCAGAAGGGAATCAAAATCTATATTTTTTAATGGCAACTCATGATGGTTTTGACTCGCACTGGTGTTGGCTTTAGCATCTTTTGCTGTCACTGGTCATTACCACATGCGGTTAGTCGCATCTAATGCAGGTGAAGATTTAGGAAAATGTAGCTTTTTAGGGTCCCGCACCCAAAGGGTCAAACGGGACCCTATTACTGAGACTTCGCTGTCCGTCCATTCGTTCGACTGTCACCAGGCTGTATCTCATGAACCGTGATAGTTAGCCAGTTGAAATTCTAGAGATTGTGTATTTCTGTTGCCGCTATAACAAAAAATACTCTAAACAGAATATAATAAATATTTAAGGGGGCTCCCATACAAAAATTGTTTTTATAAATTTACGGAGTACGGAACCATTCGTACGCGAGTCCGACTCTCTCTTGGCCGGTTTTTTTATTTCAAATCTTACGAATCGTTATCATGATCAGCGGCGGGTAATAAATTGAAGTTTTAAGTAAACCCCAAAGGACACTCAATTCGTTTTGGTTTTTAAGTTTATTTAGTAAAACCTTTTTTAACCTCAGCCGCTACAATTAATCGTCAAACATGTTCAGGGACAACGAACGTCGATGAAATAAACCGATCTGTCTAACCTTGAACAGTTGCGTCAAACATCAATTAATTTAATACGATTTATTAATGTTTGCTACAATCCAAACGCAGACCTTGTTGTGCGTAAATTCCGATAGATCCACGATTGATTTCACATGGTTTATTTGATTTGAATTCGCAGTAACACGGATAAACATTAATTCTGTATGATTTTTGAACGTATCCAAACAAAATCTGGTCGGTTATTTCAGTTGATTGAGGACGATATTTGAACGTGAAATCAGTAGTAATAAAGTTATATAAATTAAGAAATTGTGAATACAACACAAAACGCCTAATTTCCTGTAGAGGTAGATGATGGTGTGCCAATCCTTACATATATAAAAATTACGTCATCATAACATCACGCCTGTAATCCCCGAAGGGTAAGACAGAGCTATAGATAATTAGGTATACACCCACATTTCGCCAGATATGTTTAAGTACCATGTAATAGGGGACGAGCCTACTACCATCAACCGGGCACGAATACAAACTCCGTGGCTGCTACTGAGACATTCGTGATGGAAAACCCCCATAATACTTTGCCCAACCTGGGAATCGAACCCATGACCTCATGCTCAACAGTCGCGCTAGCAACAACTAGACCAATGAGGTCACTGATCCAAAAGTAACTCCATCTGTCTACAAGAAGGTACGCCATGCATGAAGGTAGGCAATGGAATACTGTTTATACTGGCAGTGCGTTCCCGCGATGCTTTCCGACTACACATCGGTATACCAAAGCTATACCATACCACCCACATTTCGCCAGTTATAACACGAACTCAAAACTGTCGAGTTCCGAGTTATCCCAAAGATAGGATAAAACTTAGAAACTTACTTCGCAAAGGAATACACAAACTGCCAATCATAACATGCGGCCATGGCAAATGACCAGTGATTACAGACAGGTATTCAGTTGATTAAGAACCCATCAATTTTATATCACACCAATAAAATAGTAATTTAATTGGTAATTATGTATTTGAGTTGTTTGGGGTTGAAACACTAGGGCCATGGGGCCCGAGTGCCCATCTTGTGTTTCGAGATATCGCCAAGCGGTTGGTCGACGCTTCACAGGACCAGAGGGCTGGCCTCTTTTCTGGTCAAAGAATCAGCATTGCCAGCCAACGTGGCAATGCGGCCAGCCTTCTGGGCACTTTTCCTGTCGACAGCGATGTCGACGAATTTTTTGACGCCTTGTAATTTTGATACTTGTACATATTTTATTTTATGTTTATTTGTAGTTTGTAAATAATGTACATATGTAATATACAAAATAAAAAAGTTAGAATCTGAATTCTCAAAACTGGCAAGGAATCAATGAATGACGGAATTTCACACGAAGTGCACTTTCACTTGTAATTCAAATCATCATCATCTGCCCAGCCTTTTCCCAAACTATCTTGGGGTTGGTTTCCAGTCTAACCGGATGCAGCTGAGTACCAGTATTTTACATGAAGCGACTACCTATCTGACCTCCACAACCCAGTAACTGGGTAATACGATCCCCTTGGTAAGAATGGATGTTAGACTTTTTGGCTTCTGACTACTCGTAACGACTGTCAGAGATCAACAAATGACAGCCGGGACCAAATATTTCTACGAAAACTATTTTTATATTATTTGCGAACGAAAGTTTTTCATAAACATATAACTCTTTCAGAAGTTTATTTAAGAACACTTATTAATACTTGATTTAATATTTCAACCGACATTGTATCATTTTATGCAAGACATCACAACTTTAATAGTAGAGTGCTTGCATTTTAGGAGCCATATCATTTGCATTTTTTATTACAATTTCTTATTAAGAGTAAAATTTTAGTACCGTCTATTATACAAACTTAATACATTACCCTCACTAAGTTTGTCTTCACTGTTTAAAGAGCAGTGGCGATGAAATACATTTTACAAAGTAAAATATCTGTCTGGGTTTGAAAGCACAAAACGCGTCGTGTAAGTAATCGGGGTCTTTACCATTGGGCCACTGATATTCTTAAGATCAATATACAGGGTGATAAGGACACCAACGCACAAACGGTTAGCATGTAAGTATTTAGTACATCATTCTGAACCCCCCCCCACATAGAAAGTTTTCATCAATAATTAAAAAAATTGCCAAACGAGAGTCTTACTCGCACACATGGTCCCGTAACCAAAAAAAATATAATAACAATATTTTGAACCGTCATTCATAGTAAATTTACAATCAACAGCAAAACTAAATTTGTTTTTCATAGTATGTTAATGAAAAAGAAAGTTACTGCTGCAGTTTGCTGAAAATGTCCCATATCTCAAAAACTAAATATCAAATCTTATTCAAACCAATTTTCATTGTATGTTTTTTTTACGTTCGACAAACCTACATTTTTCTGAATTTTTCTCCTCTTGCTTTAGAACATTTTGCCACTTTGGATGTGTCTCTCGCGCAAACTATTCAGTTATGAAAAAAAAAATATTAGGAACCTCATTTTTGAAGACCTATCCATAGATACCCACAAGTAGGGTTTGATGAAAAATAAAAAATAATTTTAAGTATGGAGAATCCCCAAAATGTATTGTTTTTTTCTATTGTTGTGTAAAACTCTCAATGCGGTTCACAGAATACATCTACTTACCAAGTTTCAATAATATAGTTCTTATAGTTTCGGAAAAAAGAGGCTGTGACATACGGACGGACAGACATACAGATATGACAAATCCACAAGGGTTCCGATTTTTGCCATTTGGTTAAGGAACCCTAAAAATCAACCTCTGTAAAAAGAAGAATAATCTATTTTGTACTGAAATAGCACTAAACTAAGGGCATCAAAAAACTCCTCCTCAACGCTGTCAACTGGTAATGTGCCCAAGAGACTGGCAGCATTGCCACGTGTGTGGCAATACTTAGCCAGAGCCAAAGTAAAAGCCAGCCCTTGGGCCACGGGAAACGTCATTTAGGCGTTTCGAAATTTCCTTAAAAAGGCTCTGAGCACTCGGACTCCGAGGCCCCAGAGTTTTAACCCCAAACTGCTCGAAAATATAGTTACCACAAAGGTTACTATATTCTCTGTTGCCAAAGCGGCAGCGCCAACACAGCACGATGAGCTGGGACGATGTGATGGCGCAAGAGTTTATTGTTATTTTAGTTATTTAATTTATTAGTTTGTTAATCGTTGTAATGTATATAGTTAGGTCCCTTTTGTACTGTACTGTAGGTATCTACAGCATTTACGTAATATAGGTTCATGTCTTTTCTATTTTAACTTAATTGTATTGTTTCAATTCCGGACCAATTGTTCCCTACGTTTATTAAATTAAGGGTCAGGATTGTTTCCCTGAGGATGAGTAAGTAACTAGTTTAAGGAAAAATAAATGAATACAAAAATAAAACATTGCTTGGGGAGGTAGGAAGCTAATCAATCAAGTTTTTGACCGATTGTAATATAATTTATGAAGAAGAAGACATGCTGCGCCGACCCCAAGTATATTAGGATAAAGACTGGAGACTGAACCCGCACTGGACCCGCGTGGTTGATTACAGCCCACTCCCTCTAATAGAGAGGAGGCCTGTGTCCCAGTAGGAGAACATTATAGGCTTATGATGATGATGAGGGTTTTGTGGCGTAACTTGGGAAAACCCACATACGTCAGCAGTGGACTCCGATACCCACATTGAAGGTACCTTTTTATGTTTTTTTTTTCAGGTTGGGAAATCATCAAATGACTTCTCCCGCTCTGGGCGGAGCGGAAGGGAGTGTCAGACTTGACTGACTAAAACCCATCCATGTTCCTTCTTAGCCCTTTGTGTTCCAGGGCCACGGTATCTCTTTCGAACAACTCGCAGCCCTGACATTGAAGGTACCTAGCGCACTGGTTGACCTCAATATAAATATTCCCACAATTAAGCAATATTATGGACATGCCAGGCTGAATGTATGTTAATATTATTAAAAGGATTTTATTTAATAACCAATCAAATATGTAATGCATTATGTATGACCGCCCAGCTGGTCATTGGTTAGCAACAATGTTGCAATAATTGTTATGTGAGCTTATCTTGAATTGTTAATAATGATCAGTTATTATAGGATTTGCATTTTAAGTATTATTGATTGATACTTTAGTGTTCGAACTTCCTCGGTGCAATGTACCTTTTTTATGGGGGAAACCTTCAAAAGGCGCCCGGTCTTGAGGATAAGACCGGGTAGTGTGGGGATTTGTAACCTCACTAAAACCAATCGGTGGTCACCATCAGCACAGACCTGTTCGAAGCCCCCTCTGTACACATACACGTATGACTGATGTTAATATTGGAAGCATTTTTCGTACAAACTTATGTATAAAGTTCGATGTTATCCGAAATTATCCGATTGATTCCGGATCTAAACGAGCCCTTGCTCAATCTTGATTTCACAGCACACAGCAAGGTCGCATGTTTTTTCCGTGTGTAATTTAACATTGAATCAGCAATAAAATTATGCTCAACAAATTTGATATTCGTTCAATAACATCGATATAAAAAATGTGAATCGGCCAAGATTGTGTTTGGTCTTACAAATATGTTGTTTCGGCTGTTTCTTAGTTAGGTACGAAACACCAGCCTCATTATAGCTTTAAAACAAAACCATGTGTGACGGCAAAAAAAAAAAGTTTTTTCAACCAACTTACAAAAATACCTAAATATGATTCGGGAGGAGCTCGTGGCTAAACAATAACTGCCGCTCGGGCCGATCTTCAAGTTAAGCCGCGCTTGCCTAGATTGGTCTGTGGATGGGTGACCAGTGACCACCCATTTCATACTGAGTTATCTCCGTGCTTTGGAAAACATCTTAAGCCGTTGGTCCCGGCTGTCAATCGTAGATCTTTGTCAGTTGTTACAGGTAGTCATTGTCCCGAAAGTCTGACAACCAGTCTTACCAAGTGGTATCGTATTACCCAGTACTAACTAGGTTGTGGAGGTCAGACAGGCAGTCGCTCCAGCTGCATCCGGTTAGACTGGAAGTCGACCCCAGGGGCTCAAACTGTAACCGTAATAAGTGTTTTTAACACTGTCTTTTAAAACAGTTATAACAGAAAAGCACTTTTAAATGTAACAGATACTATAATGTTACCGAATCAAACCGAACCAATTTTATATGTGTTAATAATTATGTGTAACTGAAATAATCAATTATAGCTTTAGTATGCGGCGTTTACCTGTTACACTTACTCGTATTAACACTGTTAACACTTTTATATCTGTTACAGATATGTTACGGTTAAAAACACATTTAAAAGTGTTACATATTTGATTCTATTGCCAATTCAACATGTAACACTTACAATTCTGTAACCTTTATGAAGGTGTTGTTAAGTCCCTGGTCGACCCCACCAAAGTTGGGAAAAGGCTCGGCACATGATGATGACAAAAATAAATATGACTTAAATGATTGTCTCAAAATGTGACGTATGTAAACGAATCAGTATTAATAAAATAATTTTAAAGCCCACTTTAGCATGTCATAATTGAATGGACTCTGTGAACAATATACAGATAATCACTGGTTGACGATGTTATAAAAGATTAAAATTGATTGTCACGAGACATTGTTCATAATTTTATACACAATCACGTTAAATGACAAAATCTTAGTGTAAAATCCGATGAGTCCTTTAAGTACGTTGACGCAAAACGACTTATTATTATAAAACATCCTCGTGCTTTCATCACTTTATTTAGATTGTTTGATAGTTTGAGTGAGGCATCTGCCAAGGAGGGTGGTTTTTGGAAAACGCAAGAGTATAAGGAATACTTATGAATCAGTCAGCGCCCTTTATTACCTGATACCTTTTGTCTTCTTCTTTTTTTAAGAGACGTTACAATATTCTAAGTCATCAGCATCTTCCCGCCCTTGTCTCATTCTAGTTGGGGTCGGCAACATGTTTTCTTCTTCCATTCTCCCCTCTCAGACGTCACGGCATCATTTACTTCTTTCTCTTCCATAGAATTTCTCACACAATCCATCCATCTTTTCTTTGACCTTCTTCTCCCTCTCCACTCATTAGCATTTATAGCCATCGATATAATATTCAATCCATGTGTGTTTCTTTCAATGCATGTGTTCCAACCACAATAGGAGTCTGCGCTCTTCGCAAAACCGTTTTCTTCAATGTCCCTCTCACCGCACAGACTTCATTAATCGATTATTATTCGTCTAGTCTATTTCTCTGTGGAACGCGATTCCCCAGAAAATCAGGATGGCAACTAAACGTCTTTCTTTTAAAATTAAAGTTCGCGAGTACATTCGGAAGAAGCTAGCAGTATCGTCACAACGTTGATATTTTTTATTTTTTGTCCTTTTATTTTAGACTTTATATATTGATATTTATATGTCTATATCCTTTTAGTATGTCTTGTCTTTATAAATAGACACCTACCACTGTTTGTCTCTGCATCACTCATTGGTTGACTGGTAGACAATGCCTATGGCATTAAGTCCGCCTCTGTACATTGTACTTAAAGTTAAATAAATATTCTTAGTACCTAATGATCAATTCAAGTGTCAATGAACAGTTCATGTGCCAGTGCAAGTTCGTGAAGAAACCGGCATGTACTAGAACTAAAAATTCGAAGACATGTGACATCTACCAACCCAGCACTGGGCCCGCGTGGTGGGTTATAGCCCCTCGCTCTCATAGAGGAGGCCTGTATCCCACTAGTGGGAACATTATAGGCTGATGATGATGATGAATTCAAGTGCAAAATAAACCAGAAATCTTACCAAAAACTCAGGTAACACATTCACAAATGAATCCGTATACACTAATCTTACTCAACCTCCCTTCGGCAAGGCTTGAAATATTTCTTCATCGAAATCAGGTCACGATCAAAAATACTCGTGTCAATACAATCGCCCGAATACTTTAATATGGACCCCAATTCCCAAAGCAGAACACCTCGGTCTACTTCAATTCGCCAAGCGATCGCTGTCTGGTTGAGAGAATAGAAAATGTGAATTTTAGAAATAGCTGACCTAACTAGAACTAACTTCAGTACTTTTGTGTTTATACCGAGACAACAATATCTTCGGCTTGGGAAAGTTTAAGTTGAGCTGTTGTTCCAGTTTCGCAATGTCAGAATATGTGGATGTTATATTTTTATTTTTCTTAAGCTGTTTTATATCAGGAGTTGAGCTAAGAGGAGTTTTGTGATGTCACTATGCTTGCTTTGCTCACATAGCGGTTGAAAATTATCCTTAGAGAATTATAAATTAAAATTAAACTATTTTATAATAATATTTTTCCTAACCCAAATCCTGGTTCGCCTGCGTTGACGAAATCCGTTTAACCGTTAAGACGTGACATGGAACCTAACAGACAGACATCAAATTTTAGGGTTTAAAACGAAACACATGACATCATCTTCTCATTCCAGATGAGTATTTACAAAAATAGTCTGCAGGTCATTGACAGTCTCGTCATTTGCACAATTTAGGGAAACATGTGTTAAGAAGAAAACCAATCACCATTTGCCGGAAGCAACTCGAATCGAATTGCTCCTATCTTTAAATGAGCTTTTTCCTGCTGCATTTTTTAAGCTACTCATCAGATTTGTTGACCTCGATTTCCAATCCAAATACTCAAATCTGGACCCTAACTCGAGACTAAAATCTTTTCAATCATTTTTCATTTAATTAACCACTGGTTTAGTCGCAACCAGAGGGTTTGTAACAAAAGAAAACCTCAATCCTGACTTGCAAACGAAAGATAAAGACTTGCAAGAACCACAGAGCCATTTAAAAGCCATAATGAGCTAACAATAGCCACGAACTTGTTGCAAGTCTATTAACCGGCTAAACAGAGAAGCAATTAGTAGTATAACGATCGTATTTAGGTACCGACCGACCGTGTTTGGTCGAGTAAACATGTTTCTATTAATGTCCCCATAAGCTGTGTTAAGCTGTTCGTTGTGTAACCGCCGAACAATTATTATGAGTGCTTCAATCGAAGCTGTTCGAAACTAAATAGTTGGAATAAATGATTCGTTCCTTGTGGTCAGTGATAGTTTTGTTTTTTTAATAAGTGTCAGGCTGTTAGGGGATGGTTAATCCTAGCTCATTCTTAACGCTCATCAATTTCGGTCTTTATTAAATTCACGAAAAACTGTGACTTAGGTTTGTTTGTGCCCGACAGGGTCCATACTGATCTCTTATTTAATAACGTCTTTGTACAGAATGCAATAAATAATTGAGTATTGAGTATATGTTTTACTTAATAGGCAAACAATTAACCAGCCTAATTTTCCAGTAACACTGCGTGACCAACAAGTGCACTATTAAATACCAAGAGCAGGTTTTAAGTTCCCGGCTGATCAGTTTCCCACACAGCACTTCGTTTTCACATAAAAACCACTCTCCGCTTGTTAAATCCAGTGGCTAGCTATTCCGCGAATTCTCAGTGGACTGTAAACGAACGTTTTAGTGAAAATATCCTTTCCGTGCTTTCCGTGTTGGGGGAACGTAGTGAACGCTGTTCTCCCTGCATTTTCAATTCTGTACATCCCGATGGCTTTTGCGTATAGATTGGTAGGGCATTTTCAGGCTTCGAAAGTACGACCATGTGTCAGAATTTCGTAAGCAGCTGAATTGGTTACGTATTCGGCAGCGTCGAGGTTCTCACACTCTTTCTTTTCTTTTTTCTGTTCTTCATAACCCTAAAGCTCCTTCGTATCTTCGGGAACGCTTCGAATATCTTGTTCCTTGAGGTAAACCTTGTCGCTCATCATCATCTGTTCTCCTTCGCTTTACTCCCCACTCCTCAAGTCGGTATGATGGATCGTTTACTGTTCGTTCTGTGCGCCTTTGGAATTCACTTCCATACTCCTTGCGGGACAGCCCTACGTTAGACGTGTTCAAGAGAGGAATTAGAGAACATTTCCTGTCAACATGAATATAGTATGTATATAGTATTTTATATGTATGTTGATGTATATATGTATAATATGTGTTACGTTTATTATATTGTATGTATTAGTTTAGTTTATAAAAACCCCGACATAAAAAACCTCTACAAAGCCAAAAATAAATTAATCCAAGCGTCGTATCGTCGGGGGTCCGCTTTGTTCTGTGCTTGTACTAAGCGGTCTTCTTAGCGGTCCCCCGACGCTACAACGCTTGTCAAGTATTAATTTATTTTTGGCTTTTATGAGGTTTTTTACGTCGGGGGTTTTTGAAATTTTTTAATTTAATTTTTTTTATGCTTTTTAAACTTATATTATTTTTCCTTAGCCTTGACTGTCCTACTCCTGGGCATAGGCCTCCCCTTTTCCTACCAATTTTCTCGATGTTGCGTCTCTTCTCGCCAATAAACGAAACCAAGGAAAGATATACATAAATTAAAAAAAAAATGGGGTTAGGGGATGCTCCCCCCCCCCTCAGCAAAACCCATGGTGACAAGCGACAAGATTTCAAATATACTACCTGTGTAAGTTGTTTATATCCCTTCATTAACTAGAAAAGAGGTAATGATCTTCAAACGGCTGAGCAGATTTTCTCGAAACATAGCTAAGAACACTCTCGATTAAAATACCTTTCAAACGACACCACTCTTACCAAAATCGGTTCATCCGTTTAGGAGCTACGATGCCACAGACAGACACACAGATACACAAATACACAGATACACACGTCAAACTTATAACACCCCTCTTTTTTGGTCGGGGGTTAAAAATAAGTTGATTTAAGTTTTTTTTTGTGTTCGTGCACATAGCTGTATCCTCTTTGGCAAATATTCCTGTTAAATAAAATAAGGTTTGCTGTAAGAAAACCCAATTCTGGCTCGCCGTTGTACATAAGCTATATATTATTTGTGTGTATAACTTTTATTTTTATGTGCAATAAAGAATAAGAATAGTTATGATGCATTGGCTGTGAGTAAGAAATTAATTTGGTTAATTAAAGTTGTCTTAATAGCAATCAAATATTTGTACACGATGTTAAAGATAATAAACGTTGATCATAATCATTCGCTGCAGCTGCTAGACAAACGGTAATTGAATGTCATTTTTTTTTTATTCTCGTTCATGATGACCAAAAGAATATTATCTCGCCACTTCACGATATGAACAATGCAATAAAAAATGTCGGTACAAATGCCAATGTAAAACCAGCGACAATGAAATATTTTACTATTACTAAGAAGTTGATTTCTTGTAGCAATCTTACACCCACAAAGCAGCTATTACTGAAACAATCCCCGTTTCTAGAATCTTGCCTGCACTAAGGTCGACCAGCAATGACGAAACGCCACACCTTCAATACTAAGATACCATTTCGCTTGGTTCATTAAATGTATTAAATTTAGGTACATGCCCTACCGCAATATCTGGTAGCAAAGATATTAGTTTACATAATGTGATCACGGAGAGATAGGTTAACCGTACCTTCCTGGACGGGTCTTATAAGCGATTATGTGAAGCAAGGGTGACAACATACTCGTACTATGTAATTTAATAATAATTACGAAGGTTTAAATTATGGGCTATGGAAATTGAACCTTCTACCACGGATCAATTCAGTTTATTTTTGTTTATTATTATTGTGTGCTTGCTGAGATGTGCAAATAATTCAATTTAATGGATTCGTTGTTTATTACTTACACAATATTGTATAAATTTTGGTTCTTCTAACCTAACAGAGAGATGTGTTGCTGGGGAGTTTGTTCCGTCACTTCTTCTTCCCAGCTAAAACACTGAGGTTTAGAAGGGTGTAATTATTTTAGGGGACTATCTCTTGTAAACTTATAACATAATATCCCAATGGTAGTAACTTCAGAACTTCACCTGCTACTGCGACTATCTTTTAATGCCCCTTTCGCTGCGTGTAATTTCCGAGTAGGGTTCGGCATTCCATGGGACTTAAAAAAAACATAACTGACGAAATGTGCATTCTGTACTTAACGGTCTTCAGTAATACATCGTTCTAATCTATATAAATAAAAATGAATGTTGGTAAGCGCATAACTCAAGAATGGCTGGACCAATTCGGCTAATTTATTTTTTATATATTTTTTAAAGTCTACGGAAAGTTTTAGTACTAAAAAAAAGTCTGTCCGGCGCAGCTAGTAATGAATATAATCATCACTAGCTGTCCCGCGCAACTTCGTCTGCGTCACATTTTCCCCGTTTTCGCAACATTTTTCATTGCTGCTCCGCTCCTATTTGTCGTAGCGTGATAATATATAGCCTTCCTCAATAAATGGGCTATCTAACACTGAAAGAATTTTTCAAATCAGATCAGTAGTTCCTGAGATTAGCGCGTTCAAGCAAACAAACTAACAAACAAACTCTTCAGCTTTATAATATTAGTATATGTAGATATTCATTGAAATCGAATGATGCAAAGGGCAATTTTGATTTAAATTAAATATTTATGGTGGTTGGATATTGTATTTATTTGGATATAAGAAATAATAAAATGTTTATAAAAAATTGTGCGTGGAGTCCCTCCGCGCGGAAGAACCTAACCTTGATCACCCATCCACATACTGACCTCGGCTACCGTCGCTTAACCTTGATCACCCATCCACATACTGCCCTCGGCTTCCGTTGCTTAACCTTGATCACCCATCCACATACTGACTTGGGCAACTTAACCTGGATCACCCATCCAAATACTGACCTGGGCAACCGTCGTTTAACCTTGATCACCCATCCACATACTGACCTCGGCTACCGTTGCTAAACTTTGATCACCCATCCACATACTGACTTGGGCAACTTAACCTTGATCACCCATCCAAATACTGACCTGGGCAACCATCGCTTAACCTTGATCACCCATCCACATACTGACCTCAGCTACCGTTGTCCAACCTTGATCACCCATCCACATACTGACCTGGGCAACCGTCGCTTAACCTTGATCACCCATCCACATACTGACCTCGGCTACCGTTGCTTAACCTTGATCACCCATCCACATACTGACCTCGGCTACCGTTGCTTTAAGTTGATCACCCATCCACACACTGACATGGGCAACCGTCGCTTAACCTTGATAACTCATCCACATACTGACCTCGGCTACCGTTGCTATACGTTAATCACCCATCCACATACTGACCTGGGCAACCGTCGCTTAACCGTAATCACCCATCCACAAAATATAATTAAGGCTATAGCACAAACAGAACCACGCTCGCGCTGGCCTGTAACAGGTATACTACGGCGTTCGAGTGCCACACATTCACTCTCGCTCTGCCTCTTTCTATTACCCCTCCATGGTAGCGTTAAACGTTTAACGTGACCTTGTTGGAAGTCGCAGTTTCACTTCAAAAACACCTTCAAAAATAATGCATTATTTTAGAACAAATTTGGTAAGCATAAGGTGATAGTGAGTCAACCTTAATAGATAGACATATGCTGTCGCGGACTTTTTTTTAGAATTTTTAAAGGGAAACAATTCTGTCATACATGAATTTTGCGAAACTTTAACCGTTTACGCAGCGCACGCAGCGGAAGCTTTCCAAAGGAAAATAAAACCCCCGATTTTGAAACATTATTCATTGCTGCTCCGCTCCTTTTTGTCGTAGCGTAATGATATAAAGCCTATAGCCTTCCTCAATAAATGGGCTTGTCCATCAGACTCCAAGCAAAGTAGCCTTTGTCATATGCAATCTTCGTGTATTGACAACAGCAGCTCATGAAGGTACTCATTGAAGTAAGAAACTCTGTCGTAGTCTTTCAATTACTGTCCCCGATCTCCCACACCGTTTTCAGTGACAATAATTGACACTTTCAAGTCGTATTTTTTTGTTAACCAGCTAATTATTTCCTTAAGCCTGGTGCGTGAACTTGAAAATATGGTTTAAGCTAAAAGGTCTCTTCATGTTAGAAGGCCTGTTTGAAAGCAAGGTCTAAAGAAATTTAACTTTGAGAGTAACTTTTCTTCCAGAAAGGTCTTTGAAATAACATGAATCAAACCCGTTTGTGGCTATTGACTACAAATTCGTGGAATTTGCTGAAAAGTTCTGTTTAATTTATGCACAGTAAAAATACTTATAAAGATACACTTAACAACTTTTCATACAAACTTACAAGTTCTTATTTTCGGAAAATAAGGACATGAAAGTTTGTATGAAATGCCGTAAGGCGTAAACGCTCTTAAAACCTTTTGTTTACAAAGCGTGACTGATATGTCCACTACGGCCTTGGTTAACCAGATAATATTTAATCACGTTACGCTATGCCCGCGGCTTCGTCCGCGAGTTCGGTAATTGTCCCGTGGGACGATCATACTACCGGGATAAAACTTATCCTATGTGTTAATTCAGGTTTTAACAGTTTTTATCATATGTGTGCCAAACGCTAGACCGATTTGAATGATTTGTTTTTTAATGCGTTTGGTTGGCGCCCTGGATGGTTTAGATCTATGTATCATCATGCAACAACCAATAGGAGCGGAGCAGCAATGAAAAATGTTGCGAATACGGGGAAAATGTGATGTAGACGAAGTTGCGTGGGACAGCTAGTAGTAATATATATGTCGCCGCAAGAGCGTCTTATGTGTTAAGACTATTCATTAATCTTATTAAGAATCAACTTAATAATCCTCATTTGTCATAATATTGATGAACCTGCCATGCCATCTGTGTGGGGCAAGCATAATTATTACGATAATCATTTGACTAAACGCCATCTATTGGCTTGTGTGTTAACTACTGCGCAAATAATAGATTCGTTTAGCTTAGATGGCCTGTAATTTATTAAACAAAAGCCTTTAGTTAGAACTATAGCCAAAATTAAGCTTAGCAAATATTTTATGATAGCTGGGATTTTAGCAATGACAATTTGGATTTTAACAATGGCTCATTTTGTGAGGTGGCAACCCAGTCTTGTGGGAAAGAACGCCGAATAGTCAATTAGTGAATTTATAATTTGTAGCAACAATTAAATCAATTTCTAGAACTAACTACAAACTTAAAATTAATAAGATTATTTTACAGAGTATTTTATTAGTGGTAAACCAGTTCTTTGTATTTAATCCTTTGATCTGCCGAAAATGGTTTTAAGCATGCAATTGTTGTAAAAAGTATTAAAGCTACTAATTAAGCTTGTAACTTAATAACGCCTTTGCATTTGTGAATATTGGTATTGTTTAATTACTAAAATAATTAATTGTGAAGTATTAGTATTGTTTTAATGGAGTATTACTGAACTAACTATGTAATGAATAATTGGACTGATCTAATGAGTGTAGTACATCCGCCCACTCAGAGCCGCGGGCGCACCCAGAGATGTCATTCGAGTTAGCTCGCGATTAGAGAATTGAAATATTAATGAATTGAAAGTAGTTTTTGAAGTGAGCAATAATAAGTTATGTTAATAAGAACTGTAATAATTGAAAGACAGATCCAAAAGACACACATTACATCAACCATGTTTGTGAATGGGCGGCTCAACCTATGGAAAGTTTATAAGTGTTAAAGTGCCTGTAACTGGTTTATTATAAATAAACATAAGGAGCTTGAGTCAAGTGTTGTGTGTAATTTCAACTACCTATCCACCTAATTAGCAATAATGAAGAATAAAGTTGCACAGATAACGACTGAAAGGCAATATGGCGTCGATATTCATTTATGGTGGAATCCCCGCCTTGATATCAGAAGAGTGGATTGTTCATGCGCGCCGTTTATACTTATGCCGGACATCCAATGAATAACATGCAAAATCCGAAACCGGCTTGCATGGCCATGGCCGAGAGCGTGCTTATAGACTTGATCTCTGAAATCGTAAACGTTCTATGAGCGTGCGACATAATGATTTGCCCCAGCCAATATAATTATGGTCTTATATGAAGCAATGGACTGTTAAACAGGAAGATACTGAAGACTATGATAGCCAAAGAGTTTGCTTTATTTTCATCAAGTGGCTGACAGATACCAACATGATAATTATGGGTTATTGCAACTTGAACACACATGACCCAGTCAGACTATCAATGAACACATTATGCAAATGCAGTTTACATTGGTAAATAAACAGTGAAGTTGTATGTGACGGACAACTTCATATTGCACTCAAAATGCTCAACATGTACAGCACAGAATGACCGAAGCAGCAAAATAAACAAAGATTGGACACTGGATAAGCACATTGTTAAATAAACCTGCTGACGGATCTAAGATGACCCACTGACCGGATCATCAGTCCCGGGAAGTATTTTGTTTTATTAATTTTAGTATGTTGTTACTGTTTAACATATTTACAGTTAACAACAATTTAACTTATCACATCACACACTGGCTGTGGCAATGCCACCTTTAACTTGACACGGAGTGAAATACACAACTTAAATCACTCTATTAAGCTCATGCATAGTGCGCTTATTAAAGCTATTATTTTATTAAGAATCATTTATGTGCCATAAACAAGTCAGATAGGCAGTCACTTCATGTAAAATACTGATTTTCAGCTGCATCCGGTTAGACTGGAAGCCGTCCCCAACAAAGTTTGGGAAAAGACAGGCAGATGATGAAACATAACTCATAAATCAGATTAAACTATTTAGTTACTTGCATCTACACTGCATG
This sequence comes from Cerastis rubricosa, assembly GCA_949152445.1. Taxonomy (NCBI): domain Eukaryota; kingdom Metazoa; phylum Arthropoda; class Insecta; order Lepidoptera; family Noctuidae; genus Cerastis; species Cerastis rubricosa. The sequence goes on from OX424532.1 coordinate 8,935,533, forward strand.
AACTTAATTAATTAACTATGTATTAGCAAATTTTAAGACATTGTTGTTGACTTCTAATTCATAGTAACAAGGAAAATTCTCTTAGAAATATTTTTGAGTACAAAGATTAGTCACGTGAATTTCCATAAACATTACATGAAATGAATTAATTAACTAAGTATCAACAAATTTTAATTCAAAACTTGTAGTATTTGACTTGTCATTCGCAGTGACTAGAAACATTGAAAACAGAATATTCTTATTAAAAATTAGTCACATTCATTTGACATTCACATAGATTAATATCTCACAATCTTTGTGGTGCCTATTGCCTTTTCAAACAATAATGCAACTTGAAAGCATATGTATTTGACAACATGTTGCATGATTCATACTAAAACACTTTGCTATGAAACTGATTTGTAAAACAAGACAAGTAATGAAGTGCCAAACAAATTTCAGTTCAACGAGTTGTGTCAATGAACTCTTAGCGCAATAAATTAACAGAAAGCAAAGCTTTCAATATGTTAGAATGCGAATGTTTTGTCAGTGCATTAACACAACCAATAGAGTTTTTAAACTAGTTCTGATCAGTTTAACTTTCCTATCTTAGTTTAACACATAATCTGCTAGACAATAGACACAATTGAAAATGTATTGTTTGAGGTCACCGTTGACCGGAACGGCAGTGAAGGTGTTAATTAACTTAATCTAAGTATGAAAACTATTTCAAAACAATTGATTACCTACTTCATAGCTTATCACTCCCAACTAATTTAGACACTAGTAGGACTGCTTTGAGGTCAGTGCTCATGAGCCCTGCCATTAAAGCATGAGGGCCTGGATTCGATTTTGAGGTCTAGCAAAGTGTCATTGGTTCTTTTTCCATCAGGAATTTGTCAGTAACAACCGACAATAATATTAATGGCAAATAGCCTGCTCCTAAATAAGAGGCTTAGGCGTGATTGACAAAGTGTGGATGTGTTATCTACACCCTGCCTAACCCTTCAGGGACTGCAAGTGTGATGTTATGTAGGATATCTTTTCTTGCACTATTATTTACCTGCATGACTTTTCACATTCCAGGTTCCAGGAAATTGTCTTCGAAAAGGAAATGATAACCAACTACCAAAGAAAATGAAACAAAATTGGAAGCAACTGTAAAGGAACTTTTAAAACTTTAAGCACCTAGTCATTGTGATGGCATCAAGTGTGGAAGTCTAAACCATTGTCAATAAGAACAGCTTCCTCAAGAATAAGCCTGCTAACCAACACATATCACAATTTGGTTTTAGCTGACCAATACAATTAATTTCAATACCTGGTGAATAGATAACCGTGTCGCCAGCTGTCAAATGAAGAACAGCACGAGGACTGCCAACCAGGGATGACTGATTCAGTGTCCACGCACCTAAGCTAATATAAAAGGTGAGGCGTTTTCAAACTACTTCCTACACCTTACCACTGATCTCTACATAATGTTACATCAAAGGCTGAATACAATAGCCAAATCAACCTACCTACATGATGCTGATGTGTGATGAATCTCATGTTTAAACTTTCATTATTTTTTATGTTTCTGTATTCCTGTCAGTTGCTCATCTACAATAATAATAGCAAAGTATTAGTACTCCTAACTACAACTAATCAATCAAAAATAATAACACAAAAATCAAGCTATTGCTATCCGTGGAGGAAACAACTAGCTTGATAAGTAATACAACAAATCACACAAATACTATCAGAAGCCGTGGAGGTCACTGATAATGAACACACAAAATGACAAACAATCTATAAATAGTCGTGGAGACTATTTATAATGTTAATAACAAACTATTAGCGGCCGTGGAGGCTTCTATTAAACAATACTCTCATGTTATCCTGCTGGGTCCACAGCGTACGAACCGCCTAGAGCCTGGTTCCTTATATCCTGTCAAATCAAAGACTTCGTGCCTGTCACGGAGCAATGGTCCTAAACTCCTTATCCTTTAATCCTGTCAAATCAAAGACTTTGTGTCCATCACAGAGCGGTGTTCCTGATCCTATCCTTTAATCCTGTCAAATCCAAGACTTTGTGTCTATCACAGAGCATTACCTTCCTGTGAGAATGAACAAATAAAAATATGCTACTTACACCACACTTACCAAATACAAATTACAAAATAACAAAAGCAATCAATAATCTTATTTAAGCATAATCTAGTAGACAGTAGATCTATTACAAGGTTCCTAGATTAAATAAAAACCTAACTCATACAAAGTATAACCATTGAATGAATATTGTTGGATAGTTCAAGCGACAATTTCCTACAAATTTATTAGCTGATCATTCAATGTCAATAAACTCAATTCATATTGATGTTGCTGTATAATTGAGGCAACATCATTCCACTCAGCTAGTAGCTGATCATACAAGGTCAATAAACTCAATTCATATTGATGTTGCTGTATAATTGAGGCAACATCATTCTACTCATCTAGTAACAGATCATGAAATATCACTAAACTCAACTCATTTAATGTTGCTGTATAATTGAGGCAACATTATTCTATTCAGCTATTAGCTGACCATACAATATCAATAAACTCAATTAATGTTGGATAATTTTTGCAACATCATTTTATTCAGCTAATAGCTGATAATGCAATATCAATAGACTCAATTCAATTAATGTTGTTGGGTAGTTTTGCCAACAATATCCTATTCAGCTAGTGGCTGATTAAACAATATCAATAAAATCGATTCAGTTAATGTTATTGAATAACACTTTTTATTCAGCTAACAGGTTATCATCCATAAACAGCTTTAAGTCTGTAACTGTGCATACATAAATGCATTTCATTTTGAATATGAGGAAAACTGAATAGATGTTAGATCTATTACAAGTTTTCCATGTTGACTGAAACTTTTTGTTACCAAATCCTACATTTCAATGAACATTGTAGGTTAATAAAAACAAAATTAATCTGCCGACAAAATTTATCTCCATTATTTCAGAAAATAAAATTCCACATACTGAGAGCGACGGCAGGTGCAGGGCGCGCACCGCCGATCAGAATGGCCGTGTCGCCGCAAGAGCGTCTTATGTGTTAAGACTATTCATTAATCTTATTAAGAATCAACTTAATAATCCTCATTTGTCATAATATTGATGAACCTGCCATGCCATCTGTGTGGGGCAAGCATAATTATTACGATAATCATTTGACTAAACGCCATCTATTGGCTTGTGTGTTAACTACTGCGCAAATAATAGATTCGTTTAGCTTAGATGGCCTGTAATTTATTAAACAAAAGCCTTTAGTTAGAACTATAGCCAAAATTAAGCTTAGCAAATATTTTATGATAGCTGGGATTTTAGCAATGACAATTTGGATTTTAACAATGGCTCATTTTGTGAGGTGGCAACCCAGTCTTGTGGGAAAGAACGCCGAATAGTCAATTAGTGAATTTATAATTTGTAGCAACAATTAAATCAATTTCTAGAACTAACTACAAACTTAAAATTAATAAGATTATTTTACAGAGTATTTTATTAGTGGTAAACCAGTTCTTTGTATTTAATCCTTTGATCTGCCGAAAATGGTTTTAAGCATGCAATTGTTGTAAAAAGTATTAAAGCTACTAATTAAGCTTGTAACTTAATAACGCCTTTGCATTTGTGAATATTGGTATTGTTTAATTACTAAAATAATTAATTGTGAAGTATTAGTATTGTTTTAATGGAGTATTACTGAACTAACTATGTAATGAATAATTGGACTGATCTAATGAGTGTAGTACATCCGCCCACTCAGAGCCGCGGGCGCACCCAGAGATGTCATTCGAGTTAGCTCGCGATTAGAGAATTGAAATATTAATGAATTGAAAGTAGTTTTTGAAGTGAGCAATAATAAGTTATGTTAATAAGAACTGTAATAATTGAAAGACAGATCCAAAAGACACACATTACATCAACCATGTTTGTGAATGGGCGGCTCAACCTATGGAAAGTTTATAAGTGTTAAAGTGCCTGTAACTGGTTTATTATAAATAAACATAAGGAGCTTGAGTCAAGTGTTGTGTGTAATTTCAACTACCTATCCACCTAATTAGCAATAATGAAGAATAAAGTTGCACAGATAACGACTGAAAGGCAATATGGCGTCGATATTCATTTATGGTGGAATCCCCGCCTTGATATATAGATAAAGATAAAATTATGGCCCAGTGGCCTAGTAAGTAGTATGAGCCCCAAGCTTCCAACTTACAACTCATGACTCGTGACAAGTTAAAACCCAGATAGGTACTTTACTGAGTGTAATTTATTTCTTCACCACTACTCTCAAAAAGGTGAAGGAAAACATCGCAACGAAACGGCCAGTCTTGGAACCAAAAATTTGAGGACATCTGCATCGACCCGCATCGATATCATCATCGAGGTCTCTTAAAAAAAGAAATTATGTATCCTTCCAGTGCAAAGGTTTAAGATCGATTAAGAAACTGCTGAGTGTATCAATGAACTCACAGATAACCAGTAAACTCCAGGAACAGCCCATGAAGCATGCTGTTCCACTTGTACTCTAGTGTCGTAAACGTATGATGGGATTTGCCATCTATTCTCAGCAGAAGGCGTTATTATCAAGTAGCTGGTTGCTGGTTGGTGGTTAAGACTGAAGAAGTCAGAACTTCCACGCAATGCTTCAATCTGAAGAAAAAAAAACTTTTTGTCTGTTCTTACAGTAACTACGTACTTCTTACAGTAAGTTCTAACGTACATTTAAACAATTCAATGTTTAAATGTACGTTAGTCTGAAGGGATAATTAAGGTTCATAATGCCTGGGACAATAAACATTATATAAATTCCCACTGGTGAGAAACAAACCTCCTCATTGTAAGAGGTAATGACTCGTAATCCACCAGCCAGTACGCCCAGTGTGGGTTTTATAACGGTCCAAGAACAGCGATATCCACAATAATATCTAGCCTGGTGAACTTAGGGGCAATATCGCAGCTCGCAGTTTTCAAACTGCGAGCTGCGATATTGCCCCTAAGTCCTTGTCTAGGTTTCAACCTAGACAAGGTTTTCCTTCAATATTCCATCCTTCCTCCAGCATTATACAATACAAATAAGAAAACAATACTAACCATGGTTACCGCGGACATAATGCATACAACTTTGTTGGCTCAAACATCTTCTCAAAAGCAGTTATAGGTTGTTCCATACGAATTAAAACAAAGAGACCAGTTTCGGTTAAGAGCCCAACTGTGCACTTAGTCTTAACTGGTTATAAATTGTAATAAAATGTTGGATAAGCCACTGCAGCCTGACCTTGGCCTCATTGCCTACTGCCATAGATTATAAGAAACTCGTGTCGATAATATAAAATAGGAGTGTTCGATTGTATCCGATAATTCGATCCACTTGAAAGTTGTTTTGTAATCCGTACTTGCTTTGTGTTTTGAGACGGCAATAGATAAAATAGACCATGAATTTGACAGTTATGGTGAAACAAAATTGATGGCATGGAAGGTGACATTCAAATTCAAAGTTGAACGTCTTGCCGTCTCAGTACTTAATATTTCGGCTACATCCCGTCTGGTAACTTTCCCATTTCGTCAACTAAACAAAAGACGTACCAAACAAGTGAAAAACTGTGCGATTTGGTAACTATTTTAATATTCATACTTGAGTTCCACTTCGCCAACCATAATTTTGAACCGTTTTTTGTAGCGTACAGGCAGCTCCCAAAATTACAAATACATTTTTGCTTGATGCTCGACGTTTGCCGATGAAACGGTTTACATATAGAAACCTGTTGAATTAACTGCACTCCTTGTTGTTTCCAATAATAAATAGGAAGACGTGACTTCAAGAAGCCCTCCTAGTAATTAGCGTTGTCAACCCTTTTCCGCACTAATGCTGGATAGTCACTGGTTTTGGAGTATATTGGATAAGCAAACATTTCTACTAAAAATAAAAATCAATTTTAATTTTGAAACTGTCTACATCATCGATTTATCGAAAATTCAGAAACTCTTAGCAAACTTATTAATGAAAGCAAATTCGTGGTCTGTCATTATTATGTTTTAAGCGAATTTTAACTGAGATTCATGACCACCATGCGAGATCCTTTAAATCTAAATTACTCACATGCATTTCAAGATGTCGTTCTGCTGCTTCCTGGTCTTCTGGCTCTCATGACTTTTTGGCATGTTCTAGTTACAATCCAAAGATATGGCTACTATACCTATTGAAATAAGAATTGGACGTGTTATTTTAAAATCAGAAAATAAGTTAACACCAAGATATTTACGCAAAATTACGAAATTGGTTTTTACCATTATTTTAAAATTTAAATAAAAAAACACCATCAAGCGTATATTTTTTCTTGAATTTGGAAATATGACTGTTTGAACATATACAGAACATAATACTGTTTAGGGTATGCCTTGTTGACCATGGTGTAATTCCCGTTGATACAAACGATATGCTCGAGCGTGAGCCAAAAGCATGTGATGCGTGCAAAGATACAAGGCTACAACCAGGTGACTGCAATCCCCCATAAGACTAAAACGAAAGAAAAACAATTATCCTAAATTATACAAACACTTAGGTGACAAGGAAAATAAATTAATTTGTTTTTTTTTTTTTTAATTTTGAGGAAAGAACTAGATCTTTGAAGCAGCGTGGAACAGGAATTTGAAGCCCTTCAAACCTAAATTGTCCGAGTCTGGGTGCCCAAAGTCCCGAGCTCGCTTCGCTCGCTCTTGAATCCTAAGTATTTGTTTTTTAATCAATTAAAATTACTCTATTGCCTAATTAATGAGTGATGTTTCTAGGAAATTGCGTAATGGTATTTTTTTTATTTTCAACGTTGTTGTAAAAGATGACATGAATATAAAATGAAATGTTTGTCAAATAATAGGTTAAAAAATAATAGTTTATTGGGTAAATATTTTTTAAGTGAATTATTTGACAAATTTGTTTTTGTAAAATGATGATATGTCCTATCACGTTTTTGCCAATCTTTGCTTGTCAAATGAATATTTGAAAATTATTTTTTGGTGAAAATACAGGATACCAAACAGAAACACAGTGTTGGATTTGTAACCGCTGTGATAAGTAAAAATCCAACATGCAATAATATGTGTAGGTATATGTCGCTAACAAAACGTCATCATCATTCTCTTGCCCTTATTCCAATTTATTTGGGGTCGGTGCATCATAGTAGTAGTATAAATGTCAACTAACGCCAACACAATGTTGATGAGGTTCATTCACCGTCAACCAATTCTTTACTAAATCACCATCATCATCATCATCTGCCTAGCCTTTTCCCAAACTATCTTGGGGTCGTCTAACCGGATGCAGCTGAGTACCAGTATTTTACATGAAGCGACTGCCTATCTGACCTCCACAACCCAGTAACTGGGTAATACGATACCCCTTGGTAAGACTGGATGTCAGACTTTTAGCTACGACTACTCGTAACGACTGTCAAAGATCTACAAATGACAGCCGGGACCAACGGCTTAACGTGCTTTCTTTTTTTACTAAATCACCAAAAATATTAAAAGTAACTCGCGCATAATTTCAAAATAGTCCACCAATTTCGGATTGTACCAGCCACAAAGGTCCACGAAAATTGTTGGCATATCCCAATGGTACAGAGTGATGATTGGAGTAATATTGGCTTTCAGAAGCTCTTTGAAGAACCTTCTGTAGTACATTACTCCTTCTCTGTTTATGCAGTTATCAGTCCCATTTGGTTTTTTCATTCATTTCAGCCCAAAAGACGACCACTGCTGGACATAGGCCTCCCCCAAGTGTGGCCACATTGACATTTTGGGGAGTTTTGCCATTATCGCCACGCTTGGCAGGCGCGTTGGCGATCGCAGTACAGTTGTTACAAAAGCACAGAGAACGCTGCTGCTCATTCTCTGACAAGTTCCTTAGTCGCCTCTTAAGACACCCACGGGAAGATATGGGATGGTGCTATTCTTTACGTCCGAAACCATACAGAGCAGTTTAGTTTTATACCCTTTTGGTAAAATTATGAAATCAGATAAATATAATTTACTGATTGATGAGCTGAGTCTGGCCCATATTAGCAGAGCATAGAGGCGTGAAGAAAAGGAAGGGGAAGATCCTTGCCCCGCCTTAGGAACACGCAGGGTAGATAAAGAAGGTTGTAGGATAAAAGAGAATTCTAAATAGGAGGTCCCCAATGAGACGGACAGACCAAATCAAGGCTGCAAAGAATCATCCCGTGTACGAAAGCACAAAGAATGCCACATAACATCGAGAAACTCATAACAATCGCGACTGTTCTATCAAGAGTGACTAAGGAAAAAGAAAAAAATACAAATGTGATGGTTAATAAATACTTAGGTATTTCAGAAGAAAGTAAATGTACTGTGGCCAAGACATGGAAGTGCGGTAATAACCAACGCCTTGTTTTTTCAGCATATTGATGTCTTCCTAGTACTAGTGCTAGGAATTAGTTGCAACGTCAGCATTTAAACCATCCATCGTGTAATGTGGAACGTCATGGAGATATTTTTATCCCATACGTTTTCACCCTTGCCTTCAACAGAAAAAGTGTTTTATCATGTTTACTTTCTTCAGTTGTTTACTTAAGATGCGTACACATTTTAAACAACGCGTGTCCAGGTCAGTCAGAGATTCCTCAATATTTTAACATGTTGTCCGAGAGCAACCAGTCTTACCAAGGGGTATTATGTCACCTATGCAATAACTTGTGACAGTCAGATGGTAGCATTTGATTCATGAAAAATACTGGTATCCGGCAGCATCCAGTTAGACTGGAAGCCGAACAAAGTGTTGGGAAAAGGCTACGCAGATAGATTTGATAACGTTAGATGGAGCAATAGTGATAATGCTAACCTTCCCAAGCATAATCAGATAAAATCAGCAGATGAAGGGTTTTTTTTTCAATGAATTAAAAACAAAGCGATTCGTAGAGGGAAATGAATTCTATTGTGTCGTGAGAAAGGAATTTTTAATACCCATTGTGATAATGAATTTCTGTGTATATTAACGGAATGTAATGTTTTATAAATTTTGTTTATGTAAATTCTTGTTTTGTCTAAACGATGTTATCAGTTTTAAACTTGACAAAAAAGTTAAACACATTCACTGAAAGAAAACGCATCGCAGCGTTAAAAGCTGAATCTTGAAACTTGAAATTCTACACTGGAGTTTAATTTACACCGCTCCATATACTGCTGTACGCGACTTCGTTCGCGTGGAAATTTTGATGTGTTTTAAAGGGGTTAATTATACACTTTACTGTTCTCTTAAATCATTCTGTCTATTGATGAAAACCGCATCAAAATTCGTTGCGACGTTTAAAAGATCTAAGCGTATAGACGGCGGGAAGTGACTTTGTTTATACTGTGTATAGAAGTGGAAGAAATATTTAAAGAAATACTGTATCCTCTAAAGTACAAATAAAATTGGGGGTGACAGTTCTGTCTCACACGACATCGCACAACCGCCCGGACGAGCGGTATCGTGTGAGAATTTTGTTCTCACCAGTTCTACTAAAAACTCTTCTTCTACTTCTTGTAAAACCTACTTGCATAATAAACATCATCATCATTCTCTTGCCCGTATCTCAATTCATTTGGGGTCGGCGCAGAACGTCTTCCTCTTCCATAACTCTCTATTACTTGTCATCTCATGGTATAACTCCTTTCTTGCCATATCATTCTTCACACAGTCCATCCATCGTTTCTTTGGTCTCCCTCTACCATTATACCCATCCACATTCGTACTCAAAACTTTCCTCACGACATTTTTCTCATTCCTCCGCATCACATGCCCGTACCACGACAACCTATTTCCACGCATCTTTCCAGTCACCGGCGTCACTTTCAGACTTCCTCTAATGTACTCATTCCTTATTCTATCCATTCGCGTAACACCACACATCCCCCTTAGCATTCTCATCTCAGCCACATGCAAGTGCCTTTCATTCATCCTTTTTGTGGCCCAACATTCTGACCCATACAAGACAGCAGGTCTAACCATTGTTTTATAAATCTTCCCCTTAAGTTTAAGGGGAATGCGGGAGTCGCAGATAGTTCCCGTGACCTGCCGCCATTTCATCCATCCTATGTTTATTCTGTGCTTAACACTACGATCCATTTCGCCATCGCTTTGCACGAGTGAACCGAGATACCGAAAGTCGGAGCAGACAGGAAGAAACGTGCCATCTATCGCTATGACTCCAGGACTGGAGAGGCCACCGAAATCGCAGAACATGTATTCGGTTTTAGTTCTGCTGATTTTCAGGCCAAAATTCTCCAGCTTCTGTTGCCATTTCTCCAATCTCCAATTTGCATAATAAACATAATTTCATAATTAAAAATAACTAGTATTCCCAATTGTAATACCAGTTCTACTTTAAAACCAAAGGTCGTACATTCGCACTATGCAAAACTCGAACAAATACTTTTTCATGATTATGGCCTCCGGGTAATTTGTGAGAGTTTACTCACTAACACAAAAACATTTTCATTAGTTCTAACGTAGAACTGTTTAGTAGAATCAGTAGGAACCAACCGTTTCCGAATCACCTAAGGGTCAGTTCAGACAAAACGGAAAAATGCACGAGAAATTACCGGTTGCATTGAAAATAGGACCGTATAACCATAGTTTAAAGGTTTGCGATCGTGCCGCAAGCATGCGCCAGGCTAGGCTTGACGTTCGCATCGATATTCATACAATTTCGTACTATCTTCAAAGCAGCCAAAAAAATATGCCCCTTTTACAATTTATTAAAAAAAATCCTTTCTGTCTGAACTGACCGTCAGTCATTCGGAGTCAATCCAAGCTTGACATTCCAGCATTACCTATGGGAAATACCATCAGGCACATGCGTTATCATGTATCAACGGGTTTACTGTCGACAACACTATCTTTATGGGTAAACATTGTAATCGTTTGTTTTGTTAGTTAAGGAGTTGCACTAAGCTAGAGGCTGTAGAATACAAATCCCTAGAAATATATTATCTTTAGAATTAATTGGTGTTAGTAGAAATTACACAGACAGAGAGAAACAAATCCTAGGTGTTCTAATTGTAAAATTAATTATTGTTTATCTTAATCATAACCCTGTGGATATTTTATACCTCCTTCATTCCATGCTCCTTCAATTTGGTAAGCTGCAGTCGATACGCCAAACATGAAATCTTTTGGAATATAATAAGTTTTTCTTTTCGTCCGACTTTAAAGTGGGTTTATTACTCTCTGTTTCCAAGTATCTTCCTCTGATTATCTGCAGCAAGCTGGAGCAAGAATAAGAAATAAGAAACCAATATTCAGAACCATAATGGGTATAAATTAAGGTGATGCAGTATCTCTTGTGAACGCAGCACCATCTTTTCACTTTAGCTTAAATTTTGATAAAATGTGGAGCACAGGATCAAAATTATCAATCTTGATTAAGAAACAAGAAATAAGAAACTTTCCATAAATTGATCATAATCACTATTCTTACCAAAAAGCTACATTTGAGCTGACTTCATTTGACGCCGTCATTGTACAAACTAACGTCAGGAGGCCAATAACCTATACTAATATTTATTTATTTATTTAAACTTCATGTACAATAGTGGTACATAGGCGGACTTAATGTCACAAGGCATTCTCTACCAGTCAGCCTTTGGGTTAAATACGACAACATTGTGATAATATAACACACGACACATTGACATTTTTCATTTCATTTTTTTGATTGTCATTTGTGACTTTGTAATATTATAATTATAATCTATACTAAATCTATACTAATACTATAAAGCTGAAGAGATTAGCGCGTTCAAGCAAACAAACAAATTGTTTGCTTGAACGCGCTAATCTCAGGAACTGCAGATCCGATTTGAAAAATTCTTTCAGTGTTAGATAGTTCATTTATCGAGGAAGATTATAAGCTATATATCATAATCACGATGATTAACTAGACACTCTGTTCACCAGTGACATCCCCAAGAGCAAGAAGGCACAGCTAGCCCTGTTCGCGGACGACACGGCCATCTATTACACTGGCTATAGTCACGACGCTATCTACAGCACCCTCCAAACCTCAGCCAACGTCCTAGGCGCTTGGTTCCGGAAATGGAGAATCGAGGTGAACCCCGACAAGAGTCAGGCAGTTCTTTTCTTTAAACCGCGTAAAAATAAGCCACTCGCGCTCAGCCCGATCACTATGTATGGTAAGCCTATCCCTTGGGAGAAGCAAGCCAAGTACTTAGGAGTCTTACTTGACAACCACCTGTCTTTCGCGGCGCACATCAAAGCAGCTCGCGACCGAGCTGCCTTTGCTATGGGTAGGCTTCATTTCATGATCTCGGCAAAAAGCAAATTGTCACTCAAGTGCAAGTTGCGCCTTTATACCGCGGTGATCCGCCCCATTATGACGTACGCTTGCGTCGTGTACGCTCACACCAAGCCTAAATACATCCATAGGATGCAAACCTTGCAGAACCGGTTCTTACGTAGAGTCACGGGAGCCCCTTTTTATGTCCGTAACGACCGTCTACACGTAGACCTTAGAATGCCCACCGTCCTTCAGTTCATGAAACGTCTTTCGAAGCGTTTCTTCGATAACGCCAGTAAACACCGTAATCCCCTGATCGTAGCGGCCGCCCGTTACGAACCCTCGCGCATTAGTACAGTACGCCGTCCTCGGCATACCCTCGTCACTCCCGATGATGCTATCACCCTCCTCCAGGAGAGTAACAAAGAGACTAGCACTCTTAAAAAGTTCAGACTCAAACCGCCGTCTTTCCGACCTCGCCGTCGAGGTCCGTCGCGACGTCCCGGTCCATGCCCTCCCCGACCCTCGCTCGAGCCAGCCCGCGATGCTGTGCCAGTAGTTTTAAATCAGCCCCTAAATAATGATATCACTCAGATCCAGCCTGTCCCCATGCAGTCCTCCCCCAGCGACGCCCTGAGCCGAGGCTCGTACCCCACAGGGGGTGCCCTCAGCGTATAGTCGCTTAGTTGGTAAGTTTTTATGCCCTGGCTGGAGGCCTTACTCTTAAGGCACCCACAGGATAGTCCGGTTAAGCAGACGACAACCTCCTAGGTTGAACTGCGAGATGCCATTCAAAAAAAAAAAAAAAAGATTAACTAGACATAAGTCTTACATGATTTTCCATTATATTGAAACGAAGAAAATTCATTGGGACACCTGGGCAGGTACCAAATCAGCCATGTGAAAATAATTTAGGTTACTCTTATTTTTAGTCACTTTTCTTACCTGGTATTCAAAGAACATTTGACGCTACTGAGCACCTAAGGTTTCACCTATGTGAAAATAAGTTATGTCTGATAGCTCTGGGATCTTACTCTATTTCTTATTTACCAAAGATATCCCATTTAATTACGTCGTTTAAAACAATTACACTATGGAGAAGTTTAGAAAATAGTCCTTCAGTCACTACCAATAAGCAAAATGATACTTTGACGTCAAACAGGCAAGAATAGAAGAGGCCTCTCATTAACCCAAGTACAATGGGACAAGGACAGGAAGATGATGATGAGTCATTATCACTACCAATAAAACAAATAAATCCTGCTTATTTGTATTTCATAAATTAGGTAAAATAACATTTACTATGACTTTATTTAAATTTATAAATTATCACAACCTATCATTAATCTATTCAAGTAATAATTTATTCAGCTCCAAGGGCGGCTTGATATAGTCGAAGTCAATGCGACGCGTGCGCGCAATGTTGCTGTAACTGTGCGCAGACAACTTCGGCGTACGCGTCTTCTCTGGACTGTCGAAGTCCACTTTGAAGAGGCCGAACTTTGTCCTGAAAATAAAAGAAAATATTAAGGCACAGACAGCGTAAGTATGTGCTAACCCCTCAACACTCTGCCGAGAAGGCCGGGGGTAACTACTTAATGGAAATGTGAACCTGCTACGCTACAAAACTCCACTACACTTTTTTATACGTCTTTAAGCGCGTCTTTTGGCACAATTCTGAATCGCAACCCAATAATCGCAGCAACAAAGCCGGATTCGCTTTAACGGACCGCAGCAACTGTATTCTAATTGCTGTTGCAGACACCTCCAGAATTGTACCTTTACAGTCTCAGTCAATGAAAGAGATATAGTGTCTACAACTCTTTAAAGAATATAAAGAAACTAACTCAATCAATAGTCATGAATGAATAAGGGGTTGGATATTTTTTCTTTCGCTCTTAACTTGCCCGTATTTCTACATCGTTTTCACATACTAGTAATTCTCAAACGAATGATGTAACCAAGATTTTGTAACATATTTTGTAACAACACAAATGATGTAACAAAGATTTTGTAACATATTTTGATTTGAAAGAGTGTCCATGGAGTTTCTTGCCCATTCTTTTCCATAAAGATCTACGCTTTGGAATGGGCAACTACAGTACTTTCACAAGTTAATTGAAATAATGTCTTGCTTCGCGTTCTTTTTGTGTTTTGATTTTCAAAAGTGCCTGTAATAGTCTAATTGAAATAAAAGTTGTGAATTGAATTTTGTATGAAAGCTGGCCTGCCTACCTTCAGCTATTTTATTTTGGAAAGAGCGGCCATGCATGAAACTAGTGTTAAGATTTTGACTCGTTCAAAACGTGTTTGTATTGATTAATTGATTTAGCTAAGAATCAATTATTTTTTCTATTTTGAAAATTAAATGGCGGGAGTGAGATGGGATAAAAACAATTCAAACCTGTTTATTAGCCAATATAATTATTTTGGGTGTTCTAAGTGTACTTTGTAATGAACTCATAATTACAATGCGATTATTTGTTAAGAAAAAATGTCATGATTGATCTTTTAAAAACAACAACTTTATAATGTCGTCAATTAACTAAACCAGAGCTTAAGTAATTTATACGTACTAATTACAAAATCACAGTGCAAAAGCTTTGCAAATAGAGTAATTGCATTGAAGTTTGTAAACATAAATATTTAGAGTACTGACATTTTCAAATTAATTTGCATTCCTACACTACTATCAGGGGCCGGTTTCGAATGCATATTGTTTGTTTAGTAAAATTATTCATGGCAAAACGGTATGGAAAGAACAGTCTCTATCGCCATTTATATTTTGGGATCGCTCAATATTTGAAGTATTTAATTTTATCTGAGATTGAGCCTTATGGCTAAAAGTAACAAGTTGTCTTATCCTTCGAAGTTTGTCTTTAATCTTTACTCTTTCAACACAAAAAATAGCCTTCATGGAGAACTAACTTAAGTAGCGGCTTGGTCCCAAGGGATCGTACTACCTGGATAAAAAGTATCATTATGTGTTAAACCAGGGTATAAACTATTTGTGTGCCCAATGTCATCCAAATCTGTTAAGTCGTTTTTGCCTAAAAGAGTTTTAAACATCCATGCTCGGGAACTTTCACATTTATAATAGTTTAAAAAGAAGACTATGACTATGGTCTATCAGGGCCGTTACCAGATATAATATATGAATCATAAATTGCGTATACTTACGAATAACCATCCGGCCACTCAAAGTCATCCATGAGGGTCCAACTGAAGTATCCCTTGACATTGCATCCATCTTCATACATTGCTAGCAGTAGTTGATTGAGGTATTCGTTGTAATAGGAAACTCTTTCATAGTCATCCGTTTGGCCCCAGTCACAGAGTCCATTTTCAGTTACAATTATTGAGATGTCCTTTACCATTTTGTAGTTATCGTGGATCCAGTTAATGAGTTTGCGGAAGCCTGGAGGGTTAACCTGCAGAAAAAAAAACGGCTGTATTTAAAAAAAGAAATATAGTTTTACGCCCGCGGTTTCATCCGCCGTTTATCTTTCTACTTGGCTCTTAGGGGTCATAGCATAATGTCCTTTAAAGTATTGGTCGGGAAAATGCGAAAGATTTTTTCAAATCCGGGGTTTTTTTTTTCAATTCCAAAGATTAGCATGTTCAAATAAATGAACACAAGGACCTTTTTTTTCTTTGTTATACGATAAAAAGCTAATACTTATACAAAGTGTAAACGAACCCTTAATGAAGCCGTTAACCATGAATTCTGTCCATCAAACTAAGTGACCCTACACAAAAATGATTGATGGGAAACCACTTTTTTTGTGCTGAAAAATCACGTTTTTTGGTAAAACTCAATGTTACGAACTCAAAACATTGTGCTGATTGATGCATTGAATAGTAAACGTGGCATAGAGGCATTTAAAGTAAAGTTATAAACTTAAAAACTAGTATTAAATAAAAAAACTTGTAAAATAGTGTGAACTTTGACGTCCAATATCTCTGTAACTAGAAGGATCCCAGGTATGGTCCAGAACAAAAAATGATTGCAATGACGGGGAGAACCAGTGCCGTTTGGCTTCGTTAAGATTCTATTTACATCCTTTATAATTATTTAACTCTATAAGAAGATTTGTAGCTAACTACTCAGTGTTTGTACTAGCTTTGTATTAACTACTCTAAGAAGAAACACCGAAACACACTGAGGTCACAGCCTCTTTGAAAGTCTAGACATTCAAAGAGCCGGATCATATGAGGTGTCAATTCCACAAAGGTTTGATTGGACCTGTCTATCTGTGTATTTAGTTAAATCAAGTGTCAGTAATCGTACCTATAGCTTACCAACTATACTTTAAACTGACTACAATTAACTTTACGATTGTTTTGTTACAGCAATAAAATTAAATATCAATAAAAACCCCAGAAGTACTTAAAAGCGTTTACACCTTACGACATTTCATACAAAAATTCAAATCCTTATTTTCCGAAATGACTGAACCGATTTTAATGAAACTTCATACGCATAAGCAGGATACATAGGCCTAAAGAGTTACCAAAAATATTTTCGAAAAATTGTGATACAGCTAAATTAGACCGATTATACATTTTCTATAGAATCAGAAATTTCCAATTTTTAAAAAGAAATTTCAAAAATGTTTCTTAGTGAGTTTTTACACCTATGTATCCTGCTTATGCGTATGAAGTTTCATTAAAATCGGTTCAGTAATTTCGGAAAATAAGGATTTGAAAGTTTGTATGAAATGCCGTAAGGTGTAAACGCTCTTAATAAATTTCAATAGCATAGTCAAGGTCCTAGCAGATCACGAAACAATATAATGAAAACGAGTTTTTATCCTGGTCAGAATAATATACATAGGATCTATTAATTAACTAGTCAGGTATACAATACCTACGTATCTGCCGATACCACTCGTCGACCACAATGAACAAAGAAAATGACAAAATTGAGGGTAAATAGATGCACACAGGTCACACTATTCCGCCACGACATCAATTTGGGGAATTTCAAGTAAACCGGGAGCGAAAAAAAATTTTTTTCAAAGGAAATTCAATTTAAAAAAAAATGTCGCAAGCGGCGGATTTTTTTATTACTTTCTTTTCCACATCTCTAGGAACTCAATAAAAAAAATCCCAGGAAAATCCGTCCACTATAAACTTCGTTCCACCTTACGAGTATTTTTTGTGTAATGGCACTCGACTATAGTGTATTTGCAGTTGTAGTAAATTGATGTATGTAGTATCTTGAAAAATAATTAGGAATTACTCTGTAGTAGCCACGGAGTCTCGATTTATGCCCGGTTAATGTTCGCTAAGGTATCGGACGTAAAGAATAGCACCATCCCATATCTTCCCGTGGGTGTCGTAAGAGGCGACTAAAGGACTTGCCAGAAAATGGGCAGCAGCGTTCTCTGTGCTTTTGTAACAACCCTACTGCGATTGCCAACCCGCCTGCCGAAGCGTGGCGATTATGGCAAAACCCCCCAAAATGTCAATGTGGCGACACTTGGGGGAGGCCTATGTCCAGCAGTGGACGTCTTTTGGGCTGAAATGATGAATGATGAATGGCAATAAGCTCCCCCTATTACAGGAGCCTTAAACATAGCTGGCGAAATGTGACTGTGTACTATTAGGTACACGGGTTTTGTTATTTTGAAAAAGTATAAGATGTTCACCCACAGTATAGTTTGATAATTTTAGGTGATAATCAAAACAGAACTATTTCCAATTATAAATGATTGACTAGAACATTTATTGCGTTTTGTGCTTATCCGTAATATTTCCTATACTAACTTAAGGAAAAAAAGTCGGGAGTATTTAAAAAAAAATGTAATACGTTTGTGTGGTTTTTCGACCTGTTTAATCCAGTTGAGGAGCTAAAGTGCTGCCAATAATAAATGGATTCAAGTAACCATTAAAAAGTCCAAAAGAAAAGAGTATTTCATACTGTTTTTCATTTGCGTCTGGCGTCGCAGTCAAGGCGGATATAAGTAAAGAAATATGAAACATGCCTATTAAGGGATTTTAAAATAACCTTAACATAAACAATATAACTGCAAGGCCAAGTGTTTTGTTTTATTTTTTGTTTTTTAAAATTAATGGATAAATTTATTTTAAGTTACAATGGACATGGTTGTAAAATCTTGGTTTTTAAAATGGTGTTTTTTACATAAATGACCAAATAAGTGCATTTAAAAGTCCTTCACTGCTGATAACAATAATAATTAAACATACATCCTTAACAATCGGCCCTGCTACCAAATCGCTGATAGTCTAATTTTTTTACCACTTTACCCAGCTGAGACCCGAGTAAGAGGGTAAGCTTTACGTGACCTTTGATTACGGAAAATAACAGGGCGACTAACCGGTCATATTGCATTAAGTGAACCATTATGAACTCCTTTTCTGAACCTCGCACTGCTCAAAATTTAATTAAATTAAGCTTACTGTTAACCAGTCAGCACCAGGCCTGGGCCAGCTTAGATTCTGCTCCATTCTGACGCCAGTATCCTGGTCCCATGAAGGGACCCGCCAATTTGGTTCCAGTGATGATGGAGTCATCAAAAATGTTGTGTAGTGGTTGAGGGCGAAGAAGTCTGAACTACCGTGAAGTGCTTTTATCTGTAAAACAAAATATGAACTTTATTCTTTAATTTATTCTTCTTCTTGTTTTTACCGATTTTCGCTTTGATGAGTATATCTTAACCTTCGTATACCCGCGCCTATACTCGCGTGCGGTCTCACAGACCGAAATTTCAGACGTCCATTACGTGATGTTTAAAAAAAAAAAAAAATACGCTGATTTTATGTTTTCTGGGGATATAGGTACTACTAAGTATCGTAAAAACTATAATTCACCGAGTATATAATGATCATTTACTGTGTAATAGCCTTTTACTGTAGTCTCTGAAAACTAGTTACATTTTTGTAAGAGGTTGTAAAATTTTAGGAAAGATACATTTTTTTCTTCTTAAACTTACAGTTTCTAAAAGATACCTTAGGAGCCATATAAACACGAATCATTTTAGACAAAAGCTTCATAATATAAATTCGAGTACAAAATCACTAAAGACAAATTTTGTAACACCTGTACTCGCGTCGGTCTCAGGTCGATGTATGCCTAATACGGCCATATTATGTGCTACTCGTACAAAGACTCTTTTAGTCCTGAAATGATTGTAGCAATAATAATGAAGCTATTAGGAAGAACAAAATGCTATCATTGATTATAAAAGAAAAAATCAAGAAAGAGTGTTTTATCGGTCTCACAGACCAACGTGCGGGTATAGGAAGGTTAACAAAACTACTAGGCTTAGCAGTTGGCCACGTTAATTGCGGCATCAGAAACGTTTTTTTTTTTAATACTAAATAGCCTTGCATTTAGCCGCAACTCGCCTTAAGTGAAGCCATGCACAGCAGGAGAAACACTTCTAAGACCAGCAAGAAGGTTACGGTCTGGTGAGCTTTAATCGATTAAAATGAAAGAATTTGCGACCTTACTGCTCTTTGATTAACGAATAGCAGGTGAATCCAGAGAAAAAAATATGTTTCGGTAAATTTTTTGGCATATTTACACCCAAAATTGCCCCAATGAAACGAGAATGACATCTCCTTTTTTAATTTACAGTATGTCATAACATACAAAATTTATACAAACCTCTTCAGCAGAGAAATATGGGAGACGTGACCGCGTGAATCCTTGGTGAAGGCTCATATTGTTAATCCGTTCACGAACAAAACTAGGATAGTCGCCAACATCCGAGTAAATTGGATGGGCATATATGCCTAACTGTGAAAAGAGAAACCAAATCGTTGCACTACCTTATTAGAAATATTGGTGCGTCATTTTGACCCATCAAGTTCGATGAACCCGTTGACTTTCGTAGTATTGGATTTAATAAACACTTAAGTGGAAAAGGATTTTGGGATCGTGCCCTCAGCACAAACCCATTTTATTATTTTAATTTATTTACAAGAGTGTTTGTTTAATAAAATCATGGTCATTATCATTCATTATTATTTTAACACGTCTTTGACATTATCTCGGGACCCTGGTAAAGGTCCGCGGACCTTTACCAGGGTCCCGAGATAATGTCCATTTGACACTGAGGTACCAACCGACAATTATTATTATTACTAACAAGTTTCACTCACATGCATTTGAAGATAATCCTCTGCAGCCTGAACGTCCCCAGGACTATTAGGGTCTTTAGGATCAGCCCAAAATGCATCCAGTGTTATAGCAACTTTACCTGAAAAACAATGTAATTGAATATTGTGTCACTATTGTTGCTATGGAAACCCATAACGGGCTCAAGGTGTTCAGCTAAAGCGGTGATAAACATTTTCCCAGACAGTTAATTAAGAACAACAATGTTATCCAATTAATGCAATTTATAATACAAGGAGATGATCATATTGTGGGTTGTAAAGGATCAGACAGTATCATAAAACATTAGATAACAGATTTTAACGGATTATTACGAAACAATGCAACAATGATAAAGAAAGTGAGTTAGTTAACGATTCAAAGAAATTTAAATCACAGTACCTTTCTGATAGGGTTTGAATTCCTTTTCATACATGCGGTAAACCCGAGCGTGAGATAGCAAAGTGTAGTGAGTACACAAATGGTCGCCAACACCACCTGACTTTAATGCTGGTACGAAGTAATCACGGCCATAACCCTGGGGCAAAGATAAAGATTAGGGAAATAATAAAAGGTGTAGCCAAACCAAAAGCTACAGTACAATACGATTTAATTTTGAGTAGCCTTAAATTCTTAAAATAATTCATATTCAGAATATACACTTATTATTGAATATATACTTAATAGTTCATCGCAGAAAAGTACTAGATCTATGTTTCCTCCACAAATTAATGACCTCTGACCGTCTGTTAAAAATTACAATAAATGTTCCTAGCAGGTTACCCAGGTCACATACCTATAATATGTTCAGGCAATCTATGCTTAGAACCAACTTAGGTGATAACTTCCAAGGCAACTAAATTGTATAACGTTACATGGCGCAAAGCTGAACTCGACATCAATCACGATATTCTTAAAATATTTAAAACGAAATTATATAAGCGATTCTGGTTAGAGGACACTTGAATTATCATTCCAATAATTTAATTAAGTTAATAAAATACTATCATAATTTTTAGTTAATATAATTTATATTCTATAGCTCGTGGCTAAGTAATTACAGCGGCACGGGTCGATCTTCAAGGCTAAGCCGTGCTTGCCGAGGTTCGTCCGTGGATGGGTGACCATAATTACATACCGAGTTTCCTCCGTGCCTCGGAAAGCACGTTAAGCCGTTGATCCCGGCTGTCATTTGTACATCTTTAACAGTCGTTACATGTATTCAGAAGCCAAAACTCTGACATCCAATCTTACCAGGGGGTATCGTATTACCCCGTTACTGGGTTGTGGAGGTCAGATAAGCAGTCACTTCATGTAAAATACTGGTACTCAGCTGCATCCGGTTAGACTGGAAGCCTTAGCCGAAGATTAAGATAATTTATATTCTATTTCTATTTTAATCTCACTATTTAATTTATCTGTACATTTTAAAATATTTTATTGTAATCATTAATCGCAAGATTGTATGTATTCCTAATTTTAATTTAATTTATTAGTATGTGTTCCTCGATAATGGGTAAGATGTGGTTACCTATAATTGAGTATGTGTTACATGTATTATACATATATTCTGTTCCAGATTTAGTTTTATATAAGAAATTGTAACACGAACTCGTTGGTAATCCAAAATAAATAAATAGTAGCATATTTAGGTTAGTAAGTAATTTACCAAAGTAGGTACGGAAACAGACCTTTAGATGGAAAAAACCGTTTACAAGATAGTAAAACTATATTACTTGGATTAAATTTGATTATTTTATAAAAACTTCGAATCAGACGCTTCTGATTCGAAATTTTAAAGCAATTAAAACGGATCGAATTGATGGATTGCTACGGTAAAAGTACTCAACGTGAAAATTAATTTTTTACAGTATTTCCATAATTGCCTTGTGATGAAAAATTACAATTTCTTTTGTAATCCATTTATAATGAGGTTGTCCAATTCTTTATCTGTTCTAATTAAACACGTATACTTACATTATAGCACTGTTGATGAGGCTCATTAATAGTTGTCCACATTTTGATTAAATCCCCATACAAATTAAATACGACCCTCGCGTAGTCCTCAAAATAGTCCACGATTTTCGGGTTGGACCAACCACCGAGGTCCATCAGCGGTGTGGGCATGTCCCAGTGGAATAAAGTTACTACAGGAGTGATGTTGGCTTTTATGAGTTCTTCAAATAACGTGCGGTAGTACTTTACGCCATCCTGGCTTATGTAGTTGTCCATACCAGTTGGGAGTATCCTGCGAGAAACTTTAAATTTATACTTTGTTTGGTTTTCGGTTAGGTAAGCAGTTACTGGGTCAAGGAGGTCCCATACGCAGTAACTCCATGTAAACTACTGATATTTGATATGGAAAATGCTATGAGATTATAATGATATGAAATTCAAATCGTAATTTTTCTTTTGGAATTATGGCTTCATGAGTGTACGTATTTTATCTATCTTTGATTTGAGAGAATTAAAAATTACGTATACAGTCAACGCTAAAAATTGGATTAAAAAAAATAGCGGAATATATGTGATAAAACTAAAATTAATACGATAATCTTTTTTTTTATAAATTCAAAAAGATATGAATATTCATTGAAGAATATCCACAGGGCTGCATACGGCGAACAAGCTAATTGGCAATTTAATGGAATAGGATCAAAGTGCAAAATTGCTAGCGTCATTATGCCTCTAAACTTATCTATCTAAATGCTAATTTCTTAAATAACAATTTTCGCTATAAAATGCGTGTCTGCTATTCCTGCTTCGTACACACGGCGACATATCAAGCTAAAGCTAAATTTTCCAGTATAACATGGCCTCGCTTTTGTATACATTTCCCGCACGATGAGAGATCCGCTTGAAATGGTTTAGTATACCATGATTGGTACCCGTGTGTGCGAGTTTTATGAATATTTTATCTTTTTTTTATATGTAGGTGAAGTGATCTGATTGTTCTTTTAAAATCCGTATAGTACTAGCAAATTGATACGGAAATCCATAAATATTAATTTATGTATTTATTATTTCTAACCGAAATAAATACCTTCCATAAATGGTCACCACCTTTTATGGAATATTTTTATTTCGGTTAAAGCCGCATCAAAATCCTTTACTAAAATTAAAAAAAAACCGTACTTCCTGCGCGAGTCGTACTCGCGCAGGAAGGGTTCCGTACCATTATTTATAAAAACGAGCAAAAAAAAAAATCACTTTTTTGTATGGGAGCCCCCCTTAAATATTTATTTTATTCTTTTTTTAGTATTTGTTGTTACAGCAGCAACCGAAATACATAATCTGTAGACATTTCAACAGGCTTACTATCACGGTTCATGAGATACAGCCTGATGACAGATGGACGGATGGACGGACGGACGGACGGACGGACGGCCGAAGTCTCAGTAATAGGGTCCCGTTCGACTCTTTGGGTACGGAACCCTAAAAACAACGATTCACAGACAGACACGAGAAGCAGCTTCAATTTACATAATGTTAATATGGAAAAGACCTTGGATCGTGGACGAGACGATATTTTTGGTCAAGATCAATAAACTAATAATGCGATATTTTCATATTAATAAATAGAAACAAATTACTGTTATTTTTAAGACTTTCATAAAATCTCAATGGGTCAGGTTGACAATGCTGATGATAATTGATGGCATTATTATTATTTTCGGTATCTAAATAAGGAGCAATGTCTTCTAGATGACTTAAGGGGAACAGAATTAACGGTAAAAAAATACAAAAGAGATTTT
Source organism: Cerastis rubricosa (assembly GCA_949152445.1). Classification (NCBI taxonomy): domain Eukaryota; kingdom Metazoa; phylum Arthropoda; class Insecta; order Lepidoptera; family Noctuidae; genus Cerastis; species Cerastis rubricosa. The sequence goes on from OX424532.1 coordinate 8,959,726, forward strand.
TGGTCTAGGTAACGGCTAGATATCCTACATACTAAACTAAATCCAAAGTTTAGTATGTAGGATATCCAATGTTCATTGATATAATAATTTACAAGATAAATAATTTAAGTTCTGTTGTAATTTAAGTATTTAGCGAAAAAACAACGAACGCTCAATTAAATTAGTTTAATTCTTACTACTCTTCTAAGTTTTGATTATTGGTATTGAAACAATATTTCACATTATTTTCATTTTAATACATAGAAAAGACAATTGCATGTAAGTACCTACACTAGTTACTTCATGATCTTTTACCTCGACTTTGTAGGGTTTACATTTATTTATACGCTGTTTGAATAACTGGCCGTTTTTTAAACACATCATATAACATAAATTTTCATCATATATTTTCCCACGAAGAAAATACCAGACAGTGAATTGAAATATTCTTATACAATTCTTACCTGGGCCACGAAACAGACAATCTGTAGTAATTCACCCCTATGCTCTTGATCATTTCAATGTCATCCATGAAGCGATGGTAAGAATCAGCAGCTACATCACCGTTCGTACCGTCCACAGTATAGTTAGGGTGGTTGTGAAGGTAGGTGTCCCACATACTTTCGCCTTTGCCTGAAGAAAAATATTCAGGTTAACCCTTATCTAAATATACGAAAGAAAAGGACACTAGGACATCAATGCACAAACGGTTACCACCGGTTTTTTTTAAATGATATACTGAAAAACGGGGCAACGGGTTTAGGCGCAGAAGGCCTAATTCTCAAAATGACAACAGATTCCCAAAAGGACAAGTTCTCAAAATGGCCAAGTCTCTTAAAGCCTAATTCTCTGAATGGCCATTTCTCTGAAAGCCTAATTCTCTGAATGGCCAATTCTATAAATGGCTCATTATAAAAATTATAAATTTTCACAAATGAAAACAAAATCTAACCTCCTTCGTTCCATCCTCCTTCAATTTGAAATGCAGCCGAAGCGACTCCGAATATGAAATCATCCGGGAAGGAGTAATTGCTCACCCCGGAGTTCACTCCTAGGCTCGCCCTCGCACATTGGAGCAAGCTATATAGTACAAAAGAAACCAATATTATATGAGGTTAAGTTTAACTAGCTAGCGATACTCAACAGAGTTAATGGGTATTGATATACAAGGTGTTCAGTATGGTGTCGGACGTAAAGAATAGCACCACCCATATCTTCCCGTGGGTGTCGTAAGAGGCGACTAAGGGATTTGCCAGAGAATGGGCAGCAGCGTTCTCTGTGCTTTTGTAATAACAGTACTGCGATCGCCAACCCGCCTGCCAAGCGTGGCGATTATGGTAAAACCCCCCAAAATGCCAATGTGGCACTTGGTGGAGGCCTATGTCCAGCAGTGGACGTTTTTTGGGCTAAAATGATGATGATGATGATATACAAGGTGTTTTTTTACAAAAAATGCTAATGATTCTCGACCCGATTCAATTATAAAATGGGTACGTATTTTTTTTTATATTTTATATTTACGGAAATCGGTAATGAACCACCCGTGTTCTAAACGCGACCCGTCTGATCCTCGCCTTTAAACCATGCTTACACACATATAAAAAAACTGAAACGTTGGTTGTTTTGATAATTTCTTATTGCCTAAACCACGTTAAGGGAGTTATCTTGAAATACTGACAAATTGAAACAACAAAAAAAGGAGTGTTTTTTTTAATTATTAACTAGGTACCGTAATTTATATTGATTATTTATGTATTTTGTGACAAAATCCTGAATTTTGACGAGGATGCAAAACAACACCTTGTAAAACCACGATAAAACAAAAACAAAAAATATTAGATTATCTTTTGGGATCTTAGGTATTGTATTTAAACAACTCGTGGCTTAGTAATAACAGCCAGTCGAGTCGATCTTTAGGTTATTGCCTAAGTTAGTCCGAGTAGTACCGAATTTACTCCGTGCCTCGGAAAGCACGTTAAGCCGATGGTCCCTGCTGTCGGCGGAAAACTTTCGGCAGTCGTTACAGGTCACTAGCCCGAAAGTCTGTCAACCGGTCTTACTAAGGGGTATCGTATTAGCCAGTACTAACAGGGTTATGGAGGTTGGATAGGATGTGGCACCATGTAAAATACTGGTATTCAGTTGCATCCGGTAAGACTGGAAGCTGACCCAACATAGTTGAAGAAAAGCTAGGCAAATGATGATGATAAAGTAGGGTCGTTTCTTGAAGTTTGTCAGTTTAATTGTTTTATGGTGTTAATTTATCTATATCCATCATGTCTATCGACTTCGCCTAGCTTAATAAAATTGAATTGAATAAAAATCAATTATGAGAATATTTCTATTAATAAAGTGCGGTGTCAGTTAAGATTTATTGTTGGGATTGCGATCAATTGTTCGGTTTTCGAGGTATGGTCACGTGATGTGGAGGAATGAGGAAAATGTCATAAAGAAAAGTTTTGAGTAGAGTAGTCCTCTACTCTACCACCTGTTCATCGTTTCTTCCTAGAAACGATGAACTGGTGACAGCTGAGATGACGAGTAATAGAGAAGTATGGAAGAAGAAGACATATTGCGCCGAGCCCAAATATTGAGAAAATTGGGATAAGGGCAAGAAAGTGAAAATAACGTCAATTCTACTTATTTTTCACTGATAATGATAACTAGCGACTCACTATTGCTTTGCACGGGTACAATATCGACTTGTCAAAATATCGAGATTTCTATACAATATCAAAATTTAATTTAAAAATACACCACAAAACATAAAAACCTTCTGGAAAAAAATCTCTAAATAATGTTGAAAACCGTCTCAAAATCCGTTATGTGGTTTAAAAGACCTAAGCGATCTTACACTAACACCATAAGCGAATTTGTTCTATAGTATGTTTGTGTAGATGATAAATAAGTCTAAAACGCCCATTGTCTTTTTGCTAAGTTATTGCAAAATCAAAATAATTACTTTACATAGGCCTACATAGACGTTTAGACATAGGTTGACAAAAGGTGCACGGTTCGGATTGGTCGTTTCCTATGGAGAAGAACCATGGTTACTCTTTTAAAATCATTTGTTTTTACAATATTTGAATGTTACAGATTTAGTACTTAAGTGTGGGAGGACAACGTAGGCCCGAAAATAGGTCGTTGTTTACTACAATTTACTAATTGTGAACAAGATAAAACAAATAAAAAAAATACGAAATGCGATGATGTAACCCATACAAATTTTAAATTTTACTAACATATAGATCGAGTTTAACTGAAGTTCACGGTTAAATTTAGTATGAAAGTGAAAAGTTCGTTAGAGCTCCTAGACAATTTCAAAAAAATAGTCATAGTAATATCGTTATAGTAGTCATTCATAAGCTATTTGCATTTCTTTTGAATAAGCGAATGCAGTGATATTTACCTCGTAGTCTTTGTTTTTGAGGATTTTTTAAAAAAATTAGCACTATACGCAAGAGACTAAAAAACATTTAAATCCACTATTCCATTTTGCCCTAAGTTTTTTAGCCGCACAAAAAATTTACTTCACAAAATTTCATGAGGTTCGATTCCTAGCTTGCAAAAAATTTTAAGTAACTTTTATTTAAGGAATTGTTAGCAGTAGTCTCAGGCTCAATTTTTGGTTAGTCGATGGCAAAAGGCTCCGCCACTTTCACATAGAAATAATTCTATACGTGTTTTATTTCGACAATTTTGGCACGGAACAGGAAAAAATATAAACACAGATAAGTTCGATTAACATAACACCAAAACAATGTTTTATCCAACACGAAATTACGAATTTTTTACACTTAAACCCACATATTCACGATAGTTACAATAACAATCCACGTTAAACACCACACTTTATGAATATTCGAAAAAAAAACACATCACATCGATCTCACCTGAGAGTCACTAAAATTGCTCTGATCAGGGCGACTCCACTCGAGCTCCGCATTGTGCTAACTAAAACAAGGCACAGGTGCCTCAACCTACTCAATGCGACAATCTTAATTATTACATTATAACTACGGAATAACCTCGGGGCTTCCTGGCAAACGGAAAGGTTGCAGCGGCAAATACATCGATATCTTTAAAAATTATGTATGTGACCGCGAAGTAGGAATATTGATTTGTTTCCAATAAAATGATTACTGATTGGACTGTTTTTCTGCGGTTGTGTGCGTCAGTTTAGGATATGTTTACGTCAGGCGCATAATTTTTGAAGGAACTTGACATTTCCGGATTGCAGCCAGCCACCAAGGTTTTCCAAAACTGTAGGAATGATCAAGTGGCACATGCAGCTCATATGACAGGAGGAAGCTCTTTACAAAACCTTCAAAAGGTTCGTTGCACTTTCCGTTTTATGTTGTTTCCAGTCCCGTTTGGCAGGATACTAACACGTAATTTGCTATAAATAAATATGCTGGGTTCCTCAAAATATAACTGGTGAAATATTATGAGTGAACTAAAGGTTCACTCTTTGAGGCATAATTACCCATAAAATTATTAGTTTTGTAAGCCCGTTATGTTTAATTTTTGGTGTACAATAAAGTTTTATTCTATTCTATTCTATTAACGATGTTATGTTTTGTTCAATTATTGGAATCATGGTGTAACAAACAAAAATGTACAAACATGCTCATACAGTGTCTAACGTCAAACTTCAGGATTTTATATTCGTGCAGCCTCAACACTTAGAAACATGATTTTGTGATAGTAAGGGAAATATCGAAATGCGATAAATAAATAGTATTGAAACCATTTAATTTACCATAAAGGTAAGCGTTGTTTTAATTTTTTTTCCAAAGAACTTGTTTATGTTTGTTATAGTTATGTTTGGGGTTGAAAGATTAGGGCTATGGTATTGGAGTCTTAATCTTTCGAGAAAAAGCCAAGCGGTTGTTTGAAATGGTTGATTCTTCAGACCAAACCAGACCAGAGGGTTGACCTTTTTTTTGGATCTCAACGTGGCAATGCTACTAGCGTTCTGGGTACTTTTTAGTGTTGTCAGAGATACGGACGAATTTAATAAAATTAAGGAAATCCGTTTATTCATTTTCAAACATGTTATTTACATTTTTTTTTAATAGTAGCTCACCGGCATCGGGAGCAGGGTCCGGACTGCCGATTGTCAGGAATCTTGAGTGACGAACCTCCTAACAATAAGCTCCTTGTCCAGAAGTACTGCTTTCTGAATCAAGCCCTTGATCCAGCTGCCAAGCGAAAGACTCCTCAGATGTTGGTCGAGGCTCTTGGTTATTAAGTCATTGGTCGACACTATTAAATTATTATTAATAGCAGATTATCGAAAGCCTTCCACAGCATCCAACACTCCGAAATATTCAAATCTTCAAATAGTAAGGTTAAGGTTACCAAGGTTATCTTGCAATATCAATAAAGGAACAGGTTAACAGATTTCAAAGCGCTCAGATCCGTGGTGATTTTGCTTGAATCATAGTTCACTCTTCCCTCTTTCAAACCCAATCTCCCAACAAAATGGATTGCATCTGTGCTTGTGGATCATGATTTTTTTGCGAGGGATTATTATATATATAAAACGTTTAACAAAAAGAATATATACATACTTAAGGGTGTGCTACAAACGCACGATTCGCTATTACGATGTTTGTCCAATGGAGAAACATGTTCAGTTTGATGGTCTGTAGCACAGCGCTAAGTATGTATACACCCTTTTTGTTACATGTTGTATAAAAATCTCGAGTCACAGTTTTGTTACCGAACTCCTCCGAAACGGCTTGACCGATTTTTATGTTTTTTTTTTGTGTGTATTTCGTAGGTCTGATAATAGGTCGTAGCTATATTTTTCTGACACATCCATTTCAAAATTTTCACAACAACTACTTATTTATGATAATAAAAAAATAGAGATCAAATGATAGAACAGATATGACACGTGTTAATTTACAGCCGGCACACAGTACTAATCACTACCTCGCAACAAAAAAAAAAAAACAAATGGACGAGTGCAGAAACCTGAAGGTCATTCCCTCACCGTAGCTTTTCTCGCCAATATTGATACTTCTGAAACATTCTGGAAAACTGGTGAAACCCCCAAATACCTATTAGTTCTGCGAATGTCTACATTACAAACCAATTTGCCATGTTTTAATAACGCCTGCGATGGGTATTCAGTAGGAATGTGCTTAGCTCTTAGTATGAACAAGGCACAAGACATCACTTATACTTACTTGTTAAATGATTATGTTTTATGTTAATAAGGTTCTTTTCCCAACGGCAAACAGTATTTCATCATCATCATCATCATTATCAGCCTATAATGTTCCCACTGATGGGACACAGGCCTCCTCTCTGTGAGAGGGAGAAAGGGAGTGGTCTGTCAGTAATCTACCACGCGGGCCCAGTGCGGGTTGGTAGATGTCACATATCTTCGAATTTTCAGTTCTAGCCATTTTTTAGTTTATTCCCTCACGATGTTTTCACCAATTGTCGAAGTTTCAAACGATTTTTTTTAAAGAGAGCAACATCATCACCTTCTTTCTTTCCCAGGGGTCGCTATACATATCTATTTACACAGATGCAGAGGCTATCATCATCATCATATCAGCCCGGAATCCCTGCTGAGTATAGGCCCCATACAAATAAGGTGGAACCATACAAATAAGTATTGTATGGCAACTTAACTAAGTTGTAACCAATACAGTCAAAAACGTTTTTTTTTTTAGTTGATAAATAAAACAAAGGGCTATTTTAAAACTAAGCTATTCAAAGATCTAAATCGTTTTGATGATTCGAAGATATCCGCGTTTCTGTTCCATTTTTACACGTCGGACACACAATGACGCAGTGACTTGTTATTGATTGTACAATGAATCATCATCAGCCTATAATATCCCCACTGCTGGGACACAGGCCTCCTCTCAATGAGAGGGAGCGGGCTGTTATCCACCACGCGGGCCCAGTGCGGGTTGGCATTAGTATTATTGATTGTACAATGAATACGACATTATTATTGTGCGATCTCTTACTCCATCACACAGAAATCGGGTGTATGTCGGGCGCGTCTCGGGTCGTGTCCGTCGCGTGAGACTCTGTTCGGCTGTTCATTGCCTTTACACACAACGCGGCTGTGTGCGGCAGCGAGTCGGGCGCGGCCCACTTGTTAATGTGAGCTGGTGCTACGACAAACCAGCATTTTAAACTATAAAACTTATTTTTTAGTTTTTGTCACTAAACTATTTATTATTCTACAATTTTTTGATAAGAGATTTTTTTCACATAACCAATAACGATACGCACCACGTTCGACCCGCGCCCGCGTCAGTATGAGTGTTTGTCGGAGAATACGCGACATGAGTACAGTGACGGCAAATAAACGATATAGATCTTTAGAGCCAACTTTATATTATCTTTATGTGGAGTTTACAATGCACTTGGACTTGAGACTGCATTCTGGACCGAGGGTGGCTTGATGAAGTCAAAGTCAATTCGACGTGTGCGCACTATGTTGGCATAGTTCTTCGATGACAGCTTCGGTGTTCGCGTTCTATTTGGACTGTCATAATCCACTTTGAATAAGCCGTACTGGATGCTGGAAAAAAAAAAAACATTAATAACAAATATTTACTTAAATTATAATTCGTTTATAAGAACATGATTACCCTTAAAAGTATTTTATATGAGCCTAATAAGGTGCGAATAGGGCGCTATTTAAGGTATCGGTGGGTAAATTTCATGGATGATGAAGGAGAGGCTGGGCAATCGACACGGTATAATAGAAGAAAAAAAGGTGTTGTGCCGACTCCAAGCAAAATGGGACAAGGAGAACTTGTCTTGCATACGAGCCTGGCTGTTTTAATTACACTAATCGTAGAGAATGTGAAAAACTTACGTATAGCCGCTTCCCCATTCAAAGTCATCCATAAGACTCCAGCAGAAATATCCTTTGACGTTGACGCCATCTTCATGTATAGCTAGCAGCAGTTGGTTGAGGTACTCATTGAAGTAAGAAACTCTCTCATAGTCCTCAGTTTGTCCCTGGTCAGTCAATCCATTTTCAGTTATAATTATTGGGATTTTCTTCAGCATTGTATAGTTGATTTGAAGCCAGTTGAGGAGTTTTCGGAAGCCTGGTGGATAAATCTAGGACAAGTAAAAATAATAAGCAAAAACATTTTTGCAACAAAAAATTGAATTCTCAAAACAACACTAAAAAGCGGAAAATAAGTTTACTTTCATTTCTGTGTTTCACCCTTTTTTTTATCGGTATTTTTTTGCAAAAATTGTTTTTATTTTACCCTTTTTAGTGGTAGTCACACAAATAGTTGTCAATTTTTCATTCAAGCTAGAAGTTTTATTAGCACATCATCCACGTAGATGAAGAAGAAAAAATGCATTTTATAAATCGTGCTTATTAGTGATCCTAAGTTTTCTACTACTTTCTCTATTTCTATTCGTGAGAACCTGTAATTGGCTCTATGTATCATATACAATTGTTATCCATCTGTTACAGCTGTTGGTTCTCCTATGATTAAATAAATAAATTAAATAAATAGAGTATAACTCATATAGCACCAAAGCAAGGTTTATGCAATTTAAAAGTAAGTAATTTTTTTTTAAATTAAGGTTTTATTTACCGCGAACCCGTCAGGCGTGGTCCAAGATTGATCGAATTCCGCCTTGACTTGCGTATCATGGGACAAAGAAGGAACCTTCCAGTCAGGTTCCATTGATGATGGAGACGCTAACAGTGTGGTGTAGTGGTTTAGACCAAAGAAGTCTGCGCTTCCTTGAACTGCTTTCACCTGGAAATAGAATGAATACCAACATAATTCCTTTGTAGATAAATACTTAAATGTGTGGATATTTTTGCGTCTGGCCAGAATTGAAACCAAAAGCGAAATCGTTAGTTCCTGGCTTATAACAATATTCCAATTTCATTGATATTATTCCCATTTAAACGATAGGGTAAACTTGCCTAATTCGTACCCCTTAAGAGAAAACCATCATATTTAAGAAATTAGGAAAGATAAATTAGTTTTAATTAAAAGCAATTTTTGTTTGCTAAATGCTTTATTGTTTCTATAATCAAATTTAACATAAAACTTAAAAACTACAAAAAAAATAAACGATTTAAAAAAATCTAAAAAATGTACGATTTAAGATCATTCATCCCAAATCGTACTGCTATATCCTTAATTCGTACTTTGAGATCTATTCATTGGTCATACAGTATTGAGAATCAGCATCATAATCAACAATGTGTTATTAAAGCAAGTAGTAATTCATAACAAATTCGACGGATGGTCTCGCCAATTCTAGGCAATCATCGCAGTTATAACTAAATCGTACCAGTACGTTTTAAGAACTTAAGTCGAAGTACGAAATAGGAGCAAGAGCCAAATAAATTTTAAATTTACCCCCAAAAAAATTGACAACAGTTACGCGTATGATAACACGTCAGATTAAATCGCAAAGATACACAATAATACGTATCAAATCGTAAAATAGGTTAACACGACCTAATTTGAATAAAACTCTTACGAAATGTATAAAAATATTACAGCAATAGTTGAAAAAAACTTTCTTTTTCAATATTTTTGTCGAGAACGGCTTCACAGGTGCCATTTGTCTGGTGGTAGAATGGCCGACTGTTATATCTATTTTTTGACACTAGAGGCGCTGCTAGCTGTTACCGAAGCCGAGTTTTAAGTGGAGTACGAATTTGGCGTAAGTACGAATTAAGCAAGTTTACCCTATACTTTATTTAAGTACTTTTAAAAATTCATACATATATTTAAAGCAGATTCGACTCTTAGTATTATTTATAAACAGGATGCACAAGTAAAAACATACGTTATACAAACCTCTTCAGGAGTGAAATATGGGAGTCGTGACCGCGAGTATCCTTGTTCACGACTCATATTGTTAATCCGTTCACGAACAAAATTAGGATAGTCACCGACATCCGAGTATATCGGATGAGCTAACAATCCTACCTGAAAAAGGCAATAAAAATATTTAGAAACTTACTGAGATTGGACTTTTGAGTAAATTTTGAGAATGTGCGAAGTAGAGAATTATTTTAAATCTCTCTCTAAAAATTATCATATGCTTAAAAAGGTAGCACTCAATAAAAATAATACCTCTTTTCAAATGTTAAGTTTACTTTTTGCAATTAAAGCAAACAGATTGTTAAGGTACTAACATGCATTTGAAGTAAGTCCTCTGACGCTTTGACATCCTCAGGTTTATTGGAGTCTTTCGGTTTAGCCCAAGCGGCATCTAGCACGATTGATACTTTTCCTGAAAAACAAACGCAATTGATTTTTTTAAACAGTTGCTCAAAAAGTGGTGTATTGCAGGGACTTAGAGCGTTCGGGATGTGGGCTATTACATACTCGAGCTTTTTCTTTACCTTTTCCTAATTCGTGCGTTCTCTTTCCCAACTGTCAAAATAATGTCTATTAAAAAGAAAAAACCAACCACAAAGTTTTCACTTAAAAAAATCATAGAAGTTTTATGATTCATGCAAATATTTCTAAAAAAGAAGCTACTAATTTGTTTCAATATCAGATTTAATGATTTGATTCAATGAGTTAGGTTAGGTTTAATAAAAAAAAATCTACTGAAGACTGGGCTGTATGGGGCATAAAAAAATCTCTGCTTATTCTTTTACGATTGGCGCCATTTTACAAAAATGATCTTTATTAAATTGCTTTATTTTTTCGCAACTGTATTAAAAATAGTTGTTCAGTACACGTGCGGAACCGTCATTGCAACTTGTTCCGACTGTCAACCCTTACCTTCGGCTGCGCCTAGGCTCGGGTAGACATTTCTCGGAACTCTTTGCAATAACAGGCTTTCCGCACTCGTAATGAAATAAACTATACCGTGTAAAGCATGCAAGAAAAAATGCGCCACCCACTGTGACTTGGGACAAGGGTAGGAAGATGATGATGCGAGCTGCAAACTTGTACGGGTTAGCACTGACATTTCTCTAATAGTAGTTGTTAAATAACAAAACCGACCCGAAGCAATGACGGCAGTGCTGATTAATACAGACTCGATATTTTTCAGAATAAATCATCGCTGTGGGGTTGGAACTTTGTAACAAAGTTAGCGAAAGTAAGGAAAAATCGCTCAAGTGCGAGTCATACTCACAAGCACACAGGGTCCCGTAGCACCAAACAATATATAAAAATATTTCAGCTCTCATTTATGTTATATTGTGTTACATTAAATAGCAAAACTAAATTTGTATTTCATAGTATGTTCATAGACAAACAAAGCTACTGCTGCAGTTTGATGAAAAGTCCCATATCTCAAAAACTAAACATCAAATCTTAATGACACCAATTTTCGTTGAAAACATTTTTCAGAATTTTCCTCTTCTTACTTTAGAAATTAGAGGGGGGACACATTTTACCACCGGAAGTGTCTATCTTTCAAACGATTGACTTTGAGAAAAATCTAACTAATCTACAGCAACAATATTAGCAGACTATCGCTATCTAACATTATTCCAGCAATAAAAACGCTTACTTTTACTTTCTCTTCTCTTCTCTTTTACTTTCTTTACCTGGGACTAGGCACAAGGACTACAATCTTCGAGGATGCCGAAAGAAACTTTAAAATGGCTCTGAATACTTCTCTTCTTTTCTAGTACTTAATATAATACATAATAATTATGATATTATCACACGTTACCTTGCTGATGTGGTTTAAATTCCTTTTCATACAAGCGATAAGCCCGAGCATGGGCTAGCAAGCTGTTGTGGGTACATAAATACACCCCGATTCCGTGTGAATCCAAAGCTGGTGCATTTAAACAAAGCCCATAACTCTGAGAAATAAAAATATCGTATTACTAACCTGTTTCTCATAAGTAATCAATCGTATTTTGTATCTGTCTGAAACACACAATTAATTATGTACAGTTTTCACTAAACTTGCAAGACCGCTCAATTTACTTCATCAATTCAGCCGAAAGACGTCCACTGCTGGACATAGGCCTCCCCCAAGTGCCGCCATATTGACCGGTCCCGTGCGACTCGCATCCAGCGGATCCCCGCAACCCTCACTAGGTCATCGTTCCAAATCAGTGGCAATGTACTTACAGCCAAGCAATTCCAATGAGGTTCGTTTATCGTTAGCCACATTTTGACTAAATGACCGAACAACCTGAACACTACCCGAGCATAGTCCTCGAAATAGTCGACTACTTTTGGGTTGGTCCAGCCGCCGAGATCCATCAGTGGTGTGGGCAAGTCCCAGTGGAACAAAGTGACTAGAGGAGTTATGTTGTCTTTTAGCAGTTCTTCAAAAATAGTACGGTAGTACTTTACACCTTCTTGATTAATATTGTTGTCAGTACCATTAGGAAGTATCCTGGAAATAAAAGTAATAAAATAAAATAGTTTGTCTTTGGGCTGCAAAAACTACAGTTATGGAATTAAACATAACTAGTAGTATTCTCATGCAAGCTAAGAGCACACGCACGTAATAACACAGAAATAAAGAATTCATATTTTATTAATTTAGATCATGATAAAACAATGGCTAGTTTAATAACGCTCTTAATTATTATAAGGCATCAACGTCAGAGTTAAATAAATGCTCATGACAAAAATAAAACAAACCTCGTGGTGAGATAACCTAAAGATTTAAATAGAAGATTGAATAAACATCCTACCTGGGCCACGATATAGACATTCTATAGGCACTGACGCCTAAACTTTTAATCAATTCAATGTCTTCTCTCCAGAGGTGGTAAGAGTCATCGGCAACATCTCCGTTCTTATGGTCAGAGGTAAATGTAGGGTGCTCGTGGAGGTATGTGTCCCATATACTTTCGCCTTTGCATGTGGAATCAAACAGAATAATATTAAGAAGATAGCATTTGTGATTTGGTTTTAATATTATCCCTATATTCAAAGGTTTAAAAATATTTAACACAAACTAAGTTAAAATAGTTCAAAAATCAAATAATCCTACCTCCTTCGTTCCATCCTCCTTCAATTTGATATGCAGCCGTAGACACTCCGAAAATGAAATCATCCGGGAAGGTGTAATTGCTAACCCCGGAGTGCACGACTGGGCCTCCTCTTGCGAATTGCAGGAAGCTGAATATAAAAATGACGGTTTAGAAAACTCCATTAAGTTATCATCATCATTTTCTTGCCATTTTTCCGTTTAACTCGGGGTCGACGTAATATGTTGTCTTGTTCCAGATCAACCGTCACTCCTTTTTTCACTTTTAATGAAAAATTACTGCATAAGAACACTTTGCAAAACATAATTCACCATTGCATTTAATTTCGCGTCACTTAATAATTTTGCTTGAACTGGTATACTACTTCTCAAACTTTAGGACCCAATGACCAGCTCGGTCTGGGTCGTAGTCAGTCCGAAATAGTCCAGCAAGTGAAAAATAACAGCTTAGGCCAAGGAAAAGGAAATATCACTAGCTGGCTCGGTCTTACCCAAGAGTCATCAATAGTGCTCTGTATTGAACGACCCCTCCCGAGTTCCACATGTTATTAACTGAAACAACGCTTGGATATTTTTACCTATTTAATGCTTAAAATGAAATCAATCATATTAATTACGGAAATATAATAAGTTACAATCCATAAATTATATAATTTAATAAGTCAACGACAACGCTAAAGGTTACTCTGGCATTAACATTAAAATAGATTGATTTGTAGAGCACTTACGAGTATGTAATTTGTTACAAATAGTAGGCAATAACTCAAAGAATAATCGTCCTCAGTTTTCCGTCGGCGCAAGAGATACTATTATAGTGAGCAAGTGCGTGCGCAGAAACAGGTGCATTGTTTCTTCCCTCAGTCTCATGGTCCGATGGGACGACAATCCGACAGGACCAGTGAGAGATCTGGCGTAGGACCGAGGCATTATGAATATCATACGTCGAGTCATTTAGTTCCCTACAAAATGGTTGAGTTAAATGATGGGTGATCCATGTGTCATGTTCGTGCCTGTAACTGACCTACTTCTTTTAAATAAGTGGTTTTGATTTGATTTGTTTTTATCAACCGGGCACAAATCCAGACTCTGTGGCTGCTTTTGAGAAATTCCGGATGGAAAAACCCCTTAACACTTTGCCCGACCCGGGAATCGAACTCAGGACTTCATGCTCATGCAGCTTTATGGTCAACTTGTGACCCTACCACATGACCTGGGTTTCTGGATCTGTTGAGTTTAAATGCCAACTTGAGAAACTAACTTACTTTACAAATCTTATTCAAGATCTGCTGAATTGGTAACACGCTTCTGTTAAACATTCTTAATCAAAACCTTGCCATAATGTTGTACAGCACAATCAACCATACATGGTTGACATGGTTCACCTGGTTGACATAACATAACATCTTGCCTGTATTTCCCCGAAGACTTACACATCCACATTTTGCAAAATGCACCGAAAAAATAAAACAGTAAAGGGCAAAACGCATAAACACGCAGTGACTTGACTAGATTGTCATGGTCCACTCACAGAATAAAATTTCAATCTTTGAAGCAAACTTATTTATTTAAGTAGAGTTTTTAATGCGCTTAGGCTTGATAAAGTATTGTGGACTAACGGTGGCTTGATATAGTAGAGTTAATTCGACGTGTGCGCACGATGTTGGCATAGTTCTTCGATGACAGCTTCGGTGTTCGCGTTCTATTTGGACTGTCGTAATCCACTTTGAACAAGCCAAATTTTACCCTGGAAAATAAAATTTATATGATAATGGTGATTTTTAACTAAATAACTTATGTAACGCGAGTGCTTAAAGACTCCTTGGTGGTTCGTGGCCTGTATGCCATAAAACCTCCACCGTGGAGGAACCGTTTGGTGACAGAGAATGTCATTGGGGATTAGGAGAATAGTTTTATACGAGTTATGATGTGATTTTTCTTGTAAACTGTAATAAATGTGTCTTAACGTATTAGACTACTATTTACTTCAGTATTATCGTTACACATATTTATTTACGGGAATTATATGATAAGACTTTAATTTACTTTTATTGCTAAGCCAAAATGCTGAACGTTCTTAGATCGCCACTATTTTATGGCACGTACAAAATTGTAAGGCCATCACGCGACGTCGCGTGAACAACCACCGCAAAACAGGCCGCGCGACGTCGCGTAATGGTGCAATCAACGTGTTAAGGTATTTTACCCGTATTACTTTCGCTTTATTATTACTAACTGTTCACTTCAGAGAATTAAGCCTAAATCTCAGAATAAATTATAACTTGCAAGTTGCACGTAAATTGCAGCGCTATTTGTAATAATGTTTGATGAAAATAGTGTATGGCTATAACGAAAAGGAGGCGGCAAAAACTGCCAAGCACCAAAATATCCTTTAGTTCTGAGATGTCAATATCGTAAGTTACCTTTTTTAGTTAGTTCTTTTATTAGTTATCTCTTCGGAAACTTTCGCGTAAACTTGTGCTGTCCTGGGTTCCGGGTCCTACGCCATTGCCCTCAGTATACCTATTGTGAAGGAAGTGAAAAACTTACGTATAACCGTCTGTCCATTCCATGTCATCCATAAGACTCCAGCAGAAATATCCTTTGACATTGACCCCATCTTCATATATAGCTAGCAGCAGTTGGTAAAGATAGTCGTTATAATAAGAAACTCTCTCATAGTCTTCAGTTTGTCCCTTGTCAGTCATTCCGTTCTCAGTTACAATTATTGGGATTTTCTTAAATATTTTGTAGGTGTTTTGAAGCCAGTTGAGAAGTTTTCGAAAGCCTGGTGGGTAAACCTGCGAAAGTTGTAAAGAATACAATTAAAAATTTAAAATCTCTGTTGGGGTCGACTTCCAGTCTAACCGGTTGCAGCTGAGTATCAGTATTTTACATGAAGTGACTGCCTATCTGACCTCCACAACCCAGTGACTGGGTAATACGATACCCTTTGGTAAGACAACAATGTCAGACTTTCGGCTTCTGACTACTCGTAACGAATGTCAAAGATCTACAATTGACAGCCGGGACCAACAGCTTAACGTGCTTTCCAAGGCATGGAAGAAATAGCGTATAGAATTATGGTCACCCATTGACGGACCAATCTTGGCAAGTACGGCTTAACCTTGAAGATCGACCCGTGCGGCTGGTATTCTTTAGCAACGAGCTCCTCCTCCTTGTAAGGTGCCTAAGTAAACTTCGCTTAAATAAAACATAAATTAGGTATTTAATAGCTATCTTTTACCTATGGCTTCACCTACGTAGTGTCAGGTAGTTGGAAACATTTTATCAGGATCGAAAATGTTATATCCTAAACCAGGTAACAGTGGGTACTGGATTTGGAGAAATCCGTTTCGGCGTGAAATGGTAACAGACGGACGCATTGACTTTTAAATCTATAATATTAATAAAGTATGGATTTATTTACCGCTAGCCAGTCAACACCAGGCTTGGGCCAAGAGGGATCCTGCTCCATCTTGACGCCAGTGTCGTGGTGCAAAGAGGGCACCTTCCAGCCTGGTTCTATTGATGATGGAGATACTAAGAATGTAGTGTAGTGGTTGAGTCCAAAAAAGTCTGCGCTTCCTCGAAGTGCTTCTACCTGGACATGGGGTGAACATAACATAACATTACGCCTGTTATCCTGGAAGGGTTATGCAAAAGTGTACTTACCCAATAGGAGGGAATAGGGGGGGAGGTCATTAGGTTAATTTTAGGAAACAGGTTTTTTTCTAATATTGGAGATATTAGGGGTTAAAGTATGAAATAGCCGATTTGTACTGAAAAATTGAAATTAGTTTATTTTTATTTTATTTAATCAAAATAATTACCATTAAGGTATGATTCCGAACCACGCTGCACGCAGCAGTGTGGCCGCAACAGTGCTGTCGCGGCACTACTGGTCCCCATACAATCTCTATAAGCTTGTAAGCGATTACATTCCGAGCTAGGCAGCAATGTCGCGGCAGCAAAGTAGCGGCAGCACTGCTGCGCGTCAGTGTCACCCTACCGCCGCGACAGACCAGTAGTGACGCGTCTGCCACCGCAGCAAGATTACCTACGTGAATGTTGACAACAAAAGGATGAATTTCTCTGATTCAGAAGAGGAGCAGTTTATTAACTGTGTGACTTTATATCCAGCCCTTTACGATAGCAGTCATACTAATGATCTTAATAATTTAATAAAATAAAATATATGAAAATATATAATAAACTAACGAATACACAACAACGCATCACCATGAGCAGAGCGACACTGCCGCAATCAGCGTGGCAGGCAGCACTGCTGGGCAGCACCTTAGTGGCAGCGCTGCGGTAACAGCACTGCTGCTTGTTGCCGAGTTCGGAATCATACCTTTATTATCTATACATTGCTGATGATTCGACAAACTGTGTGAAAGCATTTTGTACTGCCTCCTGAGAAAAAAACTTTTCACCACTCCCGCACGAAAGAAGTGTCTTTCCTCAACGAAAACAGTGAGGAAAGTTGGTTTTTCCTCACTGTTCAAACAGTGAGGAAAGTAATGATCCCGTTCAGAAATTAACCTTGCCTGATTTTTTAATGTTAAGTTTTAAAGATATTTTAAAAAATAAATAATTTTATTCTTAGAATAGAAATATTTATAAGTTGAGATTAATGTTTTTTATAAAATTTATCAAACTATTGTAAGTGTATAAGTTCAGAAACATTAAAAAAGTTTAATAAAATATTGAAAAAATTACATCGTCAAATTTTGGATTATAATTTTTGAACGCACTCAAAGAAAGAAGCCTGTGAAAGAAGGACATTAGAAGCAAAAATTCGAAAAAAAAAACAAATTAGCGCGTAAATTCTAAGTTTTGTTTACGACTTTGATTACTAAAAACGGTTTTGCTGTCTTATTTCATGGAAATTTCAAACACGAAGCAACCCAGTACATTGTGGAGTATTCATTCTATGATAAAATTAGTTTTGGTAACGAAACAACATAAATGTAAAAGAATATCTGCTGATTTCATTTCTTCAAAAGCAAGAAATCAAAAGTTTTTAAGGCAAATCAAGTTGAGAAATTTTTAAACGATGCCCCAGATGATACTTTTCTCGGATTAAAAGTAAGTTTAAGTTTAATATTTTGTATTTCCTACAATTTCTCACCCTAGTTAAATTTATTTACCTATGATGACTGAATACTTTCTTGCTGGGAGTGGTGAAAAGTTTTGTATGCAACATGTGAGCAAGTTCATTTGCTATTCGTTTTGTTGAGTCTTTCGGTTACTCAGGATTGAAATTTATAATCACTCGCTGCGCTCGTGATTCTATTTTTCAATCCTTCGTTCGCTCAAGACTCAAAATCAAAACTCATAGGAAAAACGAACTTTTCTCACATGTTGGATAAATAACTATTATATCACGTAGAAAACTATCCAAATTATGAAACAAAATGGTAGTCCGTTGGAGCAAGGTCTGGCGAGTACGGAGGGTGACGGAATGGTTTCAAATTGCAGTTCCTGTAGAGTTAAAACGGTTTGTCGTGCTGTATGAGGTCTCGCTTTATCATGGAGCAATAATATTGAAGATCGATTCATGAGTCGGGGCTGTTTCACTGCTAGTTTTGCTATCATTGTTCGGAGTTTGGCACAGTAGACATCTGCCGTTATTGCTTGACAAGATCGGGGAAAGCTATAGTGAATAACACCATTCTGAGATCACCAAACAGTTACCATTACCTTTTTATTGGTTAGCTTTGCTTTAGAACACTGCTGCGGCGTTTGACCTGGGGTCAGCCATTGCCTTTTTTGCTTACAGTTATCGTAAAGAATCTACTATTCATCACATCTCACAATTCGATCCAATATTCCTTCATTTCTGTTTCGACTCAACAAGGCAACACCAGTTTCAACACGCGTTTCTTTCTGCAGATCAGTCGAATCATGAGGCACCCATTTTTTTTTTTTTTATATTTTATTGATTTGACACAAATGAGTCAATATTGTTGTAACGTTAAACTATGCCGCTAATTACTGGGTAGTTTGGCTCGGATCGGTTTCCACCATCTCTTTCAATTCATTGTTATTCACGCGGTCTTCCACGTAGTCCGTTCTTCAAATCAAAGTTTCCATCACGAAAGCGTTTAAACCCAAATCGCACGGTGCGCTCATTAGCGGTTCCCTCTCCAAAAACGCAACATTGATATTGCGAGCTGTTTCTGTGCCGCGTTAGTCCCGCGTCGGAACTCGTGTTAAAAAATCACTCGATTTTCGAAGTATCCATCTTTCTTGTCTAATCTGAATAAAAAAACAACTGAAAGTCGAAAATCGAATGTTGCACATTTTTTAAAAGAAGAACTTCATAGCTACCATGTGAAAAAAGTTTCACTCAAAAATCTCAAACCATGAAGGTTCTATGTCAATTCGAAGTACCTATTACAATATAACGGCAATTTCATACTTTAACCCCTATTATAACGTATACGAACCTGTTCAGGAGTGAAATATGGGAGTCGTGACCGCGAGTATCCTTGTTGACGACTCATATTGTCAATCCGTTCACGAACAAAACTAGGATAGTCACCGACATCGGAGTATATCGGATGAGCTAGCATTCCCAACTGAAAATGGCAAAAAAATGTTCAGAAACAATACTTTCTAATTGGCAATATTGCTTACGTTGAGTACTGACACATTCAGGTCGCTAAAAGTGCTGTCTCAGTTACTTGACCTGTGGCAGCTGCAGTCTAACAGCAACTTGGTGGTCACAGGAATGAAACTCACTGTACCATGGCAGACTTGTCAGTGGCAGCAACATAACAACAAGCTAATACCTACTATCATAAAGATCAATGTGATTGCGACAGAATGGGCGGTGGTCTAAGGCTGGCACCGAATGGCTTCCAAAAACTGGGAAAAGAAATGTGCGTAGTCCGGTGGCGATATGGGCGGACGACATACAATCCAGGACCTCACGCTCAGTAATCGCGCTTGCAGCCACTAGACCAACGAGCCAGGAAGTAAAATATCTATGAATTCCTTATATTATGACTGTGACAGTTAATGTTCTGTCGAACAAACTATTTTATTATACAGGGACTATACAATTAAGTACTTTTTTTAACAATATTGTGGTCGTACTAAATGTCTGACATCTGTCTAAATATTGTTATGAGCCTTAAAAGTTAGCACACAATAAAAATAATACCTATTGTTGCACTTTACTAAGCCAAACTGATCGTCCAGGAGTACTTACATGCATTTGAAGATAGTTCTCTGACGCATTGACATCCTCGGGTTTATTAGAGTCTTTTGGTTTAGCCCAATTGGCTTCTAGCACGATGGATACTTTTCCTGAAAAACAAATGTAATTGAATATTTGTCAAAGGCGTGCAAGAATAAAGTATGATGAGTCGCCCAAGTAACTTAGGACAAGGGCAGGAAGAAAATGATGCATGCTGCAAACATGTTCATGTCGTCACTGATATTCGTTTTGCTCTACGCCCGAGGAATTTTAAGAATAGGTATTAGAAGAAACTATGGCCGTCGCGCTGCGCCCGACCAAGCCCCCGTAAAGTGCAAAAGGGACAACTACAGCTCAGGCTGATTTTACCTACAAATATCTTAACCAAACGACGTTTTTTATTCCGCTGTTTTTTTCTTCAAAACTAACTGATCTAAATAATTGTTACGTCAAAATTTAAAGGAAAAGTCTATCTTTGATTCTATTATTTTCTTTTTTGTTAAAAATTTATCTTATTTGTCTGATAGTCGTCTGAACATGGCGGTAAAAAGGGTTTTTTTCGGGTTTTTGGATTGTCATAATTCTTTTAGTTATTATGTTTTGAAAAAAAAAAGAAATGACAGGGGCAGGGACATGTGTTAATAAGACCTAGATTTTTTGGAAAAAAAAATCATTCCTCTAGACGCATTATCCACGAAGAAAACAGCGGAATACGTTGTATGGAGAAAGGCCCTCTAGAGTCCCCTCTTAACAATAAAAAAATAATAACGAACATAACAAGTTTACAGCACGCCTAGGTACTTAATGACAGCAAGTATTAAAAAAATAAAATTATGATATATTACCTTGCTGCTGTGGTTTAAATTCTTTTTCATACAAGCGATAAGCCCGAGCATGGGCTAGCAAGCTGTTGTGGGTACATAAATACACCCCGATTCCGTGTGAATCCAAAGCTGGGGCCATTATATCAAGCCCATAACTCTAAGGAAATAAAAATATCATGTTACTAATCTAATTCTCAATATAAATACCTAATCAATGAAAATAAAAAATTAAATTAAAATTTAAAAAACCCCCGACAGAAAAGAATCTCTAAAAAACCAAAAATAAATTAATCCAAGCGTCGTAGCGTCGGGGGCCCGCTTTGTTTTGTCTTTTGTTAAGCGGTCTACTTAGCGGTCCCCCGACGCTACGACGCTTGGATTAATTTATTTTTGGTTTTTTAGAGATTCTTTTCTGTCGGGGGTTTTTTAAATTTTAATTTAATTTTTTTTCACGCTTTTTAAACTTATATTATTTTTCTTAGCCTTGACTATCCCAGTCCTGGGCATAGGTCTCCTCCCATTCCTTCCACTTTTGTCGGTGTTGCGCATCTTCTCGCTAATTAACGAAAAAAGGAAAGTTATATTTTTTTTTAATCCCAAGCTTTTAGGGGGATGGGGGGTGTGCGCCCACCCCCCCTTGGAGATGCCCATGGTGACAAGTGACAAGATTTCAAATTTCGAATCGACCAGATCCGTAAAAGTTTATATTCCTTCATCAACTAGAAAAGAGGTGATGACCTTCAAACGGCTGAGCAGATTTTCTCGAAACATAGCTAAGAACACTCCCGATTAAAACACCTTTCAAATGAAACCAATTTTATCAAAATCGGTTCAGCCGTTTAGGAGCTACGATGCCACAGACAGACACACAGATACACAGATACACAGATACACACGTCAAACTTATAACACCCCTCTTTTTTAGTCGGGGGTTAAAAAGAGGACAAATACAAACTTTTCTGTCTGTGTCGCATTATTGATTTGGATGCGGTTTTTTTTATCATTTGTAGACATTTTCTCGGAAGGTTTTTATAAAATATAGATTTATACATATTAAACTTAAGCTGAAAAAAATCTTTTCAATACTCTAACGAAGAAATACAATAATACAACGAAAAGTATTTTTGTCATTAATCATAATTAAGATTTAAATGCTTTTTCCCAAGTTGTGCCTGCGCAGGTTGCAGGAAAACCAACAGTTTGAAGCCGCAAAACTGACAACACAACTTTACTTCGACAATAAAACTAATGACAAAAACACACCCCAGTTTAAAATTAGAACGCCGCTCAAAGCACTTACATCCATACAGTTCTCTTGAGGTTCGTTTATCGTTACCCACATTCTGACTATATCTCCGTATAGTTTAAATACGACTCTTACGTAGTCTTCAAAATAATCAACTAGGTTTGGGTTAGCCCAGCCACCGAGGTTCATCAGTGGTGTTGGCATGTCCCAGTGGAACAACGTGACTACAGGAGTGACGTTGGATTTAAGGAGTTCTTCAAAAATGTTACGGTAGTACTTTACACCTTCTTCGTTTATATTGTTGTCAGTACCATTTGGAAGTATCCTGGAAATAAAATTGTGTAAGTTATTATTTTGTCTTTGGGTTGAAATAACTATATTCAAGGAATTAAAAATAGCTAGGTAGAAAATCACAAGCAAAAAACTTGCGCAAAAAAACAACTTGAAGAAATAACAAAAATAAGATAGAGAGACACAAATTATACGAAATTAATAAATTATTATTCGGCATCGGCTTGAGAGTTAGATTAATGCTTAGCTAAAGACGAAAATAAAACATAGCTAGTCGTTAGATAGCCTAAAGACTTAAGAAAAAGAAGAAGGTTAATCAACATCTTACCTGGGCCAAGAAATAGACATTCTATAGGCACTGACGCCTAAACTTTTAATCAATTCAATGTCTTCTCTCCAGAGATGATAAGAGTCATCTGCAACATCTCCGTTCTTGTGGTCAATGGTATATGTAGGGTGTTCGTGGAGGTATGTGTCCCATAAACTTTCGCCTTTGCCTATGGAATGAAAGATATTACTTTATTAAAAAATATTCAAAGAAACTGAGCCAAAATGGTTCAGAATAAGAACAACCCTACCTCCTTCGTTCCATCCTCCTTCAATTTGAAATGCGGCTGTAGACACTCCGAATATGAAATCATCCGGGAAGGTGTAATTGCTCACCCCGGAGTGCACGACTGGGTCTCCTCTCGTTAATTGCAGTAAGCTGTATATTATGACAAATACTGTTAAGAAAATTATAACAGTCATCATCATTATTTTCCAGCCCCCTGTACCATTTTACTTGGGGTCTGCGTAACATCTTTTTTTCTTTATCATCCCATGTCAACCGTCCCGTTATTAAGAACTCCCTTTTCTTCCAACTATAACACTTTGGATAACAGTATCTAGTTTTCTATTTTTTTCTTTTAAAATATATTTAATTAATGTAATTGGTTTACCGATTTATTAAAATACATAAATAAACTAAAGAAAACTTAGGTAATTTTCCTTTATATAATTAATCTGCATAAAATCGGTATAATGCTATCGGTACTACTCCGTTTTATCAAGATCGTCACGGATAACTAAAACCGAATGGATGGCAATCCGTTTGTAAAATAAGTAACACTATTAAAAACTTTGACAGTGGGCATTATCATTACACATCAGGCGAAAGTTGACCATTCTTATACAAAAGTCAACCGGCCCTCCGCATCCAAATTCCCAAGATCTTTGCGTTACATTGACCAACCTTATGAGAGTCATGCCCACACTGAGCCTTTCGGTACGTGGCCACCACTTCGGAATCTTTCGACCCCATCAGCGAATCCCATCCAAAAGTGTCAAGCATAAGTCAAAACGGGTTCAAGTACATAAATAATCACTATTAACTGGGGTCTTACCTAAGACTCACCAAAAGTGGTCGGCACAGGGTGACTCCTTTCGCGCTGCACATGTTACTAACTAAATCTGTTACATATTTATTGTTCAAAGCTAAATCAATCTTACCTACCCCCCCCCTCCTTACTTATTTGAGTTGGGAAATTATAATAGATTATTTTGTTAGATTAAGTAATTAAATATTTTATAAACATATTTGTGTGTTTGTAGTTTGACGTGTTGCTGTTTATTAACTTTTATGATCCTTTGCGGTTGCAAATAAATGATTCTATTCTATTCTATCGACTATAAGTACGGTCATTTGGTATTTTTACCTGGATATATAGTTTTGGAGGAGTTTTGAAATTTGGAAGTTTTATAGATTTTGATGTGCTCTTTCCGAATTTCAACATCGCCACCTCGAATCTTTGCCGCTCGTTTACGTAAGTCGTCTCGTCTAAGTTTCGGCTAGGACAGACTGGATACGGAGAGCGGAGGACAGTGTTGTTGCACAGTTTAGGAGATGCATGTAAAGCTGTGACCCGAGCATGCCGAGTTTATGTGATTGAATTGTTACTGAATTTATGACGTTAGGCTTAAAGGAATGAGTAGTTGTTAGAAGAGACACCAAGTTCAGCAGTAGACGTTGATTTGTTTGAATACTAACCTAATTAGGAAAAAATCTTGAGTCCAAATAGTATGTAATAAAAATATCACACATATACCGTGTACGTGGGTACACTGTGGTGTGGTATACTGCACATTAATTTTAGTATTTTTTTTATTTTATTAATTATGTTAGGTAATTGCTGTAGGGCTAGGTTTTGTAGTCAGTAGGGTCTAACGTAGTGGACCAGGCTCGATTATCTCAAACGTAGCCACGTCGTACACGCTTGGAATAACGGCCGTACTAAGCTGTTAATCCCGGTGTCCCGTACAATTGCCGTAAATCAATAAATATTTGTTAAAAAATTACAATTTCTTCAATCTTAAGTGATCTGTACAGACTGTCTGAAGCTAATTTTATTTGTGTTACTGGAAACTTAGTAAAAAGACTAGTCGTATTCTGGACCGCGGGCGGCTGTTGGCATAGTTCTTTGCCGACAGCTTCGGTGTCCGTTTTATTCGGACTGTTGAAATCCACTTTGAATAAGCCGAAAATAGTGCTGCGTATTAGGCACAGTTTGGAGACGGCCTAAGACGAGCGGTTGACTGTAATATCTATCTTAAAGTGCTGATCTTCGTCTAACTTTGAATAATCTCACGATTGTCACCATGACGACGGTTCCATCGCGCTTTGTCTGTCGCGATACATCATATATATTTAACATTATATAGGATGACTGAATCTGAAACCGCCATAGCAAATTCGTATTTAAAGGAGGTCATTTACTAATTATTGAACCTTACTTACCTTAACTAAAGTTTTATAGTTTGGGAGAGATTTTAATGTGTGTGAAATGTCGTACATGCACACAAAAAAGTACAGGACATTAATTACATAACAAAGATAACACACGTGACAGAACGCAATTTAAAACTGATACCTGATTCAGGCCGCGTGATTTTTAACAAATGACTTTTGATTACAAATACTAAAATTGGTACAATCGATCATAAATGAGAAAGATCACTACAATTTTTTAAAGACGTTAAGTAATTTTGGATACCGTTCTTAGTGGCACTTTAAAAACGTTTGGTAACTCATTGATCCACTTCTCCAATGCTGTCTGAATACATATGCCATTTGAAAGACTTCTAAGACTTAATAAAAACCTTCTTTCCATTCAAAATCGTCTAATAAACTCCAAACGAAATATGTTTTGACATTGATCCCATCCTGGTATATAGCTTGCAGCACTTGGTAGAGATAGTCGTTGTAATAAGAAACTCTCTCGTAGTCTTATGTTTATCCATTGTCAGTCGATCCATTCTCAGTTATAATTATTGGTTTTTTTTTTAGCATTCTATAGTTATTTTGGATTCAGTTTAGGAGTTTGCGGATCCCAGGCAGATAAACCTGTGAATTATTTAAATGTTTTTAACTGTGATTTACTGTGTGTTAAAAATATTAAAGAAGTCTCCATAAGTTCGTTACTAAAACAGCAAACATTAATTTTATAAAAAATCTAAGTAATATAAAAATCCTTCATGGTTCGAATCAAATTAGTCGCCTACTTTGACACACTGAATGCTACATAAAGATAACTAATACTATTTTTATTTAAACCTAGTAGGTTTAAAAATCTTTCCGTAAATCTATTAGCTGTAGGCCTGTGACGAAGCGACGCGCGACGACGGCCTGATGGTCTAAAGGCTCAATCACGCAGACGGTGCAATAGGCGTCGCGCGGCGCATCGGACGTTTTTGCCATTTACGGAGACGCGGCAACCGCTTGTACCCCAACGCGGGGCCATATTCTTCAAGTTTTTGACAACTGTCACAGCATGCCATAGAATAGAACATCCATTAATTAGTATCCTGGTGGCAATGTGACCGGACTGAGAATCAGAAGTCAGGCAGCATCAAATTACAGGCATTAAGAATGTATTTTTAGTGTTTTTTTATGCTGTAACATTACATATTTAATTGTTTTCATTTACAAGATTTATTTCCTTCTTTTCAGTACATCATTATAAAAGCTTGTTTTAAAAAAATGGTTTTTTAACTTATAATTTTTCTCGTGAGGAGACGATTCTGGCTGCAGGATAAAGTTATGTCACTCATAAGAATATGTTATGCTTAAAAACAGCGAAAAATGAAAGAATGAATAAAAATTTTAAAAAGATGAATTTTGCGGTGTAAAAATGCGGTGAAATTGTGTGTGTGCAAAATTTCAGCTCAATCAGACATCGGAAAATGGTTGTAATTTAGCTTCCAAGATTCTACCCGAACAAACAAACATACATTGCAAGTTAAATTAAAGCTTGTAAAATTGACCATTTTACGAATAAAAAATCACTATAAAATTTAAACTAAAACAAAATGATGATTTTCGAATAAAACGACGACATTTTAAATTAGTTCCGAATGGGAATCGAACTCGGGCACTGCCGTATGCTTGTATTTGTCCGTATGACATAACGCCGCGTCGGCCGCCTACATCTCAAGCAAACGGGCGTCAAGCCGCTTCTCCGTGAACGCTCTCATGCCATATGTTTGAATTTCAAGCGGGTTGCGCCGCACACCGCACGGCCCGACGCGCCGCGTCTGCGTATATGAGCCGTAACGGCTCTTGCACATAATTACGATGCTGCTACGACAACCACTGTTAACGACGACACGGTAATCCTCTAAACATCACTATGAATATTTATTTAAAACATTAAAATAAATAACGTGTAAGTTGTTTATTTAATGGACGATAAATATTGAATGGTTTGTAGGTACATAACAATTTCAGACGAGAATATTTTCTAGCACGAGGCGACGTCGTATCTTGTATAAGAGTAAAGGCCCAAAGGTTACTGTGTGGTGCGGAATGGAATTGTGACGAATCGCGAGAGCTCTGTTGATCGGGCGATAACTGTTAGTGCTCAACAAGATGCACTGTCATTTTAAACATTATATTTTTTTTTTTTTTACAACCAATATATTCTTGTTGAGTCTTCTTGTTCAGATCTACTCGTGTCTGCAAGTAAATTGCTAACACGCTGTTTTATTTTAATTTTATGTAAGTTACTTTACTATTTTCTTCATGTAAATTTATTTATTTTAAGTAGGTGTTTATGCTCCTTATAGCCTGTAATTCGGGTTCAACCTAGTTCCGGGAAATAAGCAACTGTGCTCAATTTTAATTATTCTGACACTTCATTGTAAATGTGCCCCTTTTTATAAATTAAAGTTTTTAAGGGGTATGAGGAGCAGGGTGTTTTTCCTCCCCTATAGAAAAGGGAGAGAGATTGCGAGATGCAGACCATAGTACCCAGCTAGCAAAAAATAATCTTACAAATATCCCAAGACCATTTTTGTTTCAGTCTTATGACCCACTTATAGACTTATATAAGTGTGGATTTGGGCGCACTTTATAAGTATATTCACCCTGGCAATTGACTTATAATGGTCTCGCGAAGTGTATTTTCAATCTTACAAAGCTCTTGCTGATACTTATAGAAAGACAAACAAATTTACAAGTGACTTACAATGGCATTTTTTAAGGGTAAATAACCTTATAGTCGACTTACTAATGCTGTTCTAAGTATAATATGGCTAGTAGTTCTCTTTCTGATCTTCTAGTAAGAGTGTTATCACATACTGCCGTGAAGTTGCAACGAGTAGTGAAACTTTTGAAAAATAATAAAAATTAAGGCATCAAAAACGTAACTTAAGTAAATTATCTATTTAAGTTTCCTACAAAACGCTTAGTGTATATTTTCCAATTTCTTACTCATATATTGGTAGAATTTAGGTTGCGAAGTAGTTTTTCTCGATTATTTTGAAATTTGAATAACATTTTTTTGACGGGCCCTCTCAAAAACCTATCTTATATGTTATAAATAATTTTAATTATTTGTTAAATAATATAAAAATGGTAGCCATTATTACGACCATGACATACAAGTGCTTTATCAGTACAATATAAGTCCAGTACTCTTGTGTATGGTTTACATCACACTCGTAAAGTCACACTAAAAAGAACCATACACCTACTCGGCCATACTGTTCATAATTTTAGGGTTCCTTAGTAAGTAATAGCAAGGTATTAATTTATATATCCACAACGTTAATTATATTCACATGTATGTATATGTTTTAGAACAAATATACATACAGTATGGTTGCAATTATGGATGTCGACTGTTTCATAAGTAAAAAAAAGATCCGAATGCTTACTAATGGAAAATGGCCATGGAAGATAACGCACTTTCTATTGTGTGAAAAATGTATCGCCTGTGGATATCCTGTTTCAAAGTACCTGCCACAACATTTTACATTGGCCATTGGAATTACAATCAATATTAGTCAAAAATAAAGAAGATGACCAACATATTTCAATACATGAATATCGTATTAAAAACATTTGTGACGTTTTTGATGAGCCTCTTAAGCCTTCTCTGCGGTGATTATAATGACCACAATAAAATTATAGTTTTGTGTGAAATTTCAAATGTAAAATGTAAATTAGTTAAAATTGAGCACAACGCGGAACTGATTTTCATAGCTATGTTGCATACTTTAGGAATGTGAACCAAAATACAAAAAAAAGACAATACACGTATATGTTTAAATTATTTACTTTTATTTTCTTCCCATAGTCACAGTTATTTTGTAGTCTTAATTGTAAAGGTTCCTTATAATCATTTGCAGTCTGATTTGAAAAGCCCAACGAATTAAATATGAATCCTGTGAGTGTGGCGCATTTGTGATTCATTTTCACTACTTTGGTCACTGCAATCACTATTACCACTCTGTTCAATGTCATCATATAGTCATCGTCCTTTTGTACGGAACCATCAAAAATATTGTTCGACTCAGTTGCTCGAGATGCTCGGAGAGACGCTAATTTTTGCATTAATTCCAAGTATTTTCTACGTATATTTCTTCGGTATGCTCCACTTCTCTTAAACCGCTTCCATTTTTGTAAATCCATTGGTGATTTTATAACAATTTCTGGAGTAAGCCACGTCGACAACGAAATAAATAACCCTTCACAGAAGATTTTGTAAGACACTTGTAAGAGATTTAAAACGGTACTACTCTTTAATATCTCTTAGGTGTATCTCACCTAAGAGATATTAAAGAGTCACACAGAATCACACTTTAAAATACAATTTTTACAGAAGTCTAATAAAAGACTTAGTATAGTCACTTCTAAGACTGAATATACTTACAATATCCCTTTATAAGTATTATGTAAGAATCAAAGGCAACTACACTTGTAAAAAGTGCCTATAATACCACTGCCCTTATTAATATTATAGAAGGTTTTCTCATATACGTCTATAAGAATGTGTTACAAGTATGAATGCTCTTAAAGCTTAATTAGGCTTAACCAGAACACATATAAACCCCATATGAAACCATAGCTCTTACTAACTGTTGTTTATAAGGGTATCAAGTGTTTCTGGCTTAATCAAAACACATATAAACCTCATAAGAAACCACAGCTCTTACAAGCTTTTGTATGTAAGGGTATTTTGCTAGTTGGGTAGTTCTTTAGTTTGTTCATAGCTGGCGCTGTAGTGGTTTTAGTTGTAAGTTGCTTTTTTGTAGGTCGCTACAGATTTATTATTACATTATTTTGACACACATGTCAGTGGCAGCATACCAACAGCAACCTTTTTGTAACTATCATAAAGGTCAAAGGTAAAGGTGTTTTGGACAGTGATGAAAATTCATAGGTAAAATAACTGTGGTAGAACTGTTAAACGGTTGGCTTGTGGTACATCAATCTTTTGTATTTCATTTTCCATATTATTACAGTTACACATGCGCATTTAACTTCATTTCTTAGATTTGTTCTTCGACAAAGTTAAGGGTATATATGCTGCCCAAAAAGATCATAAAATACAAGCAAATAAAAATTTCAATGAATAATAGTTTGTCGCATCCCCGATACGAAAATAAACTTACACATCACCAAGGCGAATTAGGCACACCAGGCACTGGCCAGGCTTTGTTTTGCTCTATTTTGACACCAGTGTCACAGTTCAAAGAAAGGATCACAAAGTATGGTTCTATTGATGATGGAGGCATTAAATATGTTGAGTTGTGGTTGATAGCGAAAAAGTCTGAACTCCCTTTAAGGGCTTTTATCTGAAAAAGAAAAACTGCGAACTTAAATCTCACGGCTAATTAAATTTGTGTCCTCGTTGTTGTGGAATATTCTCTCTAACGCGGTTTAGATGTTGTGTTTGGTTGGTGCAATTGGTCCTTAAATGAAACAGGAAAGGAAAGTCAGTACATATGACTGTTTTTGACATTCATAAACGGTGTAGTTATGATTTATTTAAATATACAGAGTGTTATACAAACCTCTTCAGGAGTGAAATGTGGAAGACGTGACCGCGAGTATCCTTGTTGGCGACTCATATTGTTAATCCGTTCCCGAACAAAAGTAGGGTAGGTGCCGACATCCGAGAAGATCGGGAATACAGTGCCAGCTGATATTGAAAGACATAACATAGTTAAAATCGAGAAAAAGTGTGAACCTACTAATGTATTAAATTCTGTTTTGTGGGTTTTTTTTACTTTGAATAACCAAACAAGTAATGTCGACAAGGCTCAAGCCGATCACAGCCTTGAGTGATGCGATTATGCATACGATGTTATTCGGAACACACGATTTTCGTTTGTTTCCTTTGCGTGACCACCGTCGCGACGGTCGTTCGGAAAGTTGCGCTGCGACTTGTTGCATGTTCAAAAAACTTATTTCATTTGTTTTTTTCACAGATACACATGTACTACATACACATGTACATGTACACATACTTTATTACTAACGCTGTAACATTCAAATATTATAAAACAGACAGTAGGATGAGCCGCTCTGCAGGTTGGTACGGAATAACCTTATTAATACGTCTACCAATACTGCTGAGCGTGCCCGCCTGCTGGCTGTGGGTGAGTGGGAGTCGGGTCTCTGGCTTCAGGCACTACCGTCACCTAACATAGGTACTTTGCTAGGTGACACAACATTCCGGCTCGCTACATGTCTGCGATTGGGCGCTCCTAGCGGGGCTCCACATCGCTGTCGATGTGGTGAAGCAGTCGACGCCCTCGGACACCATGGCCTTTCCTGCAGTAAGAGCGCAGGTCGGATAGCACGGCACGCTAGCATTAATGATCTAATTCGTCGTGCTCTTGCCACCGCCGGGGTGCCAGCTGTCTTAGAACCCAATGGCTTGGCACGTGTCGATGGGAAGAGACCAGATGGTATGACCATAATGCCACGGAAGTTGGGTAGGCCTTTGGTGTGGGATGCGACTTGCGTCGACACCCTTGCGCCATCCCATCTTCCTAGCACGGTGAGCTGCGCTGGGGCTGCTGCTGCAGGTGCTGAAAACCTTAAACGGCGTAAATACAATAACTTAACTGGTAATTATGTGTTTGAGCCGTTTGGGTTTGAAACACTAGGGCCATGGGGCCCGAGTGCCCACCTTGTGTATCGAGATATCGCTAAACGGTTGGTCGACTCTTCACGTGACCAGAAGGCTGGCCTTTTTTTTGCCCAAAGAATCAGCATTGCCATCCAACGTGGCAATGCGGCCAGCGTTCTGGGCACTTTTCCTGTTGACAGCGATGTGGACGAATTTTTTAACGCCCTGTAATTTTGATATTTTTACATATTTTATTATTATTTTAGATATATTTGTAGTTTGTAAATAATGTAAATATGTAATGATAAATAAAAAAATAAAACTGAAAAAAAAAAATATAAAACCAAGTGATTTTAAAAGACTTCTTCTCCATATGAAATGACCAACCCGAACCGTGCACCTTTTGTCGACGTTTCATAAGTGCCCATGTAGGCCTATGTAAAATAAAATATTTTGTTTTTTTTGGCCACTGACTTGGCTTCACTGAATTATTTATGTAAATATTCGATATTAATGCCAACATTTTTATTTCCAGCATGAAAAATAGTTTATTCTCTGTAGATTACAATAATCCGAATAAAACGCGAAAACCGATGCTATCATCGGAGAAGATGGTTGGCCTCGTGCGCTGTTAACGAGTTGAAGCCATCAAGCAGCCCTCGGTCTAAAATACTGTCTCAAGTCTAAGCGTATTATTAACTTCGCAAAAATAAATAAACTTTGCTTCAAAGATTTAGAAAGTTGGTTTGCTGTCACCGTACTCCTGTCGCTTATTAACCGGTCTAGACTAAGTGGAGTAAGAGCTCACACAATAATCATTGTGACTCCTTGCAATTATTTCAAAGTCACTACGTCATTCTGTGTGTCAGACGTGTCAAAACGAAAACGAAATGCTACTGTCTTTGAATTGTAATAACACTTAAACGATTTTAAACTTTAAATAGCTTAGTTTTAAAATAACCCTTTGTATTATTTGTTAATAAATAAATAACAAGTTACTTAAGAAAACTAAAAACCCGACTGCGGTACAAGATCTTAAAAGCTGCAGCAGAAAACAGGCAGTAGGGACCAATTCCATTTTTATATTCAATTGGGGATGTTTTAATTTAACCAGTGACACACACACCACTAAGACGACTCTAACAACATATAATAATTTATCGAAAGCGGTTCTTCCGTTTAGGAGTTACGAGGGAACAAATAAACTGACATACTCACATAATTATGTACAGGTCAATCACTCCTTTTGGCCTTCGCCGCAGTCGGGTAAATACGTTATTTGATGAAGGCAGTTTTAGTGAGAACACTACGAATATTTAATTTTTACCCACATTGTGGTTGTTTATTACGTACAGTACGCATCAGAAAATTCAAACCGAATTAAATTTTACAGAATATTGCTCTGGGTAAAGTTTACAGGACCGTAAGACAATAACACAATATCCACTGAGCTATTTACTATCCATTCTCGGAGCAATAAACATCTGGGTGGGACAGTCGATCACGTCACTCTCTAATTTATTATTACCCAGCTTACATCCGACTGCTGTGCTAAGATCTATGAACTAAGATAGCGAGAGAAATGGATGGTTTGTCTTGAGATAAAACATTTACGAGGGTCAATTTCTACAAAATGTTTCCAATTATATGGTTTATTATTATATTTAGATTTTTTATTAGTATTTTATTTAAACGATCTGTATGGTGGTATCTTCCCGTGGATGTTGTAAGAGGCGACTAAGGGACTTGCCAGATAATGGGCAGCAGCGCTCTGTGCTTTTGTAACAACCGTACTGCAATCGCCAACCCGCGTGCCAAGCGTGGCGATTATGGCAAAGCCTCCCAAAATATCAATGTGGCGACAATTGGGGGAGGCCTATGTCCAGCAGTGGACGTCTTTTGGGCTGAAATGATGAAATGATGAACTTAAATTTTTATTAAGTTGCAAAACTTACAGGTTGGCTTTTTATTTAAGCGAATGCAGCTGGGTATTATATTTAAGCCGAGTCAGAGGCATAAAAACTCTGACACCAAAAAAAAAAATGCATGCAAGCTGCATTTTTTTTTTAATTAAAGGACTAGGTATTTACTTATGTGATTTCAATATAGTAACGAGACATCCTGGCCAGTAAGACCAGGACGTTAAGTCTGCTATTTTTATAAACATCGTCATTCCAACGCGATCCCATTGTCATTTTGCTAAAAGTTCATAATCTGCTAAATTCATAATGGTCGATCATTGGTCTGTCAAATTCTATGCCATTGAAAGATCAATGGAGTGTCAGTGGTTGACCATTGTGAAATCATAATGACGCCATTATATTAGTAGATTACCAAACTTGTCAAAATCAACAATTATGAAATCAATGACAGGCCATTCTGACACTATTGTAATAGCAGACTTGAGGCCCAGTTGTCAGTCTTTTGGGCTTCTGACTAGGCAGTGCAGTATTTTTACAGAGGAAATCTTAGTCTTTTAACGCGGTTTTTAGAAATAATTAGTTTTGAAAAAAAATCACTTGAAATTTGCATTACACTCACCACAAAATTGGCGTAATGGAAGCACACAGAACACGATATGAATTCGTCGTATTTCAAGTTATGCATGAACGGAAATATAATATTCAAATAGGAATTAAAATAGAAAATAAAACTTTCGTCCTACTCCAAAAAATAACAAAACTCAAACAACTCAATTAAAAAGTACCTTAGAATAACTTTTTTCCACTTTTTAAATATATTTTATTTAATTGCTCTCGGCTAATAGTCGATAAGTTGGTTAGTACGTCGTCATTTGTTTTTTCCAAATCTGAGATGACTGTATTTCTGCCAAAATATCCTAAGGGCTCATTTACGCACACGCGGCGCGTCGGGCGGGGCGGTGCCATAGGCGATGCGCGGCGCGTCGGGCGTTTTTGCCGTTTACGGAGACACGGCGACCGCTTGAAGCCCAACGTGGGACCATTTGCTTGTATTTGATTTGTTATGTCAAATGGACAATACAAGCCTAAGGCAGTGCCCGGGTTCGATTCCAATACGGAAAAAAATTACAATGTCATAGTTTTATCCAACAATAATAACTTTGTTTTTATTTTTTTGTGATTTTGTTCGTAAATTCTGTCCAATCATTAATTATTATTTACGATTAGTGTTTTTTGAATGGTTCAAAAACTAAAACTATATACATATTATTAAACTAGATATTTTATAATGATTTGAAACTCATACAAATCATACATAATGCATTAAAATAAAACAGTAATACCTAGTCACAAAAAGTAATATTTTACAGCAAAAAAAAACACAAAAAGAAAACTCCTACAAACAAAGATTTGATCCTGCAACATTGTGATTTGCAGTCACGCCGCAACAGTACCAAGCTAAGCTCTACGATGACATTTAGTTTAAAATAGACGTTCTAATCTAATGCATGATTTGACAGTTGTCAGTTTTCAAATATTTGAAGAATATGGTCCCACGGTGGGCTGCAAGCGGGCAACGCGGCGTCCGCCGCCAGGTTATGTCAAACGCTCAAACTCAAGGAAATGGTCCCACGGTGGGCTGCAAGCGGGCGACGCCGCGTGCACCGCGGCGTTATGTCAAACGCTCAAACACAAGGAAATGGTCCCACGGTGGCCTGCAAGCGTGCGCCGCGGCGGTCGACGCCGCGTGCACCGCGGTGTTTGGACAGTACAAGCAATTGATAGTACCCGGGTTCGATTCCCATACGCAACAAATTTAAAATGTCCTAGTTTAACCCAAAAATTGAATTATTTTTTTTGGTGATTTTTTTCTTAAATTCTGGGCAATTTTTACTTATCATTTACGAGTACCGTTTTGATCAACTCGAGTAATTAAATTAAGGAATAAAGAAATCCAAAGATGAAAATTAAAATAAATTTGTTTTAAGAGTACGTGCGTACGAGCGTTTACAATACATTTTAATTATATTCTTTGTTTAAGCTTTTATATTATTAATGTTAATTGTTTTTCGTACATTCTGACGCACCGATTTTTTTTCCATATTTAAATTTAAATTAGGAATTCATTCGCTGTTCTAATTTATATTGTATTTATTGTGAATTTTGTTTAAACTATCCTAAGGTTTTAGTAGAATGGCCAGGATCCCAGTAAGATTAGGAAAAAAAAAAGAATTCTGTAGTTTGATTATTGTTAGGAGGTGTGGTTATATTTATGGCCATGAGGTTAAAATGGTTATTTGGTATTCACTGTTTAATTATTTTTTGTATGAGCCTGCTCTGTCCCACATCTGGGCTTGCCATATCTTTCGAATTTTGTTTATCTTTTCCCTTCTTCGACTAAGTAATACTTTTTGATACTTAGAAAGCTTGGTTTAGGAATAGCAACCCCAAAAACTATGAAACCAATGTTTTAACAAAACTACAAATATGAGTAAGACTCTTGCCCTGAGTGTTCTGGTTCATAACTGTGCCGGGCTGTTCATGGCTACACTCAAGTGACTCGACCCACGGCCTATCATCGAAAACCTTTTTAAACTGGATAGTGACATTTGTTTATTGTTTCAACCGCTTTGAAACAATAACCTTTCGTTCCTTGAAGAAAAAGCTTATGAATTGCCGATTTTCAACCATCATCATAATCATCTGTTGGCTTAGCCTTTTCCCAACTGTGTTGGGGTCACCTTCCAGTCTACCCGGATGCAGCTGCATACCCATATTTGAAATGAAGCGACCTTTGACTGCCTATATGACCTCCACAACCCAGTAACCCGTTGAGGAGTTCCCTCGTGAGAAGACGATCCTGGCCGCAGGATGAGATCATGATAGAATTCATGTTTATCCATCAGATACGAACTTCTATACAAATTTTCGTGTCTGTGCTATTAACCTTTGAGGAGTTCTCTCGTGAGGAGACGATCCAGGCTGCAGGATTAAGTTATGTCTCTCATAAGAATATATTGTGTTTAAAACCAAAGATGTGTGCAAAATTTCAGCTCAATCGGTCATCGGAAAATGGTTCTAATTTAGCTTCCAAGAATGTACCCGAACAAACAGATACATACATTGCAAGTTAAATAAAAGCTTGTAAAAATTTACCAATTTACGAAAAAAATATCACTATAAAATTTAAAATAAAAACAAAATGATTATTTTCGGATAAAACTACGACGTTGTAAATTTGTTCCGTGTGGGAATCGAACTCGGGCACTGCCGTATACTTGTATCTGTCAGAGTTACATAACGCCGCGTCGCACGGTGGGCTGAAATCGCGAAGTTGGGACTTAAGGATTTTTAAATATATATTTGCATTGTATATACTTATACCATACTTTTATGTTTTGGAACTTTTTTTTAAAGTAGGTTATTACCCTAAAATTTCAGAGATTTAATTTGTATGAATAAAACAAAGAATTCGATGCATGGTGCATATTATTAGGATTATTATTATTAGTTTGTTGTAAATATTTTGTGCAACTGCATTCCACACCACTCTTTCCACAACACCAAAACCGGTTTTCTTATCAGTAGACGAGTCGTCATTAGTGACGTGCGCCAATCAGAGGGCAGTAAATTTGCAGGTAAAAAATATTTGGGGTAGCAAGTTGAAAACAATGATATCAGTTCGTTGTAACCACCCTTTACATACGGACTACCCGCTCGTTACTTGATTTTTGTTAAAAGTTGATTTTCGAGAATTTTGTGAAAATGTTTAGTGATTTAGTTACTAATGTTGATATGTTTGTGAAATTGAAATCAAGTGGTAGTATTAAGGATCATAACTTTTTATACAGTGCTATCAAGTCAAAATTGTGTGATTTAAATCAAGATAATGATAATTTGCTAAAGGAATTCTGCGCAAAGTATTGTTATAATACTTATAAAAAATGGGAAAATGCTAAACGAAAAGAACATACATTTAGAAGTAAATACAGTGATTGGTTGGCATCGGAGATAGTTTGGCCTGAGTTTATGAAAGATTTTGCAAAAAACGACGACGAACCAGTTCCTAGCACATCAACTACATCTCATGAAAAGGTGTCTGTTGGTACATCAACTCAAGTAAGTCCGAGAAAACCATTTACAGAATTAGGTCCTAAACAAAAAAAGAGACGTACGGAACTTACTACGCAAACTATTGCTTCAGAGGAGTTGTCACATGCCCATGTTTTTAACTTAAAAGCAGAAGGAAAGGAAGATGTTGCTGACATATTACAGCATCTGCTCAAGCATCCACAGGACGTGCAAAAAGTAAAAGATTGTCTTTTTGGAAATAAAAAGAAATCAGTATTCTCTCCAGATGAAGCTTTAGGCTTGTTTTTGTCTTTGAAATTGTCAAAATGGCAATATAATACGCTACGAAAAAGTATCGCAGAAGTAACTGGTACCAACGTATATCCCTCTTACTACGCACTGCAAAATGAAAAAATTAAATGTTATCCACCTAAAACTGCTATTGTAGTAACAGATAAAACGGCTATGATAGAATTGCAGGCACTATTGGATATTACTGTGAAGAGAATTATAATGTCAAACGAAATTAGTGAAACTTGTAAAGATTTGACACTGATTAGTAAATGGGGATTTGACGGAGCTTCGAATCAAGCCAATTATAAGCAGAAAGTTGGAAGAGAAAATGAAGAAGATGAGGACTTTGACGATTCTAGCGTATTTATGGGTAGTTTGATTCCTATCAAATTAGTGTCTGGTGACAGAGTTATATGGGAAAATGATTCCCCAAATTCCTCATTATGGTGTCGTCCGCTGTTTTTTAAATTCATGAAGGAAAACAAATTCAGCATTTTGCAAGAAAAAAATGCGATTGAGGCAGAGATTAACAATTTAGTTAAGACAGTGGTTGATGATTTGACCATCTCGCACAACCTAATACTAACCATGATAGATGGTAAAGCGACTGCAGTTCTTTGCGATACATCAACACAAAGATGTGACATATGTAAAGCTACTCCAAAGGAAATGAATGATTTGTCCTTGGTTTTGGCAAAAGAAATTGATGTCGATTTATATAAATATGGTTTATCGTCGTTACACATCTGGATACGATTCATGGAATGCATTCTTCATATAGCGTACAGATTAGATTTGAAGACATGGATGGTGAAAGGTGACAGTAAAGCTATTATGGAGAGCAAAAAGAGAAATATTCAGGAAGCATTTAAATCCGAAACAGGACTTTTAATTGATGTTGTGAAACAGGGTCATGGTACAACAAATGATGGGAATACTGCGAGGAGATTTTTCGAAAACCCCGATATTGCAGCTTCGATCACAGGAGTAAATGAAGAATTAATAAAAAGATTTAAAACTATATTAGAAGCAATTTCGTCGGGTCACCGTATTGATATATTGAAGTTTAAAGATTATACCGAAACCACCATGGAACTATACATTGAATTATATAATTGGTTTTACATGCCTGCAAGTGTTCACAAAGTTTTAGCTCACGGAGCAGCTATTATTGAAAGCTTGGGTATAGTGCCCATTGGAAAATTATCCGAAGAAGCAGCTGAAGCACGCAACAAAGATTTTCGGAGATATCGTGCTCATAATTCGAGGAAATTCTGTAGAAAAGCTACTAATGAAGATATTTTGAACAATTTGTTAATCAGCTCTGATCCACATATTTCAAAGATACGACACAAACTGGTGCGAAAACACAAAGCCTTTTCAGAAGAAGCAACAGCTTTGTTGATCGTTAAGGATACATTTGTTGACGATGATGATCAAGAAAATTTAGGGGTTTTAACTGAAGACCCGTTATTGTCAGAGCATGGTGTTGAGCATGGTGCAGGCCCCTCCTAAAAATATTGGTAAATGATTTGAATTTTGAATTTGTCTTTGTAAGTCTCACACATACAGAACACAGATTTGTAGTCGTGGATTAGGCCTATTGGGGAGACCACTGATAAAAAAAACGCGCCTAGTTCTCTACCTCTGGGGTGGTGTGGAATAGAGAATACAATAATTATCACTGCTAAGTATTCTAAGATTTAGGTGACTTTTAAGATATTTTCGTTCAAAAAAATCTAAAAAAGTCTAACTACCTACTAAGTCACAGTAAACTACAGTAGACGATTAGATGCAAATAAATTGTACTATTAAAATACTTATCCAACAATTGGAAGAAATTTGAGATTTTGTAGACTTAAATGCGATTTTAATAAGAAAAAAAATTAAAAAAAAAATTCTCCTAAATCGCAGCAAAGCGCAGTAGCTGACTAGTTGTAAAAATAAGCTAATAAATAGTACTATTTTAATATATACATCGCAGTTGGAGATGTTTTCAGATTTTTGAGATTCTTTAGATTTTATGATTTTTTCTATACAAAAAAATATTTAAAAAATTGTAGTACTAAAAATAATGCGTAAAATAAAAAGTCATAGAACAATAATTTACTGTATTAGATAGTAGAACAAATTTGCATCATTAATCAGTAAAAATAAGATGACTTTTTTTTTAATGTCCTAAGTCCACTACGTATATAAATCAACCCACCGTGCGTCGGCCGCCTACATCTCAAGCAAACGGGCGTCAAACTGCTTCTCCGTAAACGCTCTCATACATCGCCATATGTTTGAATTTAAAGCGGGCCGCTCCGCGCACCGCCCCGCCCGACGCGCCGCGTGTGCGTATATGAGCCCTAATCCACATCACTTTCTCATTTTTCTAAGTGTTTTCATTGATTTTGGATAGTAAACGCTGATTAATTTTAAAACTGAAAGATAATTTATCAAATTTGGAATGTTACAATATTCTGACTACAAACTGAATTAATGAATTGTGTGTTGGCTACCTAACCTAACAAAATTATTTGTTGCACGGATGTATAACAGCATATAACTTGAGATATTGTTGAATGCACATACGTGGTTTTAATTGGAACTCGGGTAACTAACTTTACAAATCCTATTCAAGCTCTGCTAAATTACTAACGCGCTTCTGTTAAACTTTTTCAATCAACACCTTTTGAACTCAACACATTATGGTACGCGATTGGTTTACGTGTCTACTTCGATTCATTGCTTTACTTACGGCATAAAATAATCGTCAAAAGACTTCTACAAAACAACATTTTCCTGAAAATTCTGAAAGAAACTGTCCGCCAAAATAATTATGATTTCTTGAGGTTCTGAAAAAGTAAAAACAGTCGGACGCTGATTTTTGTCTTTCTATTACCTAACCATGAATAGGGACTTTTCATTTAAAAACTTGTCTTTGGACTGCTTTAGAATTATTTTTCTTTGGTGGTAGAGATACCGCAAACTCAGTCTCTTCATTTTCCAGTTGGACTGATATAAAGGTCGTGGTTCTTTCATTGCTAGTATAACATAACATCACGCCTGTAATCCCCGAAGGGTTAAGCAGAGGTGTAACTAATAGTACACCCACATTTAGCCCCTTATATTCAAGTCCCATGTAACAGGGGGCGAGCCTGTTGCCATCAACTGGGCACTAATCCAGACTACGTGGTTGCTACTGAGAAATTGCTGATGGAAAATTACAATACCACTTTGCTCAACCCGGGAATCGAACCTAGAACCTCATGATCAGCAGTCGCGATTGTGATCACTCGACCAATGAGGCAGTCATTCGAGTAGTTTGTATCTTCTATACTAATAATAAAGCTGAAGAGTTTGTTTGCCTGAACGCGCTAATCTCAGAAACGACTGGTCCGATTTGAAAAAATATTTCAGTATTTCCATTTATTGAGGAAGGCTATAGGCATCATCATCACGCTACGACCAATAGGAGTGGACCAGCAATGAAAAATGTTGCGAAAACGGGAAAAATGTGACGCAGGTGAAGTTGCGCGGGACAACTAGTTATAAATAACTTTAAAACATAATTTTATCGGCATTCATGATTAAGTTAGCTACAATACATATGGTGGTGATAAGAAATAACTGAATGTTATTAATGTAATTTAAGGCCTTAAAGTTAACAAGTAACTAACAAATTATTATTTTTTCTTATTTTTGTTATTAAATGAAATATAAAAACTCACTTGAAATTCTTCTTATTATGTTTTGTTGATTTTCTGTCCGTATTTAATTTGGTCTTTCAGCGTTTAAATTAGCCGATTAACAGCTTGTGATAATCTCTCCCAAAAAATCTCCTTTAAACATGGGACACTAACGCTAGCAGATTCAGTTTGATACCATGGAAAAGCTTTCTATTTTATCTGGGTGAAACTTATGGTTCCCGTGGGTTAAGTTCCACCATAATTTCAGGTAGGCAGAGCCGTCGGCAAAATAATGCAAGAGATAGCGGCTGTAAAGTACCATCTCTATGGCGGTTTGGGAACGATAAAAATAACACAGGAGGTAGTGTCACCTGTGCCTTTAGTGGGGACATTCACGATTGACTTATTAAGCATCTGCGATACCGTGGTATTTTTTTGTCAAACAAGTGCCGTAGACAAATTATAGGCATAGGAGTATCTTATAGTACACCCATAATCACTAGTTATGTTTCAGACCAATGTTTGCCATCATCCGGCCACAAATCCAGCCTCTAGACTGCTACTAAGAAGTTCATAATAGTAATAAGCCTGATATAGTGGTAGTGGATCGATCAGAGCGGCGCGCAATGATTATTGACATAACGGTTCCGCATGACGGGAACCCGAGTGAAAGCCGAGAAAGATAAGCAAATCAAGTATCTTGACTTGGCTCACGAGGTTGTCGATATGTGGGATGTGGACTCAGCGATCATTGTGCCGATAGTCGTATCAGCCAATGGCCTAATTGCCAAGAGCCTCGATCAATACCTGATGAGGCTCTCGTTAGGCACCTGGATCAAGGGCTTAATTCAGAAAGCGGTACTCTTGGACACGGCTCGTATTGTTAGGAGGTTCCTTTCTCTGGAGCCCTGACTGCCGGTAGCTTAGACCCTGTTCCCGATACCGGTGGGCTACTAATTTTTATATTTTTAAATGTTTTTTTTTATTGATTTTAAATAGGAATATTTAAAAATCTAAGAAAAAGATACAAAAATGTATAAACGGATAATAACTCAATAACATTTTG
This sequence comes from Cerastis rubricosa, assembly GCA_949152445.1. Lineage (NCBI taxonomy): Eukaryota > Metazoa > Arthropoda > Insecta > Lepidoptera > Noctuidae > Cerastis > Cerastis rubricosa. The sequence continues at coordinate 9,002,670 of OX424532.1, forward strand.
CACATCCTAGAAGTCGAACCCAGGCCCTTATACCTACTTAGCAGTCACGCTCCATTTTCCATTACATTTTACCTACCGTAAACTGTCGTTCCCTGTCCGGGCGAGTAAATACGTAAACAAACACTTTATAAATATTTTAGTAGGAGTTAAGTTAAATACTTGTCAGAAAACATAATGGATTTGAAAAAGGTTTTTATTCGCGAATAAACGTTTTTCTCTTATTTTGGAGTAATTAGCAAATTAAGTAACAAAGGAAAGTATCAGGAAAGGCATGAAGCTATCAAAATGTTTTTCTTTCAACTACGCAGTAGGTAATGTTATCATTAATCACTACAAAAGCGATCACAAAGGATGTCTTTTTTGCTTAGAACCAAAACAGTGCAGAAAAGTTATATGAAATCTCATTATTGCACTGTTTTTCATTACTGCACTGTTCTAAATTTTAAATTTGGAATTAAATTTACCACAGAGGTGTAATGTCTCCTATTAATGTCTCCTAAAATGTATGCATTAGTAAAAAGATTACTGACTGAAAGTAAAAATCGGCTGAATAAAACTGACTTGGTGAAAAAAAAAAACAAATGGCGCGTATTTTGTACCATTGTAAAACTTTGATACTTCTTATTTACCAAATAAAAAGGTAAAAAATCATGGAAATTGACAGCGATATGAATTCAACTCCAGAAAATATAAAACAGCTGCAAATGAAGTTGTTAATAACCTTTAATAACTGCACTTATAATAATTGTATGTTTGAGGGAAAGTTGAATTAAACTTTGTTTCATTAACTTGAGTTTTTATTTTGAGTAGGTATATTTTGTCAGGGTAGTTGAAAGAAAAGCAGATTACGCACCTCGATAAAGTGAGTAATTAATGCACTCGTGATAATTTAGTGCCTTCGCATGAGGTATTCCATGAAGCGCACCCAAACGAAGCGCACCCAGACGAAGCGCACCTAAAGTATTCCACTTAGCGCACCCGTAGGTGCGCTTCAAATAAAAATTTAAAATAATTAATTTCCTATTCCACGAAGCGCACCTACGAATATCACTTGCATAGTGCGGGGACTAAGAAATAAAAATGTCGATAGAAGAAAATATTTATTATTTAAAGGAGGACTAACTTAATATCTAACATCTTTCAGTTTCATTATAATAATGTGATACAATACTTGTAATTTTCATAATGTTCATATTTAAATCCCATAGATAAAACGTATACATGATGCGCTAATAGGCTAATAGTCAACGCGTGCGCCCGCCACTGCATTTCCGAGCCAACCCGAATTTAGCCGAGCGTTTCCGGAACTTGTTTACATGCTTATTGTCATTAAACTATCGCGACATCACGGGCTGAGTGTATGCAATTGTGCGGCCGTCTTGTTGTTTTTGTTTTCTGATTTTCGTGCAATTTATTCAAACAAAATAATGGAGCCGATGGCAGGTCCAAGTAGTAGAAATTTTAACCCATCTATTAATTACGTACTTGGCCGGAAGGGGACACAAGTGTTAGTGTATAATAACAAACAATATCGTAAACACAAGATTTATAAAAACGGTAATGCCTTGTGGCGGTGTATTAAAAAAGAGTGTAATGGCTGGAAGAAGTTGTTAAAATAAAGGAACATAAATGTGCCTCAAACGTTTTGGAGACCCAAATTAAGGAAGCAATGCATGAACTCGATATGCAAGTTGTTTCCACCATGGAGCCCATTCCTACAATCTACAAGCAAAAACTCAATGATAATTTGGACCGAGGATTAAATTTAGTCAGCAGTATGCCACAATTTAAAAATGTTAAGTCCGCCCTCTACAATAAGAGAAACAAATCTCTCGGTGTAAATAGATTATTTGCGAAGTCACCTATAGATGTACAAGTAAGTAGAGTTAATATTTCCTTAGAATTTTATGAAAATATTGAGTCACGGACTATGTATTTTTTTAATTTGAACTTTATTATAATAAAATAAAGCTCATGTAAAAGTTTGCTAATATCTTAGCAAAGAAATTCGTGCATGCCATTTTAAATTCTATATTAATGAAATGAGGTTGATAATAATTTTTGATTTGAAAAGACATTTGTTTTGTTAACGCTGTGACCAGTTTATCCGTCGCAGATATTGAACGACTTAGGGAGTAGCTATATCTAACATTGCAGCTTTTATTTTGTAAAAGAAAGAAAGACACGGATGTTTCAGAGAAAGCATTTTTTTTACCTTACTTTCTTCAATATGTGCACATCCTATGTATTCATATGTATATATTTGTGACAATTTACAATTATTATTTATTTTAGTACAAATGATTTGAGAGAAGTATTTATTTGATATCCAGGTACCTCAACCGTTTCAAGATTTTGTACTTGCTGACTATAACGATGGAAAAACGAGAATACTTTTATTTGCTACACAGAAGAGTAGACAGGAACTTGAAAGCTGCGGTCATATATACTGCGACGGAACTTTTAAATGCGCGCCTAAACCATTTCTTCAAATTTACAGTATCCACGGTGAAGTTGAAAATATCGTTAAACCTTTAGCCTATGCTTTATTACATAACAAAAAAAAAATCGACCTATAAAATATTATTTCAATTATTAAAAACAACAATACCCAACATGCAAGTCAACGTTTTCACAGGCGATTTTGAGGAAGCTGCCGTCAGGAGTTTTGCAGCAGTATTTCCTAACGCACAGATAATGGGATGCTATTTTCATTTTAAAAAAGCAATAAAAAAAATCTAGGGAATTAGGTTTACATAAGAATAGCATAAATAGAAAACATGTTGCCTTATGTACGGTTTTGCCACATTTACCGCTGGAAGACTTGGATGAGGCCTGGCTCTACATCATGAGCGAATGTCCTCAAGGAGAAAATATTTCTAGGTTTAACGATTACATCGTAACTCAGTGGCTCGAACATAAGTTATGGCACGACAAATGGTCGTGTTATAACGTAAAAAATAAAACAAATAATTATACAGAGTCTCATTACTCCGAAATAAATAAAATTTTCAATAAAAACAGAGCCATAAATCTGGCTAAACTTTTAGATTTCAGCCAAAAAAATTGCAATAATTATGCCGAAATTAGAGTAAAAATGGGTGTTTCAAATCATGAAAAATATGCTGAAATAAAAAATAATATAATCGAAAACACAATAAAACATTATAAAAATGGCTTAATTTCAGTTGGACATTGTCTAGAGAAATTAAGATTCTGAGTAATAATAATTTATTTAATTGAAAAGTTTAGATACTAAATTACCCATTTCTTCAAGATTATTTAGTAATCTTATAGATTGTGATTTGTGATTTTAAACAGCCTGTGATTTTACATAAAACTAGAGTATTTTTATTATTATTTAAAAGGTGGCTATACGAAAACATCAACATAAATCTCAATAGAAAACTATATTTACAATATTTTTGATATTTGTCCAAGTTTTTGTTGCAATTATGGAACAATCTGTGAATTTTTATGTTAAAGTAGAGTATTTTTATTATTCACTAAACAGGTAGCTATAAGAAAACTTCAACATAGATCTCTATGTAAAACAATATTTACTATGTTTTTGATATTTGTCCAAGTTTTATTGCAATTATAAAACAATCTGTGTTTTTTTTTGTTAAAGTAAAGTATTTTTATTATTCACTAAATAGGTAGCTATAAGAAAACTTCAACATAGATCTCTATGTAAAATAATATTTACATTGTTTTTGATATTTTTTCAAGTTTTTATTGTAATTATGAAACCATCTGTGATTTTTTTTTTATGATAAGCTAGACTATTTTTATTATTCACTAAACAGTAGCTGCCTTTTTGAAGAAAACATCAACATAAATCTCAATAGAAAACTAGGTTTACAATATTTTTGATATTTGTCCAAGTTTTTGTTGCAATTATGGAACAATCTGTGAATTTTTATGTTAAAGTAGAGTATTTTTATTATTCACTAAACAGGTAGCTATAAGAAAACTTCAGCATAGATCTCTATGTAAAACAATATTTACTATGTTTTTGATATTTCCCCAAGTTTTTATTGCAATTATGAAACAATCTGTGATTTTTTATGTTAAAGTAGAGTATTTTTCTTATTCACTAAATAGGTAGCTATAAGAAAACTTCAACATAGATCTGTATGTAAAATATTATTTACCTTGTTTTTGATATTTGTTCAAGTTTTTATTGTAATTATTTTATGAAACCATCTGTGTTTTTTTTTATGATAAGGTAGAGTATTTTTATTATTCACTAAACAGTAGCTGCCTTTTTGAAGAAAACTTCAAAATAGATCTCTATGTAAAACAATATTTACAATGTTTTTGATATTTATCCAAGTTTTTATTGCAATTATGAAACAATCTGTGATTTTTTTATGTTAAAGTAGAGTATTTTTATTATTCACTAAATAGGTAGCTATATGTAAAATACTAGTACTCAGCTGCATCCGGTTAGACTGGAAGCCGACCCCAAGATAATTTAGGAAAAGGCTAGGCAGATGATGATGATGGAGGTAGCTATAAGAAAACTTCAACATAGATCTCTATGTAAAATAATATTTACATTGTTTTTGATATTTGTTCAAGTTTTTATTGTAATTATGAAACAATCTGTGATTTATTAAGAACATGAAATAAAAAAATAGAAAAATAGTTGAAAAATAATTATTTTTTGGGAAAGATAATTATAAAACAATCTATGATTTAAAATAGTAAGATTACAAAAATGAAAAATATTGTGTCACATTATTATAATGAAACTGAAAGATGTTAGATATTAAGTTAGTCCTCCTTTAAATAATAAATATTTTCTTCTATCGACATTTTTATTTCTTAGTCCCCGCACTATGCAAGTGATATTCGTAGGTGCGCTTCGTGGAATAGAAAATTAATTATTTTAAATTTTTATTTGAAGCGCACCTACGGGTGCGCTAAGTGGAATACTTTAGGTGCGCTTCGTCTGGGTGCGCTTCGTTTGGGTGCGCTTCATGGAATACCTCCTTCGCATGCGCTCGGGCACCAACATAACACTCGTGCATTAATGACTCACTTTGCGCTCGATGCAACAATCTACTATTACTTTTGAAAGCCTCGTGTCTTTCCTGATACTTTAGAAAAAGGTTATCTCACGGTTTTGTCACGTATCAAAAATATTATATAAGTAAGAGAAATACAGATACAAATATAACATAAGTATAAAAAGTACAGATACAAATGTGCCCAGACAAGCATGTAGGTATTAAAAACATACCAACAATACAATATTAAATTGCGCCTGACGTAATATGTCCAGCAATTTCTTTCAATATAGAATTTGAAAACGTATTTTTATTTGTTTTTAAACCCAATAAATTCTAAATAACGTCAATACGACATTCTACTATTGCTTTGGAAATTGCCTAAATTAATTTATCACATGGAAAATCACGAAAGGTAATAATAACATAACATCACGCCTTTAAGTCCCGAAGGGTAGGCAGAGGTGTACCCTAATAGTACACTCACATTTCGCCAGTTATGTTCAAGTCGATTGTAATAGGGGGAAAGCCTATTCCCATCGACTGAGACAGTGGCTCGCAATGACGTAAAGAATAGCACCATCCCATATCTTCTTGTGGGTGTCGTAAGAAGCGACTAAGGGACTTGCCAGAGAATGGGCAGCAGCGTTCTCTGTGCTTTTGTAACAACCGTACTGCGATCGCCAGCCCGCCTGCCAAGCGTGGCGATTATGGCAAAACCCTCCTTATGTCTATGTGGCGTTGAGGCCTATGTCCAGCAGTGGACGTGTTTTGGCTGAAATGATGATGATGATGATGATGACGCCTTTAAGTCCCGAAGGGTTAGGTAGAGGTGTACCTAATAGTACTCCCACATTTTGCCAGTTATGTTCAAGTCCCATCTAACAGGGGGAGAGCCTATTGCCATCTACTGACACAGTGGCTGCTACTGACACATTCCTCATGAAATAACAATTTTTCCTACCCGGGAATCGAACCCAGGTCCTCATGCTTATCAGTCGCGATTACGAGATGCGAACGTACTGTTACATCCTTCATTTGTACCCCTTCTTCTTCTTCTTCTCTCCTTCTCGTTTACTCAGCAGTCTACGCTGTATTCCTGCTACTGACGCAGCATCCTCTCTTCCGTTCTCCCCCTCGACACAGTCTAGCACAACAGTCGTCTCTCAACCATCTTACCGTGGACATGTATCTTGCACTTGTCTTTTTATTAACTTAATACATGGCTTATTCTAGTAAAGAGTGGTTTCTTTTTTTAAACACCAATTCCGAAACCCGGTTCTAACAAAACGAACGATACGATTAATATCCATTTTATTGTTTTGTAGCACTAAAAGAGCCATTACACAGAGGAGTGCTTTATGTAAATAGCAATAACAACCCTTACAATTTGTTTGACAATAATAGATTATCGATCTTAAAAGATTTCCCGACTTGACGACGAGATTGTACACCTAGATGAATGTCCAATTCCGAGTTCGTTCGAGGTGCCAAGCCAAATAAAAGATTATTCGTCGAAAAAACTCCAAAGCCAGGCGACGTTTCTACTCGAATAAAAGCCTTTCATGATCGGAGAAGTCTCATAAGAGCTTCTGCCTTCAACTACTTCAAACATCTTGGAAGTCATCCAAAACTATTTATGGCGAATTTTCGGTGACTTGCATCTAGAATTCTAGACGTCTAGCGCACTGCAAATAGTTCGGCGCATCTCTAGAGGGTTAGCAAAATAACTTTTTGAAAATTTTAAAAGGAAAGTTTTTTTCAACGGTTTCCTTCCAAAACTTATCTATTGAAAAAGCCACTAGAACTTGACTACAAACGCTACGGTATCTTGTTTTGTCGGTTCGGAGGTACAACTAAAAGAGTGAAATTAATCAGCTGTAGGTCAATATGCACCTGAAGAGTAAACAAAACCAATCTCTTGTGGCTATGGATGGACTCACAGTTAATTAAAGTCTTTAGCTGCTATCTGTTTCAAATCAAAACTAACCAAGTCCGTCTTCAATAAAACATAAACAAAATCAGAATCAAAGAAATGTCCGTCGGATAAAATCAAAGATATGAAATTGTAAAGTAAGATTCAAATTGAAAGGGAAATAAATTTTCACAAATATTTTCCAAGATGAGAACATTTCAAATTCCAATCTTGCACTTTAGTCCGATGGTAGACATGCAGATGGGCCGAGAATTTTCAACGATTTGCATCGGCTGCAAAACTAAGTTATGGTAATCGGGCTATAAGTTACAAGCCTGAGCTGGTAAGCATTTTCAATTTTATTGGGAGATTGGATATTTTGAGCCTTAACTCCTTAGGGAAATGAAATCTCCCCCGCTTTTAGTAAAGCGAATGAATTAATTTGCATAGCCTTCGTTGAATCATTTCTTTGGTTTTGTACTTGTCGGTCAAAGGAATTATTCAACTGGTTTTCGTTGAAGCCTTTTGTTGATAAATATTACTGCTGATTTTACGAGCTTTTATTTAACTTGCAATGTATATGTATATATGTATGTTTGTTCGGGTGGAATCTCAAAGGCTAAATTAGAACCACTTTCCGATGTCCAATTGAGCTGAAAATTTACCCACCTTTGGCACAATATATTCTTATGACAGTCATAACCTAATCTTGCAGCCAGGATCGTCTCCTCACGAGGTAACTCCTCAACGGTTAATAGCACAGACATGAAAATTTGTATACTTTAGATATAATCGTCGATAGTCAGGTGTGTTAGTGTACAGTGTACATGTCGTATCCTTGAGGTGATTGTAGAGTATAGCAGAAAACTTTCCCCGTCTCGCTATAACCAAACGCAACTGACAGATATTTGCCAAAGTACGGATTAAGAGCTGGGTACATAATACGTGAGATAATAGTATACATTGTGATTATAAGAAGCAGCTGCTCCACCATGCTGAAATACATGATTATTGATAGCTCCTCTGCACTGCTGCCAACCAGCTACTATGAGCTAAGAGTTAATTATAGTTAACACTTACCTCGTTTCCATTGAAGGAGATTGGTCTACGGCTCACTTACAGAATACTGCACACATTACCAGTTTTGACTCCGCCACATCTCGTCTCCTTCGCATCTTGACACTAACTAACTTTAACTAGATATTACTACTGTTTAGATGTAACTCGTGTAAAATACTCTTCGCTCTCTTACGCCAGTCTCTGGGACATGCCCATCTGGATACCGTGACTATGCTACTAACTTCACTAGCCTAACCTAGGACCTCTTACCACTTTAAGGTCTTAAACCAGCCACCCTAACTTAGGTCCACTAGTCTCACACGTCCGACCCTTTCCGTGGTCTAAAACCAACTCCCCACCTTCGTCTCCAAAAACATCCTTCCAAGCGTCCGTCGGACCATATTCCTACGATTTCACAGGTTTATTTTATTGGCGTCTTTGTGCCAACGTCTCTATTGTTTTAAGGATCTATTTGGGTGTTCCTGATCGGGGTTTATCGCAACTAGATGTAAGTCTGTTGTTGTAAGTTATGCTTAGAAATCTGATATTTTATCGTTTCTTAGGAATTCCGTCAAATATCACATTTGAGACTAAGATATTTGTTTAATTTTTAGGAGTAGTAGTGGCTAGAGAACACAGTGGCCCACTGGTAGCAGCCCCGACTTACGAGCAGTAAGCCGTGGGTTCTAACCTAGGCAGGCGCATTACTTTGCGTAATTTATTTCATCACCGCTGCCCTCTAAAACGGTGAAGGAAAACATCGTGAAACCGGCATGTCCTAGAACTAAAAAATCGAAGTCATGTGACATCTACCAACACGCACTGGGCCCACGTGGTGGATAACAGCCCACTCTCTCTCATATAGAGGAAGCCTGTGTCTCAGCAGTGGGAACATTATAGGCTGATGATGATGACGTGACAAACAGTCACGACATGTTCTATGATACAATATAACACTCTAATATCGGGGTCATAAACATTTTTTATAACACAGCTGAAACTGTGATTGAAATACCGAGCCGAATAGAAAATATGTAGCAATATTCCATACAGTTGCAGATTTGTATCGGGACCAACACATCACTCTTTTCCCGGAAATAAACTTGCCAGGACAACAGAGCTCTGTGTCAACGAAAACTCGGCCAAGATTTATTGAAGCTTACGACCAACAATATTGATATTCAAAAGCTTTGATAAATATTCTGAAGCTGTTGAAGTTTTGTGAAAAAAATTGAGATTTGTTTAGTATTTGCAAGAACGTCTGTCTGTTAGTTCTGAACGGATGTTGACATTTTATTTTATTAGATTTCGTATCTCCCTTTTTATTTTGCAAATTTATTTTCATTTCACAGTTGGTCTATGATGTGATGTGTGTATAATGTAAGAAGTGCTCGCCTTTAATCACACGTAAATATTAAAACTAGCGGAAGGTTGGTGTTAACGTACACCTCTTTCGGCCGTCTTTTATCACCTCGGTCTTCTGTAGCGTATATCAGAAGCGTGTTGTCATGTAAAAGGGTGTGGTACAAACGGCGACTCATCAAGCTATACATTTCCAGTTTATCATGGCCTCGTTTTGTAAAGATTTAGAGCACACTGGTTTTTTTCAGCACAATTAGTCGCCGTAAGTACAGACTATCAATTTTTACAACTTTGTCTACGAGACCAACATCATAATAAGCTGGCCCATAAATTTGGGTCGAGTAAACATTGCAATTTTGTATGGTAAAACTGATTATATTTTATGCTATGTACTGTATACCACATACTAAACGAAACCAAAAATAAATTGATTAGATGAATTACCAAACTACTAAGCATAGCTAAAGCAGTCTGTTAAATGCAGTAACACGGTAGAGAACAGCCGTTTTATGTCTTGGTACCAAATATTAAAATGCATGTACCAGTATTCTAAAACCCAAAGGCCGTGCGGTGCCTACGCGGCGCTCAGATCTTCCCATCAGTTTTACTAAACGATAACGAAAATATTAAAACCAACTTATTAGCTCTTTGAATAATTTATGCGTCCTATAATTTATAAAACACTCGTTTATAAGTTTCTAGAAGCATTTTTAAACATAAAAAAGTGTTGCACTTTTGTTTCACCCTCTCACTCATTTACGCCTTTTAGAAGCTTGGTAACGGGAAAATTAAGTAGATAAAACTTCACCGTCCATCAGAGGAAAAACCGCAAAAATAACCGTTCATAAAAATATTTTAATCCTTCAAGGTTTTTTCTGCAAAGAAACAGCTTTATAGCTGACGTCAGAATAGCTAAACTAGTCAGCTAAATAGCAGGTGTCTGTCGAACGAGACAAGTTTGCATCTCTTAAATCGTTTAACAGTTGGGTTTCATTATCAGACACTCGACGAAGCTCGCTCGTCAGGGTTATTATTCGCATGCGTAAACTTCGCTACCGTATCAGAACGTTCAGTGCCAGACAGACACCGGGGCGGGAACACGTCCCGTCCCTGGGCTCACCAACGTTATATATTACGCGAACGCGATCCAAGTCAGACTAGAACTGTTTGTGATAATTCAAATTTGAAAAGTGAATGTGAAATTAACAATAAACCTTGACAGTGATTTTAAAATATTTAAAAACGTCTGTTTTAAAAAGAATTAAGAAAAGATTTTGTGAGGAATTGTGGTGTAGATCCAATTTACATATTAAATTGTGAATAGGAAAATTAAAGGTAAAAACTGCTTGACAACATGCGAAAATTGGAGTGCATCCGACTGAAGCAAATCATATTTTTTAATAGATTATGTCATTAGCAAATTGTGGTATTATCGTTAAATCCATAATGTAAAGCAGTATTTGCTTTACATTATGGATTCTTTTCCACTTTTACGTAACGATAGGGTCCATCCATCGCATCGCAAGTCGTTTGCACAACGATGATCCCCTACTTGTCATTCTCTTCGCTCACTACTTTATCACCGCCTTAATCTATCTATTGTCATTCCGATGTCGAATCCCGACAAATAACCTATTCTGACATCCTTTTATTCAAGACCACTTTTCTAGGCGACAGCAATTCCGACGAAAATTTTCCCCCGAGGAAATATCAAGCATGCCAGTTGCTCAAAACATTTTAGCAAATTTTTCTCGAAACACAATCATTCGTATTTCCAGAACAGAATAAGTTATCTCCCGTTTATGAAAATGCTTTCGAAATTGTTATGGCAAATGCTTTCACAGTTACATTCAATATTATAAGCCCTTTAAAAGGGTCGCGGAAGGGATTTGAGCAAAATAACGCAGGTATAATATGAAAATAGCATTTTAATGCTTAAAATATTAGGTGCTTTGGTGCGAGGGTGGTTATTTTTTTTGTTTTCCGTTTAGAAATATGAGGTAACATATAAGTTTAATTCATGGTTATGAGGGTTCAGACATCAAATTTTCATTATTTAAATTTAAAGAGCGCATAAAAATCGTGTTATCTTTTTGACACGCACAATTCAACGTTTTGGGTAAGCGAGCTCCCAAAGCGAAATAATGTTATGAATTTTGACGTGCCGATTAGCAAACTTTACACAAACAGCCAACTCCAAAACTTTGCAATACCCGTATTTGAGTAACGTTCTAAATTGTACTGAAATAATGTTCACTTATTATACTTACCAGTGTTTTCTCGGCTCTTTGCCAACACTTGTGCGGCGCTTTCGTATTTTTTTTTTCACTTTGCCAAAGTTGGTGCATTCAGTAAATTAATTGGTTTGCATGTGGATAAGTTGAATCCAAGGTTTTTAATGCGGTAAATTCATAAAAATAGGCGCTCAAAAAATCCAATAGAACAAAATTACGGACGCGGAAAACCTTCAATAATTTGATAACGTTGAAATCGAGATGCTGAAGGCCAAAAAATACCGGCAAGGAAGAGAAATGTCGGGGGCAAGATTATCGGTTTGGTAAACATAATTCGTTTCTGCTCTATGTCTATTTTGGTTTAGGAAAATAACAAATAGCTCTTCGGAGTCAATTTATCATAATACGGCTGCGGACCGCAGTATTGATAAAATCATTAACCGCCGACTGAAATTGGGACGAGTAATTTCCTAATGATTTTAACACAGGTAGCACCTGGTACTACTTATTCGGTGATTACTAATCTGTTGGCAACTTAAGACTATAAGTTTAGGTTACCGAGATGTTTTCCTTTTATCGTTATTGGTGTTCAAGATTAACTTAAATACTATGTAGATTTATGGCTTTGAATATCATGACGAATATTAAGTTTTCTAATATATCTCAACATTATTATTAAAATTAGAACTAAATATTTACATAAACTACCAAACTAAATATAAACTAACTTAAAAACAACAGGGCGCTTAAGCGTTATTATACTCCTCCTCATCGCTGTCATCCGGAAAGTTGCCCAGAATACTGGCAGCATTGCCACGTTGAATGGCAATGCTAATTCTTTGCCCAAAGAAATAGCCAGCCCTTTGGGCTCGCGAAGTGTCAACCAGTCGACGAGATATTTCCTTAAGAAGGGAATGCGCACTTGGGCCCCATGACCCGAGCGTTTCGACCCCAAACGGCTCAAAATTATAACTGCCATTTAGATTACATATATTTACGCCGTTTGAGGCTCACAGCAGCCGCAGCAGCAGCTCCAGCACAGCCCCGCGTGCTTGCAACATGAGATGGCGCAAGGGTATCGACGCAAGTTGCGTCCCACACAAAGGCCTAGCCACCTTCCAAGGCATCAGCGTCATGCCGTCTGGTCTCTTCCCATTGTCTCGTACCAAGCCGTTAGGTTCTAAAACCACTGGTACGCCAGCGGTGGCAAACTGAAAGATGTTACACTTAATTACACCGCATTTCACATGTCCTATATGCAGATGTTTGAACGAAGTTTATAAGGATAGCTTTCTATTGTTTCTGCAATTCCCCTGGCAAAACAGCGTGAGTGTAGTGTATAAATGTAATGTATTCTAGCATAATAAGTTTAAAATCAAACAAACCAAAGATTTGTTATTCAACTCTTCAAAACAATTTGAATCGAAATGAAACGGGGGAAAATAATTATGTTTTTATTTGAATTCAATGTGTCCATTATTAACAAGCTACAAATATAATAAAACTAATAATAAAAAAACAAAAGATCCACAAGTATAAAAATGGGAAAAGAATTACATGGTGAGAATTAATTGAATGGAAATGTATATTTCATTAATTGAAACTTATTTTTAATGCTGTAACATAAATATCATTGCATGATACGAACAATGAAAGCAGAGCTGAACAAATAAATGGATCCTTCCCCCGACCGCAAAGACCTTAAATCCTGTAAACAGAGCGACGATAATATAATACAATGGACACGACGACTCTCCTAGTTTAAATTGTGTAGGTTTTCAAAAGCTGAACGAATTTTTCATCTTTATGTAGTAAGTGTAACGTGAAAAGGCATGGCACGTAAATTTAATATTTTACTCCAAATTCAGCATAAATCAGCTCTGGGTAAGATACTCTCTGAGCACGAAGGATTATTTTGCTACACTCTGACTAGAAAGTTGTTAATCGTCTTGTTACTTCATCCAATCAAAATATTCAGTAGTCAGAAGCCAAAAGTCTAAAATTCAGTCTTACCGTATCGTATCGTATTTCCCAGTTACTGGGTTGTGGAGGACAGATAGGCAGTCGCTGCATGTAAAATACTCGTACTTACCTGCATCCGGCCGACCCCAAGATAGTTTGGGAAAAGGCTAGGCAGATGACGATGATGATGATCAAGATATTTCGAATGATTTTCTTTGGGTATCAACTTACATGCTGCTCATTCATATCTCTGAAACTGTTTCTGACTAGTTAATTAATTTACAGACTTAAACACGACTTTTTCTGAAACATTACATAATATCTGTATGGTGTCGGACGTAAAGAATAGCACCATCCCATATCTTCCCGTGGGTGTCGTAAGAGGCGACTAAGGGACTTGTCAGAGAATGGGCAGCAGCTTTCTCTGTGCTTTTGTGGCAACCGTACTGCGATCGCCAACCCGCCTGCCAAGCGTGGCGATTATGGCAAAACCCCCATGTAATGTCAATGTGGCGAAACTTGGGGGAGGCCTATGGCCAGCAGTGGACGTCTTTCGGCTGAAATGATGATGATGATGAACATAATATCACGCCTGTAATACTCGAAGGGTTAGGTAGAGGTGTAACTCAGTTACTACAGCATTACGCCAGTGCCATGCCTAAATCACATGTAATAGTGAGAAAAATTGGTCTAAATCCACAAGTACAGGCTAGAATGAGATACTTTAAATATTTATGAAAAATCCACTCCTAGGTGGACCGTAGGTCCCCAAACTTGAACGGGCAGGGGCTGCGTTCAAGCGGCTTTTGCCCAACCTGGGGGGTCCAAACGCCTCCTGCCGGAGGCTCTACACGGGGGTCGTGCGGTCCATGGCCCTTTACGGGGTCCCGGTGTGGGCGCGTTCTTTGAGGCGGCGAGCCGCCCATTACCTGAACGCGCCCCAGAAGGTGGTAGCCGTAAGACTGATCCGGGGGTACCACACGATCTCCGGCGAGGCGGCGAGCCTCTTGGCCGGATTGCCGCCATGGGATCTGGAGGCGATAGTCCTCGCGTGCCTTCACGAATGGCGCGCGTAGGCACTACGCCGGGGGGAAAGTCCGCTGCCGCGGCAAATTGTCGCTCAGCGGACAGACCTGCGGCGCGATCTCATGGCGACATGGAGAGAGCGACTGTCGAAACCCCGTGCAGGGCACGCCAGAATAGTGGCGATAAGTCCCCCTTTGAGGAGTGGCTGGAGAGGCGCCACGGCATCCTCACCTTCCGCCTGACGCAGGTCATCACCGGGCACGGTTGTTTCGGGAGGTTCCTGCACCGAATCGGGCGGGAGGAAACGCACGGGTGTTGCCACTACGAGGATCGGCCGGAGGACACGGTGGAGCACACTGTGGAGCTCTGCCCCGCTTGGGCTGAGCACCGCCGTGTCCTCGTAGCGGCGATTGGCGGCGGCGACCTCTCGCGTCCGGCCCTGGTTCAATCCATGGTCCGGAGCAAGAGGGAATGCGAAACCGTCGCCTCCTTCTGCGAAGCAGTCATGCTAGCGAAGGAACCTCACGTCCCAGCCTTCGCGGGAGACGCCCCGGGCATCGGGGGGCAACCAGTGGCCCCCGGCCACCGTAGGCGCGGGCCTGTGGACGGTGAGTAATGGGCTAGCTCACCGTCCGTCCGTCTTATGACGACAGACCGTGCCGACGGCGCGTCCGTGTTCCACGCGTGCCTCAAGGAGATGTCAGCAAATCGGAAGGGGTCCGAGAAGGCCGATGCCTGCCAGGGCTGCGGGTTGCTCGAAAGAGATACCGTGGCCCTGGAACACAAAGGGCTAATAAGGAACATGGATGGGTTTTAGTCAGTCAAGTCTGACACTCCCTTCCGCTCCGCCCAGAGCGGGAAAAGACATTTGATGATTTCCCATCCTAAAAAAAAAAAAATGTGGACCTTAGGTACTGATGCATACAGAATTTGAAATTGTCATGCTAAAAAAGACGTCAGCAGAACATTATTATAGTATTTTATAGATTAGGTTAGGTTAGGTAAGCCTGGCTGTTTCCACACTTAGCTTCTTTATTGGGCCATTGTACTGTATTTTATTTATAGATTATGAACAAAACAGAAATTGTAATATTAATAATTACAATATACCATGACGTCATAGAAATGTTCATATCTCTTCGCGGGCTTTATACCTTTCAGCGGAAGCGGCTTCCGTTCAAGCTGTGAACCGAGCACACAATGTAGTTACACAATAGCATTGTCAACACCTTGTCCGTCTGTCTGACTTAAACTTTGGATCCTTCAAAAGTTCTTCTCCTTATTACTATTTCAGTGAGACTGCTACCTCTACTAACTACATCATGTCTTATTATTTCATAACAAAGATTATATTCTAAGTTTCTGAATTTAAAATGTGTCTATGGTGCGCCGCTAGCCCTGACACTTGATGATCTTATAACACCATAAGTGAGTGGAGTCAACGAAGCTGTATTTTAGGCCAAACTTATTTGATCTTTTCACCATCGCGTCGCCTGAATAGAAAACTTAACATATCATCAACCCTGTACCCCTGTAACCCTGGGTTATACAAAGGTGTACCACATTTCGCCAGTTGTTTTGTTGTTTAAGTCCATGTAATAGGGGGCGAGCTTGGGCTGCTACTGAGAAATTCCTGTAAAACTCTGAACGACGCGACGAACTATATTAAAGAAAGGACATTAGGGTAGGGCGCATAAAGTACTCATATGGCTAGACAAATGTTAAACCGACTAAACTTAATCGAAAAAAAACCGCCCAAGTGCGAGTCGGAATCTCGCACGAAGGGTTCCGTACCATTATTTTAAAAAACGAGCAAAAATTCACTTTTATACAAAAAAGTGAATTTTTGGGAGCCCCCTTAAATATTTATTTTATTCTGTTTTTAGTATTTGTTGCTATAGCGGCAACAGAAATACATAATTTGTAGAAAATTCAACTGGCTAAATATCACGGTTCATGAGATACAGCCTGGTGACAGACGGACGGACGGACGGACAGCGAAGTCTCAATAATAGGGTCCCGTTTGACCCTTTGGGTACGGAACCCTAAAAATGATAATGCGTCATTATAATTTGAAGTGAAAAAAATTCGAGAAACTTTTGGAGGCGACTGTATTTCATGCCAGCACATTATATTATGTGCCTCGCATCGTAATAATCCTTTCAACCCTCAAACTGAGCTGAATATACTGCCGAGGTATAAGTGACTTCTCAACAATAGTTTAATGGGATAGCATTTGAGCTGGTAACCTTTTGATGGCCATTCTGCGCCGTGGCCGTTAGAATATTATTGCCTATTCGTTGTAATAATGATTGTTGACCCATTGGCGTATGATGTTTAAGTGTCAGACGAGTAAAATTGAGTTGATTGATCGGGTGATTGATGATATCATCATCTGCCTAGTTTTTTTCCCAAACTATCTTGGGGTCGGCTTGCATTCTAACCGGATGCAGCTAAGTACCACTATTTTACATGAAGCGACCAGGCAGGTTGTGGAGATCAGATAGGCATCTGACCTCTACAACCCGGTAACTGGGTACCCCTTGGTAAGACTGGATTTCAGACTTTTGGCTTCTGCCTACTCTTAACGACAGTCAAAGATCTTACATATGACAGCCGGGACCAACGGCTTAACGTGCTTCCCGAGGCACGGAGGAAACTCGGTATGGAATTATGGTCACCCATCCACGGGCCAACCTCGGCAAGCACGGCTAAACTTCAAAGATCGACCTGTACGGCTGTTAATATTTGGCCAGGAGCTCCTCATGGGTGATTGTTGATGCTAAGGGCGTAAACTGTAATTTTTAATTTCACATTTTGATATTATCATCATTATCATTTCATACAATATACGTACTCTGATGAACATAGGCCTAATCCAAGCATCGACAGATCGGCTGTTTTTGCATCAGGCATACGGCCAAACTATCCCAAAAAAATACTAAGTTGTCATATTTCGCTACACGATTCCCATCATCATTAGGTACAGCCAAAAAAACGTCCAGTGCTGGACATAGGCCTCCCCCAAGTGACGCCCCATTGCCAAACCACTGCAATTGCTGAAAGCCAGAATTAACATTGGCGACCACCAGAAAAGACGTGCCAATTATGGTGTCTAATGAGACTCGGGTTTTACCCTTGATACTAGTGTCCTTTTAAAAGGCTATGAAATGAAATAATTTTATTTGCTAAGAATGTAGGTACAAAAATATGGTGTTAAGTACGAGAAGGATCCAATACATACTACCGTGAGACATGCAACATTTTTAAAGTAGAATTAATTATGAAATAATTTATAAAAAAAAAAACGAATGTCAAATGATTAAGATAGTCAATAAAAATATAAATCATTCAATTTGTAAATTCATGGTAGATTATTAAGCTTTTTTGTTTGAGTGTATATCAAAAATGCAATTGCAAAATAATCCGATTCGTCTAGGTACGAGAACCGTACAATGTTCCATGCTAAGGTGCTGCAAGTTTCAAAGAAAAACTTTCTGATATTATCATTTCTATTTTATCAGGTTAATTCGCTTCCAATAAAAACTTTATCCATACTTACCGATCACTTTACAAATTATGGAGAAACTTTGATCTGGTATATGAAGAGGATTACTGGATCAGAATCTAATAAAAATGTATCAATTACAAAAATTTTTTTTTTTTGGTATTCAAGGTGCAGCTAAAATATTCAGTCATGATTGTAAATCAAGGTAACGTTCAAGACAGAAAAGGAACGTTTCATCTAATGTAACCCGCATCATCCAACGGCGAAATGACTATAACTTACTATATCTGCCTCATACAGTTCTATTGCAAAACAAGTCCCCTTTTTACACTAGCAACAAAAGCACTGATTACCACGTTTAGTCAAAGCATTTGCAGACTATTCAGTTCGGAATCGTCTGCACTCGTACAATCTTTTTCTTTCTTAAAGTTGGCGGTAGCATTATATAACGTGTATTAAAGCACATCATTAACTTCCTGCTCCCAAACCTAGACTCAGATATTTTGATAAGAGATAAGAATTGAATGAATTACGAGTTTACCAAGTACACTGTCTCGTTGGTCGAGTGGTCACAAGCCCTGCTGTTGAGCTTGAGGTTCTGGCTTCGATTACCACGCAGGGCAAAGTGTTATTGAGTTTTCCATCAGGATTTTTTGCCAGCTGATGGCAATAGGCTCGCCACTTAATACATGGCATTTAAATATAACTGGTAAACACTGGTACACCTACATTTTGCCTGCCTACTAGGTAAATGAAACTGATGACACTGTCGGCGCAGTGGCTG
The DNA here is from genome assembly GCA_949152445.1 of Cerastis rubricosa. NCBI lineage: Eukaryota > Metazoa > Arthropoda > Insecta > Lepidoptera > Noctuidae > Cerastis > Cerastis rubricosa. The sequence continues at coordinate 9,021,538 of OX424532.1, forward strand.
AGCGATCGGCTGCTGCACTGCGTGTCGCGGGTTCGATCCCTGCACGGTACAAATATTTGTAAGACCTACAGGTAGTTGTTTCGGGTCTGGCTGTTTGTGTATGTGAGTTTTAATGTTTGTAAACGCACCCACGATACAGGAGAAATTCATAGTGTGGGGCAACGTCTTTATTTAAAAAAAAAAACTAACTGTTTGAGGATTTTAGGTCTGCGTGATAATAAGTTAAACTTTTTAAAAAGCAATGAATACTTGAGTTTGACTGTTAGTGTAAATATTTTCGCACCTAACCAAAACCGCATATTGGTTTGATTGATTTTTCATTCATATTTATTCAGTGTGGCAAGCTAACTCGAAATATAATTCAAACCATTGACTATCCAGCTTTTCAAACAAAACAAATGAAAACTAGCCGAGATAAAAATACAACTAAATTGTGTTTTGACCTCTTTTCCACTGAAACTATTTTCATTAAATATTTTGATATTCATGTCATTCGGTCTAGAATGGGCGATTGTCCATTTTTAAATAATTGTGCTAATTTCAAAACCATTTCGAAGAATACGGTCTCTAATCAATCTAGGTAAACTGAAAAAAATCTACATATTCATTTATATTTTTAAAGAAATGGGTTAGCCTTTAATTGACCTTCAATGACGTTATATCGTGAATTACGCTTTAGCTTCATGTGGATTAGTCATTAAAAACTGTAATTGGGTAGATTTTTGACATCAATCAATCATCAAGAATTAGAGAACAGTTGCGAAAGAATTGTTGAATGTACCAAGGAATCTTCCAGTGATGACGTTATCAGACTAAAAACGTTAACATTAACCTAACTATTAGATTAATTTCAGACATCATGGCATCAGTAGGTACATATTAGATTCTTAAAATACATCATTTTAACTAAAAAAATATATTTCTTCTTTGTTAGATTCCTCGACAATGCCCATTACTTTATTAACTCATTATTTAAAAGTAAATGGAACAGAACGTGCTGCCATTTAAAGACAAAAAATAACTAAAGATATGGTCTGACTAATTTGGCATATGTACCTGTAAAAGTAGACAAAAGAAAAAGACTCTGTGACTATGGTAGCATGTGGCGTGCTGTATTTTCTGCTCTACCCCATGGCAAACACTCGTGAATTTATGTAGGCCCATAATTTGATATACACGCTCTTCTTTAGCAGTTAACGTGGTATGACTAAGTATTAAACATTACTACGACACCCGAACAAATATTTTCTTTCCATGACTTCTGAAGAGATAGTGTAACATCGTAAACCGTATACTTCATAGTTATTAACAAAACAAATGTGGACGTGCAGGAACAAAGGGGCTTATAAAAAGCAAGCTTTATTTCAGGCGGAGTAACATGAGAATTTATCTTTTATACCAAGCCGTATTCATACTTTTCCGGCTTTCCCGTGCGACCAAAATGGAACGTTAAAATGACACAATATTAGGAAAGTTACAATGACACAATATTAGGAGAGAAATTTAAATTACGCCTAATATTTCAAACGAGCAGCGTCAGATGTGAAAAGGCAGTTTTTAACTTTTTAATGTAAGCTGTACTTTTATTATATTTAATTATGTAGTTGCGCCTCTTATATTTCTTTATTAGATTTAAAAGTAAATTTATCATCATAGATTAATACTTGCAGGAAGTATGAATAAAGTCTATCGTCCACGATGCTACTCAATAATAACTAAACACCACGCTACTCATAACTAATCACGAACTAGCAGTATTAAAATCGAGAAAAGAAAGGAAGAAAAATAATTGTACTGTACATAATCAGGTTGAGAGCAGCGGTGGCCCAGTGGTGGCAGCCCCGACATACGAGCAGTAAGTCGTTCGAACCCAGGCAGGCGCATTACTTTGTGTAATTTATTTCATCACCGCTGCCCTCTAAAACGGTGAAGGAAAACATCGTGAGGAAACCGGCATGTCCTAGAACTAAAAATTCAAAGACATGTGACATCTACCAACCCGTACTGGGCCCGCGTGGTGGATTACAGTCCACTCCCTCTAATAGAGAGAAGGCCTGTGTCCCAGCTGTGGGAACATTATAGACTGATGATGATGGTGACATAATCAGGTGTATGTCAGGTGTACTACTACACTCAGCGTCACGGAAACTGGCCCAAGCGCAATATATCGTTTATCATCAAATTGAAACGCGAAACAGGGATTCAAAAAACCCAAGACCAACGCCAAGTGTAGGCTTCTGTAGTCGGGTTGAATAATTATTAAATAAATATTTTGTATGAAATTACACTCTCCGCCTGACCGCCGCCGCGTACGGACGTGCCGCTACCTGCTCGCATTCCCGCTCGCTATCAGTGTGTGTCATCGGTTCGTCGCTTCCCAGTGTCGTGACGTCATCAGTAGTCCCTTGACTACACCCCCGAACAATTGTTGTCTTTTTATTAAGACAGCACTTGCTCATTTTGCTTCGGATATTATTCCGATTTAACTTCCTTTGCCCCATCAGGGAAAAGTCCTCAGTTTCGAGGTTCTTGGTGGGAAACCTAACGGTGCCAACGAAACCAAGAGAGGGTGGTGACCCAATCCGCCCGCCTAATCCCTTCAGGATCTAGGTGAAAAAATTGGGCTCCGTCGCGAACGTGTGTGTCGCCGATTTACTGTGCTAGTGTTTCCCGTTTCAACAAGTTCCTGAAAGCAAAGTTCCCTGGACTGGAGTTGGAGTTGCTACCAAGCCCGGATCCTCGGACTGTGGCTGCGGGAAGGTTGAAGCGGGTGAGTCGCTGGACCCAGTAAATTCCCTTCATAATTGTGCAAGGAATTAGGTTGTTAGGCTGTTTAGGCGCGGAGCTTCACTCAATGTCCGTTAACTTTTAACCGACAAAATGTCGTCCTTAGACGAGAAGGAAAAAGCGCTTTTGCGTTTTTTCTTCCGCGTCTTCACGACCGACCCAAATTTTGAAAAGTATGGGTCAGAAATTGCTGCCATTCAGCAAACCAGCGATAACGTCACTGACTTCAGTGACGCGCTCGACAGCCCTTTGTCGCCGCCGCCTGCCGACAGAGGCTTACCGCCAGCCGTTGCCGCCGCGATTAAGGCTACTCCAAGACCCAAAGTTGTGAAACCCATTGTTTCACAAACAAAGGTCCAGCCCGCACCTGCGTCCATTGTTCCCGTTTCTGGGAACATGGGCAAAAGCTCACCGCCAGCCGTCGCCGCCGCGATTCCGGCTAATCCCGAACCCATTGTTTCGCAAACAATGGATCAGTCCGCACCTGCGTCTATTGTTCCCATTTCGGAGAACATGGACACAACCGTACCAATCTCCGAACGGGATCGGTTATAGATTCCTGCTCTGCTTCCTCGTCCTCAGAAGACGACTACCAAGTCGTCGGAAAGGGCAAGAGGAAGAAGGGCAAAAACTCGCAGGCCGCCATGGCCAAAAAGTTAGTCGCGCTTCCTCTAATCCCCTCTCCCGAGGCGTCCCGTCCCACCTCCCCGGTCCCCGCACCAAAGTCCGCCGCTGCTCATACCAGCAGGCCAACCAGCCCTAAGGCTAACTCTTCAGCCGCTTCTTCAAAGAAGCTGAAGCCCCCTCCCCCGTTGTTCATTCAGGACAAAGGGAAATGGACAGACGTGTCCAAAATGTGTAATGAGCGCCGCATTCAATATACAAGCGCAAAAAGCACACAGCAGGGCATCAAAGTGGTGGTCCCTACGACAACCGACTTCAGGGAACTAACCCGCCAATTAATCGGAAGGCGCATAGCCTTCCACACCTACTCTCTTCCAGAGGAGAAGCCCACCCGCGTGGTGATCAGGCGGATCCCGAAGGAAATCCCCACGGAGGACATCCTCAATGACCTCCTAGGCCAGGACATCCCGGTCGCAGCCGTCCATCGCCTTCATAAGGCGAGAGGCGGAGACCTTTACGATATGGTACTGGTCATCTGTGACCCAGTAGAAGGTCACCACCCGATCTTCAAAGTGAAGTCGGTTTGCTCCCTGTCAGGCATCTCAATAGAGAAGCCCTACCGCTCAAGCGTAGTCGGACAGTGTCATCGCTGCCAGATGTACGGTCACAGCCAAGCCAACTGCCATGCGCCACACAGATGCGTAAAGTGTCTAGGCGACCATGGCACGGCAGACTGGCCCCGTCCCAAAGACAAGTCGCTTTGCACGGAGCCACCGAGCTGTGTGCTTTGCGGCCAGTCGGGCCACACGGCCAACTACCGCGGCTGCTCAAAAGCCCCCAAAGGCTCCTCCTCTAACCTGGTGAAGCGTGCAAGCGCCCGCCAACAAAGAGAAAGCCCATCGGTGAGGCTACCCTCTGCCCAGATGCCGGAGAGACTCAGCCCTCAGAGGCCCTCTCCCTGGACCACGCTAAACCACCAGAAAGCCTTCCCGGCTCTCAGTAAAGCAAAGTCCAGCCCCATCCCCGGGCTATTACATGCCCCTGTCCCCACTCCCGCGGCCCAGGCAAGCGCACCGGCGCCCGCTCGTCCCACGCCACCTGGCCCCGCGGCTGTGGACCCCTCTCACAACGTAATTTTAGAATCGCTAGCAGAGTTAGTCACCCCCGAAGCAGACCGCATGGCGGCTGATCTCAGGGCGGCTAACACTGGTGGCGATAAACTTAAAATTATCCTCAAGTCCCTACTTAAGTTAGGCGACCTCCTCCGCAACCTTAACCTCGACTAACTCCAATGGATAATACGAGATTAACGTGCACCAAACCCCGATCCCTAAAATTAGGGTACTTTAATGCCAATGGCATTAGAGGCCAGCGTGATGAGATCGCCACCTTACTCCGCGACCATCAAATTGATATCCTCCTCGTACAGGAGACCTTCCTCAAGCCCAGTCACCGCGATCCGAGAATTGCCAACTATCGCATAGTTCGCAACGATCGGTCACGTTGCCACAAGGGCGGGACTCTAATCTATTATAGAAAAGAACTGCATTGCATCCCCTTAGATCCCCCTCCCATGGGGTCTCTACTCGAGACCTCAGTGTGTCGACTAGGCATGACCGGCCATCAACCGATCACTATCGCCTCTGCGTACATCCCTCCCGGCGGCACGTCCGAGGAGCACACTCTGTTCACCAAAGACCTTGCCGTCCTCTTCGGCTTGAGCGACTCCGTTATCATAGCGGGCGACCTCAACGCCAAACACCCCGCCTGGAACAGAACGCGACCTCTGCCAGAGGTCGTCACTTGTATAACCTGGGCGAGTCCCTCAACTTCGATCCCATCGCTCCTATGGAGCACACCCACTATCCCCACGACCCCGACCAACGTTCGGACGTTCTCGACATAGCGCTTCTCAAGAATGTCAACCTTAAGTTGCATTCCATCGAGACTTTACATGAGCTTAACTCAGATCATCGACCAGTGCTCATGCACTTAGTTCCTCGCTCGGGTCCTTCTGACCCCAGCCAGCCCCCGCCGACCCAAGTGATAACCGACTGGAGGAAAGTCAGCGAAAAGCTGAAATCCACCACGTCGCCTCACCTGGAGGCCATCCCCGACCACATAGTCTCAGTCGCAGACACGACGGCCGCCATCAACTCGTTTACAGAACACGTGCAATCCGTACTGAAGGACTGCTCACGGGAAGTCCCAGCAATGAGCGATCAACGCTGGATACTACCCGCTGACATACGTGAACTGATAAACGAAAAGAACGCGGCCATCCGTGCCTACAGCAGCTTTCCCTGCGAGGCAAACAAAGCCCACATGCGTAATTTACAGCGTGCTGTAAAGGATCGCACCAGTGAGCTTCGTAATAATCAATGGGAAAAAACGCTAAGCGAACTCGAGCCTACCCACCTAGCCTTCTGGCAGCTGCAACGCAAGATGCGCTCCACCGAAGAGGCTTCCATGCCTCCCCTCACCCGACCCGATAAGAGCGTCGCATTCGACGACTCTGGGAAGGCCGAATGCCTAGCCGACAGCCTGGAGTCCCAGTGCTCCCCCAGCTCGCAACCAGTAGACAAGCGACATCTCGATGAGGTGAACGCATTCGTCGAACGTAGAGCCGCCCTGCCCCCCGAAGAAGACCCTGATGATCCTCTGCCTCCGGTCACAGCTGACGAAGTGCAAGATATCATTAACAAACTTCAACCGCGGAAAGCACCCGGCTCCGACGGAATCACCAATAGGGTGTTCAAACTCCTCCCCGCTCAGCTCGTCGTGTTAATGGCGGCCATCTTCAATGGCGCCCTGAGCAACAACGCGTTTCCCCAAATATGGAAAGACGCCACTGTCATCGGTTTCGCCAAGCCAGGCAAACCCAAGTCTGAGCCTTCAAGCTACAGACCTATCAGTCTCCTGAATGCACTCGGTAAAATCTACGAGAGACTTATTTATAAGCGACTCAAAGACTTCGCCGAGGCTAAGAGCCTCATCCCCAACGAACAGTTCGGCTTCAGGACCGGACACTCTTGCATTCAACAGGCCCACCGCATCGTAGAACACCTGAGCGCTGGCTTCCAGCGTGGAGCGATGACGGGTGTGTTGTTTTTCGACATAGCAAAGGCATTCGACAAAGTCTGGCACAACGGCTTATTATATAAGCTGTACAAACTGGGAGTGCCAGACCGTCTCGTGCTCATCTTACGAGACTTTTTGTCGGATCGCACCTTCCGCTATCGCATCGGGAAGGCACTGTCTTTCCCCCACCCCATTAGAGCCGGAGTCCCTCAGGGCTCCCCGCTCTCTCCCCTTATCTTTACTCTGTTCACCAGTGACATCCCCAAGAGCAAGAAGGCTCAGTTAGCCCTGTTCGCGGACGACACGGCCATCTATTACACTGGCCGCAGTCACGACGCTATTTACAGCACCCTCCAAACCTCAGCCAACGTTTTAGGCGCTTGGTTCCGGAAATGGAGAATCGAGGTGAACCCCGACAAGAGCCAGGCAGTTCTTTTCTCTAAACCGCGTAAAAATAAGCCACCCGCGCTCAGCCCGATCACAATGTACGATAAGCCTATCCCTTGGGAGAAGCAAGCCAAGTACTTAGGAGTCTTACTTGACAACCACCTGTCTTTCGCGGCGCACATCAAAGCAGCTCGCGACCGAGCTGCCTTTGCTATGGGTAGGCTTCATTTCATGATCTCGGCAAAAAGCAAATTGTCACTCAAGTGCAAGTTGCGCCTTTATACCGCGGTGATCCGCCCCATTATGACGTATGCTTGCGTCGTGTACGCTCACACCAAGCCTAAATACATCCATAGGATGCAAACCTTGCAGAACCGGTTCTTACGTAGAGTCACGGGAGCCCCTTTTTATGTCCGTAACGACCGTCTACACGTAGACCTTAGAATGCCCACCGTCCTTCAGTTTATGAAACGTCTTTCGAAGCGTTTCTTCGATAGCGCCAGTAAACACCGTAATCCCCTGATCGCAGCGGCCGCCCGTTACGAACCCTCGCGCATTAGTACAGTACGCCGTCCTCGGCATACCCTTGTCACTCCCGATGATGCTATCACCCTCCTCCAGGAGAGTAACAAAGAGACTAGCACTCTTAAAAAATTCAGACACAAACCGCCGTCTTTCCGACCTCGCCGTCGAGGTCCGTCGCGACGTCCCGGTCCATGTCCTCCCCGACCCTCGCTCGAGCCAGCCCGCGATGCTGTGCCAGTAGTTTTAAATCAGCCCCTAAATAATGATATCATTCAGATCCAGCCTGTCCCCATGCAGTCCTCCCCCAGCGACGCCCTGAGCCGAGGCTCGTACCCCACAGGGGGTGCCCTCAGCGTATAGTCGCTTAGTTTGTAAGTTTTTATGCCCTGGCTGGAGGCCTTACTCTTAAGGCACCCACAGGATAGTCCGGTTAAGCAGACGACAACCTCCTAGGTTGAACTGCGAGATGCCATTCATAAAAAAAAAAAAATTGTATGAAATTGAGAGATTTACCATAATACTTATTACTAATTAACGACTTCACTTGTGCTGTAAGAACCGGATCTTTAAACAAGTCAAAGTGATTATTTAAGTTAAAGTTATTATTTTTTCTTTCAACTACGCAGTAATGTTATCATTAATCACTACAAAGCCGATCACATCTTTCTTTTCATCTTTTTTGCTTAAAACAGTGCAGAAAAGTTATATGAAATCTCATGATTGCACTGTTTTTCATTACTGCACTGTTTTAAATTTTAAATTTGGAATTAAATTTACCACAATGGTGTAATGCCTCCTATTAAGTTAATAAAATGTATGCATTAGATCAAAAAGATTACTGGCTGATAGTAAAAATCGGCTGAATAAAAATATCTTGGTGAAAAAAAAAAACAAATGGCGCGCATTTTGTACCATTGTAAAACTTTGGTACTTCTTATTTACCAAATAAAAAGGTAAAAAATCATGGAAATTGACAGCGATAGCGATATGAATTCAACTCCAGAAAATATAAAACAGCTGCAAATGAAGTTGTTAATAACCTTTAATAACTGCACTTTTAATAATTGTATGTTTGAAGGGAAGATGAATTATACTTTGTTTTATTAACTTGAGTTTTTTTTCAGTTTTTATATTTTGTCAGGGTAGTTGAAAGAAAAGCAGATTACGCACCTCGATAAAGTGAGTAATTAATGCACTCGTGATAATTTAGTGCCCTCGCATGCGCTCGGGCACCAACATAACACTCGTGCATAAATGACTCACTTTGCGCTCGATGCAACAATCTACTATAGATAGGATTTTTATTCTGTAGTGTAGTAATTGCTTGAAGTTATAACCAGAGGTCGGAATTAGGTAGAGTTATTTAGGTACTTGCATCGAAATGTTGATATTAATATGGATCTGCCCCGGGCGTGTGCGCATTGGAATTTTGCAACTTCGGAAATCCGATGTCGGGTAGTTTAAATTGTGTAAAAGTAAATAACGTTTTTATTTAATGAATCACGGAATTTTTCTCTTTTTAAATTTATCTCAGGATTTGAGGCATATGGGCAGACTTCGTTCTGTCAAAAGTTAAAGCAATGCACTTTTCCTACCTACCTACCCTACCCAACCCTACCTACACCACCCTACCCAACCCTACCTACCCTACCCTACCTACCTACTACCTACCCACCCTACCCTACCCTACCCTACCTACCAACCCTACCCTACCCTACCCAACCCTACCCTATCTACCTACTACCTACCTACCCTACCTACCCTACCTACCCTACCTACCCTACCTACCCTACCTACCCTACCTACCCTACCTACCCTACCTACCCTACCTACCCTACCTACCCTACCTACCCTACCTACCCTACCTACCTACCCTACCCTACCTACCTATCCTACCCTACCTACCTACCCTACCCTACCTACCTACCCTACCCTACCTACCTACCCTACCCTACCTCAATCACCAACTCCACGCTCAACTATCACCTGGTAAGCTATGTGCTCCTAGTACCTCAATCCCGACCACGCCGCTCAGACTCGCTCGCCAAGAATATAATATATCTCCCGGTAAGCTATGTTCTCCTAGTACCTCAATCCCGACCACGCCTCCCCTGAAGCGCGTGGCGCTCGCCAAGAACATGATAACAAACTGCGCCCTGCGGTTTCACCCGCGCAGACCGGGATAAAAAGTATCCTATGTCCTTCTCCTGGCTCTAAACTACCTCCCTGCCAATTTTCACCCAAATCGGTTCAGCCGTTCTTGAGTTATAAGCGAAGTAACTAAAACGACTTTCTTTTATATATATAGATTAAGTATAGAAGTATAGATTATCACTTGCTTCGGTGAAGGAAAACATCATGCCTGAGAGATAATTCTCGAAGGCATATAAAGCATAGTCAGAGGCCCATATAGGCGGCATTAAAACTCTGACATCGGGTTAAGCATTGTTAATTTATAAGATGTTGGTATCTGTTGTGGGGGTGACATTATTACTAAGTGACAAACCCTTTAATATAAAGAAAGATTTTAAAAAAAGGTAAGGCACTTACCCCAGGACAAAAAAAGAAGCACTCGGTTGAGAGCCGACAGGTAAAAATCCTAAAGTTCAATTAAAAACAGGTATTACATTTCAGTGTCACCTTGTGAAAACACACTTCAAGGACATACGTAGCTTTTCTTGTAGTCTGGAGGACAGACAACGTCCACATTTACATTAAACTATGTTTAACGTGGCAATGCGGCCAGAGTTCTGGGCACTTTTCCTGTTGACAGAGATGTGGACGAATTTTATGACGCCCTGTAATTTTGGTATTTGTACATATTTTATTATTATTTTAGATATATTTGTAGTTTGTAAATAATGTAAATATGTAATGATAAATAAATACCCCTAACTATGTTTAAACATGTGACTTACGGAGTATAATTTGAAATATGCGAATTTTAAACTGAAATTTTGACCTTAATACAGCGAGTAGGATTCTGTTGCGTTGCGCCAGATAAAAAGATGAGTATTCTTTATAATTAAATATATTTATTACACATTCAAAAGAAATATAAATGCGTTGGCACGTTTTCTCATGACTTGAATATTTCATAAGCTCTTTGCTCAAGTTTTTATGTTTCTAGTTGTTAATATTTATATTAATACTTGTGTGTTCTACTCGAGTACCTGTATATGCCTATTGGAATTATCCCACATTACTCGTTGCCTGTTTTCGTTAAAAATAAAATTCTGCAAAATCCTGTATTAAAATACAATTTACTTAGAGACTTCCAATATTACCCTAGTATATATATATATATATAAATATTTTCCCGTGAGGAGGAGTAAAATCGTCGCCAATATTGATTTCAGAGGGCTAAGCGTGTAATCGAGCCCTCGGGAACTCCAAACAAGGATACCCAAAAAAATATTTCTATCCCAGTAAAGTGTTCCATCATTAATTTATTTGGAAAGAGAATTTCGACGATTGGTTGTGACGAATTGATATTTTTCATGAGTCCTTCTCGGTAAGGAGGGCCATTTGTATCATGGGTTCTGCAATTTATTACTCTCATTTATCATTTCATCGAGTAAGAGCGCCTAACATATCGTAGCGAAGAGCCGTCTATTGTGTGTTGCCCTTTTATTTATCCTCCTTTATATCGCCCTAATTAATGTTCTTGATCTAATAAGTCCATTCAACTCGTTTGGGATTAAATTGGTTGTTTCGTGATAAACAAAATTCGGCACAGTATATAATGTGCCATTATAATCGAAAACATTTCTGTGAATTTTCGATCGTTATTCAGAGCTGTGGGTGAATATTAAGGCAGTAATGAACTGTCGATCATTATTATTGTAACCTTATAAAATATTTAAATCAGCATTTACCCGTCAGTAGGCAGGTCTCATTGTCCATTCGTTTAATCAGAACGCCATTTAACTCATGTGATATTTCAGCAAAGGTATCAGAAAACATCAGTGTCAAAATTCAAACAAAAAAAAAAACAATAAAATAACATAACAATATAAAAAGTAATCTGTAATACTCATTATTTCAAACCACCAGTGTAGTAAAAAATAATAATTAAAAGAAAAACAAAAAATGTGAAAGTGAAGTGACCAACAAAACTATGTGCGTGAACTTCTAAAACGAATATCTAAAATAAATTACAAAAAGTATAGACGTCATAAAGGTGAAGAAACATTTTAGCTGAAAGGTAGCGTGTTATGGTGGTAGAAGTAGTCGCAGCATGACCACGTGGATGGCGCTATTCGGGCTAGTGTGGCTGCTACGCGTGCGTGGTTCGCTCTGCGGCTGCGCGGCTTGCCGGCGCGCGCGCCACGATGCGCAGGAGTCGCACAGCGCACCGAGCCCGCGCGCACCCAGCCCCGAGGAACAAGCCCCGTTTGACGTCATCACGCTCGAACATTACACACGTGACGTCACCGTACAGACCGACTTCGATGATGAAGATGTTGAGGATCTTGATAAAATCGAGATGCAGATTTCTGAAGAATGTAAGTAGTTTTATCTCTATAGTTATAAGATACACTTTTCTGCTTAGAAGTATAATTTAAAGTTGCAAAGACAGGAGAACAATTTACGGATTTTGATGATCTATATACCAGTTTGGTGCCATTTGTGGATCTTTCGTTACGAGTAGTCAGAAGCCGAAATTCTGACATCCAGTCTTACCAAGGGGTATCGTATACCCAGTTATTGGGCTGTGGGGATCATATAGGCAGTCGCTCCATGTAAAATACTAGTACTCAGCTTCATCCGGTTAGACTGAAAGGCGACCTTAATATAGTCTGGGAAAAGGCTAGGCAGATGATGATGTACCACTTTGGTGCCTACTGAGACATCGTCATTGTGTAGGAGGTACTCCTTTCTCATTGATCTAACTTTAAAAATATCTTCATATATTATGTTAAAATAATGTATCAATAGCGTTATGATTAATATGCAGGGACAAAAGTAAATAACGATTATGTTTACTGATGAAATTACAGAACAATAATCATGTTATTGTTATTTAAATAAAACTACACAGAAGAAACTACACTATAAAGCTATTTCTGAAACTAAAACAACCATTTAAAGTAACACAAAAACTAATTTGAATGAAAATGTATCAAAGAAAATTCTAATAAAAGTCAAACTGTTCTCCATGTTATTCTTTACTTACTTTTTTTGTTTACGATTTAGACTTCAATCACTAAAGTATACCAACTTGGCTTCTAAAACAAATGGGTACTTTTTATATTATTATACTATTGCCATTTGATTTCTGTTATGTTTTGTAATGGAAATATGTATTTAACTTTTGGATTAATATTATAAAAGGAATATTCGCTGGCTTCATAAGTTGGCTTCTGTATATGAATAGGTCTTTGCTCACTGCTGTGGTAAGACAATTTCGGGTCATTTTTAACCGACTTCAAAAAGGAGGTTTTCAATTCGATTGGTATTTTATGTATGAACATCGATTACGCTGAGACTTATGATCCGGTTTACGTGATTCTTCTTTAGTTTGATGCGGAATAGTTGCCATTTGGTCCCATACAAATTTTACAAAGTTTGGCTTAGTAGTTTTCATTTTATGATCATTTTATTTATTTATTTATTCGTATGGTATGGACGATGTGCTTGTGTCTACTTACAATGTAAAACTGATAATTAACTAGGATTTAAGTGAGATAAAAAGGGTAAAATAAAAATATTGGTTTTATAAAAAGTTTTTTCGGGATCAAGTTTGTGTCGTAAGTACGTACGTATTCGTCTTACCATCGTCCCTGCCCTTGTCCTATGTTTTTTGGGGAAGGCGCAACACGTGATTTTCTTACATTATCAATAGTCACGCTATCACTTACTTCTAAAGCCTTCATTTCATTCCTCATACAATCCACCCATCTTCATCTTTTCTTTGGTTTCCTCTCCCTCTCCATCCATCTACATTTCTCATCAGTTTTTTTGTCACAATGTTTTTCATCCGTCCTCATCCATGTCTATACCAAGACAAATGATTCCCTTTCATCTTTTCTGTAACAGGCGTCATTATCAAACTTATCTTAGATGCTCATTTCTTTATCCTTTGTCTTATATGATCATTTCATACTTTATCCATATGTCTTATATCCTCATTTCTTACTTTATCCATACGAATTCGTCTCGATAAAACAAAAAAAAAATACAAACTAGTGGAGCCTTCGGGGAATTTCTGTGAATAGCAGCGCCAACATTTACGCCTGAATGCACCCGGATATTTTCGTACTTCAGCAAAGAGGACACTTTCCTTGAGCATGCCCACTTGCACTGGTTAAGCAGCAATTGTCAGTGACAAAACGTTGGTTGGCTCACATTTGAAGCTGATTTTTTCTCGGGTTCCATCAGAATTTAAATGCTCGTGATCCATATAAATTGTGTTTTCTACTCTTCTTGCGGCAGCCGAGCTTGAGTCAGTAAATAAAATTGGTGGAGAGAATCTATTATCTTTTTTTGTTTCCTTTAACTTGAATTATGCAGAACCAACTTAATATGATAATTATTAAACTTGTTAAAAGTTTCATACTATTATCAAAAACTTAACAAATTTTAAATACAATAACTCGGATTGATTCATGTACGGAAATTCTAAAAGAACTGCGTATCCAATTAAATAATTGAGAACCAATGAATACTAATTTCTTTGCTCCAAAAAAATGCAATTAATATTCCAAACTAAAACGGATAGCAAATGAATAATACGATAAATAATGTGTGGACTGTGCTCGAATACCTGTTCCAACTACAGGCAAATCGTTACACAATTATGCCAGTGTTGCCACGAGCTTGAACATGCATGTATTAGGTATGAGGTGCACAATTAATTAAACAGAAATTCTGTTAGCGTAGCCCTCCATATACGAAGGCAAGCTTAAACGTAGCTACGATGTATAGTTATTTATTTTTAAAAATGCTCATCTAATATTTCTAATACAAAATATTCAACTCATCAGCAAGTTCATTCAATCTTAACGCTCTAGCAAAAATATTTTAATAAGGCTATATGCCTTTACAGTTAATGTTGAATGCTAATCAAATAAACCTTTTTGAACATTAATGTTCAAAAAGGTATTTAATACGAGATTGCACTAAACTAATGTAATAAGAAAATAAAAGAAAATGTTATTAAAAGGTTACTAAATGTTAGATGTTGCGCGAGCTCGATATTAAACCGAAGACGTACTTGCTTTTGTGCCGATACTACATTTTATAAATTAACAAAAGTTGCTATTTTCTGTAATTTTTTTTTTTACAGTTTGTTTGTTTAAGTACAAAGTGCGGTTGCTGACCTTGCTAATATTTTACATTTTTTTCTGCTAATATGTCGTACCCATTAAAACTTTATAACCAAATACTCCTATTAAATCCTGTTCCTAATACTAGTTCAAAATATGGTGTATGCACCCGCATTTGAAATGTCACACAATATGTTACTCGTTTTACTTATGTATATGTTACGGGCAACGTGATTAACTGGGCATTATGAAAAAAGGACCGGCCATTATTTAGAATGCCCAAGACCGATGGGAAAATTGATTAATTTATCACTTTGACCGGCCATTATTAATAATGCCCGACGGCCCGTGGTCCATGTAACAAGTCAGTGTTTGAGATAGCTTGAATTTATCACTTGGACCGGGCAGTATGAATAATTCCCTACTTGTAGCCGGGAAATTGGGTTAGGTTATTTTTTGTTAACTCTTCATGAAGTTTAATTTCATTTAATAAACAAAAACACTACAGTTCACCTATTTTATTACTTTGCCCAAGATAGGATGGGCATTATTCATAATGGCAGGGAAAAGTGATTAATCATGCTGTTCATTGCCAAATTGAGTCGGGCATTGTGAATACAGACCGGGCATTATTAATAGTGCCCGGACTTATCAAATTGCCCGTAACATATACATGTGTTTAAATTAGGCTGAAACACCGAAATTGAATTATGTAGGTAAGTACCTAAACATAAGTAGTCATAACTTTGTTATTTAAGTAAAGGACAATACATTTCTGCACCTTTTAATCCATCAATATGTTCGATCCGCGTAGTCTTGTCTGGCACGTCAAATATGAAAGGATTAAAAAGAGTTTCGGGAATGAAACAAGAAATGGTCCTAGTGCTTTATCTCTCTCTCTGTGCTTTTGTAACACCGTACTGCGATCGCCATCCCGATTGCCAAGCGTGGCGATTATGGCAAAACCCCCCTATTTCCAGCAGTGGACGTCTTTCGGCTGAAATTATGATGATGATGAATAACTAGTATCGAATAAATTAATATAAATTTATTTATTTATTCTTCAACAAAGAAGAAAAAAAAATCTAAGACTAATAATGTTGTGACCAATGTGGAATGTAGTGATTGTTTTTTTTCTTCTCTGTACGATGATTGTTTAGTTTATATGTTACATTTATTGTGAAAACCACTGCGTGTATGTTCGACACAAATGTAAATTTGTTGAAGAATAAATAAATAATAAAGCTCGATTTTAGTTTAATAATTACAACGAGCTTTTGTATAATGCCTATTAATTGCAGTGGAGGTTTGATATTAATTTTCTTTGGAGAATGCGTAACGATGACAAGTGGAGTATAGAGACTCTGGGTAATAGATACGAAGAATTTGTTGGAAAATCAGGCAGTAAACGCGTTGACAACATGAGTGAAAAAATATGTGAAATCAGATGTGGATGGGATATTGAGTCTTTCAATACAACCAGAGTCTTTCAATTCTTCAATTCCATTTACCTCAATTTAATAATTCTAATAAAGATTCAGTAAATGGTTAGTGCTTTAGCAGAATACGACTTTAATTGACTTTTGGTACTACACTTGGTGTAAAATTAATTATAATGGCTGGATTTGAGCCTTTCTTAGGGCGGCAGGGTGGCTTCTTGCATGGTGTCACCTCTACGTTTTCACTCAGGTTTTCGTAAGATTTACCTGTAAGTAATACACACGTCATTTTATTTTTCCTTCAACACAATTTTTTGTGTCCGAAAAACAAAACTAAAACTACAAAAATCTGCTTCCATCTTTGCAAAAAACCATCACATAGTAATCCTTGGTAGAATAATATGTAAAATCGCAAAAGGCTCTTATCATCAATAAACTATTAATTTGGTACTGACCTTTCATGTCTAAGCTGACATATGACTTACACTACAAACAATAAATAAAAGAACAAAAATAATCTTTATTGGACATTGATCCTCAAGCAAAATTAACCACTCATAAAGTTCAATTATGTTCCAAAAGAGCACTAAATATCCCAAACTCCCAAAAAAAAACATTAAAGTACATTTCTCTTGAAAAGTGTTAAGTGAAAAAGTTTCAGTAGAAAATAAAATATCGCCTCCAGTAATAAAATATCTTGACAAAATCCATTTTATTCTGCGGCTAATATTAGGTACTTAGAATGAAACCACTTACAATGAAACTCAGGCGACGACGACGACAATATAAATTACAATTTCGATTTCTCAAATTTGAAACATACAATATACCCACAACATGGCTCCAGAAAATAGGTAGATCATTTCGATGCCATTGTATACGCTTTTATAATAAACTACCAAGCCACATTCAAGATTTGTTATCGACAAAGATTATATTGAAGACAAAAAGCTTGGGATTGAACTGCTCCAATTTTAATTGATTTATTTTTTTATATTTTTTCAGTTTGACATTTTACTTTAATTTTTCATTATTATTTTTCTAGATTTAGTTGTAATTTTTACGGTTCCGTAGCCAAATGGCAAACAACGGAACCCTTATAGATTCGACATGTCTGTCTGTCCGTCCGTATATCACAGCCACTTTTTTCTGAAACTATATGAACTATACTGTTGAAACATGGTAAGTCGATGTATTCTGTGAACCGCATTAAGACTTGAACACAAAAATAGAAAAAAAAAAACAATAAATTTTGGGGGTTCCTCATACTTACAACTGAAACTCATTTTTTTTTCATCAAACCCATACGTGTAGGGTTTTGTAGCGTAAATAAAAATAATAGTCGTCACTACATGTTTAAACGTATAATTTTTCGATCTATAAAAAAAACCTAATACAAATATTTTTATAAAATTAAAAAAATCCAAGGAAAAAGAAAAAAGAATTGGCGATAAAAAAAACGTGAATTTCAGAAAAGTTGCGAAATGGATTGTCTAGAAAAGAATAAAATCTGTGATTTTGAAAATCAATGCCTGAAGGTGAGAAGGGGTTGCATCCGGCCCTAGGCGCGATTAAATTATATCCGTGCTTAAATATGACGTCGGAAAAAGTTCATTCCGCGACCTTTTGACACGAATAGCTTAAAAATATAAGATGATGGTACAAAAAACTACACTATTGCTATAAATTATAAAAAAGTGGATTAGAACAAAATTTGTTTGGTAACTTGACACCGTGCGATGTCCCCCTGTTGCTCTGGGTCTTCGCTCGTAAGCTAGCTGTAAGCACACGCTTCCTGAACCCAGTCGGAATCGAGTCGCGGCGTTGATGGCACTCGGGACATCAGTCCACAGCTAGATGTATAATACTTGAACCGATTCTGAGCGAATCTATGGTGAGAAAAATAAAAGGAAATTAACACCATAATACTCAAAACAGAACCTTCCAAGCAGTTATAATTTAAAATGTTTTAAATACATACCGGTTCTTTGTAAAAAACGCACTTAATGCTACCGACTATTTAGTACGGCGCTTATAATACAAAGTATAAACAGTCTAGGGGAGAGATTAATCGGTTTCAGCACAATAATTTAGGTATTTTTCTTATGAACGGAATATCATGTAAACTTCCTCTGAAAAGATTCGTCGCCAATTCACCAGCAAAATTTTTTACTTGTCATCCCAAGGAATGATCATACTTTTAAATTTGAACGGAAATAAGAAAAAGAAATTTAATTAGAAATGAGGTCGACTTACACGAACGGAATAGTTTTTATTCAGTCGAATCAATAAACAGCGTGATAATGCTGCAGTTTCTATGTTATGTGTTCAAAAATGATATTGGGGTTTCTAATATCATTTTTTTCTGAACTGAATAGTTTGTGCGAGAGACACTTCCAAAGTGGTAAAATCAAGTAAAAGGAGGAAAATTCCGAAGAAATGTAGGTTTGTAGAACGTAAAAAAAACAAAATCAACGAAAATTGGTTTGAATAAGATTTGATTTTTAGTTTTTGAGATATGGGACTTTTTCATCAAACTGCAGCAGTAACTTTGTTTTTAACCGACTTCTAAAAAAGGAGTAGGTTCTCAATTCGGATGTTTGTATTTTTATTTTTTTTTATGTTTGTTCGCGCATAACTCCGTCGTTTGCCAACCGATTTGAAAAAATCTTTTTTTGTTTGAAAGCGTATACTTTCCAAATGGTCTCATGAAAATTTTATCGAAATCAGATAAGCCGTTTCTGAAAAAATCAACAAAAATTAAATATTTCTAACTTTTAGTTTACTCTGCATTGCGTTTTTTTTTCGCGCATAACTCAGCCATTTACGAACCGATTTGGAAAATTATTGTGCTATTCCAAAGCCTATGCTTTCCATTTGGTCCCATAGTCACCAAATGGGGATCTGATGATGGAATCTTGGCGAAATCGAGGGAACTCTTCAAGTTTTATAGGAAACGTACAACGATTTTGGTATTTTCTACAACAAGTGAAGCATTTGCGTTCAATAAGAACCATTCTACCTAATCTGATGATCTGATGATGAAGCCAAGAGACAAGCACTGGAACTCCATAATAAGACAATGTATCTTAGCTGTGTTTGGGCTTGTTGGAATTGTAACGGTATGCACTTTCCACGTGTACCACAGACTAACTTTTTGACTTTCCTTATTCAACCTAAGTAACAAGTGGGTCCTCTGCTTTGATAGTCTGTTTTCGCGATGATCAGGGTTCTTATTCAAAATGCGTTGATGATTCCTTTCCCTTATTTCTTTTAATCGTTTTCATTTTTCTCAGTTGCAGTTCGACGCCTTTTATCACACGAGAATCATCTTTACTAGGCATATCCATATTTTATTATTAGATTAAAAATATGTCACTAAAATTAACAAATAAAAATATTTTTTTGCAAAAAAAGAAACCGACTTCAAAAAACACTTAACGCACTAAAAAGTTAAAAATAATACTACAATCTACCTATATTAATAAACCTAACCTAACCTACGATTAACCTATAATAAAATTTAATAATTCTTTGGAGTCGGTGCCAAACAATATACGATACCTACCTAAATGACTATATACAGACTAAGGCCAGAAAAAATCAAAACATTAATCTTACAGCTTCTAAATATTAATTCATTCATTAATTCTAACTACATTGCTTGGCACCGACTCCAAAGAATTATTAAATTTTATTATAGGTTAATCGTAGGTTAGGTTAGGTTTATTAATATAGGTAGATTGTAGTATTATTTTTTACTTTTTAGTGCGTTAAGTGTTTTTTGAAGTCGGTTTCTTTTTTTGCAAAAAAATATTTTTGATTAACATACTATGAAAAACCAATTTAGTTTTGCGGTTGACTTGAAGTTTACTAACTAATACTACTAACTAATGAATGACAGTTCAAAATATTGTTTGGGGCTATGGAACCCTGTGTGTGAGTAAGACTCGCACTTGGCCGGTTTTTTTTTACTTTTTATTGTATTTCATTTTTTATATTATTATATATTTTTTCCATTTAGTTGACAATATTTACTTTTTCGAGTATTATATTATTATAATGTTTT
Organism: Cerastis rubricosa; assembly: GCA_949152445.1. Taxonomy (NCBI): domain Eukaryota; kingdom Metazoa; phylum Arthropoda; class Insecta; order Lepidoptera; family Noctuidae; genus Cerastis; species Cerastis rubricosa. The sequence goes on from OX424532.1 coordinate 9,041,721, forward strand.
GTTTATTTCTGTGAATATGAAGACTAATGTGGGTCATATTTTTATCTTTTCGATTTAGTTTTGTTAGCTTGACGATTATCTATCAATTTGAGTACTTTATGCGGCCTACCCAAAAGTCCTATCTTTGGTATTGTTCATTGTGTCGAAGAGCTCCTTGTTTATGAGTCGAGCTGCACAATCACTGTCAAATGCTTGCACTGACTGGATGGGTGTTAGTCAGTATAAGTCTGATACTCCCTTCCGCTCTACCTAGAGCAGGAGGAGGTCATTTGATGACGTCCAATCCGTAAAATAAGGGCGTGTCAGACTTGTACTGACTAAAACTCATCCATGCTCCTTCTTGGCCCTTTGTGTTCCAGAGCCACGGTATCTGTGTCGAACAGTACCGCAGCTCAAGCAGGTATCGGCCTTCTCGGACCCCTTCCGATTTGCTGACTTGAGGCACGCGTGGGAAATGAACGCGCCGTTGACACGGCCTGTCGTCATAAGACGGACGGATGCTGAGCTGGCCCATTATTCACCGTCGTCAGGCCCGCGTAGAGAATGTGTGGTGCAAACAATCAAGGTTAATATAGCTGTAACTTACGGATATACAGACAGACAGACGAACAGGACGACTCTAGAAGAGTTAAATTTTTTCAGTCTCATACATTTGGGTCACGTAAGCGTTGAAATATTGTATAGGACATCAGATAGGATGAGAAAAGTGTAATATGGAAAAAGCTACTCCATTTGATCATCTATGCTACATCCCGGAAATGACCGCACTTTTCCTGCTGAGATGGAATAGATGACTTTGCCCTGGATTGTAAATCAGGTGTTGTTCCACAAACGATGGGACACTTAATATCGTGCCCTATCTGACCTGAAGTCTGCTTGTTAAAGGAACTGATGGACGACAATACTGAAGACGTTAAATTCGTACCAAATTCTTGGCCCACTCAGTTTAGATTGTCATCAGAACGCTAATAATAAGAAGATTTTTTTGCAATGTGAAAGTAGAATTACTGACCAGTTAATATTGTGTGGCTACTAGAGGGTGAATATGTATAAATATAATCGTGAAGCCTCACTATAAAATATGCAGTATGACATATAAAACTGTGTCATGCCTATCTAGATTCACATATGTAGTAGTTTCTGCATCTGTTGTAGTTTCTACATCTGTTGTAGTTTCTACATCTGTTGTAGTTTCTACATCTGTTGTAGTTTCTACATCTGTTGTAGTTTCTACATCTGTTGTAGTTTCTACATCTGTTGTAGCAAGTATGGGTAAGTTAAGCAGCATCTGCCTAGGCTTTTCACAAATATGTTGGGGTCGACCATTTCGCACATCGAGTATAGCGACTGCCTATATGATCTCTAAAACCCAGTTAGTACTGGCTAAAACGATACGCCTTGGTCAGACTGATTGTCAGACCTCCGGGCCACTGACTACCTGTAACGATTTTCAGAGGGCCTTTGTTTTGTGCTTAACGTGCTTTTCGAGGCACGGAGGAAGCTCGGTATGTAATGGGTGGTCACCCATCCACGGACCGATCTAGGTAAGCAGGGCCTAAAGATACATAAACTAGCCAAAACCTCTTCGAGTATTGGTAAGTTTATCGAGATTTGTAAAAACATGCTGCCATGCCCAAAAATATTTCATTACATCTAATTTAATACATTTATTCTCGGCTTCAACGTTTACAGATAGGCGATAATATTCCATTTATGACGCATGATATAAATACACGTTTTTATCGATAACCTATTCGTGTTTTGACAAACACCAAAACAGGGGTGGTCTGTTGTTATTGGGCTATATTTTCTTTTCATCTCCACAGGAAAGTCGTAAAAGTTCAATGCTTATCCTTTGAGCTGGTTGTTATGTACACCTATAACATTTCCTATATCAACAACAGGGTATTTCGAACTGGTTTTATCATAAATATGATATATTTTGATGAGATTGCGGGTAAATGATAAAATATGTCATTAAGACTCTTCTGTATTTGCCAGTTGCTTAAACAAATAGCGATCACTTTCAAATCGTGTCGTAAGTTACAACTACTTTCACTTGGATTTTTATGTAAATCCGGTTGAAAGTTTTTGGTTTGCGGTTCATCGAGCTCTGATGTGATAAAACACAGAAAAATATTTTTAAAACCTTAAAATCAAGGTTTTTTTCCTAGCGTTCTCTGTTCCACTCATGGACAAAGGCCTCCTTCCACTCTTTCCATTCCTCGTAAACCCACGCGTCTTGCATTCACAAACAATTTTTTTTTGTGGTTGCTAATCACTTTCCGAAACAATGCCAGCACGAGTAATACAGTCGTAACTTCAAAATAAGACTTCAAACAACTTCCGCACCATTACAAAACAAAAGAAGGTTTTATCACACTTTGTGAATCGAATTACAGTAGGTGTCAAATATTGTCCCGCGTTTTTCCTGGAAACGTCAAAGAAAACGCCAGCACTGGTAAATTCGGCTGCAGGAAACTTCGGGTTGCCACCATTATGAATTGTAGTTTGATCTACACCGCTTTTTGTCGATCTGGGTCAAACTTTGTCGCCTACTACTGTGACACTTCGAAACATTTGGTGTCTTTATTTTTGTAAGCTCTGTAAATCTTTCAAGAACTTCTTAATTTGTTTTACGGAGCCAAACTGAACTACAGACTTATATTTTAAGCATGAGAATGTGTGTCATGTGGGATATAATATGTTGAAATAGTAACAATGTAGTTCAGAAACTAGATCAAACAACTTAGTTTTGCATTTACAATGTTGGCGGTTTGTTGTCCGCAACACACTTAGCAATAGTCGGGTTTGCAAGGCCCCTGGGCCGTGCTTATGTGGCGTGAAAGACGATTAGTATTAATGTTTAATGCTGCTCAATGAAAACTTTGATCACTTCTTTTTCTGACAACGCGCAACGGCTCATACGATTTAGCTGAATCGTATGACCCGTCGTGTAACTCTTCTTTTCGACCTCTAACGAAAAAAAAGAGGTGTTATTACTAAGACAGTTTACTTACATTACGCCTATAACTGGTCAATGGGTTAGGCAGAGATGGTGTGTATCTATCCAGGTCACCCAGTTTTCGCCAGTACAGTTTAAGTTCCAATACCTAGGGGTTGACCTATCAAATACACAAATCCTTACTCCAGTCTGCTACTGAGAAATCCCATATAAAAAAAACCCTATAACACTTTACCCGACCTGGGAATCGAAGATAGGACCCAGTTTAAAGACTTTCAGGGTTTTTAATTCAGTGCCCTTATCAAGTGTGTCCAAAAACATGTAGGAGGAGACAAATAGCCCATAGATCGTGAATATTACAAAAGTCTGGTTAACCCAACTATGAGAAAACGATGCCTCAACGTCAGCCCCAAACAATGTTTTAGCACTAAATTATTCTGTTAGCATTTCACGAAGAAAGTGATGGAATTGACTTTTGATCTCACTCGTCAAGCCGTCATGTTCAAAATCGTTACGCGTCGTGTACGAAAATTGTCTTGTCTGTCATCGACTGTTTTTGATAAACAGGAAATTAAACCTACTTGCAATCTTAATACAAAATATTTTTCCGTTGCCAAAGTTTTATCATCATAGATTTCGCAACACCTGCGACAATGTTGACAGCCTACCCAATTTTCTTCGAAATAATTCAATTCAATTCTTTATTGCTTATCACATGTGAATTCCATGATCTTACTTTAATAATAGTGATGAGCACATGAACCCTGTCACTCGGTAGGACTCTGCCGGACAGCACAATTTTTATACAATTCAGATAGTAGTATTAAAAAATAAAAACGAGTAATTAACATTTAACATAAATTAATTAATTACCAAAGAACAAGTAATCTCTTTCTAAAACTGACCTTTAACAACAATCTGTTTTGTCCACAGCAAACGTCGGGAACTACGAGTGCGGGCGCGAGCAGTCCACACACAGTCCAGGAAGTGAGCCACAGGCGTCTAGCTACCAGGTTCGACCTACACTACTAACGCGAACATGTCCCACTATGTTTTGTCGTTCTTACTACCCACTGTCTAGTCTTTTACGTTTTTTTTAATTTCCTCTAGCTACGGGTAGTAATAATGGTTCTGTTAACGTTTCCTTATTGGCTACGCTGTGACAGCATTGCTGTTGTTGTGTCCTGTCTTATTTTAAATTGGTTTTGTAGGATTTTAGCTTTTATTGTTTTGATTTATTGACCTCGTAACTGCTAAGGATTAGCCTCTTTTCTTAGGGTTTGTTTCTGATGTCAGCAATATGTAGGTATAGGTTGTCACTTAGTAGATTAGAACCTTATCTGACAGTGTTTTTTTTTTATTTCAAACTTATCTCAAGCCCCTATGCATAGGTACTAAAATATCTTCTTTAAATGTCAAAATTATCATCATAGACTCTTGCCCATATCCAAATTGATTTGGGGTCGGTGCAGCTTAGTATCTTCTTTCACACCTGTTAGTTGTCATCTCTATTGACATACCCTCTCAATGTTAACGTTATTTTCTGAAACGGATTAAATAACTATTAATCCAAATAACGGCAATTAAACCCAATTCGTTAATATTATCGAGATGTTCTCTTTACACTTCAACATAAGCCTTTTGCACTTGAAATTGCTGCACCGATTATCGCATCTACAAGATTGCTAATCTGACCTACATATCGTCTATTTTTGCTGAAGCCTAAACGTGGATTTTTATTTTTATACTAAAACTCTGTCTCAAATGGCAACTTTACAGTTTTTGTAATCCAATAGTGAGTATGAGTGAGGCAGGCTTTTTGGAAAATATAAATAGAAATCTGATAAAACTACAGCAAGTACTATGACCGAGTCCAACTGAGCTTCTCTGGCCGTTTTCTACAATATTCGACCAGAACATACATTATCGGCAATTTTCGTACCTTGGGCCAAAAAAAAAATCTAAAACATAAAATACTTTCAGTTTTCGCTCGAAAATGAAAATCAGGCTGAATTTAGTTAACGATATCAGATGAAAAAAAAAATTGGTCGGACTCCAACTGTCCCCTACTTGCAGACAAATTGGCAGGTCTGAACGGACAAAAAAAAACAGTGACATGTTGCTAGGAAGGTTTTTGCTCTACTTTTTTACTTTCCAACTTCATCAAATCAAATCAAATCAAATCAAAATATTTTATTTTACATAGGCCTACATGGGCACTTATAAAACGTCGACAGAAGAGGCACGGTTCGGGTCATCGCGTGGAAACGTTGAATTTTTTAAAGTTAAATTTTAAATTGTTTAGCCTTGACGCCTTTTGCGTAATTTATAGGGCTGGCTGATTCATTATCAGATATCTTTATAATTTGTATACAAACTGTTTAATTAATAATCATGACGTCCGGGGGTTGGATTCACGAGTTGGGCAAAGTTTTTTTTTTGTGTTTTTCCATTAGTAATTTCATAGTAACAGCCTCGGGTCCTGGATTCGTGCCCTATTGATGGCAATAGGCTCGCCCTTATAACATAGGACTTAAAAATAAATGGCCTAATATGAGAGAACTATAATACACACCTCTGCCTAACCTTTCGAGGATAACAGGCGTGATTTTATGCGCACAACATTTTATTATAATTCACGTGTAAAACCAAAATCTAAAATCATTATACAACTTATGCTTTAGGTATATACCAATTAGGTCGACTGTTTATAGTTGCATTAACAAACAGACTAAGTTAGCTGTATGTATTAATATCTATAATTAAATAGAAGTGCGACATATTGAAATCAGCAGTCAAAACCGCGGCGTTACTGAGCAGCCAATGTGTTTGTATCCGTGGGATGTCTGTAATTGATATTATTTTGATATGATAATAATTACCGTGTTTACGCTCGTGGACGCAATTCAGTAATATTATGCTTCGTAGTACAACATTTCATCCCAGTGGCTGCGTGCAAGTATCGCTACCTATGTCACTGGTTTGATTAAAATTATGATTTCTCATTACACTATTTTCGTTACAGCAACAGGGATCTAATAACAGTTTTAGTACAAAATCATACAGTTAAGTTTAACTCTGGAATCATGAACCACTTATTTAAATTCTTCGAAAAAATTTCGAACCAATTTCGGAAAAATTAACCTCATCTTTGTCATAATATTTTAATCGCATTTTCTCGGAAATAAAAGCCCTGTGTCCCAGGTCCAAGAACGTATATAAGGATTATCGGTGACGTACAAAAATTTACAAAATAACTCCACACGCACATTTGTATTAGAAAGCTCTTGCTTTTATGCGCATACATTGAAAGGCGTTCACTCACTGGGAGCATTCGTCTGTAATGTAAAAGTTAAGATGCGAGCATTACATCTGTGAGTGAGGCCAATCGAGCATAGGGCTGCGCGACTGTTGGAACGAGATACCGTGGCCTTGGAACACAAAGGGCTAAGAAGGAACATGGATGGGTTTTAGTCAGTACAACTCTGACACTCCCTTTCGCTCCACCCAGAGCGCGAGGAGTCATTTGATGATTTCCCACCCGTAAAAGAAAAAGAAAAGGCCAACCGAGCATTACAGTGCGCACGAACAATTTGTAAGAGTCACTTCTTTATATACACAAACTAATCTTGGATGGTTACATTACAGGCAAATGCTCTGAGAGGGGTATGATGGATTCAATAATGATATCCATAGACAGTTTTAACAAAACTGTCTTAATTGTTTATTTAATAAAACGAACTACCAAGCAAACAGAAACTTAACTGGAACTAAGTGTTAAAGCAATTTTTGGTCAATAAAGTCAAAAATACATACAGGTTCATTACATTGAATTATGACAGTTAAACACTGTTTAAAACCATCACGGTTTTTATCTGAACTCTTAATATCACTTACGGGATATCTTCCATGATTATTTACTGTTTTGAGTTCCCGATATTTCGACGCTGTTGCAAGCGCCATGATCGCGGAATCCAGTGATAGGCATGCTCAAAAGAAATAGCCGGCGTCATAATAAGGACTCCACAAAACCTAGTGATATTGTAAACTTGTTTTGCCGTGACGTTGTATCGAATGCCAGTGGATCGCGTAGCAAAAGAGAAAGAAAGAGGGTAGACAGATTTGTCAGATCCTAATTATTTATCATCCATAAACCCGCATTCTCCAGTCATCCCGCGATCATGGCGCTTGCAACAGCGTCGAAATATCGCATACTCAAAACAATAAATAATCATGAACAAATTGAAAATATCGATAATGAATAAAACATCTGGTTATTCATTATCGATATTTTCCGTTAGTTAATAACCATCACTATTGCACCTTAATAATTAGGTGGGCTTTGAGGAATAACAGTATAATCGTTTTAATTTGAATTTGTGAGGGCATTTATTAGTTGCGCTTTGAGGAATACCCCAAAAATGATTTCACTATAGAACCGATCCAACGATTATGATGTTTGGCACCTTTCACGAGTCTACCGAAAGATTTAATGAAAAAAAATGGACATTAATTCTTGTATAATTTTGGCGCAGTCGTATAAATGTAAAATAAAAAGAAACGGCACAAAATCACCTTTTTGAAGTGACTGATGTCAGCTTTACGTACTTTCCTTGGTTAAATTATCACTTTTTTCAAGTGGAAATCCACATGGATACTCTTAATATCCGGGAGGCGTCGGGTCGAACTTGTACCGACTTAATCATATAAGAAGGGTACAGGATCTCCGCTCGAACGCTCCAGTACCCTTGATACGCTATTGACACGTCCTTGGGGAAACAAAGTCGTTCCCCGTCATGAACATAATTGTAATTTACCTTTGTTCGTTCATCAAACCCACGGTGTAATTAAACATTTGTTCAATCAATTAAATTAGGTTGGTACACAGCTAGGATACAGTCAATGTTTCTTTATGAAATTCGGTCCGCCATTATTAACGATAAAAAGACAAATAATAATTGGCCGGTCGTAGAATTCTGAGAACTTCTACCCAGCGTTTTGCTTTGCGAAATATAAATGTAGGTACTTGTTATTTTCCGTCGGCTGCCTCTGTTATCGATTCTATGATCCAAGATGGCCAATAAGGGCTTGCATCGGTTACTACGGCATATTGCCGATAGCGAATAGAGAGCTGAGGTTATGAAGTTAAATGTGCTTGAACATTTTTATAAGGAAAGAGTGGATCTTAATACAGTATCGTGAACTCGGTGCTTTTATCTAAACTGATGTAATGAACGCGAAAGTGAGTCTGTCTGTCCGTTACATTATATAACATCACGCCTGTAATGCGGATGAAAATAGGCAGACGTGTATCTAATGGTACACTCACATTTCGGCAGTTATGTTTTATGTTCAAGTGCCATTTGATTGAGACCTATTGCCAACAACCAGACAAAAATCCAGACTCCGTAGCAGATAAATTCCTGATGAAAAAACCCAAAACAACTTTAGCTGAGGATGAAGTCCTTGGTTCGATTACATCAGAAGCCTCAGAAGTAGCGCTTGCGACCCTTAGACTATTGAGGCTGTCTGACTACTTACTTTTTCTCATATTCGCGGCTAAGTGGATTTGATCGTTTGGCATCCGAATATACCATAACCTGGGTCATGGACATAGGATGTTTTATCCTGGTAGTGGTAGTACCTTACAGTTGGATAACAGTCGACCTACAAGTATGCTAGTCGTGGGCAAAATAGTCCGGGTAAATAGATTTGAACTTTCCATTAAATATTAACAGCGATTTTTTTCTTGAATCATGTACTTGACCTTAGCTCTCACAAAAACAAATAAAGTCGATTACTATTTATATTTCAAAACTTTGTTTGAACAATGATAACTATTATGATGTCATTCGATGTTATTTACTGAATTAGTCTATAATTTAGGTTAAAAAAAAAGTTTCATGTTTTATTGGCATAAGAAAACAAAAGGCAGTCATTTAAAGTTTCAAAACAAGATGTATAGTTTGGCTTAGTCTGTCTACTTGAGTAAACAGTCATTAATTTACTATCAGTTCATATAAATAAACTTTTTGTTTATAGGCGGAGTTCATTCTAATCTGTTTAATTTTGGCAGATTATGGTTTGGGATTATATTTTTCATTATTAATCGATTTTCAATCCTGTTACATTTTTGCCTGAAGTAAAATTTAAGATTTTATGGTTTTCTAGATTTCTGTGAAGTCCAGAGCAGTATTTGTTTAATTTTCGTAATAAAAGATAAATATGTCGATAAACCAACCCGCACTGGGCCCGCATGGTGGATTAAAGCCCATTCCCTCTCATAGAGAGGAGGCCTGTGACCCAGCAGTGGCAACATTGTAGGCTGATGACGATGTCGATAAAAAACATTTTGCCATTATTTTTGTCCTGTTAATATTTTTGCTTGAAGTACAAAGTCAAAAATAAAAATTCTTTAAATAAAAAGATTGTTGCGCGGACGAAAAGTGATTAACTTACTGACCTACTCCATACAAACAAACCTGTTCATATTTTTTTCCACTTTAAATACGTCATAACGTTTTCTTAAAAAAAAGTAAACGCGAAGGTGAACTTTTAACGGGATACAGCTTAATATGGAGCATATTAAGCTGTATCCCGTTAACCCTACACATTAAATGAAAAAAATCGCTGTTTATTACATAATTGTATTAATGCAAAGTTGGCCTAATATTCGGCGTGAATTCCCCGGACTTAAAAGTTGTTTCTAATATTTTAAATATGTGTTAGATCGATACTGTCAAAATACCTTAAATCATAATCAGAGCTTTTAATGTTGAAGCTTCAACATAGAATGTCGATTATACGTAGGTATATATTCTAAAAAAGTAGATCCAACCAATTTTTTTTCTTTTACATTTTTGTTTTGAATGTGCGAAATGTTAAATATTTTTATCAAACATAAAATAAACAGTTTGTTCCGTAGCCAAATTATACATTTACCAACCTGTTACTCGAGAAATATTTCTAAAATGCTACAACTACGGTGTTCTTTCTAGCGTTGCCAATGTGCCCAGCAGTTCGCAGCAATTGCTCGTCTACAGAATTTTACTTATTTTAATATTCTCTTTACTTTTCTTGGCTCAGACACAAGAAACTTAATGACGTGTCACAAACTCACACCTGAACTGTTGTTTAAAGATGTGCAGGAAAAAGATCGTTTTATTTTGTAGTTAAATGTTTGGGAACTTAGAATCTGGTGAAAAAAAGTTCGAACCTGGCGCTATGCTAATACATGGAGCTCAAACATAAGTATTACAAGTGAAATATGCGTTAACTCTGCCCAACCCCTTTTGGAAAATGCAGACACGATATGCATGTTTGTTTTCTTTTTCGACAAGAACCCGAAACATGATAATCCTTGTTTCCTAGTTATCTGAAACAAACGAAAAAAAAAAAAACGCAAATAAATGCTTAATTTTATTATACAATTTGCATCTCATTACGTTTTACGGTGCGAAAAATCGTTACCGTTTTCTATAGCCCGTTTCCTTTGCAAAAGTCCAGCGGGGAAGCGATATTTTTCTTTGAAAAATATTTTTACTTACTAGCAAAGTGCGACCCCGGTTTTTGCCAAAAGCACTTCTTTTATCACTTTTTCGGTGCCTACAAAATATTTTGGCAGAACAGAAACACCTAACATTTTGTTTTATCGTTCGTTCATTGTATAAAGGTACATCTATTTGGAGAACGAATAATGGCGTTTCCATTCACTAGTTCCAAAATGAATATTTCATAAAGGAATTCCTTGACACTTGCTGGAGTTGCCGGTAAGTTTAGCATTTGGGGTCTGAGTTATATTCAAAATATGGATTATGTAGTCATTTGATTCAATAATCAGAATAAGTATAATATTCATTGTCGAAATTACGGAAATGTCAGGATACAAATACAAGGATAAACACTCTATTACCCATGAAAGGAATCATGGTTTTAAAGGCACATGCTTTTAAATAATATATGAACCAGCTCACTTCGTTCATAATACCACTAAGAGTCGGCCATTAAATTTTATTACGAAAATATCATCATCATTTCAGCCCAAAAGACGTCCACTGCTGGACATAGGCCTCCCCCAAGTCACATTGATATTTTGGGGGGTTTTGCCATAATCGCCACGCTTGGCAGGCGGGTTGGCGATCGCAGTACGGTTGTTACAAAAAAGCACAGAGAACGCTGCTGCCCATTCTCTGGCAAGTCCCTTAGTCGCCTCTTACGACACCCACGGGAAGATATGGGATACGAAAATATGATGGTGTGATAAAGGTTTTTACGAAATAACGCAAAGAACTAGATAAATTTTGTGAGCGGATAAAAAGAGGAAAATGTAATGAAATTGCTTGTAACTATTCGTTTGATTCGCAGCTTTTCTGTTTTGCCTTTAGTTTTTGATGTTTTTAATCAGGGGAATGCTTTGTTTCGTGTTTTTTTGTTTCGTAAGCAAGGCCGAGCCAATATCACTTAGGCTTAGAAAGTAAAATGGGTTATGCCAATAAGATCAAAATTGCGAAGTCGTGATCCCTTAGTGTTGCTTACTTGCCCACTGGGTGTCTAAAATTGCCGCTTTGACAGAATCATAATAAGATAATAATATAAATTACGGTTTCAATTCTAAAATTGTCACATTTTCAATTCATAATACAAACTGCGTCATGACCATTTTAAGAATTGTGATTGATATCATTATTCTACTATGATTTTGCCCATTGATTGGCCATTTTCTCCCCTGTTCTTTAAATAGATAAAAACGAAATTTTAATTTTACGATGTTTTTTTTATTACGGACTAAACCTACTTTTATTTTAATATTGAGACAAAATGTATCGAAGTTTTGGTAAACTGTGTTTTAAAATCGGATTAGCTAGCTGGATAATATTTATTGTATAGGGTGTGTTGATAAATCGCTTATTTATAGCAACTTGATATTTATAATCTGTTTATTGTAAAACGTTTTATTAAGTAAATACCGGTTTTTGCAATTTTTATGGCGATGAAGTAACGAGGTCTAACACACAAAACAAAATACTAGTTTAGTTGTAAGCTGTTAAAGAACAAAATAGTTAGTCTGCATACTCTGCAAGCACTTCCTTTTGATATCGATTTAAACTTAACTAACTCATAGCAAACTTCAAGTTTAAGTGACGGTCTGACAGTTGAGGAGTTGACATGCACGCGTAGAGGTCCAGGTTTAATGCGAGAAGCTGGAGTGACGTTTAGCTTTGTCAAAGAAATGTGGGGTTGAATGTATTCTATAACTTCGCTTTAAGTATTTTACGAGTGGGTTTCCATGTCCTGGAACACGAACGCGCTGTCGGCACGGCCTGTCGTCATAAGAGGGACGGACGGTGAGCTAGCCCATTACTCACCGTCCACAGGCCCGCGCCTACGGTGGCCGGGGGCCACTGGTTGCCCCCCGACGCCCGGAACGTGTCTCGCAGCGGCTGGGGCGTGAGGTTCTCTCCCTCTCACGTTCCGCCACCTCCTTCGCTAGCATGACTGCTTCGCAGAAGGAGGCGACGGCTTCCCATTCCCTCTCGCTCCAGACCATGGGTTGAACCAGGGCTAGATGCGAGAGGTCGCCGCCGCCAATCGCCGCTACGAGGACACGGCGGTGCTCAGCCCAAGCGGGGCAGAGCTCCACGGTGTGCTCCACCGTATCCTCCGGCCGATCCTCGCAGTGGTAACACCCGGGCGTTTCCTCCCGCCCGATTCGGTGCAGGAACCTGCGTCAGGCGGAAGGTGATGGTGCCGTGGCGCCTCTCCGGCCACTCCTCAAAGAGGGGACTTATCGCCACTATTGAGGCGTGCCCTGGTGTTTTCAAACTTACATGGTCACTAACACTATCACTAACACTGGAATATATTACCATGTTTCAAACAAATAGGAAACATGATAAATATCCCTTTTCATGATATTATTATCATGTCTTATTCGAGAAAAATGATGGTTAATTTAAAGAAAAGTGCGTGTATTTTATTTGACTAAAGCAAGATACGCAACCTTGACACCAACAAATAAATAAGCTTTCTTCAGCTAAGGAAGGAAATCTCACAAGATGGTAAAAGCGGTTTCCTCCAAGGAGCATTTGTAAACCTCTACAAGTCTACATAGATACATACGGAACTCTCGGAAGCTGAGAATGTACCCGCAATACTCCGTGATTCAATTCACTCAGATCTTTGTAAACATTTCCGTTATCCTTTTTCTTGTCTTGGAAAACGGTTGCACCCAAAGTGTTGCTTTTGTTCCTTCTATTTTTCGTTCACTTCTTGTTAACTTCATCTTATTGTTGTTAAGGCCCTACATATAATAAATAAGATTATTACTTCATAATAAATTTGTGAAATAATATATCAAAAACGTAGTCATTGTTTTTTTTCGTGCTAGCTCTAATCCAAAAACGTTCGAATTGCTTTTTTTTATTTTCATGCCAGCTCAAAATTCTCTACAGTCCATATCCATCTACCCAATTATAAAGTTTACCAGTTAGCTTATGCTACGCTAGTACAGCAAAAATACATGTGTGGTGGTTTTACGAAATGATGAAACTTTCACGTCCATTTTTGATTCGCGTAGGCTTAGTACGGAAATTCGTCCAGCCATATTGAATTTTGTTGGTGGCATTCATGCGTATTATAATCCTTCGTGATCACTCACGGATTTCACTATTTAAAAGTTATTTTTGAAATGACGGGCCACACCGCAAACACTTTACGCTGAATATTTTAAACTTGTTTCAACACTGGAGTATGTATGTTAACATTACAGTTCTGATTAATTACATGGTTGTGAGCGCAAAATATATTAGCAATGGTTTATTTAGCATCTATGTATAACCAGACATTTATAAATAAGTAGCTTTGTCGCATAGAAGACTTTTTGGGCAATAACAGTCATAATTACGTTTTATCCTTGAGTCGCCATTTAAAAGAGCTTGTACATAATTATGTAGGCATAACAAGTAGGTTGGGTATGAAAAAATATAGGTAGGAACCTACACTTTTTTAGGTTTGAAGGCGCGACTAATAATTGCATATTGTATGCATTGCACTAGGCATTGCAGATGCGACATAGGAAGAAAGAGGAGACTTAGTAAGTGAAACTTAAACACAGGAGACACAGATACATTTGGCAAGTTTCAAGTCGTTAAGAACATTTAATCAATCTGTAATTACCATTACAAAACAATATTGATCGAAAGTTCGTAACAACTAGATACCTAAATACCCTAGATGTCCTAAATTTTACCTAAAATGGCCGAAATCATACGGTCAAATTGAACATAAATACCCTTTGAAGTACGAAAACTTTCGGCCAGTCGCCAGATTGTTCGATTGAACTTCGACCGCTTACATCCGTCGGTTCCTACGCCATTCAAACTTGAAGGGACAAGCGACGTCGCATTGAAGGGTCAGTGACTTTGTAGTTTCTTTCAGCTATTCAAGGCACTCTTAATCATTTGTTAATAATAAATGTTTGATTTATAAAATGAAAATTAATGTTCTGTATGGTGTCGGACGTAAAGAATAGCACCATCCCGTATCTTCCCGTGGGTGTCGTAAGCGGCGACGGAGGGACTTGCCACAGAATGGGCAGCAGCGTTCTCTGTGCTTTTGCAATAACCGTACTGCGATCGCGAACCCGCCTGCCAAGCGTGGCGATTATAGCAAAACCCTCCTTATGTCAATGTGGCGTTGGGGGAGGCCTATATCCAGCTGTGGACGTCTTTCGGCAAAAATGATGATGATGATGATTTATAAAATAAAATAGCCTCGTTTTGCTGATCGCAGGATAAACAAAATAATTATTCTTCTTCATTATCGTCTGACTAGTGCCCAACCAGCACGCATAGCTTGACCGCCGTAGAAACGGGCTATGTTGTCGGAAGAATCGACAAACTGTCACACGGTCATTATGTCGATTCTTCCGTAGACAAAACTCGTTACTACAGTGGTAATGCTACCCGTGCTGGTGTGACAATTTTAATGCCAACCATGGACCTCTGACTTGGCTTTACATGCCGTCGAGAATTATCTCTCAGGAATGTTGGTTTCCTCAAGATGCTTTCCTTCAGCGTATCAAAACATCGTTATCGTAGAACTCAAAAATATTAAAAGTACTTTACAAATACCTACACCAATTTAGAATAATTTCACTAACTGCAGAAAGGCCCTGGTTTCAATGTTCGTCTTCCCAACTTCTATGCTTTTTGGGTACCAATTTGTTATTAATTTGCTCCATTTTTCCTGCTTGTCACTCGTCATATGGCCTGTCCAGCTCCATTTTGGTTTATCTATACGTCTCGGTTAGTCCGTCACTTTGGTTTTCTCTATGACATCTATTTTATTTACTCTTTATTTTTGCTCTAGTCCTATCATGCTTTTTTCCATTGCTCGTTAGCATAATTGAATCAGTTTCCAATGGGCTTTTGTTAGCGCCCACGTAATACAAATCAGCTGTTCCTTACATTTTGATGTATATGCACTTTTGTACGGAACAGCTGTTTTATTTTTATTACTGGTAAAACATTTCTGTGGTTCAAGATAATGTAGTGAAAAAATGTTTTTATACCTAGTTGCAGTATTTCAGTTGAAGTTACTACGACTGTAAAGTTATAGGAATAATTGCTATTATCGGTTTCATCAAATAAATGGTAGAAGAGTTGAAGAATTATCTTTTACCCGAATATAAAATAAATATTGAAATGTATTTTTACCCATGTTTCGGAACCCATATGATATCGGTCCGTAATTGACAATTTATCTGACAGGAAAAAGTCGCAATTTCCCGTAATCTACCGTTTTTCAAGGCCTTAGAAGTGTTTCAAACCAAGGCTCTTGTGTTAAACCGATTAAAACGCGTGGAGACTGGAATATATTTTTGATGGATTGATTATGGAAGGCAGCAGATTCAGAAAGATGTGTAAGTGGAATAAAGCTAATTAAAAGCAAATACTTGTTAGTTAATTTATGAAAGATTGTAAATAAAGTACAGTTATAAAATCATCATCATAATCATTTCAGCCCAAAACACGTCCACTGCGGGACATAGGCCTCCCCCAAGTGTCGCCACATTGACATTTTGGGGGGTTTTGCCATAATCGCCACACTTGGCAGGCGGGTTGGCGATCGCATTACGGTTGTTACAAAAGCACAGAGAACGCTGCTGCCCAGAGTTATAAAAAAAAAAGTTTGACTACAATCTTATTTCTCAGTTCAGTCTCTTTATAAAAAGAAACAAATATGTTTTTTATTCGGGATAGAAACCTACAATACTAGTTATATTCTACACGGTACATTTGCTACACCAGTTAGTTTTGTGTTATTTCATATTTCTAATATAGGTAAAGACACAGGGGAAACGCATAATTAAAAACTCTCTAGCAGAAACACTTTATCATGATATTAAAACAATTAATTGATTACAAACTAGTAATTTACTATGTATTTGAGTACATACAAACAAAGGTATTTATGTTGTAACTATCTGGTTCAACTTTCACTAACCTGCAGCTTTCTGAACCAATAAGTAACTATTAGTTATGTACGAAACAGTTTTAGTTCAGTTTGAGAGGTTGTTTGTTTAATTCCCTTATTCAGTTGTTTGGGGTAGGGAAACGGTAAAAGCCCTTAGCGTTCGATACTTTGTTTCATTTTCCCTTTATTTTTTCGTTTCTCATTTGTTTTGATGAGGTTTTGCTATTTCGATTTCGATTTTGATAATCCAAAGCGATTTCTTGGTAGGTATCTGATTAAGATTGTACAAACCGCTTTTCTTAAATGTTGCTGTCTATTAATTCCATATAATCTCTAATTAAAATTTTCATATTAAAAACTTGTTGTTCGGAAATCCTTGAGAAGTCAATAAGATTACAATGACGACTGTGAGACGCAATTGTAACTATAATGTCTTTATTGAGTACCTAGATTAGGAATGAACAAAAACAGTCTCACTAAAAAAAAACAATTAGAGATGATGGAACGTTACTTCCCGATACTGTGCGTTAGATACTGGCGAAACATTCACATAAAAACAATATCGCTTGATAAGATAAAGATTTCAACTAAGAAACGCCGTGAAATCTCCATATGTTTCTTATATGGAGATTTCACGGCGTTTATGTAAATATTTTGCCAATGTGAACGTATAGTTACAACAGCATCATTCAAGAGAAATATTTACCATTTCACAAACGCACTATTTCACCCCAACACATTTCTCATTCTACTAACAATACGTCATTGTTGGCAGTGTCCTTCGGATGCAGACAGCGAAGCAGTGTGGGAGACAGCTGATGTGACATTGGAACGGGGTGCGAGCGGACTCGGCCTTAGCATAGCGGGCGGGGAAACCGGTAGTGACGTCAGCATAACGCGACTAGCAGTCGGTGGAGCAGCGCAAAAAGATGGAAGATTACAAATAGGAGATATTTTATTACAAGTGAGTATTGTGCGGGCAATAAATCAGTTAAGTGGGCTATAGATACATTTTTTTACTGGGCATCTTTAGATAGCACTGGAAACAAAAAATCTTATTAGCGTATTTTGTAATGGATCGTAGTAGGTGGCATGCTGTACTTTTCACCTACCCTATGACAAAAAATTGTGAGTTTTAGGTATAACAATTTGTACTCTGTATGTAAAAAAACCGTTTCTTCTTTTTTTTACAAGTTGGTAAGAATGACCTAGAAACTAAATAATTAGCAAAGAAAAAGACACCATTTCAGTACTGAAAAAGGTCCTAAATTTCATTTGTGTACTTGTAAAATTCAATCGTAAAATATTTTACCTCTATCTACCACAAACCTTTTCATGAAACTTCGTAAAAGCCCTGTGGTCCACAGCTAAAAATAAACCACCTCGTAACATAGGTGTATGTAAATTTGTAGAGGCAACGTACGACCATAAAATTATGTTAAACTTAGGCACGCAAACGGATCAGTAAACCTGGTGTGAACTTATAGCAAATTAGTGAAGTCAGTAAACCCTGTTATCTCATCCATGTGCCATGGATTTGGAACTAAACTAATATCGAATAAACAAGTTCTAAACTTGATCAAATTGTATCTGGATTTGTAAAACGACGGATTTCAAGGCTTTAATGTATAAACGGTTTAAAATGGGTATTCGTAAGGGAAGGCTTTGTTACTTTAATCTTCTAAGGTTGGGGTTTGAAAACGAAACGTAATTATAGGTTTACAATAAATACGTACTGAATAACGATTGTTTTGCTAATGATATCGTAAAAGATTAAGGTACTTAACCTTTGCCACATAACGACCTAGCGATATGCCTGTTAGACCAGCCAGCTGCTGTTATCGGCTGTGTGTAAAACCAGTTGTCAAAAAAACAGGTCCCTTTTTTTTCTGATGGGAAATCCTCAAATGACTTCTCCCGCTCTGGGCGGAGTGGAAGGGAGAGTCAACTTGGCTCGGCTGTGTGTAAAACCAGTTGTCAAAAAGCTGGCCCCTTATTTTTTTTAAATGCGTACTACGTTAGGCTCAAGGTCAAGAATTTAATAAAGGCCGTCCTTCGTAGGACCTCCGTCAAGGGTAGGACTATGGTCGTACGAAGGACGGCCTTTTTGAAAGGTGCAAATAGGTACAATATTACCTTTGTATTCACTCCACACAAAGCCAGAAATTTTTCAAGATAAAAATGAAATACCTATGCTATTGAAAGAATTGGATTCAAACTAACAATGGTCTACAATTGGTGGAGAAGCTCGTCCGGAATTATAATAAGGTTTTAGGAACTAGGGGAAGAATTTGTGAGCTAAATTAAGGATACAGGTACCGCATTTTTATGATTGCTTCTGAAGTTATCCCTCGATAAAAGAAAGAATATTATATTTCTGGCTTGTGTTGTAATTTTAATTCGCATCCGTAATTCCTATACCATACTTAGGTAAGAAAATAAATTGTGTATATTCTACTCTGTTATTTCTAAATATCATAATGCACAAAATGATTTACTATTAATTGCATCTACGTAATAAGCGTTATTTCCCGGGTTCGCAAGAAGCTTATTCATTTAAACCTCTCTTACAGCGAGGTTGCAATAAATAATGTAATTGTCAGGATCAATATCCCGGGAACATACTCGGCACCGCTTATTTCCGCAGAGAACAAAGGAACAGAGCGGGAAAGCCTTAACGGAAAAATGATAAGGCTCCAATAAATTATGTCATTGTATCCAATTTTATAAGATGTCATGTAAACATTTTCCGGCAAGAAAAAATAAATAAAACAAATTTCCTGCCGGAAAATATGAGCCTGAAAACTTTTTTCACATAGCTATTTAAAACAATCTTCATGGAACTTCTTTAAATGACATTCCCGAAACTTTTCTTTTTTAATCAAAATTCTGCATAAGGTCGAATATTTAATATGACAGGTTCATTTTCATATTTTTATGGAGCTCCAAATACCTGTTTCCATACCTTATGATCCGTCTGATTGTAAACTGTAAGTCCTGATAAATAAATGATAAAATTGTGCCGGTGTTTCGAAGTGAATTATGATGGAACTAGAAGCAATAAAGGGGCAGATTAACAGCAACAGATTAAAGTGAATAGCCGTACTTTATGTTACTGTCGCTGAGCTTAGAATGCTCAGATACGACTATTAAGTGTCGACCTAAGTTTGTTAAGGTTAATTTTCAGAGCACTTTCAAAGTAAATCTGATCTGAGTTGTTGATATTCTAATTATGAAAGGATATAATTATGAAATTGCTAATTGAAGTATGACATAATCCGGTCAAATGCGAGTTTGACCTTACACAAGGTACATTGAACTTTCTGAGGGGTAGTAAAATCTTAATTAAACTGAGGAATACTAAAATTCGTGGACCGCAAAATTAGATTTTCAGTGGCAAAATATTACAGTAAAACCTGGCATTGTAGTATTACTCAGTTTGGAATTATGTAGCCAATTGTCATAAATCCTACAAGGTTTTAAAACTACTTTGCAGATTAGAAAATGCGAAAATGTGATCTTTGCATTTTCTGAAATGTTTTCATACATCAATCATTAATTTCAAACATTTTTATTTTCAACGTGTGTGAAAGTTATTTCAGATGCACATACATGCCAATGAACCGATAAAACCTCAGTCATCCCCATGTACTGAAATCCTAAACCATTTCACAAAATTCACAATAATTTAATAACTGTAATTCATAATTGAATGTACCAAGCTTTATAATTAATTTCGTTGAAAATCAAATTGAAGTATCTATATTGTATATTTAACTATTATTTTATCGAAAAGTAGGTATATACTCTTACTAACAAGAATCCATTGAAATAAATCTCAATTATTATTATTTCTACGATAAATAACAAGTAATTGTTTTACTGAGCTCAGTTTTGCAATGACATCACTGGCAGTAATTCCCTAGTGAGTGAGGTAGCTAATAAATTGTGCTCTAGATAAGATCCTGCCTCAATATTGTTATTATAGTGTTTAAACTATTGTAGATTACACTGTAATTATGTACCAGTACTATAACTTGTTTATCACAGACATTGTAGAAACGTGAGATTATTTGTTAGAATGCGGGATTAGCACAGTGTGAGTCCAGAGCGTGATCCAACGCTCAGATACTTGAAGGGAGTTGAGAAATGTTTTTTTTTTTCTTTTGTCTTTGTCTATACACTCGTTGACTATAAAGCAGTTAGGCTGCAGCAATCTACACTTAATATTAGAAAGAGGTAAAGTTTGTATGTTTGCTACGACGAATTATCCTTGGAATTTATCGATCCAATTTCGAAATTTCTTTTACTAATGGGTAATTATAATATAGTAATATTATCCCCAAATATCTTAGGCTATATTCAAAACGTTTCTGTAGAATAATTTCAGATCAAAACGCAAGCGAGGCCGTAGGCAATAGCTAAACAAAAAGTAGTATACTACGAGTATAAGGTAACCTTTATTTGTCTATGTTTATCGGGGTAGAAATAAATGAGTATACGCTAACGACTCCTTCATTGAATGTAGTAACTAATGGATAAGAGTAAACCCCTAATGGTCATCGCATTTTCGTTGCCCATGAATACGAGTACCTACTTGTACATTTGTAGGTAGGATGGATTTGTGAATGATTTATAGTAGTTAATTAACGAAAAAAGGTCGGTAGGAACTAATAAAATTTTGCACACTAAATAATTATATAAAAACTGAAAGAACGGAAGTTTAAGTTTATTTCCATCAGGGATTTCTCAGTAGTCGCCACGGAGTTTGGATTTGTCTCCGGTTGATGGCAATAGGTTTGCCCCCCATGGGCTTTAATCATAACTGGCGAAATGTGGGTGTACTAATGGGTACACCTCTGCTTATCCCAATTACAGGCGTGATGTTATGGTATATACAAAAACTGAATTAAATCTATTTTGTGGTCGTGAGTCTTTCTTTCTGTTTGAGGAATGATTGTATTTTTCAGCACCTGAAAACCGACAAATAGCTTTACATAAATGTATAAATAAAAATACCGACACACAAGAGTTTTTATTAAGTCTTTATATTAAAACAAAATTCTGCTGTTGATTTGTTAGATTGACTGGTATGATTTGTCACATTTTGCATAATGAATCAATATTTTGTGTAGCAATTACCCCGTCAAAGTCAATATTTTGTGTGGCGATTACCCCGTCAAAATATTCATACAACTCCACACATAAATAAATACGACTGGGCTATTTATTCAATGGGATTCACAATTCGAATGCAAATTAGGTAGATGAATGCAATGAATGCATGAGACGCGTGAAAAACATTGCCATTTTGCGTGTTTGGAATTTAAATTAGTGGGTAGTTTAGTAGTAAGTTACCTTGAACTACTTAAAAATTACTAAACAATTAGCCTACAATTTGACGTCCACAAAAACATTGCTATTTTATTGGCGTACTTTGTTTTGCCCGTTTCTATTTCAATCAATTACCTGTTATATTAATTGTTATTTAATTACAAACGTAAACAACGATATTGTGTTCCAGGAATTTCATAAATATTTGAATGAAATTGCCATTTAATCGTTTGTTTCAAACTTATTGTTTATTGTCAAGGGATAATTGGAAAGTACGTTTTTTTGCGGAACTCTAAGAATAGCACTGAGAATCTTTCTCATTTTCCAATAATGCAGGCTTTTGCAAATATCCTGGGATTATTGCAAAAACAAAACGATTTCCCCAATCATACTACGATGTCTGCGGCATACATGTATATTCCAAGTGTCCTCAAACCCACATTTTGTGCAGGTAAACGATATTTCCGTGGAAGGGGCGCCTCATTCAGTCGCAGTTGACGCTCTTCAAAAAGCCGGGAGCGTCGTTAGATTAGTAAGTTCAGCATCCTAGCATCGCTTGCTCTCTGTTTAAAATGCTCTTGTTTAATTGGTTGCTTTATATTCCGCTTCACTAGCACTTTTGTCGTTCACTAATGGTGTGACTGCTGCAAGATTGGCGCGCGCAGTTGTTTACGAGATCTCTGTGAAATTCTACGAAGACAGCTCTGACTTCTGTTTGTTTTGATTGTAAAAGCTTTATGTGTTTCTGCTTTTGTAAGGTTTTTTTTTTAATTTTTCCACAACTAAACGGAAAGCAGTAAATCCGTAAAAGCTGCTGCAATTCAATCCTTATTTTGCTTTGTTAGAGTTCTGGTTTTTATGGAATACTAAAAACAAAGAGATTGATTTCTACAAGGAAATAATAAAAAATCTACCTATGTACTCGGATCAGATAAGAAACTTCATAAAATTTAACGAACTCGTTAATAAACAAAGGCAATATAGGAAATCAAACATAGTCTACATACTAGGAATTCATTTTAGGAAGGAATACTGAGAATACAAAATACACTGTTTCTGCAAGAACAATTGTAATACCTGATTCTAAAGCTGACGAAGAAAAGCTGGCGTTGCGCCAGTTGAAAAATTGCTGTAGCAAACATTTACTAGCAGCACTGAATTTGATTTTATAAATACCAATATTACAAAAGCTATAATTTTTTGCTGAATATTTGCTTATTATCATCTTATAATGGTATCTTAGATTAATGTGCCAGTTACTTAAATACATTACGTGCTTGAAAGGTCTGAAGCCTTAAAATGTTTTTGAGCGTGTTTTTCTTAAAATAACAAGATCAGGCACGCAATCCAGACAAGTGTAAAGTAGTGCCACGATAAAAAGTAACATCAGCCATTTCAACATCAAGACTATGATTATTTTTTTAAAGAAGGTATTATCAGCATAAGGTATTTAGTTTTAACCGGTTTTAACAGGCTGATAGTAGAATAAAATTACACTTTTGACTAAAATATTACACTAGTTACCAGCAAATCTAAATTAACACACTTTTTACAATAATCCGAACAATTTTGAAAGAATTTTGCAATAAATATTGCTCAATTAATTGATTTTTTTCTTTGTTTTTTAAGTCGATTATGTTAATAAATAAAAGTAAGTCTTGTTAGAAAGGTTTCATAAGCCTGGTGTGTAATTTTAGTACCTGACACATCTGTGAGGTTACCTTCTAAGTTAACCAAACGAGACACTGCAACTGCTCTAACCAAAAGATAAAACCTTTCATTACCAAACAGCGAGTACGCCGAGCCCGCCGACCTAGGGTGGTGACACTGTGGCGAGGTGTCCGCGGATTAGGCCTCGGTATAGCAGGCGGAGCGGACGATGCAGCGGGTGGCGGAGGCATCTTTGTCTCCCACATTGCCGTTGGTGGGGCAGCCCATCATGACGGCAGACTAAGACTAGGCGATAAAATTTTGGCTGTTAGAGATAAAGATGTAAGTATTGAACAACTTATTGTAAAAAAAGATGTCTTTAACTACATATATACACGAGAAAAATGATGGAAGGATTGTGTTAAAGATAATGATTAAAAGGAAGTAAATACTTTGATGAAGATTGATAGAGGTGAGAGTGGAGATAAAACATACTTCACTGACCCAGAATAATTAGTATAAGGAGAAGAATATTAAAATGATGACAAGAAGAATCACTTATTGGTACAGTGTTGATGGGTCTCTCCCATTGTTACTCATGGCAGATTATTGATTGATGAGAATTAAATGACAAATTAAACGACATGTTCAAAGTGTTTTATTTTCTTTAGGGAATAGAAACATCACTGATCGGTTCAACGCACGCTCATGCGGTGTCAGCGTTAAGAAGTACAGGAGATCAAGTAACGCTTATCGTCCTATCAGCGGGCAGCGTCGTTCCACCTGTCGCTAAAACAGCTCCACTTTATTCAAGTATGTACATTTTTACATTAATTTCTGTTTGACAATCCTTAGTGACATCAAGTCTTTTACTGCTAAATTTCCAATTTATGGACTTTGCTTGTAATTTTACCTACGACTTCAAAGTCAAAATGACTATTGAATTATTAAAGGTTTTTAAGTAAACACGTATTAAATTTGAGAGACGCTGTTACGTCGAAAAATGTCTAGTCAAACAGTCGTTAATTATAACTCAACTTTAAGCAGCGTTTGTACAAAAACCTAAATAAATACTAAAGTATAATAAATAAAGATAGTAAATAACATTTAAAAAGAGCAGAGGTAAATAAAATCAAACCAGTAAACGCTCTCGTCAGCCAATACATATTTTGTTTGTGCAGCTAAAACTCAAGCCACATCGTGTTCAACGCTTCACGAGCTATTAGAAGAGGAGCCAAGTGAAATACCGAGGTAAAGTTGACCCTTACTACATTCTCTTTCAAGGTAACCTACATTTTGTGGGCAAGATTTATTACATGAATTTCTCAACCCAAATACGCCGTTATCATAAAGCATCTTTTTTAGACAGATTTGGTATTATGAAGATGATATATTTATCCTAATTCAGGTTCAGAATTTGTTCTAGTTGTGTGTTACTACTAGAATAAATTCTAACTCACATCTACGAACTGTTCTAAATACTTTTGTCAAATTATCTCATAGTATATCCCTAACTGCCTGTATAATTCCTAAATCACCTTTTATCTCTCATTTTTCATAATATTTCTTTAGTAAAACAGTCTCTAAGTTATTCATTTTAAATCTACCTTCCAAATTTGGCTAAGTATTAATTTTATCGCAACATTATCGAGAAATTACTTTAACGAGTCAATTTTTGGCATTAATATTGTAACTACAAGACGTTAAATCTTTTAGCCAGCCTTGTTTTGGCAGCAGTAGTGCCTTGTGTTATTTTACTTTATCAATTTGGTTCCGTATTACTTTGATTTCTTTTCGTAATATGTATCAGTTTAGCTTTGAATTTAAGCAACTATTCATGTTTCAATTCGGGGTGTAGTTACATTAATAGATGCATGTTAAACGAAATTAAAACACGCTTCTGGAAACATTTTAACAAATAAAGTTTCACTAAAGAGCTTTCAAATGCTAGTAAGAATTATTATATTAATCATGCCGCCAACTACGGAACAAAGACCATAAGTTTTGGACATTGAAACTTTTGCTTCCTTTGATATTGCTGCAAAACCGCTGAATACGTCTTCGAAACTCGTAACTTTTACAAATCTTTAGTTAAAAAGTAATATTAGTTTTTATGGAAATTAGACCCTAAGTGTGCTGTACTTTCCGCTTCATTCATTCACTTCAAAGCCTTTCCTTGTAATTTGTATGAAACTGTGCGTTATTTTACTCTCCATGCCATTCTATTTTTTCATCAAATTACATCTTGAAGATAGTTTTTGCTTTACTTATTTTGTGTACCAACAAAATACTCCACAATCCTTCTAACTTTAAAATTTTTTTTACTAATAAACATCAAATATACAATTTCTCTACTACACAGATGTGTCCGCATGGTTCGACTCGTCCGCTCGGGTTCACGGCTCGGCATGGACATCGTCGGTGGACTAGGGGGTGAGGTGGAGGGGAGCACGGACGAGGACGCTTGCGGAGTATTCGTTTCGGGTGTTTCCGTGGGAGGCGCTGCATATGGCATGCTACACAGAGGCGACAGGATACTGAGTGTCGACGGAAGGGACCTTACAAGAGCTACGCATGAACAAGCTGCTGCTGCGTTGAAGGTATCTATTTAATATTTTGATGACGATAAATGTGTCATCTATCAGTTAATGGGAACCTCGACCTATGATTACAGTAATCACACTAACTTGTCAATTGAGTACAGTCACCTGAACAAAGCCACGAGCATTGTTGGAATTAAATAAGCATCAGTGTTAAACAGTTTCCTGTTATATCTAAGTCCTCTTAGTTTTTAGACATTGACAACTCGTTATAATATTTTGTCGGGGTCGCTTGTTGCAATATCAAAATTCGATTACGAGTAATCGAAAGAAAATCATCTAATTGAATGATATCATAATTTTTAATTGTGCTTTACTTTATATGTTTTATTCTTCTCTTTCACCCAAGCAGTACTCAGGGGCCACGGTGACGATAGCGGCGCAGTACCAACCGGAGCAGTACGAGAGGTTGCGTG
The DNA here is from genome assembly GCA_949152445.1 of Cerastis rubricosa. NCBI lineage: Eukaryota > Metazoa > Arthropoda > Insecta > Lepidoptera > Noctuidae > Cerastis > Cerastis rubricosa. The sequence continues at coordinate 9,068,162 of OX424532.1, forward strand.
CGCGCATACGGGCGATCAACGCGGCGGCTGCCATGTCTCCTCGCTCGAGACACGTTCCTGTGCATCCTGATTTACATGCTATGTATCCAAGGTAGCCGGCAATTGTGTATTTTATTTTAAATTACGGTATTTGTCGATAGTATTTCTTTTTAAAGTGGTGCCGGTGACTGAAAATTTGTGTGAAAATTGGTTATCATGGTGGTCATGTGATGCGGAGGACTGAAAAAATGTAGTGAGGAAAATGTTGAGTATGAATGTGGGCTTTAAGAGTAAAGGAAAGGAACCGAAGAAAAGATGGATGGATTGTGTGAAGGATGAAATGGCTAGAAAGGAGGTGACTGCTGAGATGACGAGTGACTGCTGAGATGACGATGAGAGGGAAGTATGGAAGATGAAGACATGCTGCGTCGACCCCAAATAAATTGGCATAAGGCCATGAGTATGATGATGAGTACTTTTTAAATCGGTTGAGCTAAACCATTAACTCTGCCACTATGAATGCTTAATTCAAATTTGATATGAGCAGTCGTTTGAGAAATAGCAGCTTTGTTTTTTTTTTAATTATTTTGCTTCTTATTCAGTGTGTTAAATGTTGTGAAAAATCTTTGGCAGTTGCGCACATTGGCAATTACACCAATAATGTCTACTCTTATTATTACAACTAGTTTAGTATCGTCAAGACTGTCATGACATTATTTACTGCAGACATATGATTTTTTAAATAAGATTTTCCGAGTACGTGGTAATTGTTTTCGCGTCTGTGTCCGTTCCACCCTGTATAGATCGACCAATATGATAAATTGATAAGAGTATGCTAAGATGACTTGGTCATATTGTGACGATGAATGAAAGGCGAGTAACAAAAGGAATTTATAAGATGGATGTTCGCAGAAACGCCGTCTTTGAAGGACGTCATGTAAGTACACTACTCTGACCTTATTGATGATGTCCTTCAAATGATATATCACATGTTTTATAAGATATATAACCGAATATAAGAATCGTAGCACATATCTGTCCTTTGGAGAGGCTGGCCCCTGATTTTACCAAAACGGTAAAGTTTACCCAAACATAATATCGAAATTTTATTTTTATGGAATCATCATCATTTCTTCATCATCATTTCAGCACAAAAGTCGTCCACTGCTAGACATAGGCCTCCCCCAAGTGTCGCCACATTGACATTTTGGGGAGTTTTGCCATAATCGCCACGGTTCGCGATCCGAGTACGGTTGTTACAAAAGCACAGAGAACGCTGCTGCCCATTCTCTGGCAAGTCCCTTAGTCGCCTCTTACGACACCCACGGGAAGATATGGGATGGTGCTATTCTTTACGTCCGACATAATACAGAGCAATTTTATGGAAAGAATGAATTTTATTTCAGAAATAAAAGATCCATAGTGTTAGTAACTTTATATTAACATACTAAATTATAGGTTTATTTTGAATTTTGAGAATGTTCATATAATACCTCTGAGAATACCCACGTAATTAACTACCAAACACGATATTGAAAATACCAAAATATTCTATATTTTCATATTATTAAATAATACTACTATTTGTTGGCAAAGTAGCAAGCTTCATACTACTACTTAATACTAGTTCCAAAGGGGTGCGTACCTTTTGATATAATAACAAAAGTTCTAATGCTCATTTGACCTATTTTCATTTAATATAATTTTTGATTAGTATAACGATGAAATGATATAATGATTATTGATATAATTTCAGTTTACCTAATTTTATATGCACATTTGAACTAATATTCAGTAAGTATAGTATTTAATTCGTATATTATTCCTCATACATTCCTGCGTCAGATCTCCTATATGGTTGGTGAATCATGTGGGTTAGGTTAGAACCATGACCATTAGCGCCTTCATGGCGAGCGAGCAAAGCGAGCGTACTGCGGCAGCGGCCGCCGATCGCCAGATCCCACCTATTGTGGGTGAACCACCTGGGTTAGGTTAGAACCGTGACCATTAGCCAGATCCCTTCTATTGTTGGTGAATCATTTGGGTTAGATGAAGTTATAATAGTATGATGTTTTCTGATATTTACTTATTCAATACAGAATTTGGGCAGAAAATTAGTAAATATGAAATTAGGTCAAATGAAAATTAGGTCAACTGAACGTTATACTAAATGTTTAGAACAAAAGAAGTTTATTATGAAATGTACTATTAGATCACATGAAATTAGGTTATTTGTTTTTACAGCATATGAAAATTATATCATGTGAACGTTATTTCAAGTGATAATATATTATCTGTTATTATGGCATATACACACCCGTTCCGAAGTACTTGTTCTATGTAAATCGAGCCTCGAGAGACAAACTCCGTAATAGCATCTATTTGGGAAGCATTCTCAAAACATAATTTACAGTGTAAATATACGTTGCTGCCGATTATTATGAACATTTGTTGTCAAAAATTAGTTTTTGAAAACGAAATGTAGTGTTAACTTAATGTTTTCCTGCGACAATGATTGAGTATTTTAACATCAGCATAACTAGCCTTTAATGTTCCCACTGCTGGGACATAGATCTGCTCTCTATGAGGGAGTGGGCTGTAATCCCACTGGTATGTGTTGGTGGATGTCACAAATGATATCTTCGAATTTTTAGTTCTAGGACATGACGGTTTTATGTTTTTTTTTACCGTTTTGTGAGCAGAGGTGATGAAAAAATGCGCCTGCCTGGATTCAAACCCACGGTTTACTGCTCATGAGTTAGGGCTGCCACCACAGGGCTATCGCTGCTCACCGCTGCTTTTAACATCAGGGATCTATTTAATACGTCTGAATATGTAAAAAAAAATGTATTGTATAAAATATGTAATTAAACTGTTTCTTATAATCGCAGAAAACTATGAAAAAACTTCCTCTGCCTCGTTGGTGTAGTGGTCGCAAACGCGACTGCTGAGCATGAGGTCTTGGGTTCGATTCCCGGGTCGGATAAAATGTTATTGGGTTTTTCCAGGAATTTCTCAGTAGCTACCCCGGAGTCTGGATTTGTGCCCGGATCTACGTTTGGTTTGGTGAATGTCCGGAGTCTAAGATTTTAACCCAGTTAACGAGAATAATCACACCCTTTTAAAATTGGACTCATAACATAACTGGCAAATTGTGGGTGTACTAAATACCTACACCTTCAGGGATTAGGTACAATGTCTACAACATTCTCACTTTAAATATTTAAACACCTAATTACCTAATTGTCGATGCAGGCCCTTTTCTACTTGAGAATATAATATGAAACAGACCTCGGTTTTACGTTTAAACGATAAAATATTTATATAGGTACTCAAATCCGATGAGAGTTTTACTAATTAGTGTTTGTGTGTAATTAGGATTGCAGGTCATGAGGCCCTATTATAAATGATTATCATGCAAATTAACTGTTCCGTAATGTTACTACAGAGGTTGGACATTAGATATTGATATGATACGAGTAGTTAAGGTCATATCTGCTTAACTAGTAACTACTGTTGTTAATGAGACTATCTAGTCAAAACATCAGTTAAGGAATAAATTACGTAGATACCTATGCTAAATACCATGTATTAAATAATTATTCAAATTGATCGATGATTGAAATATCACTACTTTGTGCGTGCATGAAATAACCAAGTCGTTTAAGTGAGTGTCGTTTGGGTGTACTTTACCGCGAGTATAGGACTGGACAATATTTTGCAAAAAATCTTTGTGTGACTTTTGGGTTCATTCATTCCCAAAACGAAAATGAGTTTGTGAGCGATGTATTTTTTGCGTCTGGAATTACGTACCTACTCATCAAACGGCTTTTTCGCGAATTTATGTTTATCGCGTAACAAACGCATGTGCAAACGAATGGCTGAAAAACAGATAAGCGGTACGAATGTTTGCCGTAGGTTGGTAACATTCTTTAGTGTGACCATAAAAGCTTTCACTGTCTTCCTCATAATCCTATCGTAATCATTTATTGTCTTGAATATAGAAACAACAAATTTATAAAATCCTAGCGTAAAGGAAAGGGTCATTTTCTCTGCCTAACGCCTCTGCCAATTTTGGAAAATGCTGGAGTGATGCTATGTGCTAAGTGGAAATTAATTTACCTGGTATAATTTTGGCAGTTAAATTAATTTCTAAGAGGTTAGACTATTAAGTCTATAGCCTATACAGTCTATTCAGACTAGAGAATACTATTCAGTATTTTATTAGAAATTAGTTTTGCCCCGAAGACTCCGTCAGTAAGGCCTTAACATAAATTATGTAATAGAATACGTCAAATCGTAGTTTCACGTAATATAAAGACATGAAAGCGGAATACAAAGGATAAAGCTGGGTCCCTTTCCTGTGATTTGCAACTGAAATAAAAGCGGTATCCTTTTTATGACGTGGCTTAAATATGGTTCTTCGGCAGACCAGCTGCGTCGGTCGTATGTTTAACTGGTATAAAAAGAATTAATATGTTTTAACATACATAAGAGAGATACCTACTTGCTGCGTAGATTTTACTGAAAACTTTTCTTTTTTGTTCAAAAATTTGGTATTTCTGTAGTGTTTATTTTTAAGAAGGGGATTTAATGTTTGTCCCGCAAACAAGATGATTAAACATATTTTTCGTTTGCGACAAAAGTTTTAGTCTGCAGGGCGGGCACGTTATGTAAAATAGTCACTTGATATAAAAATAGTAATCTTAACTTTGTCCCAAACAAAATAAGTCACAAATTACACAATTCTATTGCTCGGCATGTGCCCACACTATACAGAGTCTGTCGCAGTAGTTTCAGTCTTGTGTTTGAGCCGCAAGGACTCTGTAAAAAATATAATTAATTATGTAGATTTTAACAAACTTCGTTAACCTCTTTTTTCTTCTTTTTTTGGACGAAGTTTCCTCGCAAATTTTATAAGTATGAGTCGAAAATTATAAAACTTAATATTAGTTAGAAAACTCAGGAATGACAACGAAATCAGCGAACTTTTTCCAGACACGGTAGTATGTTTTTAAAACACTCAAATAATTAATTAATTGAACGGTCTGAAAACTTCCCCTCAGCTAGAATCTCATGTCCAAGAAATAGTCAAACCACGTACGACAAACCCTGACGTCACACTCCTAGGTTCAAGAAAAGGTTTAAAATAACACCCTTGGGCTTTCGAATTTGCCGTTTTATTGAAGATCGTAGAGAAGAATAAGAAATAGATTCCAATTCTAAAATGTCCGCTTCTGTATTTATAGAAACGGTATAAACTGCGGGCGAGACAGTATCGGTAGGAAATAAACACGTATCCAACTCCCCGGGAGAACAAATGTAGAATACATTTTCTTCAACTTATTTCTTAAATGGGAATAGGTGTGTTTGCTTTCTATTTCACGAATGAAAACCAATAGATATTAGATCTACATCTACTATCTATTGTTATTCATTCGTAAATTAGAATGTTTCACATTTTCATCCTCTATATCTACGTCATCATCGTTATCATTTTCAGATATACACCTATTCCTGCTTGTCGCTGCATCATACAAAGTTTGACTGGTAGAAAATGCCTGTGGCCTTGAGTACGCATCTGTACTTCGTCCTTGAAGGGTTAAATAAATAAATCTACATAATATAGAGGATGAAAACGGATTATGTTATTCCAACTAAGAGAATGGTTGGGAAAACAATAAAACACAATGCTTGGATTTAATTTGAATGCAGAACTAAGCTTTAAAATATAGTGTTCCCTATTATATTGTAGGGATTTAAAACGCGCGCTGTAGATATCACTTTATATACTGGGAAACTATCCTTGAAAATAAACAATTATTCTCTTCCTTCATTGTTTCACATTTGCAACAGTACGATATCATATCCATGAATACATGAGCAGAGAGAAATAGCACACATTTGGAATTTTCACTCCAGTCGGTATTGACATTAGAAATTGTTGGCTTCACTCCAGATTTTCCGGAAAATCTCATCCGGTCTTCATTAGCAACTACAATTTAGTATGGAGCGTACTTTATGAGACCATTTTACATTGTTATAATTTCTGACGCCATTCCCAGAGCACTTTGTTTGAAATATGTTATTCATTCTTTAGTAAACTGAAACTCTCAACGGCGTTGTAGACAACTCGAAACGTAGTATGCAATGCGTTGAATTGCATTGTTAAGAATTACACACAAGAATTTATGAAACAACTTGAAACTTGTCGTTTTTGGAATTGTTTTGATTTTATTTTATGAAAAAACTAGCGACCCTATTGCTTTGTACTGGTACAGTGATGATAAGTCGACACATTTCTAAGTTAAATTTTTATGTATAAAATAAAGAAATATCGGGACAATTGCTCTTCATGATGATAAACACCATTTCAGAATCTCTTGTGAAGTTTAGAAGATCATATCAAGCGAAAAGCGACTTTGTACTATGTATTTACTAACTACATAGATATGGAGGGTTCCCGAAATAAACATTGCGGTAGGTATAAACGCAAAAAACCGGCCAAGTGCGAGTCTTACTCGCACACAGGGTTCCATAGCCCCAAACAATATTTTGAACTGTCATTCATTAGTTAGTAGTATTAGTTGTAAACTTCCACTAAACCGCAAAACTAAATTGGTTTTTCATAGTATGTTTATGAAAAAGAAAGTTACTGCTGCAGTTTGATGAAAAAGTCCCATATCTCAAAAACTAAACATCATATCTTATTGAAACCAATTTTCGTTGATAGTTTTTTTTACGTTCTACAAACTTAAATATTTTCAGAATTTTCCTCCTCTTACTTTAGAAATTAGAGGGGGGGGACACACATTTTACCACTTTGGAAGTGGCTCTAGCGTAAACTATTCAGTTTAGAAAAAAATGATATTAGAAACCTCAATATTATTTTTAAAGACCTATCCATAGATACCCGACACGAATGGTTTAGATGAAAAAAAATATTTTGGTTTTCAGTTCTATGTATGGGGAACCCCAAAATTAATAGTTTTTATTTTTATTTTTGTGTGAAAATCTTAATGCGGTTCACAGAATACATCTAATTACCAAGTTTCAAAAGTATAGCTCCTATAGTTTCGGAAAAAAGTGGCTGTGACATACAGACGGACGGACAGACAGACAGACAGACAGACAGACAGACAGACAGACATGACGAATCTATAAGGGTTCCGTTTTTGCCATTCGGCTACGGAACCCTAAAAATGATATCTTAGGAAACCACTACACGTACTTACATTCTATCAACGGAAATTAGATTGTGCGAGCGTCGGGCTAAAATTTGTAAAGGCAAAATAAGGGTTACACCTTCCATACTTTACGAATTTCTATTGTACTGTTTCTTTAGGACTCTCTATAAAGTTTTTCTACATTGAAATAACCTTTATCATTGAATAGGTCCATCTGTTTATTAGGTGTTCCACTATTTTTGAACTTTTCAAATAAAAGCTGTTTAAGAACAAGAACATTCAACCCATACCTGCTGGCCTACCTGACGTCTTAAAAGAGTATTGTTTTACTTTTATTCCAGTGTGGGAAAGAGACGGTGCTATTCAGGATGTCTAGCGCCATCTCTTTCCCATACTGGAAAAGAAGTAAAAAAATAATGTTTTAAGACTTCACCTGAATTCCACGATGGTATCATTATGATAGACACACATATCGCCAGTTACATTTCATTTTCGTAATAGGGGCGACCCTATTGCCGGGTAGCTATTGATAAATTCCTAATAAAAAAACCGCAATAAAACTTTGCCCAACCTGGCAATCGAACCCTGGTCTTCATGCTCAGCAGCAGTAGTAGTAGTAGCGCATTGCCACCACAGATCAACGAGGTAATGGAGTTGTAATAAAACTCTACTCTTATTGGGTAAATATCATGAATATGACACTTGACCTTATTTTCAGTATGATGGGTTCACCGGTGTGGTTCATGGCCATCGTGTAGCCCCGAGCACGATATAACCTTTACATCCACGTCTATTTAATTTTTCTCATTCGTCGGTTCTTGGTAATGTCAAATATTGAGCGAGGCGAAGTACCTACCTACTTTTTCTTCGTACAAATATTAAGGAAAATTTTGAAGGAGGAAAGGAAGGAAATTCTGGCTCGGTCTTATATGGTTCTACCTCTTAATTTACTTGAACTACGGTTATTGGTTTTTACCATTCTCATTCAGAATCTCAGCTGTCAAACTTTAAAACCCTTTGTTTTTAGGGTTCCGTGCCCAAAGGATCAAACGGGACCCTATTACTGAGACTTCGCTGTCCGTCTGCCACCAGGCTGTATCTCATGAACCGTGATAGATAGCCAGTTGAAATTTCTACAGATAATGTATTTCTGTGGCCGCTATAATAACAAATACTAAAAAGAATAAAATACATATTTTTTCATTATAAAAGTGATTTTTTGCTCGTTTTTATAAATTCAGGCACGGCACCCTTCATACGCAAGGCCGTTTTTTAGTTTCACTAAATATAATAGATTTATTGATTTGTCTAGTCTACGTCTTTTTTATATCAAATACACTACTCCTTAGTGGCAGTACTTTCATACAAGCCTAAAAGCTTGGCTTGGCTTTATAACCTACTTATTCATCATGATGTTAGGCTTTCTGAACAGTCTGCTGGCTGTATGGGTTTGCCGTATTGCTGGCCACTGTACTCTTACTCCTTTTGGACATTAGAGGCATAGGTTTTGCGTACTATTTAAAAGTAGAACAAAATATTTTTCTAATTTTACAATGGACGCCTGAGGAAGGACTGCGTCGTAGAGGTCGACCACGGCGAAGGTGGTGTGACGATCTGATCCTGTTTGCGGGGCTAACATGACTAGAGATCGCACAGGATAGAGAGGTATGGAATGAGAAAGGGGAGGCATTCGCTCATCAGTGTGACAATAAGTAGGCAATAAGTAGGTTTTATTACAAAAAAAATGTAATAAAACTAATTAATGAAAGTGTTAAATATTCTTCCTTCCGTAAACACATGTTAATCTAATTTATAGAAGATAGTATGTTATGCAGTTATCTAAACTCAACTCAGAATCACGAGCAAGAACTATCTACAAGTTCTACATCCAACTAAATGTAACAAACAAGTTATCGAAGCTAACTGAACTATAACTCGCAACTTGAAACTCGGTTTCTGGAATTAATCGGAAAATGAAAGGTCTCAAGAGATTATTGTTTGCGGTTGTGACCATATATCCGTCTGTCACCCGGTCATAAGTCACGAACCGTTTAGCCGAGCTACAGGGACCCCGCCGAATTACTGGAACCCGCAGCGAAAATCACGTTTGACATTCGACATACACAGTCGTTGCGTAAGATGTTGTTTAGACATCTTTATGTGTTGGGTTGGGACGATGTAAAGATGTCATGTTGTGTTGGTATACCTAAGTGTGTTTTGGTTAACTGAATTTAAAATGAATGGCATGTATGTCGGCGTGAGCAAATTATTACGACGTAAAACGAAACGGAACGCTCTGTGACATCATCGAACCACTCAGTGAATCAGGCGAGTTGTGGAAGGGGTCGGCCTTTATAATACGGAGCGCCGAGCGATGCGGGTCATTCCGATTCTAACGAGCGCCCCGTCCACAACTCTAATTGTGACACGGATCACGCCTGAATCAAATTATCATTAGTTTAATTTAATTATTGTTTCTATTTATTATTTTGTAATCATTTTAAATTCGTATTAAAACATTTTTGATTTAATATTGATTTTCTTTTAAAATAATGGCGAATGAACATTCCCAACACAACATGGACCCCGTAAGAAGTCGGTCTCCTTCACCGATTATCCGGTCAGGCCATACCCTCGCCGAAATCAGAAGCGGGATCAACCGGGATGTATCTTCATCCCCCCTCAATGATGGAGGAATGGATGGCTCTATCACAAATCAGATGCTGGCCACGTTAGCCAATATTCTGGAAAGCCTATCACGACAGCAGCAAACCAGCATGCAAACTAATCACGAGTTTCTTGCAGGGTTGATAAATAAAACTGTAGCTCCGACGCGAAGACCAAGATTATGTGACATCTATATAGCACCCTACAATCCAGATGGTGATGTTGCAATTCGAGACTGGTGCGAGCACGTCGATCGAGCCAAAGCACACTGGAAGTTGGCTGACTACGAAGTTTGTACTAAGATAGCGAGTCTATTGCAAGGGCGAGCCAAGACTATTGGTGATTTGTGGCTTGTAAAATCACCTGTGTGGAGTGAGATGCGAGAAGCATTAATACAAACGTTCGAACCTGAAGCACGCTACTCCAATGATGTGCTTAAGTTGCGCAACTTCAAATTTGATATATCTAATCCAGCAGAAACGATTACCAAAGCGTGGCATATTTGGAAGCGTGTAGTAAGCGGCAATAAAGATACTGACGCTGTGGAAGCCGTTATTGGCTGCATAGATAATGAATATCTTCGCTTACGATTGCTGTCCAGTAAGTGCACTACTGTCCCCGAATTAATTTATGTTGCAGCCACAATCAGGCCACAAGAACCACGTCAGGATGAACCGCCTGCCAAACGACCCAGGCTTAGGAACGATCAAGAAGAATCGATAGTGTGTTTCAAGTGTGGCAAGACTGGGCATATTCAAGCAAATTGCAACAAAGCAAAGGACAAAGTGAACGACCCTAAGCTATTACTGAGCGAAAACACCAGAAAGGAGTCTGGGATTAAGCCAAAGCTCAAATGCACTTATATTGCAATAAAACTGGCCACATTGAAGAGAAAATGTTTTAAGAAGATGACCGACGAAACTGAACAAGTCAATCTAGCACTGGAACGTGATGAAGTACTTACCCCAATGGCCGTTTGTATTGTTAACCTTAAATTTACAGCATTCTATGACAGTGGCGCTGCTTGTTCCTTAATAAGACGATCAGTAAGCTGTCCCTTACCAGGTACTCGCGAAAATTGTTGTTTGATGTTGAAGGGCATTGGAAGCAAAAGTGTGCCAACAAATCAACACGACTTGCAACATAAACAATGTTTTCGTTGACATTTTGTTCCACATTGTCGAAGATCGCGAAATACCATGTGATTTAATTATTGGAGCTGAAATCGTAAAGGGCACTGGTTTGAATATTCTGGTTGCTGAACAAAGTGCTAAAGTAGTAAGAAACTCGCCTTCGACGGTTCAAGCTACTGAGGACGCTTTAAGCAATTTGGGTACCGGTTCGATTATTGAAGAGGAAATAATCAGAGGAAGACCCAACAAAGTGGCTCATGACCAGCTACGCTTAGCACCAAAACCTGGAGAATACATCGACCAGGGTACCGTGTCGGCGAAAGATGAGTCTATAACGTCGGAAGGTGAACTCTCCTTGCCACAAGAACGTTCTGCGAATACTGATCCAGAACAGAACCAAGGCATGAGCCAATCTTCTGATGCAAGGATGATGGACTAAAATAAAGGTATTTAAGTTACGTTTACACTACTTGCATTTTGTGCCCATGTTCTGTAATGATTTATTTGAGTTTGTTGAGGACAGGGGCCTCCAAACATTTTATGTGATATGGTTTGTTGAGGACAGGGGCCTCCAAACCATGAGACTGAAAAAAATTGTTGAGGACAGGGGCCTCCAAATTTTTGATGTTGATAATACCAGTTTGTTGAGGACAGGGGCCTCCAAACATTTTGTGAGACATAGTTTGTTGAGGACAGGGGCCTCCGAACCATGAGACTGATAAAATTTGTTGAGGACAGGGGCCTCCGAATTTTTGATGTTGATAATACCAGTTTGTTGAGGACAGGGGCCTCCAAACATTTTGTGAGATATAGTTTGTTGAGGACAGGGGCCTCCGAATTTTTGATGTTATTATTAAGAGTTTGTTGAGGACAGGGGCCTCCTTACTATTAATAATGAATTTGAGTTGTAGCCATTTCATGTTATTATTGAGTTTGTTGAGGACAGGGGCCTCCTTTCTCCTAATAATATGTTTGGTTGTAGGCAAGGACGACCCGTTCATTGAGATAGTTGTGTGATGAATGAGTTGTGTGAAGTTTTGATACTGTGGTATCTTTCCTCTTATTGCAGGGTTATAAGGTCAGTGACGACCTTTTTGCAGAATGGCCGTGTCGGCGTGAGCAAATTATTACGACGTAAAACGAAACGGAACGCTCTGTGACATCATCGAACCACTCAGTGAATCAGGCGAGTTGTGGAAGGGGTCGGCCTTTATAATACGGAGCGCCGAGCGATGCGGGTCACACTCTCCGCCTGACCGCCGCCGCGTACGGACGTGCCGCTACCTGCTCGCATTCCCGCTCGCTATCAGTGTGTGTCATCGGTTCGTCGCTTCCCAGTGTCGTGACGTCATCAGTAGTCCCTTGACTACACCCCCGAACAATTGTTGTCTTTTTATTAAGACAGCACTTGCTCATTTTGCTTCGGATATTATTCCGATTTAACTTCCTTTGCCCCATCAGGGAAAAGTCCTCAGTTTCGAGGTTCTTGGTGGGAAACCTAACGGTGCCAACGAAACCAAGAGAGGGTGGTGACCCAATCCGCCCGCCTAACCCCTTCAGGGCCTAGGTGAAAAAATTGGGCTCCGTCGCGAACGTGTGCGCCGCCGATTTACTGTGCTAGTGTTTCCCGTTTCAACAGTTCCTGAAAGCAAAGTTCCCTGGACTGGAGTTGGAGTTGCTACCAAGCCCGGACCCTCGGACTGTGGCTGCGGAAAGGTTGAAGCGGGTGAGTCGCTGGACCCAGTAAATTCCCTACATAACTGTGCAAGGAATTAGGTTGTTAGGCGCGCTGAGCTTCACTCAAATGTCTGCTAACTCTTAGCAGATAATATGGCCCTTGATGCGGATGAGGAACGCCTTTTTGCGTTTTTCAAAAGCGTTGTCCTGAAAGATCCAGATTTTTTTTTAAAGAAATATGGGTCCGATGTCGCTGCCTTGCAGCAACCCAGTATTGCCGTCACTGACTTCAGTGACGCGCTCGAGAGCCCTTTGTCGCCGCCGCCTGCCGACAGAGGCTTACCGCCAGCCGTCGCCGCCGCGATTAAGGCCACCCCAAGACCCATTCTTGTGAAACCCTTTGTTTCGAAAACAAAGGTCCAGCCCGCACCTGCGTCCATTGTTCCCGTTTCCGAGAACATGGACAAAGGCTTACCGTCAGCCGACGCCGCCGCGATTCCGGCTAAACCGAGACCCATTGTTTCGAAACCTTTTGTTTCGCAAACAAAGGATCAGTCCGAACCTGCGTCCATTGTTCCCGTTTCCGAGAACATGGACACAACTGAGCCAATCTCCGACTCAGAGTCAATTTTAGACGCGTGCTCTGCCTCCTCATCCTCTGAAGACGACTATCAAGTCGTCGGAAAGGGCAAGAGGAAGAAGGGCAAAAATTCCCAGGCCGCCATGACCAAAAAGATCGTCGCGCTCCCTTATGCCCCCTCTCACGCGGCCTCCCGTCCCACCTCCCCGGTCCCCTTACCTACGTCCGCCGCTGCTCATACCAGTAGGCCAGTCAGCCCTAAGGCTAAACCTTCAGCCGCTTCTTCAAAGAAGCTGAAGCCCCCTCCCCCGTTGTTCATTCAGGACAAAGGGAAATGGACAGACGTGTCCAAAATGTGTCATGAGCGCCGTATTCAATACACAAGCGCAAAAAGCACACAGCAGGGCATAAAAGTGGTGGTCCCTACGACAACCGACTTCAGGGAACTAACCCGCCAATTAATCGGAAGGCGCATAGCCTTCCACACCTACTCCCTCCCAGAGGAGAAGCCCACCCGCGTGGTGATCAGGCGGATCCCGAAGGAAATCCCCACGGAGGACATCCTCAATGACCTCCTAGGCCAGGACATCCCGGTCGCAGCCGTCCACCGCCTTCATAAGGCGAGAGGCGGAGACCATTACGATATGGTACTGGTCATCTGTGACCCAGTAGAAGGTCACCACCCGATCTTCAAAGTGAAGTCGGTTTGCTCCCTGACAGGCATCTCAATAGAGAAGCCCTACCGCTCAAGCGTAGTCGGACAGTGTCACCGCTGCCAGATGTACGGTCACAGCCAAGCCAACTGCCATGCACCGCACAGATGCGTAAAGTGTCTAGGCGACCATGGCACGGCAGACTGCCCCCGTCCCAAAGACAAGTCGCTTTGCACGGAGCCACCGAGCTGTGTGCTTTGCGGCCAGTCGGGCCACACGGCCAACTACCGCGGCTGCTCAAAAGCCCCCAAAGGCTCCTCCTCTAACCTGGTGAAGCGTGCAAGCGCCCGCCAACAAAGAGAAAGCCCATCGGTGAGGCTACCCTCTGCCCAGATGCCGGAGAGACTCAGCCCTCAGAGGCCCTCTCCCTGGACTACGCTGAACCACCAGAAAGCCTTCCCGGCTCTCAGTAAAGCAAAGTCCAACCCCATCCCCGGGCTATTAGATGCCCCTGTCCCCACTCCCGCGGCCCAAGCGAGCGCACCGGCGCCCGCTCGTCCCACGCCACCCGGCCCCGCGGCCGTGGACCCCTCTCACAACGTAATTTTAGAAACGCTAGCAGAGTTAGTCACCCCCGAAGCAGACCGCATGGCGGCTGATCTCAGGGCGGCTAACACTGGTGGCGATAAACTTAAAATTATCCTCAAGTCCCTACTCAAGTTAGGCGACCTCCTCCGCAACCTTAACCTCGACTAACTCCAATGGATAATACGAGATTAACGTGCACCAAACCCCGATCCCTAAAATTAGGGTACTTTAATGCCAATGGCATTAGAGGCCAGCGTGATGAGATCGCCACCTTCCTCCGCGACCATCAAATTGATATCCTTCTCGTACAGGAGACCTTCCTCAAGCCCAGTCACCGCGATCCGAGAATTGCCAACTATCGCATAGTTCGCAACGATCGGTCACGTTGCCACAAGGGCGGGACTCTAATCTATTATAGGAAAGAACTGCATTGCATCCCCTTAGATCCCCCTCCCATGGAGTCTCTACTCGAGACCTCAGTGTGTCGACTAGGCATGACCGGCCATCAACCGATCACAATCGCCTCTGCGTACATCCCTCCCGGCGGCACGTCCGAGGAGCACACTTTGTTCACCAAAGACCTTGCCGTCCTCTTCGGCTTGAGCGACTCCGTTATCATAGCGGGCGATCTCAACGCCAAACACCCCGCCTGGAACAGCACGACGACCTCTGCCAGAGGACGTCACTTGTATAACCTGGGCGAGTCCCTCAACTTCGATCCCATCGCTCCTATGGAGCACACCCACTATCCCCACGACCCCGACCAACGTTCGGACGTTCTCGACATAGCGCTACTCAAGAATGTCAACCTTAAGTTGCATTCCATCGAGACTTTACATGAGCTTAACTCAGATCATCGACCAGTGCTCATGCACTTAGTTCCTCGCTCGGGTCCTTCTGACCCCAGCCAGCCCCCGCCGACCCAAGTGATAACCGACTGGAGGAAAGTCAGCGAAAAGCTGAAATCCACCACGTCGCCTCACCTAGAGGCCATCCCCGACCACATAGTCTCAGTCGCAGACACGACGGCCGCCATCAACTCGTTTACAGAACACGTGCAATCCGTACTGAAGGACTGCTCACGGGAAGTCCCAGCAATGAGCGATCAACGCTGGATACTACCCGCTGACGTACGTGAACTGATAAACGAAAAGAACGCGGCCATCCGTGCCTACAGCAGCTTTCCCTGCGAGGCAAACAAAGCCCACATGCGTAATTTACAGCGTGCTGTAAAGGATCGCACCAGTGAGTTTCGTAATAATCAATGGGAAAAAACGCTAAGAGAACTCGAGCCTACCCACCTAGCCTTCTGGCAGCTGCAACGCAAGATGCGCTCCACCGAAGAGGCTTCGATGCCTCCCCTTACCCGACCCGATAAGAGCGTCGCATTCGACGACTCTGAGAAGGCCGAATGCCTAGCCGACAGCCTGGAGTCCCAGTGCTCCCCCAGCTCGCAACCAGTAGACAAGCGACATCTCGATGAGGTGAACGCATTCGTCGAACGTAGAGCCGCCCTGCCCCCCGAAGAAGACCCTGATGATCCTCTGCCTCCGGTCACAGCTGACGAAGTGCAAGACATCATTTGCAAACTTCAACCGCGGAAAGCACCCGGCTCCGACGGAATCACCAATAGGGTGTTCAAACTCCTCCCCGCTCAGCTCGTCGTGTTAATGGCGGCCATCTTCAATGGCGCCCTGAGCAACAACGCGTTTCCCCAAATATGGAAAGAGGCCACTGTCATCGGTTTCGCCAAGCCAGGCAAACCCAAGTCTGAGCCTTCGAGCTACAGACCTATCAGTCTCCTGAATGCACTCGGTAAAATCTACGAGAGACTTATGTATAAGCGACTCAAAGACTTCGCCGAGGCTAAGAGTCTCATCCCCAACGAACAGTTCGGCTTCAGGACCGGACACTCTTGCATTCAACAGGCCCACCGCATCGTAGAACACTTGAGCGCTGGCTTCCAGCGTGGAGCGATGACGGGTGTGTTGTTTTTCGACATAGCAAAGGCATTCGACAAAGTCTGGCACAACGGCTTATTATATAAGCTGTACAAACTGGGAGTGCCAGACCGTCTCGTGCTCATCTTACGAGACTTTTTGTCGGATCGCTCCTTCCGCTATCGCATCGGGAAGGCACTGTCTTCCCCCCACCCCATTAGAGCCGGAGTCCCTCAGGGCTCCCCGCTCTCTCCCCTTATCTTTACTCTGTTCACCAGTGACATCCCCAAGAGCAAGAAGGCACAGTTAGCCCTGTTCGCGGACGACACGGCCATCTATTACACTGGCCGTAGTCACGACGCTATTTACAGCACCCTCCAAACCTCAGCCAACGTCTTAGGCGCTTGGTTCCGGAAATGGAGAATCGAGGTGAACCCCGACAAGAGCCAGGCAGTTCTTTTCTCTAAACCGCGTAAGAATAAGCCACCCCCACTCAGCCCGATCACTATGTACGGTAAGCCTATCCCTTGGGAGAAGCAAGCCAAGTACTTAGGAGTCTTACTTGACAACCACCTGTCTTTCGCGGCGCACATCAAAGCAGCTCGCGACCGAGCTGCCTTTGCTATGGGTAGGCTTCATTTCATGATCTCGGCAAAAAGCAAATTGTCACTCAAGTGCAAGTTGCGCCTTTATACCGCGGTGATCCGCCCCATTATGACGTACGCTTGCGTCGTGTACGCTCACACCAAGCCTAAATACATCCATAGGATGCAAACCTTGCAGAACCGGTTCTTACGTAGAGTCACGGGAGCCCCTTTTTATGTCCGTAACGACCGTCTACACGTAGACCTTAGAATGCCCACCGTCCTTCAGTTTATGAAACGTCTTTCGAAGCGTTTCTTCGATAACGCCAGTAAACACCGTAATCCCCTGATCGCAGCGGCCGCCCGTTACGAACCCTCGCGCATTAGTACAGTACGCCGTCCTCGGCATACCCTCGTCACTCCCGATGATGCTATCACCCTCCTCCAGGAGAGTAGTAAAGAGACTAGCACTCTTAATAAGTACAGACACAAACCGCCGTCTTTCCGACCTCGCCGTCGAGGTCCGTCGCGACGTCCCGGTCCTTGCCCTCCCCGACCCTCGCTCGAGCCAGCCCGCGATGCTGTGCCAGTAGTTTTAAATCAGCCCCTAAATAATGATATCACTCAGATCCAGCCTGTCCCCATGCAGTCCTCCCCCAGCGACGCCCTGAGCCGAGGCTCGTACCCCACAGGGGGTGCCCTCAGCGTATAGTCGCTTAGTTTGTAAGTTTTTATGCCCTGGCTGGAGGCCTTACTCTTAAGGCACCCACAGGATAGTCCGGTTAAGCAGACGACAACCTCTTAGGTTGAACTGCGAGATGCCATTCATAAAAAAAAAAAACGATGCGGGTCATTCCGATTCTAACGAGCGCCCCGTCCACAACTCTAATTGTGACACGGATCACGCCTGAATCAAATTATCATTAGTTTAATTTAATTATTGTTTCTATTTTATTATTTTGTAATCATTTTAAATTCGTATTAAAACATTTTTGATTTAATATTGATTTTCTTTTAAAATAATGGCGAATGAACATTCCCAACACAACATGGACCCCGTAAGAAGTCGGTCTCCTTCACCGATTATCCGGTCAGGCCATACTCGCGCCGAAATGTAAAATAAAGTAGATTTTTGTGAATTCCTTTCAGTCAGTTCCTATGGCTATTGCTTAGAGTATGGTTAAAAGGAATATGAACTGAATACAATTCACCACGTACCTTTAACGCTTTGAAATTCCTAATATATTGCTTTTGCTTCATCATATTTTAATTTCGTCTGCTCGACAACATTAACATAACGCAATAAATGTTATTGGATTGTCAAAATGAAAGGCATTAAATTGCCATTGTATAGGTGTGTCACAAAATCATCCCAAAGGACGCTTTGTGTCGAAATTTATGTCAAATTAGCTATTTATTATTGTATGTATTTTGTGAACCTATTACACAGTAAACGTGAAATCGCAGATTAAATTACTTGATGAAAGCTATGTGTATAAAGAGTATATTGCGACATACCCTACTAGTGAGCTCACGGAGTAGTAAGTAGCTACTCCGTGAGCTCACTAGTTTCAAAAACAAATGACACTAGTCCCCACTCTGTTTTACACAACATAACGCATATAATCCCAGAGGGGTTAGGCAGAGGTGTACCTAATAGGTCACCCACATTGCACCATTTATGTTTAAGTCCCTTGTAATAGGGGACAAAACTATTGCCATCAAATGAACAAATACAGACTCCGTGGCTGCTACTGAGAAATTCCTGATGGAAAAACCCAATAACACTGTGCCCAACCCGGGAATCGAACCCAGGAGCTTATGCTCCGCAGTCGCGCTTGTGACTATAGACCAACGAGGCAGTCTAGTCTGTTGTGTCTAACTACGAAATGGTTTGAAAATCGAATTATAATTCCCAAATGGTCCAACCACACACGTCTTAATGTAAACTTTACAGTATTCAAAAACTTTGTCAGTTGGTATAGTTTGCAGACGTGTGATATAGAGTAATGAGGAGCATATGACAAGAAAAGTTTTATGAATGAATGTGGATAGCAGTGAGAAAAGTGACAGACTGACGGAAGACGAATGAATTGCGTGAAAGATAATATGGATAGAAATAAAGTGCACTAAGATGACAATTGGTAGAAATACATTTAAATGCACCTATCTCAAGCATATGCGACATGGGCAACAATAAACCGCAAATGGAATAGTACCAACCAGACTATAGTAATCAGCTAAATAGCCATTCAATTATGCATTGATACACAGGAACGCATTATGATCAAATTTGTGAAGGACTGTCCCAGAAACTCTAAAAGGCTGATTAGACAGATTAATTAATTCGATTATGACAGTGGTCAGATGCTCAAACCGCGCCCGATCCACTTGTGATCTTAACTATTTAATTGATTGAGTTCAGAATGCGTTATTGGCATGTACAGCCAACCGCACATGAGCGGTAATAATCTGTTATTCGCAGTGCTTCTTATGTCATAGCATTAAGGGCAATTTTCCCACCACTGATGTGCGGTGGACTGTTCGTTGTGCTGGCAGGCAATGGATCGCTGATAACGCATTGTGAGCAGCTTATTGGCTGAGCATGTTAACCGAAATTGAAGTACTGATTTGAACTTAGAACATAGTGAACTGTAATTATACAGCTCATGTCCAATGTTCCAATAAAACAAAACTGTGTTTTGCAAGAGCTTACGATTCGAATATGTTAGTTGCAATATTTCGAAAATTGCAACTCACATAAATTGCAATATTGCTATGATTCTCAGCGAATAGAAATTTGTGAAAATTGTCTGGGACTGCTAGAAATATTAATTGAAAAGTAACATTCACAACGAATTTAGTCAAATGTAAATTGCGATATTGTAGGATTGAAACTGATTTATTATTCAAATGACCTTTTACAAAAAGTTTATATTTAACGGTCGCTCGTCTTTTATTTACCTTCACTTTATATATTTGACCTTCTCTTTTTATTCCACAGGTAGCAGTGAGCTGGCTGTGAAACTGACCATTTGATGAGAACTGAATACTAGTTAGTGAAAAAATTATAACTACGAGTATGTAATAATGTTAAACAATAAAAAATATCAATTTCATAAATGTGGCCATGTGGCATCTCTCTTTATCAACCCGTTTAATGATAAAACCTTTGTAATTGATGGCTCTTATACAAACGATTTTTTTATTGTTTTTAATAGTCTGCAATGTATGAAGTTCCTATGTAGATATTTACGACATTGTTTGTTCTTATTTACATACTTTGTATCTAGTATTTTTTTATCATTTCCTCACCCATAGACAACAAAACCGTCAGATGATGTCGATACGTCGATCATAACCCAACTCAGCTAGATTCACTAGGTATTATACGTTTTACCGTACGATATACTTGAGGAGGTCAATTGACGCATTTCAAGAAAGTTAAATCAAAAGAAAGTCAATTCTGCTTACGTTTTTTGCAATTTGCAGGTCAGTGTCGGGTCGTATGTTAATTAACTATCATCATCAGCCTATAATGTTCCCACACAGGCGTCAGGACAGGACACAGGCCTCCTCTCTATGAGAGGGAGTGGGCTGTAATCCAACACGAGCCCCGTGCGGGTTGGTAGATGTCACATGTCTTCGAATTTTTAGTTTTAGGACATACCGGTTTCCTCACGATGTTTTCCTTCACCGTTTTTGAGGGCAGCAGTGATGAAATAAATTACACAAAGTAATGCGCCTGCCTGGGTTCAAACCCACGGCTTACTGTTCGTAATTCGGGGCTGCCACTGCTGCCACTGGGCCACTTAACTATGTTTTCTGAAATAATTGTGCTATAACGAAATACGTGTTACTGTCGCAAATCACAAGTTTTGTTTACCATACAGCCCGACAACGTCCTGAAAATTTAAAAAAAAAACCATAGAAATTTTTAATTTCGCGTTCTACCTGGCGCTTCCACCCTTAAAAGTTTGTTTGAATTGAAGATATTTTATAAATATCTGCGCAAGCTGTAACCATTCGTGCTCACTCCCGATGATGCTATCACCCTCCTCCAGGAGAGTAGCAAAGACCCTAGCACTCTTAAAAAGTTCAGACACAAACTGCCGTCTTTCCGACCTCGCCGTCGAGGTCCGTCGCGACGTCCCGGTCCATGCCCTCCCCGACCCTCTCTCGAGCCAGCCCGCGATGCTGTGCCAGTAGTTTTAAATCAGCCCCTAAATAATGATATCATTCAGATCCAGCCTGTCCCCATGCAGTCCTCCCCCAGCGACGCCCTAAGCCGAGGCTCGTACCCCACAGGGGGTGCCCTTAGCGTATAGTCGCTTAGTTTGTAAGTTTTTATGCCCTGGCTGGAGGCCTTACTCTTAAGGCACCCACAGGATAGTCCGGTTAAGCAGACGACAACCTCCTAGGTTGAACTGCGAGATGCCATTCATAAAAAAAAAAAAAAAACCATTCGTGCGTCTGTGTGCCAACCCTAGCGCATCTTACCCGACTTTCCGAGACATCCAACAGACGTGTCCCTGTGAATCCCACTTGAGCCTGACTGACTTATTGGCGATACCTGAATAAGGGCGTAAGCTTCGGTTATGTAAATATTTCTGCCACAGCGTATTGGAAAACGCAGTGTAACTTCAGATTGATTTTCCGTCTTTGATTTTAAAATATGTAAATAGTAATATTTTTAATGGAATTTAACTAATCGATGCAGTATGAAGACTGGTTTCTTTGAATTGTTTTTCTTGCGTTGTAAGAGGGCCATTAACAAAAACTTGTAAATACTGTTCGGAAGATTTATTAATCTTCATGTATTGTAATCACTGTAAATTCTTAGCTAAGATTATTTCCAATGTAAGTTGTTACACGTAATCTTTTTGGACTGTGATATTAAATTAACGTTCGTATTGTCATTGTACGGTAAAATTGAAACTGAATATACGACATTGGAAAGATGTTTGTCTTATTATTTCCTTGAGTAATGTAACTAATCAATTAATATAGTTAGTCCCCTAGAGGTATACTGGAGCGAATGTCGGGGACTTCAGGTTACCCATTTCTTGGTGAGAAAAATCAATATGTTTGGATCGTATCGTTAAGTACCGAAGTAAGTATTTTACTCAACTCATAGATGATGAATGAGTTAAAAAGTAACTAAATAAATTAATAAATAAAAATTAACATAAGAAAACTTCCATCGGTCAGCATTTTCTTGAAGGCACCCCCAAAAATTTCTAGGCCAGTCATAACAAATCGCTTGCCATATTTCGCCGATATGATTAATGCATTGCCATCAACAAATGACACAACTACCTACCTGCAAAAACTACCTACCTACAAATAGTACAATTTTATTGATCCATTTTAGAAGAAATAACCTCACAATTCAGTTGCAAAACTTTTTGATGAATAAAAGGGATAGGATAGAAGCTAATCTTATTACAGAAATACGAATTAATATATTCTCGACAAACTCGTACCCTCTTACTGAAACTCTGACGTCAGTCTGTCAAAATTCTTCCAAACTCCCGTTCGTTCGCGATGTTTACGTTCTACAAACATGTTTAAAATTTCAAAGGGAGAACCATGTTCGGAATTGAATGACACATTTTGGGGCTGTTTCCTCAAACATTTGTCACGTAAGTTAATAAAAACGTCAGTTTCGGGATGTTTATTGTTGTATATGTTGGGTGGATGTGTCAGTGAATAATTGTTTGGTATTTAGATATTTCTGATGCCAACGTATTGTACTGTCAATATCAAAAATAAGTTTTATAGTGACTACACTAAGTTTCAAATTAACTAATAAAGATCTTTTCACTGACTGACAGACAACGCGGTAACGCACAGCCACTATCCGAAGAGTGGCATGAAAATTTGTACAGGAGTTTTTAAAAATTGTTGGTGTCTTAGGTGAAGTTCGTCATTTTACCAATGGAAAATTGAATCAGACACATCAATGTACTACTAAAAACCTTATGGATCAATAAACCATATAATATGCATAAGGATCTGGCAATAAAAAATAATGCCCAACAGGCATAGCTATGATTGGTAGAAAAATAATTTCAATTTTTTTTTAATTCTTTTTATGTTTTTTGAAAATGCAATGAGTGACTGATAAGTCTTTGAATAACCTTTGTGAACAACAAAAATAGGTATCTTATCTACCAGGAACACATTATTTAATTCTTGAGCTGTAAAATCATCATCATCACTGATGACTACACTAAAAGCTAAGCAGATGTCTAGCCTTTTCCCAACTATGTTAAGATGACTTCCAATCTAACCAGATGCAGCTGGATACTCGAAAAATATTCCTTTTGCCAAAAGGCTGACAACAATAAATGAATTTAAATGAAAACACAATGAATAATTCCTACATCCCTAAAAATACGATTCACGAATTCTATCTCCACGTAAAATCTTGCACGGGGTGAAACGAGTATAGCAGCTGTTATCTGGAACATTTTGTAGCTGCATAGAAGAGTTGTTTTAATGGTACCTGACATTCGATAAGCGTCGGCGCTTGAAGAAAAATGCTACTATTCCCTACAGTTTCAGGTGCAAGAGGAAACTTCACAGAATGGCGCTTAAGAAAGTAAGTTTATTACAGCAATGTGATCTTGAACCAGATTTATGCAACGCAGCGGTATTGTCATTCATGCCCGTCATTGGAATTAGCCTATAGCATATGCTTATTAGCATAACGGTAATTTACATCAATATTGATGTCTTGGTTACGATAACAGTACTGATATAAATACTTAAGTACGGATACTGATGACGAATTTAATAGATATCCCAATATCACTCAGAAAAGGACACAAACTTTTAAAGTAACCACAGAGTATGTTAATATATGGGCATGTTGACAGAACCAATAATCGATGCTTATAGTACCTATTTAAATTCAAACATCTTTATTTCGAGCAGTAGTAATATACATGCTTAAAACTAAGTGTTAGTAAACAACACGATACGATGACCCATGTAACTGACAGCAGCGAACAATATAATTATGGGCAGTCCACCTTCTCAGCAATCATTTTTAAAACTCTGTTGGGGCTGGCCATGACTCGAGCTACCATCGACGCTGCACGCTTTCGCATAATGGTGTAAAAGCAGTCTACTCGCGCTGCGGCAAACATCCCTGATGCACTACAACGCACCCGAAGAGCTCCATACGACGCTTGCGAATAATTTTCCCACAAGCTGCACGTGTAGCACCTTTACGTCTGCAGTACAACGTGCAAACCTGCGGGCTAAATGTATATTTAAATTTGGTAATAATTGTAGATATACGATAGTTTACAGAGAATGTTAAATATCCTCTGTAAAATTGGGTTCAGAAATTTTCTGAACCCAATTTCACAAGATCGTGATTGGAAACATAATTGTATCCGCTTTTGTTGGGTGACAAATAATGGCACTATTGCTTCCGTTGACGATGAGCTGGCTGCTGTTGAAATATATTGCGATGCCGTCGGCGATACTCGGTATCGGGTTCAGTACCAGACGGGTTTGACTATGGTTTCATACTTCGTACTTTTACAACACCAACAAACCACTCTAGGGCGGTGCGGAGATGTAAGGCTTTTTTTTTCGTAAGGTTAAATTCAGATCTCCTGGAGGATCAAAATCTATGGCCAAACCAAAGGGTTCCTGGTGTAGTGTGCGAAAATTGCAGAAGTGTATTATTGAAGTGGGCTGCAGGAAAAATAAAACATTAACGATTCTGCAACCCAATAATACGTAGAGAACCATACAAATCATACTACCGACTGTTACTTCTGCCTCACTGAAACTACAGGTTTTAACAACAAAAACCGAAAGCACATACAATATCTTGATGTGGCATCAGTCACAAAATCTGTGTTACATTCTGAAGGAGTTTCTTATCCATCATTACCCAGCAGTAAGGGAAATGGAAAAGGGAAAAAAAAAATTGGGAAACAATAATCTGAATTCTCAGATTTATGGTTTCCAATTTATTGAGAAATTACCAAAGAATGGGAGTGAAAATGTCGTTAAAATTTCATTTTTTGCATTCTTACTTAATTTTTTTTTCCTGAAAACCTGGGAAGCGTGAGTGATGAGCATGGCGAACGTTTTCACCAGGATTTGAAAGTTTTTGAGGAAATAGACCAAGCATTTTAGGATAAAAATATGTTAGCGGATTACTGCTGGTCTGTAATAATGGAAACTGACACTAAGCAGTACAAAAGAAGGAGTAACACGACCCATAATTGAGATAAATGTTTAAAAAACCAACCAAGTGCGAGTCGGACTCGCGCACGAAGGGTTCCGTACCATTATTTATAAAAACGAAAAAAAAAAACTTTTTTTGTATGGGAGCCCCCCTTAAATATTCTTTTTTCTGTTTTTATTATTTGTTGTTATAGCGTCAACAGAAATACATAATCTGTAGAAATTTCAACTAGCTAACTATAACGGTTCATGAGATACAGCCTGGTGACAGACGGACGGACGGACGGAAGGACGGACGGACGGCCGGACGGACAGTGAAGTCTCAGTAATAGGGTCCCGTTTGACCCTTTGGGTACGGAACCCTAAAAAGATGAATATAATCAATATTTTACAAATTTGGACGTCCTAATTTTTTTTCCAACTTCAGTTTTTGGGTAAGAGTTTATAACCCTATCGATACATATCAGTTTTATTTCGGGGTAAAAAATCTTTTAAAGTAGTGTAATTAGTGATTAGTTATCGCTCATTTTAGTACGGTCGTTCATTGTTTCTTTAAATGTATTCGTAAAACGAAGTAGACAGCAGTAGCAGCTTGAATCTATTTGTAATGATATAATAATAACAGTGAGCCATTTTATGACCCGGAATTAGAGGTCTGTGAAATGTCGTGAGAAGATATAAAATGGCTCGAAGTAATAAAACCATACTACCGATTTTAGGGGCTTGGTGGTTATAATATGCTGCATGCACTTCCAGCAAAATAATTATTAAAAATGTGATATTAACAATGCGAAATATTATAATCGTCTGACTTTATTAGCTTTAAATAAACCTTATATCTAGGAAATTCATAAATTAAGTAATGAAAATTTATATCAATATTATTTCATAAAACACTGCTTTGTCAATACAGTATTGTAAGATTACAATAATAAAACCTCAGACGTGCTTTATTCGGTACGCCACGCGTAGCGCTACGGCGTAGCACAGTGCTACGAAACGTAGTCTCTTCAGAGTCGACAACGTTACGATTATAGTGTACATTATTTACAAACTACAAATAAATATAAAATAAAAATAAAATATGTACAAGTATCAAAATTACAGGGCGTCAAAAAATTCGTCGACATCGCTGTCGACAGGAAAAGTGCCCAGAAGGCTGGCCGCATTGCCACGTTGGATGGCAATGCTGATTCTTTGACCAAAAAAGAGGCCAGCCCTCTGGTCCCGTGAAGTGTCGACCAACCGCTTGGCGATATCTCGAAACACAAGATGGGCACTCGGGCCCCATGGCCCTAGTGTTTCAACCCCAAACGGCTCAAATACATAATTACCAATTAAATTATTGTATTTGCGCCGTTTAGGGTTTTCAGCGCCTGCAGCAGCCGCCCCAGCGCAGCTCACCGTGCTAGGAAGATGAGATGGCGCAAGGGTGTCGACGCAAGTCGCATCCCACACCAAAGGCCTACCAAACTTCCATGGCATTATGGTCATACCATCTGGTCTCTTACCATCGACACGTGCCAAACCATTGGATTCTAAGACAGCTGGCACCCCGGCGGTGGCAAGAACACGACGAATGAGATCATTAATGCTAGCGTGCCGTGCTATCCGACCTGCGCTCTTACTGCAGGAAAGGCCATGGTGTCCGAGGGCGTCGACTGCTTCACAACATCGACAGCGATGTGGAGCCCCGCTAGGAGCGCCCAATCGCGGACATGTAGCGAGCCGGAATGTTGTGTCACCTAGCAAAGTGCCTATGTGAGGTGACGGTAGTGCCTGAAGCCAGAGACCCGACTCCCACTCACCCACAGCCAGCAGGCGGGCACGCTCAGCAGTATTGGTAGACGTATTAAT
The DNA here is from genome assembly GCA_949152445.1 of Cerastis rubricosa. Lineage (NCBI taxonomy): Eukaryota > Metazoa > Arthropoda > Insecta > Lepidoptera > Noctuidae > Cerastis > Cerastis rubricosa. The sequence continues at coordinate 9,095,224 of OX424532.1, forward strand.
AAGGTTATTCCGTACCAACCTGCAGAGCGGCTCATCCCACTGTCTCTGGGAGAATGGGTTCTCGGGCCGATCTGTGTCCGGGCAAGCCACTTTCCAGGCGTCCTCTGCGTCCGTCAAGCACGGCACTTCCAAATCAACCAGGGAGAGAGTTAAAATCTTCCTGGTTAGCTTTTCAGTGCTGTGGCCAGAAGAAAGGAAAAGTAAGCTTATACTAGAAATTTTGCGGACGCCGAGGCCACCAAAACGAATTGGTAGGGTGGCTTGCAGCCACGCTCGGTCGTCCAAGGCCACATTAAGAATGGATGTTAATGTGTTGCGTATAATTTGGTCAATTTTGTCCAAAAGTTCTGGTTTCGTCCAAAGAGAAGAAGAACGGAGAACATACATAAAATTTGGACCAAATATTATAGTTGTTACTTTCTTTGTAAATAGCCATATATAATATAAGTAATTTAGAACTGTTTTTACAATTGTGTACAAGAGAGAGTATTTTGATAGTCTCTACTATTTTAAGATAACACCGGTATTAATTCAGAATAGACATAGAATGCCAGAAATAAACATCATCATCTGCCTAGCCTTTTCCCAAACTATCTTGGGGTCGGCTTCCAGTCTAACCGGATGTAGCTGAGTACCAGTATTTTACATGAAGCGACTGCCTATCTGACCTCCACAACCCAGTAACTGGGTAATACGATACCCCTTGGTAAGACGGGATGTCAGACTTTTAGCTTCTGACTACTCGTAACTACTGTCAAAGATCTAGAAATGACACGGAGGAAACTCGATATGTAATTATGGTCACCCATCCACAGACCAACCTCGGCAAGCACGGCTTAACCTTAAAGATCGACCTGGGCGGCTGTTATTATTTAGCCACGAGCTCCTCCTAATGCCAGATATAAACATATTATGATAATAACAATTACTCCTGAACTGTTCAGAAACAGGATCACATTAATTGGTTTCAAGAATATTGTGTATAGTCAACATAGCAACATAGTGCAACTATGAGCGGTTCGGAAGAACTTCACAGTTGAAAACGAGGTCGATTCGAGCAATTCAAATGCGTGACATTCATAAATGAGTAGGTCAAAATAATTCAAACAATTTCGTGATTTCCGGCTCAACTAAGATAGGTATTTTGCTTTCAATTTTAAACTATGTAGAACAGATGGAAGAAGGAAACAGACGCTAGATGCGTCTCTTTAATTAAAGCATAAAAGTTTGTATAATCAGTTAAAATAAAGGTACCATTTAATGGATGCAGGTTTTATTTACTTAATACTATTAATTATTTGCAAATTCGAAACATTTGAAAAGTCAACACAAAAGATATGCTACATACAAAGAGAACCATTCAGACAAGGACAGTCACGCATCGAAACGTTAAGCCTCGTGCACATTGAGTTTGGTTTTATGCATCTGAAGTTTCAAAATATTTATTTAAACTTCATGTACAATAACGGTACGGAGATAATGCTACAAGAAATTCTCTACCAGTCAACCTTTGTGTTAAATAGGACAAAAATGTGTCATCGTACAGAATAACTACTTGTTTTTAAAATTTTATATATACATAAATTATATAAAATAGATAAATTATATAAGATATTAGGTCTTTACCTATGAAATTGCCGTTTTGTTTGAAAAAAGTTAAAGTATTTTTTTTTTCGAACTTATTTATTTCTTTTATTCAAAGTAATCACCCCTGCAATCAATGCATCTTTGCCAACGCTGTGGCAGTTTATGAATGCCCTTCTTGAAAAAATCAGCTGGACGGGAGACAACAAACTCTTCAAAGGCGTTTTGTACTGCCTCTCGGGAATTGAATTTTTTTCCCGCTAAAAAGTTGTCCAAATTTTGGAAAAAGTAATAGTCGGAAGGCGCAAGATCTGGTGAGTATGGCGGATGAGGGAGAGCTTTCAAACCCAACTCATGCAGCTTAGAGACGGTCTGTTGTGCAGTATGGGGCCGCGCGTTGTCGTGAATTAGCAGTGGAGACGACCGATTGACCAAATCTGGTTGCAAACGTGCGAGTTTCGCCATCATTGTGGTCAGTTCTTCAATGTAAGTACACTGCATCTGCAGTAATGCTCTCGCCGTTTTGTAAAAAGCTATGATGAATCACACCAGCACTAGACCACCAAACTGTGACCATCACCTTTCTAGGGGTCATTTTTCGTTTTGCACATTGCTTTGGTACCAAACCAGGATCTAACCAACTTGCTGAGCGCTTTCGATTGTCAAAAAGAATCCATTTTTCGTCGCACGTAATAATTCGGTTCAAAATTCCTTCATTTCTGTGCCTGTTAAGCAGCGCAAGGCAAGTCTCGACGCGTACGTTGCGCTGGCGATCGTTAAGTTCGTGGGGCACCCATGTATCAAGCTTTTTTATCTTGCCAATCTGTCGCAAATGGACCAATATTGTTTTAATGCTAACATCAAAAGCTGCTGCCAGCTCAGCTGTAGATTGAGTTTCATCAGCTTCAACAATCACCTTTAATTCATCATTGTTGACCAAAGTTTCCGGACGACCACGAGGTTCATTTTTCAAGTCAAAATTCCCAGAACGGAACCGAGCAAACCAATAACGGGTTGTGCGTTCGTTTGTACAGTTCTCTTCGTAAACGTCGTTGATGTTACGGGTCGTTTTTGCCGCGTTGGTGCCACGACGGAACTCATATTCCATAATTACACGAAATTTCAAAGTATCCATTATGAGGAAAAATGTTGAAATGTAATGAAAATACAACGCTAATCAATAAACAAAAGACTGATTTTGTAAATAGAATGTCATATTTTTAAAACAAAATTAATTTGAATTTAGAACTCATAGCCAATCAAAACTTTTTTTTTTTGAAAAAGTCTGTACTGCAATACGGCAATTTCATAGGTAAAGACCTATTATATAGTATGTATGGACGTTCAGCCGATTATACACATATACAAATGACATAAACTTATCAATATTTAAACAAATTACAAAATGGAAAAAGGATAAATCTAATAATAATTACTAGATTTATATTTAAGACATATTTTTTTAAATTTTTAAATGTTTTTTTAAAATAATTTTGTAAAAATATTTAAAAATATAATAACTATGTAATGAAAATGAATAAAGGAAAATAAATTACTAGATTATCAATTGCGAATTATTTAGTCTGAACTAAAAATAAACAGCAATTTGTATTATGTTTAAGAATATAATAGAGACATAGATTACAAAAGATCACGAAGTTTTGTCAAGTTAACGAACATGTACGAAGCAGGGGCGAATCGCCAGTTAATAATAATGACTACAACTATTGTTTGTCTTTCAAAACGGTATAACAATGAAAGCATAATTAAAAAAATATTTTTTACAAAAAAAGAAACCGACTTCGAAAAACACTTAACGCACTAAAAAGTTAAAAATAATACTATATTCTACCTATATTAATAAACCTAACCTAACCTACGATTAACCTATAATAAAATTTAATAATTCTTTGGAGTCGGTGCCAAGCAATATAATTAGAATTAATGAATGAATTAATATTTAGAAGTTGTTGATTTATGTTTTGCTTTTTTCTGGCCTTAGTCTGTATATAGTCATTTAGGTATCGTATATTGCTTGGCACCGACTCCAAAGAATTATTAAAATTTATTATAGGTTAATCGTAGGTTAGGTTAGGTTTATTAATATAGGTAGAATATAGTATTATTTTTAACTTTTTAGTGCGTTAAGTGTTTTTCGAAGTCGGTTTCTTTTTTTGTAAAAAATATTTTTATTTGTTAATTTTTAGTGACATATTTTTAATCTAATAATAAAATATGGGTAGGCCTAGTAAAGATGCTTCTCGTGTGAGAAAAGGCGTCGAACTGAAACTGAGAAAAAGGAAAGCGATTAAAAGTAATTATTGAAAGAAATGATCAACGCATTTTGAATAAGAACCCTGATCATCGCGAAAACATGTTACGTAGGTTGAATAAGGAAAGTCAAAAAGTTAGTCTGTGCTACACCTGGAAAGTGCATACCGTTACAATTCCAACAAGCCCAAACACAGCTAAGATACATTGTCTTATTATGGAGTTCCAGTGCCTGTCTCTTGGCTTCATCATCAGATCTGATAGTAGAATGGTTCTTATTGAACGCAAATGCTTCACTTGTTGTAGAAAATACCAAAATCGCTGTACGTTTCCTATAAAACTTGAAGAGTTCCTTCGATTTCGCCAAGATTCCATCATCAGATCCCGACTTGGTGGCTATGGGACCAAATGGAAAGCATAGGCTTTGGAATAAAAAAATAATTTTCCAAATCGGTTCGTAAATGACTGAGTTATGTGCGAACAAAAAACGCAATGCAGAGTAAACGAAAAGTTAGAAATATTTAATTTTTGTTGATTTTTTCAGAAACGGCTTGTCTGATTTCGATAAAATTTTCATGGGACCATTTGGAAAGTATACGCTTTCAAACAAAAAAAGAAATTTTCAAATCGGTTGGCAAGCGACGGAGTTATGCGCGAACAAACATAAAAAAAAAAAAATACAAACATCCGAATTGAGAACCTCCTCCTTTTTTAGAAGTCGGTTAAAAACACACGTTATTAAATTCAAACGAAACATGTTTAAACTGAAATACATGAAAAACGAGTCCAAACATATGAGAGCATAGCAGTTTTTCACAGAACCGAATATAATTATGCCACAGTGCACACTTTTTCTGTGGCGCTATTTCTGTTTTAAATGAGCCCAGACGTTATTTAAACTTCAAACGTCTCATACATAACCTTATTAAGCAAACATATGACAGACATAGTCAATGTTCTTTTGCGTTTGTTTCTCTTTTAAATGTTCCCAGACGTAAGATTAAACTTCAAATTCATAGCACAACCTCAGTTTTGTTGGACCTACACAAAAAAAGGTCACTAGACCAATATCACACTACATATAGGTCTTTGCTTGACCGGATTTAATTGGATCTTGCTCTGACTTCAAGGTGATGTATTGCAGCCATTACTGGCTATTCGAAGCAGACAGCCGCTCCGGCTCTAATGCATCTAAAAGGGCTCAAAATTTTTTGCGAGTTACTGCTCGGGCACAATTTGTTGCCTCGTAGAATTAGTTCCGAAAAAACTCACTTACAAATGTTCCACGTCGTGCTGTATCTATGGTTTTACCCTCTATATTTTCTGTATTAAATTAGTTTAGCGGTGGACTTGGATAGGTATATCATTTCTGGCCAAAGTTAATATGAAGTTAGGTTCGAATAAAGTTGCTTAATGTAATATTTTCTAGCCTTAATTATACCGTTATTTACACGTGCGTACAATAATAAGATACACCCTGCTACTATTTATGTATTTTCGTGGAAACACTTTGGGTTTTTCTCCAGATTATGAGATGTTTCTTTCTTATTTTGTGGAGGCATTGTAAGGTCGTGTTGACGTCTTATTTTTTTCGTCCTTTCAGACGGAATAGAAAAAAAAAATAGAACATCAACAGAATTTGATATTTCCCAAGCTGCAGTACAAATCGCAAGATGCATCTAGTCAGACGTGGCAAAAGGTGGCTAGGACAGAAAATACGAAAGGACCGAACAATCTGAAACAATAGTTTAGATAGAAAAATCATCTAAAGCACGAAGTTTGTCCTAGTTTTCTTCCCGTTATCGTGGAAGCATCCTTATGAAACGGCATCGCGGACAATACAGCGTTGTACACCGCTGCACAGTGCTGCACTGACGTTATCGCTGTCACTTCCCTTTCCTGTGTGTTTCTAAATAAAGGCGCAGACAAAGCGACGACTGTTGAAAGAGAAAAAGAACCAGTTTCAAATAAAATGGAGATAAGTAAAATTCTTGTAAAAAAAAGTGTGTTTAGAAAAAAAGCGCAATGACGACAAAAACTTTAAAATGAAAAAAGTTAATTAAGATAAATCAATCACGTTAAGCCGTTGGTCCCGGCTGTCATTTGTAGATCTTTGACAATCGTTACGAGTAGTCAGAAGCCAAAAGTCTGATATACAGTCTTACCAAGGGGTATCGTATTATCCAGTTACTGGGTTGTGGAGGCCAGATAGGCTGTCGCTTCATGTAAAATACTGGTACTCAGCTGCATCCGGTTAGACTGGAAGCCGACCCCAAGATAGTTTGGGAAAAAGGCTAGGCAGATGATGATTAAGATAAATCAATAAATTGATAAAAACATATTAATGTTCCGGTTTTAGAACATTAAAAAATACTAAATTACGTTTCTGGTATTTAACTAATCCAACAACACAGTGTTGTTTAAATATAACACACATTAATCTCTATTTTAACTTGTCCTATATATCTTGTTATTATGTTATATACATTTTTATTATGTTATTAAAGTTTCCCCTTTCTCTATGTCGGTCAATCTATATTAGGAGCGACCCCTAAAAATAACTCATACAAACCTATGGGTCTACAAATATTTTGGGTTACGCTCGAAACCGATTGACATACACTGAACATCATCATTTTTATTATGTTAGGATCAATTTTCAGTTCAACAGGATGCAGCTTAATTCAGTTATTTTACATAAGGTGACCTATCTGACCTCCACTGCTCAGTTTCTGGGAAAAACTGGTTATCAGACTTTCGGGCAAAATATTTCAAAAAATTTGTCTAGATTATACAGACCGCGGTCATTTATTTATACCACCCTAAAACTTCCATAGCGAATAATTTACGACATCCGGATTATTTTATCAAAGGGTTTTGCAAAGGGTTCATAAAATTCACACTAACAAAATCGCAAGGGTAAAAACTCCCTATGTATATACATGGCGTCAAAGGAAAACACCCTTTGTTGTCACGTTTTAATAGGCTATTGCATAACACTCATTGAGAAATTTTAATGAAAATATTTAAATATTTAGACAAAATACCAAGCCAAGCATAACATAATCATACTATAATGTTTTTCCTCATTTCGGGGTCGTTTTCACAAGGCGGACGAAATACGGATACATATCAGCTTTCTCGACTCAACGTCCCAGTTTTTTTTTTGTTTTATTGAAGTAAGTACTCCAAACTTGTTTATCATTCCTATTTTATTTAAAACTTCGCTGTTAGAACAGATTAGGTTATCACTCAAAACTTAAATTAAGAAGACTTTTCTAGATACAAAAGCGGTATCGATCGGTCTAATAATATTTCAGCCGGTGGCACAGTTAAAAGGTCAAATGTCCAAAAATGGAAAAGCAGCATAAAATCCGTCATGCCCACCACCCGACACCGAAATAACAAGAACAAATTAAATGTTATATCGTAGAACTGACGTTACCGTAATAAAATATCAGTTATGAAATAATACTGGGTGTAAGATCCTCTTGAAAGACGATACGGGGTCCTGTAAAAGCTGCTAGTAAAAAATATTTATTGGCAATAAATGGCGGCCGCTGTATCGTTACGACGATCTGGTGGGCTTGCGGCAGTAAATTTAATTTGGCCATTGATCGACCGCGGTGATATACTGTACCTACTGGCTCTATGTGTGCGGAGCTCAAAGTAAATGTCATCGGGGTTGCGTGACTTGGTGAAAAAATATACTGAGTAGACAGTTTCCACACAATTTTATGTTTTATACATAGGTAGTAAAAATATCTGGTTTGTAAAGCAAAGTCAAACCAATATTAATGCTGATAAACTTACTTGATTGTAATAGATAGTGAAAGAGAGTTAACCTTCCCTGAACTCAGAAACGTTTTAATCTATGAAAATAACAAAATAAGCATACACCTAAAAAAGAGAAACACCTATAAAACCTAGGAAATTAACAATCATAGACTCGGTACTCTCCCACTCACATTCTATTTGTAGTAAACAATAGATTTCCCCAGAGAACTCTTAGGAATATATTATTTTTTGAGAAGTAAAGGGGTCGTAAGTCAAACAAGTTTGTGAACCGCTGGATTTGAGCGTATTTCCCGCGGGTGACTTGATTACTATACCGAATGTACTGTAATGTTCTAGTACTTGATAGTCGTGTGTCACTTGTGAATTCAGCGGAACCTTTGTGCGTGGTATTTATTTTTTTGTCTTCATTATATCATGTTTGCCGAGGACAGGGTAGATGACTTTTACGCAGTCATGAGAAAGGCACAGGCCTCCTTTATGAGCCGAATACATCAGTCTGACAATGGAATATTGAAGGACGAGGTAAACTACTTCTTCGTTTATGGCAATTAATATTCCAGCTACAATATCCTAATGTATCTGATTATGCAATTCTGAATGTAATTATAATTATAATCGTAATGTATGTAATTTTGTAGTAGTGAAATGTAATGTAATTTTATTTTATTTTATTCTTATTCTTATTTACTGTAATTATAATTGCTGTGCACTCTGTGCACCTTCCTGACGTCGTGTATGGGGCAATGGAGGACAGTCCCTATATCATATCCAGAGGAATAGCGAACCGATACGGATAGAGCGTGGTATTTTACAGGGCGATAGTTTGAGACCGCTTTGGTTCTGCTTAGCCTTGAATCCTCTAAGCACATTGCTGAAGGATTCAGGTTTGGGCATTCAATTGAGGAGAGGTGTTCAGGTTATACCTCACCTTATTTACATGACCTGAAACTCTTTGCCCCCAACAATTCGCATTTTTTTTCTACCTCTGTGTTTGACCTGCGACTATCAGAATATTATATAAATGTGATAAATAGGGGTAACATTCTATGTTTTTTTTTTCTTTTTGCCAGATCCGTCTCCATCTTTGTTGCCCTAAATCAACATTTCATGATTGTTTTGTTGATTTCGTTGAACCATTTCATCCGTCGTTTAGGTTCCGATTGTGAGTGTGGTTGTGTGTCTGTTTGAGCTGAAAGGAACTCCTGTGGTGACTGTAATTATAAATCATTGTTGTGCGTTTGTAAATGGTTGCTTACTTTAAGTCTTATTGTATCGAGTGTGGTAGAAGGTAATAACTTCTTAGAAACTATTGCTCTTCTTTTATCTCCAATTCATTTCTTGGAGACTTTCATGTTTGGCTTTTTTTTTGTGAACTGATAATGTAATGATGTTAGGTACGCTTTTTTTGTCAGATTCTAAATATGTGATAATAAGGTCGTTATGCCAAATGAATCCATTCATTTCTTTACTCCATAACTTGTTGCAATGTGTTGCTAACTAGTGAAAAATGAGCACTAAGGTATGGGTAGTCCCATTATATTTGATATATGTAACCGCCTTTACGTAAAAACCATCGTTAGTATGAAACGTTCTATTCAATTATATCCTACATAGTGCAAAGATAGCATTAAACTAATAAAGTCAAGTCCCACTTCAGAAGTTCTTATTCGCACTTCACATGTTTATTTTACCCTCAATAAATTACTACGCAGCCTACAATGTGACACTTTTATTGTGACCTTAAAGTTAGGAAAAAGTTTGCTAGTGTAGTCGAAAAGTGTCATTTATGAATTTACGACACTATTATTTCTTCCCACCCTACTTATGTAGGGACTAGAGATAGAATAGTTTGCCGTGACATATGCCGTTAATGCGTCCACTTTATACAAAGATAAAAGTTTTGATTGCTTCTCTAAAGTAGTTTTGTCATTGATGGCGTATGTTAAAAAGTAGGAAGTAAAATATTGGGTCGTGGGAAGTGGTAATAAAACTGCAATATAAGTGAACAGCGGCGATGATCGTGTGCCAACTTTATGCAACGTGGCGCAGGCATTCTCTGTGATTAATGTAGGTTCACTACAGGCGGGCTTACAGAAGAATAACAAACCGGTTATTGATGGTGATAGAAGCTAGAATAACCGATTTAACTGCGATGTGGTAGACCCGGAAGTAAATGGTGTAACGGGCTACACTAAACTAAAGAGAAAAATATACAAAGACGGACGGATTTGTGAACTTTACAGTGGGATTGAACAGACTACTAATAAAAAGTAACAGATTTTAGAAAGATCTTTACTACACCGCCAATCTCTATCATCCAAATTATTCTGAAAAATGACAACACCAGCAGTTGTTAATGTTATCCAAATAATCAAATAACTCCGACCTTTAGTTCGTTAATGGTCAATATCCAATATAAAGGTCTATGCCATCTTCACGTTAATAGTTCCAACAACCCGTAGCAAAGTATTAGGCCCTTCCTAAAAGGTAACTGCTCTAGGCTCAACGGTAGCAAAATTGCAAATCTTGCTATAAACTTGTAACAAATTCTATCATCCTCCGGCCTTATTGCCCTTGTTTGGCTCGTTTTATGTATTTTAACCGTCGTAAATGAGATGTAAATCCGAGGTAACATTAACCTGTATAAACTTCTGTTATTAGGGGATTAAGCGTCTCCAATTAGGTATAACAACCTGGTTTATTAACACTGCTAATCATTTCAAACTCTTTTAGTCATACGTTTCAATTACTGTCGAATGGAAGCATATGGGTATACTTACTCTGTGAGTTACTCACGTAGTATGGGATGGGTAATATGTCCTCTAATGTAGGTATGTATCGCCGGTTCACTACGCGGAAATACCACGTGTAGGGATTTCCTTTGATTAGAATATAATCATAATGTTTAATTGCAAAATTCGCACGATGGAATGTTATTACCTGAAATATTTCTCAAGAAGATTTTAGTCCTTAATTTTGAGTAAGTAAATTAATTTCGTGTTTAGCCATTTTTGAGTCACATATTTAATGAGATGAGGCTCTGATTGCTTCCTTATCTCTCTAAGTATAAATATTTTTTCGTTTTAGAATATTTTAACAAACTAGCTAAAGAATAAACTAGTTTTGTTTTTTAAACTACCCTTCTCCGTAAGCATATTCAGTGACAAAGAAGTAATCTGTGGCGGAGGCAATGTTAGTCGTCCCTCGAAAGCGGCTGGGATGTTAATACGATCTAAATGAACCGTAAAACTTTAAGGCTCGTGCCTGGTAATTTGAGCTCGCTGAATAACGTACCGCTATGCTCACGTTAAATTTTCGATACAATTTTCGACATGACACTTTTAATCAAGCAATATATTGCACCTGCTACGTTGGTCTAGTGGTCGCAACTCCCAGATCCTGGGTTCGATTATCGGGTTCGGCAAATTGGGTTTTCCATCAGGAATGTTTCAGTGGCAACAACGGAGTCTAGATTTGTGTCAATTGGCTCGCACCCTATTACATGGGATATAAACATGACTGGTGAAACTTGGGTCTACTATTAGGTACACCGCCTAACCGTTTGGAGATTATTAACTTAATGAATGCCAGGTTCACATTACTATGATGCGTTTACAAGTATTCTTAAAACGATGAAATAATGGTAACTATATGAGTCTTTTTTCAACTGGACCCGCTCGCTACTGAACGCGCGGGTCCATAAAGTTTTTATTATTTTGTCCAAGCAAACTTTTTTTCTGGTTTCATATAAGATTTCTCAGCTTGAAGTGTGAAGTCACTTTCCACGAAAACATGTCTTCAGTTTAATCGAAGCTTGTTACGTTTAACCCCGTAAAGTAATTGGACCAATCACCTCTTCAAGATCACGTAACAGATTCTGATATTGATCCAATTAGGAAACCCTTAAAATTGCCTCGGACCTCTGGGATATTAAATATTTACCCTTGACTTTACCTGTTCATCCAATCCTTTCCGGTAACTCGAAAGTCGCCCCTTGAGAAGAGCAAAATAGCGATCAAAAACAGCTTAAAGTTTACCTAATTCTGATTTTCCCGAGACGCAAATTCCCCGTTTAATTTTAAATTTAGCACCTAATGTTTATTTAAGGGTCGACCCTATTATTGTTAAGTGACAATTTTGCTACCAATCGGTGCGTTTAACCTATATAAGGTCTATTCTGTTTATTGTAACTTTTATTGTAGGAACAATAAAAGTTACAATAGAATAGTTGAAGAATTTAAAATCTTTACATTTTTCAAAATGTAAAGATTCTTTTTTCTTTGATAACTAGCTTAATTATTAATACACTTGTATTTCGTCTCTTGACATCTAAAAAACAATTTATTTCAGACCTTGATCCATGTGATATTACTAATACACTCTACTTATAAGCTATGTTAGTAACAAACGTAATCGAACTCGAGATCTAGGACTTGGCAGTCCGTCGGTCACACCACTGGGCTATCAAAGACACTCACCTCTGATTTTTCGGATTCATGAGCGTATTGTATATTATCACTAGCTTTGGTGAAGGAAACCAGCATGTCTGAGAGATATTTTTTGACGGCATGTAAAGCCAAGTCAGAGGGCGGCTTAAAAACTCTGACACCAGGTTAGGCACTAAACTCACGATAAAGAAGAACAAATGTAATAAAAGATTTTAATTCATATACCTGTTGCACTCACTTGATGCACCGGGTACATGCACATAATGCGCAGTAATAATGCAGCAAGGTTTTTCAGTAATGACCTTCAGAATGTTGACGGAACACACTCTGCGCTGATGCGCATTGCTTGCTTGATTGCTTCTATGATTAGAAGCAATCTTTTTACGCAAGACAGCATTGAAACCGTCAAGGGTCGATTTTACAATCATCAGATAATTGATATCTCAAAATAAACTATATTCTACAAATAAAAGATACAAGACGGCACAAAATTTTGTCTACCGTCAACAGAACTCATGATTTATCAGCACAATTAGATAAAACCTTAAACCATCAACTCATGAATTCAAACGCAATACCAACAAAGTAAATTCGCTAAAAGAATAATGGAAGAGATTATCGTGCCTCTTGAAAAACATCGCCGACTCGAGCTCCGAAGAGTTATTCACATAGAGTAATCTTTTATTTCCCGGGAGTGAACGGGAGTCTTACCGCGGCGGAGATTTGCAGATTCCTTCAAGAAGAAAGCGAATCAACGGTAGCTTTGTTTAGGCGGAATTACCCTGAGAGAGGGAAATGTTGTTTAAAGGTAAATGCGGCTGTCTTACCCAGCCGCTTATTATACAATATTTTATCATCTTCCGCTGGGGTAGTTAAAGTGTTGTCGGACGCAGCGATAACGCTCACCATTGTATTAATAATTGTGTCGCCAGCACCTGTGGCTATCAGTATTTCCACTAATTAATTCATGTAATTTATAACGCTCGGTGAAATATTCTAGCCAATGACACTGGTAACCGGATAACTTGAATATTCATTGATGGGAATATTTTAAACTCCTTTCTAAGTAAGGCGCAGGTACACATCGCAGCAGAAGATAAATTATTAATGTTCTAAATTAATATTCGTATTACCGGGAGTACGAGATTTACAACACAAATACAATATAAACAAACAAGCAGATCGTAAAACTAAATAGAAAAACATTTTTATTGCAAATTACAATGGAGAATTTATTATAAGAGCTCCAATATTTTTCCCTCGCATTAATTATCTGCAAACTTTTACATTGTTTAAAATAAGATCAAACATTAGCGCTTAATAGTAGAAAATTTACATAATAGTGAATACGTTTACAAATTCACGGCTTCAATACCAAGTCAAAAAGGTAGCGAAAACAATGCTTAAAGCATTCAAATAATCCGAGGACCGAGTCTGACCGAGTGCAACGGCTCGGACTTAATAGCCTCGTTACTTTTATGTTTCTGGTTCATAAACCATGTTCCCTTAGCGTGGCTTTGGAAACGGGACATATCCACAGATGCCCGGAGATTCTGATCCGAATGGATACTGATGACTGTTTTAAAACCTTTGAAGATTTTGCTGTGTAGTTCTGTTTTAAAATAGTTGAAGCATCTAGCCTACATAAAGTTAGATATTATACTTAAGTTTATCTGAACAGAAATTATTTGATGCTCGACTTCTTTCTTGAATGCTGAGCTTAAGATCTTGGGTTTGATTCCTAGGTTGGGCAAAGTGTTATTGGGTTTTTCCATCCGGATCAGTAGCAGTCACGACTCGCCCTCTACATTACAAGGGATTTAAAAAACAAACGTGATGATATGTTATGTGTAACATCATTAAATTTGTATTTTGCGTCAAAAAAGCGAATGCTGGAAAAGGTTCATACTCGTATTGTGTAACACCAAGAGAGAATAAATGCCACTCAATGGTCAGTACTTGAATTTTATGACAAGCCATTTATTTCCTCAAGGGTGAAACATACTGACACCTAACGCGTTGAGGGTAAAGCTTCCTAAACCGGCAGATTTTCTGCAGGTCGGCCCAGAATGACAATTAATGATGATAATGCCCAACAAAATTCGGTGGTATTAACACCCCACGGCAGACAAACCAGGTGGTTTTGATGTGGAGTATTGTTTTTATTGACATTAACGGGATTTTACTTGGGTTGCTATAGCTTATTACCACACATTGAAATTTGTTTATATCTTGATACCTGAATTAGAAAGATTTTTAACCGACTTCAAAAAGGAGGAGGTTCTCAATTAAACAGCTATTTTTTTTATGTATGTACACGATTACGCTAAGATTTATCATCCGATTTACGTGACTCTTCTTTAGTTTGATGCGGAATAGTTGTCATTTGGTCCCATAAAAATTTAACATAGTTTGGCCCAGTAGTTTTTATTTTATGAACGTTTTTTTTATTTCTGTTCATTTTTGTTTACGTAGACGTAAATATTTTTTTCTAAAAACTGGTTTTGCGTTTTTGCATCGCTAATTGTTTAATTGAATTTCGTTTCACATAAATTGTTTCTCGTATTATCATAGAATAATCAATACGCAGAATATTTACTTTGAAGAAATTTAAATCATTTTTGTTTCAAATAAAGTTTAATGTTAGAATATTCATATCATAGGATAACAAATCAAATATTCTTTATCCACATATTGTTTGTTTCACATAAAACTTATTACCAAGAATAACATTTAATCGAATGACAGTAAACGTTTCAATTCATACCTTCGATAAAATGCATACCCTCCTATAAAATTATAACATCGAGTTCGCAAAAAGAATTCGGGTGAATTCTTCTGAAGCAGGAAAATAATCTTATTATTCTCACTAATAGTGTATGCCTGTTGCATGTTGCATGAATCATACAAGCAAGCATGCAAATTGCAGCCTGCAAGTAAGCATGCAGCATGCAAGCAAGCATGCAACATGCAGCAGGCATGGTTTCTGACACGGCTCCGGCGCTGCGGGGCTCCGGCGGTCCCATGCGAGCTTATCGTCGCAGATGTGTTTCACGCTCACCGCGACTTCGGCTTGCTGGCTGGCTTAGCCGGCCAGCCTCAGCCGCGGCGGCGAGTGTTGAAACCACCTGCTCCACAGCTCGCGGGCCGCTACGCGTCCGCGCCTACGCAATTTTAAATAACACTCTTGGGGTAGGGCAGACAAGACTACGTGGGGTCGGTTTTGCAGCCATTCGTTTCTGTCACTAACTTTAGTAGCACAACATATTGACTTTTAAAGAAAAAATAATAATTTTAGGTTAAAAAATTCGGTGAAATAAAATACGATGGAAACATACATCGAACAAACAATATTCGTTAAAAAATAAGTCTACTGTTTGATTAGTTTGCTGAATAAAAAAATGTGATTATAAAATGTATTGAATTGTGTTTCTGTAAAATATGTTTCATTCAAGTAAATAGTAGTTGAAACAAAAATATTCGAGATAAAAGATAAAAATACGAGGACCAAATAGCATATCGTCGGCTTATTGCAAGAACTCACTAATGGCAAGAAATCATTAAGTACAGTTATTATAACAGTTATACTCGTCTCGATTATAGCTCTATAAAGGGCAAAAACTCATTTATTTCTAGCATTTCAAATTTGGCCGTTATGACCTAGACGTAAAGTCGATAATTACCATTTTGGATTATCTGGTTCTTAGAAACTCGATAAAGTACTATAATAGTTTTTAGTAAATAAAAATAAAAACAAAACGGCACTTTTTTGTATTATAAATATCATTAAAGTAACATAATAACTTTTTAAGATACGCGTTACGCACATCGCTTTTGAACAGCATTTGGTTAAAATTCATTAAGTGCACATAATTACTTCTTTAAATCTATGATTTATGACAAATAAAACATTATACAATTTTAACGACTTCTGTTATAACGAGTGACAGTCATTGTTTACAGTTTTAGTTCGGTTAAAATTACTTATTGTATCTTGGCGATTATTTGTTTTTCGAGGTTTAAGCAATCTATTTATTCTTGTACAAATTAAATGCAGTTAACTACTTTTGATAGGCTCCAGTTTCACTCTTTTTGACTTTTAATGAATTTGTCGTCGGCTGATTGCAAGAATTTAATAAGTGACATAAATAAAACTTGTCTGTTAGGTTTTGGTACCAGTGATGCAGCTCCGGGGGTATTATTTTTTCTGAGCACATTTTTGAGAAATCTTTTTTCTTCGCTTTGGTTATAGGAAACTTTTTGTTGCAAGCTGTTTTTAATGCATAAGCGGAATAACCGGCGGAGTGTCAGACTTGTACCGACTAAAACCCATCCATTTTCCTTCTAAGCTCTTTGTGTTCCAGGGCCACGGTATCTCTTTCGAACAGTCTCGCAGCCCTGCCAGGCATCGGCCCTCTTGGACCCCTTCCGGTTTGCTAACATCTCTTTGAGGCGCGCGTGGAACACGAACGCACCGTCGACACGGCCTGTCGTCATAAGACGGACGGACGGTGAGCTTGCTCATTACTCACCGTCCACAGGCACGCGCCCGGGACGTCTCCCGCGGTGGCTGAGACGTGAGGCTCTCTCCCTCTCACGTTCCGCCACCTCCTTCGCTAGCATGTCAGCTTCGCAGAAGGAGGCGACGGCTTCCCATTCCCTATCGCTCCGGGCCATGTATTGAACCAAGGCCAGACGCGAGAGGTCGCCGCCGCCAATCGCCACTACGAGGACACGGCGGTGGTCAGATCAGGCGGAGCAGAGCTCCACGGTGTGCTCCACCGTGTCCTCGGGCCGGTCCTCGCAGTGGTGACACACGGCCGTTTCCTTCTGCCCGATTTGGTGTAGGAACCTCCCGAAACAACCCTGTCCGGTGAGGACCTGCGTCAGGCGGAAGGTGAGGGCGCCATGGCGCCTCTCCAGCCACTCCTCAAAGAGGGGACTTATCGCCACTATTGTGGTGTCGCTCTCTCTATGTCGCCATGATATCCCGCCGGAGGTCTGTCCGCTGAGCGGCAATTTGCCGTGGCAGCGAAGTTTACCCCCGGCGTAGTAATATGTGCAGGCACGCGAGGACTAACACCTCCAGATCCCATGGCAGCAATCCGGCCAAGAGGCTCGCCGCCTCGCCGGAGATCGTGCGGTACCTCTAGACTAGCCTTACGCCTACCACCTTCTGTGGCAAGTTCAGGTGATGGGCGGCTCGCCGCATCAAAGAACGCGCCCACACCGGGGCCCCGTAAAGGGCCATGGACCGCACGACCGCCGCGTAGAGCCTCCGGCAGGAGGTGTTTGGACCCCTCAGGTTGGGCAAGAGCCGCTTGAACGCAGCCCCAGTCCGTTATAGTTTAGGGGCCAAACTACCGCCCTCCTACCGTCAGTATGGATTGGCGCATTCCAAGGCCCATGAAAGCACATGACCTCGGACTTGCGCAATGCCACTTCGAGACCCAGTTGCCGGATTCTCTCCACAACTATCGCAACCCCGCGTGTCATAAGTTCGGCCGCTGCCTCGTTTGGCCTCCCTTGTACCAGCACCAGCGCGTCATCAGCGTGTAAACTACGGTTTTCGCTTTCGCAGATTTATAGTTTGGGTGGCTGTTTCAGTTGCTCCCATTTGACAAATCCAGTTCTTTATAGTCTGACCTATGGTCATATCCATATTGAACGATGTTAGGCTTCTTTTTTTTCAAACCTAAAACTTTTAACTTTTAGCCACTGTAGGTACTCTTTCTCCATCAGGCCCAAGAGATCTATTCAACCTCAAATTATTTCTTAGATCTTTTAGATCTATCTATTTCATTTATTGAGTTAAGTGCCATGGTTACTTTTATTTTTACTGATTTATATGCCGAAGTGATTTTTTTGAGTTCTAGGTTTTTGACGTTTTAAGAATTTGTTATGAAGGTAAAGAAGACTGTTACGTTAACTTTTAGGACTGATTAATACCAGTTGATTCCTTTGAGAAACTAGTCTAGTGTTAGTACTTAGCCTTATTAATGAAATGTTTAATTCACACTTAGTGTAAACTTTCAATGACAAGAAGTCACTAACTTGGATTTTAAGCTTTTAAAAAAATATCCCTCTTTATTTTTAATTGCTTAGGTTTGATTTTATTAATAAATATATTTAACTTTCTAGTGGTGGTTATTTTTTTTATAAACATATAAAATATAAGATTTTATAAGACATCCAATGAAATCAAAAGTAATTAATTGATTTCTCAAAGTTTTGTTTATGTCACTTAATGAGTTCTTGCAATAAGCCGACGATATGAAACATTTTCTGAGAAACTTCAGTCTACGAAACAAGGTGACACCCAAAACACTATTATGCAAAAAAAAATAAACCGACTTCAAAATCACAAAGTGAAAAATAACTTTAACTTCAGAAGTCGGTGACTTTTGTTTCATTGATTCAGTTTTTTTGTCACCAACTTTTGAAGCTAAAGTATTTTTTCACATTTTTGTCTTTTTGAAGTCGGTTTATTTTTTTTGCATAGTAGTTTCACTCTGCGCAAACATGACTGGTTTCCATGTTACTACGAAAACGCTTCTGCAGATGGTGAAATTGCCGCCAGTTGCCGTTTTCAAGACAAAAACTAATCGATAAAATAACATAGATCGTATCGACTGCCCAGAACTCCATAGTCTTCTGTGCCAGCTATTTGTGCCTGACAAATACATCGGACACCGTTAGAGCCACGCGTACAATCTGTTTTTTCTTGCGCAACCTTTCTCGTAAACAGCCGCCAGAGCAAACTCGTGTGTGTCGTATTCTCGAGATGCTCAACGCCCTTCTGAATGCCAACCCTGAATGTGATGTGTTTGCGGATGAAAGAAATAAAGTAATGCTTATATGTCTGGTGTTCTGTGAGAAAAAGTATGTAAGAGTGACCACTGTTCCGTGTTAGTTTTAGTTTAACTTATTGAATGTCGACAACTTTACGACCTACGTTTTGCTGTTTCCATGTTAATTATTGTAATTGGTGTTATACCGTTTTAATTTATAAATATGTACACAGAAAACAGGTGTTTTTCCTTGTTTTGTCTCGTAGTAGTCTATTCTTACGATTGGAAGGCTTTGCCGTCTGCGGATCGCGGTTATTTATCACGTATGCAGGCACCTTCATTTGCCATCAAACATCTCATAGAAGGTAAGAATATTAGAGTACACGTTAACTCGATATAATTTCGGTTATTGATTTGTATACAACGAAAAGTATAGAAGCGAAATTCCTCCTTTAACAAATAAACCGAAATTCAAAGAGAATTTCAGCTATTCAACCCAATATATTGTACATATTATTATATTAAATTGTATATCAAGAGGTAAATATGATTTCATTAATTTCATATACCAAACTGTGTACCTATGTTCAGTTCCAATACAACAAATTAACACGGAGCTCCAATTTACGTAGCTTATTCCACTAGCAGGTGTTGATTCAGGAATTCCGTCAATGAATCTACGTAGGTATGTTTGAGATCTTAAATTAAGGAAATCTTATTGCGAAATTCCGACATGTGTCGCAAGCTAAAAGCCGGGGCGGGGGATCCGTGTGGCCTTAATGAACGTGCTCAAAATTTATAACACCCTTAACCTTTTAGTTACTTTGCAAGTAAATTGGACCTCAAACGCGCTTACCTTAATGGGCGATAACTTTTGTATATTTTGTACATATCACCGGTGCAATGTTTGCGAAATAAACGTGAAGCCTGTCAACCCATTAACTGCCATATTTTCTGCGATGACTCTGGTGTCTGAATCGTGTGCGTGTGCGTGTTTTTTTTGTTGTAGATATCAAGGCTTATCTTTATTGGATTTTCTTTTTTTCCCGACAGACACAGTGGAATGTTTCCATCTAAACATTCATATTTGTTAAACCTATTGTCTGCGGCTATGGACTGTAATAAAAATGAAGGGAGAGATAGGAAACGAATATTTGAATTTATTTCATAACAAGTAATCCGTGGTAACTGAATATTCAATTGTTTACAGACGTGTTGTCAAGCGTGATATTGCTATCAAAACCCATTATATCAGTAATAGGCATTAATTTAGACAGGCACACGAACATTCTAGGCATATAGGGAATTAAACCCAAAATTGTTAGTATAATAAATGTTTATTTAAAACTTAAACAAATACACAGGTACAAGATATCTTACTTTGAGAAAATAGACAGAGCTACTGACTACACCATTACCAGTCAACTAGTTAAAACTAATTAATAGAAGGCTACTATTTAAGTGCTTATTTCCTTATAAAACCTAAAACTGAATGTGAATAATTCGTAGGCTAAACTAACTTTTTGTTATTTCTATTTTTGCCATTATTTTTGTTTGCAATAACAAACAGAAAAATGATAGAAATACTGAATCGTTTTTGTGTAAAATCAACTTAATACACCCTTAGCTTATGATCTTAGCGGTTATAAGTTGAACTACAGTGAAAATAACCAGTGCAGCAAGTCCTGGTTGGAAGCTAGAGGCCCCTCCGGTGACGCTAGTGATCCATCTTGTATAGTTGGAAACACGGGTGTATACTTCAGGGAAAGGAGAAGTATTAGCACATATGTTAGATATTGAAAGAATTCCAGCCAGTCCTCCGTTGCAGACTAATCCATTGCCGTAGTCACCCTGTGAAAAACAAATAATTTAAAAAAAAAAACAGAAAAGTATGAAGGACATCGACAATGACAAACTTTTGCTAGTATTTGCAAGGACTACTTATCAACACTATTCAGTCGCATAACTTAAGATGAGATTCGTCCTCTAAGAAGATACATACGTGCTTTGTACAATGAGATTCCAACTTTTCACATTGGTAATAATAAAATGTACCTTTAAGCCTGCTTGCACTATAGACCACTAAATGTGTTTAGTGCTAAACTTCTCTAAAATATTATTCTTTCTGTGTCAATCGTTCCACGGTCAAAGAGATATAATGGCTTTTTAGTATATTTTTTATTTAATCAAAGATACATATTATTTATTAAAAACAGTACTAAATATAAACAAGAAAATTTGTGAAAATGCTTTGTTGGAACAATACAGAATGTACGTTTCATCTTAGCGATACGCCTACAACACACGTCACTTTTTCGGAGAAAAAGTGCTGATCCTTAAATAATTGGGATAAAATAAGGCCAAAAGACAAAATCCTAAGGATTTACTTTGTACATCATCCAGAATAATAACAAAGCCTATTTAGATTTTGGACGAATAGAGATGTGAATGCGACTCGGAACAATGTTGCCTTATAATCGTTTGCTTAGCTGTTTTAACTTAGCTTTGTGTCAAAATATTACGAACTACAAAAGAAGTAGTATGCCTCGACTGTTTAGCCTTAATCCTACGAAGTACGGATCGGTTTTCAGTGTTATTGAATACAACATAACAATGCAGAATAATAATAACAATCCAAGTCTGATCTGCGAACCCCGTTACTGGGTAGGCTATAGGTAACGCTTGACTGACTGGCAATGCCTCTCCGGCTTTTTACTACTCGTAACTTGACAGTCGTCAAGGACCTATTTAATTAACTACGACTGTGATAAAAAATAGTACTTACATAGCATCCAACGGATAAATTGTCAAAAGGCAACGCGCAAAGCATAGATGGTAAAATGTTAGGGGCTCCTTCAACCACATTGTATTGTTGTCTGCAAACATCCTGACTGGAGATGTACTTTCTTGCGTACCTCTGAGTTATGCTGGCCTGAGGAAAATAAAAAAAAAATTGAACACCCATCTTCATTTAGGGTATGGACCTGTTACACAGTGTTCGGGTAAACATTCGACGCTTCAAGTATGTACACACTATCAACACAACATCTGGGTCCTGGGTTACCCGGTCCGGTTTACCCATCAAGATTTTGTCATTAGCTGCTGGAGTTTTGGCGGTACGATTACCCCGTACCTCGATAAGCCGTTGGTCCTGCGCTTGATGTCTCTCCGGTCGTGTCGGATTGCCGTCCCATCGGACTATGAGAGTGAGGGAACTAACAGTACCAGCCGTGGCCGAAAACAAAAAAAAGGGCGCATATCCATAGGTGGTAAAAAAACTGTTTTTGTAGTTTACTTATACAACCTTGGAATTTAGATTCAGTGTATAGTTTTGCAAGTTAAGAAGTGTTGATAGAACGAGGGATGTAGCGGAGTCAATCTTAACGGACACAAAAGTGGACGAAGAAGATAAAAGGAACAAAGGAAAAAACAATAGTTGGTAATTGAAATGAAGAGGTAAAGAACATTATAACAATATCCCCAAAAAATTGATTTGCGGTTTTGTCACCTCGTAGGTGATTTCTAAGTGGGAGCGAAATCTTGAAACTTGGAGTTACCTATATTTCAACATATTAGGAACCTCACTTGAGTGGTCTCTCTCAGAATTCTTTTGGAGTTGGAATAGCATGCAAAACTGTTGTTAACCTTAGTTAGAACCTATAAGGTATAATCCAGTTTACTAATATAATCATTCGGTTACAAGACTTACAGAAGAGGTCGTATTTTGACTTCCCCATCCAACGACAACACACTGTGCATCTTCGGCAAGCATAAAGGATTCCGGTGGGATTGACAAAGGTGTTGCTACAGTGTTGTTGTAAGGAGTGTTGAGCTGAAATTAACATCAAGATTAGATACTGGGTTTTCTCTTAAATATACTGACAGCACAGTAGAAACAATAACTAATAACACACAGGTACAAATGGATATTTAATTGCTTTTTATAGTGCAACATTACAAAATGTTTAGGTGTCAACCCTAATTGTCGCGTGTGATTTGACAAAATGGCTTAGTTTGGATTCTAGTTAGCATGCAGCCATCGGTGACGTAATTTACTTCTGATTTGTTGGGGCCCAAAGACAATTATTTTTTAGCTAGCCTACCATGTCATGTCATGTCCCACTGCTGGATAAAAGGTTTCCCAATTTCGTTAAAAAATATTTTAATAAATTAAAAAAAGAGAAAACATACTAATACTTACAGTGAGAATAGCAATATCGTTGATAAACGCCGGAGTACCAATGTAATCTGGGTGTCTAGTGACGTTCACTATGAACCGAATTTGTTCAGGAGAAGTGTCGTTCAAAAGGGACACTGAGCCAGCGAACACCCTGTACTCATTTGGAACAATTGGCACTGGAGGTGTGTTCCTGCAAAATTGAGATTATAACGTAAATGCAAAGAAAACATACGAATGCCTGAATTTGATTGGACGGTTAAGTTTTCGACTCTCGGCACTAAGCATAACCGTTAAAAATCGAACAACGCGCTATTTCGGTATTCATTTAAGTGACACGTTTTAATGCCCACGTCGACCACAAATGGTTACTTAATTGCCTATAGCGCTAAACGTACATTTAAAAAAACCGGCCAAGTGCGAGTCTTACTCGCACACAGGGTTCCTTAGCTCCAAACAATATAATAACAATATTTTGAACTGTCATTCATTAGTTAGTAGTAATAGTTAGTAAACTTCCACAAAACCGCAAAACTAAATTTGTTTTTCATAGTATGTTTATGAAAAACAAAGTTACTGCTGCAGTTTGATGAAAAAGTCCCATATCTCAAAAACTGAACATCATATCTTATTGAAACCAATTTTCGTTGATAGTTTTTTTTACGTTCTACAATCCTAAATATTTTCAAATTTTTTCTCCTCTTACTTTAGAAATTAGAGGGGGGGGGACACACATTTTACCACTTTGGAAGTGGCTCTAGCGCAAACTATTCAGTTTAGAAAAAAAATACATTAGAAACATCAATATCATTTTTGAAGACCTATCCATAGATACCCCACACGTATGGGTTTGATGAAAAATTTTTTTTTGGTTTTCAGTTGTAAGTATGGGGACCCCCTTAATTTATTGTTTTTTTCTATTTTTGTGTAAAAATCCTAATGCGGTTCAGAGAATACATCTACTTACCAAGTTTCAACAGTATAGTTCTTATAGTTTCGGAAATAAGTGGCTGTGATATACAGACGGACGGACAGACAGACAGACAGACAGACAGAAATGACGAATCTATAAGGGTTCCGTTTTTTGCCATTCGGCTACGGAACCCTAAAAACCATAATTCTGTCTAAGCCATCTCAATTGATAGAAACAGAACAGTACAAAAGAAAGGTTTCATTGGAAAACGTCTTAAACGGACAGTCTAAAATTCGGTCGGAAAATCAAGGAGTAGGCATAGAGTATAGATACAATAGTTTGCTTATTAGTTAATGTGCCTAACATTGGAGTAGAACATAAGACAAATCTGATGTATACAATTATTAGGGATGCACAACTCTTGACTTTCTACCGATAATTTGAAACATACCATACGATGGTTTCGACCCTATTCTCCAAATATATCGAATAGTATTGGATTTGTTCTCTTGAATTTATGTTACTTGCATCTATATCCATATTTTAGATCGATACGAATGCAAGTTTCTTGTCTTACTTAATTATCCCTCCATGAGTCTAAGCAGCATTCCAGGAATTCTTTGAATTCCTTCTATGTCCTCCTTTTGTACTCTTATAAATTGTCTGATCAATTTATGTCAATTAAGTACGATACTATGCTTAATTCTGATAACGATTTGTTTGTATTTCTCCAAATTATCCAAGTTTCACTTCACGTTGTATCGATACTGTAAAGTATCAGATCGGATCGTGCATCACTAAAGATAAGTGAACGTAGAAACATATATCCGTAAGTTAATCAGATAAGTTCACAGAATCTTCGCTAAGTTTATTAGAGACGCTACAAGATTTATTACTTCGAATTCAGTTGTGTCATCGACGAAGCTTAGTGTAATGTAATTGAGAATAGGGAAGTCAATTGTGTTGTTATTATTGAATAACGGCTTGAAGCTTAAGGAAATTGGAAACATAAAACATTCTAATTCACATTCTAGAATTATTATGTATCATCATCATCATTCTCCTCCTCTTATCCACATTTATTTGGGCGCAGTATGTTTTGTCACATTAGAATATATGTATAGGGGCCAAACAAATATGATAAGAATTAAAATCAAAATTCCCAAGGTGATCACTACAGTTTTAGCGACCATCGCTACACCGGTATTTAGATCAATTTAAAATCATAATTGTAAACACTTCCCAATACACTTTTTCCCTGTGACTTATGACCAGTCAAATTCAATTCAAGTAAACGTCAAATTACCATAGATATCAACATAAAAAAGATCATTATCTATGAATAAAACTAACACGTCGGTTAACCTTCCTATACCCGCACGTTGGTCTGTGAGACCGTTAAAACACTTTTTCATGTTTTTTTCTTTTATAATCAATGATAGCATTTTGTTCTTCCTGTTAGCTTCATTATTATCAAAATAAAAATCAAAAGTCATTTATTCAATTTAGGCTGATAAACAGCACTTAAAAAAAAAACGTTAACGAAAAATTTTAAACGTCAAAATTACAAGAGACAGTCCCCCAAAACGCCCGCCCATCGCCACTTCCTAGTGTTTTAGCTGGGAAGAAGAAGTGGCGGAACAAACTCCCCAGCAACACATCTGTCTGCTAGGTTAGAAGAACCAGATTCTACACAATAGTGTTCAAGCTCATATAAACAAAGAATCTAATTAATGTCACATGTCAGCTAGCACACGCCAATGATAAAATATAAAAAACTCAAGAATTATTAAACCCTCCAGACATAAAGGGCGTGCCCGCTTACACGTGCATACAGATGAAAAAAGAAATAAAGTAAATTTTTAAAAAAAGCTAAATAAAATTAATAAAGTAGAAAATCTATGCACGAAGTTATATAACATATCAGTAAGCTAATTTGGAGAAAGAACTTAACATTGTCTTGAGTTCAACCCAGCGACCAACTATTCTTATCGTTTAAATAGTCGTTAATGGAAAAGTAGGCCTTTGAACACAGGTTAGATTTTACTTTAGCTTTAAACGCATTAAATGGCAAGTCTAAAAAGGAAGATGGTAGCTTGTTGTAAAATGTTATAAAAGCCCTACGAATTATGAACCTTATGAAGCCGGTGAAAGAGAGCACGTAGTTTGTGCTTATTTCGAGTGTGTTGTGAATATCTATGTTTTTACTGTACAAATGGATATTTTGTCTTATATAAAATGTTAGCGAAGATGAATTGTGAAGCCACCGTGAGAATACCAAACTCTTTAAAAAAAACTCTCAGAATTACTCGTGCACCCAGCTGGTAAATTGCACGAAACGCTCGTTTTGAAGAACGAATATATATGGATATCTATGGCTTTGCCCCACAGCAGAATACCATAGGTCATTACACTGTGAAAATAACTAAAATAGACTAACCGTGCTGTATCAACGTCAGTGTATTGTCTAACTTTTCTTACGGCGTATGCGGCCGAACTAAGCCTCCCCGCTAGGCTTGATATGTGTGGACCCCATTGTAATTTTGAATCAACTGTTATACCGAGAAACATAGCTAAGTCAACAGTTTTAAGCTCCTCATTGCCGAGAACAATGTTGGGACCTAGATTTTAATATTAGTTAAAGCGAATTTAATGGTTTTCTATTGTGTCACCTAACTTTTTTATGCATAATTTAAAGGAACTTTTTTTGTCCTAATCATCATTTGTCCGAATGATAACTTACCCGAACTTATTATCACATAATATCACATGCCATAAAATTGAAATACCTAAATATAACATGTCCTAAATCCGTTTGTCATAAATCAATAATATACGAAAGACATAAAACTGTTTTCAATAAAAGTGATAAGTCCTAAATTCAAATTACATAATGTTTATTTATAATAATAATGTTCTTAGAACAAATTTGTATAACAAAGCTTTTGCTATGAACTTCTCTCTGGCGTTAAGTAGATACGATCGGCAATATGTTTTCTTCTATCGACTTGTTTTGAGATAGGTCACTTGTTATGTAGTTGTGTTTAGTAACAGGATAAATACATTTTTGTTTTATAATATACTCGTATTAAAAATAAATTATGGAAAATGCGGCAATGTGAAATTTGAAAGACTAACAAGGATGGCATAAAATTGAATTGTGATAGCTTTACTACAAAAATCTATTCTACAACGAAAAATATTACTGTGTGTGTGAAAACTACAAAAAAAAACAATATTAGTGTAATGTGCGAGTGATTACTTCAGTTGAAAATGGTGTACACACGCTGTTAAACAAAGGTATGATGGAACACAATCACGAACCAGACTAATTTTGCATTATAATTTATTATAATACATAAATAAAAATATAATGCATGTACTCAATAAAGCAGTTGATTGTGAACATGTGGTTTTTGTAAGCAAGTAAGCATACAGCATGCAAGCAAGCATGCAGCATGCAAGCAAGCATGCAACAGGCAGCAGGCATGGTTTCTGTCACGGCTCCGGCGCTGCGGGGCTCCGGCGGTCCCACGCGAGTTTATCGTCGCAGATGGGTACCACCGCAGCTTCGGCTTGCGGGCCGGCTTTGCCGGCCAGCCTCAGCCGCGGCGGCGAGTAATGCAACCACCTGTTCCTTAAATCGCGGGCCGCCTCGCCACTCTGCGCCTACGCGATTCTAAATTACACTCTAGGGGTAAGGCAGACAAGACTCTGGAGTCGGATTTACAGCGATTCGTTTCTGTCACTAAAACCTAATTTTTAGCAAATGTTTTAGGACTAAAAAAAATTTATTATAAATGAACATTCGGAATAATACACATTATTTAACACAATACTTAGGACATATGACTTTAGGTCATGTAAAATTAGGAGATTCAATTATTATAGTATGGGTATCATTTAAGCTATCACCAATTTAATTAGTTTTGTGTTTCTTAAATAATAGGGTTTGTCCTCAAAATAGTAGATCTGTCACCAAAATGTAGTCACCAAACAATGCAAAATCAGTTCCACAATAAATCACCTAAAATCCTGAGATATAAGGTCTAGTACCAAATAAATGTTTTTGTATGTACTATAATAGGTGTGTCCTAATAAGTATTTAAGCAAACTAATTTAAAGAGATCACCAATAAATCATACTATGTTACTAGAAAAACTAAGGCGTTGTCGACGTAGCCCCCCTACGCGGGGCTCCTATTTCTGTCTGCAGGGTTTACAGTAACCTAACACGAAGGGGATGTCGGGGTCTTAGTTCGCTCGCTCCGCTCGCTCACTAGACCCCGCCATCCTCTTCGAACCTAACCTGTCCGAGTCGGTGTGCCCAATGTCTCGTATAAAGCATTTCTTCATAGAAATAAGGAACTGATCTATTTATTTGGTGACAGATCTACCATTCCGAGCACAAAGCTATTATTTAAGTAATAAAACTATTATTATAAGAACGAAGTTTATATTCATCTAATGCACTACAATTTTATTGGTAATCCATCTCTTATTTTACACATGTATCAACATTTATTTGATAATTCATACCTGGGAACACTTTTGTTTATCTGAGAACGAAAATATTTCGTGGCGATAGATCTATTTACTAGGAGATACAACTTTGATGACAAATATAAATTTTGGTGACAAGAAATATAGTTCCCTTATAGTATTCGATATTATAACAGAATGCTTTTAGAACTAAAGATAAATGTGAAACAAAATTTCGGGATTTTGAACATTATGGCTACTGAAGCAAACGTGATACGGATAATGATTTTCGGACAAACAATTTTAGGAAAAGAAAGGGCGTACCGAATTTAATACTTTTAGTTTTTTTGGCATTAAAAACAAGGTTATTTGTTGTGAACCAATCCGTGACCATTGATAAAGCGCTGTTTACGTCTCCAAAATCGTGTCTTTTCCTATCTACTTTAAAGATAAGAGAGGTATCATCTGCAAATAGTACAACGTCACAAATACCCTTCAAATAATGTAAGTCATAATATAAACTAAAAATAAAAACGGTCCCAGTATTGAGCCTTGAGGTGCCTAGCTGAACAGGTAGCCCGGAACATTTCGCGCCATTAACATCTACAATAATTCCAGTACTAAAAGAGTCTTTGTACGAGTAGCACATACGGCCGTATTAGGCATACATCGGCCTGTGAGACCCACGCGAGTACAGGTGTTACAAAATTAGTCTTTAGTGATGTTGTACTGAAATTTATATTATGAAACTTTTGTCTAAAATTATTTGTGTTTTGACGTCTGAAATGTCGGTCTTTGAGACCGTACGTGAGTATAGGTGTTATAAAAGTTGGCGTGGGTATACGAAGGTTAAAAGGAGATTCTAGTCCCGAGGAATTTGAAGAAACTATTGCCGTCGCGCTGCGCCCGACCAAGCCCCCGTAAAATGCGAAAGGGACAACTGCAGGTCAGGCTGATTTTACCTACAAAAAACTTTGTATTCTGCTGTTTTCTTCTTCAAAACTAATCGAATTCAAATAATTCTTATATCAAAATTTAGAAGAAAAGTATATCTACGCTTTTATTATTTTTATTTTGTTAAAAATGTATCTAATTTGACTAATAGTCTTCTGAACATGGCGATAAAAACGGGCTTTTTGTCGGGTTTTTGGATTGTCATAATTCTATTAGTGATCATGTTTAAAAAAAAAGGAAATTATAGGGGCATGTATTAATAAGACCTAAATTTTCGGAAAAAAATCATTGCTCGAGGCGCATTATCCACGAAGAAAACAGCGGAATACGTTGAATGGAGAAAGGCCCTCTAGAATCCCTCTTAATACGTGTTAGTTAAAAGATAAATAAAAACATTATTAAATAGAAATAAATATAATAATTTTATATTACATACACTATCTTTTTAACAATCCTAATAAATAATTACACTGTACAATATTATCCACACTAATATTTTAAATGCGAAAGTCACTCTGTTTGTTTGTATATTTGTAACCTTTTCTCGACTAAACGGCTTATCGGATCTTAATGAAATTTGGCAAGAAGATAGACTTCAACCTGGGGAAGGACTAGGCTATATATCATCACGCTACGACCAATAGGAGCGGAGCAGCAATGAAAAATGTTGCGAAAACGGGGAAAATGTGACCCAGACGCAGTTGCGCTGGACAGTTAGTTAACCATATAAGTACTGAGAGCTAATTATCCGAACACAACCTCGGAAGCCTTCGGGATACCTCGGAGTCTGAGTCGGAGGAAAATTATGACTAGCTATAAAGCAATTAGCACAGTCATTGAACGCTATACGATCATTACGATTGCCCGACCAGTACCCACAAAACTTCTGGACTAAATAGAGATTTTGTATTGAGACCTAGTTTCCTTTAACGCTCTATCACCTCTATAATTAGTCGACTATTTAAATTAAATTGTCCGTCGTCGCCCTATATTATTTGTTACCGTAAGCAAACTTGGAAAGTCGATTAAATCTAATATAAAAATGAAATGACGTTTCTTAGTCTCACTTAATTTCGAGAACGGCTGGACAGATTTAAGTTTTGAAATATTAATTTGTAGAAGTCCAAGGAAGGTTTAAAAAGTGAGAAAGGTACCCAATTTATATGGGGTCGGCGCAGCATGTCCTTCTCCCATACTTCTCTATACTCGAGTAGCAGTGATTCCTATTTATCTAAATGAAAACGCAAATGGCAACATGGCCGCCTTTTTTAATTTTATGTCTTGACTGAATTCAAATTTTGTTTTAAAAAAAAATTATCACACAATTTTCAAGACAATAAGATCCAAATTCAACTGCCCTTAAATATTCCAAAAGTAAACTTACAGGCCGTATGTGAAAGTGCAAGAAGCTGCCGTCAGTACATGCTGCGGTGTTATCAAAACCCCTCCGCATCGGTGACCCCTTGTCAAAGTACCCAATTGATTAAGTTGCTGCAGGGAAACCTGAAAGATAAGATCATCATTAGGCATTGTTGGTGCGAGTTAGTACAGTGTAGTATCTCCTATTTATGTACTCGTACTTCGATTTTTATCCAAAAAGATAATATTGTTATGCTATCTTTAAATATAAGTATTAAGATAGATAGTATGTTTGGTTTGGTTGTATGGCCTTCAAGGTGTTGATAATAAAAGATACAGTAATTTTAAGGCGGCTTAACAATAAATAAATAAAAATTAGTTTATTTCAAGTAACAAGACTCATACACATGCTTATGAGTTTGTGTATAGAGCTTAGAATGTAAAAAAAATATCCCTGCTTGTTCGTTCTTTATTTGGGCAGCCCAAAATGACTATGTTAAAATTGCAAACATTTTTTTTTTTCGATTAAACTATGCTATGATTATTTTGAGAATAAGTCATTTGAAAAACGTGTTTTTTTATGTTTTGATAATCGTAGTTAATCTTTGATTTAATGCTTCACTTTTTTTTCTTTTGCATGGTGCCGAAACTGATGTCAGAGAGTAACGCTTCACTTACAAACAAAGAGTTGATATCAATAAAACACAACAAGTGTTTCTTTGATATCAACACGTGATTGTGTGATAATTGCCCTCATGTTTTGCTGGTTTTTTTATGAAATTATGATTATATCAGATTAAAATATAATTCAATTAATCTAATCTACTGCTTCAAATCTAAGGTTTTTTTTTTAAACTTAAATGTGTGAACACCACACATTTAAAAAAGAAAATCCCAAAATAAAAGTTAAAAACAAAAAACTCAAAGAACAAGTATTATTTATTTAAACCTTAAGCACTGAATAATTTTCAAAGGCTTTAATAAGTTATTTGATCTTTATCGGCATGGATTTTACCAACAGAATAGGCCCTATTCATATTCAGCAAAAATAGTTAATGTAGTAAAGATACTACAAACGTTTTAAATATGTATGCATCTCTTAATCCATTTTTTCATAAGGGAGGTAAATAAAATAAAGCATTATTGTTCAAGAGAGCATTACACAAGCTGAAATATATCTACTATCCACACTAGGATTTCCTGACGTGTCCTGGAGATTAGTCTCCTTCGTCTCACAAGATAAATAGAAATCTTCAATAATAAATGGGAAGCAAAGTTTCAATTTTAGGGACTATAGCGCCCATCGTCCTTTAAAGAAAGCTTCGCTTTTCATTTTACACTGCTCTCCTATACAGTTGTGTTATGACTCGTTTAACTATTTTGCAGTAAAACCGCTCCCATTGATACGCTAATGATTTGTTGTGGTATCAGGAACTGGGCAATTAAAACATGCTGGCAGGCGGTTGGCCCGCTGCCACACATACCTCGGCTATGACCTATTAGCTTTCACAATGATTTTCGATGTATGATAAACGGCCAATGTTCTGTATGCCCATCTTTTGTTTTTAACAGAAAATTTATGAAAACATCAATTTCATCGTAACACTAAGAAAAGGGCCTTTGCCCAAGATTGGGAAGGGATTGCTAACAAAAAAAAACTGTCCTCGTTATCATAGAAAACCTTAAATAAAAATCAGTAATTATTTTTACTTTTAAGTGTGCACTGATTTTGCTGCTGTTAATGTTAAGAATAAATTAATCTTCTTCTTGGTCATGAATGGCATCTCGCACGTTCGCCGAGGAGGTTGTCGTCTGCTTAACCGGACTATCCTGTGTGGTGCTTTGAGTGTAAAGCTTCGTCACTGGGGGAGGACAGCAAGACGTGACAGACTGTATCGGAACAAATTAATTTTAATTTTCTCTAAGCCGTCTAGGTAATAGTATTTTTAACCCAATGGTTTCTTGCTGTAGTTCTCCGATGTAGGTGAGTGGTACCGTTTACGACAGGTACAAACAGTGTTAAACTTGATCATTGTAGGTACAAATCGGAGCAGTGATTGTGCCCACAAGTCAAAAAATTGCAATATTATAGGATTTTGAAGGGATTTGGGCAGCTGCTCAAGTTTGCACTTAATTATTATTTAATCACAAGATTATCATTATTACCTGCATAATCTTTAGACTATATTTTTTTATAATTTTATTATCAGTAAATTCGATACGTGAGCCTTTGTTTTGATTCTAACAACGGCTTTGAAGGTCATGTCCGAACCAAAGCGATTCGCACGCGAACACCTCATCGTCGTGTGCATTTAAATCGGGAAACCTAAACGAATGGACGCACCGACAGGACGATTTCTAGTTTTCTGAACTAATCTTTGAATGCGATCCCGAACTTGCGCGACGGATCGCTTTGGTTACGACACGGCGATTTTGTATGTTTTGATTTACATAATCCTTATTGTGCGAATGAATTTGTGGTTGCAGCTGCTCGTTGTTTCTGTGTGCTTAGCTGCTCAATTAAAGGTCTTAGTATACTTATGAGTACTGCATCAGATCAGCATCACCCCACATCATTTCTATTTGCTAAACTCGTACACCTATGCGATTTTATAACAGTAAAAAGTAAAACTAAAGTGTTAAATCGATACAAATAAATAAAATCATAATAACAGCTTTTTACTGAATGCATATTATGTGTTTTTATTATTTTATTTTTGTGTGTCTGTCTGTTTGTTCCGGGTAAACTCCGAAGTGGCTTGACTAATTTTGACAGAACTTTTACTGACCGAAATATAATTCGAATAGGGAAGTAATCTTTTAATTTCATTAAAAATATTTCACGGACGTAGGCATCAGCTGATCAAGGCGATGATGATTCCGCGTAGTATTTGTAAATGATTTCTGTTCTTTGACCTTGACCATCCTGAGCATATACGTGCACTCACGATCAAGACCAACACGCCTTTTTGAGATAAAACCCGAATATCAATACTTATCAGTAAAATAGTACGGATTTATCTTACCAAACTTTAAAATCGGTAGATATTTATATCTTGCCTAGCCTTGACGTTTAGTCTCACAAGTAAGCAAACTGATATAAAAAAATAAAAAATATTAGATTTTGCAGTTATGAAAACAAGGCCAAAATGAAAATATTAATAAAACATGGATGGTATTCCCCAAAAATCTTATTGTTTATCGTTTTTTTTGATAAAATATTTTAGGTACGTTTTTGTTTGATTGTACTATCTGTTAACAATAATCGATAAATTCTTATTTCTCACATACTTGCTAGCTGAGTTAAAATTTAACAACAGGATGAAAGCGTTTCATTTTAACCAATTCAACAAAGTATTTCCAATTCGACAATTAGACAAGAATACGAGTTCTGCCCCCGTATTCACAAACGCTCGGTTTCGATTTCGATTCGATAAGTCGTAATTATGTCTATCTTGTTTTGGCATTACCAGAGCGAGCGAGATAGATATACGACTTTCCGAATCGAAATTGAAACCGAACGTTTGTGAATAAGGGGCCAGGAATCGAGTGGCACGTTACTGACAAATGCTTGCTCTGACTGGACAGGTACACTCATAATATCTGTGTGGTTATTTTCTTTAATAGCCATCTCAGACACTAATCTGCATAGTCCTCATATGACGTGAAAAATCACATTCAGTAAATCAATAATACAGTAGTGAGTAGAAGGATAGGAAACGCCGACTTCATCTAGTCATTGAGAAATTGAATCGTATAAAAAGTGTTAGTGTAAAACCATTTTACAAAATATAATATTTTACTTTTCATTAATTACATTTTTTTTCAGTCTAGCTGATGGGTTATTACACCAAAATTATTTTCTATTTTCATTATAAGCTCCTTTTATTAGGAGAGGATTTATAGAGTGGAATAGAATACAACGATAGTGTAGATACACCAAAAATGGAACATAAATAACGGTTTTACAAAACTGCTAATTTTATGGTTTTTATGGCGATCTCATATCTAACTTTAATGCTTTAAAGTGTGTATAAAATACTAGAACCTAGTTACTATATTGAAATGGATACTAAGGAGAACGTAAAGATCATATGGCGTTCCGTAACTCCTGGCTTCTTCCATAGGAAAAAGTGTAAGGTTAGGGATAGTAATACGATTGTAAAATTACTTACAGCATATCGAAACACGTTCTCTATTGTATCCGATCCACCTGAAATACGGCCTTTCGGTTGGTGTTTCAGCACGCTCGCACTTGACATAGCTGTTGAAAAAAATTACATAACACTATTGACTGAGATGTTTAACGCTACTATGTTTACGAACTAAAGAAGTTGTTTCCTAATACGAGTATACACAAATATTGGCCAATCCTCTGCCTTCAACGCCACCACCTGCTCGCCGACGAGGAGGACGCCATCCTTTTGTTTTGACTGTTTAGGACCTCAAGATCCTATAGCATCCTATAGCTGGGACCCTATCAGGGTCCCAGCTGCTTAACTGTATCCTTGACTCATGTAATTATTATCTAGAATAGAAATGCGTAGGTGCAGGCATCTCATTTTAAACAAAGAATTATGAAGCGAAATGAACAAAAAAAAAATTGGTATTTAACTTTATTTTATGCTTTATTCTAAGTTAATGAAAATCATAATTTTAAAATGAAGAAATATAACGTCATTGTTCACTGTCGTGTCGTATTTGTAAGTAACGTAAATAAAAACCTATGGACAATTCCAACTCCAACGACAGATCAAATTATCTTACCTACCTACTTAATTCACACAAAAATAAATAAGGATGAAACACATACCGCAAACGGCGAGCACAAAGAAACACAAAATCTTATCCATAATTATAAACAATAAAATCACAACGGTAATACAAATCCTTGATAGCACACAGCTAACAGCTTTAGTGAACTGGAACATTCATCGCATAAGATGAGATATGTTGAGAACAATGTAAATATCTCTTTATCTTTATAAATATCTCTATCTATCGTCTTATCAATACGTACGTGAACATTTACTATCAAAAATTATTTATCGGCAAAGTAACATAGACCAAAAGTACTCGGGCACGTGTTTTCCTGTTCGATAAAAAATAAGTGACTCAATGTTTTATATTTTGCATAGGTATATTACCTAGGAGAAAAAGTTTTCCGCGCATTATCTTTTGGGTATAGTATATCTTAATTAGGATTACGATAGCAATTTTCTAAAGCGGAACTACCTTAACAAAAACACAACTCATTGGGCATTACTCACTCATAGAAATGTTTAATTAAGCATAGATAAAACGAACCCGTTCTAACGCGTTCTTCTCCATAGGAATCCTAAGCTTCTCTACCTGTCAAAATTTTTGATAAAATCAAAGCATTTATTTAAACTAGCTGTCCCGCGCAACTTCGTCTGCGTCACATTTTCCCTGTTTTTGCAACATTTTTCATTGCTGCTCCGCTCCTATTGGTCGTAGCGTGATGATATATTATATAGCCTTCCTCGATAAATGGGTTACTAACACTGAAACAATTTTTCTACGGTCTTATCCAAAATTGATTATTTTTACTGATTATTGTTGTCAACTCTATATGCCGTAGGTAGTTTATTGCATACCAAATTTTAATTAGTCTACTATCTGGGAACTCCTTTAGATTAAAAATTTATCGCATTGTTCGACTATGTGTAATGTCTGAGCTAGTTTACGTCCGTTTAAACACTAAGTTAAAAAATTTACTGAAATATGCATAAGTTCTATGTTTGCCCGTACTCCATGATCAAACACATCACGCATCGCGCTCTTGGCAGCGTGGCTTTAGTTTTGCACAAAAAGCAGTCTCGAAGCCGCAGTACTTAGCGAGAGCGTAACTAAATACTTAAACTTACGTGAGCACCGCCTTCTCGGTGCGACTTCCCGACGGGTTATGTTGAGAACGTGTTTAACATGTGATGTACTCGTACATACAATATACATTTGTGAACATATATCAAAGGCCGCACGAGCTTAGCATAAGCGATGCGGTTTGCGTTGTCATGTTATGCATATGAATAACGCAATTAAAAGTATAGGTTAATTATGTCAGATGGTCACATTAACCACAAAGTCTCGAAAAATCTTGGTAAACCCGAGATATTTAAACCCTCTTCGCCATTTTCAGGACACATAATTCCTAAAGTATTTGGGACGTTTTTTATTTGATTTATGTGACTGATCATTATGTAACTAACGGTAACAACTTGAACACCAATAAATAAGCAACATAGCGTCTTTAATTTCCCAGCAATCATGCTTACTTCCAGATTCCTCATCTGGACATATTCCGAACCATGTTGAGGTCGGCTTCCAGTTTCACCGGATGCATCGGAATACCAGAATTTTACATGGAATGGTTACTGATCTGATCTTGACTACTCGGTTACACACGTTACGACTGTCGAATATCTACAAGTGACTGCTGATATCAACGGCTTTACGTGTTTTCTGTGGCATGAACGAAACTTAGTATGTAATTGATGGTCACCCATCCTCGGACCAACCTTGGAAAGCGTTGCCAATCCTTGAAGTATGACCTGTGCGGGGGTTATTATTTAGCTATAAGTCCCTTCTGCCAAGAGTCTCGTCTGCGGTTACTGCCAGAAATAAGTAAATAGGTACTTCCCCGATTTTTCTAACAGCCACCATGTCTTATCGTCCATGTTTTATTGAATCTAAATCAGAAGCCTTAATAGATGTTGTAAGCCATTCGCGTAGCAAATTGCCGTTATGGCCATATGAATTAGGAATATCGGCAATTCAACCGGTTGATTAGCATTGCATCTGATTAGCATTGGCTCAATCTAAGCTGTCATAGTTTAGACCGCACAGTTAAATCCCTGCATTCGTGGGTAACATACAGTCCGTTCACAGTTTGGACTTTGCATCCCTGTATTACTGTGATCTTTGTTCTCATTCTAATAAGGTTGTTATTGGGTTGCTGTCACTGACAAGGCAGTCAAAATTAGAGTGTTCATCATCATCATTCATCATTTCAGCCGAAAGACGTCCACTGCTGGTTATAGGCCTCCCCCAAGTTTCGCCACATTGCCATAACATGGGGGGTTTTACCATAATCGCCACGCTGGGCAGGCGGGTTGGCGATCGCAGTACGGTTGTCACAAAAGCACAGAGAATGCTGCTGCTCATACTCTGGCAAGTCCCTTAGACGGCTCTTACGACACCCACAGGAAGATATGGGATGGTGCTATTCTTTGCGTCCGACACCATACAGAGCATAGCAGAGTGTTCTGTATTCTCGTAATAAAAAACTTGCTGCTAGATTGCATCTGTGAGGGAAAAAATAACGGGAAGGATCGTAAGTGGAGCAACCTTCTTGTAGCAGCGAATATACTATGTTTAAACGAACCCTTTACGAAGCCGTCAACCAAGCATTCCGTATATCAAATTAAGTAACTCTAGGGAGAACTTATTGCTGGCAAAAGCCTTTTTCACGGGGTGAAAAACACGTTTTACGGTAGGACTCAATGTGACGCACTGAAAACATTGGGCTGATGGATGCATTGAATAGTACGGGGGTTGGGGAGGTATTTAAAGTAAAGTTATAAGAGTAAAACATTGATTTAAAAAAAAAAATCTTGTGCCGAGTTTGGAACATTGACCTACAAATACCACCGTAACTAGAAAGTTCCCAGGTACCATACCTGACTAGATGGTTTCCAGGTATGGTCTAGAGCAAAAAAAAAACGCAAAGAGACGGGGAGAACAAGGGCTTTGCAGCTGCATTAAGGCTCTATAAAACGTCCACTGCTGGTTTGCTTTTGTCAATAATTGCTACAAACAACAAATCTAGTGGTTTTCGTATCCAGTAAATTCCGGTGACTTTATCCAGATCATCGATCCAGTTAGTACGGGGCTTACCCGCTTCTATAACCTAACAAATACTTAGTTGATAAAATTATGATAACTTGATAATATTTTCGTGTGTGATTGGAAGTAGATGAGGTGCTCAGTAGTGTTAGAACATCAAATAGGGATTACCCTATTTGTCATAAGGTAAATAGCTTGTAGTGGATTGTCAGTCGGCGACTGCAAGACAGCAGCAGAGCTGGTATCAGAAATTTAAAAATAAATTGAGGCATCAATACCTTACCTTCCGCCTGACGCAGGTCCTCACCGGACACGGTTGTTTCGGGAGGTTCCTGCACCGAATCGGGCGGGAGGAAACGCCCGGGTGTCACCACTGCGAGGATCGGCCGGAGGACACGGTGGAGCACACTGTGGAGCTATGCCCCGCTTGGGCTGAGCACCGCCGTTTCCTCGTAGCGGCGATTGGCGGCGGTGACCTCTCGCGTCCGGCCCTGGTTCAATCCATGGTCCGGAGCGAGAGGCAATGGGAAGACGTCGCCTCCTTCTGCGAAGCAGTCATGCTAGCGAAGCACATGCTGGCGGAACGTTAGAGGGAGAGAACCTCACGTCCCAGCCGCCGCAGGAGACGCCCCGGGCATCGGGGGGCAACCGGTGGCCCCCGGCCTCCGTATGCGCGGGCCTGTGGACGGTGAGTAATGGGCTAGCTCACCGTCCGTCTGTCTAAGGACGACAGGCCGTGCCGACGGCGCGTTCGTGTTCCACGCGTGCCTCAAGTAGATGTCAGCAAATCGGAAGGGGTCCGAGAGGGCCGATGCCTGCCAGGGCTGCGGGTTGTTCGAAAGAGATACCGTGGCCTTGGAACACAAAGGGCTAAGAAGGAACATGCATGGGTTTTAGTCAGTCAAGTCTGACACTCCCTTCTGCTCCGCCCAGAGCGGGAAAAGTCGTTTGAAGATTTCCCATCCTAAAAAAAAAAAGGCATCAATACCTTTGGCACAAGCAAAGGGAGGCCTATACCCAGGAGTGGGTGAAGTCGGGCTGCGGATGATGATGATAGAAAGAAAGAAAAAACGTTTATTGACACATGCCACAAGTACAACAATCTAAAAAAGGGAACAATAAAAAAAAAACTCAAACTAAACAATAAATATTGTGTAACTCTCGGCAGCACCAAATAGGAATAGCAGTTCAGCAAAATGCCGGACAACTAGTGCCCAACGCTGGTTTTCAACTGAACCTAAATAACGATGATGAAACCTTTGAGAGGTATTTAACTGGAGTGAATGATTAATAAGTATAAGATGTTATAGGTACACAGTATTTGGACCATCAACGTGCAAACTGTTACCATGAATTCAGCACCCCCAATAGTAAAAATGTTGCGTCGATTAGATAAGTAAATCAAAAAATTGCAATACCTACTAAAACAGTCAATAGGTATGGAACTGCTAGTTGTTTTTTAGGGTTCCGTACCTCAAATGGAAAAAACGGAACCCTTATAGGATCACTTTGTTGTCCGTCTGTCTGTCTGTCTAGACCCTTTTTCTCAGGAACTCGTAAAGGTATCAAGCTGGAATTTATATAGAATACTCGAGTCTACTGTCCCTTAGAGCTGTGAAAAATTCAAACTTCTAAGCCCACGCAATCAAAAGATACAGCCGTTTATGTCGTAAATTTTCGACACTCGCAAGGGAATCAAAACCTACAGGGTACTTCCCGTAAACTCACCATCTTGAAATTTGGTATTAAGCAACCTCTGCAAGCTCAACGCACACGGTGTGCGATCATCACCACAACTTTTTCTTTAAATTTCGGTCGTAATACTCTGAAGTATCATATAAAGAAGTTAAAAAAAAGTCCGCACAGGCATCACCACATCATCATCATCATGTAGATTGTTGGTTATCCTCAAAAAACCTCAAAACGAGTGTTACTTATTTTAATATACTTCTGTGTACTTACTCTATATTTTTAGTTTTGTTTCCTTTCGGCAGAAGTAGATATTGATTTTCACCAGAACCATATCTCGGTAGGTCAACATAATATAGTTGCCCGTGCGAAAAACACTCTTGGCGTAAATCTCATGACTGGCCGGCCTTGCACATCATAAACTTGCGCGCAGTTCTTGATCATTATTTTGCTGCGATGTTATTTTAAAACTGCGATTTCTCCTAAGTTATCAACAACACTTGTAACGGGATATTTACCATGTTTTTTATTTGTTATGAGTTCCCGATATTTCGGCGCTGTTGCAAACGCCATGATCACGGATAAACAAACAAACCATAACAAATAAAAAACATGGTAAATATCCCGTTACAAGTGTTGTTGATAGTGTTAGTGACCATGTCAGTTTAAAAACTTTCTCCTAAGTTGTTCATTGAAATCGAATGATGCAAAGGGCAATTTTGTTATAAATAAAATAATTGTGATGGATAACGTATTTATTTGGATAAGGATTAATATCATGTTTATAAAAACACCTTCGAAAATAATGCATTATTTTAGAGCAAATTTGTTTAGTTAAGTGATTTAACCTATAAAGATACCTAAGATACCTTATATATGCTGTCGCAAACTTTTTTTAGTACTTTTAAAGGGGAACAATTCAGTCATACCTGATTTTTGCGAAACTTTAACCGTTTACGTTGCGCATGCAGCGGAAGCTCTCAAAAGGAAATAAAAAGAAATCCGATTTTGACACATTTTTCATTGCTGCTCCGCTCTTTTTTGTTGTAGCGTGATGATATATAGCCTATATCCTTCCTCAATGTATGGGATATCTAACACTGAAAGAATTTTTCAAATCGGATCAAGTAGTTCCAGAGATTAGCGCGTTCAAGTAAACAAACTCTTCTTTTCTCTTCTTTTTTATAAATGCGAAAGTCACTCTGTTTGTTTGTTTGTTTGTTTGTTTGTTTGTTTGTTACCTTTTCACGACTAAACGGCTGATCGAATCTTAATGGATTTTGGCAAGAAGATAGATTTAAACCTTGGGAAGGACATAGGCTATATATTATCACGCTATTAACATTGGGAGGTGAGCAATATTGCAATTTGTTCATATTCCTCAACTGATTGACAACTGACAACTGTCATAACAAACATTAGAATAGATCGGCTATTTTAGAATAATTGTCACCGAAGTAAATAGCCTGACGGTTTAGCGGTTGACTTGTGAATCATAGGTTGCAGGATCAAACCTCAGCCAATATGCACTTATTGTTTTATTTATTTTTTGAATTTTTGATGCTGTATTATTTTCAAAAGTAACCATGGTTCGATCCCCACCCGGTTTTCACTTTTTGTAAGTAGGTATTTTGTTTTTTTTTTATGCTTTAAGACTTCCTAATCATTACCAAATAGTGTTATACATCCTTTTAGTTATCATTAACCATTCAAACTATAGTTAAACAATCATTTAGCCTCTGGCTGAAGTAAAAGCCAGCTCTTGGATCACGGAAAGCGTAAGTTATGCGTTTAGAAATTTCTTTAAAAAGACTGTGAGCATTGAGTACTCTGATCGTACGGTCCCACGGTCCAAAGCTTCAATTCCCAACGACTCGAAAATATAAGTGGTTACCGATGAGATTACTTTATTAAAGCTGCTTGAGCTTCCCCGTGGCAACAGCGACAGTACCAGTGTCCAGCCCTTTTAGTTTATATAGTTTTGTTTTCGTAAATTTTTAATTATTTAGTAAGAAAGTAATATCATCATCATTCATCATTTCAGCCGAAAGACGTCCGCTGCTGGACATAGGCCTCCCCCACGTGTCGCCACATCGACAGGTCCCGTGTGACTTGCATCCGGAGGATCCCCGCACCCATCACCAGGCCATCGGTCCACCTCGTGGGAGGCCTTCCAACGCAACGTCTTCCGATTCGTGGTCGCCACTCCAGAACTTTTCGGCTCCATCGGCCATCCGTTCTTCGAACAATGTGCCCTGCCCACTGCCACTTAAATTTGGCAATTCTTCGGGCTACCGGGACTTTGGGGTAACCTTGGTTCTCTTGCGAATGTCCTTATTTCTGATTTGATCACGCAAGGAAACTTCAAGCATAACCTTCTCCATTGACCTTTAAGTGATTTTAAGCCTTCTGATGAGGCCCAATGTGGGCGACCCAATCGGTCCGGTATGTAATCACTGGCAACACACACGGGTCATGGACTTTCGTCTTGAGACACTGCACGAGAACATATCATGCAACTTCCCGAACACTGCCCAGCCAAGTCGGATTCGACGGTTGACCTCTTTCTCGAAGTCAGACCTACCCAACTGGACCGTTTGTCCCATGTAGACATCATCGTCTACAACTTCGAGTGTAGAGTCTCCGATCTTGATAGGAGTGGGTGTTACATGGGCATTCAATATGACTTTGGTTTTTTCCATGTTCATTTTAAGACCCACTCTTTCGGACGATCAACTGAGGTCATCGAGCATTGTACTGAGGTCCTCTATGGTCTCAGCCATGACCACTATATCGTCGGCAAATTGAATGTGAGAGATGTACTCGCCATTGACGTCGATGCCTAGCCCTCTCCAGTCCAGAACCTTAAATACATCTTCCAGTGCAGCGGTGAACAGTTTCGGAGATATGACGACTGTTTCACTTCCCTGTCACTGTCACTGTCCATGTCTCTCAGGAAAGCTAAATAGTGAATCTCATCAAAATGACTGCTGGGCTAAGGGCTCCCCCATAGTCTTACAATCTTCTCTCCGTGCGATTTTGTGGTCAGAAATTAATGGTCGAAAACCAAAATGAAAGATTACCTGACCCCGGATTCGAAACCAGGACCTCATACTCAGTAGTTGCGACCACTAGACCAACGATACAGTATATTAACAGCATCTATCAGTCTGTTTTAACTTTTTCACGCCTTAACTGGTGAACGGATTTGGATCAAAGCCAGGTCATGATCTGGATAAGGACATAATAATACTTTCATTTATATACGAAAGCGCTATACTATTCACTCACCGATAAACCACTCAAGAACTACTAACTACCACTTTTGGCCTATTTAACTTGAAATCTTGCAAGTAAGTTCTTAGTAAGGCAGAAAGGGATTTTTGGAAAT
The DNA here is from genome assembly GCA_949152445.1 of Cerastis rubricosa. Lineage (NCBI taxonomy): Eukaryota > Metazoa > Arthropoda > Insecta > Lepidoptera > Noctuidae > Cerastis > Cerastis rubricosa. The sequence continues at coordinate 9,138,946 of OX424532.1, forward strand.
TCCACCCCCAAGTGGAATTAATGTCGGGTAAAAGGTTAAGTTTAGGAGAATATTTGTAATTTTTAAAAAGAGGCATGAATGCACAAAATCACGATTTACGTTTTTGGAAATTCTATCCCTAAGGGGGTTTCATAATGAAAGTTGATCGACATCAACTTTCAACATAACCTTTTTTTACAGTAGTCGGTAGCGTGTTCGTATACATTGAGGAGTTAAACTCGGTTTTCGAAGTTTTACTCACAAATGAATAGGAGATCACACTTGAAGCAAGTTCTTTCAAACGAAAATAATCATATAAAATCAATTTAGGTCGCTAGGGTCGATCTTCAGTTTAAGTTGTGTTTGCCTAGGTTGGTCTATGGATGGGTGACCACCCATTACGTACCGACTTTATTGTGCTTTGGAAAGCACGTTAAGCCGTTGGTCACGGCTGTCATTTGTAGATCTTTGAAAGTCGTTACAGGTAGTCAGTGGCCCGAAAGTCTGACAACCAGTCTTACCAAGAGGTGTTGTATAACCCAGTACTAACTGGGTTGTGGAGGTCAGATAGCCAGTCGCTCCATGTAAAATCTTGGTATTCAGCTGCATCCGGTTAGACTGAATGTTCCCAACTTAGTTGGGAAAAGGCTGGGCAGATTGTATTAATATTGGAGACATCTGGTAACGAACTTCAAACAAAACATTGGAATCAAGAACCTCCTGACTAAAAGACTTATTTTAAGCAAATCACGAACCAAACGCGTACGAAGTCGCGGGTAACAGCTAGTATTATATATAATAATATATGTTAGCATTAGTATAGAAAGATAGATTACCCTTTTCCAAGTTGAAACTTATATCAAAAACTTAGGTCTAATTGCCTTTACGGAACCCTCGGTGCGCGAGTCCGACTCGCACTTGGCCGGTTTTTTTTCAGTCTGGAACACACAACCAGCAGTTTTAGTCTAGAATCCTTACAGCTCAACATTTATTGTTGTGTGTGTCCTAATGAACCTAACCTCTATTGAACTTACATAAACCTCCTGATATGGTTCATTCTGGTTTGATTCACATAGTAATTTAGATAAGACTAAGGCTTACATTCACTCGATTTTTGAATGTAATCGTAATAGTAACTAAAAGAATTGCTAACGCTGTTGATGTGGCTGAGCTTTTATCAGTGGTTCAAGCTTTATCCAATGAGTTTTTTTTTTATAAGCCTTACCTACAGTTATTCTGGGCGAGAAAAATCGTTTTTTTTTCCATTTTTCGTGTAATAATTTTTTTGGGTAATAGATAACTCGCTCAAATAAGAAGAACCATTTAGGAATCTATCTTTCTTGTAACCGTGTCAACACCAGTTTTCATTCAAAGAATTTGCGAAATAACTTAAACGAGGTTTTTAAACTATGCTATATAGGAAAGTAGTTAACAGATTCATAAGCGAGAACTTATAGTAGTTATGTAAATTAAGTGTATGCACTAATAAGCATTAGTTATCTACCTTTCCGCTCAGTTCCGTCCTTCACCATGAGGTAAAGGACAGAACTATCTATATTATCTATATTCTATATTTAAAATATTCTTATCATGAGAGTCACGGTTTGTCTGTGGGTAAGAATTACTAGACTCATGTCTAGTAATTATTTAGTTTAGTTTATTAATTGTTTAGTAGTAACTATGACCACACTATGAGAACATAGTATAGCTCTATGGCTGACACACTGATATACATATAACGGCAAATACACCAAAAAAATAATAATTAGATAATGAGTTTTGATAGCCGTATCACCTCATAAATCAGTCTATTGTTTACTCAAAACGACAGTTTTTATAATGATATTTAAAATATTCTTATCATGAGATTCACGGGAAATTTTCTGTGGGAAAGAATTACTAGACTCATGTCTAGTAATTTTTTCCCGACCGATTTATGATACGGCTATCAAAACTCATTATCTAATTATTATTTTTTTGGTGAATTTGTCGTTATATGTATATCAGTGTGTCAGTCATAGAGCTTTACTATGTACTCATAGTGTGGTCATAGTTACTACTAAACACATTTATGTTAGTCATTATACTGTGACAATCATCATCATCATCATCATTTCAACCGAAAGACGTTCACTGCTGGACATAGGCCTCCCCCAAGTTTCGCCTCATTGACCGGTCCCGTGCGACTCGCATCCAGCTGATTCCCGCAACCTTCACTAGGTCATCGGGCCACCTAGTGGGAGGCCTTCCAACGCATCGTCTTTCGGTTCGCTGTCGCCATTCCAGAACTTTTCGGCCCCATCGGCCATCCGTTCTGCGACAATGCATGTTCCAAATTCTTGGACTTCGCTAGCAATTATTGATATCTTATCTGCCTAATTCAGGGACTTATAAAACGGTTAAAAACATAAAAGACGTAAAAAAAATGCTCGTCGTCATCTATATATCCATCTACATATACCTATAGGGTGTAACGGAAAGGGTAATTCCTGAAGTGGGGCCTGTATTGATTCGAAGTCCCATGTTATTTAGTACCTATATTTATGACAAATACAGCATTTAACTGCTGAATATCATTGAAGTGACTAAGTTTGTTGAAATCTGTGGTTCTGGGACCAGTCATGACAATCATTTCTAGGTAAGATAACTCAGTAATTGGAATTAGTATGACGATCAACGATAATGTCGCCATCGTCATTCGGTGACGAGAACACGCCACATGATTGTCGTGCTGATGTGTCATGACTTTCCATCTGATTCACAGCCAGTTGTACTCTGCTTCTACAAAACATCATCATCATCATCATTATTTCAGCCGAAAGACGTCCACTGCTGGACATAGGCCTCCCCCAAGAAGGGGGGTTTTGCCATAATCGCCACGCTTGGCAGGCGGGTTGGCGATCGCAGTACGGTTGTTACAAAAGCACAGAGAACACTGCTGCCCATTCTCTGCTTAGTCGCCTCTAACGACACCCACGGGAAGACATGGGATGGTGCTATTCTTTACGTCCGACACCATACCGAACTTTACGTCCGACATCATACAGAACTACAAAACATACAAAGCAGTAAATCCCGCTAAAATAGCGCCTCAATTTAGATACTTTCCGAGTTTCGTTTAAATGGAACAGAGTGCGAATAATGTGAATGCATTCAATATAACTTAGGCATGGTACAGCCTGTGTATACGACCACGCTCGTTCGTTCGTATCGTAAGTTTACGCGAGCGACCGCAGTTTTCCGTAATAATCCTCGAAATGGATTCAGTAGCGAGATTTTAAGGTTTATGCATGCGTTATCTGTTACTTTGCTTCATTTTTCTTTGGAGAAAGCTATTTCAGTAAGGTTTTTTCTAGATAAGAGATCATTATTATTGTTCTTATATTTTTCTCACAAAATACCAGTTACCTTTTATGGGTTCGGTTATTTGGCCCTATACTTTATAGGATTAAATATGTATCCATCCGAATCTTGGATACATAACAGTCATCCGATCATTGCGTTACATCAGTGCGCTAAATGTTCGACCGATTCTTTACAAGACGAGATACAAACTTCTGCAAGCTTTATAAAATAAACAGACGTAGCGTTCTATCGTTGCAAAGGTTTCTAAAAAGAAACCCAACGGAACGTTTCATCGATTGTAGAATGGTTTATGTATGTGGAAAGATCTATTTGGTTCACTTGAATTTGTATCCTAATATTTAGATCAGCCGAGATCCCATTTATTTTTATTACGGGTCTGATATCAGCATACGAATGTGTAACAAAAAACGCAATAAGATGTTCTTCTCGCTTCGATGTTACTATTTTATTTTTATTGGAGATATACGGTTTTATTTTCAATTAGAAAATTATCTGTAGGTACTTGTTTTCGGATGTGTTTATGTAGAAAAGGTTTTGCTGAAATAAAAACTTTAAACATTAAATCTGTATCCAAACCTGTTAATGCAAAAGCGTTCCTTAAATGAGATCAAAAGTCTCGTGTCCTGAAAGTTACTCTTATTCGATTTTAATATTAAAATATGGACTGTACTTTAACTTTTTTCAATTTCCTTCAGAGCCATGATCTGAACCGTTGAAAGATTCGAATGTTCTTTTTGCTTTTGAATAAAAATGGAGTCCAAAAAATACTGCAGTCCATTTACGTATATTTCATACTGCGTTTTCGTTTTGATGGCGATCTAAAAAATCTGAATTTGGCAACGAGTTTGGTGCCTTCAGTAGCGTCCATCAGTGCCGGTTACGTGCAGGTGGCATACCATGAGGTCTTAAAACATTATTGTTTTACTCCTTTTCCACACTCTCACGTCTCTTTCCCACACTGGAATAAAAGTAAAACAATACTGCTTTAAGACGTCGTGGTAGGCCAGCTGATTACGGAATACACCGAACATGACTAGTGACCTTTGTTTGTGTATCAAACATATATTTACATTTCAGTGCGGAGACTACTTTGGATCTCCAGACTAGGTATTCATTACTACGAGCAAACTGGGGTCAGGGTCGTTTAAAGCATGTGTGTAGGTTAGACAAGAAAATAACCATTTCTATAGAAAAACGTTTATTGGTACATGCCACAAGAACACACAAAAAAAAATAAAAAAATAAAACTTAAAGCTAAACAAGAAATATTATGTGACTCACGGCTGCAGCAAGGCCCAGTTCAGCAAAATGCTGAACAACTAGTGCCCGACGCTTGTTTTCAACTGAACTTAAAATGGTGAGTGTACGGATGTCAGTAAGTAACAGTAATTATATAAATAATACCGCCGTTAATAATATAAATATTGCCGATATGATAATATTATGAAGTGTGTAATACGAAAATAAAAGAACAGCCACCTGGACAGTTCTTGGGTACCTTCTCGATAGGGTCAGGGCTGGAGTGTTACTGGGATTTTTATCCCGATTTATCAGAAGCACGGGGTCCGGAGTTAGGCTGCGGTTCCACTGATGTGGACCGGACCAGAGCGGAGACGAGCTGTGCCGCGATTCACCAATCACATGGCGGAGTGGAGAAGAAATGTGGATTTCAAGCCATGTGATTGGTGAATCGCGACACAGCTCGTCTCCGCTCTGCTCCGCCTCAGTGGAACCGCAGCTTTATGCCCGGTTGATGGCGATAAACTTGTACAAGGTGTAAACAGACTCTTTACGAAGCCATAAACTAAGTATTCATACTTCAATCTAAGTAACTCTACGCAAAAAATACTGCTGCGAAACGACTTTTACCGTAGGACTCGAACTCAATGTACTGTACTCGAAACTTTGTGCTGATGAATGCATTGTAGTACGAGGGTCGTGAAGCTATTTAAAAAGTTATTAATTTAAAAAACAAAAAAATAACATAAGACTTGTGAAAAGCATATAACCAGCAGTAGATAATTCCGGGCTGATTGGATGGTGATGATAGTACTACACCTCTGTTTAGCCCTTCCTGGAATGCAAGCGTGATGTTTCGTTATGTTTGTATTAATTTTCCTTATGTTTCAATCTTTATCTTTATTTTAGTGATGATTAGCCATATTTTTACTGATGACCCAATATTCGAGTACTTACATTATCACTAGCAGAATACATTAATTTATTACTGACTTTGAAAGGGTTCCGTAGAAAAAAAGGTCGGGCAAAGTAGTAGGTTTGTACCAAATATATAAAGTAGCACCAAAGAATATTGACGAAGAGCTAGCCTAAGAAGGAAGATAGAGGCTATCATGATTGCAAACAGCAATTGATGTAATGGATTGATGCGCAAGACCGATATTAATGTGGATGAAGCGAAAGGAGTATGTAAGGATTTCTGCCTACCTCCAAGGTAAAAAGGCGTGAGTATATTCTATTGAGTATTTTCATGATAGAAATAAAGTGGCCCTGTTCTTTTTCAACAGGTTTTTTTATGAGATTTTATTTTAAATGATGCGAGGTTTTGTCCATTTAGACACGGAATCCTAAAAAAATATTGTATTTTCCTGATAAAATTGCGTTTCATAAGTCCCTTATTGAGATTAGATTGTAAAAAGCCTATATAATATAGCCCACGCGTTAGTCATATAGATCTGTCATTACCTGTTTGTAGTGTTAAACGATTGTGATTTTTAAACCTAGTGTCCGTGCTTAAGAATAACAATGTATAAATTTGTAGTTTTATTTGTGATTGCTCTCTGTGGTAAGTTTTTTTTTACATTCCGTTTATTTACTTTCATACATTTTTTTTTAAATGTTTGCATATTTCTTGAAACAAACGTAAAGGGGTTAAATAGATCCTTAACGAAGCCGAAGGGCACTTGTTTTGCCCATCATTGCGATATTTTTTTGTCTGGACCTTACCTGGGAACATTTTAGTTACTGAGGAATTGGAGGTCAAAGTTCCAAACTTTTCACATTTATTTTTAAAGAAATGCAGTATTTGTAAAATAAATTCGTTAACAAATTGTTTGTATGTTTAGCTTATTTATTTTAACATTATGATACATTTTATGAACAGGCACATGCACGAGCTCTAACATAGACAGAATAGCGGGTGGATTCCCGGCATCAGCTCACAACCAGTTCCCGTATATGGTAATAATATTTTTACTTTCAACTACTACATACCCAAAACACTTTTACTCATTGTTACAAACTACTTTTACACAGGGACTAATTCTGATAACTTAGTAGTTATAGGAAGTGGCGAAGGGCGGGCGTTTTGGGGGACTGTCTCTTGTAATTTTGACGTTCAAAACGTGCTGATTATCAGAGTAATTTGAATAAATGACTTTTGTTTTGTAGAGTTTTAACTGTTGCATCTCACGCCTCGAGACTAGAGAAAATGTCTCGAGGCATTTTCTCTCGAGACATTTTCTCTACTAACTATAGTAACTATAGTAGAGAAAATGTCTCGAGGCGTGAGATGCAACAGTTAAAACTCTACACATCAAAAGTCATTTATTCAAAATAGGCTGATAATCAGCACGTTTTGAACGTCAAAATTACAAGAGACAGTCCCCCAAAACGCCCGCCCTTCGCCACTTCCTAGTGTTTTAGCTGGGAAGAAGAAGTGGTGGAACAAACTCCCCAGCAAAAAATAATGCAAATGCAATGCAAATAATAATGCTAACCATACACACTTCTTTCGCCTTGTCCACATTCATACATCTGATCGTACACGCACTCCGGTAGCGAATACTACGCATCTGATCTTTCTGAAGAACCTCACCAATAAGGACAGTGTATTTCCTTCTAAGGCGTCCTGGCGTTTCCACTCACATTAGCCTTGTTACAATGAAATAACCTTTACATTTATGTTCTTTTAGGTTTCGTTGCAACAAAAGAGTTTAGTAAACACCCTGACTCGAGGACACAGGTGCGGAGGAGCATTGGTTACTTTACGCACTGCAGTGACAGCTGCAACTTGCGTTTTTAACAGCCAAAATGGGTGAGTACCTACTGTTAATTTATGGTCAGTATTCCAGTATTATAGACAGAGGTCGAAATAGGTAAAGTTTATTTGCCTGAACTTCAAGAAATTAACATGTAAGTAGATAATATACCTCGCTATAAAATCCCTAAATGATTTTTCAGTTCCAAAAGAAAGCTGGTATATTAGAAGGAGGGTACATGTTATTTATTTCTTAAACTTTGGCATATCATTTCTTTATATTTCGATCTCTGGTTATACAATTATTAACAACCAGTACCAGTTTTATACGGCTGCCAAGTATTTTAGGTGTGACGGTATGTCAACATAACATGCATTAGTCATTATTTATAACACCGAATTTGATAACTTATCTAAATCCACTGATTAAGAAAAGGTGTGGAATCAGGCGTTACTGTGCGGTAAATGCCACTCAAAATATTCACTAGCAGAGTTGAGATATTTATTGTAGTTATTGTATAGAAGTTTAGCTGCATTTTGCATCTTAATCCGGATCTAGTTTTTTTTTTTTTGTAGAAATTAAATTTACCAACGACCAACGTGGTAATATCTCTCATCTATGTTAATATCAATTAATCGACTATGCAACTATTATTTCTATTCTTTTAAGCAATGATGGTGTAAGATATTAATAAAATGGTTGGTTTTGAAGAATATAAAGTTACCCGGATGGAGCGTTTTGTTGTAGATGGATTGGGGAGAATTTCTTCGTTTCAGAGCGGTTTTCAACCAAAATGTAATAGGAACCAAAAACGTTAACGTTATCGTGTTTTTCAGGGTCCACACTGCTTTGAACCCGAACGACTACAGGGTTTTTGCTGGTGCAATTGATCTTACCAACGACACTTCTGCTGATCGCCATCGCGATGTAGAGCGTTTTACCGTAAACCCTAACTATCGTGCGGGTACCTTCTACATTAATGATATCGCTATTATCATCGTGAGTATTTGCTTTACTGCATATTTAAAATATTAGGACTTACATGGATACTATTATCATCAAGATATATTACTACTAAGATATTATCATTATGAAATATATTAATTTGTGTTACTTTTTAGTCTAATCAATATAATATTCTTTTTCACTTGTGATATTAATTAGTAAACAATGTCGATGGACATACGGCGACCTATCAAGCTATACTAAACTAGTTTATGCGGATCTTTTTTTTATTGTACAGAAAATCTATTCAAAGAGAGGCCAAGTTATACTGGATATGTTTTTTCCTGTGTAACCGTGTGTACGTCGACGAACACTTAGCCAGACCGACACAAATACTGACTTATTTGGTCAACCAATTTGGCTGTTAACAAGTTTATTGTGACAAGGTCAAAGAAATCAATGATTTCTGACCTTCCCTCTTTTACCTAGGAACAAGACGTAAAATTAATGTATACCTCTTACTCATTTCAGTTGACGAGTCCGTTCTCAAACAACCACGTACAAATTGTAGCACTGGCTAGTAGCGACGTCCAAGCGTCGCTAACTTCTTGCACGTCTTCCGGCTGGGGATCCCAGAACGACACAAATGTTGTAAGTTATATTTATTTATTTATCTTACACACACTATCTTTACAGGATAACCCCAATACAATAGTGGTTTGCAAACACGCACCAAATAAATTGAAAAATAAACTTACAGCTAATATTTAAAAACCTACTAAATATAAAATATATAATAATATTATATATTTTTTTTTCAATATTATTAACTCTTTTCCGGGCATTTTTTTTTATTTTGTAAATGTACGGTTTTATGGACATCAATCATTAGTCATAACTAGAGATCGGATATTCGGATACATATTTACCTAAAGTACGTTCTTTCCTGGCAAAAGGTACAAAAGTATGGAAGCAGCTATTTAAATGCCAATTTTTGTCGTGGGTAGTACTCAAAATATCGTAACGAATATTTTCAATTTATTTAAAAGCTGGCAAGTTTGTTGAAAATAACAAGGAATAAAATACAACAACTATTTGAATTCGTATTTTTGTGCTGAAATGTCGAATGCTTAAACAAAATGGTAAATATGTCAGGGCATAATTCATTTGGAGCTAAACGAAAAAGTAACTAAACTAGTTTTTATTTTTTTAAATAAACTCCTTTTCCCATACTGACGCGCGCTCCATACTAGTCAACACTCAAACTTTAGGTAAATATGCATCCGAATATCCGATCTCTGGTCATAACTCAATAGGTAACCATTTTGGTTTTCTTTGGAATAAGTTTTATTAAATGACGGTGAAACAAAACATAACATCAAGCCTGTAATCCTCGAAGGATCACGCAGTAGTGTACCTAATTATGAATTCTCCCACATTACGCCAGTTACGTTTTTAAGTCCCATGTAATAGGGGGTGAGCCTATTGCCATCAACCGGGCCCAGTTTCAGACTCCATGGTTGCTACTGAGAAACCCAACAACACTTTGCCAGATCGACACGAAAAGTGACAATTGTTTATAATAATATTTATGGATATAGGTAGATTTAATCGCAACAATTTTTTTTCTCCTCGTGGTTGTCGTAAGAGGCGACTAAGGGACTTGCCAGAGAATGGGTTGCAGCGTTCTCTGTGCTTTTGTAACAACCGTACTGCGATCGCCAACCCGCCTGCCAAGCGTGGCAATTATGGCAACACCCCCCAAAACGTTAAAGTGGCAACACTTGGGGGAGGCCTATGACCAGTAATGGACGTCTTTTGGGCTGAAATGATGATGTTTTTTTTTTGTTCTAGCCCAGCACGCAGTTGATGCACTTACAGAAGTACGTGATGGCGGATAATATCCAATGCCAATCTTATTATACTGGTTCCTTCGTCCCCCAACTCGCTTTACAAAGTTCCATGATCTGCGGTTTGTCTGTTGGAACAGCTTCTTCATGCCAGGTAATAACTTATGTGTTGTAGTCTTATTTAGATGTTAGCCAAATGATACAGGGTGGAAACGCCGACGCGAAAACAGTTATCAGACGGTATTCAGTGCATCATTCTGAACCCTACGGGGGATAGAAAATTTAGAACGTGTATTTTCTTTTAAACGACTATTTCCAAAAGAGCTTCCACGTTTTATTTAAAGAAGCTGCAATTGCAGCAGTAAAGTATAAATACACATATTAACAATTTTTACTAAATAACTTGGACATATTTCATAATAAATTGCGTAAAAAATATACCAAATAACTGTGTGAATACAATATCAATTTTATTATTTTGTTTATTTTCAGGGTGACTTAGGTAACCCGTTAGTCTGTAACGGCAACCTCCAGGGTATTCTCATCAGCACCGCCCACAGCAACTGCTCACAAGTAATCCTAACCCCGCGACCCGAATTATATACCCGGATCTCCAGCTTCCGCTCATGGATAAGAGACAATTCAGGTGCATCTACATTTCAACCAACAATGGCAGTCCTAGCAGTGATCACTATTGTTCAAATTATTACAACTAACGTTTTAAATTAAGATAATTATTTTAGAGATAAGAAAAATATACTGAACATAAAAAATATACTTTTTAAATATCAACTTTATTTTATTCCTATTTATGTAACTGTGTGTCTGCTTTATTAAGGTTTGTTGATATCGGTACAGTCCGATTGCGACCCCTCAGGCCGTGTTATGTCGTGACGACAGAATATTATCGTGTCGTATAGAATTTCGTGGCTTGTATATTTAAATGGAGGTGTTCACATTAAGGACGACACGATTAACTGTCGTCTACTACTTTAAAAAAAAAAAAGTTCGAGTCGATATAATGGGAACAGCTAGAGACGACAGTCTTCCAACGATAAATAAATCGTCACGACATAGTGGGAACGCGCCCTTCGAGAGTTTCAAAAGTAATTTTTATTTCAGTTATCATGTTGGTTTTCTTGTACGTAGATATGTGCTGGTCGAGATACAAAAATCTTAAATGTGACGCATCAACGAACGAGTTTAACTAATTAAGCTCTTAAGGAATGAACGTTTTAGTAACAACTATTTTAACATATACACAACATTATATCAAGCCTGTCATCGGGTTAAATAAAGTTGTAACGTTGTGTTGACGGTCGTCGAAGGAATGGTCACCTTAATCGTGGAAAGGAGAGACGCTTTGCCACACGAAATCGCATCGCGCCGTTTCGCAGTTTTGTGAACAAGCCCAAAAGTCTCCAAGCATAAAGATACCATACCCTATTACATGTGTAATGCTGTAAAACGAACATATAACTGTAGCTAGAAGTCAATGATTAAGACCAACGCAGTAAAAAAATAAATTAAAAACAAAACAAAGGTCAGCAAGTCGAGCAGTCACCGCAAGCAATACCCGAGCATAACGCAAAGATCAGCAATTGCCCCCCTCGCTATATTTGAGGGCAGGATGCAACCCGACCCCGGACGCTACCACAAGCAGTGACATCTAAGGGAGCATGACCTGCTGCCAGTTGCCCAGGTAGAAATAATTATGATTCATTGCCCAAGTCTCTAGTTAATAACATTGCAATACAACTTTAAAAAATACAGCAATGAGAAGATTTTGTCAGTCAGTATACAAGGTGTTGTTTTGCATCCTCGTCAAAATTCAGGATGTTGTCACAAAAGACATAAATATTCAATATAAATTACGGTACCTAGTAAATTATTAAAAAACACTGCATTTTTTTGTTGTTTAAGTTTGTCAATATTTCAGAATAACCCCCATAGCGTGGTTTAGGGATTACAAAATTATCGAAAAAACGTTTGAGGTTTTTTGTTTGTGTGTAAGCGACGTTATAAGGCAGGGATCAGACGGCCCGTGTTTAAAACACGGGTGGTTCACAGTTACCGATTTCAGTAAATAAATAAAAAAAAGAAAATTACCTACTCATTTTATTATTGATTCGGGTCGAGAATCATTAGCATAGTTACCTCCTAGAGTTTGACGAGGTTGCAAAACAACACCTTGTATAAAATCAAAACAAATTTATACAAATAAATAAAATAAAGTGTCTGTTTGTAATTTCAAAATAGCAGCTTACAGCTAGCTCAAAACAAGTGCAATTAGCTTGTCTTCCTCCAACCTTAGCGGCTGCTCATCAACATCCTTTACGGGTATATTACCAAGATCAAGTGTGGCTTTGTTATCAGCTTGACACAAAAGACTGGGGTTGGAAGTTGGTCGACAGTACATTAGAACCAGTTCAGACTTTACTCCAACCTGCGCCTGAAAAACTGCTGAACACAATTTTTGCAACTCATCATTCATCATCATTTCAGCCCAAATGACGTCCACTGCTGGACATAGGCCTCCCCCAAGTATCGCATTGACATTTTGGGGGGTTTTGCCGTAATCGCCACGCTTGGCAGGCGGGTTGGCGATCGCAGTACGGTTGTTACAAAAGTACAGATAACGCTGCTGCCCATTCTCTGGCAAGTCCCTTAGTCGCCTCTTACGACACCCACGGGAAGATATGGGATGGTGCTATTCTTTACGTCCGATACCATACAGATCCGACACCATACAGAGATTTTTGCAACTGTAGAAAGGGATGTAGTGCCAAATGTGGTTGCAAAGTAGTTGCACTGTTTTGCTCTCTACCATGTCCAAATTTTTAAGGCCGGTCGTGCTCCTATGTTGAATCACCAACAGTTGAGGATTCTTTTGATACCAACAAGGAGACATGCATTATCATTCATCATCATTTCAGCCCAAAACACGTCCACTGCTGGACATAGGCCTCCCCCAAAGGGTCGCCACATTGACATTTTGGGGGTTTTGCCATAATCGCCACGCTTGGCAGGCGGGTTGGCGATCGCAGTACGGTGGTTACAAAAGGACAGAGAACGCTGCTGCCCATTCTCTGGTAAATCCCTTTATCGCCTCTAACGACACCCACGGGAAGATATGGGATGGTGCTATTCTTTACGTCCGACACCATACATAGCGTGAGAGCGAGAGAGAAGACATGCGATGTATCACTATTGAGGCAATTTACTTGCACCCAGGATGAAGAAGAAAAACAAGGAGAACAAGAAGAAGAGGAAGCAGAGTATTAGAGAATTATGAATCAGACGAATAAATTTCCTTATTTTGTTTTAAATTTACACCGCTTTTATTATTTTCAACCCTTACTACTTTATTATTGACCGGACTAATTAGATTTAAAAACGATGGTAGTTTTTTATCAAAGCTGTACCAACCCCTATAAATAAGCTATGACTTTTTGAAGCCGATAAAAGAGAGCATGTAGGTTGTGCTTATTTCTGGCATCCATCAAACACTGAAATCCACAATATTAATTGTGGATTTCAGTGTTTTTAGTATATTTGTATGTTGTTGTTTATTTTAGTGTATGATTATTGTGCATAATCATATAATGCCTAATTTTATGATTAGATGAATTGTGATGCTACCTCGACAATAACAATCTCTTCAATAAAATCTCTCAGGGAAATTCATAGTTGGTAGTTATGTTGTGTGTTTTTTATCATCCTTAATGTATTTTAAACCGTTTTCATAAGTGACTCAATATCCCAATTTTCTTGTGTCTTAACCATTTTAATAAACTATTTAAGAGAAACAATAACATAACATAGTACCATTAGCACGCATGACGACCAATCAAGTTACACAAAACCAGTAAAAGCGGATCTCTCATTGTACAAGCAATCTATACAAAGCCATGTTATAATGGAAATGTATAGCTTAATGTGTAGCCGTATGTACCATATCATAAACCCAAAAAAAAAACTTTACACTTGATTATGTTTTTATTTCCATGATAAATATTCCTTACTTAAGTGGCATTGGGCAGGGCACATTACAATGCGCAGAATAGATGGCCGATGGGGCCGAAAAGTTCTGGAATGGCGATCGCGAACCGGAAGACGATGCATTGGAAGGCCTCCCACTAGGTGGGCCGATGACTTGGTGAAGGTTGCGAGGATCCGCTGGATGCGAGTCGCACGGGACCGGTCAATGTGGCGACACTTGGGGGAGGCTTATGTCCAGCAGTGGACGTCTTTCGGCTGAAATGATGATCATGATGATGATAAATATTCATTTTAATATTCATCGTTAGTTGTGTCAGTGATTTCATTAAAAGTTATTTTTTTTTCGCCAACCTTACTCTTACAGGGCCTGTCTTAGCATGGGCGTTTCCCAATCTCATTTGGGTAACATTCGTCTATCCTAGTCCATTTTCATCAGGGACCGCAAAGTTTCCCCGTGTAGGTGTTTTATTCATTTATATATATTTTTAGGGGTTGGGTTTTTAGATGAAAGACTTCTTCCCAGCTAAAACACTATGAAGTTGCCAAGGCCGGGTGTTTTGGGGGACTGTCCTGCGGAATTGATACTCAAAAAATGCTGATCATGGCTTTTCATTTGATGTGATTTAAGTGGTAATTAACGTTTTGTTCTTTCCCAAATTAGATAAGATTATATTATAATTAGTAAACCAACATAATATTATAGTGATAAAGTCACGATTAGCCACAGAACTCAGCCAGCAATTTTGTAGTGTGTTGCGTTGTTTTGCTTGTTGAAAATAATGGAAAAGTTTTTGTTGTTATCTGCGATTGCATTGTGTGGTAAGGATTCACATTTTATTTCTATTTTAATAATAAAAATATAATAATAAAAAATCGTCATCATAATTCCCCTGCCCCTGTCCCATTTTAAAAATAAAAAGTGAACCTAGAAAACTAATATATATATAATTAAAATATTATATCTTGCTTCTATAATTGTGGGCAATATTTTAGTTTTCGGTCAAGAACGTTTTCGACTTTATGTCAAATAACATTTGGGCATCAATTAAATCCAAAAATAGCTAATATATAATAATAATAATAAATAATTCAATTCAATTCAATTCAATAATAGCTATTTATGCAACTGTTACGTTATGGACGGTCTTTTCATACGAGTGCCATTTTTCGGTACAAGCGTAGCGCGTACCAAAATAGGTGGGCACGAGTTATTATAAGACCAATAACGTACAATTGCATACATGATTTTATCTGAATTGATGATTATATATGAATAGACAAATAAGAATTTTTAATAGAAACTTAACTACACACTGACTATTGTTTATATATTACGTTCCCGCCATATCACGAAATCTTCATAACATTTCTCATATACGTGTCTTGATTTTTCTGGTAGTAAATTATTTGTAGCCGCAAGTGCTTCCACTTTTTTATTTTTTTTTATTTAGTCTTTAATAGGTATAAGTAAGGCAAAGATCTTGTAGCCGCAACAGCCAAATAGTATACTTTTACGATTACGATACTTTTGTTCTAAACTTGTTCCATTTTAAAAAATATCATTTTCATTGTCTCGATTTCGAAGTAATATTATAGGCACCTGGCTGTATGTTCAGAATGTCTTTGCTTGTGTTTTAGAATTTATGACGATTCGCATAATACAACCCGATGTCGTTATGGGTATCATAATGAAACCGCTGTCAATTTTGGGATTCGAATATAATGAAATCGAAGTAGAGTAGTAGATTGTTGCATCGAGCGCAAAGTGGTGCCCGAGGGCATGCGAGGGCACTAAATTAACAAGAGTGCATTAATTACTCACTTTAGCAAGGTGCGTAATCTACTTTTCTTTCAACTACTGTGACAAAATATACCTACTTAAAACAAAAACTCAAAACAAAGTTTAATTCATCTTCCCTTTAAACATACAATTATTAAAAGTGCAGTTATTAAAGGTTATTAACAACTTCATTTGCAGCTGTTTTATACTTTCTGGAGTTGAATTCATATCGCTATCGCTGTCAATTTCCATGTTTTTTAAACTTTTTTTTGCTAAATAAGAAGTACTTATCAAAGTTTTACAATGGTACAAAATGCGCGCCATTTGTTTTTTTTTTCACCAAGTCGGTTTTATTCAGCCGATTTTTGTTTTCAGCCAGTATCTTTTTGATCTAATGCATACATTTTATTAAACTTAATAGGAGGCATCAAACCTCTGTGGTAAATTTAATTCTAAATTTAAAATTTAAAACAGTGCAGTAATGAAAAACAGTGCAATAATAAGATTTTTTGATTTTTTTGGTTCTAAGCAAAAAATACATCCTTTGTGATCAGTTTTGTAGTGATTAATGATAACATTACTGCATAGTTGAAAGAAAAAGCTTTAACTACATAAGATTTTGAATTCAAGTCGCGACCATTTATGTAACTAGGTACCAATTGAACATAGAACGAGAGAAATATAATTTCTTGATATTCAATTAAATTGTTATGAGAATGAGAATAGGGGAAAATTGAGAAGAGTGGGGGATAGTATTTGCATTGACTATTTTCAACATAATTACTTCGGGTGGAACACGTCACTGCTCTTTCCTACGAAAATGTTGGGAATGATGCACTGAACACGTTGTAATCGTTGGTGCGTCGATGTCACCCCTTCACCCTGTATACTACAATGGGTATCGTGTTTCCCAGAACTGAAACTCTTTATGAAAAATACTGGTATTTACCTACATCAGACGATAATATAACAAAACTGATCAGCTTAGCGTGGTCCAATATATTCGTCGATGATCCAATATACATGTCCATTATCATTGACAGAATAATTTCTTTTATTACTTACGTAACTTTTTATTGTTAGAAGTTTATTTACATATAGAGAGTGCCACTTCTTCTTTTCGCGTGGGTCTTCAAACTTTTTTTTAAAATTAATGTTTCGAGTTTGTCATTGATGTTTGTGATCTACTCGTAAGTTAAGCCAACGAACTGATGAACCAGGATATGATATGAGATAATGGTAAACAAAGGCACGGTGTGGTTTAAATATATTATATAACAATCATTGATAGGGTTTCTTCTCAAGATTCGGCGATTTGCATAGTAGTCAAGTTAGTAGAGGCTCTTCGGAAAGGTTAGGTACCCTGTACTCGAAACAAGTATGTGTGTAGGGCCAGAATCTGAACAAGGAGGACTGCCTCCCACCACGGGGAAAAGGCGTAGGAAATTTACGTACGTAAATAACTAGTTAAGTTGCCCAGTTTCTCCGCCACGATATTATCTGAGGGATTTTTGACGATACGCTGATGCGCTGGTTGTATCCGTTTAGGTAGGTAGGATCCTATATAGTATTGTAATTACGCACTTGATAAAAACATTGTTTCATACGTCCCATAATAAGATAAGATTGTAGGCACCTATATAATGTAAGCCCGTATTAGCAAAATCAATCAGTCATCAACTTAGGAAAAATGCTCTAGGTCAGCTGTATTTAGTGTGTCCCCTAATTTCAATGTTGTTCGATCGTTCATAAAAACCGCGAAATGAAAAACTTTTTGTTTTTATTAAATTTTGTGATAGCTCTTTGTGGTAAGATTTGATACAGATTCTATATTTTTCACAAAATGCTAACTTACGAAGAGGTTACTTTCCGACATGTCTTCAAATTTTTAATTGTGGATGTTCCAAAATCAAAAAATTCGAAGACATGGGACATCTACAAACTCGCATTAAACCCGCTGGCTGAATTACGGCCCGCTCCCACAAACAAAGCGGAGGCCTGTTTGTCAGCAGTAGGAACATTATACGATTATTATGCTTTTACTAACCATATGGTCGCAAGAGCCAATGCTGAGCTTGAGGTCCTAGGTTCGATACCCTGGACGAGGCATAGTGTTATTGGGTTTTTCCATCAGTTTGTATATAAGCCCAGTTGACGGCAATAGGCTCGCCTCCTATTACAAGGGTCTTAAAAATAACTGGCAAAATGTGGGTTTATTATTACGTACACCTCTGACTAACCCTTCGGTGATTACAGACGTTGTTATGTAATCTTATTTAAATTAATAATATGGTACATTTTACGAACAGGCACTTGCACGAGCTCTTCAAATGTGGAAAGCCATAACAGAATAGCGGGCGGGTTCCCAGTAACCGATCACAACCAGTTCCCGTATATGGTGAATATAATTTTATTTTTAATCTTCATTGTATATTTTGTTAACAATATCAATTGAATCAATCAAATTGTATTCAATATCGGCCTAGTAATAACGTTCAAAGTCACCCCAAAGGCAATGGAATCGGCTCGGATTATGTCTGCAAGGTCGTATCAGAACTGAAGAGATCTGCAAAAGAACATGAGTTACCGACACAGACCAAAAAATTGCTAAACTTAAGTGGCAGTGGGCAGGACACATTGCTCGTAGAACAGATGGCCGATGGAGCCGAAGAGTTCTATAATAGTGATCGCATACCGGAAGACACAGCGTTGGCAGGACGAAAGCGAGCAAGATAGACATACGTCTTTCCGAATCGAAATCGAATCTACAACACACTAAAATTATTAAAAATCTATCGATGCGTGCAAGAAAAAATCCTGCGCAACAAGAAGGTACTAAAAATTGTTAGTACAGCCAAATAGACCTTTTATATATGTTCTTTTAGATTTCGTTGCAACAAAGGAGTCTATTAACCACTCCGACTCGAGGACACAGGTGTGGGGGAGCATTGGTTTCGCTACGCCATGCAGTGACAGCTGCATCCTGCCTTTTTAACAACCTAAATGGGTAAGAACCTCATGTAAATTTATGGTCAGTATTAGCAACTCTTCACTGCTTCGTACAGTTGCAAACAACTGGTGTGGCGAAATATCAATATTTATCATACAAAGCTTTAGCTAGTGGTTTCGCTCGCGTTATTGACTGAAATAATCCCACGGGAACGTTTTAAACAATCCTATGTTACTCAGGGATAATATAGTTTCCCATCATTAAAAGATTTTACGGTATCGGATCAGTAATTTCGAGGATTACCCCCACATCCAAACGTCTCGTTGACGCTTCCTGTGACCCAAGGGCTGGCTTATAATTGGCCAGAGGCAAGGTATTGCCATACAACGTTGCAGTGCTGCCAGTCTCTTCCAGCTGGCAGCATTGAGGAGGAGTTTTTGACGCCCTTTTATTGGTTATTGTTATTTTAGTGATTTAATTTATTAGTTTGTTAATCGTTGTAATGTAGATTAATAGTAGTTATTTAAATTAAATCCATTACATAGAAAAAAATGTTTCTTTAAAATACATTAGTAAATGATTAAAATCAAGTGTTACTTAGCGGAAAATGTAACACAAACCTTTATTGTTTACACTTTGTACACATGTACAACGTGTATGTTGCATTAAAATTATCGCATCTCTGCATCTACATATTTACGGAATTAAATCTAAGTATACATTTTGCATTATATACCTATGACTTATGTGGATTATCAGTTCCGTCTATGTTAATTATCACTTTTAACCTTAAAAAAATATCTTTAATTAATTATGGTGAGTCATCTGAACTTTTCGTGTAGTTATGAATAATATAAAGTTACTCAGATGAAGTGTTTTTTGTTCTGAATGGGCGCAGTATTGGGGAGAATTGATCAAATCTAATAACAGAAAAATATTACTACTGTTTTCAGGTTCCACACGCTTTTGAACCCGGATGATTACGTGGTATTCGCTGGTGCAATTGATCTTACAAACGATACTTCTGCTGATCACCATCGTGGTATAGAGCGCTTTACCGTGCACCCTAATTATCGCCCGGAAACCCCGTATGTTATAGACATCGCTGTTATAACCGTGAGTATGGGTTCCGCTGCATAATTATATGAAATAAAAAAATGGACTTACTTGTATCACTAAGATACAATTATGATTTATAAATTGACTTTCTTTTATGTCTGAATATTATAATCATTGTTCATTTATGTTATGTTAATTGTACAGTGGGCACTATTCAAACATAATCTTAGTAAACGAAGACAATGTCAAAGTATTGACTTACCTGGTAAATCAATCGGCCAATAACGATTTTATTGTGACAAACCCAAAACGGTCAATGTTTTTAGGCATACTCTTTTACCTCAGCATCAGATATGAAGTTAATTTAAACTTGTTACTACCTATTTCAGCTCACGAATGCATTCTTAGCCAACACTGTACGAATAGCGAATTTGGCGCCGAACGATAACGAACCATTGCTACGTACTTGCACGTCTTCTGGCTGGGGATCCACAAACGACACAAGTGTTGTAAGTTAAATTTATCAATTTTAAAATATTTCAAATGAACAATCATAAAAATTTTGCGACTTCATTTCTTTTCGATCTTATTTTTTTTGTATTTTTTTTTAAGTTTTGTGCATTTGTGGCATTATGCCAAATAAAACTATTTTCTATGTTTTTTCTTAGTTAGAAAACCGGTATTCAATCTTAGATTTTTCTCCGATTTTTTTTTTTAAATGACTACGAAAAGTTAATCAACATCCGTTGAACAGTATAATAATATGTATGGGTATCGATTTAACGGCTATTTTTCTTTTGTTTAGCCGAACACGAAGTTGCTGTACATACAGAAGTTTGCGATGCCGCTTAATGACGTTTGCCAACCATTTTACAATTTAGCCCCACGAATCATTTTACAAAGTTCCATGATCTGCGCGTCGACAATTGTATCTTACTCTTCATGCGAGGTAAACCAATATATTTATTACTGTTAAACTATCACCGTTTAAGGCGGTAGCCATGATATGTTATTGTAGCAGTAACGAGTGTCGACACTTTTAAACAAATTGTTCCCCGTAACTAGCTAACAATCGTAACAATTTATCTAAGTGTCTCAAACATTCCATAACAAATCTTCTAATATATAAAATTCTCGTGTCGCGGTGTTTGTTACCAAACTCCTCCGAAACGGCTGAACCGATTTGTATGAAATTTTGTGTGCATATCGGGTAGGTCTGAGAATCGGCCAACATCTATTTTTCATACCCCTAAAACCCATCCAAATTTCCACGCGAACGAAATCACGGGCAGCAGCCAGTCATGTTATAATTTTCATGTCTCTGCAATAACGGAATATCCAAAAAAAGACGCTGAAGACTCTTCTATGATGTCTTTTTTTTAAAACACGATATATAAAAGTCGTTGATTTTTTCAGAGCTGAAAGAGACCATAGACCAGAGTGTTTGGTATTAATTTTAACTTGATACCTTTACGCGTTCCTGCAAAAAGCGGTCTTGACGGTTAAACAGACAGAAAGACAACAAAGTGATCCTATAAGGGTTCCTTTTAAGAAATAACCTTAAAAACAGTCCTAATACGGAGCTGCATTTGCATATAATCCGGCCTCTACTCATAACTTTGAGACATTACATAATAAACTGTATTATTATAACACTAAAAATCATTGTCACTATATTAACGGAATACCCAAAAACGGACACGGAAGAAGGGGAACACAACATTAATTTATTATTTTGCGTTATTTTCAGGGCGACTTAGGCAACCCGTTAATATGTAGTGGCAACCTCCAAGGTATTCTCGTTCGTCAGGCCTACAGCAACTGCTCATTCTTCCCCCCAATCTCGCGACCCGAAATATATACCCGGATCACCAGTTTCCGCACTTGGATAAGCACGACGGCAGGAGCAGTTACTTTACAACCAGGAATGACAGTGTTAGCAATGATTGCTAGTGTTCAAATTATAATCACTAATGTTTTAAGTTAAGATATTTTAGGAACGATTATACTATTTAAATAGAGAACTTGTTTTTATTCCAATGTCCTATTCTACTTTATAAAGGTCCGTTCAGACCAGTACGGTCAGATTGTGGAATAGCTGTGTTACACCAGACACTTATAGATACTTCAGTACAATATATATGCAATATAAATAATAATATCTGTCGGAATCCGAAATAAATATCAAGGTTACGGGACAAATATTTGTTTTTTTTTTGTGAAAATATTCGCTAAGCCTTTAGTTTGAACTATCATTGCGTTGTTTTACGCAAAAAAAGATTAAACTACGCAAACAATTAACTGATGAATATAGATTATCTTATCTTTGCGCATACGCTTGCTCCCCACGAGCAAGCGTATGCGCATCACCTTCCAACGCCATTTTAAAAAGAACGACTTATGAAATTTGACGTTTTCATTTTTAAAGGAAGGCTAAAAGTAACTAGACGACGCTAGTGAATATACGCTATTTTTGTGCTGGCAATTCTAATGAGGTCCACATATTTTAAAATCTCTTACGTACTATGAGGAGTACAAATGTACACAGGAGGTTTAAAGTATATACTTTCATTTGCATTCAATACTGTTAATTTGAAATCACAAACAAACACTTCAATTTTATTTATTTGAATAGATTTAAAGATACAGTATATTTAGGTTATACATGATTTTGCTAAAATAATCCAAATATAAAATGAAAAGTGTACAAAATATGATTAAATATCATGCGAAACATTTGTAAAAAGAAGCATTTGCCTAATGGATGGTTAACTAAAAATTCAAAGGAATTTAGGTGAAAAATTAGTGAACCGCTTACTTGTCTTAAACACTGAAAACGGTATTTTTAGATTTCGCCAATTTCCTCTAGAATGAATCATGGATCCTGTTGCCAGTTTCAGTTTTTCATCGGGTCATACTGAATCCTGAAATAATAGATAAATTATATTACTACTATTGTCATGTGTAGATAAGATTGGTAAACTCAAAAACATATAATAATTATAATTATGATAAAGCCACAGAATTCAGCCAACCATTTTGCAGTTATTTGACGTGATTTTGTTCAGTTGTTTATTTTTTTCATCTTTTTTGTGCTTTTTTTAAATCTTTATTTATTAGTGAGGGTTTATTCACATAGCAAACATGTCACCATCACTTTACATGTAAAACTTACAACCTACGCTTAATCCCTAAATTAACTCATTTGTGTATTATTCTAGCAATTTTAGAGACTGGTGGCTAGAATCATATTGCATGCTCCTAATTCCTGAATATTTATATTAAAAAATGGTTTTGAATCATACTTCTTTAAGCCTTATTCCGGACACACTCCGCTATTATATGTGCAACGTCTTCGACATTATCGCATTCCGTGCAGTTTGGAGATGTAACTTTGCCTATCAATCCAGCAAAACTATTCATTGGGATGTGTCCGGAGCGAAGTCTGAAACTTGTCACGATTTCTTGCTTATTCATATGAGTAGGCAAGAAAACGTTAATCATTATCAAACCAAAGATAGTTACGGATAGTCTGCATCGTACCATACCAAATTCCAAATAAAACAATTATGAATAGATATGGGAAGGCAACCATTGTAAAACAACATTTTTATCTGTATATCTTAGTCTACTAATATGATTTATCATTTGGTATGCCACAGGTTAACCACAAGAACTTCTAATATACTTAGCCAAATGTTTTTTTTTCTAAATTATTATATTATATTTTTTCGCTATATGAATATTCTGCCCGCGGCTTCGCCGCAAAATAATGTCGAAAATAGAAATTTAAATGTTAAAAAATGTTTTAAATGTTAAAGATAGTTGTTGCCCGCGGCTTCCCTCGCGCGTAAATATAATTATAAGATAACTGTCTTGTTGTGTTAGGCCCTAAGCACACGGCGTATTTTAAACGCGCAGACTACGCGCGTTTCAGGAACACGCGTTTTCTGCGCCGTAGATGCCGATTCTTGCGTTTTTATAGAATCAAACGCGCGTAAAACGCGATACAAACGTGCTTGTGAAGCGCGTTCGAAACTCGTTTGAAGCGTGTACAAGGGGTCGGAGGCACAATTGACGAGGAGTTTCTGACAAAAACGCGGAAGCTACGAGCGACTACAGCGCGTCTGTATCGCTGTATCTGCGCGTATACGCGCAGCAGACGCGCGTTTTACGATCGCCCCGTGTGCTTAGGTTACAAGGTTGCGTTCAAATCTCATTTGAAGCGCGTATACGCGCGTCGTCTGCGCCTTTAAAATACGCCGTGTGCTAGGGGCCTTAGAGTCTGTGATTTTTAAAGTACGAAGCCAGAGAATTCAATCTGGTTAAAAAAAGTACATTAGGTACTGCGTTTTTTTTTTTTAATTTTGTATTTTTAGGGATCTAAATGGGTTGAACCTGAATTTAATTTATACATATCTTTCGAGCTACGATACCGTAGCTCAAATACAACCCCCCCCCCAATCCATTGGGGGATGGATGAGCTAGCTTACAATTATTTTTTATTCAAATGTACTCTGATAAAACAAAACGATTTAAAAAAACTGGAAAACTATATTAATAATGACACACCTCTTTGTAAATAACGTTTGCGGTGTTTCCTTTTGGGGCTAAAATTACTAAGTTACTCGCAGAGCTCACTCCGGAGCATGCAACATAAAACTGCCCATGTAAGAAAAAGTTCCCAGTTCCTGTTCCCTTCCTTTACTTAAATCTAATATAATTTAAGTGAAAACAAAACACATTTTGGTTTTTAAATTTCATTGTTTGCACCTAGAAAATGATGTGAAAGTGAAAATCCAATATGGTGCTGAAGAAAATTATCATTTTGTTATCAGCGACCCCAAAATCCACACACCCATGAAAGAAAAACTGAAAAGTTTCCTCGGCGCCCTCTTGGATTTACATTTTCATTTACATACTCGGAAAACCACGAAAACCGCAATCATGAAGAAAAACTGAAAGTTTTCTTCGGTGGGTTAGGTCAAAATGAAACCCCATCTTGGGTTTTATTTTGATAGCAGCGACCCCAAAAACCACGAAAACGACACCCATGAAATCGCGCTAGAATCCCGTTGCGCGAGTGTCTGTCGCGCAAATGTCTATTCGCGCAAATGTCCATGCGCGCAAATGTCTTATTGCGCAAATGGGTTCCCGCAAGTGTCCTTCGCGTAAAACACAAATAGTAAATTACAAGCTGATCAGATCATTTTAGTTATACTAATGTTTCCATCCCTTTTTTCCCGCTTGGGGTTGAATTTCCATAAACGACGAAATACGTATTCATTTATTTCTGCTCAGGAACTTTAATATTAAATTTTAGTCTTTTTACAGATTCTTAAAAATCCTAAAATACGTAATTATTTATTAATCAAAAAGTATTTATTTATTCCTAACCAGAAGCTTGTATATGAAATTTCATGCTTCTAACTTCATAAATGACCGATTTCCATAAAATCGTTCATTCATTGTTTTACCCTTTTTAGGGGCGGTATTTCTTAGTAGGATACCTACTGATATGTACTACCTACATATCTCAGTCAGTCAGGACATTGCATTTCATGTATTTAATAGATTATAAAAAGCAGAAGAGTTTGTTTATTTGAACGCGGTAATCTCAGGAACTACAGGATCGAATTGAAAAATATATTTTAGTATTGGATATTTATTGAGGAAGGCAATAAGCTATACATATAACATCATGCTACGACCAATAGGGGCGGAGCATCATCATCATCGGCCCAGCCATTCCCCAACAATGTTGGGGTCGGCTTCCAGTCCAACCGGATGCAGCTGAATACCAATAGGAGCGGACCATCAATGAAAAATGTTGCAAATACCGCTTGGCCAGTGAAGCAGACGAAGTTGCGCGGGTCAGCTAGTCATAGATAATCCTAAATTAGATAAGATTGTAAAACCTTGATATATGTAATTACAATGATAAAACTAACGGAATCAGCCAAATTTTGCAGTGTGTTACGTTATTTTGGTCAGTTGCGTTGTTTTATTTCATAGTGTCTACGTTTTAAAAAAAAATGGAAAAGTTTCTATTTTTATCTATGTTTGCCTTGGGTGCTAAGATAGCCTTGTGTGGTAAGAATTTCAAAGAATACAAATATTTTATTGAAAAAATCATTTTTTTTTAATATTTTCCTTTATAATTGTTATCAATATTTTTGTTTTCGGGCTAGAAGGTTTTCGTCTTTGTGGAGTTTTAGATTTACGAGAAAAATCTTCACGGCTGCAAGTTCAAATTGTTTAGTACCAATTCATGAATTCAGTTTAATTATTGAAGCTTAATGTTGTGTAAATTCCTTGAAGAGTGGCCATTTCTAAAATTATTAAATTAATGGTTGCAATGGTAGTCAAAACTTTACAATTTACAGGGCAAAGCTTTAGAATATTGAGTGTATATGATTCTAAATTTAAGTCGTAACTTAGTATGAAAGTGAAACAATAAAACTAGAGGAATAGAATTTCTTGATATCCTATTTTTAGGGTATGAGGAACAGGGTGTAAAGTTCCTCGATACTCCTTAGAAAAGGGAGGATCCGCCGACCGGACAGGTGTTGTGTCTGGTGGGCAACTGCCCGACAGTTGTTGTCGGGTTTCTCTATATAGTCTTAAGTCGATGTAAACTTTGCTTGTGAGATGTAGGAAATTGATGTTAGTTCTTCCGTCGTGTCATAGATGGTGCTGTAGTATTTTTTGTAGTCAGTCTTTTTTTCTTTTTTTAAGAACACGTTGCCCCACACTAGGAACTTCTCCTGTATCGTGGGTGCGTTAACAAACATTTAAACTCACATACTCAAACAGCCAGACCTGGAACAACTATCTATAGGCCATACAAATATTTGTTCCGTGCGGGGTTCGAACCCGCGACACGCAGCGCAGCAGTCGATCGCTCAGCCACTGCGCCAACCGTGCCGTCAAAGTTGCTTTTTGTAGGTCGCTACATCACTCCCCTCCGGAGACCGGAGGTCGATAGTAGAATGGGTCAGCTTGTAGTATTATACCGTGCCAACTGGAAATTTGTTGCCGCATTGTTCACGGTGAGTCGGAACAGACTGCGGCGGGCGAACCCCAGTGAGTCGGGGCTGGCGCTGCGTTTGTTTCAGTGCGTAGGCGTAGTGCAGCGCCGCTATGTGGCAGACAGCTAGAGTGGTGTCGACCGGGAGGTAGAAGCTCTTGACCGGCCGAAAGTGCAGTGTGCTGTGCCAAGGTCGCTTGAAGAGAGGCTGAGGGTCCTGACCAGGAATGTGCTTCTGCTGCATGCTGGTGGTCAGGAATACCCGTTTAAAGCTGGCTGGCTGTGAGATTCGCTGCTCGAAAGCTTGAGGAAGTGATGATGATGACTTCACGTTGCTCGAAGGCTGCGCTGACGTCCATTTCGGGGTCACCAGTTTAGGAGCATGAGAAACAGGATGTAAAATTACTCAATACTCCGCTGAAAAGGGAGGTTCCTCCGACCAGACAGGTGTTGTCTGGTGGGCAACTGCCCGACAGTTGCTGTCGGGTTTCTCTATATAGTCTTAAGTCGATGTAAACTTTGCTTGTGATATGTAGAAAATTGATGTTAGTTCTTCCGTCGTTTCATAAATGGCGCTGTAATACTTTTTGTAGTAAGTTACTTTTTGTACACTATAAAAAATAATAAGAGAAAGAGAACAGATGTCAAAAATTAGGAGACGAGTAGGATTAGAACACTTTCGATCGTTTGGTCTTCACTGACCACCGACCGATCATGCAAAATATTTTGTATACTTATTATTGGTGGTCAGAAGCCAGTTTTACCAAAGAGCATCGTGTTTCCAAGATCTGGGTTATAAAAGTCAGATAGACAGGCGCCCGATCGAAATACTGGTATCTGGTTAGTAAAGGCTAGGCAGATGATCACTATTTCTTTATTGATACTAATTTTATGAATAGGTACAATCGCAAGCTCAAACGACGCTGAAGAAGCCAGCAGAATAATAAATGGAGGAGTGGCAACAACCCAAAGGCAATTTGCGGTAAAAAATTATGTATTTTTCGTACATCCTAGAAAAAAATATTCACTAACGTTATTTAAAGTAAAGTATCCAGGGTTTTATTTATATACTTTTTTTTTCCTAGCCTATATTGTTCCACCGCTAGGCAAAGGCCTCCCCCATAGCTCTCCGACCAATCTCTCTCAAACGCCTCTAAGGCTGGAAACAAAGCATTTATTTCAATTAGACCATTACAGGCACTTTGAAAGTCAAATTTTTCTTTTATTATTTACGGAAAAATAAATGCGACAAACTAAAAAAAAAATAGACAGAAGATATGAAACCCTTCTAAACCATATTATGTAATATGTACAAGGATCTTGTGGCGCGTCACCAAAGTAGGACTCACCATCGTCAATTTTTTTTTCAATACATTTCTCAACTGTTTGGTAATTTATAACGCCTCACAGTTTGCGTCATACGAACGCCAAAAGATCCTTCAAGCTTCAAAGTCAGCCAAAATCATGATTCAAACCAAATTGCATCACTGTGCAAACCTTTAATGAAAAATAGATACATAATCATGCTGTTATTTTTAAGATCTCGTTACAAAAGACAAGTGAAGCACTCGAATACACTAGAGGACATCGATGCGGTGGAGTGTTGGTCACGCCACAGCATGCAGTGACAGCTGCGTCTTGCAATTTCGACGAAACTGAAGGGTCAGTCAAACTTACGATTATTTATGTCTTTTGTGACAACATCCTGAATTTTGACGAGGATGCAAAACAACACCTATTATATACTTTAGACACGTACACTTGGAAAATAAGATTATTATTGAAAATAAATCATCTTTTACACTTTAAATTCCATTGAGGTCCTTTGCCCGGCTTCATCACCTCATTTATTCGAAATATGAATGAGTGTTTGTCTCCCTACCTATGCCTTTGTTAAAATACCTGCGAAGGTTACATTGCTAGCTATTGTAACAAAAGCTTAATTGTATACTCACACACTTTGTCAAATGCTGCAGTAATTTGATCCATAAGTGCATTAAGAGAGGTTCCAAATGCACGAATACTTTAGCTTCCATTACTCTCTAAGCAGTAAACTCGATTACTAATTTCTACACTTACTTTTTACTACTAGAGCATTGACATTGAGTATGAATGAGCTGTATAAGTATTCTTGTTTCTTACTATTAAAATTATCATTCCTCAGGGTATTCGTACCAATCAACCCGGCTGAATACAGGGTGTTTTCTGGTACATACAGTTTTACAAACGACAGTCCTCACTACACCTCTCGGCGTATAACAAATATCACCGTGCATCCCCAGTACTTTACGAGTACCCCGTATGTGAACGATATCGCTGTGATCTTTGTGAGTAATATTAATTTATAACTGGTTGTTGCCTGCGAGTCTGTCTGTGTGTATTTTGTATTTCATATTTTTAAATAAATTTGCAGTTAGTAGACTAGGAGTTTAAAAAACGCGATTAAAGCGAGAAAATCCTGAAAAACAGAGTAACTTTTGCATTTATCAAGTTAAAAATAAATCAATCTAAAATTGAGAAGAGGTGATTGGATGTTCCTACTTTCAGGTAATCTTCGGAACAACTGATCCGATTCCAAAAATCTCATTTACTAATGGGAAGCTACATTCTTCCCGAGTATCATGGGCAGTAGATAAAAAAAATCTAAGGCATTATTTTCGACCATATCGCATGCGAAGCGATGGACGAAAGCAAGTGACGCATTAAGTACGAGTTAAGTAAGATATTAAACTATCCTTCTTCTTTTTCAGCTCGTTCAACCGTTCACTACTATGTTAGTTTTAGCAGTTTATCTGCCAATCAGGGACGCTGACGTAACCGATTTAGATCCTTGCGTTGTTGCCGGCTGGGGAGCTCAAAACGATACAGCTACTGTAAGTTATTTTGCATTCCAAATATATGTGTATTCCTATGGTTGCAGAGAAATACATAAATGATTAAGGCTCAATATTATCATAACTTTTATGAAAATCTTCATCAGTCTTTAACACAGCCAACTTTTTTATTAGCCTTCAGTGTCTCACAGCTTACCAAAACACATAACTTAAAACAAAACATTCAAGATACGGAACCCTCGGTGCGTTACTTGATTCCTTTTCGTTTGTTACAGGCTAGTGTGCAGTTGATGCAGTTATTTAAGCGGGTGGTTTATTCGAGATTTTGCCAGGAACATTACTCGGCTCAAGTAAATGTTCGAGATACTATGATATGCGCAAACGCCAATGGGCAAGCGGAGTTTTCAAGCTGCACGGTATTAACTTAACTGTAGTAATGTCGACATGATGTTAAATAGTTTGGCTGTCACTTAATTAGCACTTTAAGACACTTTACGCCAGATTATAATGTTTAACTAATAATGTTGAGATACGTCAAGTATATACTTGAAACGTTGCCTATATCTATTTTACTTTTGATGGACAATTCAAAGGCAACCAAACATGACATGCAATAATAAATAAATATAACTTTATTTTCAGGGTGACATAGGGAACCCATTGGTATGCAACGGTTACTTGAACGGTATTCTAATTCTAAGCAAAAACTGCACAGTTTCTGAACACCCTGAACTGTATACCCGGGTCTCCAGCTACAACCCATGGATAAGGAGTTTAACCGGTATCCCTGATCCAAGTGCCCCAAGTGAAGCATCCACTTTCCAACCTGGAATGTCAGTGTTAGCAGTGATCGCTATTGCTCAAGTTATGATTGCTAATGTATCAAACTAAAAGTTTATTGTACTAAGATAAATTATTTCTTATGTTTTTGAATGTACCTAATAAATTTTTCAAATTGAACGTTAATGTTGGATTTAATATAATAAAACAAGCTGTTCCGCGCTACTTCGTCTGCGTCACATTTTATTTATTTATTATTTATTAAAACTTTATGCACAAGTATAAAAAAACACTGTACAAAGGCGGACTTAATGCCTTGGGCATTTTCTACCAGTCTACCTTAGGGTGATGCAGAGAGAAAACATAGTAGGTGCAGCTTAACAAATGGTAATAAAACATTTACAAATAAAATATAACGATAAATACATATATAATATAACGATAAATACATAAATACATACATAAACTACTAACAACAATTTAATTATGAGATGAATCTGCCAGCTTCTTAAGTAAGTGTTCCCGAGCTTTAACTTTAAATGTGAACCGACTGTTGGCCAACCTAACGTTCAGAGGGAGCGCATTCCAAAGGAAGACAGCCTGGACAAAGAAAGACGATTTGAGAAAACCAGAGCGGTGAGAAGGACAACGTAGAAGACGATTGTTGGAAGAACGAAGATTCTTACTGTGCGCAGAGCATAAATATTGAAAATGAGTAGTCACATAAGAAGGAGAAGTAGGCTTATTGAGAAAAGAAAATAGGGTAGTCAAAGCTCTCAACGCTCTGCGCTGTCGGATGGGCAACCATTTTAAAAGTGATCGATGTGCGGATACATGGTCATACTTGCGAAGATTAAATACGAATCGAATGCAGTTATTAAGAAGTCGGTCAAGTTTATTGAGGAGATCTGCATTCAGGTCGTAGTAGCACACATCACCATAGTCAATTATGGGGAAGATTAGGGACTGTACAAGCGTTACCTTAATGTGTGATGGGAGAATATTTTTAAGCCGATAGAGCGACCGCAACGTTCCGGTGACTCTCTTGCTCACAATCGCAACCTGTTTACGCCAGTCAAGGCAAGTGTCAACATGCAAACCCAAATCCTTGACGTCAGAGCTAAACGGAATGACTGTGCCGTCAAAGATAACCGGGGGCACCGTTAAGCCATTCAGCCTTCTCAGGCTATGGGGGCTCCCATTTTCCCCTTTTTCGCAATAATTTTCATTGCTGTTCCGCTCCTATACTATATCTACTCTCTATACTATATCTACATCTATTGAATACTTACTCAACCCGGTCAAAAGATACCGCCGTCTGTTAGAATCGTTTGGAACAGATAATTATGACTTAATTTGCAATAAAATAATATTGCGACTATAAATTGAGTTATAAGCTATCCTACCTTTCAAGTTGGATCAAACTGCACACGGTGTGCAAATTTGATTAAAATCGGTTAAATAGTTTAGGAGTCCATCCCGGACAAACAACGTGGCGCGTAATTTATATATAATTAAATAATTTATGATTAATACAATTTTATCACTCCTATCTTTCTTCTTATTTGTGAGTACTTACTTATTTTTAAGAACAAGTAGGTATCCAGTAACCTTATCTCGGAGAAAATTGTTAATACAAATAAAATTCATGAACGCCTATTTAGGCTGGTGGCGTACCATGACGTCTTAAAACTTTATTGTTTTACTTCTTTCCCAGTGTGGGAAAAAGATGGCGCTTGACATCTTGTATAGCTCCGTATCTTTCCCACACTGGAATAAGAGTAAAACAATACTGCTTTATGACGTCACGGTCGCTACGTACAATGGCCCAATAAAGAGGCTAAGTGCGGAAATAGCCCCGCTAACCTATGACGTCACGGTAGGCCAGCTGATTAGATTACAACCAATCTATCTGTACCTACTCATCATCATCATCCACAGCCTGAATTTACCCACTGCTGGGTAAAGGCCTCTCTTTTCTTGTGCCAATTACAACATGTATATTGTCTTATACTGTACACCTATACTTTTGAGTGTAATAAAATCATAGAAATTTATATTGTGTTTTGGGCGTTTTTTTTTTTTTAATATTTTCTGTAAATCAAAACAATTATGAATAAACAAGCTTAGCTCGAGGAGCTCGTGGTTAAATAGTAACAGCCGCCCAGGTCGATCTTTAAGGTTAAGCCGTGCTTGCCGAGGTTGGTCTGTGGATGGGTGACCATAATTACATATCGAGTTTCCTCCGTGCCTCGGAAAGCACGTTAAGCCGTTGGTCCCGGCTGTCATTTGTAGATCTTTGACAGTCGTTACGAGTAGTCAGAAGCTAAAAGTCTGACATCCAGTCTTACCAAGGGGTATCGTATTACCCAGTTACTGGGTTGTGGAGGTCAGATAGGCAGTCGCTTCATGTAAAATACAGATACTCAGCTGCATCCGGTTAGACTGGAAGCCGACCCCAAGATAGTTTGGGAAAAGGCTAGGCAGATGATGATGAATAAACAAGCTTATAATTTATCTGAAGAATAATATATTATATATTTATTCGTGAGATAAATCATAAGCTTGTTTAGTCATAATTATTTTCGCAGAGAATATTAGCATCGTAATTTAGAAACGTGCATCAAATGAACAAAACCATCTATCGTGTTTGGTGGTTAACAGTTTTGCTTTTTGGAGGCGTGGTCTCGCCTTTACAGCAAAAATATTGTGTTCTTTATGGTTTTTTAGCTGTTTTTGAATAACGCTTACACTTGAAATAGTTTTAAAGATGTGGGTGAACTTGGCAGATCATTTCCCAGCAGAGCATGAAAAGATGGGAGTTCTATTCGCATGCGGCATAGTTCTAGAGTTCCTCATACTTAAAAAAAATAGTTCTGGCGTTTTTGCCCGGAAAAAAGTCGAATGAAAATATGCTCTGCTAACTTCCGTCAGCAGATCATTTTTTCCGAAATTAAAATTTTAAAATGGTTTTATACGCAGAAAGGTCAGTTCTATAGTTCCTAATACTTTTCCGGAAGAGTTCTGTCGACCTCAGCCAGTAAAAAAAAAAACAAAAGGTATGAACTTTTTATGAAAAGACAATCATTTTGATAAAACAGGCATGAATGACGTGATTTGTGCTTTTTCAGAGATATTTCAGGCCATGATTAAATATCAAGAGCCGAGTAACAGAAAAAAACTAAATTAAAGCAGACATCTTCCAAACGGATAAGCAGGGCCTTGTGAAAAGTCAAAATAGAAAAAATCAAAATAAAACTCAATTTTTCAGCTAGAATGATATTAACAAAATTCGAACATATCGGAAAAGCAGGAACTCCTCGTTCCCCGATACAAGAGAACCGGAACTATTCAAAAAGGTGCAAAAGCAGCCTAGAACTCTCACCCAGATATCAGCAGAGCATGGTTGAATAGTAACACTAGAAGAAATAAAGAAACAATTCAATGTTTCAGATTGTATGGAAATTAATAAATTCTGGTATGCCTGAGGCACGGGAACTCCTCGATTCCAGATGCTGAAGTATCAGACCTATACAAAAAGGTACATACACAACCTAGAACTCTCACCAAGATATTAGCAGAGCATGGTTGAATAGTAACATAAGCAGAACTAGAGAAACAATTCAATGTTACAGTTTGTATGGTAATAAAAAAAATCTGGTATGCCTGAGGCCCGGGAAATCCTCGATGCCTGATGCTGAAGTATCAGACCTATACAAAAAGATGCAAGAACAGCCTACCGCTCTCACGCAGATATCAGCAGAGCATGGTTGAATAGTAACACTAGCAGAAATAAATAAACAATTCAATGTTTCAGTTTGCATGGAAATAAAAAAAACTGGCATGGCAGGCACGGGAACTCCTCGATTTCTGATGCTGAAATAGCAGACCTATACAAAAAGGTGCATAAACAGCCTAGAACTCTCACCCAGATATCAGCAGAGCATGGTTGAATAGTAACATAAGCAGAACTAGAGAAACAATTCAATGTTTCAATTTGTATGGCAATAAAAAAATTCTGGTATGCCTGAGGCCCGGGAACTCCTCGATTCTTGATGCTGGAGTACCAGACCTACACAAAATGGTGCAAAAACAGCCTAGAACTCTCACCCAGATATCAGCAGAGCATGGTTGAATAGTAACACTAGCAGAAATAAAGAAACAATTCAATGTTTCAATTTGTATGGCAATAAAAAAAATCTGGCATGCCTGAGGCCCGGGAACTCCTCGATTCCTGATGCTGGATTACCAGACCTACACAAAATGGTGCAAAAACAGCCTAGAACTCTCACCCAGATATCAGCAGAGCATGGTTGAATAGTAACACTAGAAGAAATAAAGAAACAATTCAATGTTTCAGATTGTATGCAAATGAATAAATTCTGGTATGCCTGAGGCACGGGAACTCCTCGATTTCTAATGCTGGAGTAATAGACCTATTCAAAAAAGTGCAAGAACAGCCTAGCACTCTCACTCAGATATCAGCAGAGCATGGTTGAATAGTAACACTAGCAGAAATAAAGAAACTATTCAATGTTTCAGTTTGTATAGAAATAACAAATTCTGGTATGCCTGAGGCACGGGAACTCCTCGATTCCTGATGCTTGAGTACTAGACCTATTCAAAAAGGTGCAAGAACAGCCTAGAACTCTCACCCAGATATCAGCAGAGCATGGTTGAATAGTAACACTAGAAGAAATAAAGAAACAATTCAATGTTTCAGTTTGTATGGAAATAACAAATTCTGGTATGCCTGAGGCACAGGAACTCCTCGATTCCTGATGCTGGAGTACTAGACCTATTCAAAAAGGTGCAAGAACAGCCTAGAACTCTCACCCAGATATCAGCAGAGCATGGTTCAATAGTAGCAGAAGCAGAAATAAAGTAACAATTCAATGTTTCAGTTTGTATAGAAATAACAAATTCTGGTATGCCTGAGGCACGGAAACTCCTCAATTCCTGATGCTGAAGTACAAGACCTATTCAAAAAGGTGCAAGAACAGCCTAGAACTCTCACCCAGATATCAGCAGAGCATGGTTGAATAGTAACACTAGCAGAAATAAAGAAACAATTCAATGTTTCAATTTGTATGGCAATAAAAAAAATCTGGCATGCCTGAGGCCCGGGAACTCCTCGATCCCTGATGCTGGATTACCAGACCTACACAAAATAGTGCAAAAACAGCCTAGAACTCTCACCCAGATATCAGCAGAGCATGGTTGAATAGTAACACTAGAAGAAATAAAGAAACAATTCAATGTTTCAATTTGTATGGCAATAAAAAAATTCTGGCATGCCTGAGGCCCGGGAACACCTCGATTCCAGATGCTGAAGTATCAGACCTATACAAAAAGGTGCATACACAACCTAGAACTCTCACCAAGATATTACCAGAGCATGGTTGAAAAGTAACACTACAAGAAATAAAGAAACAATTCAATGTTTCAGTTTGTATAGAAATAACAAATTCTGGTATGCCTGAGGCACGAGAACTCCTCGATTCCTGATGCTGTAGTACTAGACCTACATAAAATAGTGCAAAAACAGCCTAGAACTCTCACCCAGATATCAGCAGAGCATGGTTGAATAGTAACACTAGCAGAAATAAGGAAACAATTCAATGTTTCAATTTGTATGGTAATAAAAAAATTCTGGCATGCCTCAGGCCCGGGTACACCTCGATTCCTGATGCTGGATTACCAGACCTACACAAAATGGTGCAAAAACAGCCTAGAACTCTCACCCAGATATCAGCAGAGCATGGTTGAATAGTAACACTAGAAGAAATAAAGAAACAATTCAATGTTTCAGATTGTATGGAAATTCATAATTTCTGGTATGCTTGAGGCACGGGAACTCATCGATTCCTGATGCAGAAGTATCAGACTTATATAAAAAGGTGCATAAACAGCCTAGCACTCTCACTCAGATATCAGCAGAGCATGGTTGAAAAGTAACACTAGCAGAAATAAAGAAACAATTCAATGTTTCAGTTTGTATAGAAATAACAAATTCTGGTATGCCTGAGGCACGGGAACTCCTCGATTCCTGATGCTGGAGTACTAGACCTATTCAAAAAGGTGCAAGAACAGCCTAGCACTCTCACTCAGATATCAGCAGAGCATGGTTGAAAAGTAACACTAGCAGAAATAAAGAAACAATTCAATGTTTCAGTTTGTATAGAAATAACAAATTCTGGTATGCCTGAGGCACGGGAACTCCTCGATTCCTGATGCTGGAGTACTAGACCTATTCAAAAAGGTGCAAGAACAGCCTAGAACTCTCACCCAGATATCAGCAGAGCATGGTTGAATAGTAACATAAGCAGAACTAGAGAAACAATTCAATGTTTCAATTTGTATGGCAATAAAAAAATTCTGGCATGACTGAGGCCCGGGAACTCCTCGATTCTTGATGCTAGAGTACCAGACCTACACAAAATGGTGCAAAAACAGCCTAGAACTCTCACCCAGATATCAGCAGAGCATGGTTGAATAGTAACACTAGCAGAAATAAAGAAACAATTCAATGTTTCAATTTGTATGGCAATAAAAAAAATCTGGCATGCCTGAGGCCCGGGAACTCCTCGATTCCTGATGCTGGAGTACCAGACCTACACAAAATGGTGCAAAAAGAGCCTAGCACTCTCACCCAGATATCAGCAGAGCATGGTTGAATAGTAACACTAGAAGAAATAAAGAAACAATTCAATGTTTCAGATTGTATGCAAATGAATAAATTCTGGTATGCCTGAGGCACGGGAACTCCGCGATTTCTGATGCTGGAGTAATAGACCTATTCAAAAAGTGATTACTGGCTGAGGTCGACAGAACTCTTCCGGAAAAGTATTAGGAACTATAGAACTGACCTTTCTGCGTATAAAACAATTTTAAAATTTTAATTTCGGAAAAAATGATCTGCTGACGGAAGTTAGCAGAGCATATTTTCATTCGACTTTTTTCCGGGCAAAAACGCCAGAACTATTTTTTTTAAGTATGAGGAACTCTAGAACTATGCCGCATGCGAATAGAACTCCCATCTTTTCATGCTCTGCTGGGAAATGATCTGCCAAGTTCACCCACATGTTCTAAAGGCTATTTTAATAACACTTCTTAATAGGCACATCGTAATGAAAAAAATAAAAGGTGAACAAAACGTGTCGAAAAACTACATTGATACGTAATTTAAAATTATTATTAAATTACCACCATAATCTATTTGTGAAAAGCCACAAAACTGTTTTATCGTTTGGGAGATTACTGTAAACAGAGAGACATATAGACAAAAAATAAAAACGCTTTCTTGTTTTTGGACAAAAAATGTTTCTTGGTTTTGGAACAAAAAATGTTCCAAATATTGAGTGAGGTCAATGAAAAATTATCGACCTCACTAACTTTTTGGAGCATTTTCTCAATGTACATAAGGAGTACAAATGTACACAGGAGGTTTAAAGTATATACTTTTATTTGCATTCAATACCGTTAATTTGAAATCACAAACAAACACTTCAATTTTATTTATTTGAATAGATGTATAGATACATAGTATATTTAGGTTATACATGACTTTGTTAAAAGAATCCAAATATAAAATGAAAAGTGTATAAAATATGATTAAATATCAATAAAATAAATATATTACAAAAATATTATATAAATATAATTTGTAAAAAGAAGCATTTGCCTAATGAATGGTTAACTAAAAGTTCAAAGGAATTTAGGTGAAAAATTAGTGAATCGCTTACTTGTCTTAAACACTGAAAACGGTATTTATAGATTTCGCCAATTTCCTCTAGAATGAATCATGGATCCTGTTGCCAGTTTCAGTTTTTCATCGGGTCATACTGAATCCTGAAATAGTAGATAAATTATATTACTACTATTGTCATGTGTAGATAAGATTGGTAAACTCCAAAACATATAATAATTATAATTATGATAAAGCCACATAATTCAGCCAACCATTTTGCAGTTATTTGACGTTATTTTGTTCAGTTGTTTTTTTTTTTTTTTTGTGCTTTTTTTTAATCTTTATTTATTAGTGAGGGTTTATTCACATAGCGAACATGTCACCATCACTTTACATGTAAAACTTACAACCTACGCTTAATCCCTAAATTAACTCATTTGTGTATTATTCTAGCAATTTTAGAGGCTGGTGGCTAGAATCATATTGCATGCTCCTAATTCCTGAATATTTATAATTAAATGGTTTTGAATCATACTTCTTTAAGCCTCATTCCGGACACACTCCGCTATTATATGTGCAACGTCTTCTCCCTTATCGCATTCGGTGCAGTTTGGATATGTAACTTTTCATATCAATCCAGCAAAACGATTCAATGGGATGTGTCCGGAGCGAAGTCTGAAACTTGTCGCAATTTCTTGCCAAAAAACGTTAAACATTATCAAACCAAAGATAGTTATGGATAGTCTGCATCGTACGATACCAAATTCCAAATAAAACAATTACGTATAGATATGGGAAGGCAACCATTGTAAAACAACATTTTTATGTGTATATCTTAGTCTTAGTACATGATCTATTATTTGGTATGCCACAGGTTAACCACAAGAACTTCTGATATACTTAGCCAAATGTTTTTTTTTTTCTAAATTATTATATTATATTTTTTGCTATACTTACTAATATTTTGCCCGCGGCTTCCCCGCAAAATAATATCGACAATAGTCATTTTAATGTTATAGATAGTTGTTGCCCGCGACTTCGCTCGCGCATAAGTGTTAGTATAAGATAACTTGTTGTGTTAGAGTCTGTGATTTTCAAAGAAAGAAGCCAGAGAATTCATTCTGGTTAAAAAAAAAGTATATTACCTACTTTTTTAATTTTAGATTATTAGGGACCTAAATGGGTTGGACCTGAATTTATTTTATACATGTCTTCCGAGCTACGGTACCGTAGCTCAAATGCCCCCCCCACTAATATAATTCAAATATACTCAGATTAAATAAATCGATTTAATACCCCGAAAACCACGAAAACGACATCCATGAAATCGCGCTAGATTCCTAAAAGCTGATGAGATCATTTTTGTTATTCTAATGTTTCCACCCCTTTTCTCCCGCTTGGGGTTGAATTTCCAAAAACAACGAAATACGTATTCATTTATTTCTGCTCAGAAACTTTAATATTTAATTTAATTCTTTTTACTTCATGAATGACGGATTTAGCATTTAAACTTTCAACCCCTATCTAACCCTCTAAGGGAGCAGATTCTTAAAAATCCTAAAATACGTAATTATTTATTAATCAATAAGTATTTATATTTATTTCTAACCAGAAGCTTGTATATGAAATTTCAGGCTTCTAATTTCATAAATGACCGATTTCCATACAATCGTTCATTCATTGTTTTACCCATTTTAGGGGCGGTATTTCTTAGTAGATACCTACTGTTCACAAAGAACACACCCTCTAAAGATTAGGTCTCTAGGACCTAGAGGTTTAGGCTGTGCGTTAATATCTCAGTCAGTCAGGACATTGAATTTTATGTATTTATTAGATCATAAAAAGCAGAAGAGTTTGTTTATTTGAACGTGCTAATCTTATGAATTACAGGTTTGAATTGAAAAAATATTTTAGTATTGGATATTTATTGAGGAAGGCAATAAGCTATATAACATCATGCTACGACCAATAGGGGCGGAGCATCATCATCATCTGCCCAGCTATTCCCCAACTATGTTGGGGTCGGCTTCCAGTCCAAAAATGAGAAGAAAAATGTAGCAAATACAGTGAAAACCCGCTTGGCAAGTGAAGCAGACGAAGTTGCGCGGGTCAGCTAGTCATAGATAATCCTAAATTAGATAAGATTGTAAAACCTTGATATATGTAATTACAATGATAAAACCAACGGAATCAGCCAAATTTTGCCATGTGTTACGTTATTTGGTCAGTTGTGTTGTTTTATTTCATCGTGTCTACGTTTTGAAAAAATGGAGAAGTTTTTATTTTTATCTATGTTTGCCTTGGGTACTAAGATAGCATTGTGTGGTAAGAATTTCAAAGAATACAAATATTTTATTGAAAAAAATTTTTTTTTAGTATTTTCCTTTTTACGTGTTATCAATATTTTTGTTTTCGGGCTAGAAAGTTTTCGTCTTTGTGTAGTTTTAGATTACCGAGAAAAATCTTCACGGCTGCAAGTTCAATTAGTTTAGTACCAAAAGGGGATAATACTGGGTAAAGAAAACGAAATTCTATTTTGTCCGTCAGACAGGTAATACAAAAATATTAGAAACGTTCTTTTTTTTTCAAAATGTCAAAAAATTACTTAGTTAAAACTCATTAAAGTTGGAGAGTGGGGGCTCACTACGTCACAAGTAGGTATAAAAATTACCTACAAGTGACGTCATGCGTCATTTCAACTCAATATATCTCCGTAATTTTATGATCACGTGAAAAAAGAAAAAAAACGTGTCCAATACGTTTCAATAATCTACCCGACAGATAAAGAAAAAAAATAGTGATGAAAGAATAGTAAAAAAAATAGTGATTCATGAATTCAGTTTAATTATTGAAGCGTAATGTTGTGTAAAGTCCTTGAAGGGTGGCCATTTGTAAAATTATTATTTACTGAATTAATGGTTGCAATGGTAGTCAAAACTTTACAATTTACAGGACAAAGCTTTATAATATTGAGTGTCTATGATTCTAAATTCAAGTCGTAACTTAGCATGAAAGTGAAACAATAAAACTAGAGGAATAGAATTTCTTAATATCCTATAAAAAACAATACGAGAAAGAGAACAGATGACAAAAATTAGGGGACGAGTAGGATTAGAACACTTTCGATCGTTTTGTTTTCACTGACCACCGACCGATCATGCAAAATATTTTGTATACTTATTATTGGTGGTCAGAAGCCAGTTTTACCAAAGAGTATCGTGTTTCCAAGATCTGGGTTATAAAAGTCGGATAGACAGGCGCCCCATCGAAATACTGGTATCTGATTAGTAAAGGATGATCATAGTATAGGATCCCGCTATATAACGACCTTCACCGAGCTGGTTATTGGATGAAACTTATTTTATATTAAATTTAATATGTCAATAAATATATTGCATATGGGTTGCCTAAAAAATTTCAGTCAGGATATTTTTTTTTTTTTTTACTTTTCGCCGGTTTGGTTAATAGACAAATTCCATACCAATCGAAAGTATAAACCCCATAGAATATGCAAACGTTAGGTTGCCTTTTCTTTTCCCGTCACAACTCTCGGGTAGGCAGGTATAAAAAGGTAAATCGATACTAGTAACTTGCACCGGTCTGGTTAATGAATTAAAAAAGGCAACCTAACGTTTGCATATTTTATGGGCTTTATACTTTCGATTGATATGGAATTTGTTAATTAACCAAACCGGTGAAATGTTTCAAAAATTTTTGTTAAAATTTTTTTTTTAATCGTATCCTGGACTGAATTTTTTTAGACAACCCATATGCAATATATTTATTGACATATTAAATTTAATATAAAATAAGTTTCATCCAATAACCAGCTCGGTGAAAGTCCTTGTATGGCGGGATCTTAGGCCATCACGATTTCTTTATTGATGCAAATTTTATGAATAGGTACAATTGCAAGCTCAAACCACGCTGAAGAAGCCAGCAGAATAATAAATGGAGGAGTGGCCACAACCCAAACGCAATTTGCGGTAAAAAATTATATATTTTTCGTACATCCTAGAAAAAATTATTCACTAACGTTATTTAAAGTAAAGTATCCAGTGGTTTATTTATAAACTTTTTTTTTTCCTAGCTTATAATTATTGTTCCACCGCTAGGCAAAGGCCTCCCCCATAGCTTTCCACTCTTCTCTCCGTACAGTTTTCTTCAACCAATGTCTCTCAAACGCCTTTAAGGCTGGAAACATTTTTCTTTTACTATTTACAAAATAATAAATGTGAAAATATTAAAAAAAAATAGACACAAGATATGAATAGAATAGAATAGAATAAAACTTTATTGTAAACCAAAAATTAAACATAACGGGCTTACAAAACTAATAATTTTATGGTTACAAAGGCGGTCTTATCGCTGATAGCGATATCTTCCAGACAACCTTCGGATGGACATTATGGAATTAAAATTAAAAAAGGGGGGTAGTCAGTGGTGTACCTACTACACAAAAATTTTAAATAACAAAAGTAAAGTTATCTACTTATGTTTAACATACTTATTAAAAAAAAAGTAAATAAATATATATGTAGATATTTGTGTCTTTAACATTAAATCGCAAAAATAAAACTAGAATGGTTACAAATTTAACTTAGACTGCATGAAATTAAAGAGACTGAAAATGATTTGTAACTAGGCTTTTAAAAGCAACGAGTAACTGTGCTTGTCTTACCGACACCGGCAATTCGTTCCATAAACGGACAGCCTGGACCGTGAAGGACTGGTCATAAAATTTGGCGGAATGAGCAGGCACCAAAAGTCTAAAATTCTCCGATGATCTCAAGTGTCTACTGTGAGTATCATGTAGGAACATGAAACCCTTCTAAACCATAATTATGTAATATGTACAAGGATCTTGTGGCGCGTCACCAAAATAGGAATCACCATCGTCAATTTATTTTTCAATAAATTTCTCAACTGTTTGGTAAGAACGCCTCACAGTTAGCGTCATACGAACGCCAAAAGATCCTTCAAGCTTCAAAGTCAGCCAAAATCATGTTTCAAACCAAATTGCACCACTGTGCACACCTTTAATTAAAATAAATACCTAATCATGCTGTTATATTTTAAGATCTCGTTACAAAAGACAAGTGAAGCACTCGAATACACTAGAGGACATCGATGCGGTGGAGTGTTGGTCACGCTACAGCACGCAGTGACAGCTGCGTCTTGCAATTTCGACGAAACTGGAGGGTCAGTCAAACCTACGATTATTTTATGAACCTTAAATACCTACTACATATATACTATATACACGTACACTTGGAAAATAAGCTTAGGAAAATAAATCATATTTTACTTACATTTTAAATTCCATTGTAGTCCCGTGGCCGGCTTCATCACCTCATTTATTGTAAACTAGCTGTCCCGCGCAACTTCGGATGCGTCACATTTTCCCCGATTTTGAAACATTATTAGTTGCTGCTCCGCTCCTATTTGTCGTAGCGTAATGATATATAGCCTATAGCCTTCCTCGATAAATGGGCTATCTAACACTGAAATAATTTTTCAAATCGGATTAGTAATTCCTGAGATTAGCGCGTTCAAGCAAACAAACAAACAAACTATTCAGCATTGTAATAAAATAAAACAGCCTAGAACTCTCACCCAGATATCAGCAGAGCATGGTTGAATAGTAACACTAGCAGAAATAAAGAAACAATTCAATGTTTCAATTTGTATGGCAATAAAAAAAATCTGGCATGCCTGAGGCCCGGGAACTCCTCGATTCCTGATGCTGGAGTACCAGACCTACACAAAATGGTGCAAAAAGAGCCTAGCACTCTCACCCAGATATCAGCAGAGCATGGTTGAATAGTAACACTAGAAGAAATAAAGAAACAATTCAATGTTTCAGATTGTATGCAAATGAATAAATTCTGGTATGCCTGAGGCACGGGAACTCCGCGATTTCTGATGCTGGAGTAATAGACCTATTCAAAAAGTGATTACTGGCTGAGGTCGACAGAACTCTTCCGGAAAAGTATTAGGAACTATAGAACTGACCTTTCTGCGTATAAAACAATTTTAAAATTTTAATTTCGGAAAAAATGATCTGCTGACGGAAGTTAGCAGAGCATATTTTCATTCGACTTTTTTCCGGGCAAAAACGCCAGAACTATTTTTTTTAAGTATGAGGAACTCTAGAACTATGCCGCATGCGAATAGAACTCCCATCTTTTCATGCTCTGCTGGGAAATGATCTGCCAAGTTCACCCACATGTTCTAAAGGCTATTTTAATAACACTTCTTAATAGGCACATCGTAATGAAAAAAATAAAAGGTGAACAAAACGTGTCGAAAAACTACATTGATACGTAATTTAAAATTATTATTAAATTACCACCATAATCTATTTGTGAAAAGCCACAAAACTGTTTTATCGTTTGGGAGATTACTGTAAACAGAGAGACATATAG
Organism: Cerastis rubricosa; assembly: GCA_949152445.1. NCBI lineage: Eukaryota > Metazoa > Arthropoda > Insecta > Lepidoptera > Noctuidae > Cerastis > Cerastis rubricosa. Next base: position 9,183,637 of record OX424532.1, read on the forward strand.
ACAAAAAATAAAAACGCTTTCTTGTTTTTGGACAAAAAATGTTTCTTGGTTTTGGAACAAAAAATGTTCCAAATATTGAGTGAGGTCAATGAAAAATTATCGACCTCACTAACTTTTTGGAGCATTTTCTCAATGTACATAAGGAGTACAAATGTACACAGGAGGTTTAAAGTATATACTTTTATTTGCATTCAATACCGTTAATTTGAAATCACAAACAAACACTTCAATTTTATTTATTTGAATAGATGTATAGATACATAGTATATTTAGGTTATACATGACTTTGTTAAAAGAATCCAAATATAAAATGAAAAGTGTATAAAATATGATTAAATATCAATAAAATAAATATATTACAAAAATATTATATAAATATAATTTGTAAAAAGAAGCATTTGCCTAATGAATGGTTAACTAAAAGTTCAAAGGAATTTAGGTGAAAAATTAGTGAATCGCTTACTTGTCTTAAACACTGAAAACGGTATTTATAGATTTCGCCAATTTCCTCTAGAATGAATCATGGATCCTGTTGCCAGTTTCAGTTTTTCATCGGGTCATACTGAATCCTGAAATAGTAGATAAATTATATTACTACTATTGTCATGTGTAGATAAGATTGGTAAACTCCAAAACATATAATAATTATAATTATGATAAAGCCACATAATTCAGCCAACCATTTTGCAGTTATTTGACGTTATTTTGTTCAGTTGTTTTTTTTTTTTTTTGTGCTTTTTTTTAATCTTTATTTATTAGTGAGGGTTTATTCACATAGCGAACATGTCACCATCACTTTACATGTAAAACTTACAACCTACGCTTAATCCCTAAATTAACTCATTTGTGTATTATTCTAGCAATTTTAGAGGCTGGTGGCTAGAATCATATTGCATGCTCCTAATTCCTGAATATTTATAATTAAATGGTTTTGAATCATACTTCTTTAAGCCTCATTCCGGACACACTCCGCTATTATATGTGCAACGTCTTCTCCCTTATCGCATTCGGTGCAGTTTGGATATGTAACTTTTCATATCAATCCAGCAAAACGATTCAATGGGATGTGTCCGGAGCGAAGTCTGAAACTTGTCGCAATTTCTTGCCAAAAAACGTTAAACATTATCAAACCAAAGATAGTTATGGATAGTCTGCATCGTACGATACCAAATTCCAAATAAAACAATTACGTATAGATATGGGAAGGCAACCATTGTAAAACAACATTTTTATGTGTATATCTTAGTCTTAGTACATGATCTATTATTTGGTATGCCACAGGTTAACCACAAGAACTTCTGATATACTTAGCCAAATGTTTTTTTTTTTCTAAATTATTATATTATATTTTTTGCTATACTTACTAATATTTTGCCCGCGGCTTCCCCGCAAAATAATATCGACAATAGTCATTTTAATGTTATAGATAGTTGTTGCCCGCGACTTCGCTCGCGCATAAGTGTTAGTATAAGATAACTTGTTGTGTTAGAGTCTGTGATTTTCAAAGAAAGAAGCCAGAGAATTCATTCTGGTTAAAAAAAAAGTATATTACCTACTTTTTTAATTTTAGATTATTAGGGACCTAAATGGGTTGGACCTGAATTTATTTTATACATGTCTTCCGAGCTACGGTACCGTAGCTCAAATGCCCCCCCCACTAATATAATTCAAATATACTCAGATTAAATAAATCGATTTAATACCCCGAAAACCACGAAAACGACATCCATGAAATCGCGCTAGATTCCTAAAAGCTGATGAGATCATTTTTGTTATTCTAATGTTTCCACCCCTTTTCTCCCGCTTGGGGTTGAATTTCCAAAAACGACGAAATACGTATTCATTTATTTCTGCTCAGAAACTTTAATATTTAATTTAATTCTTTTTACTTCATGAATGACGGATTTAGCATTTAAACTTTCAACCCCTATCTAACCCTCTAAGGGAGCAGATTCTTAAAAATCCTAAAATACGTAATTATTTATTAATCAATAAGTATTTATATTTATTTCTAACCAGAAGCTTGTATATGAAATTTCAGGCTTCTAATTTCATAAATGACCGATTTCCATACAATCGTTCATTCATTGTTTTACCCATTTTAGGGGCGGTATTTCTTAGTAGATACCTACTGTTCACAAAGAACACACCCTCTAAAGATTAGGTCTCTAGGACCTAGAGGTTTAGGCTGTGCGTTAATATCTCAGTCAGTCAGGACATTGAATTTTATGTATTTATTAGATCATAAAAAGCAGAAGAGTTTGTTTATTTGAACGTGCTAATCTTATGAATTACAGGTTTGAATTGAAAAAATATTTTAGTATTGGATATTTATTGAGGAAGGCAATAAGCTATATAACATCATGCTACGACCAATAGGGGCGGAGCATCATCATCATCTGCCCAGCTATTCCCCAACTATGTTGGGGTCGGCTTCCAGTCCAAAAATGAGAAGAAAAATGTAGCAAATACAGTGAAAACCCGCTTGGCAAGTGAAGCAGACGAAGTTGCGCGGGTCAGCTAGTCATAGATAATCCTAAATTAGATAAGATTGTAAAACCTTGATATATGTAATTACAATGATAAAACCAACGGAATCAGCCAAATTTTGCCATGTGTTACGTTATTTGGTCAGTTGTGTTGTTTTATTTCATCGTGTCTACGTTTTGAAAAAATGGAGAAGTTTTTATTTTTATCTATGTTTGCCTTGGGTACTAAGATAGCATTGTGTGGTAAGAATTTCAAAGAATACAAATATTTTATTGAAAAAAATTTTTTTTTAGTATTTTCCTTTTTACGTGTTATCAATATTTTTGTTTTCGGGCTAGAAAGTTTTCGTCTTTGTGTAGTTTTAGATTACCGAGAAAAATCTTCACGGCTGCAAGTTCAATTAGTTTAGTACCAAAAGGGGATAATACTGGGTAAAGAAAACGAAATTCTATTTTGTCCGTCAGACAGGTAATACAAAAATATTAGAAACGTTCTTTTTTTTTCAAAATGTCAAAAAATTACTTAGTTAAAACTCATTAAAGTTGGAGAGTGGGGGCTCACTACGTCACAAGTAGGTATAAAAATTACCTACAAGTGACGTCATGCGTCATTTCAACTCAATATATCTCCGTAATTTTATGATCACGTGAAAAAAGAAAAAAAACGTGTCCAATACGTTTCAATAATCTACCCGACAGATAAAGAAAAAAAATAGTGATGAAAGAATAGTAAAAAAAATAGTGATTCATGAATTCAGTTTAATTATTGAAGCGTAATGTTGTGTAAAGTCCTTGAAGGGTGGCCATTTGTAAAATTATTATTTACTGAATTAATGGTTGCAATGGTAGTCAAAACTTTACAATTTACAGGACAAAGCTTTATAATATTGAGTGTCTATGATTCTAAATTCAAGTCGTAACTTAGCATGAAAGTGAAACAATAAAACTAGAGGAATAGAATTTCTTAATATCCTATAAAAAACAATACGAGAAAGAGAACAGATGACAAAAATTAGGGGACGAGTAGGATTAGAACACTTTCGATCGTTTTGTTTTCACTGACCACCGACCGATCATGCAAAATATTTTGTATACTTATTATTGGTGGTCAGAAGCCAGTTTTACCAAAGAGTATCGTGTTTCCAAGATCTGGGTTATAAAAGTCGGATAGACAGGCGCCCCATCGAAATACTGGTATCTGATTAGTAAAGGATGATCATAGTATAGGATCCCGCTATATAACGACCTTCACCGAGCTGGTTATTGGATGAAACTTATTTTATATTAAATTTAATATGTCAATAAATATATTGCATATGGGTTGCCTAAAAAATTTCAGTCAGGATATTTTTTTTTTTTTTTACTTTTCGCCGGTTTGGTTAATAGACAAATTCCATACCAATCGAAAGTATAAACCCCATAGAATATGCAAACGTTAGGTTGCCTTTTCTTTTCCCGTCACAACTCTCGGGTAGGCAGGTATAAAAAGGTAAATCGATACTAGTAACTTGCACCGGTCTGGTTAATGAATTAAAAAAGGCAACCTAACGTTTGCATATTTTATGGGCTTTATACTTTCGATTGATATGGAATTTGTTAATTAACCAAACCGGTGAAATGTTTCAAAAATTTTTGTTAAAATTTTTTTTTTAATCGTATCCTGGACTGAATTTTTTTAGACAACCCATATGCAATATATTTATTGACATATTAAATTTAATATAAAATAAGTTTCATCCAATAACCAGCTCGGTGAAAGTCCTTGTATGGCGGGATCTTAGGCCATCACGATTTCTTTATTGATGCAAATTTTATGAATAGGTACAATTGCAAGCTCAAACCACGCTGAAGAAGCCAGCAGAATAATAAATGGAGGAGTGGCCACAACCCAAACGCAATTTGCGGTAAAAAATTATATATTTTTCGTACATCCTAGAAAAAATTATTCACTAACGTTATTTAAAGTAAAGTATCCAGTGGTTTATTTATAAACTTTTTTTTTTCCTAGCTTATAATTATTGTTCCACCGCTAGGCAAAGGCCTCCCCCATAGCTTTCCACTCTTCTCTCCGTACAGTTTTCTTCAACCAATGTCTCTCAAACGCCTTTAAGGCTGGAAACATTTTTCTTTTACTATTTACAAAATAATAAATGTGAAAATATTAAAAAAAAATAGACACAAGATATGAATAGAATAGAATAGAATAAAACTTTATTGTAAACCAAAAATTAAACATAACGGGCTTACAAAACTAATAATTTTATGGTTACAAAGGCGGTCTTATCGCTGATAGCGATATCTTCCAGACAACCTTCGGATGGACATTATGGAATTAAAATTAAAAAAGGGGGGTAGTCAGTGGTGTACCTACTACACAAAAATTTTAAATAACAAAAGTAAAGTTATCTACTTATGTTTAACATACTTATTAAAAAAAAAGTAAATAAATATATATGTAGATATTTGTGTCTTTAACATTAAATCGCAAAAATAAAACTAGAATGGTTACAAATTTAACTTAGACTGCATGAAATTAAAGAGACTGAAAATGATTTGTAACTAGGCTTTTAAAAGCAACGAGTAACTGTGCTTGTCTTACCGACACCGGCAATTCGTTCCATAAACGGACAGCCTGGACCGTGAAGGACTGGTCATAAAATTTGGCGGAATGAGCAGGCACCAAAAGTCTAAAATTTTCCGATGATCTCAAGTGTCTACTGTGAGTATCATGTAGGAACATGAAACCCTTCTAAACCATAATTATGTAATATGTACAAGGATCTTGTGGCGCGTCACCAAAATAGGAATCACCATCGTCAATTTATTTTTCAATAAATTTCTCAACTGTTTGGTAAGAACGCCTCACAGTTAGCGTCATACGAACGCCAAAAGATCCTTCAAGCTTCAAAGTCAGCCAAAATCATGTTTCAAACCAAATTGCACCACTGTGCACACCTTTAATTAAAATAAATACCTAATCATGCTGTTATATTTTAAGATCTCGTTACAAAAGACAAGTGAAGCACTCGAATACACTAGAGGACATCGATGCGGTGGAGTGTTGGTCACGCTACAGCACGCAGTGACAGCTGCGTCTTGCAATTTCGACGAAACTGGAGGGTCAGTCAAACCTACGATTATTTTATGAACCTTAAATACCTACTACATATATACTATATACACGTACACTTGGAAAATAAGCTTAGGAAAATAAATCATATTTTACTTACATTTTAAATTCCATTGTAGTCCCGTGGCCGGCTTCATCACCTCATTTATTGTAAACTAGCTGTCCCGCGCAACTTCGGATGCGTCACATTTTCCCCGATTTTGAAACATTATTAGTTGCTGCTCCGCTCCTATTTGTCGTAGCGTAATGATATATAGCCTATAGCCTTCCTCGATAAATGGGCTATCTAACACTGAAATAATTTTTCAAATCGGATTAGTAATTCCTGAGATTAGCGCGTTCAAGCAAACAAACAAACAAACTATTCAGCATTGTAATAATATATATATAAATATATAATATATATTATATTATTCAAAATATGAATGTGTGTTTGTCTCCCTACCTATGCCTTTGTTAAAGTAACTGCGAAGATTACATTGCTAGCTATAGTAACAAAAGCTTGATTGTATACTCACGCACTTTGTCCAATGCTGCAGTAATTTGATCCATAAGTGCATTAAGAAAGGTTCCAAATGCACGAATACTTTAGCTTCCATTACTCTCTGAGCAGTGAACTCGATTACTAATTTCTACACTTACTTTTTACTACTAGAGCATTGACATTGAGTATGAATGAGCTGTATAAGTATTCTTGTTTCTTACTATTAAAATTATTATTCCGCAGGGTATTCGTACCAATCAACCCGGCTGAATACAGGGTGTTTTCTGGTACATACAGACTTACAAACGACGACAGTCCTCACTACACCTCTCGGCGCATAACAAATATCACCGTGCATCCCCAGTATTTTACGAGTACCCCGTATGTGAACGATATCGCTGTGATCTTTGTGAGTAATATTAATTTATAACTGGTTGTTGCCTGCGACTCTGTCTGTGTGTATTTCATATTTTTAAAATAAATTTGCAGTAAGTAGCCTAGGAGTTTCAGAAAACGATTAAAGCGTGAAAATACTAAAAAACAGAGTTACTTTTGCATTTATCGAGTTAAAAAATAAACCAATCTAATATTGAAAAGAGGTGATTGGATGTTCCTACTTTCAGGTAATCTTCGGAACAACTGATCCGATTCCAAAAATCTCATTTACTAATAGGAAGCTACACTCTTCCCGAGTATCATGGGCATTATTTAAAAAAAAAACTAAAATAACATTTTCAAACAAGCAAGCAAGTGAGGTATTAAGTATGAATAAAGTAAGATATTAAAACACCCTTCTCCTTTTTCAGCTCGTTCAACCGTTCACTTCTATCTTAATTACAGAAGTTTATCTGCCAATCAGGGACGCTTACGTAACCGATTTAGAACCTTGCATTGTTGCCGGCTGGGGAGCTCAAAACGATACAGCTACTGTAAGTTATTTTGCATTCCAAATATATGTGTATTCCTATGGTTGCAGAGAAATACATAAAAGATTAAGGCTCAATATTATCATCACTTTTATGAAAATCTTCATCAGTCTTTAACACAGCCAACTTTTTTATTAGCCTTCAGTGTCTCACAGCTTACCAAAACACATAACTTAAAACAAAACATTCAAGATACGGAACCCTCGGTGCGTTACTTGATTCCTTTTCGTTTGTTACAGGCTAGTGTGCAGTTGATGCAGTTGTTTAAGCGGGTGGTTTATTCGAGATTTTGCCAGGAACATTACTCGGCTCAAGTAAATGTTCGAGATACTATGATATGCGCAAACGCCAATGGGCAAGCGGAGTTTTCAAGCTGCACGGTATTAACTTAACTGTAGTAATGTCGACATGATGTTAAATAGTTTGGCTGTCACTTAATTAGCACTTTAAGACACTTTACGCCAGATTATAATGTTTAACTAATAATGTTGAGATACGTCAAGTATATACTTGAAACGTTGCCTATATGTACTTTTACTTTTGATGGACAATTCAAAGGCAACCGAACATGACATGCACTAATAAATAAATATAACTTTCTTTTCAGGGTGATATAGGGAACCCATTGGTATGCAACGGTTACTTGAACGGTATTCTAATTCTAAGCAAAAACTGCACAGTTTCCGAACACCCTGAACTGTATACCCGGGTCTCCAGCTACAACCCATGGATAAGGAGTTTAACCGGTCTCCTTGATCCAAGTGCCCCAAGTGAAGCATCCACTTTCCAACCTGGAATGTCAGTGTTAGCAGTGATCGCTATTGCTCAAATTATGATTGCTAATGTATCTAACTAAAAGTTTAGTGTACTAAGATAAATTATTTCTTATGTTTTTGAATGTACCTAATAAATTTTTCAAATTGAACGTTGATGTTGGATTTAATATAATAAAACTAGCTGTTCCGCGCAACTTCGTCTGCGTCACATTTTCCCCTTTTTCGCAATAATTTTCATTGCTGCTCCGCTCCTGTACTATATCTACACTCTATACTATATCTACATCTATTGAATACTTACTCAACCCAGTCAACAGATACCGCCGTCTGTTAGAATCGTTTGGAGCTAACAGATAATTGTGACTTAATTTGCAATAATATAATATTGCGACTGTAAATTGAGTTGTAAGCTATCCTATCTTTCAAGTTGGATCAAACTGCACACGGTGTGCAAATTTGATTTAAATCGGTAAAATAGTTTAGGAGTCCATCCCGGACAAACAACGAGGCGCGTAATTTATATATAATTAAATAATTTATGATTAATACAATTTTATCACTCCTATCTTTCTTCTTATTTGTGAGTACTTACTTATTTTTAAGAACAAGTAGGTATCCAGTAACCTTATTTATGAGAAAATTGTTAACACAAATAAAATTCATGAACGCCTATTTAAGCTGGTGGCGTACCATGACGTCTTAAAACTTTATTGTTTTACTTCTTTTCCAGTGTGGGAAAGAGATGGCGCTTGACATCCTGTATAGCTCTTTCCCACACTGGAATAAGAGTAAAACAATACTCCTTATGACGTCACGGTAGGCCAGCTGATTAGATTACAACCAATCTATCTGTACCTAATCATCATCATCATCCACAGCCTGAATTTACCCACTGCTGGGTAAAGGCCTCTCTTTTGTTGTGCCAATAAATAAATAAAAATAAAAATTATGCCAATAACAACACGTATATTGTCTTATACTGTACACCTATATTTTTTAAGTGTTATAAAATCATAGAAATTTATATTGTGTTTTGGTCGCTTTTTTAAATATTTTTTGTAAATCAAAACAACTATGAATAAACAAGCTTATAATTTATTTGAAGAATAATATATTATATATTTATTCGTGAGATAAATTATAAGCTTGTTTAGTCATAATTATTTTTGCAGAGAATATTAGCATCGTAATTTAAAAACGTGCATCAAATGAACAAAACCATCTATCGTGCTTGGTGGTAAACATTTTGGATTTTTGGAGGCGTGGTCTCGCCTTTTCAGCAAAAATATTGTGTTCCTTATGTTTTTTTTTAGCTGTTTTTGAATATCGCTTACACTTGAAATAGTTTTAAAGGCTATTTTAATAACACATCTTAATAGGCACATCTTAATAAAAAATAAAAGGTGAACAAAAGGTGTCGAAAAACTACATTGATACGTAAACCGTGCTTGGGCACAAGCAAGTCTTCCCATTCGCATGGGAGGACTCGGCGTCAGCAAAATTTCTAGTATTAGTTTACCAGCTTTCATATCCTCGGTCCACGGCACTGAGAAATTAATCAGGAATATCCTGGCTTCCACACTGATTGATTTTGATGTGCCGTGCCTCTCCGAGGCCATCGATGCTTGGAAACTCGCTTGCCCGAATACTGAAGAACCCGACAATCCATTTTCCCAGAGACGGTGGGACGAGCCGCTCTGCAGAGTAGTTCAGGACAAATTACTTCACACAGCTGCTACTACTGCTGAGCGTGCGCGACTGCTTGCTGTGGCTGAATGGGAGTCGGGTCTTTGGCTTCACGCACTCCCGTCGTCGAGCATAGGCACTTTGTTCGACGACACGAACTTTTCCTTTTAACTTTCTCTTTTTAACATTTTATTCACCTCATACATACCTGCGTCAGATCCCCTCTATGGTTGGTGAATCATTTGGGTTAGGTTAGGTTAGAACCATGACCATTATTAGCGCATGAAGGCAAGCGAGTGTAGCACGCGTACCGATCGGCGAGTGCGAGATCCCCCCTATTGTGGGTGAACCATCTCGGTTAGGTTAGAACCATGACCATTAGCGCATTAAACATTAAACATTTTCTATAATGCACATTTGAACTAATATTCAGTTAGTATAATATTTAGTTAGTATAATATTCAAATACTTTTTTTGTTCTTTCATATTCACCTCATATAATATGTATACCTGTGTCAGATCCCTTCTATTGTTGGTGAATCATTTGGGTTAGATGAGGTTATAACAGTATGATGTTTTCTGATATTTACGTAAACTACGAATTTGGGCAGTAAATGTTATTAGAGCAAAAGAAGTTTTTATGAAATGTAATATTAGATCACATGAAATCAGGTTATTTGTTTTTATATCATATGAAAATTATATCATGTGAACTTTATTTCAAGTGATAATATATTATCTGTTATTATGGCATAAATTACACACCCGATTTGGTTATTTTGGATGTAAATACTGATTTGGATAGAACAAATACTCAATAAGTGCCCTAGTCATGAAAGTTATAAAACCCGAAATATTAAAAAAAATCACAAAAATTTAATGCAGTCATAAAAAATATAAAACAATTTTTATTAATAAATGCTATTTATGAATACCTAAATGATAATATTTTAAATTAATATGGTTCACTAAACAGTTTCTTTTCATAAAATTAAAGCCCTCTCCCAGTCTTCTACTTTGCTGTGCCCTTACAGGGTCCATATTTATGTACCTAGCTTTAAGCCCCTTGTAATGTCTTTACTAAAATATGGAATGCATAATAAATGAATATGATTCAACTGGATTAATGATTTTTCTTTGGGTTTTGCGAAAACTGTTTTAAATAATTTAAATGGAATAAAGACCTATAAAAACGCCTGGAAAAAGGTCTAACTTGTCTCAGTACTCAAGAGGTTGTCGTGTGAAGAAGCAATCTCACATGAATGAATCAATAGTTCTCTAGTGCACATTTTCAAGAAAAAAGTTGAGGAGCAGGACTAAACAATATTAAACAATAAATAATATTTATTCGTTCAAGACTTAAACCTATTTTACAAAAAAGTTTTACCCTTGAATTGAACTTGATTGAGGTTGATACAAAACATGTACAACTGGGCTTAAATTAGGAAGATTCCTGTGCTATAAGCACTTTCGTCAACACCGTGTTGGAGCAGCCATTTTACAAATTGTGGTGCGGTGCAAGGTAAGTATTGCAATTTTCATTTATTCAATGGTAAATCTCTGAGTGCATGCATGCATGCGGTGGGTATGTGTGTGTGTGTGTGAATAAATATATGTTTGTGTGTATATTTATGTGTGGTGTGTTTCTGTGTGTGTGTGTGGTTTGTTTCTCTGTGTGTGTGGTGTTTTTATGTTTCTTTTGCGTGTGGTCGTAGGTTTTTTTTTTTTTATGAATGGCATCTCGCAGTTCAACCTAGGAGGTTGTCGTCTGCTTAACCGGACTATCCTGTGGGTGCCTTAAGAGTAAGGCCTCCAGCCAGGGCATAAAAACTTACAAACTAGGCGACTATACGCTGAGGGCACCCCCTGTGGGGTACGAGCCTCGGCTCAGGGCGTCGCTGGGGGAGGACTGCATGGGGACAGGCTGGATTAGAGTGATATCATTATTTAGGGGCTGATTTAAAACTACTGGCACAGCATCGCGGGCTGGCTCGAGCGAGGGTCGGGGAGGGCATGGACCGGGACGTCGCGACGGACCTCGACGGCGAGGTCGGAAAGACGGCGGTTTGTGTCTGTACTTTTTAAGAGTGCTAGTCTCTTTGCTACTCTCCTGGAGGAGTGTGATAGCATCATCGGGAGTGACGAGGGTATGCCGAGGACGGCGTACTGTACTAATGCGCGAGGGTTCGTAACGGGCGGCCGCTGCGATCAGGGGATTACGGTGTTTACTGGCGTTATCGAAGAAACGCTTCGAAAGACGTTTCATAAACTGAAGGACGGTGGGCATTCTAAGGTCTACGTGTAGACGGTCGTTACATACATAAAAAGGGGCTCCCGTGACTCTACGTAAGAACCGGTTCTGCAAGGTTTGCATCCTAAGGATGTATTTAGGCTTGGTGTGAGCGTACACGACGCAAGCGTACGTCATAATGGGGCGGATCACCGCGGTATAAAGGCGCAACTTGCACTTGAGTGACAATTTGCTTTTTGCCGAGATCATGAAATGAAGCCTACCCATAGCAAAGGCAGCTCGGTCGCGAGCTGCTTTGATGTGCGCCGCGAAAGACAGGTGGTTGTCAAGTAAGACTCCTAAGTACTTGGCTTGCTTCTCCCAAGAAATAGGCTTACCATACATAGTGATCGGGCTGAGCGCGAGTGGCTTATTTTTACGCGGTTTAAAGAAAAGAACTGCCTGACTCTTGTCGGGGTTCACCTCGATTCTCCATTTCCGGAACCAAGCGCCTAGGACGTTGGCTGAGGTTTGGAGGGTGCTGTAAATAGCGTCGTGACTATAGCCAGTGTAATAGATGGCCGTGTCGTCCGCGAACAGGGCTAGCTGTGCCTTCTTGCTCTTGGGGATGTCACTGGTGAACAGCGTAAAGATAAGGGGAGAGAGCGGGGAGCCCTGAGGGACTCCGGCTCTAATGGGATGGGGGGAAGACAGTGCCTTCCCGATGCGATAGCGGAAGGTGCGATCCGACAAAAAGTCTCGTAAGATGAGCACGAGACGGTCCGGCACTCCCAGTTTGTACAGCTTATATAATAAGCCGTTGTGCCAGACTTTGTCGAATGCCTTTGCTATGTCGAAAAACAACACACCCGTCATCGCTCCACGCTGGAAGCCAGCGCTCAGGTGTTCTACGATGCGGTGGGCCTGTTGAATGCAAGAGTGTCCGGTCCTGAAGCCGAACTGTTCGTTGGGGATGAGACTCTTAGCCTCGGCGAAGTCTTTGAGTCGCTTATACATAAGTCTCTCGTAGATTTTACCGAGTGCATTCAGGAGACTGATAGGTCTGTAGCTCGAAGGCTCAGACTTGGGTTTGCCTGGCTTGGCGAAACCGATGACAGTGGCCTCTTTCCATATTTGGGGAAACGCGTTGTTGCTCAGGGCGCCATTGAAGATGGCCGCCATTAACACGACGAGCTGAGCGGGGAGGAGTTTGAACACCCTATTGGTGATTCCGTCGGAGCCGGGTGCTTTCCGCGGTTGAAGTTTGTTAATGATGTCTTGCACTTCGTCAGCTGTGACCGGAGGCAGAGGATCATCAGGGTCTTCTTCGGGGGGCAGGGCGGCTTTACGTTCGATGAATGCGTTCACCTCATCGAGATGTCGCTTGTCTACTGGTTGTAAGCTGGGGGAGCACTGGGACTCCAGGCTGTCGGCTAGGCATTCGGCCTTCTCAGAGTCGTCAAATGCGACGCTCTTATCGGGACGGGTGAGGGGAGGCATCGAAGCCTCTTCGGTGGAGCGCATCTTGCGTTGCAGCTGCCAGAAGGCTAGGTGTGTAGGCTCGAGTTCGCTTAGCGTTTTTTCCCATTGATTATTACGAAACTCACTGGTGCGATCCTTTACAGCACGCTGTAAATTACGCATGTGGGCTTTGTTTGCCTCGCAGGGAAAGCTGCTGTAGGCACGGATGGCCGCGTTCTTTTCGTTTATCAGTTCACGTATGTCAGCGGGTAGTATCCAGCGTTGATCGCTCATTGCTGGGACTTCCCGTGTCCACTGAAGGACTGCTTCAGTACGGATTGCACGTGTTCTGTAAACGAGTTGATGGCGGCCGTCGTGTCTGCGACTGAGACTATGTGGTCGGGGATGGCCTCCAGGTGAGGCGACGTGGTGGATTTCAGCTTTTCGCTGACTTTCCTCCAGTCGGTTATCACTTGGGTCGGCGGGGGCTGGCTGGGGTCAGAAGGACCCGAGCGAGGAACTAAGTGCATGAGCACTGGTCGATGATCTGAGTTAAGCTCATGTAAAGTCTCGATGGAATGCAACTTAAGGTTGACATTCTTGAGAAGCGCTATGTCGAGAACGTCCGAACGTTGGTCGGGGTCGTGGGGATAGTGGGTGTGCTCCATAGGAGCGATGGGATCGAAGTTGAGGGACTCGCCCAGGTTATACAAGTGACGTCCTCTGGCAGAGGTCGTCGTGCTGTTCCAGGCGGGGTGTTTGGCGTTGAGGTCGCCCGCTATGATAACGGAGTCGCTCAAGCCGAAGAGGACGGCAAGGTCTTTGGTGAACAGATTGTGCTCCTCGGACGTGCCGCCGGGAGGGATGTACGCAGAGGCGATAGTGATCGGTTGATGGCCGGTCATGCCTAGTCGACACACTGAGGTCTCGAGTAGAGACTCCATGGGAGGGGGATCTAAGGGGATGCAATGCAGTTCTTTTCTGTAATAGATTAGAGTCCCGCCCTTGTGGCAACGTGACCGATCGTTGCGAACTATGCGATAGTTGGCAATTCTCGGATCGCGGTGACTGGGCTTGAGGAAGGTCTCCTGTACGAGGAGGATATCAATTTGATGGTCGCGGAGGAAGGTGGCGATCTCATCACGCTGGCCTCTAATGCCATTGGCATTAAAGTACCCTAATTTTAGGGATCGGGGTTTGGTGCACGTTAATCTCGTATTATCCATTGGAGTTAGTCGAGGTTAAGGTTGCGGAGGAGGTCGCCTAACTTGAGTAGGGACTTGAGGATAATTTTAAGTTTATCGCCACCAGTGTTAGCCGCCCTGAGATCAGCCGCCATGCGGTCTGCTTCGGGGGTGACTAACTCTGCTAGCGATTCTAAAATTACGTTATGAGAGGGGTCCACGGCCGCGGGGCCGGGTGGCGTGGGACGAGCGGGCGCCGGTACGCTTGCCTGGGCCGCGGGAGTGGGGACAGGGGCATCTGATAGCCCGGGGATGGGGCTGGACTTTGCTTTACTGAGAGCCGGGAGGGCTTTCTGGTGGTTTAGCGTGGTCCAGGGAGAGGGCCTCTGAGGGCTGAGTCTCTCCGGCATCTGGGCAGAGGGTAGCCTCACCGATAAGCTTTCTCTTTGTTGGCGGGCGCTTGCACGCTTCACCAGGTTAGAGGAGGAGCCTTTGGGGGCTTTTGAGCAGCCGCGGTAGTTGGCCGTGTGGCCCGACTGGCCGCAAAGCACACAGTTCGGTGGCTCCGTGCAAAGCGTCTTGTCTTTGGGACGTGTCTAGGCGACCATGGCACGGCAGACTGCCCCGTCTGCCGTGCCATGGTCGCCTAGACACTTTACGCATCTGTGTGGCGCATGGCAGTTGGCTTGGCTGTGACCGTACATCTGACAGCGATGACACTGTCCGACTACGCTTGAGCGGTAGGGCTTCTCTATTGAGATGCCTGATAGGGAGCAAACCGACTTCACTTTGAAGATCGGGTGGTGACCTTCTACTGGGTCACAGATGACCAGTACCATATCGTAAAGGTCTCCGCCTCTCGCCTTATGAAGGCGGTGGACGGCTGCGACTGGGATGTCCTGGCCTAGGAGGTCATTGAGGATGTCCTCCGTGGGGATTTCCTTCGGGATCCGCCTGATCACCACGCGGGTGGGCTTCTCCTCTGGAAGAGAGTAGGTGTGGAAGGCTATGCGCCTTCCGATTAACTGACGGGTTAGTTCCCTGAAGTCGGTGGTTGTAGGGACCACCACTTTGATCCCCTGCTGTGTGCTTTTTGCGCTTGTATATTGAATGCGGCGCTCATTACACATTTTGGACACATCTGTCCATTTCCCTTTGTCCTGAATGAACAACGGGGGAGGGGGCTTCAGCTTCTTTGAAGAAGCGGCTGAAGAGTTAGCCTTAGGGCTTGTTGGCCTGCTGGTATGAGCAGCGGCGGACTTCGGTGTGGGGACCGGGGAGGTGGGACGGGACGCCTCGGGAGAGGGGATTAGAGGGAGTGCGACTAACTTTTTGGCCATGGCGGCCTGCGAGTTTTTGCCCTTCTTCCTCTTGCCCTTTCCGACGACTTGGTAGTCGTCTTCTGAGGACGAGGAAGCAGAGCAGGAATCTATAACCGATTCCGAGTCGGAGATTGGTACGGTTGTGTCCATTTTCTCCGAAATGGGAACAATAGACGCAGGTGCGGACTGATCCATTGTTTGCGAAACAATGGGTTCGGGATTAAACAAATATAAAAACATGCATTTAATCTTTACACAGTGCAACAATTAATAATATTTTAATAATATTTTATTTTATTGACATAAAAACATTGTACACAGTACGTAGGATTCCCTGACTCCTGCGATAGTTAAAACTGTGTTGCAGGAGCCAGTGTCCTCCCCTAATAAAATGTTACATTTTATGACAAAATAACAAGCAATCAAACGAAAACATATAATAAAAGAAATACAAAATACAAAAAATAAAATAGAATAAAAACAGAAACATTTGCAAAAAATAAAAAAAAACATTTGAGGAACGCTAGTGTTTGTTTATGTGAATGTGTGCGTTAGTGTATGTGTGCGTGAGTATATGTGTGTGTGTGTGTGTGTATGATGTATGTGTGAGAGCTAGTATGAATGTGAGTACAGTGGGTGTGAGTGTGTGTGTGCTCAGGCTTGGATGATTTGTAAGGAAGAGTGACTCACCCATGACAGCAATATATAATATTAGACCCTCCGAACCTCCGAATCGATAGATAGGTAGATATACTTTACTTTAGTGAGAAAAAAAAAAAGAAGAAATAAGGTACGTTAAGTCACCACTGTTTGGAGGTTCTCAACCGCTTCGTAGTCTAGCGACTTCAACCAGCTGAAGATAACTTCCTTAAAACTATTGTTGCTCAACTTTCGTACAGAATTAGTTTTATTGAATTTGTTGTAAACGTATGGGGCAATAAAGTTAAAGTGCCTTTGGCCAAATGCAGTTCTTTGCGGAGGAACCGGGCAACGTTCAACTCGCTTGGTTAACACGGGTAAGTATGGTACATGCTTTTTATGGTATCTCCGTAGGATTTCATAGAAAAAAAGTTTTCTTATAGTAAGCACACCGGCCTTTTCGTAAACATCACTCGTCGGGTGCCGGAATGTTAAACGCAATAGCACTTTTAACACTGCACGCTGTGCCCTTTCAGCTTCTATAAGAATCGTTTTGTTGGAACCACCCCAAGCGCATATGCAATACCTAATTAGGCATTCACACAATGCTTGATACGTGCGAAGTAGGAGCTTCTTTTCGGCAAGAGTGCGTAGTTTTTTGAATATATAAATCATTTTTCTGATTCGAGCTGCCGTGGCCACCACGTGAGCTTTCCAAGTAAGTCTTTCATCAATTATGACACCTAAATATTTAATAGAACCCACTCTGCAAAGTGCTGAACAATTACAACTATGCCGACACAAAGTTCGGTTGCAGGGGTATGTATGTATCCTAAGACTTAGCTCAGATGCAGATTTATTTACTGCCGTCTTACTGAAACAGATGTATTTGGTTTTAGTTGTGTTCAAAGATAGAAGGCTATCCTCCAGCCAAGTGGTAACCCTTGCAAGGCCCTCTTCAGCTTTCTCAAAAGTTGTTTTCCAATTATTTCCATGAAAGACCAAGACCGTATCATCAGCGAACATTAGTAGGTCATGGTTGGAGAGAGCAGCCATATCACCAAGTTCGTTGACATATATGAGAAATAAGGTGGGGCCTAACGTACTGCCTTGCGGGACGCCATAATTACAACCAGACTTGTTACTCTCAGTCCCAGCCACTCTTACAGACTGTGATCTGCCCGACAAATAGCCCTTGAACCATTCCAGAGCCAAACCTCTTATACCAACGTTCTCCAACCGAGTTAGAAGTATAGGGACAGACACTGTGTCAAAAGCTTTTTGGAGATCCAAAAAGATGCCTAAGCACCTATCACCCATGTCTAGGTACGATGTCAGTTTTGAGGTGAGAGCTAGGACTGCATCTTCAGTCGACTTTTTGGATCTAAATCCAAATTGGTTGTTATTTAGTAAGTTATTTTTTTCTAGGTAGTTCATAACTCTCTTATTTACGATTTTTTCTAGTATTTTGGATAACGTTGATAAAAGAGAAATTGGACGGTAGTTTGATGGTTCAGTTTTATCTCCAGATTTAAATATCGGGCACACCACCGCCCGCTTGAATATGTCCGGGAATATACCTGTTTCCAGACTGAGGTTACATAAGAAAGTTATGGGTAAAGCAAGTGAAGTGACATTTTGTTTCAGTATCTCTGCAGTAATTTTATCCCAGCCTGGTGCACTGTGCGATTTCAGTCCTAAAACAATGCCTCTAATTTCGCACGGGTCCGTTGGTATTAAAGATATAGAATCTAGAGGCGCTTTCTCAGTTTTAACACGCCGTGCTAAGTCATACTCGCAAGCGTTCGTTTTGTTTAACAATTCGTTAGCCAAGGTACCACCAACTGAAGTAAAGTAACTATTCACCTTGTTGAGAGATTTTGTTGGAGTGTCATCGATATGTAGTAGTTCTTCCGATGGTTCATTATTGCGTTTCATCTCACAAACTTCCTTTAAAATTTTCCAAGTTTCTTTGGCATTACCGTCACTTTTTTGTAGTTTCTCCCGATAATATTTATTTTTTAGAGATTTTACAATAGAATTACAACAGTTCCTATATCTTAAATATTTTTGTTGTTTTTGCGAATCATTTGGTGACTTAGCAGCTCCTTTGTGAAGGTTATCTCTTTTCCTAATACACTTAACCACCCCTTTCGTAATCCAGGGTTTGATTGGCCTGTGCCGGTTTGGAATTTTTACAATCTTAGTGTTGAGGATTATAATGTTACTTAATTTAGTCATTATAATCTCCGCGACAATATTAGCATCAGTGTTATTGTAAATGTCAGTCCATGATGAGTTATTAATCTCTGCCGTTATATTATTATAGTCGAATTTAATTTTATTAAATTCCATATTCTTTTTCATAATTTTAGGTTTATTAACGTGAAGCAAAATAGGTGAATGGTCCGTTATTTGTTGTTCAAATACAACGGTTTTCCAATCTGAGTTGCATCTTACCATGAAGTGATCAATACATGTATTAATTCGAGTAGGTTTAGTAATGCCTTGCATAAGTCCATAGAGGGACATTAAATTTAAATATTCCTGTGCGGACCTAGATAAGTTTTCAGGCATACAATCAATATTAATGTCTCCGGTAATGATTATATTTTTTGTACGTATGTTGGACAAAATTTTGTTGATCGACTCCATGTAGGTACTTGCATTTCTAAAACACGGTGGGCGGTAAGTGCAGACTATTGTAAAATCCGGTTCAATAGTAACTGTGAGACAATTCCCTTCTGAAAACTCGGGCTCATTAACGCTGACCTCAAGTGTTTTGCGTACGTATACGACCACGCCGTCGTTTTGATTTATACTAATTTTTGTCCAAAATTTATGATAGTCCTGTAAATCAGGGGGCAGATTGCTTTCATTAGTCCAACACTCCGTCAATACAATAATATCAATACAAAAATTTAAAACAGAAATAAAGGCTAAGAAGTGATCGAGATTACAGTTTATACTTCTAATATTTAAACAAATAATCGTTAGCGAAGCGGTGTTTACATCATAGTTGATCATTTGAGAACAGCTGCTCGTGTTGGTTACGGATAGACACTCGACTTGTCCAGATGTATCAATCTCCGCCGCGATACAATTGCTGCTACGATCGAATTGTTAATATAATTTTCTTTGACCCCATGAAAGACATAACATTATACGCATTAAAGCGCATAACCAACCGAAATACTGTTTCATTTCTGTTCAACGATAACATACATGTATGTAAAATAAGAGGGCAAAAATATGAGTAATCTCGGCAAACACTTTCCATTGAAATATTTAATTGCGAAGTAAACAGTTTAAAACATCTGTTAACGTTAGAAACTAGTTTAGCAGAAGTAACATCGTTGATATATAATTGTATATGACAATAACAAACCGGTAATTGGTATCTATGAAGGCGCCAATCGTGACGTATGATAGGTAACTTGCCATTACCCCAAGATTCGTCGAGCGCTAAAGTAATTAAACGCACTCTGATATATGCAGGTATGAATATGTTGTAGTGGAATAGTTCGTATCGTACATATTGGGGAAAATATTGCATAGAAACAAAATTATGTGAGTGGTATTCGTGTGTATGATTATGTTGTAGTTTGAGTGTAATGATGTTTTGTGTTTGTTTATGAATGTAACGTGTGCGATGTAGATCACAACAACAGTTTAGATAAAAATAATAAAAGTATAACAAACAAAAGAAACTAATGAAGCTCAAAAATATAATATTGGTACTTAGTGAGCATGATATACTATCAATGATTATGGTTCGACTTTGTTGTTTAAAACGTGAGATTAGTCAGGTCATTACTTGCTTTTTAAGGTCTTCGAAGTCCGATTCATGAAATATCCTTTTTGCAGGATCTCCTTCTTTCTTCTTAATAAAGATTTTACCTTGGGCAGTCCAGCTGTAGGCATAACCATTTGCTTTAGCAAACTCACGTGCGTGGTAGAATAGTTTTTTCGTCCTCATTGTTAGGCTTTCAGATATGTAGATTGGTGATGTGCCGTCCATGTTGATGTGGGAGGTATTTAATTTGTTGTCCTTGTTCACTCTGTTGTATTTCTTAATGGATGTAAGCAGACCTTCCTTCTTTATAATACAAGTGAACTCGGCGGTAATTGGTCCACTTTGTTGAGGATTCTTGTTGCTCATCCTGTACACGTCCCTCACCTCGTGTGTTTCTATTTGGGTATTCGTTGTCACACCAATACATTTGATAATATTTATGAGAT
Organism: Cerastis rubricosa; assembly: GCA_949152445.1. Taxonomy (NCBI): domain Eukaryota; kingdom Metazoa; phylum Arthropoda; class Insecta; order Lepidoptera; family Noctuidae; genus Cerastis; species Cerastis rubricosa. The sequence continues at coordinate 9,204,206 of OX424532.1, forward strand.
CTTCTTTGGTTTCCCCTGGTTTTTTAGGAACGTTTCTTATTTCCAAGCAGGAGGACTTTGCACCTCTTTCAAGACTCTCAACTCTTTCTTCCAGCAGGTTTATGTACTCTAAGTCACTTTTCCTTGTCTTTTCTAGATGAGCGACCTTAACCATCAAGTCGTCATAAAAGGTGCTCATTTTTTCCACAGAGTTCTGTAGTTCTGCATTTTGGGATTTTATTGCGTCCAAGTTACTTTGCAGTAAGGTAAATTTCTCATCTTGATCCTGCCTCAGTAAAGCGAGTGAAGACATGATGTCGTCTCGGATTGCATTGAATTCTGAAATTTGCTGATGGTCGTGTTTTCGCTTATTTATATTACGAAGCGTTACACGGTTCATGTCCAGCTCCGACTTCGGCGTTGAAAGGTCGGGCTCGGAGAAGTGGTGAGCTATGGGTGTTTTATTTGGTGAAATTTTCGGTGGAGTGCGGTTTAAGGTGTATGCCATTTTAATAAAGTAGCTCAGTTATCGCAAATACTTGTTTTGCTGCGCGTTATTAACGCACCGCCCGATGATGACGCCTTCGTGAATCTTCGTTTCCCGAACAACAGCCGAGTGACAGCCGATTGACGAATAGCACTCGTCCTTACGTACGCAAGACGGACTTTGGCCTCGTTACGCCGCTCGTTGAAGACGCTGACAAAAAGATGGCACGTTGTTTCACAGGACGCAATATTAGAAACTGTCATTACTTGGCGAACACTTTATATAGTCCAACAAGGTAGATTCGTGCACTAGATAGGTCACGCACTTGACTTCACGACCGAGGATATTTAATGTTTGTAGACTCGCTTTATAACTGTTTAGCGAATTATTATGTACGAGCACTGTATGTTAACGTGTTGACGCGTTAGGGCCCGCGGGGGGAATGATTAGCCGGAATCGCGGCGGCGACGGCTGGCGGTGAGCTTTTGCCCATGTTCCCAGAAACGGGAACAATGGACGCAGGTGCGGGCTGGACCTTTGTTTGTGAAACAATGGGTTTCACAACTTTGGGTCTTGGAGTAGCCTTAATCGCGGCGGCAACGGCTGGCGGTAAGCCTCTGTCGGCAGGCGGCGGCGACAAAGGGCTGTCGAGCGCGTCACTGAAGTCAGTGACGGTATCGCTGGTTTGCTGAATGGCAGCAATTTCCGACCCATATTTTTCAAAATTTGGGTCGGTCGTGAAGACGCGGAAGAAAAAACTCAACAGCGCTTTTTCCTTCTCGTCTAAGGACGACATTTTGTTGGTTAAAATTTAGCAAACATTGAGTGAAGCTCCGCGCCTAACAGCCTAACAACCTAACTCCCCGGGTGGGTGGGCCCGGGGGTGTGTGGCCTCTCTGTCGGGTGTGCAATGACAGGGAGGTGAGTACCTACTGGTGTGCCCTAAGCTTGTGAACCTGACGCCAGTCTTATTGTGCGACAGGGCCCTACGCCCCAAGGGGCCTCTAGTGCGAAGGGGTAGACACTCCCAACCGACACTAGGTGACTGCTGTGAACGAAGTCAGATTTGACTAGTGTTTCTAGACCAGGCTTGACTAGGGTAGCCCCCAAGGCCAAGATTCTGGCTCCCGAAGCCAATGGAGTGCCGGGCCCTGAAGGGGTTTGGCGGGTAGGATTGGGTCACCACCCTCTTGGTTTCGTTGGCACCGTAAGGTTTCCACCAAGAACCTCGAAACTGAGGACTTTTCCCTGACGGGGCAAAGGAAGTTAAGTCGGAATAATATCCGAAGAAAAATGAGCAAGTGCTGTCTTAATAAAAAGACAGCAATTGTTCGGGGGTGTAGTCGAGAGACTACTGATGACGTCACGACACTGGGAAGTGACGAACCGATGACGCACACTGATAGCGAGCGGAAATGCGAGCAGGTAGCGGCACGTCCGTTCGCGACGGCGGTCAGGCGGCGAGTGATTTTTTTGTTTTTTGTGTGGTCGTAGGCGTGAGCGGCTTTATTTTATACTTTTTACTATATTTTCAGTATCTTTATAATTTTGAGAGACAAGGAAGTTGTCTATGGTAAGTTTTAGTGTTTTTATAGGTAAGTTATGTAACTGTATTTTTTTATTCGTTCAAGACTTAAACCTATTTTACAAAAAAGTTTTACCCTTGAATTGAACTTGATTGAGGTTGATACAAAACATGTACAACTGGGCTTAAACTAGGAAGATTCCTGTGCTATAAGCACTTTCGTCAACACCGTGTTGGAGCAGCCATTTTACAAATTGTGGTGCGGTGCAAGGTAAGTATTGCAATTTTCATTTATTCAATGGTAAATCTCTGAGTGCATGCATGCATGCGTGGGTATGTGTGTGTGTGTGTGTGAATAAATATATGTTTGTGTGTATATTTATGTGTGGTGTGTTTCTGTGTGTGTGTGTGGTTTGTTTCTCTGTGTGTGTGGTGTTTTTATATGTTTCTTTTGCGTGTGGTCGTAGGCGTGAGCGGCTTTATTTTATACTTTTTACTATATTTTCAGTATCTTTATAATTTTGAGAGACAAGGAAGTTGTCTATGGTAAGTTTTAGTGTTTTTATAGGTAAGTTATGTAACTGTATTTTTTTACAAATTTTATTTCAAAGGTGTCCCATGTAGGTGTCCCATGTAGCACGGTTGTCTCCTGAAGAAGTCAGTTTTACACGGTTTCAGGTCAAAAACCGGGTGTTTCCTACGTTTGTTTTTCAGTTTTTCCGGATTGTAAGTTGAGCCTTTGTGGGGTTATAACCAGAACCCTCCTGATATCATCATCATCATCATCATTTCAGCCGAAAGACGTCCACTGCTGGACATAGGCCTCCCCCAAGTGTCGCCACATTGATCGGTCCCGTGCGACTCGCATCCAGCGGATCCCCGCAACCTTCACCAGGTCATCGGTCCACCTAGTGGGAGGCCTTCCAACGCATCGTCTCCCGGTTCGCGGTCGCCATTCCAGAACTTTTCGGTCCCATCGGCCATCTGTTCTGCGAGCAATGTGCCCTGCCCACTGCCACTTAAGTTTGGCAATTCTTCGGGCTACGTCGGTAACCTTGGTTCTCTTGCGGATGTCCTCATTTCTGATTTGATCACGCAAGGAAACTCCGAGCATAGCTCTCTCCATTGCTCTTTGGGTGACTTTGAGCCTTCTGATGAGGCCCATTGTGAGCGGCCACGTTTCGGTCCCGTATGTAATCACTGGTAACACACACTGGTCATAAACTTTCGTCTTGAGACACTGCGGTAAGTTGGACGAGAAGATACCACGCAGCTTCCCGAACGCTGCCCAGCCGAGTCGGATTCGACGATTGACCTCTTTCTCGAAGTTAGACCTACCCAACTGGACCGTTTGTCCCAGGTAAACATAATCGTCTACAACTTCGATAGTAGAGTCTCCGATCTTGATAGGAGTGGGTGTTTCATGGGCATTCAACATGACCTTGGTTTTGTCCATGTTCATTTTAAGACCCACTCTTTCGGAAGCTCTACTGAGGTCATCGAGCATTGTACTAAGGTTCTCCATGGTCTCAGCCATGACCACTATATCGTCGGCAAATCGAAGGTGAGAGATGTACTCGCCATTGATGTTGATGCCTAGCCCTCTCCAGTCCAGAACCTTGAAGATATCTTCCAGTGCAGCGGTGAACAGTTTCGGAGATATGACGTCTCCCTGTCTCACACCTCGCTGCAGAAGGATAGGTTCCGAGGTCTGGTCCTGAAGTCGGACTGACATGGTGGCGTTTTTGTACAAACACTTCAACACCTCGATGTACCGATAATCAATTTGGCACCGTTGGAGAGACTGCAGTACAGCCCAAGTCTCGATCGAATCGAAGGCTTTCTCGTAATCCACAAACGCTAAACAGAGAGGCAGGTTGTACTCTTCGGTCTTCTGTATAACCTGTCGCAGCGTATGTATGTGGTCTATGGTGCTAAAGCGTTTTCGGAATCCGGCCTGTTCGGGAGGCTGAAAATCGTCAAACCTGCGCGCGAGACGATTCATGATGACTCTTGAAAACAACTTGTAGACATGGCTTAGAAGTTAGATGGGCCTATAGTTCTTCAACCGGGCATTGTCGCCCTTTTTGAAGAAGAGTACCACCACACCCCTGCACCATGCCTGAGGCGTTTTGTCCTCGAGTATGACGGAATCAAACAGCTTCTGAAGGGCCTTAAGTACCGGTTTTCCACCCGCCTTCAGAAGTTCGGCCGTAATTCCATCATCACCCGGTGCCTTGTTGTTTTTAAGCTGTTTCAGAGCCATCCTAATCTCGTACAGGCTGATGTCCGGGATGTCTTCGGTGTAGTGTCGGGTCTGTCTAGCTCTTGGGTCATTCGCTAGATTTACAACGGGTTTCCTGGTTGACGTGTACAACTGCCCATAAAAACCTTTATTCCGCTCAATGGCGTCTTTAATACGCTCGGTATTAAAGCGGCGGAGGTCGCTCTTCAAGGATTTAGAGATCTGTCTATTGAGCTGCCGGTATTTCCACGCGTCTTCTGAAGACTGCAGGATTATCTCACGCCGTTCCTTCATGAGCTTGAGAGTATGATCAGAGAGTTTTTTGTTCTTCTGTGTACGACGCGTCTTGAAGAACTTAGACCCTGTCGTATGGACAGTTTCCACGAATCCATCGTTGCATTCGTCCACTGAGCTTCCTAGGCACTCGAAACGATTCTGGAGTTCAAGCTGAAAGCTCTCGGGGTTTTGGATCTGGATCTGTGCTGGTCGGAGCGTAGACTTCATCAGTCGAGACCTTTCAAGCTTAATATTGATGTTCAATGTGCCTCTTACCATGCGGTGATCGCTCCCTGTTTTCACCGAATTGATCACAGAGACATCATTGAACATTTGCTTCTTGGTTGACATGATGAAGTCAATCTCATTTTTAGTTGCACCATCGGGGCTCTGCCAGGTCCACTTCCTGTGCTCACGCCACCCTGGTCGACACACTCTCGATCTTCACTACGTTATTCACAAGGGACTTGTGGACGATAAACCCAACACCACCCTGGGACTGCCGGTCACCCTCTCGGAAATAGAGTAGGTTGCCGGATTTCAGGATCATCGTGTCCTCCCCCTCTCTTCGGACTTCAGATAATCCTACAATACTCCATCGCAACCTGCTCAATTCCTCCTCGAGTTCCGTTATCTTCTCGTCGGTCCGGAGTGTTCGCGTGTTATATGTTGCCAGGTCAAGTCGTCGGTATAGGCAGCCGGATCCCTTCCGGAGATTCTTCGCACCTCTTGCCACGCCGTAACCTCGACCGCTACCATAGTCGAGGGTAGACGGGCTGCCGGGTACTAGGGGCCATTTCTTTTTTGCGCTCATAAGGGGGGTTTTGCCATAATCGCCACACTTGGCAGACGGGTTGGCGATCGCAGTACGGTTGTTGCAAAAAGCACAGAGAACGCTGCTGCCCATTCTCTGGCAAGTCCCTTAGTCGCCTCTTACGACACCCACGGGAAGATATCGGATGGTGCTATTCTTAACGTCCGACACCATACAGAACCTCCTGATATAAAGTTGTCAAACTGTTAAAACCGCAAAATCTTTATATAGCTACTCCGTCGGATACCGAAAGTGTTTTTTGTGTATTACTTTGAGAACTGCACGCTGGGCTCTTTGTAGATTTAGTATATGAGTTTTTAATTATTTAGTTAAATTAGTATAATATGAGACTGCAACAACTATCGACGGATAAAGGTCATGTCACTTAGTTTGAAAAAAAAAGGACACGGTAATAGAACCCAACCTCACAGTTACCAACTGTACGTTTGGTCTGCTTTTCATAATGACACTTTTTTAAATGCCAACTTTCTCCCCTGGTACCACTCCCTTAAAAAGGTAATGCACCGTTTTTGAGAAAAAAACAATTATTTTAACCTAACCTCAAAATTTTTTATATTCGCCTAAAAAGCATAGTCGATGTAGCCTCGTTTCGCGGGGCTCCTATTTCTATTTTTAGGTTGTTATAAAAACGATATGTTTAACAAATGATAAATGTTCCAAACGTTTTGTGGCATTATAATAATCAGCTTAAAAATGATTCTACCAAATGAAACGTCGTCTTACAAAAATTTGCTAATCGTTAGTTGTCAAAGTGAAACATCGGCGAAACGTTGGTTGGCAAGTGATAATCTGCCAAATAATTTTAGGCGAAAAGGCAGGACACCAGTCTGTTTGGGTTTATGTCAGGTCGAAGACCAATGTATGCCCCTTTTGCACTCCGCCAATTTTGTGAGAAGTGCAGACAGACGTGGACACAAGAACTCACATCATAATATGGTGTTCATTGATCTAGATCATCTTACTTAATATTACGAAACTACTTGCTTGTTTACTACGAACTTTAATCTAATTATGTTCGTCATTTGGATTATCTTTCAATGATTATTTTGGTGATACGGTTTATGTAATGGTTTTTCAAAGACCGAACTCAATAAAAGTGTAATAATTACTAGTAGGAAAGATTTTAATGCATAGCTATCAATATGTATCAGCCTGCAGTGCTAGTATGTACTGTTTGAACTTATTTATTTTAAAATAAGCGGATAATGATTTGTGAGATAAACTATAAGCTTGTTTAGTCATAATTATTTTTATTTACAGTAAACATTATAAAAATCGACAAAAACACAATATAAATTTCTATAATTTTATTACACTCAAAAGTATAGGTGTACAGTATAAGACAATCATATACGTGTTGTAATTGGCACAAGAAAAGAGAATCCTTTACCCAGCAGTGGGTAAATTCAAGCTGTGGATGATGATGATGTAGGTACAGATAGATTGTGTGACTGTCTGTCACGTGCTCCTAAGTATTTAGCAAATATCTTAGACTTGATTCCTATTTCAAAATCATCACACGGCATCGGCCACTTACAAACACATTAGACCTTTAGTTTATGGTTTGACAGCCTGACAAGTCACCGTAATTAATAACGAAACGTCCTTTCTTATTTTAATTGTAAAAACTATATTGCACCACTTGGAAAGCCATAAATTCCCTACTTAATGGGAACCGGGCTCGTTACAAGAGTCAGCCGATAGGCCTAAAGAAATATTTCTATGAATTGCTAAGAAACGCTAAAAATATCCAATTTCTAAGTGTAGTTCACAATACTTGCGCCACATCTGGAGAACATATTATGGGTTTCACCCGGAAGGACCCACAAAACAATAGATACATCGCAAAAAGCGACAATACTCCGCTCGTGGGGTTTTTGAGAAAGGCTGGGGATGAAGCAAGGGAGTTTTGACTCGTGACAGTTGGTTGGAGATCACGGAAGAGTTCGGACGTATTAGGTTTAAGACCTTAAAGTGTTAGGACGTCCTAGGTTAGGCTCGTGAAGTTAGCGTAGTCTTGGTACCAAGATGTTGTCCGAGTAGTGTCCGAGTAGGCTATTGTAAGAGAGTGATTCGTATTTTATAAGTTAAATATAAGTAGTAGACCTAAGTCTAGTTATAGTGAGTGTCAAGGCGTCGAAGGAGATGAGCTGCGGCGAAGGCGAAACTGGTAATGTGTGCAGTATTCTGTAAGAGAGCTGTAGGCTCCTTAAATTAACACGTGGTAAGTGTAACTATAATTAACTCTTAGCTGATAGTAGCAGTCTGGTGATAGTACAGAGGAGCTATTAATAATCATTTATTTCAGCATGACGGAGCAGCTTCATTCTATGTATAATGTATACTATTATCTCATGTGTTATGTAACCACCTCCTAATCCGTACCTTGGCAAATATCCGTCAGTTGCGTTTGGTTATAGGGAGACGGGGAAGGCCTTCTGCTACACTCTACATTCACCATACGACATGTACACTGTACACTAACACACCTGACTATTGACGAATATTGACTCTTATGTGACGCACCACAAATGGAAGGCAGAACCGTAATATTCGCATTTGCATTAGAACAAACTATATTGTTCCGTGGTGAAGGCAGCACCGCGATATTCACGGTTTGAATAAAACACATGATGTTGTTTAGTAATATATTACCGACCTGTACTTGTAGTACACAACCAAACGCTGCTGATGAATACTGCTTCCTATAAAGGTCTAGCTCAGAAACATTGCTTAGTGATTGAAATCGCACATAACCAGGGAGTGGGGGTAGGCTCCACTAAGTATTACTAACTGGATTGATAGCTTCGTTCTGAGGAACGCTAGGGACTGTGTCTCGTTAAAACTAACCACAGCCACTGGTAGGCTATTCTGAATCGACACTATTTAGCGAGACACGCAATCACGACATGGGGGAGATTAAGGATATGTGAAGTGACGATGGAATTACCACTTCGGCGTTCATCAATAACTAATGCAATATGTTCTGCTACAGACTGAGCCTACGGTGTTCTTGTGCAAGTTTTGAATTATTATAGTAATTGGGATTGTCTGCCGTAAGGGAGTTATTAACGTGAGTACGCGAGTAGATGGCAATACTGAAAACTTGTCTTCCTCAATGGCAGCTGGCCTCACAACCCACTGCCTTAGGATTGAGGACGACACGTAAATAGTGCCTAGGGAGCGTGGTCTGTTAGAGTTCACAGCAAAGTCCTTAGTAGGACTATGCACTTAGGTCTAACAGTACACGTACGCCGGGCAAACGTTGTAAAATGGCTCCATGTTGTGACATGGAACTGTTTGCGTCTGCGAAGCGGCATCTAGTACATTGGAAACAAATAAAGTAACGTAGAGAACGATTATACAACTTCTTAAGCACAAGCACAACGTTCCTTATATCACCTTTGTCCTACACATTCTATATTTGCGACCTCTTGTCTTATTAGCTTTATACTTTACTGTTGTATTGTTTGATATGATTTGATATTCTTTATGTATAACTGTGAATTCCCAATATTAACTTCACCTTGTATCCCCTCCCTGTCCCCTAGCTTTCAAAGTCGGGACAGGGCTGCCCTAAATTGGGAATTCAGTCCTCTTTGTCGGTGGGAAGGCGACCAGTCTGGGACGAACCTTACAGGGCCGTGCGGAAATGGCGGGGCCCGGCCCTTTCCCCTTCGGGGGAAACCGACCTTAGTCTTAAGAATTAATATGATTTAGGAAAAACGAAAATTTTATCAGCCTAGGGTAATTTAGGAACAGTCACAATTGGTTGTAATCTAATCAGCTTATTTCTAAATGAATTCATGAATTTTATTCTATTTTTTAGATAAGGTTTCTAGATACCTACTTGTTCTTAAAAATAAGTAAGTAATTACAACCAAGGACAAATATGGGAGTGATAACATTTTATTAATCATAAATTATTTTATTATATAAAAACAAAACATCTATGTACAATTTGAAATTGAGTACATTTAAAAACATTTATTTTCTCTTAGTACAATAAACTTTTAGTTAGCTGATTATAATTTGAGCAATAGGGATCACTGCTAACACTGACATTCCAGGTTGGAAAGTGGATGCTTCACTTGGGGCACTTGGATCAGGGATACCGGTTAAACTCCTTATCCATGGGTTGTAGCTGTAGACCCGGGTATACAGTTCAGGGTGTTCAGAAACTGTGCAGTTTTTGCTTAGAATTAGAATACCGTTCAAGTAACCGTTGCATACCAATGGGTTCCCTATGTCGCCCTGAAAATAAAGTTAAATTTATTTTATTAATGCATGTTATGTTAAGTGGCCTTGATCGGGTCCACCAAAGTATAAGTAAGTACATATCGGGCAACTTATCATTTAGATACTTGGACGTAACTCAACATTACTAGTTAAACATTATAGTCCGGCGTTAGGTCTCTTAACATTATTATAGTTAAGTTATTACCGTGCATCCTGAAAACTCCGCCCACCCATTGGCTCTTGCGCATATCATAGTATCTCGAACATGTACTTGAGACGAGTAATGTTGCTGGCAAAAACCTGAACCAACCACCCGCTTATTTAACTGCATCAACTGCACACTAGCCTGTAACAAATGAAAAGTAATTAAGTAACGCAGCGAGGGTTCCGTACCTTGAATGTTTTGGTTAAAGTTATGTTTTTTCGCTAAGCTAAGAGACACACAGTGCAATAAATAGAAGTTTGCTGTTATACGGACAAATGAACATCTCCATAAAAGTGATGATAATGTTGGACCTTAATCTTGTATGTATTTCTGCGCAGCCCTAGGAATACCCATATGTTTAGAACACAAAAAAACTTACAGTAGCTGAATCGTTTTGAGCTCCCCAGCCGGCAACATTACAAGGAGCTGAATCGATTATGTCAGCGTATCTGATAGGCAGAAGAACTTGTGTACTTGTGACATAAGTGAAAGGTTGGACGAGCTGAAAAAGAAGAAGGGTATCTTACTTTACTCATACTTGATTCGTCACTTGCTTTCGCCCATCGCTTCGCACGCGATATGGTCGAAAACTATCGCATAGAAAATATATTAAACTAGCTGTCCGGCGCAATTTCGTTTGTGCACATTTTCCCCGTTTTCGCAACATTTTTCATTGCTGCTCCACTCGTAGTGGTCGTAGCGTGATGATATATAGCCTATAGCCTTCCTCGATAAATGGGCTATATACCACTGAAAGAATTTTTCAAATCGGACCAGTAGTTTCGGAGCCTATTCAATGCAAACAAACAAACAATCAAATCTTTCCTCTATATAATATTAGTTTAGAAATAGCCTATGATACTCGGGAACAATGTAGCTTCCCATTAGTAAATAAGATTTTATATAATCGGATCAGTTGTTCCGAAGATTACCTGGAAGTAGGAACATCTAATCAATTCTTTATAATTTTATTAGATTGATTTATTTTGCTAACTTAATAAATGCGAAAGTAACTCTGTTTTGAAATATTTTCACGCCTTAATCGCTTAGTAAGCAACTTTCTGCAAATTTATTAAAAAAAAAAAAAAAACAAAATACTCAGAGAGAGTCAGGCAACAGTCAGTTATAAATTAATATTACTCACAAAGATCACAGCGATATCATTCACATATGGGGTACGCGTAACATACTGGGGATGCACGGTGATATTTGTTATTCGCCGAGAGGTGTAGTGAGTAGTGTCGGCTGTAAGACTCGCTGCACCAGAAAATACCCTGTATTCAGCTGGGTTGATTGGTACGTATACCCTGCGAAATAATTTTAATATTAAGAAACAAAAAGACATCTCAGTCATGAGACGAGAAATAGTAACCACTAATGCACGCAATGCATCCATTAAAAATTTAAAAACCCCCGACAGAAAAGAACCTTTAAAAAACCAAAAATAAATTAATCCAAGCGTCGTAGCGTCCGGGGCCGGCTTTGTTTTGTGCTTTTGTTCTGGTCTACTTAGCGGTCCCCCGGCGTTACGACGCTTGGATTAATTTATTTTTGGTTTTATAGAGGTTATTTTCTGTCGGGGGTTTTTAAAGTTTTTAATCCAACTTTTTTTAACGCTTTCAGATCAGCACGTGATCAGCAGGCGAAAAATGTCACTTTGACAATGACATTTGATTGACGTGTATAACGATACACGTCAATCAAATGTCAACGTCATAACTGCTTTAGTAAACAAAACAACTGGAATTTCGAAAATCTCGGGTTTTGGTTTGGTTTGGTTGAACAAAACAACAAGTTCAATCCAAACTCAATGCAAAGAAAGACTCAAAGACGGCACTTCTTAAACCTGTCAAAGTCGTCAAACGTCAAACAACTGTCATGGCTGCCCTAAAAATAGGGTTATCGTAGTAAAAAACTTTTCAAATGATAATCATTGTACGACTATACCCTTCTTCAAATGATTTATTTAGTATTTTTATGATATTCCTCTATTTTTTTCCTATTTATCTATGTAGTGTACATAGTGGTAGCCCAAAATCAAACATCTCCTTTATCAAAATCCCCGGCACAGGACTTCAATGGAATTCCATTGAAGTCCTGTGAGTCCCGGCTTAATCAAAATATAAAAGATGGGTTATTTTCAATAATAATCTTATTTTCCAAGTCCACGTGCGTATTATTTATATTATAAACGTTCTCGCAGTTCGCACAGTTAGTACTTAAGGTGGACGCAGGGTTGGCCCGCGAAATGGCAGTGTCAGGTTAAACGTTACTTAAAATATGATTTGGGCCGTAACTAAAATGCCTTCATTGATTTTAATTCTTATGATACTGAAAATATGTGTTTATGTTTTAGGGTTTGCAAATCATATTTTATTTAACATACAGCCTGACATTGACTGGCAAATTGCAAAATACGTAAGAAAATTTAATTTTCGCGGTCTACCCTGTCGCCTCCACGTTAACGATCATAAAATAATCGTAGGTAGGTACTGACCCTTCAGTTTCGTCGAAATTGCAAGACGCAGCTGTCACTGCGTGCTGTAGCGTGACCAACACTCCACCGCATCGATGTCCTCTAGTGTATTCGAGTGCTTGACTGAGTTTTTGTAACGAGATCTTAAAAATAACAATATGATTTTTTTAATTAACTGTGTGCGCAGTGTTGCAATTTTGTTTGAAACATGTTTTTGGCTAATTCTTAAGCTTCAAATTACTTTTGGCATAAATATAGAGCTTGAAGGATCTTTTGCAATTGTACGACGCTAAAAGGCGCTATTACCTGATATTTGAGAAATTTATTGACATACAAAATGATGGTGGAATAACCATCATTTTATTTTTCAATACATTTTAGGAAACGCGCCACAAGATCCTTGTAAATATTACATAATATCCTATAAAAGGGTTTTTTTTTTTTAAAACATTGCCCTCGCTAGGAATTTCTCCTGTATCGTGGGTGCGTTTACAAACATTTAAAATAACATATACACAAACAGCCAGACCCGGAACAACTATCTGTAGGACATACAAATATTTGTTCCGTGCGGGGATCGAACCCGCGACACGCAGCGCAGCAGCCGATCGCTCAACCACTACGCCAACCGTGTCGTCAATAACGGTTTCATATCATGTGTCTAAATTTTTTTCATTTAAAATTGGTGGAACAATATAGGCACAAAAAAAAGGTTATAAATAAACCACTGGATACTTTACTTTTAATAACGTTAATGAATATAGTTTTTTTAAGATGTAAAAAAGATATAAAATTCTTTACCATATATTGCCTTTGGGCTATTGCCACTTCTCCATTTATTATTCTGCTGGTCCCTTCTGCGTCGTTTGAGCTTGCGATTGCGCCTATTCATAAAATTGATATCAATTAATAAAACGTCATCATATGCTTAGCCTTTATTAACCAGATAGGTACCAGTATTTCGATGGGGCGCCTGTCTATCTGATTTCAATAACCTACATCTTGGAAACACGATACTCTTTGGCAAAACTGGTTTCTGACCACAAATAATATCAATAATAAGAATACAATAGTTATTTGTTATACAAGAGTGCAAAGTTGCTTTTTATCCGCGTGTTCAATTTTGATGACCGAGCAAGCGAAGGATTCTAAAATTGGATCACGAGCGCAGTGAGTGATTCAAAATTAGAATCCTGAGCGTTAGCGAGGGAATCAAAAGAGAACGAGGTGAAAAATCTTTGCACTCGAGTGCAACACGTAACTTTTCATTCCACCTCAGCGAGGAAATGACTAAATGCAAAAAAAAAAACGTTTACAATCACAAGGTAGGTACACTTTTATTTCAGTTTAGGTATTAATTACTACATTATGACAGGTAAGTATTACAGAATAATCTTTAAATTATAACAAAATAATATTACGGTATAATTAACAATGACGTGAAAAAATGCCGCGTAAAGAACCGCGTACAAAGCAAATTGAAAAAAGAACACCAAGAAGGTTCCGAGTCTGAGTTTTTAACAAATTAAAAAAAAGTTCTATGATATAATATATTCGGCACCATAGAGGTAGCAGTAAATAGGTTTAATGTTTTTTTTAAGTCACAAACTTATTGCACACGATGTTCTAAATTCAATTTACTTTATCCTCTAGAGAATAAAAACGGCTTTTGCACTCAGATATCGAAGAGTAAAAAGACTGTTTCCGAGATGGTGGGATGAAAATATTTTGCATGATCGGTCGGTAGTCAGCGAAGACCAAACGATCAAAACTATTTTAATCCTACTCGTCTGCTAAGCTAAGCGAAAACATTCTAGCTCGAAAACCAAAATATTGATAATACAATTAGTGTTATAAGAAATATATTTAAAAACAATATTTTTTATTCTTACCACACAAAACAATCTCGGCACACAAGGCTAACACAGATAAAAATAAAAACTTTTCCATTTTTTCAACACAAGGAAAAAGAACTACACAACTGAACAAAATAACGTAACACACTGCAAAATTTTGCTGATTCCGTTGGCTTTATCATTGTAATTACATACATAGGTTTTACAATCTTATCTAATTTTGGATTATCTATGACTAGCTGACCCACGTAACTTCGTCCTCATCACATAAGCCAAGCTTTTCACTATTTTTGCAACATTTTTCATTGATGGTCCGCCCCTATTGGTACTAACTGGGTTGTGGAGAACAGATAGATAGTCGTCTCATATAATATACTGGTATTCAGCTGCATCCGGTTGGACTGGAAGCCGATCCCAACATAGTTGGGGAACAGCTGCGCAGATGATGATGATGTTTCGCTCCTATTGGTCGTAGCATGATGTTATATCTTCCGCATGCTGATGATGCATGATGTTATGGCTTCCACAGAAAATATATATAAATATATATGTATTTTAATATTTTTCCTTAGATTATCGCGTACAAACAAACAAACTGTACAGCTTTATAATATTAGAATAGATACATAATAAAGGTAGTATCTTATATATTACCATTATTTCAGGCTTCCATATCGCCCGTTGAAAATCTGAAACTGGAAACAGGATGCATGATTCATTCTAGAAAAATAGACAAATAGTGAATGCAGTAATGTTTCTTCAAAACTTCTTTGACAAGCTTTTAAGTTTACAGGTTACGTTTACTTACTTCAAAGACCAGTTATTCTGGAAAAGTTTTATGTCATGAACACTCACTTACACCAAAAATTTTCCACAAACATTCAATGGGCAAAAGCTTCCGTTTGCAAATGTTCTGCGTGATATTTTATATATTTCATATTTTATAATCTATTTAGACATGTATATAAATAAAAATAAATTGATGTGTTTGTTTGTTATTTCAAAATAATTGTTTTTACTAAGTGCTGTAATGAAAGTATAAACTGGTTGCCTACCATGACGTCTTAAAGCAGTATTGTTTTAATCTTATTCCAGAGTGGGAAAGAGATGGCGCTAGACGTTCTCTATAGCTCCGTCTCTTTCTCACACTAGAATATGATAAAAACAATACTGCTTCAAGACGTCTTAATAACCCCCCTGTACTTATAACAGACGAATTGATTCCTTTATCGGCCCTAGTGATCAAGATCTCGCAAAACACGCACTCTCCTTAAATCAGGATGAAAACCAAAGCAAAGGTCATCGGAAAACAGAACAAGTGACCACTTAGTGTATGTGTAGTAGGTATGTACAAATGTACGTAAACCCAAAATCCACGACGCCCACGATTTTCACGTCGAAAAGCTCTTTACGGAATGCGAGCATATAGATTGCCTTTCTGTTATCATCTCCTGGTAGTGTGGAAACTGATCACAACATGATACAGGGACTGGAGCCCTCCGGCCGTTTTCGCAACTGGGATTCGCAACCAGTTGCGAATCAAGAATTTTTATTCGAGACTCCGACTAGCTGGCGAACTGAAATTTGAGGCCACCTTTCAACATACCCACATCCCTAAGCATCCCTCCCTCCGTTAAGTTACGACTCCACATGGCGTCCGAAGTCACAAAAATTACGACAAACAATCAATCCTTTTTAACAGAAAAAAAAACGAAAAACTACAAAAACACCTCAAGTTTCACAGTACAAAATGCCCTTCACTGCGACAAATCTTAGTTCCTTCCATATTTCAAAAATGCGTGTTTAATGTACACCTACATTTTTTTTAGGATTTATTCAAATATTTTTTTAAAGTTTGCGTGTTGCTTAGACTTTTTAGATGTGAGTATATTTCGCATTTAGAAAGATTTAGGTCGAAGCCAACAGAACGAAGTATTTTTTTTTTTGAGATATTTAGATCATTTAATAAAGTCTCAGTATCTACATCGCATGTTTCATAGTGATTATCTTTTGTGACATGAAATTCTATCGGCTAATGATAATAGTATAGTACTATCTATATACTGTTAAATAAAAAACACAATAAAAATTTCTATGATTTTATTACACTCAAAAGTATAGATGTACAGTATAAGACAATATACGTATTGTTATTGGCACAAGAAAAGAGAGGCCTTTACCCAGCAGTGGGTAAATTCAGGCTGTGGATGATGACCTGCTTACTTCTAATTAAATAGATGTTCATGAATTTTATTTTTATTATCAATTTCCTCCTAGATAAAGTTTCTAGATACCTACTTGTTCTTAAAAATAGGTAAGTACTTACAACCAGGAAGAAATATGGGGTGATAACATTTTATAAATCATAAATTATTTTATTAAATATGGAGGGGCAGGCGTGTAAATAGCCGTTCTCCGGTGCGGGATGAGAACTAATTACGACTCAGCACGTGGATGCATGTGAGTCCAACTTGTCTGTGGATAGCCTGTGTGTCTGGATCGGGGGGGGCATTCAACAACAAAACCAACGAGAAAATTGCCAATCGCTTACCAAAGCTGCTTGGTCAGTTGCTCCAGCTGCTAGCAGATTCCCGCTGTTTTATTCTTGGTGACCACCAGTGTTCCGAATGTCCAGTCGCAATATACACTGCTGGTATCTAGGCTATCATGGGTCATGATGCGGGATTAAGATGCGCTCCAGAATGGGGATGATTTTCAAGATAGTTAGAAAACCAAAGACGACACTCAAATCGAGCGTGCTTGCGCGGCGAGACACATAAATGTACTAAAAAAAGCTGGCGTCAGCAGTTACTGGGCGCCCTCTATGATGTTCGATTTGCGACGGCAAAATCACCCGCAGGGAAGACGTCAAAGGGCCACCCAAGCAGTCACACAGACAATTACTAAAATTAATAATATAGGCTATTAGGGGGCGCATATCCGCCACACCATACTCCCCGCCTTGAGAGATCCAGAGCCTTCAAAAAATGTACACCTTATCAATAAGCTAACGGGGTAAGTATGCGCTAAGCGGTAAAATTAAAATATAGCAGTCTGAATACATTACAGAAACTGACATCAGTAGTCTGAAACGATTTTTAACAATGCTTAGAGCATTCAAAAGTAAGCGGTTTTAATTATGATAAGAATGTTAATCTAAGTAAAATTACTATGAATTAGATTTACAGTCTAATAATATATACATAATAATTATATCTAGCTTATAATTCATAGTAATTTAACTTATAAGCTAGATATAATTATTATGTTATATTATTAAACAAAATATTGCTTCTGAATAATTATTGTTAATAGGTACAATAATTATTCAGAAGCAATATCTTAGTCTCTTTTCCCGCCACATGATTGAAACAAGCAGTAGGTAGATTTTCATAAATTTTAGCAATACGATTACTAACAAATATAGACCATCTGTGTGGAGATGAGTGAATCCACGAGAGGGCTTTATATGAATCTGAGAAAGCGTAAACACCTGCAATAGGTACACGAGCGGAAAGCTTATCTCCAACCACGCGGACAAGCTTAGACAGAAGCAAAGCGGCGACGAGTTTGTCATTGCGATTCAATTGCGTCAGCGTTATTATTTTCGCAGGAGAAACTTTGGACTTTGCACATAAAAGCCGAACGGTGACATTACCTCCAGCATCAGTGATGTGTAAATAAATACAGCAACCATAACCACTGAAGCTGGCGTCGCAGAAGGCTACGATATTCACTATAGCTTCTCTAAAAACGCCAATATGACGCGGAAAATTTAGAGAAGAGAGTGCGGGAAAATCGCGTACAAAGGTGGTAAAACGACTGATGATGGATTCCGGAGGAACTTCGTCCCAGTCTATTTTAGCCAGCCATAGTTCTTTGATAAGAATTTTAGCGTACAAGACGACACGAGCCACAAGGCCGAGTACGTCAAACAAGCGGGCGACTAGCGATAGAATCGTTCTCTTCGTACACTTACTGCCTACGGCAACAGTCGTCAAGGAGAAATTGTCGTTAACGGGTTCCCAGGATAATTCAAGGATTTTAAAATTATATCTGTGCCAGAAAAGTTTACTGGCGCGAGGTCAGACTCGGGAAGGATCTCTAATAAGGCGGGTTAACCACTGGCCCATATAACGAGATCAAAGGAAGTTTCAATAAATCTATTAATTCGCGAGCTTATCTCAATACGACTTGTTCATCAGGAACAGAGTAGACATAATCGTCCATATAGAACTGAGTTTCTACCAATTTAGAAGCCTCAGGAAAGCGGTCACTATGCTCACGCGCTAGATGGCGCAGTGTGCGCATGGCTAAGTAAGGACTAGACTTTAGTCCGAAAGGAACGCGGTTAAAATTAAAAGTGCGTATAGGTTCATTTTTATTGAAACTAATTATTATTCTTAAATAATTTTGTAGAGGAGATATCAAAGCGGTTAATTCTTTCAAAAATAGCCTCTTTTTTGGCCATAAGCCAAATTATATTAATTTAATTTCTAGCTTAATTAGCAGCCATTGTGAAGATTTGAAGAATACGATGTAAGATAAATTATATTAGGTATACAAGATGGCGGTTGCCTTACCAATGAATACGTAAGTTTTTTACAACGCCAAAATATTAAAGCGGCATGAATATTTTTACGAAATAAGTAGCTGAAACCTATCCTAGGCTTGTAAGGACCAACTTTATGGAGGGGCAGGCGTATAAATAGCAGTTCTCCGGTGCGGGATGAGAACTAATTACGACTCAGCACGTGGATGCGTGTGAATCCAACTTCTTGTCTGTGGATAGCCTGTGTGTCTGGATCGGGGGGCCATTCAACACCAAAACCAACGAGAAATTGCCAATCGCTTACCGAAGCTGCTTGAGGGGTCAGTCGCTCCAGCTGCTAGCAGATTCCCGCTGTTTTCTTCTTGGTGGCCACCAGTGTTCCGAATGTACAGTAGCACTATACACTGCTGGTGCCTAGGCTATCATGGGTCATGATGCGGGATTAAGATGCGCTCCAGAATGGGGATGTTTTCACGATAGTTAGAAAACCAAAGACGACACTCAAATCGAGCGTGCTTGCGCGGCGAGACACATGTACTAAATGAAAGCTGGCATCGAATGCTAAATTCAAATGCAGCGAGTGGGGCGCCCTCTGTGATGTTCGATATGCGACTGCAAAATCGCCCCCAGGGAAGACGTCAAAGGGCCACCCACCAGTCACACAGACAATTACTAAAATTAATAATATAGGCTATTAGGGGGCGCATATCCGCCACACCAATATAAAAACAAAACACCTATGTTATATTTGAAACATTAATTAGGTACACACTGCAGCAGAGAAATCTAACCCCTCAGAAATTTATGAAACCGCCATTTCTGTGAAATCAATGACACTGCTAAGTTATTCTAACTAAAAATAAAATACAGACTGCGCGGCGCTCATGCAAGTGACCGCCATGTAATATCGGTCGCATCCTACTTATTACATGTATGTGATGCTCTGTGATCCTACGTATTGATATGTACTTCCCAACGTGTTCAGAAACATATATTTATTTACAAATTTATAAAAACTTACAACAGAATTTTTAAATTTAATCAAATCTTTAGGCCGAAGTAAGAATTGAACCAGGAGCCCATAACTCACGAGTCAAGGTGTTATACCGCTGCGCCAATCAGTTACTTAACTTTGTCGTGAAATACGTCGATATGTTTATGAATCATTCATGTCGACCATGTGGTTTAGTTAAAAAATAGATAATAAAGAAGCTTACAATTTGCGTAAGGGTAAGCTTATAATTTTATTAAGTAATGTTTTACTTGATGTCGCATCATAGTATAATTACTCGTCTGCTGGTGCTGTTTGAATAACAACTTATTATTACAACTAAATCATGCCTTGATTGATTATTGTTCCCTGTCCCGGTTGTCTACTATTTGTTATATTTCTAATGTGTTTTTCTTACTGGGCTATTTTAAGACATATAAAAAAAAATTAAACTATGTGTAAGAAGAGTAACTAAAGGAAAATAAGTATTATTATGAATCTCCTTTTTTTCCGTTAGATCGCCTTGTTTAGGCAGCCCTGGTGGTTACTATAGGGCGATAGCGGATTGTTGCGGATTGAGACGGGGCTTGTCTCAATCCGAAACACCCCGCTATATATATAAATATATTGACGTTGGTTAGCACATAGCAATTTTGTATCAATAACGTAAACCATCATCGTTGTATGCGTATCGATGTCAATAACTACAGAACACTCATCCAATAATGAATCAGAGATGGCACGCAAGTATACATCGTAGATGATCCTTTAATAGATCGCGCTTTTTCTACATTTCTAGGGGGTGAGGTTTCTCTGGAGCTGGATGTAAATTTAAAAACAAAATAAATCATTTCTCTTAGTACAATAAACTTTTAGTTAGATACATTAGAGATTATTATTTGAGCAATAGCGATCACTGCTAACACTGACATTCCAGGTTGGAAAGTGGATGCTTCACTTGGGGCACTTGGATCAGGGATACCGGTTAAACTCCTTATCCATGTGTTGTAGCTGGAGATCCGGGTATAAAGTTCAGGGTGTTCAGAAACTGTGCAGTTTTTGCTTAGAATTAGAATACCGTTCAAGTAACCGTTGCATACCAATGGGTTCCCCATGTCACCCTGAAAATAAAGTTTAATTTATATATATTGCATGTCGTGTTTTGTTGCCTTGGTCGGGTTCACCAAAGTATAATAAGGCAACGTTTCAAGTATATACGCCAGATTATAATGTTTAAAAAGATGTTGCGATGCGTCCAAACGTATTTCAACATTACTAGTTAAACTTTATGATCCGGCGTGAGGTCTCTTAACATTATTACAGTTAAGTTATTACCGTGCATCCTGAAAACTCCGCCCACCCATTGGCGCTTGCGCATATCATAGTATCTTGAACATTTACTTGAGACGAATAACGTTGCTGGCAAAAACTCGAACCAACCACCCGCTTATTTAACTGCATCAACTGCACACTAGCCTGTAACAAACGAAAAAAAATCAAGTAACGCAGCGAGGGTTCCGTACCTTGAATGTTTTGGTTTAAGTTATGTTTGTTCGCTAAGCTGTGAGACACTCTAGGCCAATAAAAGGAAGTTTGCTGTAACATTTCCATAAAAGTGATGATAATGTTGAACCTTAATCTTGTAAGTACTTCTGTGCAGCCATAGGAATACCCATATCTTTTGGATGCAAAATAACTTACAGTAGCTGTATCGTTTTGAGCTCCCCAGCCGGCAACATTACAAGGAGCTAAATCGGTTACGTCAGCGTCCCTGATTGGCAGAAGAACTGGTGTACTTGTGACAAAAGTGAAAGGTTGAACGAGCTGAAAAAGAAGAAGAGCTGTTTAATATCTTGGTTTACTCGTACTTAATACGTCACTTGCTGTCGCCCATCGCTTCGCACGCTATACGGTCGAAAATTATCGCATAGAAAATATATTAAATAAAGCCAATGATACTCGGGAAGAATGTAGCTTCCCATTAGTAAATGACATTTTTTTTATCATATCAGTTGTTCCGAAGATTACCTGGAAGTAGCAACATACAATCACTTCTTTATAATTTTAATAGATTGATTTATTTTATTAACTTAATAAATGCGAAAGTAACTCTGTTTTTCAGTATTTTCACGCTTTAATCGCTTAGTAAGCTACTTACTGCAGATTTTTATTAAAAAATGAAATACAAAATACACACAGACAGAGTCGTAGACAACAGCCAGTTATAAATTAATATTACTCACAAAGATCACAGCGATATCGTTCACATACGGGGTACGCGTAACATACTGGGGATGCACGGTGATATTTGTTATACGCCGAGAGGTGTAGTGAGTAGTGTCGGCTGTAAGACTCTCTGCACCAGAAAATACCCTGTACTCAGCTGGGTTGATTGGTACATATACCCTGCGAAATAATTTAAATATTAAGAAAGAAGAAGACATCTCAGTCACGTGACGAAAAATAGTTATACAAAGTATTTGAGAAATTACTAGTCGAGATGTCTGCTCAGAGATCAATATATGAGATACAAATAAGATGCCTAATTATTTGTGCACATGGAACCCCTCTTAATGAACTCTATGCATCGAAAAACTGCAGCATTTTTCAATCAAGCATTTGTTACAATAGGTAGCAATGTAACCTTCGCAGTCATTTTAACAAGAGCATAGGGCCACAAACACTCATTCATATCTATATACATATAATATTTAAAATAAATGCGATGATGAGGCCCCGGCACAGGACTTCAATAGAATTCAAAATGTAAAAGATGAGTTATTTTCAATAATAATCTTATTTTCCAAGTCCACGTGCGTATTGTTTATATTATAAACATTCTCGCGGGTTCGCACAGTACCGTTTTTTGCAATTTGCACGGCAGTGTCAGGTTAAATGTTACTTAAAATATAATTTGGGCCGCAACAAATATACCTTCATTGATTTGAATTTTTATGATTCTGAAAATACATATGTTTTACGGTTTCAAATCATATTTTACTCAACATGCAGCCTGGCACTGAGCAGCAAATTGCAAAAATCGTACGACAATTTCAATTTCGTGGTCTACCCTGCCGCTCCCACCGTAATGATCATAAAATAATCGTAGCTAGGTACTGACCCTCCAGTTTCGTCGAAATTGCAAGACGCAGCTGTCACTGCGTGCTGCAGCGTGACCAACACTCCACCGCATCGATGTCCTCTAGTGTATTCGAGTGCTTCACTGGTTTTTTGTAACGAGATCTTAAAAATAACAGCATGATTACGTATTTTTATTTAATTAAAGGTGTGCACAGTGATGCAATTTGGTTTGAAACATGTTTTTGGCTGATTTTGAAGCTTCAAGTATCTTTTGGCATAAATACAGAGCTTGAAGGACCTTTTGGCGTTCGTGTGACGCTAACTGTGAGGCGTTATTACCAAACAATTGAGAGATGTATTGATAAAAAAAATACGATGGTGATTCTTATTTTGGTGACGCACCACAACATCCTTGTATATATTACATAAAATGGTATAAAAGGTTTTCATATCTTGTGTATTTTTTTTTCAAATATTGACATATTTATTATTCCGTAAATATTGAAAAATGTTTCCAGCCTAAGAGGCGTTTGAGAGAGATTGGTCGGAGAAAACTGTACGGCAAGTAAGGTGGAAAGCAATGGGGAGGCCTTTGTGCAGCGGTGGAAAAATATAGGCTATATTATAAATAAACCACTGGATACTTTACTTTAAATAACGTTAATGAATATATTTTTTTAGGATGTACAAAAAAAAATCTTTACCACATATTGCCTTTGGACTATTGTCACTTCTCCATTTATTATTCTGCTGGCCCCTTCAGCGTCGTTGGAGCTTGCGATTGGGCCTATTCATAAAATTGGTATCAATTAATATATCGTCATTATCTGTCCAGCCTTTATCAACTAGATACCAGTATTTCGATGGGGCGCCTGTTTATCTGACTTTAATAACCCAGATCTTGGAAAAACTCTTTGGCAAAACTGGCTTCTGTCCACCAAAAATAAGTTACAAAATATTTTGCATGATCGGTCGGTGGTCAGTGAAGACCAACGATCGTCTGCTAAATTGTCATCTGTTCTTTTTCTTATGACTTAAAATAAACTTATAATGTTTCAATTTCATAATAAGTCACGACTTGAATTTAGAATCTCAGATATTCAATATTCTAAAGCATTGTCCTGTAGACGGTAAAGTTCTACTACCATTGTAACCATTAATTTAGTAAATAATCGTTTTAAAAATGGCCACTCTTCAACGACTTTACACAACATTACGCTTCAATAATTAAACTGAATTCATGAATTGGTACTAAACTGTACCCGAAAATAAACCTAATGGATTTAATTGATCTTGCACCCAGGAAGTTTTTTTTTGTAAAACTCCACAAAGGCAAAAAGCTTCTAGCCCGAAAACAAAAATATTGATCACATATAGAAAGGAAAATAAATATTTTTAAATGATTATTTCAATAAAATATTTGTATTCTTGATAATTCTTACCACACAAGACAATCTCAGCACACAAGGCAAACACAGATAAAAATAAAAACTTTTCCATTTTTTCAACACAAGGAAAAAGAACTGAACAAAATAACGTAACACACTGCAAAATTTGGCTGATTCCGTTGGCTTTATCATTGTTATTACATATATCAAGGTTTTCTAATCTTATCTTACTTTGGATTATCTATGACTAGCTGACCCGCGCAACTTCGTCTGCATCACATAAGCCAAGCGGGTTTTCACTGTACTTTCAACATTTTTCAATGATGGTCGCTAGTATTGATACTAATTGCATTGTGTAGCACAGATAAGCAGTCGCTCCATAATTACTGGTATTCAACTGCATCCAGTTAGACTGGAAGCCGACCCCAACATAGTTGGATAATGGCTGGGCAGATAATGATGATGCTCAGCTCGTATTGGTCGTAGCTTGATGTTATATAGCCTATGGCCTTCCTCAATAAATATTCAATACTAAAATATTTTTTCAAATCGTATCAGTAGTGTCTGAGATTAGCGCGTTCAAACAAACAAACTCTTTAGCTTTAAAATATTAGTATAGATAACAGTGGTAATATCATATATCTTACCATTATTTCAGGATTCCATATCGCCCGTTAAAAATCTGAAACTGGAAACAGGATGCAAGATTCATTCTAGAAAAATTAACTAATGTTGAGTTCACTTATGTTTCTTCAAAACTTCTTTGACAAAGTTTTAAGTTTACAGTGTATGTTTAATAATACCTACTACTAATCACTTCACATACCAGTTTTTCTGGAAACTTTTTATGTCATTGTTTTTTTTTTTATTAAGTTACAATACAGAGGTGTTACGTAACACTAAACTCGTCAAACTTTTACGTTTGATGGCGAGAGGCGCTCTTTTATATGACAATGAACCACCTTATGTTTATACTAACTAATTATATATATCGGCGCAACTACAACAATTCGTCTAGAAAAACCTAGAATAACTAAGTTTAATCATTTAATTGTCCTAAAAATTAGTTTAAAAACCATAAGTTAATTACTTTGAATTTATTACGATGTAAAATGAATGTCATCTTTTTTTTTTTTTTTTTTTTATGAATGGCATCTCGCAGTTCAACCTAGGAGGTTGTCGTCTGCTTAACCGGACTATCCTGTGGGTGCCTTAAGAGTAAGGCCTCCAGCCAGGGCATAAAAACTTACAAACTAAGCGACTATACGCTGAGGGCACCCCCTGTGGGGTACGAGCCTCGGCTCAGGGCGTCGCTGGGGGAGGACTGCATGGGGACAGGCTGGATCTGAATGATATCATTATTTAGGGGCTGATTTAGAACTACTGGCACAGCATCGCGGGCTGGCTCGAGCGAGGGTCGGGGAGGGCATGGACCGGGACGTCGCGACGGACCTCGACGGCGAGGTCGGAAAGACGGCGGTTTGTGTCTGAACTTTTTAAGAGTGCTAGTCTCTTTGCTACTCTCCTGGAGGAGGGTGATAGTATCATCGGGAGTGACGAGGGTATGCCGAGGACGGCGTACTGTACTAATGCGCGAGGGTTCGTAACGGGCGGCCGCTGCGATCAGGGGATTACGGTGTTTACTGGCGTTATCGAAGAAACGCTTCGAAAGACGTTTCATAAACTGAAGGACGGTGGGCATTCTAAGGTCTACGTGTAGACGGTCGTTACGGACATAAAAAGGGGCTCCCGTGACTCTACGTAAGAACCGGTTCTGCAAGGTTTGCATCCTATGGATGTATTTAGGCTTGGTGTGAGCGTACACGACGCAAGCGTACGTCATAATGGGGCGGATCACCGCGGTATAAAGGTGCACTTGCACTTGAGTGACAATTTGCTTTTTGCCGAGATCATGAAATGAAGCCTACCCATAGCAAAGGCAGCTCGGTCGCGAGCTGCTTTGATGTGCGCCGCGAAAGACAGGTGGTTGTCAAGTAAGATTCCTAAGTACTTGGCTTGCTTCTCCCAAGGGATAGGCTTACCGTACATAGTGATCGGGCTGAGCGCGGGTGGCTTATTTTTACGCGGTTTAGAGAAAAGAACTGCCTGGCTCTTGTCGGGGTTCACCTCGATTCTCCATTTCCGGAACCAAGCGCCTAAGACGTTGGCTGAGGTTTGGAGGGTGCTGTAAATAGCGTCGTGACTACGGCCAGTGTAATAGATGGCCGTGTCATCCGCGAACAGGGCTAACTGTGCCTTCTTGCTCTTGGGGATGTCACTGGTGAACAGAGTAAAGATAAGGGGAGAGAGCGGGGAGCCCTGAGGGACTCCGGCTCTAATGGGGTGGGGGGAAGACAGTGCCTTCCCGATGCGATAGCGGAAGGTGCGATCCGACAAAAAGTCTCGTAAGATGAGCACGAGACGGTCTGGCACTCCCAGTTTGTACAGCTTATATAATAAGCCGTTGTGCCAGACTTTGTCGAATGCCTTTGCTATGTCGAAAAACAACACACCCGTCATCGCTCCACGCTGGAAGCCAGCGCTCAAGTGTTCTACGATGCGGTGGGCCTGTTGAATGCAAGAGTGTCCGGTCCTGAAGCCGAACTGTTCGTTGGGGATGAGACTCTTAGCCTCGGCGAAGTCTTTGAGTCGCTTATACATAAGTCTCTCGTAGATTTTACCGAGTGCATTCAGGAGACTGATAGGTCTGTAGCTCGAGGGCTCAGACTTGGGTTTGCCTGGCTTGGCGAAACCGATGACAGTGGCCTCTTTCCATATTTGGGGAAACGCGTTGTTGCTCAGGGCGCCATTGAAGATGGCCGCCATTAACACGACGAGCTGAGCGGGGAGGAGTTTGAACACCCTATTGGTGATTCCGTCGGAGCCGGGTGCTTTCCGCGGTTGAAGTTTGCTAATGATGTCTTGCACTTCGTCAGCTGTGACCGGAGGCAGAGGATCATCAGGGTCTTCTTCGGGGGGCAGGGCGACTCTACGTTCGACGAATGCGTTCACCTCATCGAGATGTCGCTTGTCTACTGGTTGCGAGCTGGGGGAGCACTGGGACTCCAGGCTGTCGGCTAGGCATTCGGCCTTCTCAGAGTCGTCGAATGCGACGCTCTTATCGGGTCGGGTGAGGGGAGGCATCGAAGCCTGTTCGGTGGAGCGCATCTTGCGTTGCAGCTGCCAGAAGGCTAGGTGGGTAGGCTCGAGTTCGCTTAGCGTTTTTTCCCATTGATTATTACGAAGCTCACTGGTGCGATTCTTTACAGCACGCTGTAAATTACGCATGTGGGCTTTGTTTGCCTCGCAGGGAAAGCTGCTGTAGGCACGGATGGCCGCGTTCTTTTCGTTTATCAGTTCACGTACGTCAGCGGGTAGTATCCAGCGTTGATCGCTCATTGCTGGGACTTCCCGTGAGCAGTCCTTCAGTACGGATTGCACGTGTTCTGTAAACGAGTTGATGGCGGCCATCGTGTCTGCGACTGAGACTATGTGGTCGGGGATGGCCTCTAGGTGAGGCGACGTGGTGGATTTCAGCTTTTCGCTGACTTTCCTCCAGTCGGTTATCACTTGGGTCGGCGGGGGCTGGCTGGGGTCAGAAGGACCCGAGCGAGGAACTAAGTGCATGAGCACTGGTCGATGATCTGAGTTAAGCTCATGTAAAGTCTCGATGGAATGCAACTTAAGGTTGACATTCTTGAGTAGCGCTATGTCGAGAACGTCCGAACGTTGGTCGGGGTCGTGGGGATAGTGGGTGTGCTCCATAGGAGCGATGGGATCGAAGTTGAGGGACTCGCCCAGGTTATACAAGTGACGTCCTCTGGCAGAGGTCGTCGTGCTGTTCCAGGCGGGGTGTTTGGCGTTGAGGTCGCCCGCTATGATAACGGAGTCGCTCAAGCCGAAGAGGACGGCAAGGTCTTTGGTGAACAAAGTGTGCTCCTCGGACGTGCCGCCGGGAGGGATGTACGCAGAGGCGATAGTGATCGGTTGATGGCCAGTCATGCCTAGTCGACACACTGAGGTCTCGAGTAGAGACTCCATGGGAGGGGGATCTAAGGGGATGCAATGCAGTTCTTTCCTATAATAGATTAGAGTCCCGCCCTTGTGGCAACGTGACCGATCGTTGCGAACTATGCGATAGTTGGCAATTCTCGGATCGCGGTGACTGGGCTTGAGGAAGGTCTCCTGTACGAGGAGGATATCAATTTGATGGTCGCGGAGGAAGGTGGCGATCTCATCACGCTGGCCTCTAATGCCATTGGCATTAAAGTACCCTAATTTTAGGGATCGGGGTTTGGTGCACGTTAATCTCGTATTATCCATTGGAGTTAGTCGAGGTTAAGGTTGCGGAGGAGGTCGCCTAACTTGAGTAGGGACTTGAGGATAATTTTAAGTTTATCACCACCAGTGTTAGCCGCCCTGAGATCAGCCGCCATGCGGTCTGCTTCAGGGGTGACTAACTCTGCTAGCGACTCTAAAATTACGTTGTGAGAGGGGTCCACGGCCGCGGGGCCGGGAGGCGTGGGACGAGCGGGCGGCGGTGCGCTCGCTTGGGCCGCGGGAGTGGGGACAGGGGCATCTAATAGCCCGGGTATGGGGTTGGACTTTGCTTTACTGAGAGCCGGGAAGGCTTTCTGGTGGTTCAGCGTGGTCCAGGGAGAGGGCCTCTGAGGGCTGAGTCTCTCCGGCATCTGGGCAGAGGGTAGCCTCACCGATGGGCTTTCTCTTTGTTGGCGGGCGCTTGCACGCTTCACCAGGTTAGAGGAGGAGCCTTTGGGGGCTTTTGAGCAGCCGCGGTAGTTGGCCGTGTGGCCCGACTGGCCGCAAAGCACACAGCTCGGTGGCTCCGTGCAAAGCGACTTGTCTTTGGGACGGGGGCAGTCTGCCGTGCCATGGTCGCCTAGACACTTTACGCATCTGTGCGGTGCATGGCAGTTGGCTTGGCTGTGACCGTACATCTGGCAGCGGTGACACTGTCCGACTACGCTTGAGCGGTAGGGCTTCTCTATTGAGATGCCTGTCAGGGAGCAAACCGACTTCACTTTGAAGATCGGGTGGTGACCTTCTACTGGGTCACAGATGACCAGTACCATATCGTAATGATCTCCGCCTCTCGCCTTATGAAGGCGGTGGACGGCTGCGACCGGGATGTCCTGGCCTAGGAGGTCATTGAGGATGTCCTCCGTGGGGATTTCCTTCGGGATCCGCCTGATCACCACGCGGGTGGGCTTCTCCTCTGGGAGAGAGTAGGTGTGGAAGGCTATGCGCCTTCCGATTAATTGGCGGGTTAGTTCCCTGAAGTCGGTTGTCGTAGGGACCACCACTTTTATGCCCTGCTGTGTGCTTTTTGCGCTTGTGTATTGAATACGGCGCTCATTACACATTTTGGACACGTCTGTCCATTTCCCTTTGTCCTGAATGAACAACGGGGGAGGGGGCTTCAGCTTCTTTGAAGAAGCGGCTGAAGGTTTAGCCTTAGGGCTGACTGGCCTACTGGTATGAGCAGCGGCGGACGTAGGTAAGGGGACCGGGGAGGTGGGACGGGAGGCCGCGTGAGAGGGGGCATAAGGGAGCGCGACGATCTTTTTGGTCATGGCGGCCTGGGAATTTTTGCCCTTCTTCCTCTTGCCCTTTCCGACGACTTGATAGTCGTCTTCAGAGGATGAGGAGGCAGAGCACGCGTCTAAAATTGACTCTGAGTCGGAGATTGGCTCAGTTGTGTCCATGTTCTCGGAAACGGGAACAATGGACGCAGGTCCGGACTGATCCTTTGTTTGCGAAACAAAAGGTTTCGAAACAATGGGTCTCGGTTTAGCCGGAATCGCGGCGGCGTCGGCTGACGGTAAGCCTTTGTCCATGTTCTCGGAAACGGGAACAATGGACGCAGGTGCGGGCTGGACCTTTGTTTGCGAAACAAAGGGTTTCACAAGAATGGGTCTTGGGGTAGCCTTAATCGCGGCGGCGACGGCTGGCGGTAAGCCTCTATCGGCAGGCGGCGGCGACAAGGGGCTCTCGAGCGCGTCACTGAAGTCAGTGATGGCAATACTGGGTTGCAGCAAGGCAGCGACATCGGACCCATATTTCTTTATAAAATCTGGGTCTTTCAGGACAACGCTTTTGAAAAACGCAAAAAGGCGTTCCTCATCCGCGTCAAGGGCCATATTATCTGCTAAGAGTTAGCAGACATTTGAGTGAAGCTCAGCGCGCCTAACAACCTAATTCCTTGCACAATTATGTAGGGAATTTACTGGGTCCAGCGACTCACCCGCTTCAACCTTTCCGCAGCCACAGTCCGAGGGTCCGGGCTTGGTAGCAACTCCAACTCCAGTCCAGGGAACTTTGCTTTCAGGAACTTGTTGAAACGGGAAACACTAGCACAGTAAATGGGCGGCGCACACGTTCGCGACGGAGCCCAATTTTTTTTTTCCCCTAGGCCCTGAAGGGGTTAGGCGGGCGGATTGGGTCACCACCCTCTCTTGGTTTCGTTGGCACCGTTAGGTTTCCCACCAAGAACCTCGAAACTGAGGACTTTTCCCTGATGGGGCAAAGGAAGTTAAATCGGAATAATATCCGAAGCAAAATGAGCAAGTGCTGTCTTAATAAAAAGACAACAATTGTTCGGGGGTGTAGTCAAGGGACTACTGATGACGTCACGACACTGGGAAGCGACGAACCGATGACACACACTGATAGCGAGCGGGAATGCGAGCAGGTAGCGGCACGTCCGTACGCGGCGGCGGTCAGGCGGAGAGTGTGATGAATGTCATCATTGTAATTTCAATACTTAACCTAAAATTAAACGTGCACGTACGTCGAGCCCTATAAATACGGCCGCACTGTAGGCGATCGAGTCAGTCGAGTTACAGTCGGACCATCAACCTGTACTCGTCGTCTTGTCGGGCATGCCGACGAGACTCTCTCCTCCAGCGCCACGTCGTAAAACGGACTGGACTAAGTTTAAGGAAGTGATGGAGACCACCACTCCTACTTGGCCCACTGTCTCCGCCGCGGATGTCGACGGGCTAGCCGGAGAACTCACCGCTTGCTTCCAGCGCGCCTTTAACGAGGCGACCATTATTTCGACGCAACAACAGGGGCTCCTTTACAAGCCTCTGCCCACCCACCTACAGCGGATGGTCGCCCACAGGCGGCTCCTTCGCAGGCGGTGGCAATCTTCAGGCAGCCCACGTGACAAACGCGAGCTTAATCGCTACGCGGAGATGGTCAGGGCCAAGCTACAGGAATTCAATACCGAGAGCTGGGAGGAATGTATCGATGCCGCCGAGGGGGACATGGCGTCGCTACATAAGCTGTGTAGACAGCTCTCCCATGCCCCGGCTCCGGTACGTCCGCTACTCCATAGCGACGGGGCGCCAAGATACGCCGCGCCAGACCGCGCGGAGATCTTCGCCGATCACCTGGAGCGTCAGTTCGTCCCAAACCCGACTGTCAACAGCGAGCACATCGCAGCAGTCGAGCAATACCTTGGAGAGTACTTCGCCCAGCCGATAGCCTCCGATGACGACCCAATCTCCTTCTCGCCTTGCGTAGTTAGACGCGCCATCCTTAATACTAGGTTAAGGAAGGCCCCCGGAGCGGACGGTGTGACCAACACAGCGCTGCGCCACCTGCCCTACCGCACGGTAGCGGCGCTGGCGCGCCTGTACACGGGCATACTGCGCACCGGGGCCTTCCCGACCTCGTGGAAGGAAGGGCGCGTCATTATGCTGCCCAAGGCGCATAAGAACGTGCTGAAGCCGGAGAGCTATCGGCCCATCACGCTTCTTTCCTCTACCTCCAAGGTATTCGAGCAGCTCCTGCTGCGACACCTCAAACAGCACTTCTCGCCTCGGGCGGAACAGTTTGGGTTTCGGGCCGAGCACTCCACGACGCTCCAGCTGTCGAGGGTACTGCATCTGCTAGCCGCGGCGCTCAACAAAAAAGAGCAAGCAGTAGCAGTATTCCTCGACATGGAGAAGGCCTTCGACCGGGTCTGGCATGCCGGCCTTCTTTACAAGATGGCCCAGTCTGGCACGCCTCGTCGCTTGGTCACGGTGGTTTCCTCCTTCCTCTCCAACAGGACTTTCCGGGTGGTGGTCGACGGCGCGTTATCGGGCGTCCGCCCGATCGCTGCGGGAGTGCCGCAGGGCAGCTGCGTCTCGCCCTACTGTTACTCACATTACACCGACGACATCCCCACCACACCTGACACCACGCTCGCGCTGTACGCCGACGACGCCGCGTACATAGCGACATCGCTAAATACGCGGCACGCGGCCGTCAAGCTACAGCGCGTGCTCGATCTGCTGCCTGACTGGTTGTCAAAATGGAGGTTGTCGGTGAACGTGGGTAAGACGCAGGCGCTTGCTACCGGCGGCACTAAACTCCCACCACCCTTAACACTACAAGGAGCCGACGTCGCATGGACGCCTCAGGCCAAGTACCTCGGGGTCACCATCGACCGCCGGCTCACGATGGTAAGTCATGTCCGTGGCACTATCGCCAAATGCAGGAACGCCCGCTTCCTGCTGCGCCCAGTGCTCTCATCCCGCCTCCCGCTGCGTGCCAAGCTGGGCGTGTACAAAACGTACATTCGCCCACTAATAACGTATGCCGCCCCAGCCTGGTTCGCCCTCACGAGCGAGTCATCCAAGAAATCCCTCCGCGCGCAGCAAAATCTTGCGCTGCGGACAATCGTCGCCGCCCCTCGCTACGTGAGGAACACCACCATACAGCGGGACCTGAACATGGAGAGCCTGGACGACTTCTGTAGCCGCCTCGCGTCGAGCATGTTCGCCCGCGCTGACGCCTCTGCCTGGCCCCACCTGGCACAAATAGCGCCATGGCACACGCGCCCGCCTGACGCGGGGCGAGCTAAGCGCACACGTCGCCTGCCGCGCGACCTCTTGCCTGCGGATGTGACTTAACCATCCCCCCCCCTGATTGACTCACTCGGGTAAGTCGTATCCATCTACACGCGATTTACCCAACCAATAAGACTCCACAATCACAACACTCACTCGAAGCGCGTCGTGTTCTAAGTTAATATAGGCACGTCGCGCCCGACCAGACACCCATGTTACTCAACATGCATAAATACTTACGCGACGAACGTGCGGCGCGGGCTCGCTATTCGTTCGCTACATGAGCGGTGTTACGCAAGTACATTGCCGCTCAAACCCATTCACTACGGCCCCTCAGTCTGGAGCGTGATCGGCTAGCTCTGAGAGCGTTGCAGGCGGGGGCCATCATCCTCAGCGGTAGGGTGCGCCCCAAAGTCACCTCTGGCCAGGACTGCACCTGCCAGGCCTCCCCCGGGCAACCGGAGGTCTCACCTGACGGTGACAGACCGCCGAGGTGGCGTGAAGATAGCGGCGCTCGCTACGGTAAAGTTTCGCCGTAGCTAAGCGCGCAGCGCTTAGCGCCGCTGGCGCCTCCTACCGGACATAATGTCAACCACACACTGGCGAGTCGCGCTTTTTACACGCACTCGCCATATACCATGCCTATATCGGCACTCTAAGGAGGTGCCCGTTTTTACGGGCACAGTTTTGACCTCCGCGGGGAAAGGGCTTGCCCACATCCCGCCAGCCGCGCCCCCTGCCGGGGGCGTAGCGATTTCTCGACTGTACGATCGAGTCAGTCTTGCTTGAGCCGCCGAACTGTACGGATCTATGTAAATAAGTCGTTACGCTGTCGGTTGAATAAACGAGTCATACAGTGTACTTGTGGTGTTTTACTTGGAAGATCGAAGATGAGTGATCACCCTGAACATAGTCAGTGACGTCAGCTATGCTGACGTCACGCTTTTTAAAAACGGAACGGAGACATTTTCTCCGTCATATATATTAAACTTACTTATTATAGTATGTTATGGCTAAATCTTATACAATGTATTTATTTCTGGTTGCACTCCTGTATAATGTTTTTAAATTTTATCTTGAGTGATCCTTTACTAATTTTTCCTTTTTTTCTTTATAAATCTATTTTGTTTAACACTTTAGGTACCAAATACTTAGATGTTCTCTTACATAATAATTTGTTATTTTTGGTTGAACCAGTTGGTTCTCTCTAACCATACGTGTGTTGTACTTGTTTTTAACATTAACTTAATATTTATCACAATAATAATATTCCAGACCTAACAAATAATCTACTTTTTATCTATGGGTATTATTTTACAAATGGGAAAAACTTATCATACTCCTTATTGCACTTATCTTTTACATATTTAGTTACTAGAAACCTTATCAGTCTTATTTGTATATCTTTAATATCTCTTAAATCATATATTATATCCATACTAATATTATAAATGCGAAAGTCACTCTGTTTGTTTGTATGTTTGTTTGTTACCTTTTCACGACTAAACGGCTGATCGGATCTTAATAAAATTTGGCAAGAAGATAGATTTGCTGATTTGATTTGCAACCTGGGGAAGGACATAGGCATCATCACGCTGCGATCAATAGGAACGAAGCAGCAATGAAAAATGTTGCGAAAACGGGGAAAATGTGACGCAGACGAAATTGCGCGGGACAGCTAGTACTATTATAAATGTGAATGTAAGTTTGTTTGTTACGCTTTCACGCGAAAATTACTCAATCGATCATCATGAAACTTTTTACACATATTCTTGGAGGTATTAGAAGTAACATAGGCTATATATCATCACGCTACGACTAATAGGAGCGGAGCAGCAATAAAAAATGTTGCGAATACGGGGAAAATGTGACGCAGACGAAGTTGCGCGGGACAGCTAGTATGTAATAAAGGTTCGCCCGTAGACAAGGAGTTCGTAACTTATTAGCGAGTCGGTGAGTGCGAAATAAACTACTCTTAACGTCTGTTTGTTCAATACATTTTTTAAGTGGTAAAACTTACCTAGTATCGACCTTAGCCTTTTGCAAATTTCATTTACATGTAATCTCCAGTTAAAGTTCTTATCTATTGTTAGACCTAGATATTTGAAATTATCAACATATTCCAATTTTGGACAGTAACAATTACATTTATTTCTATGCAAACATTCGTATGTATGTCCTATCACTGTGAGATATTCATTTTTAACAGATTTAGCGTTTCGGTTATATGGCGAGTGTATATGCATACATTTGGGTTTTGAAAGATTTAATATAATTTCATTGTCGTGTCCCCCATTTGCTAATATTTTCAAAATCATCCTTTATTCACTTTTGCACCTCAGCTATATCCTTGGAGGCATAAACAAGACACATATCATCAGCGTACATAAAAAACTCACATCACATCATGAACACTCACTTACACCTACAAACATTCATTGGCAAAAGCTTTTGTTTTTTTTTTGTTTAAAAATATTCTGCATGTTATTTAGTCATATTTTATAGTTTTTTCATTTATTTGGATTTTTTTGCAAAATCACATTTAACCTAAATATAATCTATTTGACATCTATAAAAGTTAATTCAATTGAAGTGTCTTTTTGTGATTTCATAATAATAGGTTTTTACTAAGTGCTATGATGAAAGTATAAACTGTACTTATAACAGAAAAATTGATTCCGTAATCAACCCTAGTGATCAAGATCTCGCAAAACACGCACTCTCCAGCAGGACGAAAACCAAAGCAAAGCTCATTAGAAAACACAATATGTCACCGATAGTCACTGTCGGTCTAGTACAAATGTGCATAAACCTAAAAATCAAGACCCCTTCGTTTTTCACGTCGCAAAGCTGAAACGCTTGACGGTATGCGAGCGTATAGATTGCCTTTCTGTTATCATCTCCTGGTAGTGTGGACACTGATCACAATTTGATACAGGGACTAGAGACTCCGACTAGCTGGCGAACTGAAATTTGAGGCCACCTTTCAACATACCCACATCCCTAAGCATCCCTCCCTCCATTAAATTACGACGTGACATAGCGCCCCGTGTCACAAAAATTACAACAAAGAAGCAATAATTTATTTAGAACAAAAAAAAAAAAACCGGTCAAGTGCATGTCGGGCCACGCGCAGTGTAGGGTTCCGTAGTTTTTATAACAGCCAAGTGCTCCTACAATTCAGGCAATTTTCGAGTTAAATACAATTGGTCGACTATTACTCGTAAACTTGTAAAGCTCACTTAAGTGTGTTAATTTTCCTTTAAACTACGTTATATATAGGTACTATTGCCGTGGCATTTGAATATCTAACTACAACCGTTTAGTTGGTAGAGGGGGGACACACTCGATTCTATCGAAAATTGGTACTTAAAGCTTGATAAGTCACGATTTTGAAAGACCTATTTAAAAATATCCCACACTATGGGAAGGACGAAAAAGAAATTATAATCCCCACTTTTTATGTAGGGGAGGTACCCTGAAGAATTGTTTTTTTCAAAATTTTAGTTTACCACTTTTCGGCGTTATTAATTTATATACTCATGCCAAATTACAACTTTCTAGTAGCAATAGTTTTTGAGTTCAACCGCGGACAGACAGACAGACGGACATGGCGAAACTATAAGGGTTCCTTGTTGACTTCGGAACCCTAAAAACGAAAAGTTACAAAAACTCCTCAAGTTATATATTAGTGCAAAATGCCCGTCACTGCGATAAATCTTAGTTCCTTCCATATTTCAAAAATGCGTGTTTTATTGTTTTTTTTTTTATTTCGAATCGTTATTACATGTACTTTGAACCTACATTTAATTCTTTCGAGTGTTATTAAAATATTTTGTTAAAGTTTGCGTGTTGCTTAAACTTTTTTGATGTGTGTATATTTCGCATTTAGGAAGATTTAGGTCAAGGCGAAGAGAGCGAGGAGGTGAGGAGGCTAGGAAAGCAGCGGTGGCCCAGTGGTGGCAGCCCCGACTTACAAGCAGTAAGCCGTGGGTTCGAACCCAGGCAGGCGCATTACTTTGTGTAATTTATTTCATCACCGCAGGTCTCAAAAACGGTGAAGGAAAACATCGTGAGGAAACCGGCATGTCCTAGAACTAAAACTCGAAGACATGTGACATCTGCTACCAACCCGCACTGGACCCGCGTGGTGGATTACAGCCCACTCCCTCTCATAGAGAGGAGGCCTGTGTCTCAGCAGTGGGAACATTATAGGCTGATGATGATGATGAGGCCAAGGCCAACAGAATGAAGTTATTATTTTGACAAATCTAGATCATTCAATACAGTCTCAGTATCTATATCGCATGTTTTATAGTGATCTTTTGTGACGTGAAATTCCATCGACTAATGATAATATATGTAGTATACTACCATCTATATACTATTAAATAAATAACAAAATTTAAATTTCCATGATTTTATTACACTCAAAAATATAGGTGTATAGTATAAGACAATATACGTGTTGTTATTGGCACAAGAAAAGAGAGGCCTTTACCCAGCAGTGGGTAAATTCAGGCTGTGGATGATGATGATGATGAGTAGGTACAGATAGATTGGTTGTAATCTAATCAGCTTATTTTTAATTAAATAGATGTCCATGAATTTTATTTTTATTATCAATTTCCTCCTAGATAAGGTTTCTACATACCTAATTGTTCTTAAAAATAAGCAAGTAATTACAGCCAAGATTTTATTCATAACAAAAATATTTTACTATATAAAATCAAAACATCTATGTTCAATTTGAAATTAAGTACATTTAAAAACATTTATTTTCTCTTAGTACAATAAACTTTTAGTTAGATACATTCGCGATTATAATTTGAGCAATAGCGATCACTGCTAACACTGACATTCCAGGTTGGAAAGTGGATGCTTCACTTGGGGCACTTGGATCAGGGATACCGGTTAAACTCCTTATCCATGGGTTGTAGCTGGAGACCCGGGTATACAGTTCAGGGTGTTCATTAACTGTGCAGTTTTTGGTTAGAATTAGAATACCGTTCAAGTAACCGCTGCATACCAATGCGTTCCCTATGTCGCCCTGAAAATAAAGTTATTTTTTTTTTATTATTGCATGTCATGTTTTGTTGCCTTGGTCTGGTCCACCAAAAGTATAAGTACAAACAAGTCAACGGTTCAAGTATATACTTGGACGTATATCAACACTGTAAGTTAAACATTATAATCAGGCGTGAGGTATCTTAACATTATTACAGTTAAGTTATTACCGTGCATCCTGAAAACTCCAGCCTCCCATTGGCGTGTGCGCATATCATAGTATCTCGAACATTTACTTGAGACGAGTAATTTTGCTGGCAAAAATGCGAACCAATCACCCGCTTATTTAACTGCATCAACTGCACACTAGCCTGTAACAAACGAAAAGTAATCAAGTAACGCACCGAGGGTTCCGTACCTTGAATGTTTTGTTTTACATTATGTTTTTTCTCTAAGCTGTGAGACACTCTAGGGTCTAGGCCAATAAAAAGAAGTTTGCTGTTATAAAGACAGATGAACATCTCCATAAAAGTGATACTCTTTTTCACTATAATTATTACAATGTTGTTTTATTTCTTATTAATGTATTTGTTATTATTGTTATTAATGTATATGTATGTAAGTACCCTCTCATTCACATATTAACACAACGTATAAAACTGTTTTACGTCCGTCTCGTCACTATCTCTCAGGTCTAGTTGAAAACCAGCGTCGGGCACTAGCTGCTCGGCAGTTTGCTGAACTGGGCCTATTTGGCGCAGCCGTGCGACACACAATATATTTTTTTATTTTCTGTTTAAGTTTTTTTTTTATTTTATTTTTTATTGTGTGCACTTGTGGCATGTGTCAAATAAATATGTTTTCTTTCTTTCTTTCTTTCTTTGATATTAATGAAACTTAATCTTGCAGGTAATTCTGTGCATTCATAGGAATACCCATATCTTTTGAATGCAAAATAACTTACAGTAGCTGTATCGTTTTGAGCTCCCCAGCCGGCAACATTACAAGGAGCTAAATCGGTTACACCAGCGTCCCTGATTGGCAGAAGAACTGGTGTACTTGTGACAAAAGTGAAAGGTTGCACGAGCTGAAACAGAAGTAGGGCATTTTAAAATCTTACTTAACTTGTACTTGATAAGTCACTTGTTTCGGACGCGTATGGTCGAAAATTATCTTATATAAAATGTATTAAATATAGCCTATGTTACTTGGGAATAATGTAGCTTCCCATTAGTAAATGAGATGTTTTTAATCGGATCAATCGTTCCGAAGATTACCTGAAAGTAGGAACTTCCAATCACCTCTTTTAAATTTTATTAAATTGATTTATTAATCAACTTAATAAATGCGAACGTAACTCTGTTTTTAAATATTTTCACGCTTTAATCGCTTAGTAAGCTACTTACTGCAGATTTTTATAAAAAAAATGAAATACAAAATACACACAGATAAATTCGTAGACAACAGCCA
Source organism: Cerastis rubricosa (assembly GCA_949152445.1). Taxonomy (NCBI): domain Eukaryota; kingdom Metazoa; phylum Arthropoda; class Insecta; order Lepidoptera; family Noctuidae; genus Cerastis; species Cerastis rubricosa. Next base: position 9,243,682 of record OX424532.1, read on the forward strand.
GTTATAAATTAATATTACTCACAAAGATCACAGCGATATCGTTCACATACGGGGTACGCGTAACATACTGGGGATGCACGGTGATATTTGTTATACGCCGAAAGGTGTAGTAATTAACATCGCCCGTAAGAGTCGCTGCACCAGAAAATACTCTGTATTCAGCCGGGTTGATTGGTACGAATACCCTGCGAAATAATTTTAATATAATATCATGAAAGAAGAAGACATCTCAGTCACGTGACGAGCAATAGTAATACTAAGTCATTGAGAAATTACTAGTCGAATTGACTGCTCAGAGATCAAAATATGAGATAGATAAAAGATGCAAATTATTTGTGCACATAGTGAGTACCCTCTTAATGCCCCCTTTGCATAGGAAAACTGCAGCATTTGTCAATCAAGCATTTGTTACAATAGGTAGCAATGTAACCTTCGCAGTCATTTTAACAAAAGCATAGGGCCACAAACACTCATTCATATTTAAAATAAATGCGATGATGAGGCCCTGGCACAGGACTTCAATACAATTCAAAATGTAAAAGATGAGTTATTTTCAATAATAATCTTATTTTCCAAGTCCACGTGCGTATTGTTTATATTATAAACATTCTCGCGGGTTCGCACAGTACCGTTTTTTGCAATTTGCACGGCAGTGTCAGGTTAAATTTTACTTAAAATATGATTTGGGCCGTAACAAAATACCTTCATTGAATTGATTTTTTATGATATTGAAAATACATGTGTTTTATGGTTGCAAATCATATTTGATTCAACATACAGCCTGGCACTGACTAGCAAATTGCAAAAAGCGTAAGACAATTTCAATTTCGCGGTCTACCCTGTCGCTTCACTCATCATTTAGGTTCAGTTGAAAACCAGCGTCGGGCACTAGTGACCGGCGTTTTGCTGAACTGGGACTATTTGGTGCAGCCGTGAGTCACACAATATTAATTGTTTAATTTTAAGTAGTTTTTTTTAAATATTTCTGTTTTATAGATTGTGTGTACTTGTGGCATATACCAATAAACGTTTTTTCTTTCTTTCTTTCTTACACCGTAATGATCATAAAATAATCGTAGGTAGGTACCCTTCATTTTCGTCGAAATTGCAAGACGCAGCTGTCACTGCGTGCTGTAGCGTGACCAACACTCCACCGCATCGATGTCCTCTAGTGTATTCGAGTACTTCACTGAGTTTTTGTAACGAGATCTTAAAAATAACAATATGATTATGTATTTCTTTTTAATTAATGGTGTGCACAGTGATGCAATTTGGTATGAAACATGTTTTTGTCTGACTTTGAAGCTGCAACTATCTTTTGGGATAAATATAGAGCTTGAAGGCCTTTTGGCGTTCGTATGACGCTAACTGTGAGGCGTTATCACCTCAAGATCCTTGTACATATTACATAATATGGTATAAAAGGGTTTCATATTATCTTGTGTCTATTTTTTAAATATTTTCACATTAATTATTTCGTATATCATCATCATCATTCTCTTGCCCTTATCCCAACTTATTTGGGGTTGGCTCAGCATGTCTTCTTCCATACTTCTCTATTACTTGTCATCTCATGAGGTACCTCCTTTTTTGCCATATCATCCTTCAAACAGTCCATCCATCGTTTCTATTATTCCGTAAATATTAAAAGTAAAGTGTTTCCAGCCTCAGAGGCGTTTGAGAGAAAGTGGTCGGAGAAAACTGCACGGAGAGTGGAAAACTATGGGGGGCTAGAAAAAAATAGTTATAAATAAACCACTGGATACTTTAATTTAAATAACGGTAATGAAAATAGTTTTTTAGGATGTACAAAAAAATATATAATTATTTACCACATATTGCCTTTGGGCTATTGCCACTCCTCCATTTATTATTCTGCTGGCCCCTTCAGCGTCGTTGGAGCTTGCGATTGCACCTATTCATAAAATTAGAATCAATTACTAAAATGTCATCATCTGCCCCGCCTTTTTTAACCAGATACCAGTATTTCGATGGGGCGCCTGTCTATCTAACTTTAATATCCCAGATCTTGGAAACACGATACTCTTTAGTAAAACTGGCTTCTGACCACCAATAATAAGTCTAAAAAATATTTTGCATGATCGGTCGGTGGTCAGCGAAGACCAAACGATCAAAAGTATTTTTAACCCCCGACCCCCTGTTTTAAGTTTGACGTGTGTATTTGTGTATCTGTCTGTGGCATCGTAGCTCCTAAACGGCTGAACCGATTTTGATAAAATTGGTTTCATTTGAAAGGTGGTTTAATCGAGAGTGTTCTTAGCTGTTTCGAGAAAATCTGCTCGGCCGTTTGAAGGTCATCACCTCTTTTCTAGTTGATGAAGGGAACTTTTACGGATCTGGTCGATTCGAAATTTGAAATCTTGTCACTTGTCACCATGGGCATAGCCAAGGGGGGGCACCCCCCCGTCCCCCTAAAAGCTTTGGATTTAAAAAACATTATAACATTACTGTTTTTCGTTAATTACCGAGAAGATGCGCAACACCGACAAAAGTGGAAGGAATGGGAGAAGACCTATGCCCAGGACTGGGACTATTAAGGCTAAAAAAAAAAAATATAAGTGTAAAAAGCGTGGAAAGAAATTAAATTAATAATTTGAAAAATCCCCGACAGAAAAAAACCTCTAAAAAACCAAAAATAAATTTATCCAAGCGTCGTAGCGTCGGTGGACCGCCAAATAGACAGCTAAACAAAATAACAAAACAAAGCGGGCCCAATTTATCCTACTCTTGATATTAATCCTACTCGTCTGCTAAATTGTCATCTGTTCTCTTATTAATTTTATAGGATACTAGCTGCCCGGACAGACTTCGTTTTGTCAAAAGTTAATGCAATGCACTTTTCCTACCTACCTACCCTACCTACCTACCTACCCTATCTATCCTATTCTACCTACCCTACCGTACCTACCCTACGACAAACATTTCAAAACCAAAAATTAGCCAAATCGGCCCAGCCGTTCTCGAGTTATAAAATTATAACGAAAAGTGGCATTGATTTTTATAAATATATAGATCAAGAAATTCTATTCCTCTAACTTATATTGTTTAAATTTCATTAGATATTCAATATTCTAAAGCTTTGCCCTGTAGATGGCAAAGTTCAACCATTGTAACCATTAATTTAGTAAATAATCGTTTTAGAAATGGCCACTCTTCAACGACTTTACACAACATTACGCTTCAATAATTAAACTGAAGTCTGAGATTTAACTGATCTTGCAGCTGTGAAGATTTTTCTGGTAAAACTAAAACTCCCCAAAAGCGAAATCGATCTAGCCCGAAAACAAAAATATTGATAACACCTTAAAAAGGAAAATAATTAAGAAAATGATTTTTTCAATAAAATATTTGTATTCTTTAAAATTCTTACCACTTATGGCAATCTTAGCACACAAGGCAAACACAGATAAAAATAAAAACTGTTTCATTGTTTCAAAACGTAGACACAATGAAATAAAACTACACAACTGAACAAAATAACGTACCACACTGCAAAATTTGGCTGAATTCGTTGGCTTTATCATTGTAATTACAATTATCTAGGTTTTACAATCTTATCTAATTTAGGATTATCTATGACTAGCTGACCCGCGCAACTTCGTCTGCATCACATAAGCCAAGCGGGGGTTTACACTGTTTTGGCATTATTTTTCATTGGTGGTCCGCTCCTATTGGTGCAAATTGGGCTGTGGAGGACAGATAGGTAGTCGCTCCATATAGTATACTGGTATTCAGCTGCATCCGGTTAGACTGCAAGCCGACCCCAATATAGTTCTGGAACGGCTGGGCAGATGATGATGATACGCCGCTCCTATTGGTCGTAGCGTCATGTTATATAACCTTCCTCAATAAATACTCAATACTTAAAATTTTTCCTGAGATTAGCGTGTTCAAACAAACAAAATCTTCAGCTTTATAATATTAGTATAGATAACAGTGGTAATATCATATATCTTACCATTATTTCAGGATTCCATATCACCCGTTGAAAATCTGAAACTGGAAACAGGATACATGACTTATTCTAGAAAAATAGACTAATGTTGAGTTCAGTCTTGATTCTTCAAAACTTGTTCGACAAACTTTTAAGTTTACGGATTACGTTTACTTACTTCACAGACAAGTTATTCTGGAAACGTTTTATGTCATGAACTCTCACTTACACCTATAAACATTCAATTTGCAAAAGCTTCTGTTAACAAATGTTCTGCATGATATTTAGTCATATTTTATACATTTCCAAAAAATAATTTGTTTAAGTTTGCGTGTAGACTTTTTTGATGTGTGTTTATTTCGCATTTAGAAAGATTTAGGTCAAGGCAAAGAAAAGAACTTCATTTTGTTGAACGAAATTATTTTTTTGAGAATCTACATCGCATGTTTCATAGTGATTATCTTTTGTGACGTGAAATTCTATCGGTTAATGATAATAATCAATAATGCTAAAAATTATCAAACACATCGATAGCAATTCCATTATGTCGGGCCTCTCAAGATGGATGTAGGAACGGGTCTCGTGGTACTAAGGAGCTACTCCTCATCGACATGGCTATTAGCCAACGGGTTCGTCGATCCCGTAAGGATCTGTCGACATGTTGGATAGATTACAAGAAGGCCTACGACTCTGTGCCACATACATGGCTCATGAGGGTGCTGGAGTTGTACAAGATTGATGCAACTCTACGCGCCTTTCTTGAGTCGTGTATGGGGCAATGGAAGACGGTCCGTCGATATCCAGGATGTTGACAAATACAGGGGAACGATGAGCATGTATGAATTAAACGGGAAATATTTCAGGGCGACACCTTAGTCCACTTTAGTTCTGTCTAGCCCTGAATCCTTTAAGCAGATTGTTGGAGGATTCAGGCCTAGGCTACAGGTTCAGGTTGAGGAGAGGTGGTTAGGTCATATCTCACCTTCTTTACATGGATGATCTGAAACTCTTTGCCCCTAACAAATTGCAACTGATGAAGCTACTGAAACTTTTAGCAGCGCCATCAGATGGAATTTGGTGTGGACAAAATATGTGCAGTCATGTATGTAAAGCGAGGAGAGATTATGGAATCCGAGGGAATTCAACTCTCGGATCTCGGCCTTTATCTTTGTAATTATGAAGCGGTCAACGCTGAACTTGCGACAATTGCTTGGTCTGATGAATGGAATTCTATAAATAATATTAACGACATGTTGCAAAAATTCTATTCATACTCCGATTACAAAACTACGAGATGAACGCTATCCTTTCTGGTACAGCAGAGCTTTACTAAAAGTCATTAAAGAATAAGCTAAATATCACAATATGTATAAAAAATACGGGAACCCCAGAGATAAAATTACGTTTGAATGCCTAAGAAAGCGTTGCGGTGAATTGATAAAGGACTGTTATGCTAATTTTAAAAAGAATATAGCTGAACATCTCCGTACCAATCCTAAGCATGTCTGGAGGTACTTAAAAATAAAAGGATAGGTTACAATTATATTCCCAACAAAATGATTTTTAATAACACGTTTGCCAGGGGCGGCCAAGAAATCTGTGACATGTTTTCCAATCATTTTCAGTCCATATATAGAGTAAATAGTAACACACTCACTTCAACGCCATTTGAACCGACTCCCTGCAACGATAACACTTTCACAGTTTGTGCAAACTTAACAAAAAAGTAACAGAAGTTTTTGATTGTCTTTTGAGTCTTGCCTAGATTTTAATAAAGGATCCGGGCCTGAATCAATGTTTTTTTTTTTGCTCTAATTGCACTCAAGTAGAGCGGACGTGTGTACCCATTAGCGATGTTTAAGAAATCTTAGATAATATTTGTGTATGGACTTGAGTGTGTTACCTGAGATACAGGTTTATTCCTAGTTCAGGTAGAATCCTAATATTATATGTCTTTAGTTTTTAATGACCTAATTTTGTTAAATTTTGTGTAAATTGGTATTTCAATAAAAAAATATTAATATTATTATTAATCCCTCCTCTCTTCCTGAAAAAAGTGCAGCGAACCTGGCTGAACCTCTGACTACAATGTTCAACTATTCTTTGGCGCAAGGCCTATCAGTGATCAGTGGAAAATAGCGCATATCTTGCCAATCTTTAAATCAGGTCGTGTTGATGATGCTGCAAATTACAGACCAGTATTCATTTTGTCCGCTTGTGGTAAAATTATTGAATCACTTGTTCAAAAAAAATGTTTTCTCACTTTAAAAGTGTGCTAGATGATAACAAACACAGCTTTCGCCCCAAAAAATCGACACTGTCCAATCTAGTCGAGTATGTTTCTTATATATCATCTGCATTGGATAATGGTAGAAAAGTTCATGCAATATACACAGACTTTAAAAAGCCCTTCGATTTGGTAGATCACGACTTACTAATTGCTAAATTAGAAAGTATAGTAGTAGTTCATGGGTCATTTCTGCGTTGGTGCGAATCGTACTTAAAAAATCGCTAACAACTGGTGTATGTCAAGGGTTTTAAATCCAAACAATATTACGAACCATCAGGGGTGCCGCAGGGTTCACACTTGGGACCTCTATTTTTTTTAGTTTTTATAAATTATTTGGGTTGCAAAATTAATTCGGAATCTAAACTTTTTGCAGGTGATTAAAAAATACACAGAACTGTTTACAACGAATCCGATATTATTCAGCTTCAGGTAGATTTAAATAACGTACACAATTGGTGTATACAAAATAAAATGTCATTAACCAAAACAAATTTTACTTCATCAAATTTCGCAGAAATAGGAAAACATGTGAGTGTTATTACCTACTCCATTAATAACAGCCCACTCCAAGAAGTTGAGACTATTAAGGACCTCGATGTTTTAGTAGATAGTAGTTTTTTTTAGTTTTAGGGATCATTACGACCAAATTATTAGTAGGGCATATAAATTGACTACTTCCATTTACAACAGCGTTATTCGGAGTATTCTGGAGTATTGTAGTACGGTGTGGAACCCGTTTTATCAGGTGCACTCTCATCGGATTGAATACCACCTAACTTTCATGGATAACAAATATCGTAATCAGAACTCGTATAACTCTAGGCTGAGTCTGAGAGCCTTTGAGCGCACGAAGGAAATCCCTAGATTTCATGTTTTTGTTTTAACTGATAAATGGTAAAATAGATTCTCCTGAGGTTTTAGAAAAGGTGAAATTTAGTATCCGACGTAGTAGTAGCCGTTTAATTTTTATTTTATTATTTATTTATTTATTAAACAATTTTATTACAAACTTTCATTTAAAAACTATGCCCCACAAAACCGTTTCCACGGTTAATTAACCGAAGGACGTTCGTCCTGCCTCATAGTCGAACTAATATAGGTAATTTTTCACCCATTTACCGCATGCTTTCTCTGGCCAACTCCATTCGTGGTGAAATCGATGTATTTGCTGGTTCTGTAGGCTCAGTTAAGACTAAACTTAAGAGTCTTAATTGTATAATATGTTGTTTTTTGTAATTTTTCTGATATTTAATTTGTTTTCCAAAACTTTTTCATTAATTTTGGAAAAGTTCACAATTTGTAAGTTTGGTTTAACTGTCTTTTTACTTATTTTTTTTTTATATAGTTAATGTTGTACTAATAATATGCATGCTAGATTCACATCCAGTAGATGTCAATCATTAATATTGTTTTGTAACTTCTTTATTGTATTTGTGATTGTACATCAGTTTTGTGAATTAAATAAAAAAAAATAAAAAAAACAAAATGGACATCATTTATCATTAAATGCTCAGCTAATCTTTGAAACAGCTGTTTTTTTCAATAAATTTCATGTCCATGTTCTGACACTGCATTAGGTACCCTTTCGGTTTTTAATTATGATAAAAATATAGATATAACTAACAACTTATATCTACCCGATAACGCCATGATAAGCAACATAACTCCAGTGATCAATACGTATAGCAGTTTGTTCCATTATTTTGGTTTTATAATTAAAATATTGGAGCTAGTTTAGTAAATATTAGTGACTACTAACAAAAACATGGAAAAGTTTTGGTTTCTCTTTGTGAGTGTTTTTGGTAAGTATTTGTTAGATAATCAATATTATAATACCTTATAATTTTGTGACCTTATAGGAGCTCGTGGCTAAATAACTGTAGCCACTAGGGTCCTTTTTAAGTTAAGCCGCGCTTTCCTAGGCTAGTCCGTAGACCTCGAGGTCCCTCTGTGCCTCGGAAAGCACGTTAAGCTGTTGGTTCCTGCTGTCATTTGTAGATTTTTGACAGCTGTCACAGATAGTGAATGGCCCGAAAGTCTGTCAACTAGTCTTACCAAGGGGTATCGTATTACTCAGTACTAACTGGGTTGTGGAGGTCAGATAGGCAGTCATCATCATCATCATCATTTCAGCCGAAAGACGTCCACTGCTAGACACAGGCCTCCCCCAAGTGTACATAAGGGGGGGTTTTGCCATAATCGCCACGCTTGGCACGCGGGTTGGCGATCGCAGTACGTTTGTTACAAAAGCACACAGAACACTTCTGCCCATTCTCTGGTAAGTCCCTTAGTCGCCTCTTACGACACCCACGGGAAGATATGGGATGGTGCTAATCTTTACGATAGGCAGTCGCTCCATATAAAATACTGGTTTGTAGCAGCATCCGGTTCGACTGAAAGTCGACCACAACATAGGTAAAAGCTAGGTAGGTAGATGATGATTCATGGTGTCGTGCAAAGTGACTAACGACGCGGTTTGGATTTTGTGATACGCACGCACGTCACTTGTTTCTTTTGTATAAGTACACGTCGATAAAAAAACAACTTTACTTTTTTTTTTCTCGCATTCGCAAAACTTGTCACTTAACCCTGTGGCCTGTGTTCTCAACCTGTCTTTTTATCTAAGCCCTTGCATATACCAATTTACAGAAATTAATATACAGGAGTCTTATAAAACATGAATCGTGAGATAAGCACGTAAAGTAAAAACTACAAGGCGGTCTATAGATATATCTATCTCAGATACATCTAAGGACCGCCTCTATACAGCTCGTAGTAGGTACCTATTATTCGTCCTATGCGTAACTGATTTTAACAACTATTATTATTTTAATTAACAGTCATATGTACCAGCTCTGTAAATGCTGAAGGGCCAAATAGAATACTTAACGGATCGCCAGCAACTGAAAACCAGTTTCCATATATGGTAAGTTAATATAATTATTTTGATGTCTTGTTTAAATAGAGACCAATTGGTTCAGACTAAACGAGATATTTATACAGGGTGGCGGTTTAGCAACTTCTATCCTTCAAGAATTTGAGTATACCCGTTATACTAAACAACTTTTCTATTTAACCGTATCCAATTCGAAAAAAAAACATTCTTAATAAAAACGTGCAAAAAAGCATGCTTTTTTGTATGGGAAATAAAAAAATAAATATTTATTTTATTCTGTATTTGTTGTTATAGCGGTAACCGAAATACATAATCTGTAGAAATTTCAACTGGCTAACTATCATGGTTCATGAGATACAGCCTGGTGACGGACGGACGGACAGCGATGTCTCAGTAATAGGGCCCCGTTTGACCCTTTGGTTACGAAACCCTAAAAATTAACAACAGCAGACAGACTGTTTCGATGCATGTATAATAAGCAAAGTTTTTTTTTTTTCGGATATGAAATGCAGGTGACATAAACGCCACTCTGTAAATACTAAGATATTCGTTTGACCTTAGACCTAATATAGAAGTTGGCGAGATGAGTTAGACAAAACCAGTAGCTCTAGATCGCCAAAACTGGCAGTCGTGGGGAAAAGCTTTGCCCAGCAGTGGGTTGACACAGGCTAACATTATCAGTATGAAAGAGTCATCATCATCACCTCAGCCGAAAGACGTCCACAGCTGGACATAGGCCTCCCCCAAATTTTGCCACATTGACATAACATGGGGGGTTTTGCCATAACCGCCACGCTTGGCAGGCGGGTTGGCGATCGCAGTACAGTTGTTACAAAAGCACAGAGAACGCTGCTGCCCATTCTCTGGCAAGTCCCTTAGTCGCCTCTTACGACACCCACGGGAAGATATGGGATGGTGCTATTCTTTACGTCCGACACCACACAGAGCATGAAAGAGTAAGTCGAAGATATTATTTAAAGTAACCTAACAATCAAGCTACGTTACCATTCTTTCAGATTTCGTTGCAACGAATAGGTCTATCACCAACTACCAATAGAGGACACAGATGCGGAGCATTGGTTACACTACAGCATGCTGTGACAGCTGCATCTTGTACCCTCGACATCGTTGGTAATAACATGTCAGTAACGTTAATAATATGGTTCATATTACATGTGTATAATAAGCAAATATTTTTAAACAGAACAAGTCGAATAACCAATGGGATTTCCCTGAAGGAAATCGAGCTTTTACTCTCTATTAAGGGATGGATTGCTCTTTAAGCGTTGAATCTTCACAAAGACCTGTCAAAAAAGAACCATGCAGAATTTCATGCTTCTAGGCCCAGAATTTTAGTCTATACGTATCTGTCAGTGAATTTAAGATTGCGTTACGACCTTCCACCTCACTGTTTCTCTACGCCTAGGAGCCCCATTTTGTTTTACTTATCACTGTCACTGTAGTGAAGTTGCCAACAGCCTCGGGAAGCCACGGCCTGTCATGCAGCCGAAGTGCAGGCTTTTTTGCGCGGTACACAAACATAAACGATATCATACGACGAGCCAACGGCTTGGCACGCGAAAATTCTTTGTTTCCTTTGAAGATGGTAGACCTTTATTGTGGGACGCAACGTGTGCTACTCTCGTCGATACTCTAGCGCTATTCCATTTTTCAAGCTCATCGTGCTATTGTGGAACTGCTACTGCGTCTGTGGGGAACTTCAAGTGGTGTAAATGTAGTGACCTTATTTATAGCTATATTTTTGAGCCGTTTGGTGTTGAAACTCTAGGGCCGTGGGATCTGCGTGCTCACAGCCTTTTAGGGAAATTTCCAAACGCTAAGTTGAGGTCTCGTAACTCAAGGGCTGACTTTTATTTTGGCCAGAGGCTAAGCGTTACCATGCAAGCAACGTGGAAACGCCGGCAGTCTTTTGGACACATTACTAGCTGACAGTGTAGAGGAGTAGTTTCATTTTGCCACTTTTGGTACATATCCTTGGTTGATTCCGAAAATAACATTAAGATTGTATTGCAGGGTACCAATCGCTCCGCTTGCATACAGAGTGTTCGCTGGCTCAGTTGATCTAACCAACGACACTTCAGGTGATCGCATTCGGCGTATAGCTAACATCACCAGACACCCGGAGTATGATACTAGCATTATACCTAGCAACAGATTACCTAACGACATTGCCGTCATTATTGTACGTGAGTTTGCTTTATTAAAATTGCTAACCATAGTTATCATAATGACTTCTTTCAATAAATTTCTTTTAGCTAGGAACACCATTCTCAAACAGCGCAGTGGCATATCTGCAGATAACAAACTATGGATTTACAGAAACAGTAACATGCACTCTTTCTGGCTGGGGAGCTCGAGGTTCAACAGCTACTGTAAGTTTTTGTATTATACAGGACGTAATTGAAATAGCCGAAAATAAGCAGTATGTACACAGTACAGCTTTTACTACGGGACCAACCCTGAAATAAAAAAGACCTGATCCATATATTCACGGTTACATAACTTTGGTAAATATTTAGAATTTATAAACAAGCTTAAAATAACAACAAAAATGTGTACATATAGAAAGAAAATTGTTAAAACGTGTTAAAATATTAGTTCCCAATGCTTATTGATTTTTTCACGTGATTTTGCGTTTGGCCCGACCGTAAAAGTTGTTCGTCTTTTCAAATTTTCAGTTACATTGATAATATAATAATTTATATTTATTCTATTCGTTCGTTGTAGATAAGTACGCAGTTGATGCACACACAAAAGTTGACGATTAATCAATTGGTGTGCGCTACGATATTCGGGTCAATATCAACAAGCACGCTGTGCGCTGGGGCACCAAGTGCCGGTATAATACAGGGAGCGGTCGGATGCACGGTAGGAACATAATGTGAATAAGTTGGGGAACTGACGTAATGGTATAAGGTACTAAGATTCTGCTGAGCATAGGTCCTGGGTTAGGGGGAGCAAAGAAGCAGGACCAGTTGGGTGTAGCGATATTGGGTTTTTACATAAGCAGCCCTGCCCGAAGAGGTTTGATTTGGGCCTAATTTATTATACTTGATTGACTTACCCTTCTTCTGGAAATATTGATGTACTTAAAACCTTGAGCCTAACCCTGGCCCAATAAAGAGGCTAAGTGCGGAAACAGCCCGGTTAACCTAACCCTTCGAGGATTTGTAGTATGACATTATGTTATATGACCTTTGATAAAAAAAACTAGTAGCCTGCTCCTCTTCTCCCGGGTGCATGACGACATGTCAATACATCGAGATTTCTATATAATGTTTGCTTTCCATATGAATATTCAAAATAATGGTGAAAATGAATAATTTATTGAGGAGTTAAGAAAATTTTGGTGAACCAGACTTGAAAAATGACTTTGTAGTATAAAATTATTTTTATTTTTCCCAGGGTGACGAAGGCAGCCCGTTGGTCTGCCACGGTGGCTTAGTAGGTCTTGTTGTCGAAACCAGTGACTGTTCATCTGACCCTTACAACCCTCAAGTATACACCCGGGTCTCCAGTTACGAGACATGGATAAATCAAGTTATTGCCGAACCCATACCCGACATTGGACCTGAACCTTCAACAGAGACTCCATCGACAACCACAACGCCAGTGACTTCGCCAGCGACTTCACCTGCGACGTCACCTGCACCGGCTCCAGGTGGAGCATCCACTTTGCAACCTGGAGTGGCAGTGTTAGCATTGATTGTCATTGCTCAAATTATAACCGTCAATGCCGTACATCAGAATTCATAATTAAATTTATCAGTTATAATATAACTCTAACACAAAACTCGCTTTTTATTTATATCGTAGATCATCATATCCACTGTCAAATCTTACATATCTGCCGGTCAACATAATTAGTATATCATGTTATTTATATTATTTACGATAGAAGTATAATAATAGGAAGGAATAGCTAGTATTCAGATGCATCCGGTTAGACTGGAAGCCGATCCCAACAAAGTTAGGAAAACGCTAGGCAGATGCCATCATCTCAAACAATATCGTTATTGTTTACGATAAAACAAAAACATGCTGTGATTTAAGTTATAATGTAGTCGGTTTTTTGGAGTATTCTTATATTCCCATAAAAAACGAATTTAAGATTGCAAAACCTATTTTTAAAGCAATGAAAGTGTCTGTGGTTTTTGCTACCCAAAAAAAAAATGGCGTAAGTTTATGATCGTATGTATGAAAATATTGTTTAGTGAAAATAATACTGCGCAAATACCCTTTGTGTGTACCTTTAATTAGTTGCTATTTTATCGTAAATCTCTATGACAACGCCTATGTGACGATTTTCATGTCGTTGACTCGATTAATGGTTCCTCAGTAAGATAAGATTGCAGGTGCCTTTAGATACAATACATACCTACGCGATTGTTTAATTATAGTGAGTGTGTAAAACAGTCAATTTTATAAATATTTGGTGTTTATTTTTTTAACGATTTGTTTGTAAATAACGAAAATGTATCGATTTTTGTTTTTGTTAGTGATTGCTTTAAGTGGTAAGCCATTATTTTTCGATTGACACATAGTTTTTTTTAATAGTTTGCGTCATTGAAACTTGATTGTGTAATTTGCATTTTCCCTGTATGTGAGTATATTCACATAGTTATCGTGCTCAAACCTCGATAAAGTGACATTCTTATCATCATTTTCCTGTTTTCATAACAATTAATTCGTGGTCGGCGCACTTAAATCGCTTAAAGCTACTGTAAGCTGCACGTCAGAGGCACGTCTGCGCGTCATTTTAGGGTCAGTTCACACCGAGACGCGACGCAACGCGAAGCTGCGTGCACATTTTAATAGAGACTCAAAAAATAACTTTAACTATACGAAAAGATACATACTTCATTATGAGAATTCAGAATACGGTGCACCATGCAGCGCTGCGGCTCGAGATGTTCTAGTATCGTCGCGTCGCGTCGCGTCTCGGCGTGAACTGACCCTTACGCTTGCGTGCGCATTGCTTGCATCTTACGTACACACAAAGCAAAGTGTATCGCGAAGTGTATTAAGCATGTCACTACACAAATGTATTGCAAGACGCAAAGATGTGTTTGTAACCGTATAAAGTATTTTAAGTATTCTGCAAAATGATTGTAATATAAATCTTGTTCTAATAATCCTCTCGCAACATAAACAATAATTATTTATGTATGGAATTATGGATTAAGCAAATAAAGTTTAAGTCTGATTTCTCGTCTTTCAATATATGTATTTGTTTGCTATTATCACATCGGCATCATAACATAACATGTGCCTAATGAAAACACGTAATGTTGCGAAGCTCCTTGAAAAAAGCTGAACTATTTTGCAACTTGAATGCCGATTTTTTGGCGATTGTTTAATTGTTACTTTCAATCTACAGCTGCAAGCGCAACTTACAACACAGGATTAATAAGAATTTCAAACGCACTAATTGCTGAAGAAAACCAGTTCCCATACATGGTAAACATTTTTTTAATGAGAAGACGGTCATATTTTACAAAAAAATACATAGATTTTTTGAAATTATTTTAGATTTCTTTACAACAACTAAGTGAAATAGAAAGCCCCACAAGAGGGCACAGATGCGGGGGAGCATTGATTACGTACCAGCACGTACTGACAACTGCATCTTGCACTTTCAACAGGAACAGCGGGTTAGTATCTAAACTAATATTATAAAGAGAAAAGATTTGATTGTTTGTTTGTTTGCATTGAATAGGCTCCGAAACTAATGGTCCGATTTGAAAAATTCTTTCAGTGTTATAGAGGAAGACTGTAGGCTATATATCATCACGCGACGACCATCATTTTATCATGATTAGGTGTGGAGCAGCAATGAAAAATGTTGCGAAACATTTTTCATTGCTGCTCCACACCTAATGGTACGGGGAAAATGTGACGCAAACGAAGTTGCGCCGGACAGCTAGTAGTTTTTCTATTGGAAATACTCAGTCGCCTGATCTTCTTTATCATGTGGTTAGTTGTACTAACCCGGAGTTAGAGTTTTTACGCCACCCATGGGCCCTGTGAATTGGCTTTACATGCCGTCGAGAAATGTCTCTCAGACATGCTGGTTTCCTCGCGATGTTTTCCATCACCGAAGCAAGAATGAAATTCGTCATAGCGTACTTTCTGACTAACGTAATTCGTACTAACGAACTTTATGTATACCGTACATCGGTGTTTTGAACTTTGGAGTAACGTAATACAGTCAGTTATACAATACGCAACGAAAAATCAGAGGTGTGTGTCTTGAGTTCGAACTTGAGACTAATGACTTGGCAGGCTGACGATCACACCAATGGGCTATCACTGCTTGTCGCTGCTGTTTGTCATGTCTAGCTTGTCGCAATCGCCTATTTTGACATTCTCCAACGTTGCTTGTAGTAGCAGAGCTAGAGAATATCAAGAAAATTGTTAAGTTAGATTTATGATACGCGAGCTGAGCAACCAAAGTGAGATTCATAAATTAAGTAATCCTTTTACTATGAATAAGAATAATTTATTTTAAAAGTATTGCAAAAAGCATACGTTTAGGCGCAGTAGTATTTTTCAGATACTAGAAACGCAAGGGCTTGCTAAACATACTATGAAAGGTAATGTTATCTTTGTGTTCGCGTCTGCTGTAGCCTCCAACCAAATCCTAAGTTGTACAGAATTTAAAACTAATATGTTTTGCAGGGTTTTCTCACCAATTAACCAGAGCAAATACAGGGTATTCGCTGGTTCAGTGGTACTTTACAACGACACTTCTGCTGATCGCCATCGGGGTATAACTAACATCACAATACACCCCAAGTTTGAAATTATTCGACCGTATAATAACGACATTGCCGTTATTACGGTAAGTGATACCTAAACCCCAATTCTAATTTAAAACTAAATCATCATCATCATCATCATTTCAGCCGAAAGACGTCCACTGCTGGACATAGGCCTCCCCCAAGTGTCGCCACATTGATCGGTCCCGTGCGACTCGCATCCAGCGGATCCCCGAAACCTTCACCAGGTCATCGGTCCACCTAGTGGGAGGCCTTCCAACGCATCGTCTCCCGGTTCGCGGTCGCCATTCCAGAACTTTTCGGCCCCATCGGCCATCTGCTCTGCGAGCAATGTGCCCTGCCCACTGCCACTTAAGTTTGGCAATTCTTCGGGCTACGTCGGTAACCTTGGTTCTCTTGCGGATGTCCTCATTTCTGATTTGATCACGCAAGGAAACTCCGAGCATAGCTCTCTCCATTGCCCTTTGGGTGACTTTGAGCCTTCTGATGAGGCCCATTGTGAGCGGCCACGTTTCGGTCCCGTATGTAATCACTGGCAACACACACTGGTCATAAACTTTCGTCTTGAGACACTGCGGTAAGTTGGACGAGAAGATACCACGCAGCTTCCCGAACGCTGCCCAGCCGAGTCGGATTCGACGATTGACCTCTTTCTCGAAGTTAGACCTACCCAACTGGACCGTTTGTCCCAGGTAGACATAATCGTCTACAACTTTGATAGTAGAGTCTCCGATCTTGATAGGAGTGGGTGTTACATGGGCATTCAACATAAAACTAAATAAGTAACTATAAAATATAAGTCTTCTATTTCCTACTAATTACTTTACACAACTAATTCAATTATTTTAATTAAGTTTTTTTTTTTAAATAACTACTATATACATTACAAGGATTAACAAACTAATAAATTAAATAACTAAAATAACAATAAACTATAAATTAATTAATTTATTGTACTAAGATAAATTATTTCTTATGTTTTTGAATGTACCTAATAAATTTTTCAAATTGAACGTTGATGTTGGATTTAATACACTACTAGTTAATTCCTTTAACTGTTTTACTTATCAAGTATTACGTAACTAATTTAACATAATATTTTTGGTAATAAGCAACTATAAGTTAACATTATTCTTATCATCGAGAAAACATATTGTTAATTTTATTAAATCACAATTTTTAGCTTTCCTCTCCATTTCCTGAAGACGTAGTTACACCAATCAGCATGTCAATTTCGGCAGACGACGCCGTCACTTCAATTGCTAGTTGTACAGTTGCGGGTTGGGGAGCCCAAAACGGATCAACATCTGTAAGTAATAAACCATTTTTTTCTAACTTTTCTTAACGATATGCAGGCAACTTCCATTGGTAATCAGACTAAGTTTTTGGACACTGCTGCCGGCCGTTCTTTTTGCTTCTTTATTGAAGCCTGTTAACATTACAAAGTTGGATGACATTTTTTTCATTTCTGATTAATTATCATATGTTGACACATATGACTTTCAGTGTAAAATGCCAATCGATTGACATAGATACACAAACACACAAAGGGACTACATACTTTAAAAGATTACGTCATACGTTTTACAGAAAATGTCTTTTTTTATTTAGGCGAGCACACAACTGATGTACCTGCACAAGGCGATATATAATCAAACTTTATGCGCTGAGATCTACAATGATAATATCATCCTGAGTAATATAGCCGTAGATAGAAACATGATTTGCGCGACCACAAGACAATTGGCTCCTTCTGGATGCGTGGTAAGCACTTAGTTCATAAATAATAACACTTCGTTATATCCTCGTTCTTGTTCTGTATAGTGTCGGACGTAAAGAATAGTACCATCCCATATCTTCCCGTAGGTGTCGTAAGAGGCTACTAAGGGACTTGCCAGAGAATGGGCAGAGGCGTTCTCTGTGCTTTTGTAACAACACACTGCGATCGCCAACCCGCCTGCCAAGCGCGGCGATTATGGCAAAACCCCCCTTATGTACACTGGGGGAGGCCTATGTCCAGCAGTGGACGTCTTTCGGCTGAAATGATGAATGAATGATGATGATTTCCTCGTAACATCCTTTTTAGTGGCCTTCGTATTATCTAAGAGACTGTCATTTTTACATTCATTCCTAACATTGCGTTTGCTGTAATTATAATAACGATTTTTTTCTTAATTTAATAACTAATGCCAACATAATTATCCCATGTCAATGCTTAAACCCAATAATGGTTTAAAAGAAACTCGAATAAACAGGAAATCCTGATAAAAGAGACCAAAACAGTACCTGTCTGTGTCTACATGGTTACTACACTCTGTTTACAGGGCGACGGCGGCAATCCGTTAGAATGCTTAAGGCACCCCATATATCCTGGCCGCCTTATGGGTCTTCTCACCAAAACCAACGACTGTACTGACTCTGATAACCCTGAAGTATATACCCGGGTTAACGCATACTACGGATGGATACAACAGGTCATCAACAATATTGCTCCAGCGCCCGCCAAGGATGCAGCGTCAACTCTCCAACCTGGATTTATAATGTTAGCTATTCTGGCTTATATTCTAATTTATCTCTAATGTATTATGTAAGATTTCTTTTACGAAGAAAAAGTATTAGTGAAAATAAATAATATACAAGTACAACCCCACCTGAGTGTTAAGATACCCAGTTTGTTACCCTAATGGATCGTGTAAGGGTAAGCCTTGTCATTCTGATAACCGATTGAACAGCTAACCCTGAAGAGGTTGAAATGGTTGATCTTAACTAGAGATCGGATATTCGGATGCATATTTACCTAGACTTGACTAGTATGGAGCCCGTGTCAGTATGGGAAAAGGAGTTTATTTAAAAAAACTAGTCTAGTTACTTTTTCGTTTAGCTCCAAATGAATTATGCCCAGACATATTTACCATTTTGTTTTAGCATTCGACATTTCAGCACAAAAATACGAAGTCAAATAGTTGTTGTATTTTTTTCCTTGTTATTTTCAACAAACTTGCCAGGTTTTAAATAAATTTAAAATATTCGTTACGATATTTTGATTACTGCATTTTATACTTACTAAAAAATTATGAAATTTCGCAATCCCGCGACAAAAATTGGCATTTAAATAGCCGCTTCCATACTTTTGTACCTTTTGGCAGGAAAAAAACGTACTTTAGGTATGCATCCGAATATCCGATTACTAATCATAACACAAACATGAGTTTTTATCAACACAAGATATTATTATTACCATACTGGCTTTTTGAAAACCTTTCGGACAGAACCCATAAAAAATCTTCAATACGCGTTTTCTTAACGCACAGAACTAGCCTCTTTTTGGTTTTATACCTATATATTTTATAGTTCTGTATGGTGTCGGACGTAAAGAATAGCACCATCCCATATCTTCCCGTGGGTGTCGTAAGAGGCGACTAAGGGACTTGCCAGAGAATGGGCAGTAGCGTTGTCTGTGCTTTTGTAACAACCGTACTGCGATGGCCAACCCGCCTGCCAAGCGTGGCGATTATGGCAAAACCCCCCATGTTATGTCAATGTGGCGAAACTTGGGGGAGGCCTATGTCCAGCAGTGGACGTTAAAAGGGCTGAAATGATGATGATGATGATGATTTTATATTTACCAGATCATGTTTAAAATTTGGGAAGAAATAAGCGAATATTAATTGTATTTCATCTATAAACGTTTATTGTAGATAGCAACCTGTACTAGATACTTTAAAAATATGAAGAAATGATATGAACGTAATGAATGCATAATAATAAATAATCGTCAAGATCCAAGTTGGTTACAAAAGAATCCATTTAAGGATTATAAATAAATGCGAAATTAAACCTGCATGTCAGTTTGTCAGCTTTTCGTGACTTAGGAGCTAAAAGGATCCGGATAAAAAGTACACCGACTGATAGAACACGACCTGTATAGTGACGTTCCGCTCAAAAAGCTTCCAACATTCACGCGGTCCAAGCTGCAGGAAAGCGAAGTGTACATAAACCACCACATGCTAATTAGTGATTGACCTCAATTAAAGCAATCCCCAAAGTATCTATGAAGCCAGGAAGTAATCAAACCCGAGTTACAACTAAGTTCCACAGCGTGGCGAGTAGAAATACAACGAGAATCGATTCCGTCATACAGTTTACATTCCATTAATGATTTATTAATACATTGGCGATTGACTTTGGCGATCGTAAATCTTCATGATGTTGTTAATAAAAGTCGTTAGCCGTAAATAATGAAACGAAACTGGGCCAAACAAATCTCTGGCCCCAATGACGGGGTAAATCGACTGGATTCAAAACAAAAATGTTATCTAAAGGGCACTTAATAATTTGTTTGTCCTACGTGTTTTTTTTTAAATTAAATTTAGGGATTTTTCATATAAATAATTCACAGGACAGTCCGAAAAGAATGACATATTTAAAAATCCAAATAAAAAGGTTTTTTTACTAATACAAAACATTCAATATTCATTGAATGTATAGAACTTTGGGTCCAATCTCATCTTTATCTCCTTCTAGGATGTAATAAATTCAGTATACAACTATCGACTATGTTTTTAGTTTCCCATCTCTTGTTCTTCACAGTTGTCTAAAACATAATTATTACTCCAACATCTGTTTTTGTTGAACTTTTTCATGCACGTATTCCACATTTTCATTTCCACATTGCAATGCAAAGTGCATCGTAATTGAATCCTATTGTGAACGAACGGTCTGAGAGAGAAGTAATTGAGACCGCAATAACACTGACAGTGCCTACTACTACTAACACTGCCATGCCTATTGTGGTTGAATGTTTGAAACATATTATGTAAGGGAACATAATTAACATAACCTTTAAATGTAATATTAATGACAGTGTGTTTTGTCTTGTTTTTATGTATTTTTTTATTTATTTTTATTTCATTTACCTATTATCTGATCCAAAATTTTTGATTGAAATAAAGGAATTGAATTTAAATTAATCTCCGGGTATCGAAAACCTACCACCACATTTCGCAAGATCTGTTCAGTCGGGCCGAGAGTATAGCCACCAGCCGGGCACAACTCTAGACTCCGGGCTACCGCTGAGACATCAAAAAAACCCAATAACCCTTCGTCCTACCTAGGAATCGAACCAGAACCTCCAGTTCAGCAGTTTTATACATAAGATTTTGTTCAAGATCTTGGGTGATACGAATTGCGTCAAGCAACACGCGCCGTCCTCATGTTTTCATGACATGAGTTCCGACACTACGCAACTCGTAAGTACGGAGATCAGGGTGACTTTTGGTTTAACCAGCGAGGAGTTTTTACTCGAATACCTAACATGATGTAAGGTCACTGTCAGGCAGGGCACGCCACAATAGTGGCGATAAGTCCCCTCTTTGAGGAGTGGCTGCAGAGGGACCACCTGATGATACTTATTTGACTACCACTATCTACCAGCATCTCATGTACAGTCGGCATCAGAACTCGGATAACACTTATCAATATTACACCAAGTTTTGTGCTGATCAGTGTGATCTGATGTAATATTGTTTTGCGATTTTTTTAACCATTGATGAAGATATTGTTGTCTTTTACTCCAGTCTGTTAATATGGATCGTTCTAAAACTAAGACGTCTTATAATTTTGGATATGTATAGCGACTTTCGTTGCTGACCGTACTAGGTCGCAACGTACTATCATTCAGATGTTTTTTGTACTTAATGTGGTAGGCATTCAATCGAATGACCTATTATCCCACCCGAACGCAAAATGCGTACTTTAGACATCTAAAGGAAATCCATTCTAAATCTTATGAGAAGAAATAATTATTGGAAACCCCTCTTAAGCTATCGTCAAACTTTATTCAAAGATGCCTATCACAAAACAAATTTAGGTATTGAGTAGATATCCTACTCCAGGAGTCTACCATAAACCTAGGTTGTTATCTAATCAAATATTTACTATTTGATCACCAAATTCGCTCGATTAGACATAATCAGCTTATATTAATGCACAGAACTTAGCAATTAGAATGACGCAGAATCGGATGTCACCCGGATAAGATCAAAAAAGTCGCAATCAAATTATAACTAACAATGACTATCTTTTTTCTTCATAACCTGCTTTCACATTAGGAAGTTAGCAGCGCGACAGTAGCCCGACAGACGGACATGCCTTCACATTATTAAGAACAGCCGCGCGTAGTAGCGCACCTGCCGCGCCGCAATTTAGATCAGTGTGGGGCACTTCATTTAAAAAATGACGGGATACATTTTGTATCGCCCGAAGGAGTACCGTGGCAGAATAACGTTGTAGCGACCTACAAAAATAGTCTTATAACAAAAAGTACTTAAGCGCCATCTATGACAGGACGGAAGAACTAACATCAATTTCCTACAAGTCGCAAGCAAAGTTTACATCGACTTAATAGTATACAGAAAAACCCGACAGTAATTGTCAGGTCGTTGCCCATCAGACATAACAACTGTCTGGTCGGAAGATCCCTTTTGTATGGAGTATCGAGGAACTTTACACCCTATTCCTTATTGCCCTAAAACATGATAATAATTAGGTACCTAAATAAAATAAAAAGAGCAGCATCTTCAGCATTTTTTTAGAACCACATTTATTTTTGAAACCAGGAATAATCAATACACATTGTTCTTGCCAGTTTTTCTATTTTAGGTTCTTGTTGTTGTTGTCGTCGCTTCTTGAGTCCCACAAAACAAAACGCATTTGATTTTTTTCAATATAAATCTGTCGGTGTCAAACTCGCTCATTGTGCAATCTATAATCACGTGCGCTTGCAACACTGGCTCATCGCCGACCGAACACACGTGGCGGCCGCAGCGGCAGCCCATTCTCTGTCAAGTCCCTTAGTGGCCTCTTACGACACCCACGGGAAGATATGGGATGGTGCTATTCTTTACGTCCGACACCATACAGAGCGTGGCCGCCACGCTTCTGTCAAAAATATGAAATTCTGACAGTGCGACTGTCGCGCTGCTAAAGTCACCTAAATGTGAAATCGGCCTTTTTTTTTTAGGATTGGAAATCGTCAAAAGACTTCTTCCGCTCTGGGCGGAGCGGAAGGGAGTGTCAGACTTGACTGACTAAAACCCATCCATGTTCCTTCTTAGCCCTTTGCGTTCCAGGGGCACGGTATCTCTTTCGAACAACCCGCAGCCCTGGCAGGCATCGGCCCTCTCGGACCCCTTCCGATTTGCTGACATCTCCTTGAGGCGCGCGTGGAACACGAACGCGCCGTCGGCACGGTCTGTCGTCATAAGACGGACGGACGGTGAGCTAGCCCATTACTCACCGTCCACAGGCCCGCGCCTACGGTGGCCGGGGGCCACTGGTTGCCCCCCGACGCCCGGGGCGTCTCCTGCGGCGGCTGGGACGTGAGGTTCTCTCCCTCTCACGTTCCGCCACCTCCTTCGCTAGCATGACTGCCTCGCAGAAGGAGGCGACGGCTTCCCATTCCCTCTCGCTCCGGACCATGGATTGAACCAGGGCCGGACGCGAGAGGTCGCCGCCGCCAATCGCCGCTACGAGGACACGGCGGTGCTCAGCCCAAGCGGGGCATAGCTCCACAGTGTGCTCCACCGTGTCCTCCGGCCGATCCTCGCAGTGGTGACACCCGGGCGTTTCCTCCCGCCCGATTCGGTGCAGGAACCCCGAAACAACCGTGTCCGGTGAGGACCTGCGTCAGGCGGAAGGTGAGGGCGCCGTGGCGCCTCTCTAGCCACTCCTCAAAGAGGGGACTTATCGCCACTATTGTGGCGTGCCCTGCACGGGGTTGCGACAGTCGCTCTCTCCATGTCGCCATGAGATCGCGCCGGAGGTCTGTCCGCTGAGCGACAATTTGCCGCGGCAGCGGAGTTTCCCCCCGGCGTAGTGCCTCCGCGCGCCATTCGTGCAGGCACGCGAGGACTATCGCCCCCAGATCCCATGGCGGCAATCCGGCCAAGAGGCTCGCCGCCTCGCCGGAGATCGTGCGGTACCCCCGGATCAGCCTTACGGCTACCACCTTCTGGGGCGGGTTCAGGTAGTGGGCGGCTCGCCGCCTCAAAGAACGCGCCCACACCGGGGCCCCGTAAAGGGCCATGGACCGCACGACCCCCGCGTAGAGCCTCCGGCAGGAGGCGTTTGGACCCCCCAGGTTGGGCAAGAGCCGCTTGAACGCAGCCCCTGCCCGTTCCAGTTTGGGGGCCAAACGTCGGAAATGCTCCATGAAGTTCCACCGGCTGTCGAGGACAAGCCCTAGGTACTTCAGCGTCGACTCGACGCCGATGGGAACCCCTCCTACCGTCAGTATGGATCCCGACGGTGGCGCATTCCGAGGCCCATGAAAGCACATGGCCTCGGACTGCAATGCCGATGTCATGCGCAATGTGTCAGCGTAGCAAACTACGCTGACACCGCTAGGGAGGTCGGCGCGCAGCACCCAGTCGTAGCCGATGTTCCACAAGGGCGGCCCCAGAACCGATCCCTGCGGAACACCGCACGACACCTCTCGCCGGTTCCATTCTCCGGTGCGACCGGGGTAGATGACGGCCCTATCCGTCAAGTAGTCCCCGACCACACGACGAAGGTAGGTCGGCACCCGGTGATACCGGAGTGCCTCCCTAATGCAGCTCCAGGGCATGGTGTTGAAGGCGTTGGCGATGTCAAGAGACACCGCCAAGACAACCCCACCCCGTGGACACCGCATCCCCCGTCGTGAGAGCCCTCACGCGCATGATGGCATCCACCGTCGAGCGAATCGACCTTACAGTGATTATTAGATAGGTAAACATTTTTATTCATGTTTGTATACAGTATTATGTGTTCCAGTAATACATGGCTTCGCTTTGTATAGATTTCCCGTACAATGAAAGATCCGCATAAAATGGTTTTGTATAGCTTGATTAGTCGCCATGCGTACTAAGGTAGATGTATACCTATAGCAAAACCCAACCAAGCCACGCCAAGGTGAATTGTAGTGCAGTGGCACATGGAAGGCACTCAATCGATTATGCACCTAAGTAGGCAGCTGCAAAAACACTTTGGCAAAATAGGGGATTAAAGTTTTAAGATCCTTACGACACTCAGTGTGAAAAATGGTGCTCTCGACAAGACCATGCTCGAATTTCTAATTTATCCTTACACTAGGACTTAAAACTAGTTAAAATCAAATCAAAAGTCATTTATTCAAATTAGGCTGATAATCAGCACTTTTTGAACGTCAAAATTACAAGAGACAGTCCCCCAAAACGCCTGCCCTTCGCCACTTCCTAGTGTTTTAGCTGGGAAGAAGAAGTGGCGGAACAATCTCCCCAGCAACACATCTGTCGGTTAGGTTAGAAGAACCAGATTCTACACAATAGTGTTCAAGTTCATATAAACAAAGAATCTAATTAATGTCACATGTCAGCTAGCACACACCAATAATAAAATATTAAAAAAAAAAACAAGAATTATTAAAGCATAAAGGGCGTGCCCGCATACACGTGCATACAGACGAAAAATAATACATAAAAATAAAGTAAAATAAAAAAGATAATAAAAAAATAAAGGAGAAAATCTATGCATGAAGTTATATAACAATCAGTAAGCTAGTTTGGAGAAAGAACATAAACATTGTCTTGAGTTCAACCCAGCGACCAACTATTCTTATCGTTTAAATAGTCGTTAATGGAATTTTTTATCAAAAATATAGCAACGACCAAATTGTAGATCTTAAAATTATCTACAAAAATGGTCTTATACTTTTTCACCAGTCCTAAGATATTGTGATTTTAAAAGTTGAAGGTGCCTCTGTGCTATAAGACCATTTTTGTCGATAATTTTATGATCTACAGTTTTGTGTTATGTGCTAATTATTTTTGATAAAACTTACTGTTTTCGAGAAACATCCAGAAAACCGAAAATTTTGACCTTTGTCATCGATAAACTTTTTAGCACATCAGTGGCGAAGGGTGAAAATATTGAAAGGGGAAGCCGAAGAAAAAAATGTGAATTTTAA
Source organism: Cerastis rubricosa (assembly GCA_949152445.1). Classification (NCBI taxonomy): domain Eukaryota; kingdom Metazoa; phylum Arthropoda; class Insecta; order Lepidoptera; family Noctuidae; genus Cerastis; species Cerastis rubricosa. Next base: position 9,269,611 of record OX424532.1, read on the forward strand.
TTTTGTTTTTCTTCATCGCATTTTTCAATTTTCGTTTTGATTATCAGCCAACCCGAAAACCCCGAAAATGACACCCATGACGAAAATAACAGAAATTTAGGTCGCGCGTCGGCGCTATTTTTAATTTTGGTGTCTTTATCAGCGACCTCGAAAACCACGAAAATGTCACCCATGCTAAAAGTACCAAAAATTTTCGAAGGATCCAACTTGATCTTTTTTCATAACTTATGTAATGGAACGATTAAATGCACAAGAACTACATAAAACACTGTATAAAAAAATATAATATAAAACCTTTTTGAAACAAGCTTTTATGAATATGAACTAAAAAGAAAAAAAAATCTTTGAAAAAATTAAATGTAGGATAATTTTCACAAAAGCTTGTCGCGTTTAGTTTTTATAGCATTTACCATTCACGCGACAAGCTTCAGGTATTATGTTTATTCATAAAAAGTGAACGCGTAAATTTACAAAGTTTCATATCCGTGCTATTAACTGCTGAGGAGTTCCCTCGTGAAGAGACGATCCTGGCGGTAGGATGAGTTCATGATACAAATCGTGATTATCCATCAAATATGAACTAGTATGCAACGTTACGTGTCTGTGCTATTAAATGTTGAGGAGTTCCCTCATGAGCAGACGATCCTGGCTGCAGGATGAGATCATGATAGAATTCATGTTTATCCATCAAATATGAACGTGCATACAAATTTTCTTGTCTGTGCTATTAACCGTTGAGGAGTTCCCTTGTGAGAAGACAATCCTGGCTGCAGGATGAGTTCATGATACAAATCGTGATTATCCATCAAATATGAACTCGTATGCAAAGTTTCATGTCTGTGCTATTAAAAGTTGAGGAGTTCCCTCGTGAGGAGACGATCCTGGCGCTAGGATGAGTTCATGATACAAATTGTGGCTATGCACCAAATATGAACTTGTATGCAAAGTTTCATATCCGTGCTATTAACTGCTGAGGAGTTCCCTCGTGAGGAGACGGTGAGACGGTCCTGACTTCAAGATTAAGTTATGTTTGTCACAAGAATGTATTGTTCTTAGAAACAAAGGTGTGTGGAAAATTTCAGCTCAATCGGACATCGGGAAGTGGTTCTAATTTAACTATCTATACATACAAACATGGTCGTAACTCGATAAATTTCGGCTTACCTAGTCCCTACAATACGCTGCTGATAGCCGCGAAGTCACGTGTCCGCGTCCATACGAATTTAGTTCTGAATTCTGACACCCGAGCTCCGGCTTACTTTTGGCGCCACATGTTGCTTTCTTTGTTGACATGAAAAATGTTGGTATTTTTTTTTCAATCCGATGTATTTAATGCCTGTACTGTAATGTGATAACCACAGATGTGTACATAATTTACTAATTGACTACAGTAGACACTAGACACTACGTATATTGCCTTGTTTCCAAAGGTAAGCCGGAGGAATCGGCTTCTTAGGTGCCTTCGGGCCTGTAGCACATGGGACTTTTGGCATTTTATTGCTACTGGTATATCCAAGCTCTCTACCAAAATTCAACTCGAGCCGAGTTTTGGTTTTTTAATCACTATTTTATGTCTAATTTGAACGGGCTATTAACAAAAAATACTTAGTTAAAACGCATTAAAGTTGTAAAGTAGGGGCTCACTACGTCACAAGTCATCATCATCATCATCATTTCAGCCGAAAGACGTCCACTGCTGGACATAGGCCTCCCCCAACGCCACATTGACATAAGGGGGGTTTTGCCATAATCGCCACGCTTGGCAGGCGGGTTGGCGATCGCAGTACAGTTGTTACAAAAGCACAGAGAACGCTGCTGCCCATTCTCTGGCAAGTCCCTTAGTCGCCTCTTACGACACCCAGAGGAAGAAATGGGAATTTTATACGTCACAAGTACGTATAAAATTTACTTACCCGTGACGTCATGCACCATTTTAATTCAATACTATCTTCATAATTTAATGAGTACGTGAAAAAAGAAAAAAATACATATCCATTACTTCTTAGTAATCTACCCGATACACAAAAGAAAATTAGTCATCGTCCCTATTGTTTGTCTTCTGAAGAAGATAATATTATCTACAAACCATTTAAACAATAAGTATGTAGGTACTTACTTAACAAAACTGGTAACATTATTTAACATTCTACCATAATTACAAAACCTAAAAGCTTTCGAGATTAAAAAATAAATAAGGATTACAAGGCTAAATTAAATATTCAATTCACAGCGGGTCCGAGGTATTTTTACAAGATTTATAACGCGACAAAGCACACAGCTATGCCATTACCATCCATTTGGTGCACTTATAGTACTGTGGCGGTACTATTCTGTTAAATAACACAACCACGGAGCGAGTTCTTACGGTAAATGGGTGTACAGTCCCCATTTATGAGCCCCGTGCCACGTGACTCCGCCGGCTACAGTTACCCAACCTTATGTATTATAAATTCACCTAATTCCAAGCTGAGTGAATTTCTAGTGTTGTTCGCGACAAATTAATTAAAAGTCTACTTTGTTTATATTAAAGTTAATCTTAATTATTCATGGCTAAGTGCGAAGTACGCTCATGTCTAACTTACAGTCTAGGTTTTTGCTTAAAAGCTTTCATATTTTCTGTTTTATGTGTTAGTTAGAGTAAAGCAGTGATAACCCTGGGGGTTAGAACTACAAATATTCGTGGAACGTGCTTTTAACTCGACGTGCCACTCTTCTAATTAGGTCCTATTAGTCTGGTTTTAAATTAATATTCTGCGAGCAGAAACTATAATTTTCATGATGAACATATTCCAGTGTGGTCTTAACTTTACCTACTGAGTAAAATTTTGCATAAAATAACGTCGACAAGCACTAGTTTCAAAGTGTCGATGTGTTTATTCGACACCGTGTCGTCACAGGAGCGTGTTAATTCGCCTCCACTTTGATCAATCCACCAGAATGTAGCACATAAAGTGCAGGTAATTACTTAATCATATCGCACCCTACCTCATTGCACAGAGAAGTCTTTGAGGTGCTTTAGAACTTGTACGTGCTTGTGTACATAAACTCGATGTAAAGGCAGCTAATATTTGCACAAAATAATACCCGAGTAAATATTTGCGAACAAACCCTAACAATGTTTTGCAAATACGCTACAATGAGACAATTATACTTCAGGTTATTACAGTCAAAAACCTTTCCAATTAATGAAAAATATAATGTTTTTTTTTTTTAAAGATAATTATTCTAAATTCCCATCCCGGATTCCTGGTTTACATCGGTTTGAAAATTTAATCCGTTCATAAGAATATTAAATAAACTTTTTATTTTTTCTGGAAAAGACATGGCATAAACAATGCAAAAGAGGTAAAAAGGCTTTAGACAAATAAAATATGTGAGTAGAAAAAATATACAGGGGTAAGCTACATTTTTCCCTTACAATATTTCGCTTACCTGTTTTGTCGAAATCCCTATAAACCCCATCATAAATCCTATGCCCCTTACGGGTCAAACGCCATAGTTTATGTATTGTGTCTCCGTGGAGGTAAACCAACTAATTAATGTGCATACATATTTGGTAAATCTTAGGGCCGCTGCGGGCAAACCTTTGACCGCAGTTACTCAGCGAATAAATGAAACTTTTTCGACACTTATAAGCGAAAAATTAATGTGCGATTTGTTTGTTTTCATATCTTGTCTTATTCTTTCCTTGTTCCGTAAATACATGTTTCACGGCGATGATTATTGAACTATTGTCTTCACAAAGTAAACAATGCGCAATTTAATAAAAAAAAACTTCTTGCCTTTTTGGAAAATTCGTGATATTTTTTTACTGATTTTCGTTGATGAAACTTGTTCCATTCTTTATACCAAAAAAGGTAATTCAGTAAACCAAAATACAGGAAAACATTAAAGTAGCAACAAATGCTACCCTATCATGTGTTCATGTATCGTTATCATTAGTAGGAAAGACCGAGTTTATCAACTTCGATACCGATAAACTAATCAGATAAACATTAAAAGCTTTCGGAAAATTCCCAGCGTGAACGATTCCGAGTTATCAGACCCGGACGTAAATATGTACAAGGTGATGACGACAATACGGCACTAAGTAAAACTGCGAATAGCGTCGCCAACCTGCATTATACCATTACGAGATTAAACGAAATGACTATTGAATATCATGAATATTTTTTAAAAACACAATTATATTATTTCAAACATATAAAAACATGGTTTATTCCAACGTGCATCTGTCTACCTACCAAGACAACCGCCACAGTCTACTACAACACTATTTAATAATGTAATGTTTTATTAATAATGTAATGTAATCAACGGTCGGATGGGAATCGTCATAAGACGGACGGACGGTGAGCTAGCCCATCAACACACCAACCCCACGCCCACTCACCGTCCACAGGCCCAACGGTGTACACCTCGGGTTACTAAAAATATTGCTGCCTATTTAACAATTCGGTTTGTTTGCTGTGCTTTCCAGTGGAATGTTTCGAATGAGACATACTGTAGGTAGATTTTAGTGTTTGAGATAAGCATACGAACTTGGTAGAGAATATTATACTGGTAGATTACTTATGGGATAATTTTGATTTTTTTTCTTCATCCCACATCTGATCCTATGCAAAATTATTAGCTTAATTGAAAAACAAACTATAAGAAACAGACGACTTCGTTCCAAAATACAAATTGCAGTCGTTGGCAAAACAGCCGCGGAAATCTATGGTTGCTATCAACAGGCCCAGAAGGAGATAACGTGATGTGCTGGACTACTACTACTACTATCCACAGTTATGGAATAATGGTTGTAGATTATGAAATTACTGCCTTGTCCGCGTTTACATATTATTGGGGCTGACTGTACCTATTCGGTTTTTTTAATTGTTTTGTAGTCCAAAACCATCTTCGTATAGGCTTTTCTAATGAAACCGTTTTGCGTCACATCAGTTGGATAGTTTCAAATTCTTTAATGTACAAATGTACCTAGAAACATTTTTTGTGTTTTATGTAGATACAAACTGCAGCCCGCGACTTCGTTCGCGCGAAAATAAAATACTACACTTCTGGACACATCTATTGGCCAACCTTAGAGTTTAGGTTTCGATGGCCCCTACCGAAATATGATTGCTAGATTGAACAAAAACTGTTGATGCAGTTTTAAACCTGATACATTTAACCATCTTTTTCGATCGTATTGTTTTAAATTTGAATTCAGAATACCATACGACATGGAGCTACGCCTAACAAGTCGGATATGCGCCTTGTTAAAGGCAATTGTTTTTTGAATAAAAAACATGTTTTATCAAATAAAGGTTTAATTTAATAACGCGTGTTGCCTCCATGGGCATCTACCACAGCTCTCATACGATTAGGCATAGAGTTTATCAACCACTCTATGAAATTTTGAGGGATCATCTCCCATTCCTCTTCTATGGCAGTTTTCAACTCCTGCAACGTCTGGGCAACTGGCTGACGAGCCCTAACACGTCTTTTTAGCTCGTCCCACATGTGATGCTCAATGGGGTTCATGTCTGGGCTTCTGGCTGGCCAGTCCATAACTGTGATGTTCACATCCCGAAGATATTCCCTGACGATGCCGGCCGCATGGGCTCTTGCATTATCATCTAAGCACTCACGAATGTACCTTTCAGCATTTAATGTTGGCAGCCGTGGTCCTTTAACAACCTCAAGTTGAGTTTTGCCGCTCGCGGATATACCGCCCCAGACAGTCCATGAGCCACCGCCATAAGCAACCCTCTCTTCAAAGCAGCATTGTGCGAAACGCTCTCCCTTACGTCGGCAGACCTTCTTCCTTCCATCATTGCCATGTAACACAATTTTAGACTCATCAGAAAAGAGTACACGGCTCCAATCTTGCTGTGTCGGTGGGCTCGCGTTAGTTTGGGCCCATTAGCTGGCTTGTGTGGTACTATATCGCGTTCTTTTAACCTTCTCCGAACAGTTCGAGCGCTCACAGATACTCCGTGGAAGTCGCGAAGTTGGTCGTGAAGCACTCATGTTTCTTTGGCTGTGTCCGGCCTGAATACGTGCTACAGCTTGGGCGGCGACTTCAGGTGAAGTATCCATAGATTATTGATAGAACCTCACCTTAATGTTAAGAATAAGTAATGTTTGTTGCAAAACCAAAGATATCAATCACTTTTTCAAGAATTAAATCCAAGTAAACCAATAAAATCAAGTTTTCTTAGTATTCGATTGTTTGATATCAACAAACAGGCTCCAAATTGTCTTTTGTTTCTTTAAATTCTGTGTTCGAAATTCAAAAAAAGACTATTGAATGAAATTGTGAATGTGCCAGGTTCAAAACTGCATAAAAACTTTTTGCTCGACCTAATATAAAATTTTAGCTAGGACCAAACGAAACTGAAAATACAAGGTGGGCCAATAGATGTGTCCAGAAGTGTATTATCAATTATCACCTAGGGGTATAAAATAGCCTACGACCTGTTTCTCAGACCTACCAAATTTACACAAAAAAAAAAACATAAAAATCGGTAAAGCCACACACACACAGCACACTGTGACACGAGATTTTTATATATTAGATAGATAGATTAAAATTGCAAGACACAAATCTTCAAAACAAAAAATCTAAGGTTTTTGTTTGTTTTGTGTGTGTGTGTCTTGCAATTTAAAGAAAACATCCTTAGCCTAGTCACGAACAAAACCATTACAATCTCGAAAGTAATCAGCATTTTCTTAAAGCACAGACAGTTATTACAGAACATTTCACACGATTCGACGCCATATCGCCTTATCTTACAAGAAAAGATCTTTTCCTTAACACATCTTTTGGGCTCACGGATTACCAATTAGGGTTGCTTAACGTATAAAGGAGAATGGTAAAAGCATATTCAACACTCACAAGACATTTGACGCGGCTCCACTCGACTCCTGCCTTCGTTAATGCTCGTATCCGTGTTACAGAAAAAGCTAGAAAACGGGAATTGTTTAAATTACGAGATATGCAAAACGTTTAGATAATACTACGTCGTTGGTCTATATACAGTCTTGAGTTCGATTCCCATATTGTGTAATTCTGTATGGTGTCGGACGTAAAGAATAGCACCATCCCATATCTTCCCGTGGGTGTTGTAAGAGGCGACTAAGAGACTTGTCAGAGAATGGGCAGCAGCGTTTTCTGTGCTTTTGTAACAACCGTACTGCGATCGCCAACCCGCCTGCCAAGCGTGGCGATTATAGCAAAACCCTCAAAATGTCAATGTGGCGACACTTTGGTGAGGCCTATGTTCAGCAGGGTACGTCTTTTTGGGCTGAAATGATGATGATGATGATTTTGTAAAGTATCATTGGGTTTATCCACTAGGAAATTCTCAGTACCCGGAACCAGAATTTCTGCCTGGTTTATGGCAATGGAGTCGCCCATTATTATTACTTGGAACTTAAATAAATCAAACGAAATGTGCGTGTGCTATACATAGATACACTTCTGCCTAACCCTTCTCTGACTACAAACGTGATATTTGACATTCAAATACCAGCTGGCCTACCATGACGTCTTTAAGCAGTATGGTTTTACTCTTATTCCAGTGTGGGAAAGAGACGGAGCTATACAGGATGTCTAGCGGCATCAATTAGTAAAACCTGATAGGTACCTAAAATGTTGAAGGGAGAGTTTCTAATGCATAATGCAATTATGATTTGTTTGTTAAAAATACCTCGAAAATAACCTCCTTAAAACATATATTCACTTGAAATCATAAATTCAACTAGAAAATCCGACGTCTTATGTTCATGTTTCACGGTAACATTCATAAAGTGTTAAGTTTACTTTTACGCCCGGCGTCAGGTGTATGAACAGCGATTCTTCTCATGGCTATAATGTTCGCGGGGGATGGCACACGGATGGGTGTTAAGAAGCTCATCCCGTGTTATCTGTAGCTACCTTTATTTTTAAGGCAATATTAGCAAGCGCTAGTACAGATTAAAACCGTTCCGTTTGTAATTAATTTTGGTTGTTAAAAGGTGATTTTCGCAGTCTTACTAAGGAATCGCCTTACCCTGACAGGGCTGTGGTCAGATAGAAAGTAAAAAAAGAAACACTTCATGTTAAATTTTAATATTCGGCAGAATCCAGTTAAATTGGAAGCCGGTCGTGAGATAGTTGGGAAAGACAGGGAGTGAAAAGTGGCCCAGTGGAAGCAGCCCCGACATACGAGCAGTCAGCCGTGAGTTCGAACCCAGACAGGCGCATTACTTTGTGTAATTTATTTCATCACAGCTGCCCTCAAAAACGGTGAACGAAAATATCGTGAGGAAACCGGCATGTCCTAGAACTAAAAATTCGAAGATATGTGACATCTACCAACCCGTACTGGGCCCGTGTGGTGGATTACAACCCACTCCTTTACATAAAGGAGGCCTGTGTCCCAGCAGCGGGAACATTATAAACTGATAATGATGATGCCTTGCTGCTGTCTATCATTCAAAAAAGATTTTAAAACTGAGTGCAAGTTTACCTAGGCCGTAATGCTTAAGTTTCAAGAGTAGTGTTTCGTGACTTACGCAATCAAATGCCTTCGAGAGGTCACAGAAGATTCTTATGTCATCTTGTGCCTCTTCCCACGCAGTAAATATGTGTTTTAATAAAGTGACACAGCGTCAGCCGTACAACGTCCTTTGGTGAAAACATACTGTTTCTCATGTAATGTTTTATTAGTGTTAAAGTGGATGAGCATTTGATTAAGCGTTACCTTTTCAAGCACCTTGCTGAAAACTGGCAACACGGGTCTAAAGTTATTAGTATCTTTACTGTCCCCGGATTTAAAAAGTGGTATTACCTTGCTGTATTTTATAAGGTCGGGGAAGAGTCCTTGGTCCACACAAAAAATTAAAGCTAAGTACGGTGCTATAGTGTCAATAATAGCTTGACAAGCTTTAATAGTTCATCCTATTGATCTTCGGTAAATTGATTTTGATTTTCTTAAAAGCTTTAATGAATGCTATGTGCTTAAATTGAAACTTAACCGGAGAGGGCTGAAACATTCGCTTTTAATAAATCAATAAAAAGTAAGGGTGTGGAATTTAAGGGTGAGGAATTTAAGGGTGACAAATTTAAGGTTTCAGTAGTTTTAAGTGGAGTATTGGTAACTAAATCTACAAATTCTTCTTCTACTTCGTTTTTTGAGCTTAGAAGACTACGTGAAGTCTCTAGTCTGATATCATTATTTACTTTTTTATTTTGTTGACTGTTTAGAAACTTAACTTATTTAGATTTTACATAAAGTCAACCAAATAAGAAAAAAGGTTTTCACATGTCATCATAATTTTAAAAATCAATCCAAAGAGTCATGTGCAAGAACCAAGTACATGATCATTTAAAGCACAAAAAGCACGCTGAACCTGCTACTATAAAACTCCACTACGGACCGCCAAACAAGGTAATTTAACATAGAGTTTACAGTATAATTGTTAGTTGAGGCTAGTAGTACGAGAGTTGTACAAGGTATAGACCCTGAACAACGTTTGTTCGAAGTTTACAGCTAAAGTAGATTACCCCTTGTAATACTATGCACTCGCATGGGGAAACACGTGTCAGTGTAAAATGGGTATGTTAAACCCAGCCTGTTTGAGCAGCTTAGATATTATAGTGGACTGTAGTGTACAGGGACTTCTCCAAACACTTGGTCTATTTTTAGATGATGCTTCTTCTCCTTCCCGCTTCAATGGTACTTTTTAATTCAGTTCAGCACAATTAGTTGCCAGTGTAGTTATTAGTGCACAGTGGTGTTTATTAAGACCTCGAAAATTTTGTCGCTTAGGGCAGTCCAATAAATCGGTCATGTTCTGGACAGCACCACACTCACATCGTGTGCCAAACGGGTCTACAATTCCGAATATCCCAAGTTGTCTACCGGAGTAAGCAGATGATGGTTAAAACGCTCGAATAATCTGAAATGCAACAATCAAAATTTTTGGCAATAGATACACGATAACGACTAAATAATCTCCATTAAATCTAAGATTACGAATAGATACCATTTAGTCTTCCTTAGCAATTCAAGTTGTATAAAATTACAACCCGGCGGCGATTACGCTGTTATATGTCTGAAGCAAAATACGGAATTTTATTGTAGTTGCCGAATCATGCTACGGGCTACGTCGTAGCTGTCGTGACGTAGACAGTGCTGCGTAGGCTCTCGTAGCCGATTACACAAACGCATAAATTTAACTAATCTTCCGTATTTACGTGTATTGAAAATATAATTATTTTACATGGTATTATTATGGTTAAAATACTAATATCAGTTCTACGTAAGGGCATTGTTTATACTAAGCCTTTGTTACCACGTAATTAGCGTCTCTTTTAGAACAGGATGTACATCCATCGTTGAATTTAGTAACCCTATTTTGGATGTGAATTAAACCAAAATCTTCTATTCAAACAAATAAAATTGAAGTGTCTGTTTGTAATTTCAAAATAACAACTTTTTACTATCAAAGTAACATTTTTAATAAAAAATTGGTATGTCTGTCTGTTTGTTCCGGCTAATCTACAGAACGACTGGACCGATTTTGATGAAACATTTACTGAAATATAGTTAATTTTGTAAGGAGTCATTTTTGTTAGTTTTATTTTAGAAAAAAAGATAAGGGTTCCGTGCAAAAAACCCATGAAATAGTTAACAAAATCCGAGGAAGTAATATTCTTATAATAATTTTGCTAAGGTTTAGGGTAGCAGCTAGTGGGTAATAAAATTCCCGGAACCTCGAAATAATATTAACATAAATATGTTTTAGTTATAAGACTTCTGCCAGATTGTCACAATCAAGGTTGAGTCGAACCGGTATGGACATTTATTGTGGACTGGCTGTGGACAACGGACTTTGAAAGATATAATTCAATACATTAAGTATTCGTCAAAATCAAAGCATCCGGAATTCAAGTCTACATTCAGTTCATACTGGTTTATAAATGATCATAAACCATTTATTTGCGGTAAGTTGGTTTGAAAACTAATTAAAATATTCAGGTATCTGAAAAGTACCTGAGAAGAAACAACCGAAACAAACTCAGAGGCCACTATCGCTTATAAAAGTAATAACATAATCTTGGTGAGGTCACATGAGAATCATGAAGATAAGTAGGCACCTGAGATGGTATTTTAAAGAAAAACCACCCGATTTGGGTGGACCTGTCCAGTCAGTGCAAGCATTTGTCAGACTCTTTTAAATCAGAAGAGTTTTTTTTTTTCTGAGTAATCATCAAAAATGTGTGAGAAATTGTATTTTCTCGAGATATCATCAAGAATCTATTTAATGTGTGACGGGCGGTATTTGCAAGAAAACAGATTTACTCACCAGTAGAGTCAAACCATGCCTAAATAAGCTGTGTATACGAATCCTTCTTTGGTGAAAGATCCTGTCGTCGATTCACCCATGAATTAATCGTTCTGTCGGCAAAACGCTCATAGTGGAAAGGTTCTGTCATTGAAAAACTCATAAACAAACATTCTATCGGCGACTCATTCGGCAAAAAAACGTTTGTTGGAGGTAAGTTTCAGAATCGCTTAACACCATATCTTCCAAATTACAATAGTAACACAGCTACTTCAGTAGCAAAACTTCATGAAATCACTACGTTCTAACTCCCATTATTACTCAAGTATTTCTCTTTCAGCAGATAGCTAACATTCCTTTCAATTAATAAAATAAACCTCGTAACCTCTGTTCGTTGTAAGCACTCGCCATTATTTAGCAGTAAGTAATAATGCTTCATTTTATTTTATAGCGGCTTTCGAGTTTGGTTTTATTCCCCGCAACAAAGATGAATGAATGGTTAACTTGCCCTCTGTTTGTTTATTAAACACAAGTAAAAACGCAAATTATTTGATAAAAAACTACTTTCATAATTCTCTTCCCTTCTTCTTCTTAGCGTGTGCATGACAAAAATGAAATTGAGTCAGCTCAATATAAGGCAACCAGATGCGCACTTTCAGTAGCGTCCATCAGCTCCTTTGATATGCAAACAACAAAAAACAGGCAGGACACGATATTAAGTGTCCCATCGTTTGTGGGGCAACCCCACATTTACACTCCAGGGCAGAGTAATCTCTTGCCTTTATTACAATGTATGAAATCGGCCCAGCATATATTTTTTTCTTTCATATTTGTCTATTTGTCTGTAGTCACAGCGTTCTTAACCGTAATTATCATATAGCACACAGTCCATCCATAGTACCTTCGGTCTTCTCCAGCTCTTATAGCCAACCACATTGATACTCAACATTTTTCTCAAAAGTTCAACTGCTCACGAAAAACTCCAATACCAAACATAAAACAATTTACAATTTCAATTTTAATCGGGGTTATTTGTTTTGGGTCACTCAAATGGGATAATCATTAATGGGATACATAATAACTTCATTAAAAACCTATCGAACACTACTTCCTAGAACTGTTTCACACACAAAACATTACTTTACATTTTTCTTCCACCAATATATTTCTACATCAAAGTAACAAACATCATTCTACTATTCATTATTTTGTTTATTACTATTCTTTTCTATTTTTTTGCTTCATTGAACTATTTTATAGTGCACGTGGCAAATGACACTCATTTGGTAAGTTATGATGCCCCAGGGACTAATTAAGTCAGGACCGCACCTAACAGAAGAGGATTTTTCTTATCCATTACAACTTTATAGTAAGGCACTGTTTTTAATTTTGAAAATAATTATACTCCTAGAAAATAGTTTCTATTTTCTTGAAATGAAAGAAGGTTTGAAAGCCTACTCTGTTGGAGTCGTTTTCCAGTCTAAACGGATCCAGCAAAACATGAAAACAAAATGAAAACTAGACAAAGCATATGATACAATACATACCTACTGAAGAGTGCATTAGAGTTAGTTGATTTAAAATACTGCACACACCCATACACATCCTCATACTTTTATTTATTGCAACAAAAAAGAGGCAATTTAATTTTGTGCTGCAAAATAAAAATAATATTTTTTATTAATGTCACGAACGAAACCATGATGATAAAATTGTCTTTTGATTTATTACCTGTGTGTCTGTTTTGTACATTTTTATTTATTTGATGCGGATTAAATGGATATAACGTGAATATTATACTATCTACTGCTATCTGGTGTAATAAACTACATCCAATAATCTCTGAGAATAAACTAAAGAGGGCAGCACAGTCGCAAGTGAAACAACTTCTTGCTGTAATGAAAACATCTTCAATATTAATATGCATTCAGGTTATTGGTGGAAACTTGGAGATAGTTCCTCGAGAAGTACCCCATACCGTTCACAGGCATCATTATGAGAAGCTATTGCTTAAACTAGGTCAATGACTCTAGCCCGATAGAACTGAGTGATTTTAAGAACACATTGGATGCAGAACTGTAAAATGGTTATGGCTATTTAACTGGCTGAAACATTTATGCTAGCTTAGTAAAATAGTAATGTTATTTCGGGGGTTCCAAATACCCGGTCGCAAATATAAAATTGCTTTGATAGCCTAGTCATAATAAAGTATGAAACAGACATACAAACAGAATTATTTGGGAATTATTTTCCTATAAATACCCCGCACAAAACGAAAGGCAGATTATCTTTTTGCTCCTTGAACTTTAAGCATTCTTTTGTTACTTTAAGAAAAGATAAGCCTACATACATCAAAGTAAAATAGTAACATAACATGGCGCCTGTAATCCCGAAGGGTAAAGCAGAAGTGTACCTAATATTACACTCATATTTTCCCAGTTATGTTTAAGTCCCATGTAATAGGGTGCGAGCCTATTGCCATCAACCGGGCAGAAATCCAGACTCCGTGGCTGCTACTGAGAAATACCTAATGGAAAACCCAATAACAGATTACCCGACCCGGGAATGTAAACCCAGTACCTCATACTAGAAGCCGCGCTTGTAACCACTAGACCAACGAGCAAAATAGTAGTAGCATATAAAGTTAAACGTAATATCTGTATAACACTACTTAATTAATATGTGTGTGCACTGTCAGTACTGTCACAAACAACCGAATCTATCAATCAATGCTCAGGCCATTATAATTTTGGCGTCACTGATCCTTTTGTATTCAAGACGTCAATCAAAGGTACAATTCAATCTTGATCCGTCAATGTACACGCAGCTCTATTATGTTCTTACCCCCCCAAAAGACATGTGCGTTCACATCCGTGTCGGGCCTAGTTGGTTTTTGCATTTTGCAAAAACATTTTATTCAAAATATAGCCTATAACACTCTGAGTAGATGTAGCTTTCTATAAGAGACACGGAATCAGATTAGCAGTTCCGAAGATTACCCCTATACCCAACTTACAAACTTTCAATATTCTAGATTATTTCCTTAAGTAATTTCCACCTCTTAACACGTTATTATTTTCGTTACAACCGACATTATTTCACCGTAGTATTTAATGATGCGATATAGCAGTAACGAGTAAATCAGAGACCTTTGTGTTGTCAGGCTAATAATGTCACACAGAAGACTATCTTTTGTGTCGTCGTGTATAATTATTTTATTTCCAAATTGCCCTTAATTTTATCTCTACCTCGTTAAATACCTACCTTTATGACAACCAAACAAGCTCTTCTCAAGATTAATTTAATATTAATCAAGCACAGCATTAAAGTTAACGCAGGTTGTATCTTACTTGACATCCTAAAATGTAACGGTAAATTTGCTTTAATCTGACCCACAGACGTCGTTTTGGGCATATTCGTCCTTTATAACCCGACCCACAACCTTATCGGATGAAACATAATGCCTCCTAAGGTTTTGTTTTCATTTTTACAAGTATGTATATGAACAGGTATACACATTTGAAATACCTATTTAAGGCTCGATTAGGCTCGAGTGCAATCCTAAATCTATGTATCTATATATAAATAAAAAGAGTCTAAGTCCTGACTGACTGACTCATCAACGCTCAGCCCAAACCCTTGAACCTAGAAAGCTGAAATTTTGCACAGAGGTTCCTTTTATAATGTAGACAAGGTATAAGGAAGGATTTTTTGAAATTCAACCCTAACTGGAGTTAAATAGGGGATGAAAGTTTGTATGGAAATCGGTAATTTTTAAAGTTACAAGCATAAAAATTCACATACAAAGTTCTAGTTAAAAATAAAGAAATACGTATTTGAGCGTTTTTGAGAATCTACCCCCTAAGAGGGTTAGATAGTGGTTGAAAGTTTATATGTGGACTCCGTCATTTTTGAACTATTAAATTAAATATTGGAGTTTATGAGTAAAAAAATAATAATTATGTATTTCGTAGTTTTTGGAAATTCAACCCCTAATGGGCGAAAAGGGGTGAAAACATTAGTTTAACAAAAATGGTCTGATCTGCTTGAAATTTACTGTGTTTCTTGATTGAATTGATAAACATGACATGTAATTCAACGTATTTGGAAATTCCACCCCTTTTTTTTTTTTTTTTTTTTCGGATGGGAAATCATCAAATGACTTCTTCCGCTCTGGGCGGAGCGGAAGGGAGTGTCAGACTTGACTGACTAAAACCCATCCATGTTCCTTCTTAGCCCTTTGCGTTCCAGGGGCACGGTATCTCTTTCGAACAACCCGCAGCCCTGGCAGGCATCGGCCCTCTCGGACCCCTTCCGATTTGCTGACATCTCCTTGAGGCGCGCGTGGAACACGAACGCGCCGTCGGCACGGTCTGTCGTCATAAGACGGACGGACGGTGAGCTAGCCCATTACTCACCGTCCACAGGCCCGCGCCTACGGTGGCCGGGGGCCAGTGGTTGCCCCCCGACGCCCGGGGCGTCTCCCGCGGCGGCTGGGACGTGAGGTTCTCTCCCTCTCACGTTCCGCCACCTCCTTCGCTAGCATGACTGCTTCGCAGAAGGAGGCGACGGCTTCCCATTCCCTCTCGCTCCGGACCATGGATTGAACCAGGGCAGGACGCGAGAGGTCGCCGCCGCCAATCGCCGCTACGAGGACACGGCGGTGCTCAGCCCAAGCGGGGCATAGCTCCACAGTGTGCTCCACCGTGTCCTCCGGCCGATCCTCGCAGTGGTGACACCCGGGCGTTTCCTCCCGCCCGATTCGGTGCAGGAACCTCCCGAAACAACCGTGTCCGGTGAGGACCTGCGTCAGGCGGAAGGTGAGGGCGCCGTGGCGCCTCTCTAGCCACTCCTCAAAGAGGGGACTTATCGCCACTATTGTGGCGTGCCCTGCACGGGGTTGCGACAGTCGCTCTCTCCATGTCGCCATGAGATCGCGCCGGAGGTCTGTCCGCTGAGCGACAATTTGCCGCGGCAGCGGAGTTTCCCCCCGGCGTAGTGCCTCCGCGCGCCATTCGTGCAGGCACGCGAGGACTATCGCCTCCAGATCCCATGGCGGCAATCCGGCCAAGAGGCTCGCCGCCTCGCCGGAGATCGTGCGGTACCCCCGGATCAGCCTTACGGCTACCACCTTCTGGGGCGCGTTCAGGTAATGGGCGGCTCGCCGCCTCAGAGAACGCGCCTACACCGGGGCCCCGTAAAGGGCCATGGACCGCACGACCCCCGCGTAGAGCCTGCGGCAGGAGGCGTTTGGACCCCCCAGGTTGGGCAAGAGCCGCTTGAACGCAGCCCCTGCCTGTTCCAGTTTGGGGGCCAAACGTCGGAAATGCTCCACGAAGTTCCACCGGCTGTCGAGGACAAGCCCTAGGTACCTCAGCGTCGACTCGACGCCGATGGGAACCCCTCCTACCGTCAGTATGGATCCCGACGGTGGCGCATTCCGAGGCCCATGAAAGCACATGGCCTCGGACTTGTGCAATGCCACCTCGAGACCCAGTTGCCGGATTCTATCCACGACTATCGCAACCCCGCGTGTCATAAGTTCGGCCGCCGCCTCGTGCGACCTCCCTTGTGCCAGCACCAGCGTGTCGTCAGCGTAGCAGACTACACTGACACCGCTAGGGAGGTCGGCGCGCAGCACCCAGTCGTAGCCGATGTTCCACAAGGGCGGCCCCAGAACCGATCCCTGTGGGACACCGCACGACACCTCTCGCCGGTTCCATTCTCCGGTGCGACCGGGGTAGATGACGGCCCTGTCCGTCAGGTAGTCCCCGACCACACGACGAAGGTAGGTCGGCACCCGGTGATACCGGAGTGCCTCCCTAATGCAGCTCCAGGGCATGGTGTTGAAGGCGTTGGCGATGTCAAGAGACACCGCCAAGACAACCCCACCCCTGGACACCGCATCCCCCGTCGTGAGAGCCCTCACGCGCATGATGGCGTCCACCGTCGAGCGCCCTCTGCGGAAACCAAACTGGTTCTCCGCAAGATCCGGCCCAATCCCCACAAGGTGCCCGGCGAGGCGGTTGGCAATGACTCTTTCAAAGAGCTTGCCCACCTCGTCGAGCAACACAATGGGCCGGTATGCGGACGGAGAGTCCGCAGGGCGCCCCGGCTTCCGGATGAGGACCAGCTTCCCCGTCTTCCAACGAAGCGGGAACTGGCCTCTCTCCAAGCATGCGCTTAAGAGCCCTTCCAGTCGGGGCCCGAGAGCCTCCGAGGCCAGGACCCAGGCTTTGCCAGGCAAGCCATCGGGTCCCGGGGGAAATTCCACCCCTCAGACAATAAAAGGGGTGGATTTTTTTAATTTTTGTATTGATTTGTTAGCACGTTTGATGTACAAATACGCTATTAAAACTTCATATACATACTTTTAGGGGATCTGGGACATTTGTGCGAAAGACATTTGCGCGAAGGACACTTGCGGGAATCCACTTGCGTGACAGACACTCCTGCAAAAATCCAAGATGGCGCCGAGGAAAACTTTCGGTTTTCCCTTCACGGGTGTCGTTTTCGTGGCTTTTTGATAAAAAAATAAGGTCAAAATAAAAACCCAAGATGGCAAAAATTTACTTTCTTTCCTTTTGGATTTTCCTTTATGGGCGTCGTGTTATACTTTTTTCTAATCAAAATGAACTATCTGGCTTCTTAGTTTGAAATTCACAGACTTTTATACAACTATTTATCCTATACTTGCACTTACGCGCGAGCGAAGCCGCGGCCAACAACTATTATTATAACCTTAAATGACTATTTTCGACATTATTTTGCGGGGGTAACACACACGTGGACAATAATTCTAACCTCACGCCGGCGAAGCCGCATGCAGAAACTAGTCTATAGATAAAAAGGTAAAGTTTGTAAGTTTGATACTTCATCTCAGCGTATCGATGGCAAAAGTTCAATGTGTTAAGTCCAAAACTAAACCACGCAAACTCCGCTCACTAATGCAGTAAATAGATCATCAAGTGCGCAGGTGATAGGACGTATGTACCGAGTTTCATAGACTATAGGTACTTCAAACGTTTCTGTGGTATCATTTCCAACCATAACCCAAGTAAACGCTTGGACAAAGCTCGTCAATTATAAACGGAACTTCTATTAAACAATCAACTACAGACATAATTTGAAAATTTTAAGAAGTTCAGATAATTTCAAACAAAGATTAGTCTGTTAACAAATTGGCCGAAACAAGACTTACAAAGCGCTTCATCATCCCTCAAATTTGTTAAGTCAATCGTTCAGCAAAACTTAAATTGAAAACATAACGAGAGATGATTTACGACAAATAGACCCTTTCCCTTTAGATAAATAAGGGACGCCTTTCAGACAGCATTTGAGACGAGCCTGTATTCTTCTCACGAGTTTCGTATTACCGACCAAAAGTGTATAAGTAGAGACGTCGGACCACCGATCTGAAGGCTTTTGTAACTTTTGCTTTGACGCCAACCAGAATCTTTTAAAAGTTTTAGCGTCAAACCTTCAAACAAACAAACTCACAAACTTCTGCTCTCGAAGCGTTGATCGATTACCTTTATTCAGAATTAGTTTAGTTGAAAAATTGTGATATTCTTCAAACAGTTCTAGAGGAAGATAGAGAGCTTTCAGAGGAAGATTGATATGTAAAAGGATTAACGCGCATAGTCTGTGAACTTTTCCTTAGGTAAATGTATTCAAAAGTTATAAAGTCAAACTAGTCAACTGCAAGACGCATTCGCACTAGAGATGTTATCAACAAGTTTTGAGACTCTGTCTAGACTAAAAGTTAGGCAGGCTGCATTGAATATAAAGGCTGATAAGATAGAACAAACAACATAATTAAGATTTTAACATTTATTGGCTGTAAAATGTTAATGAAGTGTGCCTCGGCATTGAGTTTTTTTTTCCTTAATATGTTCTGATCAATCTATGATATTAAATAACAACCTCTATCTCTACCTCAATCCAATTTATCAATACCTCATGAGTCTGTTGAATTTTAATTAATAAAATTATTCCCCACATTTTGTTCTCATAAATGCAGTTTCACACTGAAAGCACATAATAGGCTAGTCCGTTAATACGGAACCAAAAACGACGAACTACGACTACGATTGAAAACGGGTTCAGTAGTAAATTAATAAAGTAAATATGTATTTTCTGGCAGGAGCCAGCAGCAGATATTTAGTATTGACAGTTTGACATCCATTTCACGTAATTATAACGTGGAATTGGAAATCTCTGACAGTAACTTGACGCGTACCTACGACAGTCACGTCAAGTTGTCAAGCTTCGAACCTCTCGCGATACCAAATCGTATTTAAGAGGTTTTCTTGAGAAAAGTCGGTTAAGGAATATACATATACAAAATAACTTTCGTTATTAGCAGGGATAGGGAGAATAGGAATCTTTCCTTCGAAATCTCGTTTATCACCTAGGTAGTCATCATGTAAAATGCCCACAATAATTAGAATGTATTTAAGGATCAATTTGAATTTTGCTCTGCATTTCGAATCTACAAATATGAAACAGTGCGTAGTATGGTTTTGTACTGCATTCGTTTTTTTTCGTGTGATGCCTCAGCAAAAGACTACAATATATTATACGGCATCAGCTAGATTGACCAACGATTACTGGGCAGACAGGAAGCGGAAAGTGGAGGACATAATATTATGGCACGGCTTGAGGGATTCATGTCCAGCAGTGGACTGCAATAAGCTGAGAAGATTTTAGATTGAGTTTTCATGAACAGCATAAAGAACAACAAAAACAAGACATTTTTCTCAAAAGATTCATCGTCTTGGCCCGAAATGAGGTCTTTTGGTAACTGACAGCTTAACGAGGTTTCTTCCTGAGAACAAAAAGAAAACTTTCGATTTAATTCACGATTGCCTTCGAAAGTTTTTTGGCCTCTAATTTTGGTTTTAGTGTTTGTTTATTTAATTTTGGTACGTTTATGAATTCATCAATCAGAATGCGTATAATAAAATCGCATAAAACTAAACTACTGGTTATATGCAGGTGATCGGTAATTGGCCGCATTCCTTAAAATGGATGAAACTAGACCTAATTTTAGAACTTAAAAAGTTTTTTGTGTCTCCACCGTGAACTGCTGATTGTGTAAAATCAACGACGGTCATTACTTAAAACTGATACTTTACCGATAGCTCATGAACAAAAGAAACCATTAAAAAAAAATACTCGTACCTTGGGGAATTAAGCGCAGTAATTTCATCAAGTACTGATGAACTATTGATTGTGAAAACCATATCGCCATTCTGTATATCTTAAAGAAAAATACTTTCATACATAAAACTGGACAAGTCTTTGCTAAAACATTGTTTGATAGGTCTTTGAAACACAGCCAGAAAACCTACCTACATTGGCATGTAAAATAAACCTAACCCATTTTAAATTCTTCTAAATAACCATGAAACGTTGTTGTTGGTCTTTTTTGTGTGAATTTAGAACGAGATACGTAAATAAATAAGCCCTCTACACAAAGAACGCTTACTTCGCTCAACGGGCATGACCGCTACCCCAGAATGAATTAACTCGCTTTAACCTAGCAAATTAAAATCTCGAATACCCAAATTTACCTGTTATTTTGGACATATTGGCTTAGGGGAGACTGATTTAGTCGCTAGGACATTTATTTAATTAAATTTGACCTTTTTGGCTCAATTCTATTTATTTTTCGTGGATGCTATAATGAACTTCAATTGTTTCTTTTTTCAGACGTGAAGATTGACAGGAATGACAGCTGTTATTCAAAACTGATATCGTAGTAATGTTACGAAAACGAAGCATTGGGGCACACTGGCGCCAAAACGTGAGGAAGTGTGCAGATATATTTGAGTACCTGCCAACACCAAGAAATGCGATAATGCACTGTTCATCAATATTTGTATCCAAATCCACTCGAACGTTTACAAAAGCATGTTTACATCTACGCCAAACTAGGCGATATACGTTCCACATTCGATTGTTCGTTGTAAATCAACGTTTCGTGTATTCGTACCCTTTCAAGGTGTCGACACAAGTTGCAATACTTACATATATGTATACAATACATATTTGTAGGTATCTTAGTACGTTTGTACTGAGAAAACAATATTCAAATAGACGTCTTATATTTATATCTACTCTAGAAAGTGCGACCGCGCTTCAAAATATTCAAAAATGTATCAAGGTTTATTTACGAATCTGACTTTTCAGAAAAGTAAGTACTTATATTTGCATGAACATAAAGATGAAAGGACCTCTCAAAAGAACTTGTTTGTTTAGTAGCATGTAGACCTAGTGTTTCAGCATGGTTGTTTGAAAAGAGCTAAAAGTAACTATTCTTGGTTGTACCTAATTATAAAGGGGTCATGAATTCTAGCTAGTATCCAGTTGTTTGGCCGTTTCAGTTTCCGTTTGTATTCTATATAACAGACTATACAATTTAATGGATAAGCTAGCTGTAGGTATAATTAATATTTCAAAACCTAGATTTCAAGATTTCAAGGCCTAGATAAAACAAAGTTTTCGACAGACAGACTGAACCTTTCTGTTATATAATTCAAAATTCTGGCAGACAATTATGTATTATTAATAACTAGGTTGTTAATCAATACGTGTTGCCTTGTAAAGCAAATATTTCTTTCACAGTAATCCTGTACTATTATTATTATATTAGGTATAACATTATTATCTGCCAGAAGTAATTTATCTTGTACTTATTAAATCAACATCATTTGAATGTTTAATGTTGATTATTTCTTAATCTCATGCACGTGCTAAAACATACAATACATAATTATCGGTCGATCGACGATAATACTTTATGCGTATACAGTGGATAATATAATGAAGGGAGGGGACCCACGGAGTCACGATTTGTGCCCGGTTGATGAAAAT
Organism: Cerastis rubricosa; assembly: GCA_949152445.1. NCBI lineage: Eukaryota > Metazoa > Arthropoda > Insecta > Lepidoptera > Noctuidae > Cerastis > Cerastis rubricosa. The sequence goes on from OX424532.1 coordinate 9,291,811, forward strand.
AAACTTGGGGGTATTACATGAGACTATACCATTAGGTACACCTCTGCCTTTCTCTTCGGGGATTACAGGCATAATGTTATGTTATGTTAATCTGAAGGTATTGAGGTTTCCTAGATTTTCTACGTGTTATCAAGTTCTCGCAACAAGGAGTTGTGAGAAAGTTTGTTGTAGGTACTTCTTTCTCATCGCTTACTCAGTAAGACCTCGCAAGTAATTTTTTTTTAAATTCTAATTTACGATAAAATCCTCCAAAAACCCATATTCTAAAAACCTTCCCAAATCCATTTTTGAACTAAGTCAACCGTTGTTGCCATGACAACATTACAGTTGAAAACATCCACCAAATTGTATTCTTAGAATTTCATGGCCGCAATTGGCGGATCTTTGAATAAGGTACCTCCTCACATTATCTATCTTGGTCAAACCAATAGTTGCATTCTGCTTCAACCAATACTAAAGATGTCATATGCCACTTTAATCAATGTTAAAGATGAATACAATTAATAGTTTTCCGGTACTTCAAATTTGACAGATGAAAAATAGGCGTATAAATGTCAATTATAAACAAACAGGGCAGAATGTAGGCGTAGTTAGTCCGACTTAAGTTCAGTTGATGACTAAGAATACCAATGTAACACTGCAACATCTCTGTTTCCTGTTTACGTATCTCAGTGCGTCGTCCGTGTAAACTAACGCGCGATTACATTTTCCGGCTTGATCTGTCCGGCCACTCAACTATACCGTACGTGATAGCGCTTAAATGCAGAGCCGTAGCATCATTCTCATAGTCGAATAACTACGCAGAATGCCAACGCGTAAAGGCGCTTAAGTCTGCTCGAATGCTCGAGTGTATTTAGAGTACTACAAAACGGTGCTTGATCGGTACTTCTCGGTGATAAGTCGTGCGACAAAACTGATTCGCACGCAAGCTGAAATTGCGTGTCAAAAAACGCTCAGAGCGACAAAAACCTGTTTATCGCAGGAGTCTTAACAGGCGATTAAGGAAAATCGGTTTGCGCTATAATGATATTTGTGGGCGAAGGGCGACTACACAATGCTATTTAGCGGATGATTGGAATCTGTAATACCCATAACCCAACACATTCCTAAGCGTAACGTTGGGTAGCCTGGGGCGTGTGTTCGCACCTTTATCTTTAATACCGTTGCTGATTTCCTTGATTATGAAAAGATATTATGCCGAGGCCGGATTTGCGAATGTCACCTTATACGTGAATCAGCATTTTACAATGTTTACTGAGAAAATTGTTTCGTGTGGTCGGGGCAAGACCAAAAAGGTCGTCCGTAGGTATCGTAGGCATAAACCTGGTTATTAAGTGGTTTGTGCAAAACCGCCTGGTTTTGCCAAAATGTACTGAAAACAAACAACTTTGTTATTTGGTACTGTGACATAAGCTACGTCAGTAAAAGTTTAGGGTATGAAAGGCATAGAAGTATGACTATTAAACCAAAAAAAAGGACATGACCAGTTAATGATATGGCCGATTTAATAATAAGAAATGACATAATTATGAGTACAAGTTAAAAAAATTAAAAATGATCAGTACAGTACAGTTCTGAAAACCTGTATCCACATTTAACATTTTGTATTCTTCAAAATCAGCTAAATAACTGTACGTATCTAAATAGTTTGCTAAACATTAAACAAGTAGAAACAAACAGGAAGGACCAACAATGATTGAATCCTCTATAATGTGTTATGAGAAAGGCGCTCTGAAGCTCGACGGCTCGCGTCACAGTAATCGATAAGCATCCCTTTTCTAAATGATTGATGTTCTAAATTGGGCTGGCAGTTACCGCACACCTTGCATCGTATAATCAGCCACGAAATACTTGTTTATAAACTTGAAGGTACGCAGGAGTAGTGAAACACTGGGCTAATACATTTTACGTAATATATGTTTTTCATCACCAGAAAAATTCAGACAAATATAGAATGATTAATTTTAATGTGTGCAGTAACTAATAAGACAAGAAATTATAGGTAGCACGTTAGAAAAAATATATATTTTCTTGGCTTCTTTAGGTGCATAAAATACAAAACCTGGCGTACCTATAGATATTTTTATTTATACACTTTTCATGGAACACATTTAATAAATCAGCACATAAATGCTGCACTAACGCAAAGCTTGCATCTAAAATACGAACATTCCTCCACCGAAATAATTAGCAGTCCTCTATCACAGCTGGAGTTGGGTTAGTTCTATCTAAATAATCAATTCAGCGAACAATAACAAATGACATAACACCGTGGTAATAATGCCTGTTATTAATAACTGCCCGCTGACAGCCGTAGATAAGGTACTGGCATAATAGGGGCCCAAGGAACATGCCCATTTTATTACGGCATTATCGTTAGGTGAAATTGACCACGATCAACCTAAAACTTCGCTCTAACTAGCTACATCCAAAAGAGCGATAAAATTAGTGTTTCTTGATGCCGCTGAAGGTTTTATGACATGAAAATAACCTAAAAAAGAAATGGTTACCTTTATTAGCGGTGAGGGCGTAAAATATAATGTTACGTTCAAAGCTGGCCGTGTAATATTGTTATTGCCCGAATGATGGCGATAAGAAATAGATAAAATATAAAGTTCTATTTCTTTGGGGTCGAAATGTCGTATTAAGAGTAGGGTGGATTTTAGGGCTGACCTTGCGATGGATATAGGTACTAAAGGTTGGTGGTTATTGTGCCGACTTTTGACCTGCAGATTTAAGTTGCGAGCATTGAATGTACCAATAACCATTCTTAAGTTTTGTTTTTTAGGTGGCTGTTATATCCCAAATATCGGGCTAAAGCCACGTCTCATACAGAGAAAGGGAATTTGCTTGATCACCACGCTTGCTCAATGCGGACTGGCAATTCCAGACCTAAGTCCAGGTTTTCTTCACGAAATTTCCCTTTACTGTTAGTCAGTGGTATCTTTGTGTAGATACTACTAAGAACGTACAGCTTTAAAAAAGTCACATTGGTGTTTGGTGGGTTGGAACAACTAAGGGTGTCTGAAGCGGATCAGATAAGAAACGGGCCTTTGTCTTTACGCCTTACGACATTTCATACAAACTTTCAAGTCCTTTTTTTCTGAAATAACTGAACCGATTTTAATTAAACTTCATACGCATAAGCAGGATGCATAGGTCTATAAAGTTACTACAAACATTTTGTTGGTCGCCCTTATTTAGTTCAAATCTAAAGATGTGTCATAGTTGCAGTAGTTTTAAGAGAGCTTGTCTCAATACCATGGAATTCTCCGATTACAATTAAAAATAATGCCTCCAATAATAAACCTTTCAAAAGACCAGTAAAGCATTTCAGAAACATTTTAACAACAAAACAATTGTTTCGACAGTTTCAAAGAAAATTGAATAAACAAACAGGATTAGTAACGCTAACCCCAATGTTCTTAAGGCTCATAATCAATCAACACGCACGCACGGCCGTAATTAGCGAGTTCCTTGATAGATCACCGGAAGGCGCGCCGCTGGAAACAATAGGACAGTCCTGAAGCTTGATTTATTTGCACGACGAGCCATTAACATTGAGAATGTTTGTTTTGGAGGCCCCTTAGATTGGGTTTGTTTGTTGAAAATTGCACTGACTAAAGTACATTCAAAGATGAAAATTGTGTCAATAATAGTTATTTCGATTCTGCATCTGCCCGGGTGCTTCTGCTGAACATGAGGCAGCCCAGCAGAACCTAGGAGGGCCAGAGTCCCAGTCTATATTTGTGGCAGCTTATAAATAACTGACGAGATATGGGTGTACATCCATAGTACTTACTATAGAAGGTACTCGTCTGCCTTACCCTCCTTGTATGAAATAAAGGCGTAATATAATAATATCACTTTAGATTATTAACTTTATATAAGGTTGGCGCAGTGGCTGAGCGATAGATTGCTGCGCAACGTGTCATGGGTTCGATTCCCACACGGAACAAATATTTGTATGACCTACAGATAATTGTTCCGGATCTGGCTGTTTGTGTATGTGTGTTAAAAAGTTTGTAAACGCACCCACGATACATGAGTAATTCCTAGTGAGGGCCAAAGTTATTAAAAAACTTCAGTCAATTGTTCTTATTTTGAAAGACAAGATAAGATTGGAATATATTGAGAAACTAGAATACTTGATAATCGCTCAATCGTTGAATTCAAATTGACGTTCGAATTTATTTCTTCGTTTTAGATTTTTTCCTCGCAACGACTCGCCACAAAAACGCGGTTTCTTCAATGCCTCAGACATTTATTAAACTTCAGACATTTTACTTCAGAGTCATACATTAACATCTTTCTAGATTCAATTTCTTAGCTCTCAGGTAAAAGATTCAATCTAGATATCAATTTATTTAAAAAAATCTACATAATGATCTAATGATCTACACAATCTAAACCGCTGGGCCTAGAAGCGTGTTTTTTTTTATCGATGTTGAGCTACTAGGGAAAGGTTTTCAAAAACGAGGCCCAGGGGCTTTTTAAAGGGCAAAAGTAGGTATGTAAGTTCTTCATTTAAATGTACCACCGGGCATAACTATCAACAGCTTGCAATTTAATAAAATTAAAACACCGTTCAATGAACCTATAACTACGCAGGTACTTTAGTACTTACGGCAAGTAGGTTCTAAAATAAAAATCACTTGCTGATTGTAATCTGAGATAAACTAATATTAAAATTTGAAGTGGTTTATCGCAGCATTTGAAAATAACCGATATATGTTTTACATACCTAACATTGAATATGTTCTCGTCGTTTATTTATCACTTTGCATACGTTATGTAACATAAACATCCTAAGAATTTGAACATTTCTCAAGAAGGAATCAATTCCTTTAAGTCGTATATTTAAAGACTTTGTTCATCGATGAACTAACCCATCTGCTGAACTACTTGTACCTACTAAGCTATGGTAAAATCTACTGTTGAATAGCTAGGATTTATTTTTACCAAGTTGATACATAAAGAGCCTATTTCTCAAATCAAACTTGTAATAAGGATTCATGCTCTATATAATATATAAAGTAAAAAAACGTAAAGTTAATTTACCCACAGCTTTAACAAATAATTATATTATCAGACAAACAAGGTATCAGGTACCCACTTAATGCCAATACATTTACCTTTAATACCTATGAATAAATAGGTACGGTCAGCAATTATAAGACGTCTTAGTTTTAGAACGATCCATATTAACAGCCTACAATAAAAGATATAACAATATTTTCATCAATAGTTAGACAAATTTGCAAAACAATATTACATCAGATTACACTGATCAGCAAAAAACTTGGTGTAATATTGATAAGTGCTAAACGACTTCTGATGCCAACTGTACCATATAGTATTGGTTTACTACAGACACTTTATACTCACACTTATCATCCATATTCATACTTTTTTTGGTTTTTCATTAGCATTTTACCAATCGTTTAAATTTTTTATAAATATTTTCTTGTTATGACATTTTTTACATCAAACTTGTCAGCTGTCATTTACTTTTAATTTTAATTGTTACCAGCCAAATTCTCTATGAAGGTTTCATTTAGATTTTATATTACTAAACTGATTATCACCAATACGTGAGTTCAATTGTTGTATTTTATAAATAATTACGAATATTTGCTGTGTAAAGATATTCTAAGTTATATTTATAAAAATATTATGAGCAAGGTTTTAGACCTATTGTTACTGGCTGGTTGCGTTTTGACGAGCGCAACAAATTTGAATCCATGAAGAAATAAATTCGAAACACAAGGATCAGGGTATAAAAAGGCATCTCTAACGGATGCCAGATGAGATTCAAGTAGAGAGTTGAAAGAGGAGATTGATGTATCGATCAGAGTCGACGGCAACAACGTCCTGCTCATGGTGGGAGGATTCCCTGGGCCTCACGGGACTGCCGAGGAGTTAGCATCCAGCAAGATTTGCAGGTTTGTGGAGGAGGCGCCGTGAAGACGTTCGGTGTCTCCGCAAGACTTTGGAGGCTCAGGTGTCATACTTGGAGCGCCTGCGTATCCAGACCTCTGCACTCAAGTCTCCGCTGGATTCCGACAACTCCAAGGTGCGACTGGCGATGAGGGAGCTGGAGTGATTGAAGCAGCTGCTCAAAGTTATGGAGCAGGAGAAAACTGTGCTGGAACGAGAGAAATTGGCTTTAGAAGACGATGTTTGCGCTGCAGTAGATCGTGTTTCAGAGACTATATTGTGTAAAATAAGCAGGTTTTGATAATCAATTGTGAATTTCTAATAAATTCATTTTCCCAAATTAGCTTATTCATTTCATGTACAAATTAGCTTATTTCCTCCTCACTCATCAAGGAATAAGCTAGTTTGTTACAACCAACACCAAGAAACAGCTGTTAACAATGAAATCCCTATTCAATCCTGGTGAGGCACCGAAAAAGCGAAATCTCGAGTGCGAATTTTAACAACGATACTTTAAAATTAAAGGTTCTCAATAAATAATAGTCAAAGGTGACCTCGTTTTTAGGTCGCAGGCAGCCCTCGCGTCAACTACTCACTTAACATTCAAGTTTTTAGTTAGTCATCAATTTTCCATCCCTAACGAAGTCTCTTTAATTAAGTTATTGTGACCCTCATTCCGACCCCTTTATACGTGGCGACGCCATTGAACTTAAATATTATAATATGTGACACTCGGATTTTCGAGATCATAATTTCCATTAAGATTCTTCTTAGTCATATACCTACGCGAGTGAAATTAACTGTCTGTCTAAATGAAAAGCCACATCAATTTGAAGTTCAAAGGAGCAAAATAACGCCAGAAATTTGGAGAAAATCTTAATCAAAATATTCTGTTTATAGTCGTCATTGCAGGTACTGAATTTAAACTCAGATATTCATTCATTTGATGGAAACCTCGCAAAAGGTTCTGTTTAATAAACATCTCTTCAAGTTCATATGACTTATGTTGAAGACTTGAACCACATAATACAAAATTCCGGAATAGTTTGGAAGCTGAGCGAGGTCTCAAGAAGTTAGCAAACATTCCACTACTGTTTTGACATAAAAGTTTAAGTTGGCACCGCTGAACAAAATAGTTGGCACAAACAAAGATGGGATCTTAGTTACCTGGGCGTGTACAAAAGGAGATGAATGTTTTACGCCATACCTCCTTATATGTTTAAACTGGGCCAAGTGTTGGTTAAACTGGACAATTCGAAAGCGTACGTTAATTTGGAAAGGGCATGTTTAATTGGAGTAAGTGCGTTAATCTGGGCGAAAATTATGTGTCTAGACGGCGACATTATGTTTCAGTAATCTCGTTGCCATAACTTACATAGCTTAGAATAGTAAGTACATCATAAAGGACGTGTTTGGAGATCGTGAATTTTACACCTTCGTGGAATTTAGAGACTGGCATTGGTCTTGAACTTAGACATTTTCGACATTGGTTGTTGAATACAAATCCTTTATCTCTAATTTACGCTAATTAATATTTATTTGTCTTGTTTTTATGGCAACACAAAGTTATTATTTTTAGTCTGTGCTAGAATAAACGTCAAAACTGATGTCTATGACCTTCCACTAGCGGTCCTGCTTTGGGCGGAGCGAAAGGGAGTGTCAGGCCTGTACTTACTAAAATCCATCCATGTTCCTTCCTAGCCCTTTGTGTTCCAGGGCCATGGTACCTCTTTTAAACAGTACCGCAGCCCCAGCAGGCAACCGCAGCCCCAGCAGGCAACCGCAGCCCCGGCAGGCTCCGCTAGCTACCTAATGTGCTTTGGGTTAACCTGTACCTATCAGTGAGTACAATAATAAAAACGGTATTAATCAGCTAGTCGTTTTAATCAGCTACCAGCGAGAACTGTCCACAGAAACAATCACAAGAAGTTAACATTTTGAACATATCTTGATTATTTTAAAATCATCTCCGACACGCTAAGTAAATCCAGATCGACAATACTATATACTTTTTGACTTCCACCCGAATATTATACACGATACATTTTAAAGAACAAACAATACGCAACAAAATATTGTTGAACCAACATCCCGTGGAACATTCGAAACCATACCGATACGGCGGTAACTGCATCGGTTTTGATAAACTTTTAACGATTTATGATAGAAACGGTGACGCGACGGCGATTCACTGCAACCGCTCTCCGTTCAATGGCCACCGATAGTTCCGCAATGCAATTTAAGTTCGTTTTGCTATTTAGAAGTTCCGCGGATAACAGCTTGGAGCATTTTTATTTATTTGTATGCTGTATTATATCTGCTTGTTGTATAAAACACCTCGCTGGATTACTTAGTCTTCGCATTCGTACTACTGAGTATGATTACTTGGGTTCGATTCCCTGGTCGCGCAAAAAATTATAAGGTTTTCTCAGCAGCAAAGAAAAGCAATAAAGCAATGGGCTCGCCTCTATAACTTCGGACTAATACAATACATAATTGTCAAAACGTGACTGACTTAAGTACACCGCACACCTCTGCCGAACGCATAAGGGAAATCATATGTGTGATACTTTAACACCCTGTAATTGTGAGAAGGACCGAGCCTTAATCATTCTTCACACACAGAAAAACATCAAACCTTTTTAGGTACTTAACTTAGCTGGATTATGTTTCTCAATAAGTACATTATTTTGCATCTAATATCCAGTATCTATACAGCGTTGAAGATAATAATATTAAGTTGATACAGATAAGATAAAAATGCAGCGAAAAAAGTGACAGTGATTGGTCACTCTCCCTCCCGCCATCTTCTAAATGAGCAGCGTTCAGCTGTTACTTAATTAAAGTTCTTTTTGCGAAAATATCCCCAAAGTTACGGAAAAATTACGCGGAAACGCACGGACGGAGACAAAATCTTTTCGAAGAACTTTTTTTGTTGAACGGACTTTCGATAGGTTAATATGCAGGATATTTCAGTTCATTGTCATGTGAAACAGCATTTCGAATTTTCATAAAAAAAAAAAAAAACTTTCAAGACAACTTGTTAAACATAAATAAACTAACTGTAGTAGATAAGCAAAAAACCAGAGTGCTGTGCCATTTTTTTTAAAGTTCTATAGGTGTTGACGGTTATGGTCAAAGGTCAAAAATTTATATGGGACGACATAAACAAAAAGTCATTGCAGAAAAAGAAATGGCTTTCATAGAAATTGCCAACTGTCTAGACCCCGAGCAGTGTGTTATTACCGCGAAAATAACACTCGGCTGTTTTAATAGTAAATTCAGTAAAACTGCGTAATATGTAGAAGATTTGCATATAAATAGACTTGAAGCTAAGATAAAAATTGAGCTCGCAGTTGTCACAAAAAAGTTGAATTCGTTTTTATTGTTAATATAATATAGAGTCGTAAAAAATATGTAAACAGAATTGTTTTGAAGTATTTTAACGCTGTTACTACGAGTATGTACCATAAATTATGTTTTATATTCGCCACTGCTAATAGTTTTTTTTACTACTTGGTACTAATTTTCGTCTATTGTTAGTATTTCTAGAAAAAAAAATGAATATACTGCTTTATTTGCAAATAACAAAACTCAAACTCAAAGCGTTTATTTCAATTAGACCATTACAGGCACTTTTGAAAGTCAAAAAAACAAAAAAATACGCGAAGCTACAGTCCCAGTCACAAGGCATAATAACTTATGAAAGTACTGTAGTTGCCCATTCCAAAGCGTAGATCTCTATGGAGAAGAATGGGCAAGAAACTCCATGGACACTCTTTTAAATCAAAATATGTTACAAAATCTTGGTTACATCATTCATGTTAAAAATTACAAATATGTGAGAACGATGTAGAAATACGGGCAAGTTAAGAGCGTCCAGAGTAAAAAGATTAAAACAGTAATCCAAAAATAATTAAAATAAACCGTGGCAGCTAAGAGATGACCAGTCACAACTGACACCGCCCGTTCACGAACATCACGCATGTATCAGTCATCATTCAACTCAACCATATTGAAGGGAACTAAATGACCCGACACACCCGCCACCATCAGCGTGACATTTAAGTGAGCATGACATTCACTCAACCACCAGGGTATATTCGCGTCAATGAAAGATGAAGGTACTCAGAAAATGGTGGCCTTTCAGTACATAGTACTCACACATATGCTATGCAATTATATAATACTAGATTGAATGTATACAAAGCAAATATATTTTTACAATCTTCTGCTGCTTCCACAATAACTTCAAATGGTAATTCAGATGATTCAGATTGTCCCTATGGTTGACAACAATATATTGAGTATCTAATTTCTGTCTGGAAATTTAATGGTTCAGTTCTATAGCCCATTATGTTATAGATTAAATTCAGGTATTATAAATATAGATTTATACATGAATTAATTTTTGGGCTGAAATGATGATGATGATGACATGAATTAGATCACTAGTGGTCCTTATGATCATCATTGATCCCATTCTCTGGCAAATCCTTTAATCGCCTCTTACGACACCCACGGGAAGATATGGGATGGTGCTATTATTTACGTCCGACACCATACAGAGCCATTACATAACAGCCATACAGAACATTTTATGCTATAGCTCAACTATTTTATGCTCAACTAACACTGGTATTCTTAGTCATGAACTGAACTAAAGTCGGACTAACCACGCCTACATTCCGCCCTGTTTGTTTATAAATTGACATATAAACGCCTACTTTTCAACTGTCAAATTTAAGTTCTAATCTTTAACATTGATTAAAGGGACATATGACATCTTTAGTATTGATTGCAGCAGAATACAACTATGGGTTTGATAAAGATAGCTAGCTAAAGGAAGTACCTTATTCGAAGATCCGCCAATTGCGGCCAAGTAATTCTAGTAATACGATTTGGTGGGTGGCTTCAACTTTATGCAGTTGGGCAAGCTAGTTGCGCAGTGGAAAAGAAGCGGGCACGATACGCAGAACTAATAAGATGGTTTAGAATTCTACTCGAGGTTTGAAAGCATTACAATGCTATGAACATTCTTAGAAAAACTTTCAAAAATTTTCACGAATTTTTGCATTTAGCGTCTTGAAAATATTGACTGAATTCAAAATAAAACCAAGAATAGGTTTGTTGAGTCACCGTCAAATAATTACGGGGGTCTAGGGGTCAATAACGAGTACAGTGTCAATATTAGATCTTCTGTATGTCATTTATTATAGTTCAACAAGGATTGTATGCTTTGTAAACTCCTATAGACAAACTGTACATATGACGACCAATCAAGCTATACAAATACAGTTTACGCGGATTTCTCACAGTATTGGATATCTACACAAAGTTTGGCCATGTTGTACTGTAAATGTATGGTTTGATGTATCGCCGTGTATCTCCACGATTGTGTTTGTGAATATTTTGCAAAACTGTATTATTTATTTTCTTTAATTCGAATAATACCAATGATAAAGTTTGCCTTATAAATATATCGCACCACAAACAAATTGTTTGATAAAAAACCATCACAATTTGATGGTTTTTGAAAGAAATACCTTACCTATTTCTTCATAGTATGTTTCAACAAGGTGCCGTTTTAACAAAGAAAATAACGCAAACAATTTAAAGTTGCTGGATTATCGCCCAAATTAATGATAAAGTGTACTACTACACACGTGTAGTTATTATGTCTTGTGACGTGGACTGTAGCTTCGCGTTTTTCTTTTTTGTTCTTTGACTTTCAAAAGTGCCTGTAATGGTCTTATTGAAATAAATGCTTTGAGTTTGAGTTTGAGTTTGAGTTACTATCAATTATCCTGTAATTGCTCTACCTAAGCCTTAATATTTTTTTCTAAAAGTCCTTGAACATAAAAAAAAGATTACAGACACCCATACTGTAAAGATACCCGCACGCATACAAGCACACAAGATACCTTTTAATATCAATTAGTTCTTAACTAGTCACTCTCTGCTTACTATTTTAATATTTTTTGTGTCTTTCGTAATTGGCGTAATGTTTAGTGTAATAATTTTATGTTTGTGTACAGCTTTGAAGCTACCACTATTCATAAAATTATTTGACATATACGTAGGCGTAGGCAATTATATTGTCTCATATCATTACGCCCATCAATCACAGTGCCCGATCGAGGTATCGTGTACCTAAATACACCCCTGAGATCCCTTTTCAGTTGATTCGAATAGGATTACATATTCGATCAATCTTTGGTAAACCGCAAAGGTATACAGTTGCAGTTTTTCTGGGTTTTCTCGGTTTCAGTCGTTTGTGACGGCAAATTTATTTGGTAAAGGAATAGATTTTTGCAATATAAACTACTGCCGTACCATACGAATAGGTAAGTCGTTGTTTCAAACTCATTAAGCCACAATACTTTGCATATTTTTTTTGATCGCCACTGGTATCAAAACGGCGAATAAAACTTCGTGACGAAACGGTCGTGTTCTAGAATTAAATTTAAAAGACATGCTACATCTACCAAACCGTAATAAGCCCACAGGGAAGGCCTGTATCCCAGCAGTGGGAATGTTATTGGCTGAACTACACTGTAGTTCCAACTTTAAATCATTATGTTCCCGACCGAACCCAATTTTCGGACAAACTAGATTGTCCTCGGACAAATTAGTTCGTCTAAAGCGGTTTAGGACTAACCGCATTAGCCTATAGGGTACAACCAATGTGCTTCCTTCATTACTCCGAACGTCACTAGCTTTTCTTGTGTTCTACACAATTTTAAGCCGTCCGCGTCGTTTTCTAGATGGAAAATAAATAGAATCCTGCTTTATTGTCCAACGAAATTTTTACACAGCTTTTTTATAATATCGTAGTTAAAATACCAAGACCCGCGACCAGTGGTCCACATTGGCCTTGGATCGAAACAACTGGAAGTCATGAGGAGGCCCAGCAGTGGGATGATGCAGGCTAACAGTCGCAGTATACGTTAAAATCATTAAATAGGTAAATTGGCGATAACAACAGGTCAATTTAATATTGCCAATTCATTTAATACTATATACAATACATACCTAACAATTTCTTTTAAATTACTCCGAATTACCCATTGGTATTTCATGGTGCATATGTAAGTTAAATCTTCCTCAAAAAAGGTTTTATTTCAATACATTTCCGTGTCAAACTGTTAATAGGTAGTCTACGTTGAAACTAGTATATTTCATAAGCTGTTCACGTTGCACGTTCTTCGTTATCGGTTCACGAGTCATTTCGTGCCCATCGCGACACTCTGGCGCACAGTGCAAGCCTTTATAGTGTAGGCGGGGAGCTGGCGTTGTACTTTGAAATATCATTTGAATTTTGTGTTTTTACTGATGTTCGTAAAATTAGTATTACTTTATATTAGCACTGATTAGGTTCCTACCATTCGTTTGAAATACAAATGAATATTTGAAAAATACCATACAACCAGATACGGGCTGTTATTAAATTATTTAGTCGAACATAAAACGTGTATTTCAATTAACCCTGTAGTAGGCACTTTTAAAGTGTCAACATAAGTTTCAGTTTACAGTCCAAGTCACAAGGCAATAACTGTGAAAGTACTGCTGTTGCTCTTTCCAAAGCGTCGATGTCTATGGAGAAAAACACGCAAGAAACTCCATAAGCAGTCTTTTGAATCCGAAATTTGTTATAAATTCGTACATAGTAAGAATCAGTTTGAACAAAAAGCCAGAGTGGTATTCATTTAATATTCATTTGCAATAGAGATAACTAATCTGGTTTAATGCCACAAGGTATTATCTCTTAGTCAACTGTTAGTAGACTCTTTTTCTTATTTACCGATTGTTTGTAAATGTATGGACATTGTAGGCCTTATAGATTCCTAGATCCTTGGTAACTTTTTATTTCGTTCTACGTTTTGTAGTAAGCAACGACTTATTGTCAGGCCTACGATGTCCTCCTATACTTTAGTACTAATGCTGTAACAGAAATATTGTAAAACCAAATGATTTTAAAAGAGTAACCATGGAGTTTCTTGCCGGTTCTTCTCCATAGAAAACGATCAACCCGAACCGAGCACCTTTTTGCCGACGTTTTATAAGTGCCCCTGTAGGCCTATGTAAAATAAAAATATTTTGATTTTGATTTTGATTTTCAACATAGGGGTCAATCACTCAATTCTCAATTGTGATAACCAGCGGCAAACAATAAAAAAAACGTACTTGAAACATCCACCAAAGTATTGTTTGTGTTCTAAACCGCTGGAACCAGAAATAAAAAGTCTTGAGAACAGCTTGATAGAACTGGACGCAAGGTCCTAGCCTATTCGCCCACTTTATCGGACCACGCGCGAATGCTCTATTTAACTTGACACTTGTATTTTAATAAGTAGTTGTTTACTACATAATGTAGAACAATTTATTAAAGACCAATGTTTTTGAACAATCTTTTAACACTTTTTGTTGCTAGTGCAACGTTATAGCGAAATCTTTAATAACTATTGATAGTAGATTTATTATAATATAGCATTTAAAACTTAATTATTAAGTAATGTATTAAGTATAACTCCTATTTGCACAGTAGGATATTTTAAAGTAACTTTAATTGAGCCTTATAATTATAAATTCCAGGAAACTTTCGTACGTCAGAAATCTTACAAAACTTTTCTATCTGTATACTATTAATAACACAGAATTATTTCAAATAAAAATAATGACTACAGTAACAAACATTATTCCAAGAAAATATTTTTCTATTCCAAGATTGTATTAGACGAATGAATAGAGTTTACTCATCCAAATAATGAGCAAAAGCGCGTATCTAGGATAATATTAGCCTCTTTGAAAGACTGCTATTATTAGCTGAAATGAGCAAAGTACGGCCCCTTTTATGCTGTCTATGAAGATATATTGAGGTCCAGGTATAATAAATAGGAAAATGAAATGTTAGTAGAGTATATTTGAGTGTTATGGTCATGGTATACTAAAGGATTTTATGAAATACTTCTTCTTATCTTTCTCTTAGCGTATCGACGGCAAAAAGTTCAAATATGTTTAAGTATCCTAAAACTCAGCCACGTAAACTCCGGTCACTCATGCAGTATATCATCACGTTATTGGTGTCTTCCGACGACGATTGATGATTGATTTATGTTTTCATTACGACGTAACCGTGATCATGTTGAAGCAATAGCGCGTGCAGGCACTACACAAACGCGGCTTAGCGGTCTTGGGATCGACATAAAGTGTTATTGGGTGTTACGGGCAGAAATTTCTGAAAATTTGTGCCCGTGCCCAATTTATGAAACTTAACATAACTGGCAAAGTGTGTACCGTAAACACAACTCTGCCTAACCCTCTGGTGGAACGACCAATATCACGGTTTCTCCCCGGCCAATAATCTAAACTATCTTAACTAATATTATAAAGAGGAAAGATTTGATTGTTTGTTTGTTTGCATTGAATAGGCTCCAAAACTACTGGTCCGATTTGAAAAATTCTTTCAGTAGTATATAGTCAATTTATCGAGGAAGGCTATAGGCCATATATATATAAGGCTATATATCATCACGCTACGACCAATAGGAGTGGAGCAGTAATGAAAAATGTTGCGAAAACGGGGAAAATGTGACGCAAACGAAGTTGCGCCGGACAGCTAGTTTATAATAATATTCCTAACTGTGTAAAAAAAGTAAAAACAGACCAATTTAAGAAAACATAAAAAAAAATACTGACAGAAAAAGCTTATTAAATAATGTGAATGAATTTTTAACTGACAACTCTCTCTAAATAATTATGCTAACTGACTCTATTCTACTTAATTTGAACTGCATGACTATTTGCCTATTTTTTTATTTACTATTATTATTCTTTTGTAGCGACCAACAAAAGGCAACTTATTACAATAAGTACTACAGCGCCATCTATGACACGACGGAAGAACTAACATCAATTTCCTACATCTCACATGCAAAGTTTACATCGACTTAAGAGTATATAGAAAAACCCGACTACCACTGTGGGGCAGTTGCCCGCCAGACACAACACCTGTCTGGTCGGAGGATCCTCCCTTTACCACGGGGGATGAGGAACTTTACACCCTGTTCCTCATACCCCTAATTGATTATATTGATACTATTGATTTATATTATTACTCCATGTATTTTTAGTAATTATTGTCTTTCGACCAAATTTGTACACCACCCATGATCAAACATGTTGAGCCAAAGAAGACCTTCTACACCTATAATAAGCATCATACTATGTATATTATCTTCACATGTTTTTGCAAATAAAAGAATCTTTATCTTTATCTCTCACTAAGATCAGGAAATCTTATATAATACATATTTTTAAGCAAATTTTTCCTTATCTAAACATCAAAAAAACATCTCTTAAATTGATAATAACATCTGACATTTATAAGTACTCATCGAGCCTATATCTATAAATCAGACTACAAAGTACTATCTAATAGATACCCACCTATACCTACTTACTTATCTAAAGAATGTATGCGTCGCTAAATCGATAATGCTTACCTCCGGAACTAAATTTTGGACCATACTTGAATCATATATTTACATTGAGGATGAGTCACAAATATTTATTGTGCAATATTGATGTTATCAACCACAGAATTTCACGCCATTGTGAAATTCTTTTGGCTTATCATAATCTTTGATCTGACGTCAATAAGTCTAATTATTATAGTACATTGTGTGAATCATAAACATGACATGATATTACATATTTTAATGTCCTATCTAATTCTGGTTAGATTCGGCATGATGAATGTTGATTTAGATTGAAGTGATACAATAAGTGCCATTTGACGTACCGTCGTACCTATCGGTGATTTAACATGATTTCTGATTATGGAGTACGGTCGTAGTAATTAACCATGTGTTTAGTACACATAGTACATAGGATGAATTATGATTTGGTCAATAATCATCATCTCCTTAGCCTTTTAGAGATTATATAGTTTTTTTTTTTTTTGTTATCCAATACATATCCTTCATCCTTTTTTATTTTAAGTTTTTTATTTCATGTGTTTGCCCTTTTTGTCTGGAGGTTTTATTTATTCTTGAATATTTTATTTTATTTTATTTTATTATATTATTGGTGTGTGCAAGCTGACATGATATTAATTTAATTAATTTGATGTAATGGATTCTGTGTTTGTATTAACTTGAACAGTATTGTATAGGTCACAGTCTTCCGCGCGCACTCATTACGAATGGACGCTAACGAGGTCCTAGTAGTAGGGGCAGTGACCCCTGCGCTCGCGCCGGAACGAAAAAGTGAAGTGGCACGTAATATTGTGAAATGTAGTCAAAGTAACATTGTAATTAGTGAAGTTTTGTCGTTTATACAAAACAAAATTGATATTATGGACAATCAGAGTCTTATACAAATATGCAAAAGCGGATTATCTGAGGAAGACGTAGCAAGTGCAAAGAAACTATTACATCAAGCCATTCCAAACAGCAAGCGTTTAATCAACAGGAAATGCAAAGGCAAGTCTGAAAGGGAGTTGGCAGATATTATAGACCTTTTCAAACAAACAGACCCAGAAATCATACCGGTATTTGTAGCTCGTGACTTGCAGAAGCTACCTCCGCTTACCTTCGATCACGTAGATGTTACAAATTTATTAAAAAAGATCATAATACTGCAATCTGAGATTAAGAGCATTAAAGATAGCTACGCAACTATAAGTCTAGTGGAGGAATTGTATAATAGAAAAAGTGAGTCTCAACACCTAGAACACTCGTCTATTAAAAGGTCGGAGACTAATGTTAATGAACGAAGAGGTGCTTTTGTACTAGATGAGAGCACCTGCATAGATATATGCGATAACAAAGGTAATAAATCGCACAATGACTTGCAGACTACGGAAATAATAACAAATGTGGGTATATCAACACAGAAAAGTAAATTACTGAGTTCAATTTCAACGACCGATGTCCCCACTGTCGCCAAGCAAGGTGCGTCATTACATTCGTCGCCGCACGTTCTCGCTCGCACTCAACTCAACCGAGGTGCGCCCTTCTCTCTCACACATACACTGGCGGGTGCGCAGCGCGTGGAGGCCACGATAGCCACTGCGGTTCCGACAATTCCTAATGAAGTGAATGAGGCCCGCGTACATGTACAACACCGGGCGAAACATGATGATACAAATGCTAATTTGCAAAATAGTAGGGATTTATTCTTGGATGCATGTGACGCGGATAAGACCTGGGCGAATATTGTGAAGGATGGAGAGTGGAAAAAGGTGGAGCACCGGAAAAACAATAAATCCGCAAATCGATTTATTGGTAATCAGGGGAAGGGTTCAACTATTCCCGACAATAAGTTTAAGGCTGCAGACATAAAAATACCTTTTTATATTTACAATGTGGATATGGCAGCCACCACTGAGGACATAACGGATTATGTACTAAGCAAGACACAAGTAGTGATATCACCTGAGAAAGTTAATATGAAGAAACGCAAGGGATATGAGGCCTACAAATTTTTAATACCTAGGAGGAAGCTACCAGTTTTCATGGATGAAAATATATGGCCGGAAGGCGTGTCTTTCCGGCAATTTATTGTATTTAAATAATCGTCAATGGATAAGCCGGTAAAGTTAATAAGTTTTAATTGTAAAAGCGTTACGACGTCAGTTGATTGTATCAGACGACTGTGCGCCACTGCGGACGTTATTGCACTGCAGGAGACGTGGTTGTTGCCGCATGATCTGGCTTTTTTGGGAACTATACATAATGACTTTGCATTCACCGGAAACTCTGCAGTGGATACGGCAGCAGGTCTACTTCGTGGTCGACCCTATGGAGGTGTAGCACTTCTGTGGCGGAAGAGTCTGTTCTCCATGGTTAGTGTTATACAGTGCAGCAGTGTTCGTATCGCGGCAATAAAGGTGAGATTGTGCGACAGACAAATGCTAGTGTTTTCGGTGTATATGCCTACCAACTCGAGTGACAACTTAACTGAGTTTACTGACTGTTTAAGTGAAATTGCAGCTATAATTGACAGTAATAATATAGAAACGGTATTTATGTTGGGTGACTATAACGCGCATACTGGTGAGTTATTCCATAGTGAATTACTTAAGATCTGTGAGGAACAACAATGGTCATGTGCAGATATTGAGTGCCTGCCGCGTGACTCATACACTTTTTTGAGTGACGCGCACGGGTGTAGGCGCTGGCTTGACCACTGTATTACGACTGAGGCCGCGCGACGGACACTCGTTAATGTAAAGATACTGTACGATATATATTGGTCGGATCATATGCCTATAGAGTTAGAATGTAATCTTAAGTTAATTACACCTATTATAGTATTACCTAAACCTAACTGTAATAACATTGTTTGGGGGCAACGTGATTCTAGTCAGATAACTGTATACAAGGAAATGTGTAATGAGGGTTTGCGAGAAATAGATTTTCCTCACGAGTTTGGTAGCTGTGCAGACACTCATTGTAAGAATGCAAACCACAATATTATTCTGGATGATTTGTACAACAACATAGTATGTATCCTCCAACAGTCTGCTGAGTGTAGTGCGGCGGCTAATAAGCCTCGAATGTATAAACCTGTACCTGGGTGGAATAAACATGTAAAATTAGCTTACGAGGAGGCTCGACTGGCTTTTCAAGATTGGCAGCTATGTGGTAAACCAGATACGGGTATTGAATACAATAAAATGCGTAATACACGAAGAATTTTCAAAAGTAAATTAAAATGGTGTCGTCAGAATGAAAAACAAATTAAACTGGATGTAATAGCTGAAAATCATAAATCTAAGGACTTTGCAAATTTTTGGAAAAACTCGAACAAACTGAACCCTAAGTCGAGCCTCCCCGTAAGTGTTGGCGGTAAACATAACTCCACACATATTGCAAATATGTTTGTAGACCATTTTAAGGTCAAGCCCTTAGTAAATCCCACAGTTGATCATGCGATGCAGACAGTGACTGACGCTGATGTGACCATGAAGTTGGGTGTGAAGTTCTCAAATAAAGACGTTGTGAAAGTGCTTAAGAATATGGTTAGAGGAAAGTCCCCAGGTCATGATCATCTCGGTGTCGAGCACCTTAGGTATGCAGGTATACACTTGCCGAGAGTTTTGTCGATGTTTTTTAGACTGTGCATAAGTCATTCTTATCTGCCTAGTGCGTTAATGAGAACCATAGTTGTGCCCATCATAAAGAACAAAACTGGTGATGCTGCAGATCCCACCAATTATAGACCAATATCCCTTGCAACGGTCATAGCTAAGGTGTTGGACAGTCTACTGGATACATACTTGGCCCCTAGGATTGGTCTGCACGATGCACAGTTTGGTTTCAAGCCCGGGCTATCAACAGAATGTGCTATTATGTGTCTAAAGCGGACTGTCCGGTACTATACGGATAGGAAAACACCGGTTAATGCGTGCTTCTTAGATTTGTCCAAGGCTTTTGACCTCGTGTCGTATGACCTGCTGTGGGGTAAGCTAGGAAAAGAGGAAAAAGTAGAACCTGAGGTTACCTCTCTACTAAAATTTTGGTATGAAAACCAAATAAACAATGTTAGGTGGGCAGGAACTCTGTCCGAAGAGTATAAATTAGAATGTGGGGTGAGGCAAGGGGGAATCACGTCCCCTCGCCTATTCAATTTGTATATAAACCAGCTGATTGTTGAGCTCAGCAATACCGGCATTGGCTGTCATGTTGATGGTGTTGCTATGAACAACATCAGCTATGCGGACGATATGGTCTTGCTGAGCCCATCAATCAGTGCCTTAAGACGTTTATTGAAGGTTTGTGAAGATTACGTGATGACTCATGGCCTTAGGTATAACGTCGCTAAGAGTGAGTTAGTTGTTTTTAATGTTGGCGCCAGAAGAGACTTCAATGTGCCGTGCATCTTGTTAGCAGGTATGCCCTTGAAGCGAGTCTCAAAATTTAAATACCTAGGCCATTGGGTCACTGAGGATCTATGTGATGACCTAGACATAGAGAGGGAGCGCAGGGCGCTGTCTGTTCGAAGTAATATGCTGGCCCGGAGGTTTGCACGGTGTACGTATGAAGTTAAAATGACGCTTTTTCGAGCCTATTGTCAGAGTTTCTACACCTGCAGCCTATGGGTCAAGTATACGCAGAAGGCATACAGCGCTCTGCGTGTACAATACAATAATGTCTTCAGAATGCTTGTGGGGCTGCCGAGGTTTTGTAGCGCTTCGGGTATGTTCGCCGATGCGAGGGTAGATGATTTCTATGCCATTATCCGAAAGCGTTGTGCTTCTCTCCGGCATAGAACAGATGTCAGCTCCCACAGCATGTTGAGGGCATTGAGTGACCGGTGGGACTGCCCGATGCTTGGCCGATGGGTTAGGCTGCACACCCAGGTCGGATAAGTAGCTGTAAGGTGTCTAGTTTATTTTATTTCTATTGTATTGTATTATATTGTATTGTATTGTATTATATTGTATTGTATTGTATTGATTGTATGCGTGTTACTAATAATAGTTAAATAAGTCATGTCATTACTAACAATATGGACTTCAAAGTCTGCAAATAAAAGATTATTATTATTATTATTATTATCTCCTTTATTCATTTTTCATCTCATTAAATATATTTTTAAATATTTCTTATAAAACAACAAAAGGTAAAAAAAAACATTTAAAAATATAAAAAAACAGGTTTCCGCCGGTATCGGGAGCAGGGTCCAAGCTACCGGTGGTTAGGGCTGCAGAGACAGGAACCTCCTCACAATGCGGGCCGTATCGAGGAGTACTGCCTTCTGAATCTGGCTCTTGATCCAACTGCCAAGTGAGAGCTTCGATAGATGTTCATCGAGGCTTTTAGCCATTAGGCCATTGGCCGTAACGACAATCGGCACAATGATAGCCGAGTTCACATTCCACATGCTGACAACCTCGTGTGCTAAGTCGAGATATTTTATTTGTTTCTCTTTCTCAGCCTTCACGAGGTTCTCGTCATGCGGGATGGTAACATCGACTATCATTACGCAGTGCGCTGATCGGTCTATCACCACTATGTCAGGCTTATTGGCGACAATAGTCCTGTCAGTAATGATAGGCCGATCCCAGTACAACGTGACATGGTCTTTTTCGAGAACTGGGTCGGGCACATACTTGTAGTACGGTACCTCAGATTCCACAAGTTCATATTTCAAGGCAAGTTGCTGGTGAATAATCCTGGCTACTTGGTTGTGCCTGTGCAAGTACTCACCATTAGCCAGACGAGAACAACCAGAAATAATATGTCTGATGGACTCACCCGGACGGTGGCATGCCCGACACACGTCCACCGTCCCGTCCTTCATAATATGTTTCCGGTAGTTGTTCGTCAGCATAACTTCATCCATAATCGCACAGACAAAACCCTCAGTTTCCCCAAAGAGGTCGCTGAATCGTAGCCAGGACACGGATGCTAGAAAGTCTACATCGGGCCCATGAAGAGCCTGGTAGAAGCGACCGTGAAGCACCTTGCCTTGCCATACTTTCTTGCGGTCATCGGTAGTAAGTACGACAGGTTTGCGCCAGTTCTCTTTAGCCATGGACAGCGGGGTGAGTGCCTTGTCCACTGCGACCACATCTCGGTGCATACCCACCTCTGTTTTTAAAAAATATTCTCTGAGGCTGCACACCTCGCGGTTGTGGAGGGTCTTCGCGTTTAAAAAGCCTCGACCCCCGCACTTCCGCGGGATGTACAGTCTCATCACCGATGATCGTGGGTGATGCATCCGGTTTGCGGTCAGCAGTGTACGAACTCTCCTATCCAGGGCGTCCAGTTCGGTCTGAGTCCATTTGAGTATGCCGAAAGAGTACATTAAAACCGGCATGACCCAACCGTTGAAGGCGCGCACCTTGTTCCCGCCTGAAAGAAGGCTATTTAGTACTTATAGGATCTGATTCTTCTAACCTAACAGACAGATGTGTTTTGCTGGGGAGTTTGTTCCGCCACTTCTTATTTCCAGATAAAACACAAGGAATTGGGTCGAAGGGTTTTGGGGGACTGTCTCTTGTAATTTTGACGTTCAAAAAGTGCTGATTATCAGCTTAATTTGAATAAATGACTTTTGTTTTATTTTTTGTTTTCCCGACTATGTTGGGGTCGGCTTCCAGTCTCACCGGATGCAGCTGAATACCAGTATTTTACATGGTGGGACTGCCTATCTGGCCTCCACAACCCAGTTAGTACAGGGTAATACGATATCCCTTTATAAGACTGGACTTTCGGGCCACTGACTACCTGTTACGACAGTCAAAGATCTACACGTGGCATCCGGGACCAATGGCTTGGCGCTTATTTTGTCAATAATAACCCTAAGCTAAAACTTTTGACAGTTCTACCACTGATAGAAATGATAGGAATGAAATTGAACAACCTACAAAAATTCAATGGTAAGCGAGTCAGTGAGTTCACACAAGGATTTGCAACTATGCACGAAAACTGATTGAATGACGTACAACCGCTGATATGAACTACCGCGAAAGGATTTCAATTTTTCCGCCAGCACAATGAAGTTACCGAGATTTAAAGAATGCTGACATTTTATGTCTAAACTGAATTCGGAAATGTTGTAACTAGATACGAAAAAACAGCATTTCTCGACAATTGGGCTATATAAGTTGAATTTTCTTTACGAAGTATCTTACAAATAAAAGTTTGAGGCTTAATAATACTGTTATAATTATAACACTTACATCCAAATATGTTTAACAAAAATATTTTAAGAAAATATCCTTCCAACAACTTCCAGTACAAACCACAGCACGATTATAAAACTAAATGTTCACCATCCCTGTATAAAACCGTGGTATTACTTTATATAGTTCAGAAGGCCGTCTAAAACAGGGATACTCAACCTGCGGCGAGCCTTTCTATGCGGCCCGCCGAGCTTTTATGTACCACGATACATAAAGTTAATTAAATATACAACTAAAGTTATCCGGGACGAACGTAGGTTGAGCAGGAAGGTATAGTATCGCTTTATCCCAAAATTTGGCACGTGCAACGAAGAGATTGCTTTCAAAATCTTGTTACGAAGGTATCAGAATACCGATTAATTTATTACAAACACTTGTAGTTTGATTATTATTGTTTCCATAAAACTACGAATCTAAAAGTATGGCTAAAATAAAACTCTTTTCTTCAAATAAATAAAACTGATAAATTGTATTTTTAGCACAATTATGAATAACATCTCACAAAAATATCCATATCTTTTGAATTTTGAGAGGCCTTAACGTTAACCAACCATACGCCTCTGTTCTCATACAATAAAACCTGTTATTTCCTTGAATAAAAAGATATTACATTTTATAGCAGCTTTGAGGACCGTCTAACAAATATTTCTAAGACGCCAAAGAATTTCTCACGGGAGAGAAAACATTTACGGGTAGACACATGCTGGAATTTGCCAATTATTTTCCTTTTGAAGGATCTTGTGAAACACTCCCAGGAAAAATGTTACACTTACATTAAAAAGTCTGGAGGACTTACTACCTACTTCACTGGAATTAAAAGTAATTCTAAAGTTAATAAGTCCACCGTCCTACATTTTGCTACGTCTACTATTTTACAGAATCTTTTCTTCACTAGAAAAAACTTAGTTAGTTCTGTTTCTTGGAAAATATCTCAGAAACAGCGCTTTCAATTCGACGATAAGCTATAAGCTTAATACTCTAAGCTCAAATGCGAAAAACATTCCATTTTATTCAAAGGTTATAAATAAATTCGGCAAGCAATATTATTCAATATTGAAATGAGGATAAAGTCGACAAACAAACACACTTTAAACTGAAACTGCGTACGTGTGCAGAAACGAGAACCGAGACAGTTTACTTAACTAATTAGTGTTTCAAAGTAAACAACTGAAGCTCTTTTACTGCTATCGATACGTGACGTTCTTTACTATTGTGTGATCGGGTCACGAACGGATTAGAAAAAGAAAAGCATCCACAATGCTGATCACATAAGAAAGTAGAAACCTTATTCAACAAATATCCCCTTATATACAAGACTTTTCTCAGAACCCCTCTGGAATACAACGAGATATAATAATGCTGAACAGTTTAATACTCCAGCAGACATATTAATATGCAGGGAGTCGGAAACTTTGTTCTTTTTTCCTTAAACAAGGCCGAGTCGAACACCAAAAAGTTTGGGAACACCCCAACCCAGATCGCCTTTCACAATTCATGCAACGTTGCCAAACGATAATACGATGCGGTGTAATGATTAATTAAGTTGCAGACTGTACCGTTTATAAATTACTTTATTATATTCGTATAGATTCATTCGTAGCGTTCACGTTCTATTGTTTTGAAGAAATTTTCAATTTAAACACATTTCGTTGGCAGTTTACGACGCCCACGCATTCAAATGCTATACATTTAAGTACCACACGATCTTAAATGGGCTCAATTCAGCTAATAAAAGAAGGATCGGGTGCGGGGAGCGCGCAACGTCTTCGCTAAACACCTGTTTGTTATTCCGTATTTATTTTGCTGAGTTTCCTACTTTTTATTTGGAGTTTGTTCTTTCAATCTTCGGAAAGTTCCCCGTAGCTTGTTGTTTTTTTCGCTGTCTTCGCTACTTCTTAGATACTTAACGGTAATTGCTTTTATTAACACAAAGGCTGTTTAAATATCCTGGTAATAAAAAAGGGACACGTTTCGCGGTGTATTTTCCAATATAAACATACCTTAGGAATTATTATCACGAAGGTTTTGTCTAGTCACATCTGTAATCAAATTAGTTGGAGTATTATAGTGTTGTACCAAATATTCACAACATACTTGATCTCAGTATTCATGTTGTCAATTGAAACCAGACTTTGTGACTATGACATACTATAATATTATGTTATATTCACAAACTCTGGTTTCAATTGGATCGCTATGAAAATAATGAATATAAAACGAGTAAATTATGAAAAAGAAAAGACTGCGTAAAATCTATCAAAAAAGAGAGGAAGTAAAAGAAAAAGTTAAATTGGTTGCGTCACAATCTGGCATTGCAGCAACTGTCGGGAAAAATAACATCGAGTCATCCAATTTTATAATTTGAATGGTGCGAAAAACACTTCTATCAGTTCAATAAAATATTATTATCGTTAAGAGCTTTATACATAGAACGTAAATAAAGATTTTAACTTTTGTTTGGTTTTCAATCAAGTAGTCTCGTGGGTTAATTATATCAACCGCACAGTCGATCGAATCTTGCCGAGGTCGGTCTGTGGGTGACCATCCATTATACCGGACCTCCGGTCCTTTGTAAAGCAAGCTAAGTCGTTGGTCTCGGCTGTCAAAGGTCGACCTTTGATGGCCGTTGCAGGTAGTCTATGGCCCGAAAGTCTGACATCCAGTCTTTCCAATATTACTTCTTTCCAATATTACTTAGCTACTGAGTTGTGGAGCACAGATAGGTAGTCGCTCCATTTAAAATCCTGGTATTTAGCAGCATCTGGTTAGACTTAAGGCCGAACTCAAGGAAAAACAAAAGATAAGTTGTGAAATACGCATGAAACACAATCAGATACTATTTTATCTCAATAGGTTGCAAACCACTTGCATACTTGAGTGCAAGCTACTGGCAAGAGTGCAAGCTACTGGCAAGAGTGCAAGCTACTGGCAAGAGTGCAAGCTACTGGCAAGAGTGCAAGCTACTGGCAAGTGTATTCCTGTAGACATCAATGTCACGTCAGGTCTACAGAAATTGTAACTGAAGATATAAGATATAAGATTTTTATCTAAACGACCCAAAATTGTCTCAAAAATATGGTAGGTACAGACGTAGAAGAGTGGAGTGGGCACATCTTTGCTCGTAAAGGGTGTAACCTCTCTAAAACTTTCAAAAGGTGGTCTTAACGTTAATGCCCAGCTGCGAGCATATTTCAATCCTTAATTTTGTTTTGCAGATTTTTTCGTTTGTTTTCGTTTGTTTTTTTTTGGGTACGAAACAGTTTAAATGCTTATTTTTTAGTGAAATAGTTTAGTGTAGAGAGAGGTTTTTTGGGAAAATAAATTGAAATATCGCTCAAAATATTTTAATTGGGAATAAGTAATGTTGTCTTATTGGTAAATTATAATCCTTCTTAATCTTTATGTAATTTTTATTTTTTTGTTTTTTTTTTATGTATGATGCATGTTTCATAACATGCATCACACATAAAAAATCGACAAAATACTGTTTTCTGTCATCATCATCACCATCATCATTTCAGCCGAAAGACGTCCATTGCTGGACATAGGCCTTCCCTAACGCCTAATTGACATAAGGGGGGTTTTGCTATAATCGCCACGCTTGGCAGGCGGGTTGGCGATCGCAGTACGGTTGTTACAAAAGCACAGAGAACGCTGCTGCCCATTCTCTGGCAAGTCCCTTAGTCGCCTCTTACGACAGCCACGGGAAGATATGGGATGGTGCTATTCTTTACGTCCGACACCATACAGAACTGTTTTCTGTACACAAAATAAACTCAAATCAAGTAAAATGGCATAGAAAATCCGCAATCACGAATTGCAGTTTTGAAATGACATGTCATACCTATTTTTTGGCTGAAAGTCCTTGAAAAAGTACGTACTGTGGTGACCTACGACAGAATTTCATAATTTTAGAACTTGACATTGAGTTGAATATGAGCACGAAAAGTCAAGAGATTAGTAGAAAATCGCGCACGTAATATTTATACATTTTTAATTTGATGCTTTTGGATTGAAATAAATTAAGCTGCATCCGGTTAACTGAGAACGGACCCCAACATAGTTAGGAAAAGACTAGGCAGATGATGATGGATTTAAATAAAATTAAACCTTTCGATGTATCCTCTGCCAGTATTAATATGTCGGACACTTTAGCCTAAAGAGTTAATAGTATAAGTCTAATTTTAAAAACTTATTGATTGCACCTTTGGCAGGTTACAGATATAAGACGTTTTTTTATGTATTTACTTTTCACTTGGGTACCTCATTCATCCGATATCCACCAAATAATAATGTGAAATTTAAGCCAAAACTTACAGAAAACATAATCGTCATATTCCACGGTAGGTACATATTTTTCCACTGCAAAGTCGT
Source organism: Cerastis rubricosa (assembly GCA_949152445.1). Lineage (NCBI taxonomy): Eukaryota > Metazoa > Arthropoda > Insecta > Lepidoptera > Noctuidae > Cerastis > Cerastis rubricosa. Next base: position 9,319,826 of record OX424532.1, read on the forward strand.
CTGCAATACGTAACTCCCGAAGTTACACAAAGTTTGTTGTTTAACTAAAGCCCAGACTACACGCCACAGTATTCAAAAAGGTATGTGTACTGACCACGTCAAAGAGAAAGTTCCTATGTAATTTGTATACAGTGCACACTGTCGGACATCGTGGAATGACCAAGCACCGCTATTACCAAATTGTTATGCAGCTGTCGGCAGAAGGTATTTATTACTGTCTTGTAGTGTTCAGTTTGATGGCAGTTGACAGAGCTTTGGTTTAACATGTTATTACATCACACTCGCACCTAATGTGTTGTACTACGCATGGCTGGTAACAATAAAATACCAATCTAATAGAGAAGTTATTGATGGGCAAAAAAATAACTTTGGGTCGCTCCTGGGAAATGTCTACAAGAAAACCAAGCAACACCGGTAATTACTAGGTTTGCTTATAAAATCAAACCTAGTACAGACAGCGTCATTAAGTAGTAACCCCCCTGACGTACTCGCCCGGACTGTAGAGGGGTTAGCACATACTGACGCTGTCTGTACATAGGATATAGAGATCAACAGCCACTACACAAATACTCTACAAAAACTCACAAACTTTCAGTCGAGTATTGTTGAAATGTTGAATCCTAAAACCCGACACACGTTTCGGTTTTAAAAAATCTCCGTCCATCCAGGGAAAAATAATGTAAAAAGTTTAGTCTAGTGTCGCACGGGAGGCTTTTTGGCTAAAATATTATGTTGGCGAAGTAGCTTACGTATCCGACACCCGTTATGGTACTTTAAAACAATTTTTGCATACAAGTTTTTGTATTCTTTTGCCCAATTAGCATAAGTTCTGTTAGCAACACTAGGAATAAAATTATACTTAAGTTGACAATTTATTTTACAAACGAAACATTGTTTGTATCTCTGTTATACGAGTAGAAGAATGAAATTATGTTTTTGAATAATTAGCACTTACGGCTTCGTTAAAGTAGTGTAAACCCGTATTGCCCCATATGATAGATATATCTGTTTAGGTACGCATTCGTTTCATAATGTTTGTTAAATAAATAAGTTAGGTGAAATATACTTAATTACAGTAGCTACTAACAGTAAGTAAATAGACTTATACTACGTATTTCTTTAGTTTAAGGCCGTAACGTAGTTCGTAATATAGTTGACTCAGACCATTCAATTCAATTTTCCTCACGTTTATTTCCTATGCCTGCTTCATAATAAATTAAACTCTATCTTCTAAGAAGTAAGATCTCTAAACCGGCCACCACGCAAAACAATTAATCAAAATTTAACATCGACTTTCATTATTTAATGTCTCAAAACCAATTACGAGAAGAATAAATAAAATATTCTCCCTACGCTTCATGATTCTGGTCCAATTTTCCTGTTTTCAATGCTTCATTATCCATTTATTGTATCAGATTTCCTCATTTCACATTAAATAAGTAAGAATTCCGTAACATTATTATTCCTCTGTATTTTTCAATACAAATCATTCAAGAAAACCTTCTTATGTATCGTTGTATAGATTAAGACATTGTTACCTTCAACAGTAGCATTCAGACAATAGTGATTCCAATGTATCGCGATGGCCGATCTGTTTCGCCCTTGGGATTCGGACGCTAGTACTGATCCTGATCAAATTACATATTTTATGAATCCACTGAGAATTTTATTGGTACGCCTAACAAGACATCTCGTTCGCTCACACTTCTTTGTGAGGAATCAAATGACTCATCCATAAACAGGTGGGTTTTTGTTACGAGGGCTGGGACAATTCGGGTTTGTTTTTAGGGAGAGTATTTTTCGGTGGGTAGGTACCTATGTAATTTAGTATAAAAATGATAGGTATAGGGTATTTACCTTTATTCGACGTTGTAGAAATAGCTTAGAAAGTGTTTCATAATATTTTGCTACACAATCAATCAAAAACAGAACATGCGATATAAGATTGAGTTCCTAACCATTACGGCCATCGATATTTATTAGATAGGATCCAACTATAAAACAGGCGTCCCACATAGGCCAACACAGCCAAAATATCTGTTCTTAATGTAGCGTCTAGATTTTAATAATAACTAGAGGTTTTAAACAATTCACTCGCACTGACTTGAATCAATGAAGAAGTTCTAAATTCCTGTTCAAATGAATTATCTATAGTAATTTCCAGAGGAATCATTCAAAGAGCGCTTTTATGTCTTTGTACAAAATTTATGGAATACGGATACAATGTTTTCACTAAGTAAATACGAAATCATAGCGTAAACCAACGTTAATGAAGTTGTGAAACGTGGTTTTTTGTAAACAAAATATGTTGCTGAACACAATAGAAAAAGGGGAAACCCTCACAAACCGCAACAGAAGATATCGAGAACTGCAACCAACACCACTTACAAAGACTCTTCATTGAGAAAAAGCAAGGGAATGAAACCGCGAGCAGGGGAAGCCGCAACGAGTAAAACAACCAAGGGAATAAAATTGCGTTTACCTTGAGAATTTCTTCTTTAGAATTTCAGTTTTAACAACAACATCTCGGTTCTTTTACTACGTATGTTTTGATTTTATTAGAATGTTTTTTAATTAAGCACATACTAACAGTTGACAATCAGTTTAATTACTTAGTCTTAATTATATTAATACATTTTTAATTAAATATCACTCACTTAAGTAAAAAGCTGTAAATAAGCCTGAACTTAACCTTAAATCTCATTTAATTATTTACTCAATTTACAGTTTGTTAATTCATTTTTCTGTTACTGGCTCCCGTGACATCACTAGAACATTAGGAAATTACTTGATAAAACCTCTTGATAATAATGCTTTTATTCAGCATGATTTAATTATGAGTGCTATTCAAATATTTGTGAGTTACAACATCTATAAAGACAACATTACAAAAGATTATTATTTATTCAAAAGGTACCAGTACAGCTATCATAATACTGAACTCTGATAACTTGCCAATGTTTTTAAGGTCGGATATGAACTTCAGCTTCTGCCAACTGACGCAATTTCAAGAGAAACTTGGTGTTATTAAGCGGTGCGGTCTACCGGAAGGGGCATTCACTGGGCTTTGAGCGAAACATGCTTACACAAATTCATCAAAACTTTAAGTCAATCGGTTACAAATTACTGTTTATGTGTCTGGGCTGTCTATATTTAAACATTTGGACAAACTTTCGAAATGGTAGCTTGTAATTATATCTCTATATTACAGGGTGAGTTTTCATGGAGTCCGTGGATGGCCTAATTCAAACTATAAGAAATAACAAAAAATATTTAAAAGTAAGTTTTAGTTTTGACGGGACCAATTTTGATGAAAACAAAAACTAAGGCATCATTCGATTTGTAAAAGCACGTGTGAATTGTAAATAGCCGAAACAGACTTAATAAATTTTATCCGGTTCAAGTCAGGAGTATTTTCGCCGTAAGAACTCAAAATAATATTAGGTTCGTAAAAGTTCAAAATTCGTTTGTATTGATTCCAGCTCAATAGTTCTTAATTAATCAATATTAATGAAGGTTTAACGCGTGGCCGCTATTTTGAAAACAAATAAAATACTGTTTACAGTTATGAATATTTAAATTTTGCTTCGTCTAAAATGAAATAAATGGAAATATATTATGTTGTAGGTGTTTGTGAAACACCAACCCATGTAGGGATGGTGTGATAGCCTTTTCAGCAATGTCGAGACCAAATGTGACGTAGGATTATCAATCCGTTTTTATTTTGTTATTCCTGAATCATCTTTCAATCTATTCTACCGTTTGAAAAATGAGTTCAATTCTACTAAATTACCACTAAATTAGGCAGAAAATGTTGTCCTTCGTAATCATTTATAATTAGAGTAAAACCTTTTGTGTCTGTCTCTCAGTTGATTTAGGACCGCTTCGTTTCAAGGCTTTGCTTTCAAGAGTCTCGCGTTAGCGATTAACTCTTACTCTCTTATTTGGGAGGCTTTACAAATTCTTATCAGGCAATTTAGGATGCGGCAGCCGCTGGTAAATAAAGACTTTGTAAGTAGAGGCGCGTTTTACATTATGCTAAGTTCAGTATCTGCGCTTACGTCTGTACTATGCTAGTTTTTGCTGTTCGTGTAAACGCTTCTCGGGGAAATCAGATTCGAGGGAACGACTTAGTTGTTTGGTATTCAGCACATTAATTTACTAGGCATGCTCTTTTAATGACAAAGTACGAATTAACCTCAGTTCTAGTAAGATATTGATAAAGCATTTGGTTATGTCTATTTAATATTTTTTTTTAAGTGAATGTAGTGGTGATAGTCAAACTAGTCACTCGAACATATTAACTCAAACATATTTATAAAACGTAATTGTTCATAATAACACGTTATTTTCGAGGATTGAAAAATAACTTTAGATGATTTAAGTAGTCATGAAAAATAGAATACATACACGTTATAATAGAACTGTACTCAAAATTCAAAACAAAGTAAAGGGTTCAGAGATCTTTAACCTTTAATGAGTCAATTTGTTAAGGTTTTGTTCTCGCTTGATGACAAACAAAAGCAGCTTGATTGCAATGTTTTGACAACGTTTTAATTAACATTATCTTGTTAATGAAATACCTGAGGGTTCTCACGATGTTTATGCCCGAGAATATTTCATCATCATCATCAGCCTATAATGTTCCCACTGCTGGGACACAGGCCTCCTTTCTATGAGAGGGAGTGGGCTGTAATTCACCACGCGGGCTCAGTGCGGTAGATGGTAGATGTCACGTCTTTGATTTTTTTTTTCAAGGACATGCCGGTTTCCTCACGATGTTAGTCTCAATATCGAATCATCATCATCATTGTCATGCCCTTTTCCCAATTTATTTGGGGCCGGCGCAGCACCTCTTCTTCCATACTTTATCAAAATATTATCAAAAATCGTTCTTATTGTTTCATGGAAAACTTTAGCTTGGCAATGTTCTAAACAGTGAAAGTCGAATTTAGCAGAACAACAATGTGTGGAACATAAAATTAAGTTTGTATGTTTTGTTTTAGTTTGTCTTTCGACCAACCGTAGTAGCCTTTGCACAGTACATACATTCCAATAATGCTATACAAAAGTTTCAGAGAAAAGTAACTACCCACGACATTAATAAATATGTATTTGCTACAAATGACCAGAAATCTTCAAGACCTGTGACTTTATTTGGAGAAAACATACCAATACTTATTTCCATATAACTCGTACCATATTTCTACTTTAGTAGAAACACAATAAATTATGATGTGTGTGTAGTTTGGGCTAAAATTATGGACAAAAGGGGTAAACAAACTAATAACAAGTAAGCCTTTGGAACGATGTTGTAATTATGTGAATTTCGGAACACAATACTTGTTTTATATCGTCTAGTCATAATGGCTTGACTGCCGCTGATAGTTCGTAAAATCAATTAGAACAAGTTACAGTTTACATCATATTTCACAGTAGATATTGATTAAACTTGGTATTTCTCAAGACCCGTATTCGAAACTAAGTTAGGGTAGAGATTGGCATAAAATCTGTCAGATTTGAATCTAGAATAAAGCTTGAAGATGGTTTTAGAATGCGGGTCTTATCGCAGATCAAATTCTGTGTACCTATATTTCAGATACCTAAACAGGCGTCGATCTTGGCCTGAGCAATTTCATAGAATTATGTTTTCCATCCCTATATTTTTTGTATTACGATATTCCTCGAAGCAAGAACATTGTAAGATGTTTTGTTTTTTACTTTTTTACAGTTTTTAGGGTTCCGTACCCAAAGGGTCAAACGGGACCCCATTACTGAGACTTCGCTGTCCGTCCGTCCGTCCGTCCGTCCGTCCGTCCATCCGTCTGTCTGTCACCAGGCTGTATCTCATGAACCGTGATAGATAGCCAGTTGAAATTTCTACAGATTATGTATTTCTATTGACGCTATAACAGCAAATAATAAAAACAGAAAAAAATAAATATTTAAGGGGGCTCCCATACAAAAAAGTTTTTTTTTTTCGTTTTTATAAATAACTAGCTGCCCGGACAGACTTCGTTCTGTCAAAAGTTAAAGCAATGCACTTTTCCTACCTACCTACCCTACCCAACCCTACCTACACCACCCTACCCAACCCTACCTACCCTACCCTACCTACCTACTACCTACCCACCCTACCCTACCCTACCTACCTACTACCTACCAACCCTACCCTACCCTACCCAACCCTACCCTATCTACCTACTACCTACCTACCCTACCTACCCTACCTACCCTACCTACCCTACCTACCCTACCTACCCTACCTACCCTACCTACCCTACCTACCCTACCTACCCTACCTACCCTACCTACCCTACCTACCCTACCTACCCTACCTACCCTACCTACCCTACCTACCCTACTACCTAGCTGCCCGGACAGACTTCGTTCTGTCAAAAGTTAAAGCAATGCACTTTTCCTACCTACCTACCCTACCCAACCCTACCTACACCACCCTACCCAACCCTACCTACCCTACCCTACCTACCCTACCCTACCTACCTACTACCTACCCACCCTACCCTACCCTACCTACCTACTACCTACCAACCCTACCCTACCCTACCCAACCCTACCCTACCCAACCCTACCCTATCTACCTACTACCTACCTACCCTACCTACCCTACCTACCCTACCTACCCTACCTACCCTACCTACCCTACCTACCCTACCTACCCTACCTACCCTACCTACCCTACCTACCCTACCTACCCTACCTACCCTACCTACCTACCCTACCCTACCTACCTATCCTACCCTACCTACCTACCCTACCCTACCTACCTACCCTACCCTACCTACCTACCCTACCCTACCTACCTACCCTACCCTACCTCAATCACCAACTCCACGCTCAACTATCACCTGGTAAGCTATGTGCTCCTAGTACCTCAATCCCGACCACGCCGCTCAGACTCGCTCGCCAAGAATATAATATATCTCCCGGTAAGCTATGTGCTCCTAGTACCTCAATCCCGAACACGCCGCTCAGACACGCTCGCCAAGAACATAATATATCTCCCGGTAAGCTATGTTCTCCTAGTACCTCAATCCCGACCACGCCTCCCCGAAGCGCGTGGCGCTCGCCAAGAACATGATAATAACAAACTGCGCCCTGCGGTTTCACCCGCGCAGACCGGGATAAAAAGTATCCTATGTCCTTCTCCTGGCTCTAAACTACCTCCCTGCCAATTTTCAGCTAAATCGGTTCAGCCGTTCTTGAGTTATAAGCGAAGTAACACTAACACGACTTTCTTTTATATATATAGACTAGCTGCCCGGACAGACTTCGTTCTGTCAAAAGTTAAAGCAATGCACTTTTCCTACCTACCTACCCTACCCAACCCTACCTACACCACCCTACCCAACCCTACCTACCCTACCCTACCTACCTACTACCTACCCACCCTACCCTACCCTACCTACCTACTACCTACCAACCCTACCCTACCCTACCCAACCCTACCCTATCTACCTACTACCTACCTACCCTACCTACCCTACCTACCCTACCTACCCTACCTACCCTACCTACCCTACCTACCCTACCTACCCTACCTACCCTACCTACCCTACCTACCCTACCTACCCTACCTACCCTACCTACCCTACCTACCCTACCTACCCTACCTACCCTACCTACCCTACCTACCCTACCTACCCTACCTACCCTACCTACCCTACCTACCCTACCTACCCTACCTACCCTACCTACCCTACCTACCCTACCTACCCTACCTACCCTACCTACCCTACCTACCCTACCTACCCTACCTACCCTACCTACCCTACCTACCCTACCTACCCTACCTACCCTACCTACCCTACCTACCCTACCTACCCTACCTACCCTACCTACCCTACCTACCCTACCTACCCTACCTACCTACCCTACCCTACCTACCTATCCTACCCTACCTACCTACCCTACCCTACCTACCTACCCTACCCTACCTACCTACCCTACCCTACCTACCTACCCTACCCTACCTCAATCACCAACTCCACGCTCAACTATCACCTGGTAAGCTATGTGCTCCTAGTACCTCAATCCCGACCACGCCGCTCAGACTCGCTCGCCAAGAATATAATATATCTCCCGGTAAGCTATGTTCTCCTAGTACCTCAATCCCGACCACGCCGCCCCCAGACAGGCTCGCTAAGAACATAACGCGCCATCAATCACCTACTCCACACTCGACTATCTCCCGGTAAGCTATGTTCTCCTAGTACCTCAATCCCGATCACGCGCCCCAGACACGCTCGCCAAGAACATAACGCGCCAGGGCGTCATCAATCATCAACTCCACGCTCAACTATCTCCGTGTAAGCTATGTTCTCCTAGTACCTCACTCCCGACCACGCCTCCCCTGAAGCGCGTGGCGCTCGCCAAGAACATGATAATAACAAACTGCGCCCTGCGGTTTCACCCGCGCAGACCGGGATAAAAAGTATCCTATGTCCTTCTCCTGGCTCTAAACTACCTCCCTGCCAATTTTCAGCTAAATCGGTTCAGCCGTTCTTGAGTTATAAGCGAAGTAACTAAAACGACTTTCTTTTATATATATAGATGGTACGGAACCCTTCGTGCGCGAGTCCGACTCGCACTTGGCCGGTTTATTATATCTTACAGAAATTAATTAACAGTTTCCTAAAATAACGAAAGCATATCGAGAACTTATCAAGGTCAAAACGATTCCATTCACGAACCTAACTTCGTGACTTCGCTTAATATCAGAGAAAGTAACTACAAACGTTTTTCTAATCAAAATAATTGAGTGGAACAAATAGAAAGTAGGCTTTGTCGTCGCAGTTCTTTTTACTTATGATTGCATTATACAATACACAAAAAGAAAAACGTTTGCTTTTTTTCCTTGTAGCGTGAGCGGAATGCTAAGCAATGCCAATTACATTCGTTCAATTGGTCGGAGCCAGTAGTTGGTAATAACGATTGATTGTTCAATTGCGATATAATATGTACATTTATGTGCATAGAGCGTAGCTAGTTCGTTAACAGGGAAAAATCAATATAGTTTAAGTCGTGTGTCATGCACCCTAAACTTGAGAAATCGTACTTTATTTTTAACAATGTTTTGTTTTTATTTTGTTTTTCTACCCGAAAACAGGAATATATACCACTATTGAAAATTCTCAGATCACCTATAACTAAAAGCACTGGCATAAATGACAACAAAAACTTACATGTTTTATATTACAACGCCAAAAACATGTCCATTGTGTTCAAAACAAAATTCTTCTTCTGAATTTTAAAAATAAATTATACTCTAAATGGGAATTTGCGTTTTGTTGCGAGCGACAAACAATGCATAAGAAAAGAAAGAATGAACGGAATGAAATGTGAATTTAATTTTACAGTTGGCCGGTCTTTGAATGACAAGGGTGTGTGTGGATGTGTCGCGGGGATATTGCAGATTCGGGATTTTCTTAATGTTATTGTTGTGTCGTATTAAATTACGAGTATATTTTGTCCCGTGGGGTAACACAATTTAATATCAAGAAAATCTCATTTCTCTCTCTTTCTCTCTTATATTCTCAGTACGGTTAATCAAATGTCAATCATTGTGTTGGATAACGTAAACGCGATATATTCACGTCGTGTCGGCTTTCTTGTGAACGTAAGGAAAGCATTACATTCTATTATAACATGACACGTTGGGTTATTCATGATGTATTTCTTTGGCGTTTTAAGTTAGTGATAAATTGTAAGTGCAATGTGGGAAGTGAAGCGAGGTTGTTGGAGACCAAGTTTGGGTAGGTAGTGAATATTTTTAAAGTAAATTGACTGATCTTGTTTGTAAGCTCACGCTTTTTTTACATGGTAGATGGTAAAACAATAAAGGCGAAAAATGGTTCACTAATGTTTCACCGAAACTCCTTTCACAAATTTTTAGTTTACAACCAACGTTCCATATACTATTTATTTCACAAACAACTTACTGTGCAAATGTTTTTTAAACTAATATTATAAAGAGGAAAGATTTGATTGTTTGTTTGTTTGCATTGAATAGGCTCCGAAACTACTGAACCGATTAAAAAATTATTTCACTGTTGGGAAGCTACACTATCTCCGGGTGACATAGGCTAAATTATTTTTCAATAAAAATTGGTATCCTTACTAAAACTCCAATAATGTAACCCAAGGTGTAAAAAAATACCTAAAATATTCTTTAAATCACGTGCACTGTGAAAACTATTGATGATAGAATAAAATAATGTACTACGACTTTGCAGAACACATCATTATTTACAAAAAGTGTCGGGACAACCTATGTCTAACTATTATAATTATGCCACAACAAGTGTTCTTTTATTTAAAAAAAAAAAATATTTGAAATGCCGCCGCTAGAAAAAGCTCTTATTTTTAGGGTTCCGTACCCACAGGGCCAAACGGGACCGCTCGTTCGCTCACTAGACCCCGCCATCCCCTTCGAACCTAACCTGTCTGAGTAGCGGTGGCCAAAGTCCCGAGCTCGCTTCGCTCGCTCTTGAATCCAAAGTATTTGTTGTTTTATTAATTAACCTATTGCCTAATTAATGTTTGTTTTTTTTTAGGAAATTACGTTATGATGCAATAAGTAAAACGTTTTTATTTGAAACATTGTTTTACGAGATAAGATGAATATAAAATTAAATTTGTTTGTCAAATAATACGTTATTGACGACGGTCAAAGACAAAGCCAAACCTTGAAGTCGTTACTTTATACCCAACAACGTACAGGTTTTTAGTGAATTTTTTTATCTTTGCCTGTTTATCTGGTTCTTCAGGTAAAAATTTTATAAATTCGTAGTTGTAGGTCAGGTGTTAATTAATATTAACACAAAGAGTCGACTTTTAAGTCAGAGTGCAACGGACTGTTGCTTTCTTATAATTTCCTAGACATTCACAATGCTGTCTGTTGGACATTATTACTGCTACTCACGTAACTCTTTAGTATATCCTTTGAGATGATTTCTTTCTCTCTGTTGATTCCTTTTAGAGACAACAAATAAATTATTTTCTTACTTAGAGCATTATTTTCTTTGTGTCTTGTTTAAGATATACTTTTAGCAAATAATGGATTAAATACTAACATTGATGTTTACTCTATTTTAGGTATCATATAATTTTAGAAAATCCGTAGCAATATTATTTAGTTTTGAGACTAAAACGCTTTTTGTTTAATATTAACCTTGTTTATTCATTTTCTCGCATATTCATTACATTTTTAAATATTTCCACTTCCTCTTCTTCTTAGCGTATCGATGGCAAATAGGTCAAATATTATGTTTACCCCAAAATTCTAACACGCGGATTCCGGCCATTGATGCAGTAATTAGGTCATCAACTGGTGATGGGGCATCGGTGCAAGATGGAAGGTGGGCCATTGTCTGTGGGGGGGAGATACCGCATACGTAAAATATTTTATGTAACAAAATTATATAAAACATTTCAAAATATAAAAATTAGTAGCCAACCGCCATCGGAAACTGGGTCCGACCTACCGGTACTCAAGGCTCTTTAGAGAGGAACCTCCTAACAATACGCGCCGTGTCCAGAAGTACCCCTTTCTGAATCAAGCCCTTGATGTAGCTGCCAAGCGAAAGCATCCTCAGATGGTATTGGTCAATATTATTATTAAAATAATACATCACTATAATGTATTCTAGTAATGTAGTGTAAAAACATTGTACGCGTATAACTTTGTAGCACGATTGGCCTACGCCGTAGCACAATTGACCTACGCTGTAGCACAACCGGCGTATGCCGTAGCAAATTAGCTACAGTTACGAGCTCATCCCTAGTACGTGCTTAAACAACACCAGAAATGTCAAACATATTTTTTTGTTGCCAAATAAACTCGTATTGAGTGGTGAAACGTTAAAGTTTGTTATATACTGAACACAGCTCTTCGTGTCCCCTTTCTGAGGCAGGTAACAACTTCTCAATTCAAGACGTGAATTCGTCGGAAACCGATGCACTTACTTGCGAGTGTGAAGGCAGTACTCAACTTGAATGTCGTGTTTTACTTCTACACAGGTTTGTAGATAAAAGTTTTACACTTTTCTTTGCGGGTCACAATAGGAAGCCGTCGTACGCGTCGGTAGACTGTATTTTATAAATACAGAATACACGAGTATTCATTTTTTAGGAATGGAGTAAACCTGTGAGTATTTTTTTTCAACAGTTTAAGTCAAGTAGTCAAGCTCGTTTAAGCACTTTTTGACAAAACAGTTTTTAAGCTATTCTTAGTAGCCTGTTAGATGCCCGACTCGTCACTACTCCTTCTCGTCAACGAAAAACAAAAGATAACGATTCAAAACTGTTATAAAAAAATAAAAATAAAAAATTGTTTATTTCATAATCATTCTTCAAAAATACATTAGTGATTGGAGCCTCCTTGTAAGCAAAAAAAATGCCTGCATTAGGAGACTCCGCTCTTTCACAGCTAGTAAAAACATAAACAAAAATAAAAATAGTAAAAAAGAAATAAAATGTGAGTGTGCGTGCATGTGTGTGTGTATGTGTGCGTGTGTATGCGTGCGTGTGTGTGTGTGTGTGTATGTATGTGTTGAGAGAAGCGAGTGAGTTAATTTATGTGTTGTAATAGTGCCTCAGTGTCTTCATAAGAAAATGGTTTAATCCAATTTGTTAGTTTTTTTTTACAAACGTGTGTTTGTTTTGTATATATGTATATCTCTTTGTTTATCCTGTTATATATTTGAGCAGAACGTTTGCGGTATTGTATAGCAGCGAATTTTGTTTTAGTTCGTGGGACTTGAGCAATCATGTCTTTTCGTCTTTTAGATATGATGTTTGTATCGTAAGGAAGTGTCTTATGTATTTTTAGCACCGTATGTATAATGTAAAGTTTTCTAACCGAGAGCAGACCACTAATCTGATACAGACTGCTGGTAGGGTATCTTATCTTTTTAAAATACATAATTTTAATTAGTGCTCGTTGTCCTCGTTCAACATCAATAAATCTCGATTTTGCCGCACCGCCCCATATGGGGATACAGTAAACTAAAACTGACTGCACAAGTGCCACATAAACTTCATTAAGAAGATTTCTATGAGGGCCTATATTTTATTTATTTATATTTGTAGGGAGGACATGTCGCAATGATTTGAATATCCAGCCAAGTTTCCTAACTCTTCCCGTTACGTGCTCAAGGTGAGCGTACCATGATAAGTTTTGGTCAATCATGACGCCTAGATATTTAGTCTCAGAGACTTTAGTAATTGCAGGACAAGTACATCTGTTTTTTGAAACTTCATCACAAGAGTGTATTTGGATGCTAAATTCTTCATTTGGTTGCGATCGATTCGAGATGGTAAAGCAAATGTAGTTGGTTTTAATTGTATTTAGTGTGAGTAGGTTATCATTAAGCCAATTAGTGACTTGGACCATGCCCAATTCTGCCTTGAGTTTGACATCGGCCCAGTCATTCCCGGAAAAGACCAAGGCAGTGTCATCAGCGTAAGCAAAAATTTTTGCGCTATTGACTTTTAAGTTACAAAGGTCGTTAATGTACATTAGAAATAAAGTAGGGCCTAGTACGCTCCCTTGGGGCACGCCGAATGAAACGTCTGCATCATCACTAAAACAAGATCCTATCTTAACCCTCTGTTTTCTATTAGACAGGTAATTTTTAAAATACTTGAGAGGGGTTCCTCTTATTCCGGCTCTTTCCAGTTTGGTCACAAGGGTTGGAACAGAAACGGTGTCAAAAGCCTTTTTCAGATCCAGAAATACCGTCAGGCATTTCTTCCCTGCATCGAGATGCTCAGTAACTAATGAGCTAAGGGCAGCAACTGCATCTTCAGTGGATATTCCCTGTCTAAAACCAAATTGTGTTGATGATATTATTTTAAATTTATTTAAGTAGTTTATTAGTCTCTTATTAGTTAGTTTTTCTATAATCTTAGACAGGGCTGGTAGAACCGAAATCGGTCTGTAGTTATTGACATCGTGTCTGTTCCCTCCCTTGTGTACTGGTGTAATAATAGATTTTTTCAATGGGTCTGGGAAAATGCCATTTTTGAAACAAAGGTTAGCCAGATGGGCAATGATGGGAACCACCTCTTTGCAAACATATTTTAAAAAACTTGTAGATATACTGTCCCATCCTGGGGAACTGGTCGATTTTAAGCTCATCAAAATTCTTTCAACTTCTATTGTGTCCGTGTCCAAAAGTACAAAGGAATTAGTGGAATGATGGATGGTGAAAATTGGAAAAGAATTAGCTGAGCAAATTCAACCCAGGACTAGTCCTGGGTTGAATTTGCTCAGCTCATTCTTTTCCAATTTTCGCAAAGTAATCATTTACGAAGTTAACTGATTCCATTGGAGACGGTTTGATACTTAGCAAATCAGTACTTTGGCTGTTTACTTTATTTGAATAGGTGATTGATTTTATTTTTTTCCAGAGTAACTTAGAGTTTTTTATTGATTTAGTGAGTAATTCTCTTTCATATTTTCTTTTTATTTTTTTGATGAGTTTATTACAATGATTTCTGTATCGACAGTATGTGATTTTTAATATTGCATTATACGGATCAGACCGAGAGTTTTTTGTTTTTTAATACAGCGTAGTATTCCTGAGGTGATCCAGGGTTTGATTATACGTTTACTGTTAGGAATGCTTGTTATTGTAGTATTATTTTTAATAGTATCAGTCAGTTTCTGTATGAGTAGATCAGTAACTAGATTTGGATCATGGCAAAATAACAACTCAGCAAGATTTTTTTCCTTTAAATATTTTAGTGCTTGTTCAAAATATAGAGTATTAGCAGTTTTATTTATTACTTCTTTATTTTTTATTTTAGAAAGAGATAAGAATGTAGTGTAGTGGTCAGTAATTGTAGTCTGTAAGATAGCAATTGATGCAGATATCTTTTTTTTATGAATTCGCATCATGAAATGGTCTAGGCAATTCAGCTCTCTGGTGGGTAAGGTATGACCAGGTAATATACCATAGGACGACAACATGTTAAGGTAGCTATTTCGATTTTTTCGTTCATGAGCCAATTCAACGACTTTGGGTCTAATATTAATATTTATGTCCCCCGCTATTAGTACATTTTTCTGCGAAACCAATGAATCTAAGTGTGAGCTAAGTGAATCTAAAAAAATATCAGGATTTGTATTTGACGGGGAACGATAAATACACAAGACAGTATAATTAAGTATATCCAGTTGGAGACAAGACGCCTCAGACAGTTTTATTTCTTGAACATGTGATTTTAGCGAGTTTTTTATATAAACCACTACCCCATCATTCTGGTTCAAGTGCCGTGTTGTTACATAAGAGTGATAATTTCTAAGTTGTGGTATGGGTTTATTTTTATTTAATCTGCATTCCGTTAATATTATTACATCGGTTTCGAACTTAAAAGTAGATAACATAACTACAAAATCATCAAAGTTGGCGTATATGCTCCTTATGTTTTGTGAGAAAATAGTCAAATCATTTTTATTTACGTAAATATGTTTAGTAAGATTCGAACAATCGCATTCAATTGAGGTCGCAATTTCAAGTTTGTCTATCTCATTGACCGTTAGTAAGGTGTCAGTCATTAGGGTTATTTATTAATAGAATGATAATCACTGCAAGGCACTCGTAAATAACTCTGCAAAGTCTACTGAGGTTGAAGTATGTTAGAGGACAACGATACGGTTTTATTTTTTGTAATAACATGCATGATAGCTTAAAACTTTGTATTTTTATATGTTTGGATGTAATTATTTGTGATAACTGGGTATCAAAGCTGCGTGAGTTGCATAAGTGACGGATTGTTTTTCTGTAATCTATGTTCGTATTTTGAGAGGTAGGGTAAGTATGTTTGTTGATACGTATCCGAATTATTGTAAAGGTGTGGGACGTGTGTGATGAATGTGTACATAGTTTAATATTTATAATCGGTAAGCGTGGTTTGTAAAGACTCAGTGCATGTAGATTTATGGTGATATTGAAATGTATTAACGGGTTAGAGTGGAGACTGTGTGTATGAGGGTATGAGGAAGTCTGTAAGTATACAATATAAACAAAAAGGTACCTTATTACTACGTCCTTGGGACTATAATTACACGGTGTCAGACAAAGCCGCACAAAAATAAAAATCGGAGGGTATTTCACTATGATGAACACTATGAATATCAATATGAATGACGTTATTACGGTTATATAAATAACTTGTTGGCAAAAAGAAAGAACGGTAAAGAGTCACATTTTCACTATTAGTTGATGAATTTGTTCTTCGGTTCTGATAGCTATTGTCGGTGCAAGGTCATTTTTCTTTACATAGACTTTTCCGTACGCAGTCCAGCAGTATTTATAAGCACCAGACTTTGTTAGGTCACGGGCAAGAAAATGCAGGCGAGATCCCTTTGGGGTGAGATGCTCAGACAAGAAGATGGGTGAATCTTCTTGTGTTTTAAAGCCGAGATTCTTGCAGCAAAGCTTGGACTTATGTTTTATGTTGAAGCTCCTACCCATTCTCATAATCTCATTCTTTAACAGAGTTGATCCGGTTTCAACAACAATGGGCATCTTTTGGCTTTCATTGTTTTTTCCACGCACTCTGTAGACATCTTTAATGTCATACTTGGTTATGGAACAGTTTATATTCTGTGAAAGGCTCATGACCATATCTATAAGATCTTGCTTAGACTCATTTGTAATTTTTGGAACATTTTTAATAACGAAATTGGATTTACGACTTCCTGTTTCTATTTCTTCAAGTTTATTCTCCAAAAGTGTGACATACTTTTTGTCTTCCTTCGACTGGTTTTCTTACTGAGATATTTTCTTTTCTAGTTCTTGATTTAGTGACATAAGGTTGATTATCGTGTTTTCTATGTTAATATTGGATTGTTGTATTTCTTTCAGTGTTGTCGAGACTTGCTGTATCTCATTTTTTTGACTTGCCAGGAACAGTACCATCATTTCTTTTATTTCTTTCTTGAATTCATCTAACTGCTCACCAAATGAAAAATCTTCATGACTTCTTTTAGCCCTCAGAAATACATAATTAGGCGGCGTTTTGTTGTCATCGTTTCCCACAAGGTCAATCTCCGATTCTGAGTGAGATTTATCCATTGGCGAAGCTGGCGTTATTAGAAGCTTCGTAGCGGAATCCAGTCTTCTCTTTACGTCACACAGTGAGTAGCTTTACGGCGCGCGCGGCGGTGTGACGTCAGTGCAGAGCGATTACGTCTAGTGTTATATTACAAATATTTTTTCACACCACCTGCTCGAAAATGTCAAATTATATGTCAAGCAACCTTAACCTAAAGTGAGTCATTAGTGGCCGGGGGCACAGCCGGTCAATAATGTTGTACTGGATTTCATTATGACCCGCCGGTCAATAATGTGATTTGAATTTGGAATCTCACATGCTCAGCTAAATTGGCAGTATAGTACTAACAACCACCCTTTTTTTTTTTAGGATGGGAAATCTTTTCTGGCACCAAAGGGTGTTTGTTAGTTGTGCGAAAACTAACAAACACCCTTTGGTGCCAGAAAGAGGAAAGCTATTCTCGATAACCTTACTACACGTGGATGATATTCTCGATTTCCTACAAAATCATAACGACTGCTTCTTCATATCGTTGCCATGTTTTCGAAGACATAATATTGTAAGAATAATTAGATAACTACGAACCATTTTTTAAAAGGAATGGATTAACATTAAAACTGGCATTAATAATAACAAATACCGTACCGCGCCGTAATACCGTAATAGTAATTATCTGTAACATTAGTTAATGTATTTGTTTTTCGTACTATGGCTATTATTTTCTCACAGTAGGTGTAAAAAGTAGAGTATCCCCCTCTGGGCTAAAGGTGTCTTTGCCTTGGGCTAGCTTGAATCCCTCGCTGCATTCAGGATTCTTGTATTAACTCCCTCGCTTTGCTCGTGAGTTAAATCCCGAATCCTTCATTGCGCTCGAGATTCAATATGACGCCCGTGACATAAGACACAACTTTAGCCCCTCGGTGCATAATCTACTATTGTTTTCTTAGTTCTGATTCGACATCGATATACTAAAGTATAGTGAAAAGAACAAACTTACAATTCATTTTTGTAACTATAAGGTTGGTAGGTAAGATAGGTACATTTTAAAGGGTTTGACGCAGAATATGTACTGCGCAAAATGTGCACTTCTCAAAATAGCACTTCTTAAAACGTGAATATTCGAAAGTGCACATTTTGCGTCAAACCCATTTTAAACATCATCATCCCCACGTTTTAACGTTCTTTTTTTTAACTCAAGTGATCGCTTTTTTTATAAATACTTTTATTTTACAAAAAGTAGTGTAGGCTTGCATGAATGCAAGATGATATTTTAATATTTCTGGAAAAAAAACTCTAAAAACACCGGATCGCACAAGCAAAAATTGGTTCATTATATTCGGTGTCCTGGGGTGACAAAACCTACTTTATGTCAACCCAGAAGCTATTGTTGTTAATGACGATCCTGTCGAGGTTGTTCGAGAATACGTTTAGCTCGGGCAAACTCTGCAGTTTGGTAAAAACAACATTGAGAGCAAGGCTAACAGGAGAATTCAGCTGGGCTGCGCAGCATTTGGGAAGCTTTGTCTTGGGTCTTCTCGTCGCGTATTCCACAGAGCCTAAAGACTAAGGTTTTCAACCAGTGCATTCTGCCTGATAAGACTAACGGGACCGAAACGTGGACACTCAAGGTACTGTTGGTTATGTCCAGCAGTGGACTACTGTAGGCTGATGGGATAATGGTATGAATGCATTTAATTTTGATTTGTATAAATTATGGCCATGGATATTCAATTTATCAGAAAAATTACAGCCTGCTATTTCTTAGGCTTTGTTAGTAATCATAGCTCCTTCTTATTTCTGACAACCTAGTATTCATAGGCTTGAGTAGTTTACTTGAAGTAATGTTTTCAAAATCAAATCAAAATCAAAATATTTAATTTTACATAGGCCTAGGGCACTTATAAAACGTCGACAAAAGATTTAAAATCATTTGGTTTTAGAATATTTGAGTGTTTACATTACTTTTTTGTTTGATAACAGATTATGAGGTAATCTCCTACTTATTTATATGATACCCTTGTACAGGCATGAGACGTTTTCTATTCTGACGATTACCAACGAAACATTTATTTTTTAATTTTAATTTGAAGATTATTGGGTTCGAAATTTTTTTTTTAAATTGAGGTTTTTCTAAATAAACTGAAGAAGATGCAATCTTTTTCTTACTAACTGTACTTTTTAACACGCAAATTTATACTGATGAAGAATCGGGAACATCGATTTTTTTTATTTTTTTTTCTTATCAGGGCGAGTTGGGACTGCTTGTATGAAAAATATATTTGGTGACGAATCGGAACAGTGACGAGTCGGGCATAACTCGTTTATAATAGCGCAAGATAATTAAATCAGCAGTTTTGACAAAAACTGGGTACTGATACTGTATCATATTAAATTATCAAAATGTAACAAAAATAAGAACATTCTCACATAAATTGATAAAAAACCATCCCCATATTTCTTTTATTACTTTGCTATCTCAGTTTCGGCACCAAGAGGGTTATAAACGAGGACGTGACGTCATCGCGCCGTATCCGAAACGTGCTCAACACCTCATTCGGCCACACTTGATGCGAGCGAAAAAATTACCTCTTATATCGTATAGAGAAAATAGCACGTTTTGTTGATTTTCTTGCTTCCATTATAAGGATTACCTGATGGTGTTAAGTTACCTCCTGGCTAAAAGTGCTGTAGTTAGGACATACAACCTTTTTCGTGATGAAACCTTCATACATCCTACGTCTAGGAACGACTTGAACCATGGTGTTGCTCCTACTACCATAACTTGGGACCGCTAAGTATAATCACACGTCAGGCTCATGTTTATATGCATCACAAACAGATCTATTAGCGATAGTTTGTACCACGGGTTTATACATAGAGAATAAAAAGTATCCTATATCCTAACACATGTACCTTTACATTACGAAATGCTTAAAAAAATACAGAAAAAAAACGAAAACTACATATAACAGGTAGACAGACAAATAGACAGACCAACAGATGATTTACTTGCACATTTATAATTTTAGAATGGATGATGTTTTGCTACTGTTTTATGTTGTTTTTCATGAGTAATAAACCTTGAAGATAATTCGCTGCATGTCAAAGTAATTTCTCAAATAACGTTTCAAGATAAAAGTAGCGATCAAAGTTAGAATGTAAGTTCACCGTACTCAAGAGCATGCATCTTTACCCAGTGGTATGTAAGTATTTCAAGACAAGCACTAGTATAAAAAGTAATTTTTATGGAGGATAAGTTCAGTTTCGTTCATGTACTTAAAAATAGAATTAATGTCTAGACAGGGTGACTTTCTATCAACAACGATAATGGGAAAATTAATGTATTACTGGCATAAGATAAAAAGCTTAGTAACAGCATAGCAACTAACAATTTATGGATAGTTGTCCGAAACAACAGTTTTTATTTTATTTATTTATAATATATCCACATATCATCAGTTAGGTTTAAGTCCCATGTATTAGGGGGCGAGCCTATTGCCACCAACCATCAACACATCCAGAATCCGTGGCTGCTACTGAGAAATTCCTGATGAAAAAACACAATAACAGTTTACCTGACCCGAAAATCGAAACCAGGACCATGCTCAACAGCCGCGCTTGCGACCAGTAGACCAAACCAACTGAACTTAATTATGTCAATTGCGTTTAAAGTAGTTGTAGAAGGTTTATTCCAGAAATCCCCACCAACAAATGCACACCGGTGGGGATTGTTATTTTTTTTCCAAAAATCCCCACTAGCTAAATAAACAGAGCCTAGTGGGGATTTTTGGAAAAATAAGTACCAATCCCCCACCTCGTGTTGTTTCTAAATTATTAAACAAAATTATTAAATTATTATAATCAACTTTCATTATTAATTGTTTGCATTGTACCAATATATATTTTGTTTATGTACATAAACAAAATATATATTGGTACAATGCAAACAATTAATAATTACCCTGAAGTAACAAATATTTTGTTGTAGAAGTATCGAACGTGATTGTCACTTCTTTTGGGCCCTCTGGGCTATAAAAGCTCCAATTTAAGTATGTGTATTAAAGTCAAAAAGTTTTCTTCCAATTATACAATCTCACATGGGATCAAAAACAAAAAGATTCGGCCCGTTATTATTGAGTTCATTATTTGGCATCATTGGCATAACTCCATATTCATGAACTTTATTTTGCTGTCAACTCTCAGTTAAATCTGCTTAAATTTTGATGCTGTAAAAGCGAGCCTGAATGGAATTATTTTTAAGAATCGAAAAGGCTAAGTAATAAAGACCTTTAAAATGGAATTAATAAATAAATAACTTAAAAAAGTAATACAATACATACCGGCCTTTATTTAAAATAATAAGATACCAACAATAAAGAGCTGAAAGTAAAGTACGTAAATAAAAATAAACACCGTACTCGGGCCAGCGGAAGAAATAAAACTGAATCTTAAGTAGACAGATAAGAAGGCGAGTTGCTTTATAAGAATGACTTTCTGTTCAGGACCAATGATAAGAGCTCAGTTAAATGGCTAATTAGGATTATGAAAGGCAAGTGAACAAACGAGATCCTAATCTTATTTCTCAGCAGGGAATAGCTTGTTCAGAGAAATTCTGCTTATTTTATTCAAAGATAATTGTCTTAATAATCCAAGACTGTTTCGAATAAAAAGAAATGATGTCGACTCGCCGCGCCGTTGTCAGTCACTTTGTACTAATAAATAAAATTACATTTCGTTTTTGAAAAGCTCCTGTTGTTAATGAAAAAAATTAAAGGTAATTGTTTCAAGTTAAATAATAGACGGTTGTGTCTTTGCAGTTGTACTTGGAATGTAAAGTCAGTCAGTAAATTGTCTTGTAAATTATAAAGGTATTATTTAAATTTAGTCCTGTTCAAAATTGCTGTCAGAAGTGACTTTAAGGTCAGGCCACCCTTCTCAAGTTTTATGAACTTGAACTGACCTGTATCCAGTTAAAACCAACGCAAAGCGAAGATTTTTGATTATGTTGTTGAAAACATATTTTTTTAGGTAGGCTCATGACTCTAGTCTATTTTCATGTTATGCCCATAAACACGCTGAATCTGACAATGACCGTCCAAAGGGTCAAAAGACCGAGCAGACGAATTGATGAACAAATTACAATTCAATAGCCGACGCTCCTGCTTAGTGTTAGCTCTTAACGGAGCTCTTTCTGGATTTTTATGGCACCCATGCGATCGCTTTGATGAAAATATTAAAAGAAAACTCTAAAGCAATCTATTAAAAACGTAGGCATACTTAGTAACCCGTTCGTTATAAGTACAAATAGCGTCTCCTATCCGCGGGTATAAAAAGATTTCTCCGGAACCTTTTCTCCTTCCCGAGTCGGAAGAACTTCTTTAACTATTTATGAGCCTTAAAGTCTCCCGATAACGATGAAATCCCAGCAAATTACCTCTTATCTAGTTCACCCTTTGTCGCGTATCGTTTATACGTTGTGAGCATAATACTATTATGAGTGGCGAAATGGGATGATAAACTTACTCGATCCCGATGTCGCCCCAATGTGGCGAGTTGAGACAATTATCACAAGCGAATCACAGTTTTACGCGATAAAGTTCGGGATTTGTGACACGAGCAGCTGATAACATCACACATATTGTGCGGATTTCAAACTCTGTCTGATGCTTATATTCCTAAGTTCAGATCTGGTTTTCTAACTCTGTTTTGGTTTCTAGGATCACAAGTTTTCTCATTAACTGAAACGTTATTAAGACTGCCAAGTCTGACAGTTTTAATCTCACAGTTTACCAGTTTCTGCTAAGTCTTATGTCAAATATTTTCCCTTCACTTAAATGTGCTCCGTTACCACGAGATTTTACTTTTTACCACATTTTAACGCTATAAAATGTTTTAACAGCAGAATTCTAAACATAAAAGACTGAAGCTAGAAACTGTAGTTCACACCAACGAACTATAAATTTAAAATTAAGTTGAAGTTGAGATACTTCGCGAAGAAATTGCTATTTCGAGAGTGCAGTTTAATATTTAGAATGTTACAAGCTGTCGACCTCGAAAGCACTGTGGTTAATTCCGGAGACTTGGACAAGAAGATTAAAGTAATATTACCGAGACAAAAACAACGAGGCACTACTGCTGGGGAAATTGTTTTAATTAATGTTGTATTTAAACAGTAAAAACGACTGCACGGTTGGCGCAGTGGTTGAGCGATCGACTGCTGCATGCTTGTTCCGGTTTTGATCCCGCACGGAACAATTATTTTTATGGCCTACAGATAGTTGTTCTGGGTCTGGCTGTTTGTTGTATGTGACATTAAATGTTTGTAAACACACCAAACATACAGGAGAAATTTCTTGTGTCGGACAATGTTTTAAAAAGAGTGGCTTTTTATTTTCAAAAATTATTACTTAAAAAAAAATTGAATGCGAATGTTGATTTCAGCTATCTGTTATTTGGCTTGATCATTTACGGTCTTGCTGTACTTTTATATCTTTTCAGTTAGAAAACCATTGCAGGTATTTCTATAAAAGTTAGCTCATCAATAAATCTGTATCTTTGACCCAACTTTAATCCGCCTAACGCAAACCACATTTTTTCAACCCAAAAGCTACCTTGCAGCAAAAATATAGCCGAGTTCAGATAATTCACGTCGCAAGGCGGTCTAAATATCATTGTTTACATCTAGTCGAATAAATTCATAACTCGGCAAGACAGTAAGCACTTAAATTCTTGTTTCGTTCTACTACCAAAAGCGTTGCTAAAAAACATGGTACTTTATAGTTGCGGCTTTTATAAACGAAGGGTATATATAACAAGTCACATTTTTATGGATGTTGGCGTAGCGTGGGTGACGTCAACCTGGCTTTCCACGTGATAAGGGTCCGGTCAACCCTGTAAATTCATAACAAAGAAAATATTTCAGGTATCTATTACACGGTTCAAATGCGTGCGAGAGATTTTTTCGACTGATGACACTGAAAATAATATGTTGCGTATCACCTTTCGTGACAGTAAGGTTGTTGATATTAGGGTTTGTTTTGAGGTGATTTGGGAAGTAAATGTTGGGATTACTTAGGACCAATCTTCATTGGATAATTTGTTCATGATGAGACAAGCTTGTTTCATTCGTGATTTTTAAGGCTCCTTCTGACAAGCGCGAAGCGACAGCGAATCGATTACTGAATTCCAACGTAATGAAAAGCGACCATAGAGTGATAAGTATATCTTAAAATTGTGTTGTCCTATGGACTTAAATCTTTTTGGATCATCATTTTTAAGCCTTACTCTAACTTTCCAAACACAAAGAACAACTTTCAAAAGGAATCAAATATTTATACAAATTAAAAAGTCGATTTTCAAATTACGTAATTGTACACAAAACATGTTTCTGAATTTTTGATACGTTAGGATCGAGTAATCGATCAACGAGTTGATGCCGCGCGGCGCCGCGCGACAGCGCGGCAAGCTCCGCTGCATACAAAATGTTCAACGAATCTTTTGTTCCTTGTCGCGGAGTGTGTAGCGGCGTGCTGCGCGGCACGCCGCGATATCTCTCGAAAACGCGTCGCGTCGCGCCTGAACAGTCGTGTGCTCATAGAAATTGTTCTACGTAGGTTTTGTCGTAGCGTGCCGCGTCACGTCGCGTCGCGCCTGTCTGGGGAGCATTTAAGCTTTAGTAAAATTGGTGTCAGCACTTGCTTTTATTATTAGGCTATTTATTTTTCAACGATAACACCTTTTCAATGAGTATTTTGAAGATTTTTAAAATGGTGCTGCTGAAATTCTGGGAACCCTGTACCTAGTTTTTAATTATGTTGTTTCAGCGAAAAATATAACACAACGTGAATCCACTTTCTCCTGAAAAAAACACTGAGGACGTGCACTCTAATTAAATGTTTAATTGCAACTTACCCTAGCCACACAATAGAAATTAGAACAGAAGGTTGATCCTGCAATATACAGGACGTCCAGTACAATAGTAAGACTCCCAGTAAGACTAATGGTACGACATACTGCAGTGGGTGATAGCTTGGGTCAATACCCACCAAAACAACACAATATATGTTTCTCAAAATGATACAAAATTTTCAAAAATATTTTTAATGAAAACTACAAAACTTGCATTTTATCTTTCCAAAACACCATTAACAATCAATTTTTAAGATTATTAGTACAAAACTGTCACATGCGTTGTCTTTCACCACTTTAGGTTAAAAGTTAAACGATGAGGCAATAGTTCAGTGAAAAATTTAAAAAAAAAAACTTTAACCAATTCTTTTTTTTTTTTGAAAGAAAAGTAATTATCAATGTGTAGAGTAACAATAAAGTTTCACAGTAAAGTTTAGATTCACAGTAATTTTTTTGTAAAAAAGTACATAGGAAACGGTTTATTTATTACGAGATCCGTAAAAATCTGATTTAAAGTAGTTATAGTAACTTTTTAGAATAACCCTAAATCCGTATTTTTTTGCGGAAATTATATTGTGTTTTTGGTAGATATTGACCCAAGCTATCACCCCCTGCAGTATTTCGTACTAATTATTTGATACTCTGTTTAAGGGGCACATGCAGACTAGAAACTTTATATTCGAACATAGCAAGCACATTAGCGACTTGCATTTAAAGATGGTTGGTAGAGATGAAATAATCATAGAACCAGCACAAAAGCAGGAACATTTTTGAACATTGTCATCATCATCATCAGTCTATAATGTTCCCACTGCTGAGACACAGGCCTCCTCTCTAAGAGAGGGAGTGGGCTGTAATCCACCACGCGGACCCAGGGTGGGTTGGTCAAAACGGGTGGTCGCGGATGGTTTCTGTGTGCTTGTTTTTTATTTATAGACTGACTGAACATTTCGTTAGTAGTATATGTATACTACACTCTGTGTCTGTTATCACGAACAGCGTCGTGAGAATAGAAGCAGCATTTGCTGGTTTGGTCTGAGTATGTGAAATTGTGAACCGATCTTCAGATAGTTTTAGATACGTTACGTATGTTTACCCCGTTTTATTATTCGTCTTATGGAGCTAACCTTCTGTAGATTATATATTTTACGCCACAGCGAGTAGAAAAAGGTGAATATAAAGATAATTGCCGAGCGACGGTTCGTAAAGCCGATGAGTTTAATCTAAGGAGCCTGGATCGTGCTATGATTGGCCCACTAAGCACAGCTCATTAATTTGAAACCTGACTAGTTTGAGAAATTGAATTTTAATTGAAAGCGAAGTTATTATATTCATTTAATTTATTACCACGGTAAACGGTTCGTTTGTTAACAGTATAATTTTCTTAACAATGATACTCTATTAAAGTTTTAACATTAGCCAATCAATGTAGTGGAATGAAAATTGATAGGTACTTATCGTAGGCCATTCTCGTTGGTGAACCGATCATTGTTGGTTGAATTTCTTGTTCAGGCTTATAACGTGGCGTTGTTTACAAAACTTGGCAAAGTCATCGGTTTTCATGTCTTACAAGCGTTTCTCTTTTTTTGTGCGTTTACAATTTTTTTAAACTCATAAACACATACAGCCAGACCCGGAGCAACTATCTGTAGGCCATACAAATATTTTTTCCGTACGGAGATCGAACCCGCGACACGCAGCGCAGCTGTCGATCGCTCAGCCGCTGCGCCAACCGTGCCGCCGTTTACAGGTAAAGTCTCTTGCCTGTTCAATATTTATAAAACATCAACTAGATTCTTTAATTGTTAGCTAGTTTTTTATTACTGTAGAAAATGATGAACAAATATAGTTACTTGACACGAAATCCGATCGAAAATATCATTTTTTTTAAATATATTATTGCTTCATTGTCCTAGTATGGAAGATGAAGACATGCTGCGCCGTCCCCAAATAAATTGGGATAAAGGCAGGTAATGATATCCCATGAATTAATTCCATGATTATCCAATTGAATTTGAACTCAACAATAGTTCGGGAAATTACTACTTTTGTTTGATTTTACTATTTTAGCATGAAACCTATAAAAAACTATGAGCGTTCGACTATTTTATCCAATGAACATCTTACGTAACATCTATCAAACATTCCAAGAGACAATAAGATGAATTTAATATCAGTGAAATTACTAGTTAAATACCAGCTAGGTATTTAACTAGAGCGTTCCACTTTGTCTTTAAACGCAAAACTTAAAGTGCGAACAGTCGCAAGCAAGTTCAAAACGTTTCAAACAACGGATACGGCTGAAATTCTACACGTAGACGGTAGAATCTTTGAAACCACGGCAGGCATGTATGACTCCTAAGGGAGTAAAGAAAATGTAACTTTCATACGACTGAATTGGATTCCCATCGTTTTGCCAGTGGGAATAGCAGGACTTCAGCGATGCAGAAAGCATAGGTACGATTGTAAACTCGGCAAAAAAGTAAAAGAGTTAAGTGCAACTTAGAGAACATTATTGATTAGCAATTGGAATAAAGAATGCTCACAGATGCTGAATTTGATGCCAACGTTTGGCAAAAGAAAGCGTTTTTTCGTTGCAGCAATTTCTTTCGGAATTTTCACAAGGGTGTGTTTTAAAGTAATTAGTACTGGTAGGTAATAATTTTCACAAATGTATTTTTCAACTGGAAGAAGATATAAAATAATTAAAACCAACCAACTCAAAATTGATCTTTATGCTCTCTCTCTTTTACTGTACTCCATTACATCACATAAGCAACTTGAAATGAAGTCAATAAACAGATTGACATACTCTGTCTAATTAAATACCCGTGTCATGGGTACAGTAACATATCACTAGTACGTACAGTAAATAGGTACACGGAACACTGGCCTTACGCAAACAGGATTGTATCCAGCCCAGCGACCAGTCTCACTAATACCGCTAGCTTGTAGCGGAATAAGCACAACATACAATATTGAACACATCATGTAGTTACAGAATTTGGGTAGCGTCTGCATGACCTACTTAAGGATTGAGCAGACGGGTTACAGCCAAAGATTTCAATCGTTAGATTCACCTGACCGCGACCACAGATACTCACGTTTCACGTTTGTTGACATTGTTTGAATGCTTATTACTTACTCACATATTGTGTGATCCAAGTAAGGGCACTAGAAACGATTTAAATCTTTCGCCACAGCTTAACACTACAGTGGTGAAAATGTCGCCGGGTTGTGGCGAGCATGACTGGCAACATTGGACCATTGTAGTTCCTTAAAGTTACATAGTGTTTTTACGCGGCGACTTGCGAGTGTGGTCACAATATCGTCGATACTGACCACGCGTTTGTGACTGCCGTTTAACACATCTACAAACTATCGAACTGCATATATTCATACTTTGTTGTAGGTCACATTTTGTCTCTGTAGCACGTCCGTACAACCCTTTAGAATAGTTGAACGCTTATTTCGATGGAAACATGACAAGTATTTCTTATTTAAGAGATGTGACAGTTGGAGGAAAAAGTCACTCATCCCCACAACATCTGACACCACGCTCGCGCTGTACGCCGACGACACCGCGTACATAGCGACGTCGCTAAACACGCGGCACGCGGCCGTCAAGCTACAGCGCGCGCTCGATCTGCTGCCTGACTGGCTGACAAAATGGAGGTTGTCGGTGAACGTGGGTAAGACGCAGGCGCTTGCCACCGGCGGCACCAAACTCCCACCACCCCTCAGATTACTAGGAGCCGACGTCGCATGGTCGCCCCAGGTCAAGTACCTCGGGGTCACCATCGACCGCCGACTCACGATGGGATGTCACGTCCGTAGCACCGTTGCCAAATGTAGGAACGCCCGCTTCCTACTTCGCCCAGTGCTCTCGTCCCGCCTCCCGCTGCGTGTCAAGCTGGGCGTGTACAAAACGTACATACGCTCACAGCTCACGTACGCCGCCCCAGCTTGGTTCGCCCTCACGAGCGAGACCAACAAGACCAGCCTCCGCGCGCAACAACATCTTGCGCTGCGCAAAATCGCCGCCGCCCCTCGCTACGTGAGGAACTCCACCATACAGCGGGACATGAGGATTGAGAGCCTGGACGACTTTTGTAGCCGCCTCGCGTCCACCATGTTCGCGCGTGCCGACGCCTCTGCCTGGCCCCACTTGGCGCAAATTGCGCCGTGGCACACGCGCCCGCCTGACGCGGGGCGCGCCAAGCGCATCCGTCGCCTTCCGCGCGACCTAGTGCCTGCGGATGTGACATAATCCATCCCCCCCCCCCCGGACTGACTCCCCCGGGCAGGTCGTCCCACTCTACACGCGACCTGCCCACCCAATACTACTCCACACTCGCTACATACACTCGAAACGCGTCGTGTTCTAAGTTAATATAGGCATGACGCGCTTCGAACACACACCCATGTACTCAACATGCGACTACTCACGCGACGAACGTGCGGCGCGGGCTCGCCTTTCGTTCGCTACATGAGCGGTGTTACACAAGTACATTGCCGCTCACACTCATTCATTACGGCCCCTTAGTCTGGAGCGTAATCGGCTAGCTCTGAGAGCGTTGCAGACGGGGGCCAACATCCTTAGCGGTAGGATGCGCCAACAAAGTCACCTCCGTCGCTGGTCGTCATCCGCTGGGCCTCCCCCGGGCAACCGGAGGTTTCACCTGGCGGTGACAGACCGCCGAGGTGGCGTGAAGAAAGCGGCGCTCGGTACGGTAAAGTTTCACCGTACCTAGGCGCGCGGCGCCCAGCGCCGCTGGCGCCTCCTACCGGACAAAATATCAACCACACATTGCGAGTCGCGCCTTTACACGCGCTCGCCACTTCCATCGCCTATAAGGCACCCTGCTGAGGCACCTGTCGTTACAGGTGCATTACGACTACCGCGGGGAAAGGGTTCAACCCATATCCCGCCAGCCGCGCCCCCCTGCGGGGGCGTAGCGACTTCTACGACGGAAAAAGTCACTCTCCGCCTGACCGCCGCCGCGTACGGACGTGCCGCTACCTGCTCGCATTCCCGCTCGCTGTCAGTGTGTGTCATCGGTTCGTCGCTTCCCAGTGTCGTGACGTCATCAGTAGTCCCTTGACTACAACCCCGAACAATTGTTGTCTTTTTATTAAGACAGCACTTGCTCATTTTGCTTCGGATATTATTCCGATTTAACTTCCTTTGCCCCATCAGGGAAAAGTCCTCAGTTTCGAGGTTCTTGGTGGGAAACCTAACGGTGCCAACGAAACCAAGAGAGGGTGGTGACCCAATCCGCCCGCCTAACCCCTTCAGGGCCTAGGTGAAAAAATTGGGCTCCGTCGCGAACGTGTGCGCCGCCGATTTACTGTGCTAGTGTTTCCCGTTTCAACAAGTTCCTGAAAGCAAAGTTCCCTGGACTGGAGTTGGAGTTGCTACCAAGCCCGGACCCTCGGACTGTGGCTGCGGAAAGGTTGAAGCGGGTGAGTCGCTGGACCCAGTAAATTCCCTACATAATTGTGCAAGGAATTAGGTTGTTAGGCGCGCTGAGCTTCACTCAAATGTCTGCTAACTCTTAGCAGATAATATGGCCCTTGATGCGGATGAGGAACGCCTTTTTGCGTTTTTCAAACGCGTTGTCCTGAAAGACCCAGATTTTATAAAGAAATATGGGTCCGATGTCGCTGCCTTGCAGCAACCCAGTATTGCCATCACTGACTTCAGTGACGCGCTCGAGAGCCCCTTGTCGCCGCCGCCTGCCGATAGTGGCTTACCGCCAGCCGTTGCCGCCGTGATTAAGGCTACCCCAAGACCCATTCTTGTGAAACCCTTTGTTTCGCAAACAAAGGTCCAGCCCGCACCTGCGTCCATTGTTCCCGTTTCCGAGAACATGGACAAAGGCTTACCGTCAGCCGACGCCGCCGCGATTCCGGCTAAACCGAGACCCATTGTTTCGAAACCTTTTGTTTCGCAAACAAAGGATCAGTCCAAACCTGCGTCCATTGTTCCCGTTTCCGAGAACATGGACACAACTGAGCCAATCTCCGACTCAGAGTCAATTTTAGACGCGTGCTCTGCCTCCTCATCCTCTGAAGACGACTATCAAGTCGTCGGAAAGGGCAAGAGGAAGAAGGGTAAAAATTCCCAGGCCGCCATGACCAAAAAGATCGTCGCGCTCCCTTATGCCCCCTCTCACGCGGCCTCCCGTCCCACCTCCCCGGTCCCCTTACCTACGTCCGCCGCTGCTCATACCAGTAGGCCAGTCAGCCCTAAGGCTAAACCTTCAGCCGCTTCTTCAAAGAAGCTGAAGCCCCCTCCCCCGTTGTTCATTCAGGACAAAGGGAAATGGACAGACGTGTCCAAAATGTGTAATGAGCGCCGTATTCAATACACAAGCGCAAAAAGCACACAGCAGGGCATAAAAGTGGTGGTCCCTACGACAACCGACTTCAGGGAACTAACCCGCCAATTAATCGGAAGGCGCATAGCCTTCCACTACTACTCTCTCCCAGAGGAGAAGCCCACCCGCGTGGTGATCAGGCGGATCCCGAAGGAAATCCCCACGGAGGACATCCTCAATGACCTCCTAGGCCAGGACATCCCGGTCGCAGCCGTCCACCGCCTTCATAAGGCGAGAGGCGGAGACCATTACGATATGGTACTGGTCATCTGTGACCCAGTAGAAGGTCACCACCCGATCTTCAAAGTGAAGTCGGTTTGCTCCCTGACAGGCATCTCAATAGAGAAGCCCTACCGCTCAAGCGTAGTCGGACAGTGTCACCGCTGCCAGATGTACGGTCACAGCCAAGCCAACTGCCATGCACCGCACAGATGCGTAAAGTGTCTAGGCGACCATGGCACGGCAGACTGCCCCCGTCCCAAAGACAAGTCGCTTTGCACGGAGCCACCGAGCTGTGTGCTTTGCGGCCAGTCGGGCCACACGGCCAACTACCGCGGCTGCTCAAAAGCCCCCAAAGGCTCCTCCTCTAACCTGGTGA
Organism: Cerastis rubricosa; assembly: GCA_949152445.1. NCBI lineage: Eukaryota > Metazoa > Arthropoda > Insecta > Lepidoptera > Noctuidae > Cerastis > Cerastis rubricosa. Next base: position 9,351,803 of record OX424532.1, read on the forward strand.
AGCGTGCAAGCGCCCGCCAACAAAGAGAAAGCCCATCGGTGAGGCTACCCTCTGCCCAGATGCCGGAGAGACTCAGCCCTCAGAGGCCTTCTCCCTGGACCACGCTGAACCACCAGAAAGCCTTCCCGGCTCTCAGTAAAGCAAAGTCCAACCCCATCCCCGGGCTATTAGATGCCCCTGTCCCCACTCCCGCGGCCCAAGCGAGCGCACCGGCGCCCGCTCGTCCCACGCCACCCGGCCCCGCGGCCGTGGATCCCTCTCACAACGTAATTTTAGAGTCGCTAGCAGAGTTAGTCACCCCCGAAGCAAAATTATCCTCAAGTCCCTACTCAAGTTAGGCGACCTCCTCCGCAACCTTAACCTCGACTAACTCCAATGGATAATACGAGATTAACGTGCACCAAACCCCGATCACTAAAATTAGGGTACTTTAATGCCAATGGCATTAGAGGCCAGCGTGATGAGATCGCCACCTTCCTCCGCGACCATCAAATTGATATCCTCCTCGTACAGGAGACCTTCCTCAAGCCCAGTCATCGCGATCCGAGAATTGCCAACTATCGCATAGTTCGGAACGATCGGTCACGTTGCCACAAGGGCGGAACTCTAATCTATTATAGGAAAGAACTGCATTGCATCCCCTTAGATAGACACTGAGGTCTCGAGTAGAGACTCCATGGGAGGGGGCTCCCATGGAGTCTCTACTCGAGACCTCAGTGTGTCGACTAGGCATGACCGGCCATCAACCGATCACTATCGCCTCTGCGTACATCCCTCCCGGCGGTATGTCCGAGGAGCACACTTTGTTCACCAAAGACCTTGCCGTCCTCTTCGGCTTGAGCGACTCCGTTATCATAGCGGGCGACCTCAACGCCAAACACCCCGCCTGGAACAGCACGATGACCTCTGCCAGAGGACGTCACTTGTATAACCTGGGCGAGTCCCTCAACTTCGATCCCATCGCTCCTATGGAGCACACCCACTATCCCCACGACCCCGACCAACGTTCGGACGTTCTCGACATAGCGCTACTCAAGAATGTCAACCTTAAGTTGCATTCCATCGAGACTTTACATGAGCTTAACTCAGATCATCGACCAGTGCTCATGCACTTAGTTCCTCGCTCGGGTCCTTCTGACCCCAGCCAGCCCCCGCCGACCCAAGTGATAACCGACTGGAGGAAAGTCAGCGAAAAGCTGAAATCCACCAAGTCGCCTCACCTAGAGGCCATCCCAGACCACATAGTCTCAGTCGCAGACACGACGGCCGCCATCAACTCGTTTACAGAACACGTGCAATCCGTACTGAAGGACTGCTCACGGGAAGTCCCAGCAATGAGCGATCAACGCTGGATACTACCCGCTGACGTACGTGAACTGATAAACGAAAAGAACGCGGCCATCCGTGCCTACAGCAGCTTTCCCTGCGAGGCAAACAAAGCCCACATGCGTAATTTACAGCGTGCTGTAAAGGATCGCACCAGTGACCTTCGTAATAATCAATGGGAAAAAACGCTAAGCGAACTCGAGCCTACCCACCTAGCCTTCTGGCAGCTGCAACGCAAGATGTGCTCCACCGAAGAGGCTTCGATGCCTCCCCTCACCCGACCCGATAAGAGCGTCGCATTCGACGACTCTGAGAAGGCCGAATGCCTAGCCGACAGCCTGGAGTCCCAGTGCTCCCCCAGCTCGCAACCAGTAAACAAGCGACATCTCGATGAGGTGAACGCATTCGTCGAACGTAGAGCCGCCCTGCCCCCCGAAGAAGACCCTGATGATCCTCTGCCTCCGGTCACAGCTGACGAAGTGCAAGACATCATTAGCAAACTTCAACCGCGGAAAGCACCCGGCTTCGACGGAATCACCAATAGGGTGTTCAAACTCCTCCCCGCTCAGCTCGTCGTGTTAATGGCGGCCATCTTCAATGGCGCCCTGAGCAACAACGCGTTTCCCCAAATATGGAAAGAGGCCACTGTCATCGGTTTCGCCAAGCCAGGCAAACCCAAGTCTGAGCCTTCGAGCTACAGACCTATCAGTCTCCTGAATGCACTCGGTAAAATCTACGAGAGACTTATGTATAAGCGACTCAAAGACTTCGCCGAGGCTAAGAGTCTCATCCCCAACGAACAGTTCGGCTTCAGGACCGGACACTCTTGCATTCAACAGGCCCACCGCATCGTAGAACACTTGAGGGCTGGCTTCCAGCGTGGAGCGATGACGGGTGTGTTGTTTTTCGACATAGCAAAGGCATTCGACAAAGTCTGGCACAACGGCTTATTATACAGGGTGTAACGGAAAGGGTATATACATACTTAACGGTGTGCTACGGACCATCAAACTGAACATGTTTCTCCAGAAAGAAAAATGATCATAGCGAAAAAAATATCAGCTGCCCCATACATTTGGGTCGAATAGGTATTGAAATTTTGTATGGGGCAGCAGATAATTTTTTCGTTATTACGTTGTTTGTTTCTGGAGAAACATGTTCAGTTTGATGGTCTGTAGCACACCCTTAAGTATGTATATACTCTTTTCGTTACACCCTGTATAAGCTGTACAAACTGGGAGTGCCAGACCGTCTCGTGCTCATCTTACGAGACTTTTTGTCGGATCGCACCTTCCGCTATCGCATCGGGAAGGCACTGTCTTCCCCCCACCCCATTAGAGCCGGAGTCCCTCAGGGCTCCCCGCTCTCTCCCCTTATCTTTACTCTGTTCACCAGTGACATCCCCAAGAGCAAGAAGGCACAGTTAGCCCAGTTCGCGGACGACACGGCCATCTATTACACTGGCCGTAGTCACGACGCTATTTACAGCACCCTCCAAACCTCAGCCAACGTCTTAGGCGCTTGGTTCCGGAAATGGAGAATCGAGGTGAACCCCGACAAGAGCCAGGCAGTTCTTTTCTCTAAACCGCGTAAGAATAAGCCACCCGCGCTCAGCCCGATCACTAAGTACGGTAAGCCTATCCCTTGGGAGAAGCAAGCCAAGTACTTAGGAGTCTTACTTGACAACCACCTGTCTTTCGCGGCGCACATCAAAGCAGCTCGCGACCGAGCTGCCTTTGCTATGGGTAGGCTTCATTTCATGATCTCGGCAAAAAGCAAATTGTCACTCAAGTGCAAGTTGCGCCTTTATACCGCGGTGATCCGCCCCATTATGACGTACGCTTGCGTCGTGTACGCTCACACCAAGCCTAAATACATCCATAGGATGCAAACCTTGCAGAACCGGTTCTTACGTAGAGTCACGGGAGCCCCTTTTTATGTCCGTAACGACCGTCTACACGTAGACCTTAGAATGCCCACCGTCCTTCAGTTCATGAAACGTCTTTCGAAGCGTTTCTTCGATAACGCCAGTAAACACCGTAATCCCCTGATCGCAGCGGCCGCCCGTTACGAACCCTCGCGCATTAGTACAGTACGCCGTCCTCGGCATACCCTCGTCACTCCCGATGATGCTATCCACCCTCCTCCAGGAGAGTAGTAAAGAGACTAGCACTCTTAATAAGTACAGACACAAACCGCCGTCTTTCCGACCTCGCCGTCGAGGTCCGTCGCGACGTCCCGGTCCATGCCCTCCCCGACCCTCGCTCGAGCCAGCCCGCGATGCTGTGCCAGTAGTTTTAAATCAGCCCCTAAATAATGATATCATTCAGATCCAGCCTGTCCCCATGCAGTCCTCCCCCAGCGACGCCCTGAGCCGAGGCTCGTACCCCACAGGGGGTGCCCTCAGCGTATAGTCGCTTAGTTTGTAAGTTTTTATGCCCTGGCTGGAGGCCTTACTCTTAAGGCACCCACAGGATAGTCCGGTTAAGCAGACGACAACCTCTTAGGTTGAACTGCGAGATGCCATTAATAAAAAAAAAAAAAAAAAGGAGGAAAAAGTTTCATTTAAGTGGCAGACGAAAACAGGGGCTGAGGTATAATTGAATTAAGATGTCTTGAGTAAATTTCTATGGGAATGACGTACTGTATACGTGACTAGCTGTCCGGCGCAACTTCGTTTGCGTCACATTTTCCCCGTTCTCGCAACATGTTTCATTGCTGCTCCACTTCTATTGGTCGTAGCGTGATGATATATAGCCTATAGCCTTCCTCGATAAATGGGCTATATAACACTGAAAGAATTTTTCAAATCGGACCAGAAGTTTCAGAGCCTATTCAATGCAAACAAACAAAGAAACAAACAAACAAACAATCAAATCTTTCCTCAATTATAATATTAGTTTACATTTTATTTGTTTTCAAAATATTATAAGTTTAGATTACCGTTTGTGCCCTTTCAAGCTTGTATTTGCCGAATAGGGTGTGTAACGCTACTGTTAAGCACGAGGTTTTCAGTTCGATTCTTGAGTCAGGCAAAGTGTTAATAGGTTCTGCCATCAGGAATTTATCAGTTGCTATAGGCTCGCCCCCAATTACATGGGGCTTTAATATAACTGGAGGAATGTGGAAGTATTATTAATAGGTACTGTAATCCCCGAAGATTTAGGTAGACGTGACGTGATGTTGTTCTACAAGCTGAAATTGTATCATTTTTGGGGTTCCGTACACAAAGGGGTCAAACAGGACCCTATTACTGCGACTTCGCCGTCCGTCTGTCACCAGGCTGTATCTCATGAACCGTGATAGCAAGCCAGTTAAAATTTCTACAGATTATGTTTCTGTTGACGCTATAACTACAAATACTAAAAACAGAATAAAATAAATATTTAAGGGCCTCTCCCATAGTGATCTTTTTGCTCGTTTTTATAAATAATGGTACGGAACCCTTCGTACGCACTCGCACTTGGCCGGTTTTTTATCTTGGTATTAATCTTTATCAAAATAAATTACTTATATATTCAAGACTGCCTCTACATATTCAATCAATACCTTTATATAACTTTTTGAATTATTCAATTCAGGCATTCCATTCGAAAGATATCACGAGTTTAAAAATGTAAGTATTACAAAAAAGTTGTTTTATAATTTTCCTTTTTAGTAACCTGACACAAATAGAGGGGTTTATGTGTGTGTATTATAATTTTGAATTTTGAAATTTTTGTTGTATACCCGTGCGAAGCCGGCGGGCTGCTAGAATTTTACAAACACTTTTTAAACATTCATTTGGCAAAGGCTTCTCTTTACAAATGTTTCACTTGATAATTACTTATTGACCTACCCAATAGATCAAAATGGAAAAAAAGTAAAAATAAAAATCACTTTCTTATATGGGAGCCCCGAAGAAAGTGATTTCTTTTTTGCTCGTTTTTATTAATAATGGTATGGAACCCTTCGTGCGCGAGTCCGACTCGCACCTGGCCGGTTTTTGTTGCTTTTTATTTAATCCTATTTACTTTTTTAATCTACGCTTTAATTCAAGTGATGATTATGATCATGATTAAGTATTTTGATTCTACTATTTTTTTTTCACTATCAAGTACAAACTATCGTGAGAAAGATAAAAAGATAGTTCATCCCTTGATTTTTATTCATTTCATAAATAAAATACACCTCGATATGTCTGATCTAAGCTACAATAACACAAGGCGAAATCAATTACGGAGTCCAGTCGTAAAACTTCCTTAGGTTCACTTTATGGGCACAGGGTCAAGGCATCTGCTTCTAATGGCCCCTTTTTTATTGCTATCTGTAATATCGACTTATGGCTGGCATATTAATTTCACACCAATTTCGTAATGAAAGTACCTACCTATATCATCCGTCTATAATTACTACAAATAAATCACATTTCGTCTCTGCCTTTGTTCTTTTAAACTTAAAATATTCAAATGATTTTGATGCGGTGTTCGCTAATATTTAGAGATTTTATTCCAGAAGGTTTATGAGTATAATAACCATTTTCAAAAATAAATTTGATCGTAAAAGCTATGATTATAGTAGTTAATTAGATTATTCTGTGTAGGCAAAGGTTTAAATTTTTTTTTTTTTAAATAGTGTCTTTAAAAAATAAAAATAAAAAACATTTAATATACACCTAAATGGGATTGCTAATTGCTAAAACGAAAAAGATGAAACAGACAATTTTTCTTAGAATTGTCTGGCATGAAATACCTTTCGGCGATATGAAGGTTTTTGGACCACGAGCCTTTGAAAGCAAAAACTTTTCAACTTGGATTGAAACTTGTAATTGAGAGCCCCTAACTTATACAAAATTACACCCACAGATTTAGTTCCTTAGTACCTATAGAGTAACTAACTAATTAAGTAACCTATCACAGGGCCAAGGAAAATCTTTGCTATAAAAGTAAGACGGAAAATCCAATTTCCATATCTAAACCAATACTTTTCATACATTCAAAACAGACCATTGTCCCATCAAATCCGATTGTGAATTCAATAGAGAACTTCAACTTTCGTAGAATAGAATAAACTTCTAGAACCGACCAGTTGTTTGTTTCGTCTCAATTCACGTAATCGCAGTTGGACAAACAAATAATTGGTTCTCTCTGTGAAGATAGAACTTTGATAAATAAATAAAACAGAAGAGGATACAGTCGAGATACAGTCGACAAAAGAGACAGGCAGGTATTAGGGGTATAAGCCTTATACCCCTAATACCTGCCTGTCTCTTTTACCTTATACTATAAGGGACTCCGACGTGAAAACTGTTACCACCCCTCCCCGACCCTCGCTCGAGCCAGCCCGCGATGCTGTGCCAGTAGTTTTAAATCAGCCCCTAAATAATGATATCATTCAGATCCAGCCTGTCCCCATGCAGTCCTCCCCCAGCGACGCCCTAAGCCGAGGCTCGTACCCCACAGGGGGTGCCCTTAGCGTGTAGTCGCTTAGTTTGTAAGTTTTATGCCCTGGCTGGAGGCCTTACTCTTAAGGCACCCACAGGATAGTCCGGTTAAGCAGACGACAACCTCCTAGGTTGAACTGCGAGATGCCATTACCAAAAAAAAAAAAAAAAACTGTTACCTCGAACTCAGTGCATCATTCTGAACCACCACACATAGAATATTTTCATCAGTATTTTTTTTAAAACAACTGTTCCATACATTTTCACCGTGTAGGTTGCTTTTGTAGGAAACAACTGATATTAAAAATATACCCATGAAAAAAATATATGTGGTAGGCGTTTTGGCGTCGTACTTACCTACACCCGTACATACAGTGTCTTAAAAGTAAGCAGATACAATAAACAATAAATAAATAACAATATTTTATAGTTATTTGGCCAGATAGATGTTTTCATAATTTGTCTAATTGTTTTTATAGATACTGCCTGCTGTCTTGTATGGGTCAGAATGTTGGGCCACAAAAGGGATGAATGAAAGGCACTTGCATGTAGCTGAGATGAGAATGCTAAGGGGGATGTGTGGTGTTACGCGAATGGATAGAATAAGGAATGAGTACATTAGAGGAAGTCTGAAAGTGGCGCCGGTGACTGAAAAGATGCGTGGAAATAGGTTGTCGTGGTATGGGCATGTGATGCGGAGGAACGAGGAAAATGTCGTGAGGAAAGTTTTGAGTATGAATGTGGATGGGTATAAGGGTAGAGGAAGACCAAAGAAACGATGGATGGACTGTGTGAAAAATGATATGGCAAGAAAGGAGGTATCTCATGAGATGACAAGTAATAGAGAGGTATGGAAGAAGAAGACGTACTGCGCCGACCCCAAATGAATTGGGATAAGAGCAAGAGAATGATGATGTTTTTATAGATACTTCATTCGACATCAAAATTGTTACACATCTCTATTACAATATTTCTAATTCTAATCTTCCAGGAACCCTTTGGTTGGATTAAGTAAACATCAAAATAAACAAGCAAGATAGGCAAGGGAATAGTCAGTGTGACAATGTTGTTAATGTGCTGAGACTGATTATACAAGGTGTTGTTTTGTCTCTACGTCCAAATTCTGGAGGTTGTCACAAAAGTCGTAAATAAAATCAATTGAAATTGCGGTACCTAGTTAATTATTAAAAAACGTTGCTATTTCAAAATAACCCGTTAACGTCGTTTAGAGAATAAGATGTTATTGAATAAACGTTTGAGATTGTATGAGTTAAATCGCGGTTACAGGGCGAAGATCAGACGGGTAAAAAACGGTTTAAAACACGGGTGGTTCACACTTACCGAATTCTGTAAAAAAGACAAAAAATGAAAATTACCTACCCATTTTATTGATTCAGGTCGATAATCATTGCAATCATTCTTTTCTAATTCTGACTAATTTCGTGTATTTTTACTAGTTTCTAATGTTTAACCAATAACTTGTACGTGTGGTGTAACTGTTAGTGTAAGTTGGTTATAAATAAATAAATAAAATTGAATTAAATTAGCATAGTTACCACCTTGAATTTGCCGAGGATGCAAAACAACAGCTTGTTCATACATAAGTGAGTGTGTATAGTCTAACATAAGAAAATAAAATAAATAAAGCATTTGAGAAAGCAGTAGTAAAGTGGCTATTTTTACATGTACGCCGAACTATAGACTGTATTAAAGAAAAGAGAATATCGTTCTTGGAATTACAGCACCCATTGTATCCAATACTCAATGCAGGTCAATAGAGTTAGAACACCGCTTATTGGCTGTCGACCTGAAAGTGATGATACCAAAAAGTGAAATCATGATCATAGCAACATCAATAAAAATTCAAAAATACAAACCCCCGTCACAAAAACCTTAAAAAAAAATTGAATTCAAACGTTGTTTTTTAGAGGTTTTTTTTTAATTTTTGAATTTAATTTTTATTTCATGCTTTTTAAACTTATATTATTTTTTCTTAACCTTGACTATCCCACTTCTGGGCATAGGCCTCCCCCCATTCCTTCCACTTTTCCTTTCACTTTTTTTAGGGTTCCGTACCCAAAGGGTCAAACGGGACCCTATTACTGAGACTTCGCTGTCCGTCCGTCCGTCCGTCCGTCTGTCACCAGGCTGTATCTCATGAACCGTGATAGTTAGCCAGTTGAAATTTCTATAGATTAAGTACTTCTGTTGACGCTATAGCAACAAATAATAAAAACAGAAAAAAATAATTATTTAAGGGGGGCTCCATACAAAAACGTTTTTTTATTTTTTCGTTTTTTATAAATAATGGTACGGAACCCTTCGTGCGCGAGTCCGACTCGCACTTGGCCGGTTTTTTCTTTTCACTTTTCTTTTTATTTATGTATTGCGCCGCTTCTCGCAAATTAACAAAAACAAGAAACGTTATAAAAAAAAAAATATCCTTTTAGGGGGCAGAAGGAACGCAGAATTTGTTTATTTCCCTTCATCAACTAGAAAAGAGGTGATAATATGCAGAGGGCTGAGCAAATTTTCTTAAAACATAGAGTATCCTTATACTCTCGATTAAACACCTTTCAAACGAAACCAATTTTATCAAAATCGGTTCATCCGTTTAGGAGATACGATTCCACAGACAGATACACAAATACACAGATACGCACGTCAAACTTACCTTTTTGGTCGGGGGTTAAAAAAAAGAAATGAATTGACTTCCGAGAATCTGGGAATGTGCTTTGATTTGATTTCAACTGCATTTATTCATTATTTTGCTTGGTTCTTGGTATAAGCCAATCAAAAGCGTTATTAAAACGTTTTGCTTTTTTTTAAAGCTTCATCTATTCAACGTATCATTAGCATTTTATCTGACCAACCTAAAACAAAAAAAAACTAGAACGTAAAATAAACTGGCAGTCTCACTCGTTACATAATTTTCTACCTCTCATTTCTCACAAAATCTGCAATAAAAAGTCTAAATGCATTTTTTCAGCGTCCTCATTACAGCCCAGTCTGATTTTGCATTGTAAGAATATTTCACAGTTATTTTATACCCAGAAAGGAATCCCGCCAGCTTTTAAAAATTAATATGAAAAAAGAAAGGACTTGGTTTTTTATAGACACTAACTATGCGACAAAAAAATGTGTATGCTTAGTCATTTTGTGGTTGTTTGTTTCAAAATTTCTAAAATATAGCTGCATAATACTACCAGAATATTCTATCCCGAAAATATTCACAATGAAGCATAACTAACCGTTGGTACTAATCTTTTGTATATAAGTCATAGTTACTTGAAATATAATTATAATTATTATAACCTAATAGCTCGATTCTGTATGGTGAAAAACATTTTACATGCGATAAAATATAATTCGTACTCAATACTTTTTTCTTTACCTCAAAAGCTAACCACTGCGCGTTACTTACTTTTTTAAATGGCTTTTTTACTGAATCCAGACATAGTGTATGAAAGACACACTAACAACTTTCTTAAGACATTCCTAATTAAAACAAAAAAATATTTAACCGGGAACCGCTAAGTAGACCGCTTTGCACAAGCTCAAACCAAAGCGGACCCCCGACGCAACGACACGCTTGGATTAATTTAGTTTTTGTTTTTAGACGGTATTTTTGTGTCGGGGGTTTTTAAATTTTTGATTTAATTTATATTTCATATTTTTTACTCTTATATTATTTTTTAAATTTCCTGATGGTCGATCTCCTAGACAAAAAAGAAATCTTATGCTTAAAAAGAATAATTTTCTATAAGTCTAGTACAAAAAATCATGGCATTATAAACTTGGACAGTCGGAGCACATAGACTTTTAACATTCCACAACTTCCAAATCTAGTTTTGATCAACTCGATCAGGGTACAATAAGCCGTTCAAATAGTTGAACGCAGTTCGGCTCACAGAGTACGGCTCTAATGCCCCGGTTTCATGCACGGAGACCGGAAGGGTCTCGATATGTAAACAGCTCTGACCTATGCTGGTTCGATCGCGGGAACGTTGCTTAAGCATCCTTCTATTCAAGTGGCACTACTATGGATTAACTTTGTGCACAATACGACGCCGACGTTGCGATGACGAAATTCAAGTGAAGTTCAAATTTTATCACTTGCTACACTTCTTGTTTCAAATCGCTCGCTTATTTTAGTAAAACATTTATTGTTTAAATATTTCCAATAGATTAGAATCCGTAAATTGTAAGCGTTATTACCTAGACATGCATTAGTATTAATATTTTAACAAAATGTTTCGTATTAAAATTCACGCATAACATGTTCAAATATTTGTATGCCATTCTATGGCAAAACATGTAAGTTCACAACCCTATTTATAAGACCTAAATGTACCATGTTTTTTACACAAATCAAATTTATTCTATTCTCGTTTACGACAAGGATGACACAGGTAACTCAAACATTTAAATTTTTCGCTGTTGTTTGTATGTAGTTGAGTTTAGAATAAATTAAGTAACGAAATACATGAAATAAACCTTTCATCTTTTAATAAAAGGTTTCTATGCAAAAAATACTATCAATATAATGAAAGTATTTTAATTAATTATTTATTTTTTATTTTTCGTGTTATTTCATTAGTGTCGCAAACAAGCAAAATGTCGTAAGAATCATTGAAATTGTTTACTAATGTTTCGTTTCTGTTTTTTATCAACCTAACTTTTGCAATTGTTACATCATGGACTCTTATTACTTATTACGTCATCCGTGTTCCTTTTTCCTCCAAACTTTTCTCCTGAGGAACTACTAATGAAAGGCAAGTTACCTCCTATCGGATCTTTCCGTTACTTACCGTTTCTCGTAAATTATCTCACTATCTCCTCTTTCAAATTTCATCAAGCGAAAGCACTCAACTCGATCTTCTCAGTACCCTCGTTACAAGTGTCTTACTTACGGGCTGCGACTCCACTTAGTTTAGTGACGTCACTTGTAACTTCCCTACTTACTACATGGGAGTTTGACTTTAGACAATGGTGGAGGTCAGAACCATGCACCGATGGTGCTTTATACGATTATCTATCGAAGGCACACAATGTTGATTGATTCAAGTTTTATGTATAACAAGTAAATCTGTGTGTGTAACATGGGAAGTTAGAGATTTTTGCCAAACTTCCATACAAAGTTCTCCTATTTAACCTCTTTCGCGGAAGGATTCGCAAAATTGTTTCTTAATACCTTGGCTAGATAGGGATTTCTTGTGTAAAGCATGCTTCCAAACACAGTAGTTTCGGCTTTGCCTTGTCTGTTAGTAAATCAACGAATATAGAAGATATCAGAAGTGAATTTTAGAGTTAAAATTCACTTCTGGTATTGTCTTCTTGGTGTCGTTGTTCCTGTAACCTACACATCGTTGAAGTAAGCACCCACAGCGACACCTCGAGTTATATATTTCCAGTAGAACATGGCCTCGCTTTGTACAGATTTTCCACACAATGAGAGATCCGCAGAAACTGGCTTTGTATAGCTTGAGCGGTCGCCGTGCGTACGTATTCCGTTCTCTTCCTGTAAAACTAATCAAGCGTTAAACTCTCAGAAGAATAAGTATTGTTATTTCAAAAGAAAGGTACTCTGTTTGAATAACAGTCACAGGGGCTTGTAAAGAACTCGCCATGAGAGTGTATTAAGGAAGGTCGTATTATTTTAGTATAACATTGGAATAAATAATGGTTTGGGTTACCAGTCAAGCCCACACAAACTTGAGCAATACTTAAGGAAGAAATACTTCTTTTGAACATATAAATTGAAAGGTCCAAATAATAAATGTTTCCTTGAAAGGTAGGTATTTTTATCGTTAATTGTTTGTTGTAAACAATGTTACTTGTTTTTTACGGGACTTTATGCAGGAAAATAACTGAGAAACAATAATAATATTGTTATTGTAATTTATTAGATTAAGTATTTTCTATGAATGAAGTCAATCAGTCCTATTAGTATTTGTCGAAGTACCGGAAAACTATTAATTGTAAAGGGTGTAAATCAACCCTTAACGAAGCCAAAGGGCAGTTATTCTTCCCGTCCGATATATTTTTTTTTGTTCTGGACCATACCTGGTAAAAAGTAAGAACTTTGACCATATATCCATAACTAAAAGGTTACGGAGATATCGCCAAAGGTTTTTGTCTTTTTCACAAGTTTAAAAAAAGTTGTTTAAGGGTTAGAACTTTACTTTAAATGCCGTCATGAACTGTTTACTAATTATAGCATTTATCAGCACAATGTTTTGAGTGCGTTACATTGAGTTTTACCGTAAAACATGATTTTTCACCCCAAGAAAAAAGTCGTTTCCCAGCATTAATTTTTGCGTCGAGTTACTTAGTTTCATGTACAGAATGCTTGGTTGCCGGCTTCGTGAAGGTTCTGTGTACACCTTGTATACATCTTTAACATAGATTAAAGTGACATATTATGACATCTTTAGCATTGATTGAAGCAAATTGCAACTATGGGTTCGACAAAGATAGCTAGCTAGAGGAGGTACTTTATTCGAAAATCCGCCAATTACGGCAAAAAAAATCTAGGAATACGATTTGGTGGGTGTTTTAGACTGTTGTCATGGCAACAAAAAGTCGAATTAGTTACAAAATGGATTTGGGAAGGCTTTTAGAAAATGAGTGTATAATATCATCCAGGAAAATTTATATATTCACACATTTATTGAAAGCCCTGGACGTGCAGTTTTTTATAAAATAAACATCACAGCAACACGCAATGTGAGCAGCTTTAAAAACTGCAAACGAGGTATTTAAATTAAAATACTTCAATTTTGAAGCTCATGGCAACTAACTCATTGGAAAGTTTTTTAATTACTAGCCCTGTGTAAACGAGGACCCGTGGTTCTGTGAATGTGTTCAGTGTTACCAAAATCACTCCGAATTTAGGCGTTCATATTAAATTTGCATTTTTCCCGCATTAGCTAAAGGGTCGACCACTTTTAGGGGCTGATTCAAGCTTCAGAGCTACGAGAATGCAAACAAAAAAATATAAGCTATTTATCTCTTTGCGAAGAGGAAACTATTAAACGTAGCTAACTACTTTACCCAACAATAAATAAACGCCCAAAGGATTAGTTTCACCAATTTTTCTTTGTCTCTGTCATCTCTGACCTAGACTAGAGAGACCCAACTCAAATAAAAAAAATGGGAACTAATTTTTTGAGCTGTTGTTTAAATATTCGAGATGTTATTATGTTCAGTTGGAAAACATATTGAGCAGTTATTTAATTTAATGGCGGTTGAATCATTATTGCGACAGTAAAACATGGACACTAATAAAAAATCAATTAGTCGGTTATTTTATCATACAATGTCAATTCTAAAAATAATTGAGCAGTCCATTAACTGAATGAGCGATAAAAATGATGGAATGAGCGGTTCGATAAATAGTTCGGCAGATTATCGGACTTGGGGCACCCCGAGTCGGACAGGTTGGGTTCGAAAAAGATAATAAAAGAGTAACCATGGAGTTTCTTGCCGGTTCTTCTCCATAGGAAACGACCAACCCGAACCGAGCACCTTTTTGTCGACGTTTTATAAGTGCCCCTGTAGGCCTATGTAAAATAAAAATATTTTGATTTGATTGATTTGAATTATATATTCACTAATCCATTTCATTATTTTTTATTACTCATTTTTTTACTTTACTAGTTTTAACTGCTGAACTAGATAATAAACGTGCCTTTTATAATTTTTAACTACCCAAAACTGCTATTTACAACTGCCACTTTAAATCAGTGCCAGTCGACTATGCTTTTTAAGCAAATATAAAATGTTTTGAGGTTAGGCTACAATAATTGAATGTAAACAAAAAAATATAAGCTATTAATATCTTTGCGAAGAGCAAACTAAGAACGTAGCTAACTACTTTACCTAACAATAAATAAACGCCCAAAGGATTTCACCTATTTCCTTTGTCTCTGTCATCTCTGACCTAGACTAGAGACCCAACTCAAATAAAAAAAAAAAAACAAATGTCCGAACAAGAAACGATCTCAAAAACCTGCATAAAATAACGTCTCGGTGATTTTAATTTCTCCTTTGTGCATTCTGCCTCTTAAACAACCCTTGTTCCCCTCCCGTCAAACAATATTTGCTTTCACATGTCCAATCACTCGAAATGTTGATATAGTGAAATTGATCGGCTTCTTAGCAAAGTATCGGTCCAAGCCATATCTCACACAAGTCTTAGTTGGGAACAAACAAGTAAGGGTACTGAGTAGACTTACTGAAGTCTTACATTTTCGTCTAGAGTCTAGATGTATGCTCGACTAAATTAATTGTAGCAAAAGTCCCTTGTTTGTTTAGGAAACTTAATTTATAAGGAGCAAAGTTCTTGTATGTAGTTGGAGTGTGTGAAGTAAGTCAAAAGTGTGAACATACCCTGAAGTGTTCTTCATCTTCGGTCTTTAAAGTCTATAATTTACCTACTTTGTTTTTGAAATTCCTGTCTAGGATCTGAGTGAGCCAACAGTAGGTACTTGGAAAAGGGAGATCTATTTCCATCAGACAGTAATCTGATGATATAAATACAATCTGAAAACAAAGTGATCTTTTGTTGTCATTTGTTGAACTTGTGATATTGATTATCTACTGATAATAAGACTACCCAAATAAGAATGAACACAGTTCATCTTTGTAAAACAAAATAAAGAATGATGCGTAGAAATCCTTTTAAAACCTTAGTAACATTTTGCTTACTAGCAAAGTCAAACTACATATTCTTCAGTCCCATAAATACCCACGGAAGTATCATCTCTTGCTCTGCCGGTCTCGAGTCCGGAAGCAGGGGCGAGGGTAGGCACAGAGGTGATCATAACGCACAGTGGAACGAATGTATGGGAGCGGTTGGACGTAGACATGTCCGAAAAATAAGAGTAAAATTATGACAAACTAATGATGCCATCTTATTCGATTACTTAATGCCTTCATAAATTGTGGTGATGAATTTCTTCATAACTCCCATATTTCGGGAGTAATTTGAGAAAATGTGAAATTTTACTATGAAAATGAGTGTATCGAGCTCTCTCCCTCCTGATTCCGGGCTTGTTTCAAGTAGCGGTCTCTAATATCGTAATGCTATTACTAAGAGCTATATTTAATACTAAGACACATAGTGCGCCAAATGTGCACTTTCTGGGATAAAAGGAAATGAAAATTTAATATTGTATTTACTTTAAACTTTATACCCATTTGTATTTACTTTAAACCGCAGACAGACTTATTAAGAGGTCTATAAATATATTATATATATACAGAAATATATATTAACAAAAATATTCACAAGAACTGATGAGAGTATGACTTTTAAGTAAGTTGATAATAAATTACCTAGTTTCATTAAAAGTACAATAAATAATTAAGATGTAAGCTCTAATTTACTAAGTTACACATTTTAAAACAATAACATCATTTAATTATCTTCGTCATCATCATCATCATCAATTAATTCAAATTCAGAATCGATGTCCGCTAAATCATTTATGTTAACAAATTCGATATCACTTTTCTCAAAATCCGTAAGCTCATAAAATTCCTTAAAAGAAGATTTTTTTACAAACTTATTTCCTTTTGGACGGATACTTGTAACAAGTGGATCAGAAGACAGTAAAAGATTGTACATAATATCTTCATTGCATGAGATACTGCTATGCTTTCGAGAATGCCCCTCTCTATATTTTCTAAAATCTTTATTTCTAGCCTCAGATGCCTCTTCGGATAGAAAACCAATGGGCACAATTGACATGTTCTGAACTATGTCTGGCCCATGCATTAAAATTTTATGAAGTGAAGAAGGCATATAATACCATGGGTATAACTCCACGTAAAGCTTAGCAGTATCAAAGCAGAACTCTCGGAATTTAGTTACGTTGATCTTCTCTCCTGATGAAATACACTGCAAGATCACACAGATTTTTCTTAAAAGCATAGCATCTATTCCGGTCAGTTCAGCAGATTTAGTGTAGTTTTCAAAAAATCTCCTTGCCGAGTTGCCATTGTTGGTGGATCCACTGCCTTGTTTCACAACATCGAGAAGTAAGCCCGTTTCTCTTCTTACAGCCTCTTGAACTCTTTTCTTCCTGTCATCAACTTGCCTTTTTGCTATATCACCCCTTACTTGCCATGATTTTATGTCTAATTTGTAGGAAATGTGTAATAAGCATTCCATTGAGCGAATCCAAGCGTGAAGGGTGCTAAGCTATATTTATACATGTCCTCGTTTGCGTGTTTATCTTTGATTAACTCTAAATTATTCATTTCTTTAGGACAAGCCTTGCATATGTCACACACTGAAGCTGCTGTATTGGATATAATGGAATGAATTTTACCATCAATCATTGTCAACAGCAGTTGGTGTTTGACACTAATTCCATCAGTGATGGTGGATGGAGTTAAGGCTTCAATCTCTGCTTCGATTTCAGCCATCTCTCTCTGCACATTTTCTTTGGTTTCCTTTATAAACTTAAACAATATTGGCCGGCAAAATGAAGTGGAAGATGGTCGCTCGTTTTCCCAAATTGTTACACCTTTTGAGACGAGCCGCAGTGGTACAAGACTAATCATAAAATTACTAGCAAGATCGATTTGCTCATCTTCACTCGTCCTTTGATGATAAATGCTTTGGCTAGATGATCCGTCAAAACCCCATTTGCTGGTCAATACGAGCTGTTGATTGGGATCAACAGGGGTTTCTAACGACCTAATAAGTCTTCTTGAGGTTAAATCCATCAAGGCTTGTAATTTGATTTTTGCAGAGCTCTCTGTAACTGTGAGATCTTCTTTGGCCGGATAGCACTTAATTTTTTCTTTAACCAACATGTAGTAACTCGGGTATTGAAGAGCTCCTTCTTGAGTGTTGAAATCCCGAAGAGTGTTATAGCGCCATTTCGATAAGTTCATCGATACATAAAGAGCCAATGCCTTCAAAGGGGATATTTCCCGTACCTGAATTGATTTACCTTCAATGAAGGCTTTGATTTTTGAGGCCTCTTCTGGATTCTCCGTCAAGTATTTCATAACATAAGCTGTATCGCTTTGTCCTGCCTTTTGAAGCGCCCTTTCGGCCGAAAACATAATTTCAGCGCTGCTACTGCTGCATGAAAGACTATCTTCAGTGCGTCTTCTTTTTTGCCGGTTACTAAGGTCCTCAAAAGATTTACGAGGACTAGGATGTGTACAAGTTGAAGCATCAGATTTAGCAGGAGAAATTATGGGCTCGATGACGTCACTTATATTTTCTGTAGAAGGTTCCATATTTTCATTCTGTAATTCCGGCCATTGAATTGCAGCCTGTAGCCAAATCTCATGTTTCTTCCGAAACTTATCTGTGCTTCTTCCAGACTGTGTCCATTTTGCATAAATGCGGTAGCAAAATCGACGACACCAGTCTTTTAAACTTGTTTCAGCACTTTCACATAACTGAACACAACTGCTATCTTTTAAAACACTGAACAAATAGTTAAAGTCGCGTAAATCTTTATGTGCGCGTGCGCATAAAGCAACGTGAATATCAAGATTTGTATTAAAATTTGGAAAATACATTGCGAGATTAGCTTGGATACAACAAGGTGTAAATCAACACTGATTTTAAAGTTACTAATAGTGACCTATTTATATAAAATCCAGGTATCCCAGGTATCCTTTGTTAAATATTGCAAGGTAATTAGTTATTGTGATAATTAGTAAATGATGCATGCTAAATTAGTGTATTAAGAGCCATTTAGTAATTAAATAATAGCAATGTTCTTATCAGTAATCATTAGTGCATCAGTTTTATATGTAAACCTTAAGTCCCTAATTATATATCCTAATTAGCTTATATCTTCTCTAATTGGCTGCTCAGAAATGTTATTGTAATAAGGTAAACCTTTAGAAAAACGGTTTTAATCAACAAAATAAACAAAAAATAAAAAAATTGTGTTATAAAATAAACATCACTCTTTATCCCAGAAAGTGCACATTTGGCGCACTATGTGTCTTAGTATTAAATATAGCTCTTAGTATTAGCATTATGATATTAGAGACCGCTACTTGAAACAAGCCCGGAATCAGGAGGGAGAGAGCTCGATACACTCATTTTCATAGTAAAATTTCACATTTTCTCAAATTACTCCCGAAATATGGGAGTTATGAAGAAATTCATCACCACAAGTTATGAAGGCATTAAGTAATCGAATAAGATGGCATCATTAGTTTGGCATAATTTTACTCTTTTTTTTCGGACATGTCTACGTCCAACCGCTCCCATACATTCGTTCCACTGTGTAACGGTCGGAAATCCAACGTTGAACATCGAACTGGTAAATATACCGCACTGATAGGTGAAAGGGTGCACGCGAATGGCTTTTCAAACTCGGCAATTTTTTCAGTTCGTATGAACGACTGAAAAGGGATATGGATGTTTTAATTTTGGGCTGTTTTGGTTAATATCATCGTTGTATGTTATTGCTCTGTATGGTGTCAGACGTAAAGAATAGCACTATCCCATATCTTCCCGTGGGTGTTGTAAGAGGCGACTAAGGAATTTGCCAGAGAATGGGCAGCAGCGTTCTCTGTGCTTTTGTAACAACCGTACTGTGATCGCCAACCTGCCTGCCAAGCGTGGCGATTATGGTGAAACCCTCCAAAATGCCAATGTGGCGACACTTGGGGGAGGCCTATGTCCAGCAGTGGACGTTTTTTGGGCTGAAATGATGATGATGATGATGTTATTAAATGCTGCATGCAACATTAATATACTATAGCAATAATAAAACAAACTTGGATTTAATTGGCTAAGAAATTAATTAAAAGTAGAACAAGACTAGATTCTGTGGCACTTAAATTTGATGAAAAGGTAATTTTATAAAATTGATTTTTTAAACGAAAAGACACTTCACTTATGTTAGGAGAATATTTTGCACCACAAGATCTGTATTGTCATGGGGATCACAAATATAGTTTCACCAAATGATTTGGGATCTTCAGGTGTTATCTACAAAACACATAAAAGCCAAAAATGCAATATATTTTTAAGTACCTACTTACCTACTAACTGCAAAAATAATTCCGAGTTCCATCTTGTAGAATCTGCAACGCTCGTAAAAGACGAAGCTGTCTCCTTACTAGAGTTGTTAAGGAAACTC
This sequence comes from Cerastis rubricosa, assembly GCA_949152445.1. NCBI lineage: Eukaryota > Metazoa > Arthropoda > Insecta > Lepidoptera > Noctuidae > Cerastis > Cerastis rubricosa. Next base: position 9,371,687 of record OX424532.1, read on the forward strand.
ATTACATAATCAATTATGTTAAATTTGTGTCTGTTGTTAACTTTTTCTGGTGCTGACTCGAAACATGAAGTGATTTTGTGGGTTTAGTAGCTTGCTGTGTGACAAATTTTTGGGATTTAAAAGAATTGAAGTCGAAAGTAATGCTTGCCTTTTTTTTGTTACAAATTAAAGTTAGCTTTACTTTGACCTCTGTTTATTAAAAGGCATCTAAAAATGTTCATACTTAACTATATTTTAAACTAGCTGCTGCCCACGACTTCGTTCGCCCGGAAATTTTAAGGTGTATGAGTGAGACTGCCTCGTTGGACGAATGGTCGCAAGCACGACTGCTGAGCTTTAGGTCCTGGGTCCGTTTCTCGGGTCGGGCAAAGTGTTATTGGGTTATTCCATCAGGAATTTCTTAGTAGCAGCCATAGAGTCTGGATTGAATGTAGGGCCCGGTTGAATATGAATATGAGGGTGATGACTACAAAATGCGTCCTTTTGGGCTGTATAGTTCTGAGCCGCAAGGGTTCGAAACAAAATTAAAAGGCGTTGAAGCGACAGTATGGCTTAAAAACTGGAACATATTTGTTTCAAAATAAACAATCAGACGCAAAAATTGACTTATTCTTACGTCCGTCAGCACGTGCAAGGCTTGGCTCCGTGAATCACGTAAACAAACATAATTGACGGTCTTAGAAGCAGGGAGTGCCCAAATGAATGCCTGCCAAGGTTTGGCTCTGAGATTTGTTGATCGTCATTGCAAAAGCTTATTTTAAGGGAAATTGCTACCTCTGAAATAAAATTGAAATAACTATTTGGAATAATGAGCATGGGTGAATTAAAACGCTCTCTCCTTTAGGCTCTTGTAATAATGGTGGCTTTTATAATATTACTGCCAAGCTCTGTGATACGAAGCCTGGTGCCGCTGCACAGTCTGGGTGCATCAAGGTTTCGCATCAGCAGAACTATAACACCAACTTTAACCTTCAGCTTATGGGAACGGCACGCCTGTTAACTCCAGGGAGTTGAGTAATTCAACGGAGTGTGTAGTACTACCGTCATTAGCTATCACGCTAACCCCTATCGTGGTTTCGGGAATAAGAAATTATTGAATAAGCGTTTGAGATTGTTTGTATGTGTGAATGCGCGGTTATAGGGCGAGGATCAGCCGGGCCGCGTTCAAAACACGGGTGGTTCACACTTAGCGATTAGCGTAAAAAAGCAAAATAATTAAAAATACCTACCCATTTTATTGCTGATAGCTGTCCCGCGCAACTTCGTCTGCGTCACATTTTCCCCGATTTTGAAACATTTGTCATTGCTGCTCCGCTCCTGTTTGTCGTAGCGTGATGATATATAGAGCCTATATCTTTCCTCAATAAATGGGCTATCTTACATTGAAGGATTTTTTTAAATTAGGTCAGTATTTTCTGAGATTAGCGCGTTCAAGCAAACAAACAAACAAACTCTTCAGCTTTATAATATTAGTATAGATATAGAATCGGGTCAAAAATCATTAGAATAGTTACCTCCTAGAATTTGCCGAGGATGCAAAACAATCTTGTATAGTAGTAAGAAGTAAGATATGAATAAGTATTCAATATTCCGATCATCACTAAATATTGGTCCAGTTTTACTTCAGTAAGCACATTGTAACCAACATTCTTCTTTTCATAAATGCAAATTGCTGGGACTTCAAAATGTTTGACATTTTTTTTATTTTTCATCAATCAATCATAGTCATTCATGAAAAATACCTCACAATATCGCATTTAGTATAGTAATGTACTTATTGTACTACGATACCTTTGCTGACCCTACCCAACTTCTTCCTTTAGACAGCTATAATGTCACAACATGGCGCGAGGATAGTCCTATTCTCATTTGAAAGGCATTGTACCTTACGTTGATTATTTTATTCTCGCAGAAAATATTGAATGAGACGCAAAAATGCAAATATTTGAACTGTCGACGCGGCAAGGATCAACTTTTCGCCATATTTCATTATAATGTATTTGAAAAGTTTCATGTTTCGTTTGTCGTTAGGGCTCAGAAGCTGTTTTCTTCAAGTTTCTTCTCTAAAATAACAATATTACTGTCACGCAATTTGTCGCCGAGTCATTTTGATAAATGGACGAATAAAATACAAGTTACAATACTTTTCCAGTCACACTTGGCAGCTGACAGCGTTGTAACTCAATCACTGGCGAATAAATCGAACAAACGGATAGCTTTCTTGTTTTATTTTATACAAGCTTTTAACCGTGACGTCGTTTGGGGGAAAATGTTGTTTCTCTTCTTGTTGTATTGCAGCTATACAAACAATCTATGTTATTTATCTGCCAAATAAACTCCATCAGCTGTAACGTCCATGGCAAATAATGCAGGAGTATGCGCTTGTTTGTTTGACTACTTACTGCAGTTCGCACTGCTTTGGGTACTAACATTCTTCTCCGACGAAAGTAAGTTTTGTCTAAGCCCGTCATAAAAACAAATAACGTGCTTCAGACAATATACCTCCTTAACCTATAAATAGGTATTTGATTCCTCTACCACTAAACCACAACTCAAACGCACTACGAAAAAACGGTGTTTTCAAATCACAATGAACCCAATTGCAAGATAGTTGGCCCAAGGAAATACAGAACCAGATTTGTCTTTCAAACACTGTCAGTCGCCACTGGGCATGTGGCAGACATGTGCTAAAGGCTACCGGAATGACAGTCACGACAAGGAGGTCCAAGCTTACAGACGTGTAGACGTGATGACGACAACTTCCTCGCAAAATAATTTGTTTCTGATTTAACGAACCGACCGATGTATGTCTTAGGCCCCTTTCACAGCCTCGGGCAATGCGTCTTACGTTAAACGACACGAGTGCGCGTCACTTGTTTTCTTCGTATTAGAACCAACGCTCCGCATGATATGTCACGATTACAGGTCACGGGAAATTCGTGCGATGCGGACGAAGACCCGTCTAGCGACAAAAAAAAAGTAAAGAAATGAACTGATCATGCCACACGTAGCGCCAAACCGCGGAGAGTACCCGCTCATAGCATCTTCTTCTTCTTTCTTTTCAGCCGAAAGACGTCCACTGTTGGACATAGGCCTCCCCCAAGTGTCGCCATATTGACATAAGGGGGGTTTTGCCATAATCGCCACGCTTGGCAGGCGGGTTGGCGATCGCAGTACGGTTGTTACAACAGCACAGAGAACGCTGCTGCCCATTCTCTGGTGCATAGCATGCTTTAAGTAATTTCTTTCTTTTTGATTTATACGCAGTCGCATAAGCAACTAGCATATTGATTGAGCCTGTATATCGTGGCCAAGCGACCCAAGATGGCGGTGCTCACGGCTAGCCGGCTATACGTGTAAATTATTGCCGCTAGCCATTTTACCGCCCCATGTGGTTAATTTAAATGGGTTTTGACCCCCGTAGCTCCACCATACCTCCAGTGTCTGTAGCCCCAAACCTAGTCAGTAAATCTGATGTTAAATCGCATGCTCACTGTTGAGTTTGGTTAATCGAAATAATGACAGAAAATCGGATGAATTGTTCCAAGATTTAATCTCGGATAAAATTTAATCCGAATTGAAAAAGAGAAAATGGGCATATACGTCCTTAATATTACATTATACTCGTAGTACAAAGTGAGAGAGGTTTATTGATAAAAGCACTGACGGTTTTTAAATTTCTACAAATGTGTAGTAAGAAAAAACATAGCTGCATATAAAACCTTTTTATTCGGTAGCAGAGCTACAAGAAATGAAGTCTATTGCGGCAGTATTAGTTCTTTGAAGAACTCTTTATTTACTCCAGAGTGGGGAAAGTTTCCTGTTTTGTATTACTTGAATTTTGCACATACATAATAAATTCTTGTCTCGGCGTAGCCAGCGGCGACTCTTTTACGTCATAAGTACTTGGTGAAAGGTCGTTTCGCCCCAGGATATAGGTAAAAGCAGAATGAGGAAACTTACTATTGCATTCATAACACAATAAACTTATTTTCTTTGTGAAACAAAGTCATTTCAATAGCGCTTTATGTTAATAGCACTGTGTAGAATGTTAAAGTTGGTGATTTATGGGGCTTTCTTACTCTGTGAGGAGTTTTCTTTTTTCTTTTCTTGTAAGTGACAAAAGGGGATTGTGTTGCTCAGCGCACATTGTATTTGATTAGACAGTGAGATAAATCTCGGGGCGACAGTGTTTCGGGATTAAGTATTGGCTTACCAAGCGTTCCATTACAGATAAGGGATTAACTGTATAACGTAACAAATACTGTAATATACAAAATACGTTGAGCTTCTGACCCAAAAACCAAAAAGAGAATTTATTTATCTTTTGCCCATTCCCATGAATCTTCTTAATGAAAAATGTTATAGAAGTAAACGTTATCTTGTCCATGATTAATACCAAAGACCTTTAGTGAATTAACTAGGGTAGGTTAACCATAAACATAATTTGTTAGTGGTAGCCATAAATATAACGAATCAAATGAACAATGAAAACAAGTCCAGCCTAACAGCGATGCGACTTTAATATTTTACACCCAGTCTGCCTAGTGAATGTGATAAATGTACGTAACAGAACACCGAGGTTTCAAGAAATCTACTGTGGAGCTATGAGTTTGCAACACTTGATCATATTTTATTTGCACACTGCTACTTTGTATGTGTGTGCAGTACAATGCAGCTAAGGAAAAATATAAGGAAGCAAGTATCTACTTGTCACACTTAATACATTCTGGGAAAAAAGAGTATAAATTATGAAATAAATCTTTCCGCGGGTGTTGTTCTTTCTAAATCATCGCAGGGTTGGCAGTGTCCTTTGATACGCTCTGTTAATATAATAAAATAATGGTATTCCTAAAGAATTTAATCGTCAAACTATATAAAACTAGTTGTCCTAGACATTTCTATGCCTACTACGGCTATTGACACGAAATATACCTGCTTCTATCACTAGGAAGCGTTCCTGTGTTTCAGTGAAATTTCAGGCACAGATTTTACTTTTGTGACTGAAAATGAATGCTGCCCTCGTAATTAAAAATCATTTCAATAAAATTTTAATTTAAGTTACTTTGTTTGTAGTTACGGGTTCCGTCGTACCTGTAAACTAAGTTTGGAAAACTTATACTAAGCAACGTAATTAGTAAATAGTTTGAGAAAATCGACCTAGATACCAACAAATAGGTTCCAAAAATTGTTCTAAAAGTCTGAAGACATGTTTGGCTTACACTTAGATAAGTAGTAGCTATGGCATGTAAATTCATTACAAGATTTCGTTCTCGATATCTAATTAGGTTAGCCCTATTTTTAACTCGGCAAAGACTCAAAGGCTAAGGTTTTGTTCCTCTTGCTTATACGCTCATTAGCAAGCACTCATCTATAGAGTTTTATTGCAAAGCATCTTTCAAAGATGAGCTATGATGCTCAAAGGCTTATCTTGGCTATGTTACCATGGATAGTATATTTTGATCCTTAGAAAGGTAACGGGAAGCATCTACCTATCCAATATTTTAGTTGTATGGAATTATTTTACTAATAGTCTGTAATTTGACTATATATTTAAAAACAAAAAAAAATGTGAAAAATAGGTCGGTCATCAAGGGAGCTTTTTGATTTAAAATAGATCACAAACTGATATGTGATAACATTGTAGGCATAGTTTAAAAAAACAACAACATTTTCCAAAAGCTTGCAAAAGAAACCCTTTTCCTCTGGAAAATATTTCCCTATCTATCGGATATGATTACCCGAAAGAAATCACGTATTTTTAACCCTCGCGTTTCCAACCCAACGATGACAACAGACTCTACGAGAAATATGTATTTAGACACGAAAAAACTGTTGTAAAAAATATGCCCCGTCTACGCCAATGAGATACACTCTTTATTTATCGTGCGTGATATTTTGCGGTAGTTGGGTTATGCCCAGAAACATCCCCCCATTTGTTCAGGAAATTTCTCATAAACGAAAAATACCGCCCGTTTTTATTAAAACACTGAGACTTAAAATACTAGAGTGAGTCCAAAAGTGAACTGGTTATTAATATTGACGTGTTGAAGCTACTTTAGTATATAAAAGTACAAAATAAAGATTATATGATTTCCCTATGTACCTATATCCAGGGACTCAAACTGTAACCGTAATAAGGTGTTTTTATTAACACTGTTTTTAAAACAGTTTCAACAGAAAAACACTTATGTAACAGATACAAAACTGATAACGAATCAATCTGTAACCTTTTAAATGTGTTTTTCTGTTAAAACTGTTTTAAAAACAGTGTTAATATGTGTAACTGAAATAATCAATTAAAGATTTAGTACGCTGCGTTTATCTGTTACACTTATTAACACTGTTAACACTTTTATATCTGTTACAGATACATATCTGTTACACATTTGATTCTGTTACCGATTCAACATGTAACACTTATAATTCTGTAACCTTTATGAAGGTGTTTTTAAGTCCCTGCCTATATCCTTACTTCGTCAGATTTAGAATATTATTGTAGAAGGTGGTGAAATTATTCTCTGTGTACCTAATGACACAATGCCAATAGCAGTATCTATTAGTACAACTGTTACCTTTTCCTTTTGCCGATTTTTACGATCTGTGTCGGATGGAAAGCGGCTGAAATTGATTTATTTATTGGCACACAAAGCAAAACAGGTTCCAGAAACAGTCCAAAACTAAAATGTTGCCTAATTCTTGTAAATTCAAAACAACTCTGGCTGGGTTTAAAATATTCATCGGTTTTGGTCGACTGGTTCCAAGCTTACTCAAAACAACTCCCTATGAAGACATTAAAGCGCTGCTACCTTTCAAAACTTGATTTACAAACGAAAACTAATTAAAAGTTCTTTCTTTGCATCACACAAGTCCTCAGGGTGACAACAGGGATGGGCAGATGTCCGGGGAACACGTTTTTTGGAAAACTTTCCCCATTACATAAGTATCTAAAGGGAATCAAATTCTTATTAAGTGTGCCTGTCAACAAATTGGCTGTAGTTACGTCGAGCAACCTGATTCTCAATAATCCTGAAGGATGACATAATTTGTCTAAACTCAGCTCCAAACCACCTTTCTTAGTTCACTGATTGTCGGCTTTAAGTAATCGAAGATTTTGAATTACTTTACTATTCTCAAGTTAAATCTTGATTTAACTTGATTTACTTTAACATAAATGAATTAATTTGACTTTGACTAGTTTGCAGTCTTGTAACTGTGGCTTTTGAGACTTAGCAAGAAAATCGTATGCTTGAGTCATTAGTACTAAGTTAGCGTTTGATCACGAAGCAAATAGAATGAGCCACAAGACTTTTTGAAATAGAAAACACATCTTCAATTTAATACTATTGAAACAACACTTAAGTGTGACTAAATCTTATACTATATTTATATAAAATATCTGTTGTTGATAGTCTCTACGAGAGCAAAGACACCCATTTAGTACGAAAATAAATGTAATTATTTTCGAACTAGTAAGAATCTTCCGTGCCGCACGTTTTCCTAAATAAAACAAATATGATATCGAGTAACTGAGTTGCGGATCTTGTGCGGAAAATTCCATTTGTTCATGAAGATTTTTTTTAATAACAAGCTTTACTATTAATGAAAAAAAAGAATAAAAGTTATATAGCAACACTAAAGGTGTATGCAACATTGGCTGACCGTCCTATTAACTTTTGAGGATTTATATCGTGAGGAGGCAATCCTGCCTGCAGTATCAAGTCTTGAAATAAAAATGTATTGTGACCAGAACCAAAGGTGTGTGCAAAAATTCAACTCAATCGGTTAGGGAGAACGGGGTTTGAAATTCGACCAATACATACCAACTAATTAACCATCATCTGCCTAGCCTTTTCCCAAACTTTGTTGGGGTCGGCTTCCAGTCTAGCCGGATGCAACTGAGTATAAGTATTTTACATGAAGCGACTGCCTCTCTGATCTCCACAGCCCAGTAACTGGGTAATACGAAACCCCTTGTTAAGACTGGGTGTCAGACTTTCGGCTTCTGACTACTTGTAACGACTGTCAAAAATCAACAAAAGACAGCCGGGACCAACGGCTTAAACAACTAACTAATAATAACAAGGTAAGTTATAAAAGCTTATAAAAATAGAAACTATTCCACTGTTTCCAAGAACCTTTTATGTTCTGATTACATTCTCGAATCAAACTAACTATGGAAGAAAGTATATTATTTGAGCTAATAACAAGTGATTTTCAAACTTCCCACGAGTATATAGGTACCTATTTACCGTCACAAGTAATTTCATACAGACTTATAAGTATTGTGTCTCACAATAAAAAGATGAAGTTATGTGGGTTTCTCTGCACGTGGAATTCCTTCCATTGCACCTATGTTCATAAACAGATTTCTTATAAACAATGAAAGTATTCTAGTGGGTGGTACACCCACATCTGTTTATCATGAGTTGAAAGACTAAGCTATTTCTAGAAAACTTATGAAAATCTCTACTAACAGTTTGTACAAACTATGAAATGATCAGACAAATTGTGGTTTTTTTTTATCTTTAAGACCATGGAAGACTAATTATGAATAATATTTGTTTGATTATTGTACAATCAAATAAATATAATTCGTAATTAGTCAATTGTAGCGGAGTATTTTTTTTTCAATTTAATAATATTACGTTCATAGATTGAGTTTCTGGTATATTCTACGATCTTCGTTTATTAATATCACCTGAAATTCCGAACGTAAACGAGCCTTCCAGACTGACGTTATCCCCCTAATTCTGCAGTATACGCGTAGGATACGTAAGCGTAGATATAAGGACTATTACGAAGCGCGCCAACCCGGAAAACCGGAATTACGTAACCGCTACATTGAATTTTCCTATAATCGACAGAGGAACTCCCCCTAAATAGACGTTTGATGGCACACGTCATTTGCAACTTATATACGATATAACACCTCTTAAACTTAATGAAGGTGCCATTGTGATAGAGAAATATATTGAAATTGGTATTTGCGAATGGGGAATGGTATTGAAATTGCGATAAACTTTGATCATTAGACGACTGAGCGTCGTTATTGAAAATTATGTAAATAACTAACTTGCTATGTTACTAACAGAACTAGGAGGCAACTTACAGCAGGTGAGTATGAGAATTGTAAGTTGTAGGTAGGTGCTACGTACAAGTACAAAGGTTTCATTTCATATTCATCTGAATAGACTTTCAGACAAAGGCTTGCCTGAGCGCTTGTTCTGTTAAATTAGTGTTTAATCTATTATTTCTGTGTAACGTCTCCTTTTTAGTCCCGGTAGTTCATTTTTGAAATAAATGTCGGTTTATATGATTGAATAGGCACATATTATGTTTCATACGTAATATAACTATACAACCTGTATCAGAAATGTTTGTCATGCTACAGTACAGATCATCAACCTTAAAAACATTCTCTCATCATCATCTGCCTAGCTTTTTCCCAAACGATGTTGGGGTCGGCTTCCAGCCTAACCGGATGCAGCTGAGTACCAGTATTTTACATGAAGTGACTGCCTATCTGATCTCCACAACCCAGTAACTGGGTAATACGATACTCCTTGGTAAGACTGGATGTCAGACTTTCAGCTTCTGACTACTCGTAAGTCAAAGATCTACAAATGACAGCCGGGACCAAGGGCTTAACGTGCTTTCCGAGGCACGGTGGAAACTCGGTATGAAAAGATAGTCACCCATCCACGACCAACATTGGCAAGCACGGCTTAACCTTAAAGATCGTCCTGTGCAGCTGTTATTATTTAGCCACGAGCTCCTCCTCGTCCTAAAGAACATTCTCTATGGAACCAAAAAAATAATAATCAGCTGTCATAAAGAAAACTTCAATACCTACTCGACCTATTTAGGTCGAGTAGGTATTGAAGTTAAAAGGTTGGTAGTGAAAAATAAACAATAATATAAGCTATAAACAGATGTACAGATGTATATAATACTGTATACAAATGTATGGGGCCGCTGATTATTTTGCAGGGTTACGATGCTGATCCCATGGAGAAATAAACCCATGTTCTTAGACTAGACAATTAGATAGGTCTGATACATGCTGTATACCCAAGACAAACATATAAGAATCCTATAAACGAATTTGTGAATTTCTAAAAATTATTATGTACTGATGACAGCCTCGTTGGTACTGAACATGAGGTCCAGGGTCCGATTCCTAAGTCAGGAAAAATATTATTGGCTTTTTCCAACAGGAATTTCTCAGTAGCAGCCAAGAAGTCTGTGCCTGATTGATGACAAAAGGCTCGCCCCGTAGTACATGGGACAAACGTAACTGGCGAAATGTAGGTGTACTATTAGGTTCTTACACCTGTGCCTAACCCTTCTAGGACTACACTCGTGATGTTATGTAATTATTCATAACGGTGAGTTCGCTAAAGCAGCCTTAAAACTATTCTTCAATGAAAATGAGAGAAAATCTGAGACCCTAATACATTTCCTGTCATATGAATAAAACACATTCGTAGATATAGATTGGTATAGCAAGGCAGGGTCTGCCTAATTGCCGTCAGTCGGGTCACTTTATATCATTAATGGTGGCACGTCGGGGACACGAATTACGCCCTCCGTCTATGAAATTTCCATGTAATTGAAGATCGTTCGATATTTAAGGTACCTGCGAGTGTTCGGATTCCTTTAATACAGGACTACATTACAAAATCGTTCTATTAACTGATTTGTTTTTTTTATTACATTACAGGAAATGGTCCTTAATTAAACTACTTGATATAACTCTCATATGTTACATAATTATATAACATAACCAGTAATCGGAGAAGGTAGATTAATTTTTGGACTTGTATCACAAATGCACACATGGATAAGCCATTTTTCCGGAAAGTAATTCCGGTATTTCCGGATTCAATTAAATATTGTTAATGTTGGTAGTAATATTATTGCTACTCAATTCAAAATTTAAAGGAAGGTATCAAAACTAAATTAATTTATTATTTATCTGTTGAATAATAAAAACAATCGAATTCCGTTCGAAGCATTCATAATAATTTTTATTTTTAGCCTTTTTATTGCCACAACTTTTTATAAATTGTTGCACTTAAATTTCAATCAAATCAACCAATTCCGGGGGAACGTCGATATATTAATATACGAGTATTATTAACGTTTCGGATCAATAACCCCAATTCAATCTACCTACTCCGATCTATGAACATAACACATACAACATTGTTTTGTGAATATAATCAAGAGAGCAGGAAAATAATTGAACGTGTCAGCAGTTTCATTTACTGAGTGCAAGGCGCGCGTAAGTGGCGCTTTGCTGATCAAGTTGGTGCGTGCCTGAGGCACTGCTAGTAACCGTGGCCTCCGGCGCCGCAATATTATTGCAGTGTATAGAACATTTTCATGTCTTCACGCTGGATCAGTCTAAGATTTGCATAGATTGCATATCCTTGCTACCTAATCTGAATTGAAACTGCACCGATGTAATCTATACTAATAATCTATATATTATATCTATTACTCTAATAATAAAGCTGAAGAGTTTGTTTGTTTGTTTGCTTGAACGCGCTAATCTCAGGAACTATTGGTCCGATTCGAAAAATTGTTCTCAGTGTTAGATAGGCCATTTATCGAAAAAGGCTATAGGCAATATATCATCACGCTACGACCAATACGAGCGGAGCAGCAATGACAAATGTTGCTAAAACAGGGAAAATGTGACACAGACGAAGTTGCACGGGACAACTAGTGTATTAAGTTGTAGAAATAAATTTACTATTATTAATCTATAACAATCTGTAGAATTTTGAATGAAATTTCTAATCCATTGTTTGAAAAATTCGTCTGCTCGTAAATAAAGCAATGAATTTTGGTGAATAGTTTGAAATAAAAGTATTTGTTATTCGTATTTTTGTACCCTATTATATATAATCTAGCCTATTTAACCCAAAAGGTAGAAAATGCACTGTGGCATTAAGTCCGCCTATGATAACATGAAGGCCAAAGTAAGAGTGTTATTTACAATTACCCAATTTGACACAATTAAACCAATCCGCTGCAGTCTTATATCCAAACAAATAAACAAAGTAGAATCCGTGAGGTTTTTTATGTGTCCGTCATGGCAAGCGTGTAAAATATATTGCTGTAACTGGAACAACAATGGCTTGTTTTCGTAAAATATGTGACGATTTATTCGCCATGGACGGTACAAATATTTACCGAGGGATTACAAAACACCCGTAACGAGCAAATGTACATAAATCATGATCCAAAGTTTTGTGAAATATTTGTCATGATGAGCAAAAATATTTGGGAAGTGGTTAAAAGTTTTGTCGCATTAGAATAAAATTGTTAATTTTTGTAAATTGGTCTTTTCGAATTTCGTTCGTGTTAACTCTCTGGCTGGCGGCATTTCTAAACTTTCTTCAATAAGAAAACGTCAAAAGACGAAAGGACCATAGCAGTAAGTACCTTTTCAGGCCATAACAGATGAAAATATTTTGAACTATGACTCAAATATAATTAATTTCTTTATGTTACAAGGACGAGTCTTTGAAATGGCTACCTTCGTTTCTAAATAATTACATAATACTATTTGGTCTAGCTGGCGTGACGATCTGGACTCGTATTAATTATCAGATTGGTCCGAGAAGACAAATGTCAAGGAAAAGTGGAAAGCCATGGGGGAGGCCTTTGATCAGCAGTGGGATAGATCAGGCTGACACAACAAAAATTAAAATTGTCTGATTAAAATAAAATAAAATAAATTATAACAAAGCCAATATCGAACACAAAATAATTATAAATAATTAAATTACTCTGATTATAACCAGGGCAATCCAATTTCCTTTATACATTCTACCCTAATGCCTTCGTAAGGCACTTAAGTAAGTTGAAAGCAGAAAATAGCGTTGTATCCAACAATATGAATCCACCTAGCTTCTGGGATGAGAAAGCCTAGCTTTTGGGATGGTCGGATTTGATGGGCCTTTTACATTGTTATGCAATGAACGCCTCGTTTTAGGAGTATCGGGTAGAAGATGAATGATGGATGATGAACTATAGGCGAAATGTATTTACATTGAGTACTAAGATTGTTACGTGTGGCTTTATATCCTACGTATTATTAAGAGCGTTTATACGCTACGGCATTTCATACAAACTTTCAAGTCTCTACCCATTTCTCTTATCACCTAATAATAATTGAAACCTAAGTAATGATAGTACCTATTGCTAGCAGACAAAACGCTTAAGAGTGTTTATACCATTCGGCATTTCATACAAACTTTCAAGTCGTTATTTTCCGAAATGACTAAACAGTTTTTTATGAAACTTCCTACGCATAAGCAGTATACATTGGTCTAAAAAGTAACTAAAAAAAACATTTTCGAAATGTCTTTTTAAAATGAAGATAATTAAATATTTCTGTTTCTGTAAATAATTAAAAATCGGTCTTATTTAGCTGTAACATTATTTTTCAAAAATGTTTTTTAGTAACTTTTTAGACCTATGTATACTGTTTATGCGTAGGAAGTTTTATTAAAATCTGTTTAGTCATTTCGGAAAATAACGACTTGAAAGTTTGTATGAAATGCCGAATGGTATAAACACTCTTAAGTGTTTTGTCAGCTAGCAATAGGAACTATCATTACTTAGGTTTCAATTATTATTAGGTGATAAGAGAAATGGGTAGAGATATCTGTAGAGCAGCTAGGCGAATAGTACCCATAGTATATTACGGTTGTAGAAAAGGTAAGGAAGAGGAAGCTAGCGTTTGACGGCCGAATGTTTTAGTTACACAGTTTGTTATTTAATACGTGTGGGAAACATGCATATTTGTGTGAATTATTTTAGGTTTCTTCCTACTATGTGAAAAAGAATTTGTTGTAACAAATCCTTAGACGAGCCTGTTTTGTTTAAAAAGTAGAATCTCACGTCTTTTTCTTACGTTAAGTGCTCATTTACCCAGAGGCGGCGCGTCGGGCGGCGCGGTGGGCGATGAGTCGCGTCGGGCGTATTATCCGTTTACGGAGACACGGAGACCGCCCGCGGCGGATCTTGTAGCCCGACATGGGGCCACATTCTTAAAGTGTTTGACAACTGTCATATTAAGCATTAGAATAGAACGTCTATTTTAGACGAAGTGTCAGAGAAGTAAGTAGCCTGATGGTACTGCGACCGGACTGCGAATTCCATAATTGCAGTATATCCTAGTCAGTAAAAATGTTGTTTTTGTGTTTATTTTGCTTTTTTTTAATGCTGTAATATATTGCATTTTTTATTTATTTAATTTACTGTTTATGTACACAGTAGACAACACAGGAAAAAAACATAAAATATTTTAGTACAAAAGTACTGCTTATTTCACTGCACCCTTGCACCCTTTTTTGCTGCTGTTTTTGTACTGCTTTTTGCTTTTTTTTAGTTTTATTGGAATAAATTCGCGCGCACGTGCCCCTGTGCTCTATCAGCTGTGAGCCGCGTGACGCCGCCGGTCTGTCTCATTACTATCGTACCGTGCCACACTGGGTAGGCACATCACCCGCACGGCTCACAACCCGGAATTTCATATGGCTGTTGTTTTATTATGATAAAAGTGAATAAAAAGTGTAAAAAAAAGGTTTCTTTGGGAAACTTGTTTGTTATCATGAGTACAATCACGTGTTTAATTATCGGTCAATAATTACCAGTCACCCTACATACAAACAAATTGTCATCCTATTTATTTCGTACATCCACGTTTGTTTGTACAAATGGTAATCCATTCGCGCATACATCACGTCGCTGTTTTATGTCGTACGGTCCTGTTTTGTGGTCATTTGTCACAGGACATGTTTCATCATTCTTGTGCACTGTTATGTGCGTAAAAGGTTCCGGTATATATACGAGTAGGTCGATAGGTATAGGTTTTTGGAATTTAAATAATGCTATTTTTTTTGCAGTCTTTTTGTAGTGTGTAAAGATGCGTGGCAGTATGTAATTTTGTTTCTGTGGTGAAGATTTTTTTATGAGAGATTAGTCAAGAACAGTACTCGGAGGAGACAATTGCCGCTCGGGTCGGTGTTCAGGTTACGCCGCATTTGCCTAGGTTGGTCCGTAGATGTTCCACCCATTAGCTACCGAGTTTTCTCCGTGCATCGGAAAGCTCCGTTGGTCCCGCTGTCATTTGTAGATCTTTGAAAGTCGTTTGGTAGTCAGTGGCTCGAAAGTCCACCAACCAGTCTTACCAAGGGGTGTTGTAACAACCGTACCAACTGGGTCGTGGAGATCAGATAGGCAGTCGCTCGATGTAAAATACTGGTGTTCAGCTGAATCCGGTAAGACTAGAAGCCGGCTCCAACATAGTTGGGTAGGTATAGACTAGGCAAATGATGATGACTCTAGAACAGTACTCTACTCTCTGTTGTTTGCGTACAGGATTGCTAATGGCTATTAATACATATATAACCTCACGCGTGTTTCCCGTGGGGGTTGACAGAAATTAGAGAACGCCACCAGCTGTGATCCCCTTGTCGCATGGTCGATATTTATAAATATTGTCACAGGCACAAGTCGGTGGAAAATTCTATGCACCGGTCCTTTCTAAAGAATACATTCATTGAGGTCAATGGCTAGTAGTTTTCATTATTTCCCTAAATCAAGTAAGAGTAGGTCGTTATATCTTCCCAAACGACAACACTTAGGATAACGTAAGCGTCGCCACGGTTTTGCGTTCTACACCACAAAAAAACTGAACTAAACGTACGAAAAAAGATAAATATCTGGAAAATAGATACAAAAAAGAAACATTTTCTTAGCTGTAAAGCCACGGTTTCGAATAAAGACGGCATAAGAGGTATAGAGAGAAAGTTCCCACTCTAAGCCTAAAATAATGCTGTGAAAGCAGGAATATTCCCTCGGGAAGGGAATCCTACCCTGTTTATACACAAAAAACGAACTCACTTTTGTTGCGAATGTATCTCCTTTCAAACGTAACGAAAATATATCCTTAATGGGTCACACTGTACAAATAAATACATAAGTATATAACTAAGCACCTATGGCTGTCCTTTAAGTGGAAAATAGTTTATTTTTGTATAAATTTTATATCTTCTTCTGTAAAGAGGAAGAAATCCGAGGGAATACGTACTTACGACAGTTATACCAACTAATTTCTACAAATAAGCAGCAAAGCTGTGACAAAGTTTTATCTTGGTCTTTCAAATCTGCAAATAATCTACTTAACCACCCTTTCACTATTGTTACAGTGAACTATTGTACAATTGTAGAAACAACTAAAATCATTTCTAAACGACCAAGCATACTATAATATTAATGAATTTCTGACAGAACCGTTTACTGTAACATAGATTTATTCATGATTTTATTAATTATTACTTTTGACATGTGTAGACGTTGACATTTATTATTATTTTGCTAGATTCGCAGACATGAATTAAATTATGATTTTATTCTTATAATTTTGACATTTTTTATTTTTATATTGTATTGAAATGATTAACTAAAACCTCAATTTATTATTCAAAATAGTATGTGGAGAACATGTCTAAACCATTTTTTATTATTTTATGTTCCCTTGCATGCACTTTTTATCGTATGCAAACAACAATGTAAAACCAACATGTTTGGGCAAATAAATATATATTATCTCATCGTATCTTACAGGCAACGCTCACTAACAATTGGTTTCGTACAAAAATCGTTTTTGATGGGTAATAGTAACCTACAAAAAGTTTCCAATGATAAAATTGACTATTCAACCTCTTTAAATCACTCGACTCTTTATTCAGTATCATCATTATCTTTATTCATCACGTAAGCAACTGTCAGATGAGGCTGGTCTTAATAACCCTTCATGTTTATTACACTCGTTAATTAACTCAGCCACCCTTTTTAAATACAGGCTACGAGATTGATACTTCCGGCAACTCTTTATCAGAATAACTCCTTATCACACACGTGCCGACAATGCCAACCCTTATCAAAATGAAAAAAACAACTCGTTTCATTTCCCCTCGTGTTTTAAAGTCCTTAAAAAAACATCAAGTCTAATGAGCCTTTGTTTGTATGGTCCTCTCGACCCTCCGAAACGAAGTAATTTTTAATTGCAACAAATTTTCATTATGGACTTATTATGTTTCAGGATAAGTGTTTGAAACAACATGTTAAATCTCGTTGTCTTTACAATGTTTAAGGGTTAGCGACGCGCAGTCTGTTATAAACCTATCTACCACGAACTCACCATAAGAATGTAGAACACCCAAAAAACATTTCATCAGTTTTTTTTTTTAGCAACGGGTTCTTTAATTAGGTACACCTCAGCCCAACCCTTCGGGGATTTTAGGCGTGATGTTATGAATGTTGTTTGTATAATAAATTAAATAAGTTGGTCAACATTTTTTAAAATAACAATTAATCACAATAATACACAAACTTCCTTCGTGGATTACAATTTATAGTTCTTCGACATCTTAAAGACACTTGTTCAATAGAAATTTTTTCAAGTTACTTTTAAAAGAGCTAGTTCAGTTTAGGTTCAGTCATTTCGGAAAATAAGGACTTGAAAGTTTGTGTGAAATGCCGCAAGGTGTAAACCCTCTTAGTCGCAATTTCGAATATTTTCGTTCACGATTAAATCTGCCACAAATTGATTGGTACCTACTAAAACAACATACAATGAGTATTAAATGGATATCGGTTACCAAATAATGAATATACCTATTACTGAGAAAGTTAACCGCCATTTTGTGTTTTATCTCGTACTTTCCACCCTGCAATTGGTTATAATATGAGAAACACGAAACAAAACTATGCTAAAAACACGAAATTATACTGAAAATATATATTTTGATCTAGCTTCTACCTTCGGCTTCACCCGTGTGAAGGTTGTAGTAATGATAAAAGTTTCCAATCTAAATAAACCGATCATTTCCTAACCTAGGTCATGGGATACCTCTGTGCCCAATTTCCATCGAAATCGCTTCTGCCGTTAAGGCGCGTAAAGATAAAAATAAGTACTGATAGTATTATTTTCACCAGAGAAACAAATGATTTGTATGTATTGCCTACTTGTTATACTCAGGTCCAACCATTCCTATCTATTTATTGTACGGATTCGGAAATAAAAAAAATGTTCTCGCAAATCATACATAAGTATGAATTCAAGAACCATGAATAAGTTACGTAGGTACTCTATTATCCGTAGCGCTTTATCCTAATTCACTTAATCAACAAGACAAGTCCACTAGACATCAACTGCGCAGAAGGAAATGTAATAAGTGAAGTGGAAGAAACTAAAGTGATTGATTTAGAAAAGTTGTGTGACCGATCGCAGTAACCAGCTGTCAGGAAACGGTGATACACTGACTCTCTATGGGATCGTTCACCAGAAGGAAAATAATCTCGACTAAGTTAACAGGACACTTTATCAGCTGTACAAAATGGTCGAAGTTTTATGAGACTCACATGTCGTGTTTAGGGAAAATCGTTCTAATAGTACGATCTTTTGGTGTTTACAACTGTTATTTTATGCTATAGATTCTTCAGCCAATAACATTTCCACTTCTGTGACACAGGCGTCCCCTCTGTGAGAGGGCCGTAATCCACTAGGCTAACTCAGTGCCAGTTGGTGGATGTCACTCGTCTTTTCTTTGAATTTCGTATATCCTGGTTTCCTTCGCGGTTTGTAGCTATAGAGGTAGTTTGAGAGCTATAGTGATGAAATTGATTACTAAATGCACAGCTTGCCTGGTTTCGAACTTACTAACTACGACTCGTAAGTTGGGGATGTTACTTCTGGCCCCTCTGGACCACGATTACTCATTACTGTGCTTCGTCTATATCGTTCCCTGACTGCTTAGGGTTGCGACCACATAGGACACGTCTCCAAGCCATGCAGTCTCTTGCAGTGTGAACCACAAAATATGCATAGACTGCCGCCAAGAGCCTTCTTGATCGCGTCTGACCATGTTGCCGATACTCTATCGCGTTTCTACTAACATCCTAAAAGTTCTCTTTGGCCACCTCCTTTTTCAACTTCACCAAGCCATGATTTCAGTGCCTTTAAAACAATTCCGATCTAAATCGTTACCATGAAACGAAGTAAGTGCAAGATAAACTTCAAGTTACTTCAGTTTTCAAACCCCGCTCGGAGTTCATAAATAGCATAAGTACTTGTCGGAAATTAGATCGTGCTAAAACTGCCGTAAAACAAAGGGAACTTGCTTAAGTGGTGCCAAGATCTACACTTCTAGTAGGTTAAACAGAATATTAAGTATAGGTACAGGATACTCTTGTTAAAGCTAGTTGGATTTTAATGCGAAAAGAAGTATACTTAGCTAGAGCTGAGCTGCTAAGCTAAGAGCTAATTAAGGTTGAAGCACCAGGATAGCCTAGATAGTTCTGGATGGTTCTAAATTTTCTTACGTTAAAAAAACGTAAAGAAAATCGAAAAGTTTTAATCCCATTGAATGACTTTTTCATAAAAACGTCAAAAAATTTAAGGAAGTGTGTCATCATTACCTTCTCGTGTATAATGATCGCGGATTTTATCACGTTCAGTGCCATTGGTAAAAACCGCTCTTAGTCTTTTAATTTTCAAATTTGAACAGGGGAATAATTCAGTTTTTTTTATGATTGCGTTAATTGAATCATACGCGTACAAATAATTTTGTTTTAATTTTAAAAAAGTAAACTTAGGTCTTAGATGTTTTATTACTTCCAAGCTCACGAGAGCTTGTAACGTATTGGCACAGTTATACAAAAAAAAAATGTACAGTACACAAAAAAAAGTACTGTACACAACAAACAAATTGTACTATACACAAAAAAAAATGTTTTATCTTTCTTCTCCAGGAAAACGTTCCCATGAAAATCCGACTACTATAAACTTCGTTCCACCTTTTCGTCTTACTGCACTAAACTTCTTAAAAATTAAAATTTATATTGCGAAAAATATAGCATCGCGTTAAATGTTGCTGAAAAAACCTCTAAGGCTTAACTTAGAGTTTTCTTATGTTTATTTTAAACTCATCATTTTGTTAACCAATTTTAGTTCAAAAATAATTAATGACAGTAAGTGACGCTTCTAATTCACGAAACGATTCTTGTACCATTACAACGGACCAATAAATTAATGTCAGCCTAAAATTCAGGCGCGATTGGTCTACGAAAACCTTGTATTTATTGAATGACAATCTCTCTCCGTTCAAGTTCGAATTCATTTTAGTACCAATTTCAACGTTTCGGTACAACCGCAGGATATGGCAAGGTTGATACCTTCTTTCCGAAGTAGGTACAAATCCCTATTGTAAAATCAACACAAAGTTAGTCACTTGAACTTTAGAAATAAAACAGCAATGACCTATAAATAAACTAGAAAAAAAAAACTATGCTCTCCACAGTTCAAATAATGTTAAGTTCTTGATTTTAACATTGATGGAAATCAATGTCGACCGATTCACCGTGAGGGTAACACAAAAAAAAAGTTTGGGCAAAATGAAATCAATACGACGTGTATTGACTTCATTTTGCCCAAACTTTTTTTATCTGCACAAAATGTAACTCAAAATCAAAATCAAAATCAAAATATTTTATTTTACATAGGCCTATATGGGCACTTATAAAACGTCGACAAAGGATGCACGGTTCGGTTGGTCGTTTCCTATGGAGAAGAACCGGCAAGAAACTCCATGGTTACTCTTTTAAAATCATTTGGTTTTACAATATTTGAGTGTTACAGCGTTAGTACATAACTGTGGGAGGACAGCGTAGGCCCGACAATAAGTCGTTGCTTACTACAAAAGGTAGAACAAGACAATAAAAAAAAAAAAAAAAAAAATACATGGCCTACAATGTCCACACATTCACAAAAAATTGGTAAATGAAAAAGAATCTATACAAAAGTAAAAATAAAACATTATAAGAACACTAAATTAAACAATTGACACAGATGTTATCATCAGTGCTGTAACTATTCTGAACAATTAACGAACGATGCAATTATTTGAAAACTAAATAATAATTATTGTAAAACATCTGAATAATAAAAAGAATGGAGAAGATAAAATTGGGAATAGTTAGAGACGACCACACATTTGTGTCGTTTATGAGCTACCAGGGAAGCCGCATGAGCAGAAGGAACTAGAGCCAAACTTCTTTATCTTCAACGTAGTCCTTAATTTTGTAATATGCTTTTTTAATTAGGACACGTTTGATGCAATTTTTAAACTTTTCATCAGTCAGTTCCGTAACTGACTTTGGCAACTTATTATAAAAGCGTATACTGTTTATAAGAAAAGACTTGCTAGTTTTTGTTAATCTAAATTTGGGTATTACAATTTCGTGTTTACTGCGTGTGTTTATATTATGGAAGAAGAAGAAGAAAGAAGAAAAGAAGAAGAAGAAGTCGCTTCTAATTTTGAAAAGCCCTCGGTTTTTGCGGACATATAAAATACATTCTAAGATATAAAGTGAAGGCAGAGTCAATATATCGATCTCTTTAAATTTTTCTCTGAGGGACTCGCGTGGACCTATCTTATAGATCGCGCGGACTGCCCTCTTTAACTAACACATAAATAGCGCATAGTCAAAGTAAGTGGCTAAAAAACGTTTATGGACCTCGGTATTAGTTGAACCGCTTACCTAATATATACTCATGGGGTGAGACGCCATTGAGATTAAATATCAGTTTACCGATTTTTTCCCCCCGATTCCATTTAAAACAAATTGTCAGAAAAGTCGATCACATTAAAAAACATTGGTAATGAGCTAGCTTATCTTGAGTCTCGGAGCTATAAAAATTGATGAAGCCTCCACAAGCGCCCTCTAACTTCCTTTAATGCGAACGATAATTGAAAACTTCAGTTTAATCTGAGACTCTTGCGTAAATTGAAACTTGGTGAAGCAGAAGAGTGATAATTACGTGGAATTATGAAAAACCACTGATTTGTTTTACGTCTTTCGGCTGAATCGGATCGTTTATAAAAGAAAAAGGAACTGGAGTATGTTTTTAATGGAATACGATACTGGATATACTCTGACTGTTAGCATTGCTAGTGCGGATGCGATTATCCATAGGTAGTGTGGATGCGATAATCCATTACACGTAGACAGCCTCATACACTGGCCTTATGTGAAAACAGCGTGTTCTTCTTCGAAACGTTCCTCAAAACATGATGTTGGTATGGATTTGTTTTTATCCTTCTTTTTCTAAATCCTTTGAGACGTTTGAAATTAGAAGCTTTGGAGCAGGTTTTTTGTGTCATCATCAGCGTAAAATACATTCTTTAAAACACAACGTTAGCTATCTCGAAGTTTGAAATAATATATCATTTTCAAAACATAATAATCTAATTTATTATGGTACGCAAAACTTAAGCAAATAACCATAAATAATTTCTTGCCGGTATTTAGTAACTGAAAGCAATAAAATCTGAAGTATCCCTCAAAATTTATTAAGTCGAAAATCCACCCTTGGATTTTGTTGACTTTCCTGAGATTGCTATTACTGAAAAACTTTTTCCATTATTCGAACAGAAAACGATGTTAAACCGAACGATTGTGGTCATTTGGACAAAACTCCCCTCTTTAATTTAAGATCCTGAATAATTTGATTAAGGATCCAAGTCTTGGAAACCAGAATATCTTATTTGAGTTCGTTCGTCAATCCGTCAGTTTTACGACTGGGATTCTCGAAAATAAAACACCTTTGGTAGATTGCAAGGATTTTCGTCGCAGGTTTGATGTAATATTATTATAATAAGATTGTCTGTCCCTCACGAAGTTATTTTAAATTAAAATAGCTTCCTTTATTAAAATAACGTCTTTGAAATTGGTAACAAATGAAAACCTTGGAGTGACTCTGTAGAAACCAAATAAATAGCTTTCTACAGAGTGAACATTGACTACGTTTTTCTATAAAAATATGACATAATGGACCATAAATTTTCTTTACAGGTACATGGCAGCAGCTCTAAAAATGTCCTTGATTAATGTTCAGAAAGAGTAATGAATTGTTCAACGAGCGTACTCGTGCTTGGAATAAAAAGAATCTGCAATCTATTGAATATAATATTCTGGGAACTAGTCGCTAGTTGGGAATGTGCTGCATTGCCAAAAGACTACTACTTTTTGCAATCTTCTTCTATTAGATACGTTTGTTTATGATTTTACTAGCTGTCCGGAGCAACTTCGTTTGCGTCACATTTTACCCGTTTTCGCAACGTTTTTCATTGCTGCTCCACTCCTATTAGTCGTAGCGTGATGACATATAGCCTATAGCCTTCCTCGATAAATGGGCTATCTAACACTGAAAGATTTTTTTAAATCGAACCAGTAGTTTCGGAGCCTATTCAATGCAAACAAACAAACAAATCTTTCCTCTTTATAATATTAGTTTAGAAGTTAAGATATCATGTAGATAGGTGTTCCCGTAATAAGGGAAGAGGCAATGTAGACAGATGCTTGTAATTGAAATTATTTCAGCAATCATTATTTCAGCAATACTCATAAACTGGTATTAGCTATAATATCCATCCATTTGATTTAGTCAACTGTGATTGTATCTTGAAGATCTAACGGTTCTACGCAGAATTATATTTCATATTTTTATGTTCATTTTATGTTATTAAACAAATTTAATTTTCTGTTTATATTTTTTTTTACTTTATTTTTTATTGTGTGCACTTGTGGCATGTGTCAAATAAATATACTATCTAAAGGCTCTTACCCGCTGCATCGGAATTACTTTTGATATGTGGCACCAGATTTAATTAGATTAAGCAGACGTCGGCGATCCGTCAACGTCCTGTTACGCGCCACTTGCCTTGACAACTACCCAAGTCAATATGGCTACCCGCAACGACTTGACGTTCCGCCAGAGAGTATTGTAGACCGCTTCTCTCTCGTCTGTGGTAACAGTTTAGTTTGCAACGTGAATCATATGAAGCCTTTTTGCAAAGGCGCCGTCATATCTTTCTGTTTATTTCATTAATTTATCAAAAACAGTGGGTTCCCATACCATTGAGAAATAATGCAAGAGAAACAAAGGAAAATCTTCAAGTAATCTAATAAAATTCTGTTATAATAACCCAAACTCCTTGTCCACTGAGAATTTCTAAGTATTTTAATTAAGCTCCAACCCAGGACCAATATTTTGTTTGGCCACACCATCAATATTAAATCTTGTTGGGATACTACAAAACTTAGTACCGCGAATGTAGCTGAATACGCCGAATATTTTTCGCCTCGAACAATTCAGGATTTTTTTGATAAAATCCTATATCTACCTCTACTATCAACCTATATACCTACTATTATAAATGTGAATTTAAGTTTGTTTGTTACGCTTTCACGCCAAAACTACTCAATCGATCATCATGAAACTTTGTACACATATTTCTGGAGGTATTAGAAGTAACATAGGCTATATATCATCACGCTACGACCAATAGGAGCGGAGCAGCAATGAAAAATGTTGCGAAAACGGGGGAAATGTGACGCAGACGAAGTTGCGCGGGACAGCTAGTATTTAAATAATGAAAAGACAAATTTAACCATTTCAGCAAAACAATTCGGCCTCATTCTCCTATCCTTATCCCAATTTATTTGGGGTCGGCGCAGCATGTCCTCTTCTTCCATACTTCTCTATTACTCGTCATCTTGTAGCGACCTACAAAAAACAACTTACTACAAAAAGTACTACAGCGCCATCTATGACACGACGGAAGAACTAACATCAATTTCCTACATCTCGCATGCAAAGTTTACATAGACCTAAGACTATATCGAGAAACCCGACCTTAGACACCCCCTTTCTAACCATATCATCCTCCACACAGTCCATCTATCGTTTCTTTGATCTTTCGCTACTCTTATACGTCAGCATAACCATTATGAATAGTATAATTACATATTTTAAAATTTTAATATGTTTGAAATGCGCACGCGGTGTTTTACAGAGAACAGAGAGATCTATCAATTACGATGTTGGGATATGATAACAGCTTGCCTTTGAATAATTACCGCCTGTGGCATATTTATTCAATAATCTTTTTTGGTCAAAGAATCAGCATTGCCATCCAACGTGGCAATGCGGCCAGCCTTCTGGGCACTTTTCCTGTCGACAGCGATGTCGACGAATTTTTTGACGCCCTGTAATTTTGATACATGTACATATTTTATTTTTATTTTATATTTATTTGTAGTTTGTTAATAATGTACATATGTAATATACAAAGTTTACTGATGACTTCAACTTGACTATAATGTTTTACTTTTCGCATTTATCTATTTATAATCGACCATCTCCTCCTCGGATTGCACTCAGTGCAGACGTGTTTTTACCAGCTAATTTGCAATTTTTATTTTAACAGAAAAAAAGTATAGTAAATTCATTAAATAAAATACAGTTAATAAGTAGTGAGTACCAGGACAACAGGCGCGACGAAGAAGTCATTTCGGGCGACGCGCGCGCACCGTCGCCTCCTCGACCCACGATTGGCTTAGCGCGAACGACATTATCGCTTTCCTGCTCACCCAGCCGTATGATCCTGCTCGCTCAGTAGCCTGACCTTGGAGTGAGCTTGACAACTAAGCGTCGCCTACAAACTACTCAAAACAAACTGTGAGTAAACTACCCACATTACGCTTTTGATTATTTAATTATCAATCGCCTTCGAACAATGCCGCTACAACATTCCCTAACAAAATCTCCACCAACAACCCCGATAACAAGCTCAAGTAATAGCTCAATTTCAATGACCGAAAATAAGGTCACTCCCAGCAATTTAACTCAGAGACCTCAAAAAAGAAGACAGGGAGACGATCTAGAATTTTTCATGCAAAAGATGGAATCCATGTTCAAAACCTGGGCCGATAACCAGGACTCCAAATACCAAAAACTTCTAGATTCCTTTGAGGCTATCAAAGCCCAAAATGAGGAAATGAAGCATAGTATGGACATTATTTCTAAACAATACGACGAGATCAAGTCGAAAATAGACCAACTAGAGCAGGATAAAAAGTCAGAGTTGTCGTATATACAGTCACTCGAACAAAAGTTGGAGTTGCTGGATAGAAATAATAGGATTGCATGCGTGGAAATAAGAAACATACCCTACTCAAAAAATGAAAACCTGGATGATTTATATTCCACAGCTTTAGGCTTAAGCGACGCCCTGGATGTTTCTATTCAAGCCAAGGATATCAGGAATATTTATAGAGGCTATTCTAAAACCGAAAAAAAACCAATCATAGTGGATTTTGTTTCCGTCCCGCTTAAAAACAAACTGATTGCATCGTACAAGGCATTTAATAAAGACAATACAAATAATAAATTGAACACTACCCACATCAAGATTGACGGCCCATCAGCATATATATACTTATCGGACTACTTAACTCCCAAGATGAAAAAACTACACTTTCTCGCCAGAGACTTTGCATCAACAAACGGGTTCAAGTATTGTTGGTCGACACCTGGTACTATATATCTACGGACAAAAAGAAGGCGAACAGTCTATTAGACTAAAGAACGAACAAGATCTTACTAATTTGCGTAAACAAAACAGTATATGACTAATTTTTATAGCTACATTCATATTGGTCCAATTTCTGAATTATGCATATAATTGCACTTATATTTTTATGTGTGTTAAAATTTGTCAAAATGTAAAAAATCCCTTTGTGTCAATAGTTCTTAAGACCTTTTACACAGACCCACACCTACAACTCCCCGCACACTACACAATGACACTATCACAACAAAATACTTCTATTTCTAACCATACTACTAAAATAACTATTTTTTACGATAACGCCAATGAGAAAATAAGGTTTACAAAACCAATATATTTTACGCATCTCAGCTCTGCTGCCCCAGGCCACACCTCTTTTTATAGCATACATAGCCACATCACATTTGATTCTTATATTATCTTCATTTAAAATTCTCGGACGTAAACAATATAATTAACAATTTAGATAAATTCATTATGAGCGAACCAGTAATTTGTCAGCCTGAACAAAGTGAAAACATAATTAAAAATCCTAAATTATACACAAAAATTCTCCATCAAAATATTCGCAGTCTCAATAAAAATTATGATAACTTATGTATCCTACTAAAACGAATAAAGGTAAACTGTGATATTATCATTCTATCAGAATGTTGGTTGTCCTGTGCACACAAATTGCCTTCTATAGATGGCTACGATACTTTTAGCACCACTAAACACTACAACCAAAATGACGGACTAGTTATCTATACTAGTAAACTCCTGAATTTTCAGGTAGATGAACCCTCTTTCAGCGACGCTAATTGTATCGTAATTAAAAAAGGCGTCAATGACACGGCCATAATTGCACTATATAGGCCGCACTGTTTCAAAAATATTGACAGTTTCCTAAATTCTTTAGACAAACTAATAACTGAGTTATCATCCTTTAAAAATATTCTTATCATTGGCGACATAAACATAAATATACTCGACTCAAATCAAAACGTGTCCCGTTATCTCGAACTATTGACATTCCACGGTTTAATCCCTGCCTATGACTTACCAACAAGGTCTAAAAGCTGTATTGATCACGTCATTATTAAATCAAAGTTACCCTCATTATCACTTATACTTAACTCGGCCATAACCGACCACGAAGCTGTACTTTTTTGTCTGGAAACTAAAAATAACAGCATACCTAACAAAAAATTCTTCGATAAAGTAAACTACAATAATATCATTGCGGAATGTAAAAATATAGATTTTCGCCAATTATTGAAAGATCGTGATCCAAACGTCTCTTTTAATTTATTCTTACAACATATACAACAGCTAATACTTACAAATTCAATCAAAATCAAAATTCCTCGTAACAAAGTAACATTAAAGCCATGGATCACAATAGGTTTACTGAGATGTATCAGAAACCGTGATAGGATGCATTTTAAACTAAAAAAAGAACCTACTAATCAAGTACTTGCTACTACATATAAGAGGTACAGAAATTATTGCACTCGTATAATAAAGCAATGTAGAAGACAATACGAAAAACATGAACTTGAGCTGGCCAAAAATAACAGCAAGAAACTTTGGAGTAGTATTAAAAAAATAACAAACTTAAACAAAACAAAACATATATTATACCACGAACTACTTACTTTAGAACCAACGCCTGTTCAATCTAGTAACGCAATAAATAGCTTCTTCGCGAATATAGGCGCCCAACTAGCGAATACCATACCGGCAACTCAACCTTTTTCCGACACTAATTCACACAAAGCTAACTGTTCGACCTTTGTTCTCTTAGACACTGACTGCGAGGAGGTTGTCTGTGTAATTGAGAACCTGAAATCGGACTGCAGCACAGGCTGGGATGGGATCTCGAATAGAATTCTAAAACTAATTAAGGATGACATAGCGCCCCCACTCACGGAACTCTTTAATAACTGTTTTAGGCAGGGTGTGTTTCCCGATGCTCTCAAGCAATCTATAGTCATTCCCATACACAAGAGTGGAAGAAGAGACTGTGTCAATAATTATCGTCCAATTTCAATACTACCGTCGCTGTCTAAAATCTTGGAAAAGATTATTAATAGGAGGCTCATAAATTTTTTAGAAAATAAAAAGTTACTTGCGGATGCCCAGTATGGATTTAGACCGGGAAAATCGACAGACGATGCGGTACACAACTTAACCGAATTCATCGCAACGAAATTGGATGAGAAAAAGAAATGCCTGACAATTTTCCTAGACCTTGCAAAGGCCTTTGACACAGTCTCTTCTGATAAACTTTTGACAAAGCTGGAAAACATGGGTATAAGAGGATCGGAACTGCTCCTTTTTAAAGACTACCTTAATAATCGAACGCAAAGGGTAAGGATAGGCGATACTGTAAGTGGGGAGAGCTCGGTGAGCTTCGGAGTCCCTCAAGGTAGTATATTGGGCCCTGTTCTTTTCCTCTGCTATATTAATAACCTCTGCAAACTTAATCTCCAAAATTGCAACATTATCTCATACGCTGATGACACAACACTTACCTTCTATGGGAACAACTGGGACGAAGTCTTTAAATATGCCCAGGAAGGCTTCAACACGGTCTGCCATTGGCTTGCCTCAAACCTTCTTACTCTAAATATCGATAAAACCTTTTATCTAACTTTTTCATTACGGAACACTCCCATCCCATCACACAGTATAATCGCACATTCTTGTCCTCACCAAATTGCCTTATCTTGTAACTGTCCACATATTAATAAATCTAAATCCATTAAGTACCTGGGTGTAATAATAGATGATAACCTAAACTTCAACGAACATATCAGTAATGTCTCCAAGAGAATCCGCAAGCTTACTTATGTGTTTAAAAATCTTCGGCACGTAGCGGACTCTAAAGTCATGCGAACTGTCTATCTTGCGCTATGTCAGTCTGTACTCACCTACTGCATCTCTTCATGGGGTGGAGCAGCCAAAACTCACCTCCTTGAATTAGAAAGAGCTCAAAGACTCATCCTAAAAATCAGCCTTTTCAAACCGCGCCTTTTTCCTACGACAGAACTGTATCAACAAGCCGAGGTTTTAACGGTTAGACAATTATACGTCCTCGCTACTATACTTAGGCAACATGCATCCTTGTGCTACAGTAGTATTAATCCAATTTTAAAAAGAAGGCGTTTTCACCAAGTTTGCCAAGCGAGGCCAGCTAGGACTAGTTTCAGTCGATATTTCTTCTTTTTCTAAGGGCCGCGTCTGTATAATGTTGCAAATAAGCTGCTTAAAATTTATCCTGTAACTAAAATTGAATGCAGGCGTAAGGTCTCAAAATGGCTCCTAACGCTTACTTATGACGATACGGAGAAATTGCTATACAGTTACAGAGAAGTATAACACACACACACACGCACACACACACACCCATAGCATCACATGCACAACACGTATATCACGTCCACTACACACCCTCAATACACACTCACGAACAAAACCACAAACTTAACGAAACACCACTTCTATTTTCTTTATTTTTAGTTTTTTTTGATTTCTTATTGTTTTATTTCATTTAATGTTCGTTAGCTGTAAGCATTCCCTGCTGCTGTTACTTATGTCATTACAATAGCTCTCAATAGTGTTCGAGATAAGGAGACCAGGAGACCCGTAGCACAGGTTTTACTTAGTATGGGCTCCTGTCTCCCATCTTCAAAATTGTTAAAAGTTATACTGTGTACATTTTAATATTTGTGGGAGAAATAAATAAATTTATTATTTATTATTATTTATTACCGCATGTGAATTTTAGAAAATATTGAATTCGTTCCTGCAAAAATATATCTACTGGTGTTTCAAACATTGAGTTTCCTTCGAAGATTGTTAGTACTTGGAAAATTGCGGTAAAAACCTCTAGCTTATTGAAGCTTTACTTGCCTCTAAACTGGTACTTAGGATTTTTTAGAAAATTAGGTATATCTTTGGGTTTACAAAGAACGTAAACCCACAAGCTGTCGGTAGGTATACGGTTTCGCAGATTGTTATTATTATAACCTGATATTTTAACGGCTATACATTATACCTACGTATTTTTGGGAGGATCAAGAGAAGGCCATTGTTAAGGAGGACGCAGACAAGGCATTATTACGTGTATAACAACGCAAAAAATATTCTGATGGCACCAACTCTGCCAAAGGTTTGTGATTACTTCGCAAAAAATATTAGTGCTGAAAAGACACAGTTTACAGTTATCTTGCCTCTGATTTTACACCAGAGTGGGTCTCATTGTCACCAAAACTGGGCAGTAGCGAGTCGGACTCGCGCACGAAGGGTTCCGTACCATTATTTATAAAAACGAGCACAAAATCACTTTTTTGTATGAGATCCCCCCTTAAATATTCATTTTATTCTGTTTTTTGTATTTTGTTGGTATAGCAGCAACATAAATACATAATCTGTAGAAATTTCAACTGGCTAACTATCACGGTTAATGAGATACAGCCTGGAAACAGACGGACGGAAGGACGGACAGTGAAATCTCAGTAATAATGGTCCCGTTTGACCAAATGCTCCCTGTCAACTGGATTTTCTTACAAGTCTGCATGCCCCTTAACAGGACTCGTGTATTCCAAGTTTCGTAGGAAATACCTACAAACGTATTCAATTACGTGTTTTTTCTCTGCCTTTTTATGGCTACGCCGCGCCGTCGTAAACTCGGATCTTCTCTAGCCTAATTAAAAAAGTTTTTTCGTTTCCTAAAGGATTGAATGCCATTATTTATGGAATTCTTTTCAGTGCATTTTAATGAGAACCAACTGCACAAATAAATAAAGTTTTAGTTGGAACTCTAGCATACTACACCATTGTTTTTATTCAATTGAAATTTATGACATACATGAATTACACACTATGTGGAGTTCCTACTAATAAATATTACAAACAAAACTTCTGACGACATGATTAGATAAATAGTATGTGAGTCCAACCCTACACTGCTCCAGCAAACAGGGAACACAATGCCTTGTCTACAGCAATAAAAAACAGAGCTTCTAAAGTCGGCCAGACAAAAGGTAGAGCGGGGTCAGGCGCGGGGCAAGAGTTTTATCGAGTATCGGTCAATTATTGTCGATAAGCATATTATTCCTTTGCCTATATCTTTTTTATCAATACTGGGGGAAAAGTGGTATTTTGTTTCACAAAAACACGTCATATTCCATTCCATCCATTCCTGTAGGTATATTTTTTCATTCAGTATTTTACTTCACACATTCTTGATTCCATTTAGCATTAGGAAGGGCATGACCTGAAACTATGATATCTTGTTGAAGGTGGGTTTTTTTAGGAATTAGTTTTACTCGTTTTTGTCCCTTGCGCATTAGAAGGCGTATTTTGTGGAAGAAAGAGAAAAACGGCAGAACCCACATTGCATCTTTTTAACGCAACTGCAATCTATTTCTGCATTTTACAGGGCTTTAATCAAATAACGTGCTAGTAGTTCTTATACCCCATAGACCCATTAGATGCTGTCTAAATTACAAACAGAGAACCAAACGCAGGAATTCTTCTAAACTCTTAAAACCAAAATACAGCAATCACGAATCATGTGCTCATTTTCAACTACCGTTTTGCAATCTGTCATAGATAATACGCCTGCCTGCCTGGCGTAACGAGATCGATAGGGATCGGTGTCCTGTCTAAACAACGGTAACCAATCGAGATTCCGATACCAATCTGTTGCAAGACGACCATCGTAGCCATATGAGGCATGAAATATCAACTATCCTACACCATTTCACCTGTGGGTACTTAATATGCGTCTACATGCAATGAAACCCTAGTAGATTCTAGCTTGAGTTTTCAAGAGCGTCCTCTGGCATAGTGATTTGCTTCAAGCGACAAACGCGCGTGTCACTTTTCTTTTTGCATGTATAGGTCATGTCGCCGCCGTCGTAGCATGCTCGAAACAAGTTCTTAAGCTGGCATAGACGATGCATGCATAAGATGCATGAATGTGTGTAAGAGAAAGCTGTATATCTTTGCCTGTACATACAACCTAGAGAATATCGAAAAGGAGTTTTTTTTCTTTGTTATGCACGGAGCGACTGCGCAGGCATAACCGAGCGTGTGAGGCAGGTCGCATACACAGCTCTGTTGTTTTTTATTATATCAAGAAATAAACCTGCGAGAGTAGTTCCATATCAACGTGTGTCGCCAGTGATGCCATACTTGTAAATAAGCCAACCGATATATAGGCTGGCAGTTACGTGTGTGTCCTCTATGGAAGTCGGATTGGCATGAAGGTTTTGCATGCACATTTAAAACTGACATGCATAACCTATCATCTTCGGCCCGCCTAAACCACGTCGTGTTAACTCGCGGCATGCTCTTAACGACTTTTTTCATTAGTTTTTTCTTAGTCATTGTCGCAAGACACTTGTCGCTTGAGCGTGAAACTCGTGGCCAAGCGGTACTGGCACTTAATACGCGTCACACATGCAACGAAACCCTATACATTGTATTTCGTATTTCCAAAAGCTGGCCTCAAATGAAGCAAATAGGGCATACGAAACGGGTGTTCGGTTTAAAACCCGGTTTTACTATGCGTTCGAAAACCCGTTTCGTATGCCCTTGATGCAATGTATCGTATCCTCACTTAATCAATGAGATAAGACAGTGACAATTCCTGTCGGTTTAATGTTCGCGAAACAAAGGGTTTGGTTGGGGATTGAAACACTGTAATTTGGGTATGTAATTACGTTATCATGGGGTTCGAAAGTGTGCTATAGTTTCTGATTTTGTAAGCGACCTATTTTGTGATATTTTTTTTTGGTTTTTTAGGTAAATCCACACTTATGGCACAGCTTTAGCTTGTCCAGCTGTGAAATTTGCGGATATGATAACGATGATGCTTTTATTTAAGAATTAAATGTCTGTAGTCAATCCATTCATCCGTAAACCTCTGCCTAAACCTTCGGGAATAACAAGCGTCACATAAAAATGTAACCCAAAAATCAATTTGGGAGGAAAAAAACGAACTTTGCAAAAAAACCAGCTACGTTGTTACATCATCTAGCCAATTGCCAAAAATCTCCTACACGCTGTCAAGAATTCCTATTTCTCGCAAACAATAAACACAAGACATTTTTTAGGGTTCGATCTGCTTTGAGATAACCTCAACAATTCGAGCCGTACCTTCGTCAAACTAAGGACACCGCAATAACGCTGACATTAGAATTTATGTCGAGCCCAGACCCCCCTCCCTTATCCAACTGAAATGGTCACTTTGACTAAAGTATCTGTCATTGGGAATAATACTAAGGACTTGAAACACGACTAAGGCATACAAATTTCGTAGATAGGTACAGCACGTCATATACATAATCCGTTTAGTGTACTGGAACAGACAGGGGTTCATTAAATCTATTCAGGCGTCGCGCTTGAGTCGTAATCTTAATTGGGAGTACCAATAGATGTGTTGAAAGCACAATAGACACTTTGCCACCTTCGCGAACGTGATTTTAAGCGTTAACATGCTTCAATAGGCGTAATTTGGTAGATGTGGGTCGTCACTATGATATGAGGTA
Organism: Cerastis rubricosa; assembly: GCA_949152445.1. Lineage (NCBI taxonomy): Eukaryota > Metazoa > Arthropoda > Insecta > Lepidoptera > Noctuidae > Cerastis > Cerastis rubricosa. The sequence goes on from OX424532.1 coordinate 9,405,738, forward strand.
TCGTAGGTAAGATACATAAATTGTATACCTACCATATTTTAACGTGAATGCTTCGTGGGTCTAGTGGTCGCAACTGCTACCGAATTCGATTCCCAGGACTGAGTCCATATCTCTGGTCTTGGTTTTCCAGAATATTCAGTAGGAGCCTGGAGTCTGGATTTGTGCCCAGTGGGTCGTCTGGGCTTAATATGCGAAATGTGGTTGAACTATTAGTACACCTCTACCAAACACTTTGGAGAAAAACAGGCGTGATGTTTCAAGTTACGGTAGTTATACTGCAATTTTAAATTTTATTTTATATCTCATAAACACCTTTTACCAAGCAACGTTTTTATTATCCGTTTCATGACTAAAAGCGAATGATAAAAGCAACGTCTTAGCCGAATTTTTCCTCACCTTGGAACCACCGCACGAAGGGTCCGTCAGTCAGGCTTAAAGGGCTTTTCCGGGAGTTCCGCCTGTAATCACTTATTCGTCTCATCTGTCTATTAGTACAGCCTTGACCCCGAAACAAGGTTCACACGGATACAGGGAAAAAGTTCATTAAATAAATTACTAAGATAACCAGATTAGAACTTAATTTTCTAAGTAATTGGGTCCTCTTTGCTAAAAGACGAAAAATCAATAAAAATGTTTGGCTCTTTCAAAGAAGATAAATAAAACATTAGGTCCTATTTCCTTTTCCTAAACAAGTTTAGTAAGGCAATTCGATTATTGTTTTTGGACTAACAAGCGAGAGTAGTTAAGCGTAGAGGAAATTGTATTCAATTTCGCAATGTCATTTGGCATTAGACCAAATTGAGACTTACAGAGCCTGTTCGTTCCGTAAAGACCATAAGAGCTCTCAGACGTACCGAAGATGCCAATAAGTGAATATAAAGTCAATTGGGTGTAACGTTATGAAGTGGGAATTGTTTTCGAGTAGTTAATTTATACAGACATTAGCATTAAGTCTGACATATCATACAAATAATCATATCTGGAAACTTGGAATAGAGCAAAATTGCCTAAGTACTTATGAATTACACCACTCGATAAAACACTCCTCAAAGTTAATCCTATAAAAACCTATAAAACTAAAAAGAAAAGAAAAAAAACCCTCTATTTTTAAAAGCTTTTATTTAACCTGCAATGTATGTATGTATTTATGTTTGTTACGGTGAAATCTTGGAAGCTTTTATCAAGATCTTTATAGTACGGATGGTACCCTGAACCCGACGAAGGTGCCACCGCCTTCCCTACGAACAAATAATAGTTAATAATAAGTTTGGGAAGACTGTTGAGGAGCTCGTGGCTAAATAATAACAGCCGCACGGGTTGATCTTTAAGGTTAAGCCGTGCTTGCTGAGGTTGGTCCGTGGATGGGTGACCATAATTACATACCGAGTTTCCTCCGTGCCTCGGAAAGCATGTTAAGCCGTTGGTCCGGGCTGTCATTTGTAGATCTGTGACAGTCGTAACGAGTACTCAGAAGCCAAAACTCTGACATCCAGCCTTGGAGTGGAAGCCGACCCCAAGATAGTTTGGGAAAAGGCTGGGCAGATGATGATCATGAGTAAGTTTGGGAAGAAAAAATATGTTTTAATTGAATTAGTCATCAAGAAACTCTCTCATTATTTACCCAATATGACATGGACAGGAATATATATCATAAAACCTAAAGGCTACGAATCATCATCATCATCATTTCAGCCGAAAGACGTCCACAGCTGGACATAGGCCTCCCCCAAGAAGGGAGGTTTTGCCATAATCGCCACGCTTGGCAGGCGGGTTGGCGATCGCAGTACGGTTGTTACAAAAGCACATGAGAACACTGCTGCCCATTCTCTGCTAAGTCCCTTAGTCGCCTCTTACGACACCCACGGGAAGACATGGGACAAGCTACAGATACCAGACGACAATCCGACTATAAGACAATTTCAAAAGATTCTTTCATACGTTTTCTACCTTTAGTAAACACGAAATTGTAATACCCAAATTCAGATTAACCAAAACTAGCAAGTCTTTTCTTATAAACAGTATACGCTTTTATAATAAATTGCCGAAGTCAGTTACAGACCTGACCGATGGAAAGTTTAAAAATTATATTAAACGTGTCCTAATTAAAAAAGCATATTACAAAATTAAGGACTACGTTGAAGATAGAGAAGTTGGGCCTTAGCCCCTTCGCACATGCGGCTTCCCTGGTAGCTCATAAACGGCACAAATGTGTGGATGTCTCTAACTATTCTCAATCTTATCTTTTTTTCCTTTCTTCTTTCTTTTTAATCAGATGTTTCACAATAGTTTTTAAATCATTACACCTTTTGTTTAGAATAGTTACAGCACGGATGACAACATTTGTGTCACTTATTTGATCTAGTAATTTTGTGATATTTTCATATTTTTTTTTGTTGTATAGGCTCTTTTTCTTATTTACCGATTGTTTGTAAATGTGTGGACATTGTAGGCCGTATAGATTCCTAGATCCTTGGTAACTTTTTATTTCGTTCTACGTTTCGTAGTAAGCAACGACTTATTGTCAGGCCTACGATGTCCTCCCATACTTTAGTACTAATGCTGTAACAGAAATATTGTAAAACCACTCTCCGCCTGACCGCCGCCGCGTACGGACGTGCCGCTACCTGCTCGCATTCCCGCTCGCTATCAGTGTGTGTCATCGGTTCGTCGCTTCCCAGTGTCGTGACGTCATCAGTAGTCCCTTGACTACAACCCCGAACAATTGTTGTCTTTTTATTAAGACAGCACTTGCTCATTTTGCTTCGGATATTATTCCGATTTAACTTCCTTTGCCCCATCAGGGAAAAGTCCTCAGTTTTGAGGTTGTTGGTGGGAAACCTAACGGTGCCAACGAAACCAAGAGAGGGTGGTGACCCAATCCGCCCGCCTAACCCCTTCAGGGTCTAGGTGAAAAAATTGGGCTCCGTCGCGAACGTGTGCGCCGCCGATTTACTGTGCTAGTGTTTCCCGTTTCAACAAGTTCCTGAAAGCAAAGTTCCCTGGACTGGAGTTGGAGTTGCTACCAAGCCCGGATCCTCGGACTGTGGCTACGGGAAGGTTGAAGCGGGTGAGTCGCTGGACCCAGTAAATTCCCTTCATAATTGTGCAAGGAATTAGGTTGTTAGGCTGTTTAGGCGCGGAGCTTCACTCAATGTCCGTTAACTTTTAACCGACAAAATGTCGTCCTTAGACGAGAAGGAAAAAGCGCTTTTGCGTTTTTTCTTCCGCTTCTTCACGACCGACCCAAATTTTGAAAAGTATGGGTCAGAAATTGCTGCCATTCAGCAAACCAGCGATGACGTCACTGACTTCAGTGACGCGCTCGACAGCCCTCTGTCGCCGCCGCCTGCCGACAGAGGCTTACCGCCAGCCGTTGCCGCCGCGATTAAGGCTACTCCAAGACCCAAAGTTGTGAAACCCATTGTTTCACAAACAAAGGTCCAGCCCGCACCTGCGTCCATTGTTCCCGTTTCTGGGAACATGGGCAAAAGCTTACCGCCAGCCGTCGCCGCCGCGATTCCGGCTAATCCCGAACCCATTGTTTCGCAAACAATGGATCAGTCCGTACCTGCGTCTATTGTTCCCATTTCGGAGAACATGGACACAACCGTACCAATCTCCGACTCGGAATCGGTTATAGATTCCCGCTCTGCTTCCTCGTCAGAAGACGACTATCAAGTCGTCGGAAAGGGCAAGAGGAAGAAGGGCAAAAACTCGCAGGCCACCATGGCAAAAAAATTAGTCGCGCTCCCTCTAATCCCCTCTCCCGAGGCGTCCCGTCCCACCTCCCCGGTCCCCGCACCAAAGCCCGCCGCTGCTCATACCAGCAGGCCAACCAGCCCTAAGGCTAACTCTTCAGCCGCTTCTTCAAAGAAGCTGAAGCCCCCTCCCCCGTTATTCATTCAGGACAAAGGGAAATGGACAGACGTGTCCAAAATGTGTAATGAGCGCCGCATTCAATATACAAGCGCAAAAAGCACACAGCAGGGCATCAAAGTGGTGGTCCCTACGACAACCGACTTCAGGTAACTAACCCGCCAATTAATCGGAAGGCGCATAGCCTTCTACACCTACTCTCTTCCAGAGGAGAAGCCCACCCGCGTGGTGATCAGGCGGATCCCGAAGGAAATCCCCACGGAGGACATCCTCAATGACCTCCTAGGCCAGGACATCCCGGTCGCAGCCGTCCACCGCCTTCATAAGGCGAGAGGCGGAGACCATTACGATATGGTACTGGTCATCTGTAACCCAGTAGAAGGTCACCACCCGATTTTCAAAGTGAAGTCGGTATGCTCACTCACAGGCATCACAATAGAGAAGCCCTACCGCTCAAGCGTAGTCGGGCAATGCCACCGCTGCCAGATGTACGGACACAGCCAAGCCAACTGCCATGCGCCGCACAGATGCGTAAAGTGTCTAGGCGACCATGGCACGGCAGACTGTCCCCGTCCCAAAGACAAATCGCTTTGCACGGAGCCACCGAGCTGTGTGCTTTGCGGCCAGTCGGGCCACACAGCCAACTACCGCGGCTGCTCAAAAGCCCCCAAAGGCTCCTCCTCTAACCTGGTGAAGCGTGCAAGCGCCCGCCAACAAAGAGAAAGCCCATCGGTGAGGCTACCCTCTGCCCAGATGCCGGAGAGACTCAGCCCTCAGAGGACCTCTCCCTGGACCACGCTGAACCACCAGAAAGCCTTCCCGGCTCTCAGTAAAGCAATGTCCAGCCCCATCCCCGGGCTATTAGATGCCCCTGTCCCCACTCCCGCGGCCCAAGCGAGCGCACCGGCGCCCGCTCGTCCCACGCCACCCGGCCCCGCGGCCGTGGACCCCTCTCACAACGTAATTTTAGAATCGCTAGCAGAGTTAGTCACCCCCGAAGCAGACCGCATGGCGGCTGACTCAGGGCGGCTAACACTGGCGGCGATAAACTTAAAATTATCCTCAAGTCCCTACTCAAGTTAGGCGACCTCCTCCGCAACCTTAACCTCGACTAACTCCAATATATAGGAACGAGATTAACGTGCACCAAATTAATAATACGAGATTAACGTGCACCAAACCCCGATCCCTAAAATTAGGGTACTTTAATGCCAATGGCATTAGAGGTCAGCGTGATGAGATCGCCACCTTCCTCCGCGACCATCAAATTGATATCCTCCTCGTACAGGAGACCTTCCTCAAGCCCAGTCACCGCGATCCGAGAATTGCCAACTATCGCATAGTTCGCAACGATCGGTCACATTGCCACAAGGGCGGGACTCTAATCTATTATAGGAAAGAACTGCATTGCATCCCCTTAGATCCCCCTCGCATGGAGTCTTTACTCGAGACCTCAGTGTGTCGACTAGGCATGACCGGCCATCAACCGATCACTATCGCCTCTGCGTACATCCCTCCCGGCGGCACGTCCGAGGAGCACACTCTATTCACCAAAGACCTTGCCGTCCTCTTCGGCTTGAGCGACTCCGTTATCATAGCGGGCGACCTCAACGCCAAACACCCCGCCTGGAACAGCACGACGACCTCTGCCAGAGGACGTCACTTGTATAACCTGGGCGAGTCCCTCAACTCCGATCCCATCGCTCCTATGGAGCACACCCACTATCCCCACGACCCCGACCAACGTTCGGACGTTCTCGACATAGCGCTACTCAAGAATGTCAACCCTAAGTTGCATTCCATCGAGACTTTACATGAGCTTAACTCAGATCATCGACCAGTGCTCATGCACTTAGTTCCTCGCTCGGGTCCTTCTGACCCCAGCCAGCCCCCGCCGACCCAAGTGATAACCGACTGGAGGAAAGTCAGCGAAAAGCTGAAATCCACCACGAAGAGGCTTCGATGCCTCCCCTCACCCGACCCGATAAGAGCGTCGCATTCGACGACTCTGAGAAGGCCGAATGCCTAGCCGACAGCCTGGAGTCCCAGTGCTCCCCCAGCTCGCAACCAGTAGACAAGCGACATCTCGATGAGGTGAACGCATTCGTCGAACGTAGAGCCGCCCTGCCCCCCGAAGAAGACCCTGATGATCCTCTGCCTCCGGTCACAGCTGACGAAGTGCAAGACATCATTAACAAACTTCAACCGCGGAAAGCACCCGGCTCCGACGGAATCACCAATAGGGTGTTCAAACTCCTCCCCGCTCAGCTCGTCGTGTTAATGGCGGCCATCTTCAATGGCGCCCTGAGCAACAACGCGTTTCCCCAAATATGGAAAGAGGCCACTGTCATCGGTTTCGCCAAGCCAGGCAAACCCAAGTCTGAGCCTTCGAGCTACAGACCTATCAGTCTCCTGAATGCACTCGGTAAAATCTACGAGAGACTTATGTATAAGCGACTCAAAGACTTCGCCGAGGCTAAGAGTCTCATCCCCAACGAACAGTTCGGCTTCAGGACCGGACACTCTTGCATTCAACAGGCCCACCGGATCGTAGAACACTTGAGCGCTGGCTTCCAGCGTGTAGCGATGACGGGCGTGTTGATTTTCGACATAGCAAAGGCATTCGACAAAGTCTGGCACAACGGCTTATTATATAAGCTGTACAAACTGGGAGTGCCGGACCGTCTCGTGCTCATCTTACGAGACTTTTTGTCGGATCGCACCTACCGCTATCGCATCGGGAAGGCACTGTCTTCCCCCCACCCCATTAGAGCCGGAGTCCCTCAGGGCTCCCCGCTCTCTCCCCTTATCTTTACTCTGTTCACCAGTGACATCCCCAAGAGTAAGAAGGCACAGCTAGCCCTGTTCGCGGACGACACGGCCATCTATTACACTGGCTATAGTCACGACGCTATTTACAGCACCCTCCAAACCTCAGCCAACGTCCTAGGCGCTTGGTTCCGGAAATGGAGAATCGAGGTGAACCCCGACAAGAGTCAGGCAGTTCTTTTCTTTAAACCGCGTAAAAATAAGCCACTCGCGCTCAGCCCGATCACTATGTACGGTAAGCCTATCCCTTGGGAGAAGCAAGCCAAGTACTTAGGAGTCTTACTTGACAACCACCTGTCTTTCGCGGCGCACATCAAAGCAGCTCGCGACCGAGCTGCCTTTGCTATGGGTAGGCTTCATTTCATGATGTCGGCAAAAAGCAAATTGTCACTCAAGTGCAAGTTGCGCCTTTATACCCGGTGATCCGCCCCATTATGACGTACGCTTGCGTCGTGTACGCTCACACCAAGCCTAAATACATCCATAGGATGCAAACCTTGCAGAACCGGTTCTTACGTAGAGTCACGGGAGCCCCTTTTTATGTCCGTAACGACCGTCTACATGTAGACCTTAGAATGCCCACCGTCCTTCAGTTTATGAAACGTCTTTCGAAGCGTTTCTTCGATAATGCCAGTAAACACCGTAATCCCCTGATCGCAGCGGCCGCCCGTTACGAACCCTCGCGCATTAGTACAGTACGCCGTCCTCGGCATACCCTCGTCACTCCCGATGATGCTATCACCCTCCTCCAGGAGAGTAGCAAAGAGACTAGCACTCTTAAAAAGTTCAGACACAAACCGCCGTCTTTCCGACCTCGCCGTCGAGGTCCGTCGCGACGTCCCGGTCCATGCCCTCCTCGACCCTCGCTCGAGCCAGCCCGCGATGCTGTGCCAGTAGTTTTAACTCAGCCCCTAAATAATGATATCATTCAGATCCAGCCTGCCCCCATGCAGTCCTCCCCAGCGACGCCCTAATCCGAGGCTCGTTCCCCACAGGGGGTGCCCTTAGCGTGTAGTCGCTTAGTTTGTAAGTTTTTTATGCCCTGGCTGGAGGCCTTACTCTTAAGGCACCCACAGGATAGTCCGGTTAAGCAGACGACAACCTCCTAGGTTGAACTGCAAGATGCCAATCAAAAAAAAAAAAAAAATTGTAAAACCAAATGATTTTAAAAGAGTAACCATGGAGTTTCTTGCCGGTTCTTCTCCATAGGAAACGACCAACGCGAACCGAGCACCTTTTTGCCGACGTTTTATAAGTGCCCCTGTAGGCCTATGTAAAATAAGAATATTTTGATTTTGATTTTGATAAAAATATTTTGATTTTAAGAAACAACGCCTGTCGTCAAAATCTGGAACAATGTAATTTTTAACTAATATGTCATAGACAAGCATCTTAAAATAGGGTTGTCATGAAAATATTCACAATAGGGATGATGACTGTTGACTGGGTTAAGAAAACGAAATTCTATTTTGTCCGTCAGTCAGGTAATACAAAAATATTAGCTTAGACACGTATTTTCGGTTTTATCAAATTAATAAAAAAATACTTAGTTAAAACGCATTCGAGTTGGAGAGTGGGGCTCACTACGTCACAAGTAGGTATAAACTTTACTTACTCGTGACGTCAATCGCCATTTCAACTCTATATCTCTTCGTAAATTTATGATTACGTGAAAAAGAAACAATACATTCCCAATCTACCCGAGAGACAAACAAATAAAAAAATTGTAATCATCCCTATTCTCACGTAACATCATGCTGACTTAAACAGGGGACTAAATCGAGTGTCGGGCCCGACTGCCCGATACAACGACTCTCGCATTAACGGCGGCGCTGTGTGGTTTTCCAATTGCGTCCCACTGCCTGTTCAGTAAACTAAATGGCCAGGCATCTAGGCTACCCGCCAACCAACGAGTTTTGTTTCATAAAAGCCTCTATTGTTTACTCGGTGTGACTGCGAATCTATTCTGTACTGTTCACGCTTGACCAATTAACCGAGTTTGGTCAATTTCGATTTGAACCTTTTTACAAATGATGAAGCTAGGCTACAAGTGATTGTCAATGAAACTGAACATGAACGCGAATTTACCCTGGCGGTTGAGTGAATGACATGCTCACTTAAATGTCACGCTGATGGTGGCGGGTGTGTCGGGTCATTTAGTTCCCTTCAATATGGTTGAGTTGAATGATGGCTGATACATGCGTGATGTTCGTGAACGGGCGCTGTCAGTTATGACTGGTCATCTCTTAGCTGCCACGGTTTATTTTAATTATTTTATTTAAAACTCTATTATAGAACTATTGATTTCGTCTTTTACTCTGGACGCTCTTAACTTGCCCGTATTTCTACATCGTTCTCACATACTAGTAATTCTCAACACGAATAATGTAACCAAGATTTTGTAACATATTTTGATTTAAAAGAGTGTCCATGGAGTTTTTTGCCCATTCTTCTCCATAGAGATCTACGCTTTGGAATGGGCAACTACAGTACTTTCACAAGTTATTATGTCTTGTGACTGGGACTGTAGCTTCGCGTTTTTTTTTTTTGTTTTTTGACTTTCAAAAGTGCCAGTAATGGTCTAATTGAAATAAATGCTTTGAGTTTGAGTTTCATGATCACACATAAAAAGAAGAAATGTATGTTGAAATAAATGAAGTTCAAAAATCCGCGCTAGATCGCTTTCAATTTCGTTACCAAAAGTACTATAAATACTTAAAACCGCGAGGTAAGTACGATCAGCCATTAGTGATCATGAATTCGTAATGAACCGCTTAGCGCTGTTAAGCAATAGGCGTTTAATTATTTCAAGTCTAAACACTTGATGTGTACCTACTAGTTAATCCAGATGTCAAACTGTAATTACTTATTATGTATAAATAGTTAAGTATACATACACCACAGAACATAAACTAAGCGCTGTTAAGTACCTACGTCCAATGAAAATTGGTTAAAATTAATTTTACGTAAAAAACCCGATCACATGATCAATCGGATGCCATAAAGAAATAAAAACGTTATTTATATATCTCATATCAACAAAATGATGTTAATAAAATTCTCTTACCGTGCAAAAGCAGGCACTTCGCATTCGCGCGCTGTTATAAACCAGATATTTTCACGATAAAATTCCAATAATAAATGGAAAATCTTCATAACGTCGACGCGATTTAGTCGCGAACTTTTCGCCAGAATTCGGAAGATATCGCCCAAGGCAAACCGCGGTGTCAACACGAAGAAGGAAATGGAACAAACTCCCGAATAGAGAAACAATTGTATTGTGTAAACGCACATCTGCGCCCAAACCTTTCTCAAGTGATATTCTTACAAGGCGCACGCTACTCGAAACAGTTTCGGTATTAGCGGAAACACATTACGGATACAGCCGCCTTGGCAGCCCGGCTGCGTCGAGTCACTAACCTTCAATATAAACATACTTTCTTATAAATACGAGTCTGCAAGATAAAACGTCTAGAATAGCTGAGTGGATAACTTCTTAGTAGTTTCAAGATATTTTATCATTTACCATTGGCACTAACATACTTTTGTATTTGTTTTGCATTCGTATTATGTTGTTTATACACTTTCCCCTTAATTTTACTCTCATGGGTAATGTTCAATGATTTTTTTCCTTTTGTTGTATAAGACGATTCAATTTCTTTTCTGGATTATCTTGTGTTTTCATTATTCGTCTATTTACATAATAAATGTGTACTCTTTCACTTTCTGTGAGAGACACGGGGCAGTCTACAGGGAAAAGGAAAACAAATATGTTTATTAGGTTTATGCTGACTTTTCTCGTATCGGGCTTTGTCTTGAGATTTCTATATTTACGGTTGTACCTACATAGCTACGTCTTCTAATGGATCCAGAGACCCTAGCACTCGCGTGTAAACGTAACGTCGATGAAATTTGAATCGTGATTTAAAATGAAAAGTACTCGTTTCACTTATAACATTTTCATAATTTTAAGAATTTATTAATATCTTTGGATGGATACTGATCGTGATAATTTAACTAAAATGCTTGCTTGCTTACTTGTATTTTCGATTCAAAAATCTTTTACAACTCAATTCAATGCATGAAATGAAAACAGCACTTTGTTACGAACGAAGGTTTTAATTTTTTTGCGTCAATTTCATTGTATTTAGTTAATACTGATACAGGTATTAAACTTTTTGCTCTTCGTAATCCTGCTTACTGGTGCAAAGCTACAAAACAAGTTCCGCGTCATGGACGTTTGAACACACAACAACATGTGGTCACTTTTTACGGGATCGGCTTTATTATCGCACTCACATACAAACAAAATATAGTCACTATGTAAATATAATAAAAATAAATATAATAATAAAAAAAACATCCATTTCATAACAATGAGGTACGAGTAGTAGTGTAGTATTTTGATGGTTATGAAATGTGGAAGTAACCATGAACCGAGCTACACGGTGAAGGAATACAGTGTGCTAACATTTATGTTGACAATGTATTCCATTGCATTCTTTGATATGAGCTTCAGTTTTTTATTTTTTTATTGATTTTTTATAACTAACTGAACGTTCCGTAATTTTGAAATGCAATAAGCAAACGTGAACATCAATTAATCAATCGTTCGCTTTTCCATGAGAAGAGCCTTTAGCTATTTATTGGAATAAGTCCTTGGAAAGTAATTGCTTATAATTTAATTGTATTCGGCTCGAAGGATCAAGAATTTTAGAGTGATGTTTTCGCCCCAATTCTTAATCTGACCTAGAAAATTGTCCCACATTGAAAGACTTAATCCAAGTATAGCTAATTTGGGGCACTTTAAGATTGAGCACGACATCAATCTGGGGTGTGCAAACTCTGTATTATATTCATGTGACATACTTAACCATTGATTTAACTTGAGAAATTTGTATAGGTATTGAACATAAAGAATACTAATGTTAAAAATTTTCAAGTTTCAAAGGAAGACAAACATTCTAAAAGCCTTCCCAAATCCATTTTTGAACTAAGTCGACCGTTGTTGCAGTTGAAATCATCCACCAAATCGTATTCTTAAAATTTCTTGGCCGCAATTGGCGGATCTTCGAATAAGGTACCTCCTCACACTAGCTATCTTTGTCAAACCCATATTTGCATTCTGCTTCAATCAATGCTAAAGATGTCATACTTTACTTTAATCAATGTTAGAGATGTATGTAATTTTATTAATAGTTTTCAGGTACTTTAAAATTGACAGATGAAAACTAGGCGTTTAAATGTCAATTTATAAACAAACAGGGCGGACTGTAAGCGTTGGTTAAGTCCGACATAGTTCAGTTCATGACTAAGAATACCAGTGTAAGGGTGATACCACGAGTCACGATAGATCACAAATATGTTTGTTGACTTTAAAAAACAATCGAAAACCACGTTCTCGCATTGATCGGTTTGGACGACCGGATTCGACACCGCGTCGGAATATTCACTCAAGCCCAGCTCAAGCTGATTGCGTATTAGAAGAGACAAACCAAATAATGTTAAGCAGATTTATGATATAAATCTCTTTATTAATCTATCAATGACAGCCATAGCAATCTTAGTTAGAGTACCCGCTCTCAAATACAATAACAGTATGTTTCCACATATCCCTCTTGATTTTCCTTCATATATTTTGTATTTTTCGCCTCCAATGAGCTAACTTAAGTACGTCAATCTCATAAGTAATACGTTATATCGTGATGTTCGAAAGCTCTTTTGTTGATATTACCCCTTTTCCTTATTTTGAACTAGGGGGAACTAATGTACGTTTGTATTAAAGGGATCGCTTTGTACACAAACCTTACGTGATTTGTTTGTTTCTCCGTCAGTGTGTTTGACTGTCAGCTCGTGTAGACTGTTTTGTGGGTCGTTGAACCTATTTAAACAGGGTTTTGGAGCCTACTGGGTGGTTTCCGTAAGTGATACACGGCTTTCTTGCGGCTGGTCGGAAATTGATTAAGTCAAGAGAAACAATTCCTTATGGAACAACCACTGGAATCTTAACAATTATCTTAATCTTAACAATTTAGTTTTATCAATCAGTAGAAGTTTCTCGTGAGCTTATAAGAGACATATCTTCAATGACAAGCCACCATACACAAAATTCCTATTTCCTTATTTGCCAGTTATGTTCATGTGGATACTACACTGACAACAGCCACACTCACACACACTACGAGTATTATACTGCCTAAGAGGTCATGCATAAATATGGTGCATGGTGTGGACCTGAACAAGATGAATTCCCAGCCAGCAAACGAAAATAATCACTGGCCTATTCTTCCAATAAAGGCCAATTTCAATAAAACCTCGAACTTCGAATCTATTTTCCCCGTAAAACTACTGGCAGCAACTAACACTCTAGTTTAAATAAAGAATGTAACAGACTCATACGGTGCCCCCAGTTCCTATATACCAATAACAATTGGCATTGCGCCTCTATATTGTTTCCGGAGGGAGGTTGGGCAACCATGAATATGGAACTCGACACGGTTCTCGCATAAACTACTATTTCGCGACCCCGCCTTCTATGTAAAATGTAGGATACGCTTAGGTGGATTTTGGAGGTTCGTTTTGTTGAAAGAATATATTTTATTGAAAGGGAAGAGGTAAGCGATTGGCAAAATGTTTGGAATTTCGTCACATTTAGGAGTAAATACCTGAGGGTTTGTTAAAGTGGCTTTCTGTCAGTGAAAACGATAATGCATATGCCAAAAAACGTGTTAAAAATTGTTAAGAAATATGAAACGATTCTTGGACTGCTTCGTTCGTCTACTGGTTGCAAATGTGACTTCCGAATATGAGGTCCCCAGGAGTTTTACCTTGGTTGTGCCCTGTTTATGGCAATAGGCCCGCTCCCTATTAGGTACCTACACGGGACTTAAACATAACTGGTAGGACCCTTGGGCGATTACAAGCGTGATATTATGTTTTATATATTTACTATACTAATAACTACGTAGCTTATTTTATGAAAGACACGAAAAAGAAAAATAATAAACAAAGTACATAAATCTGGTATCTCAGTTAAGCTTGTAGGTATAACTTATTCAAAGCTTTCCGGCCAAAACGGGAAAGTCAATTCCTAAACCTTTATGCTTCAAACGGATTGCCTTTAACTAAAACTATTGTGTGGGAGTTTTTTGGACAGAACAACCTTTTACTCTATTTAATTTATTATGTTTCTCCAAAATATATATTTCGTTGAGACAGTGATGGCAAGCGCTTCTGAGGGGTATGATGTCCTGGATTCGATTTGGGCAAAGCTTTTGAATTTTTTCAGCAACAGCGGTAACTGGATTTTGGCCAGGGTACAGGTGTGATGTCTTATGATTTAGAGTTAAGGAGGATATTGAGGAAAAGATGAATGGATTGTGTCAGGAATGATATGAAAGAGAAAGGAGCAATGATGACGTGACGTCTGACAGGGAAGAATAGAAGAAGACAATGTGTTGCACCGACCCCAAGTAGAATGGGACAACGGCAGGAAAACGATGATTCAGGAAAGGATGAAACTGGCTTTCAAATTTACATGGTAGGTTTTGTACAGACAACATCATTAAGTACTTACCCCTCCGGCCTCCATGGCTGGAGTGTTGAGGGGTTAGCTGATACTGACGCCTGTCTGTACTAGATGATACTAGAATCTTAAAACCTGCAATAATGCCTTAAAATAAATAGTTTTTGATCCGTAGTCAAAATATTTGATAACTCCGCGTTTCACTAGCAAGTTCAATACCTTAACCCTAAATAATAAACATTTCATAAATAAAGAACAAAACGCGTAAATCCTATACACAGTTCTCAAGTTATAACCACACTAACGGACAAAGATGTAGCGTTTTATGATAGGTAAGGATTATATCGAGCTATTAAATCTTGAACGTCGGGTAGTGTAGTAGAGTTAGATACGTTACATAGTCGTGTAGCTGGCGTCGCTTCGTCTATCGATTATTTATAGTTAGGACTGCACCAGCATCAGTTATCGGCAACAGTATAGGCTTAAACTACCTCTAATACACTTATGCATGCTGTGGGCTCGTGGAGGAGATTATAAACGTGGTAAAACACTATTTGAGTGTGATGGTTATGTTAGAAATCTATTGTGTTTATGGTACTGCATGTAGGTAGTAGCAGCAGCGTAACAGTTCATTGGTAAGCTGTTTTACTAGTTAACTGCATTTGTAGCCATATCCTTTCACTCGTCACTAGTCGTCACCAAACCGAACTGTCACCTTTTGACAAATTCTCTTTGGAAACTTGACGAACACTATTAATTATTTAATCTGTTCCAAAACTGTTTTAGGAATGTGAAAACCAACCCTGTTCAGTTCAAATTCCAACACAATTACTCACTAAAGTGTACCTCTTATCACTCGTAATAGGTTACCAAACCACACAAATCTGAACCCATTAATAACATAAAAACCTACATTTTATCGTTCACTTAAAAGAAACCAACCGCAGGTGGACTATTAGTCGAATTGAAAGGGACTAGGGGTTGTAATGCTTTAGGGCCTAGAGTGAAATATAGGGCACACGCTACCAAGAGAGGTAAAGGTAGGTAATAACGGCAATTTCAAAAAGCCAAACGCTCAGACTTGAGCCTAGGATGAAATAAAAGCTTTTAACATGACGTTGGAAATGTATTAGTTCTGAATAACGGGCGGTTGAATGTGTTATTGTGTTTCAAAACTTAATAATACGGCTGTGTGTTGGCGTATGTTTATTTGATTTTGTACCTTCGTGTCCATTGTTTATTCATTCATAAAAAAAACATGGATCCTGGGCCTCAAGTCTGCTATTTTTATAAACATCGTCATTCCAACACGATCCCATTGTTATTTTGCTAAAAGTTCGTAATTATGCTAAATTCATAATGATCTGTCATTTATCTGTCAAATTCTATGCCATTTCTTTCAACGGAGTGTCAGTGGTTGACCATTGTGAAGTCATAACGATGCAATTATAATTAGTAGATTACCAAACTTGTCAAAATTATCAATTATGAAATCAATGATAGGCCATTCTGACACTATTGTAATAACAGACTGGAGGCCCTAGGCTCTCAACAAACATAAATAAATATTACATTTTCTACCAGTCATCAACAGCTAAGCCTGTTCTTAATTATGTTAGGTTGCGCATTCACATTCATCTGTGAGTTTATTAAATACTAATTTCGTTAGTGTAAAGGTTACAGATGTGTCAGTAGACTATCGTCAAAGTACGCTGTTCGTAGTCCGGTCCGCTAGGTCCGAACCTAGAAACTATTCTGAATTGTGAAAGTTTTTCAGACGGTAAATGAACAACTATTCACATGAATTATTAGGTCTATTCTGTATATTTCATTGAATTTCCATTACCATATGCTGGTGAGTCGTCTCATATAAATTCAGGGGGCACATAACGTCGTCGTATTGCTTGAGCAATATGTTTCCCTTTTTTCAAACTGTACTCGAATAAAATCAAGGGTATGGTCAGGAGCGATCAAAATAAAACATTTGTAACATAACTTTTTGCGATCACCGTAACATAAATCGAACTTGTTTTTAACTCGACTCTAATGAAACTTTCTAGTATTTTCACAAAGTCTATAAACCACTTATTTAAAAAACTGCGTAAAAAAAAGTAATGTGCATGGAATGTTTATAGCGCCCTTGCTCTGACCTCTCTAAATTTTCATTCGATGAAACATTTTTGTTCGGGTTTAATCAAATATATATTGGTTTCAGCCAATTTACATAACTCATTCAGTTTCCCAATAAAAGAAAACTTTGAATTCTGATAAAAATAACTTTTAATGGGCAAAAGAAAGTTTCTAATTCTGTTACAATGTAGATAGCCAGTCAGAATTTCTAATGAATTGTTGAAACTGTGGAAGACTTAGTTTTTTTTCAAATTAAATCAAATAACACATTATCAAAAGAAATTATTAGATCGACCTCTGAGGCCAGACCTCTTTGAAAGGAGTCGAAAATAACATGAAGGAATAATGCTGAAGCCAAAATTATTCAAACAAACGTTGGCGTCGAATACGACACCTTGTAAAAAACACAAAATATCAACCTGGAATCACAAATATAACAATATAATTGTATTTGATAACAACATTTTCATCAACATTTTAGAAAGTCGGCATTGTTAAACACAATATTATAGTATAAGTCACAATACCACATATCACACAGTCACAATTCATCATATAAAACAAAGTCCAAACCACGAACGCACAGGTTCATCCACTCATTAGGCTTACTGAATCAAATACTAGTTTAGAACAATAGAATATTCACTGACCGCATTTCAAGTGGTCTCACTCGTAAATCTCGGAGGTTAGACGCTAGACACCTAGGTTACTGGATCTATTTTAGACCTAGGCAACAGTTTACCTTTACTTGGATAGGATAGTTAAGTTTTTAGATCGAGTTAAGAGCGTTTATACCCTACGGCATTTCATACAAACTTTCAAGTCGTTATTTTCCGAAATGACTGAACAGATTTTAATGAAACTTCCTACGCATAAGCAGTATACATAGGTCTAAAAAGTTACTAAAAAACATTTTCGAAAAATAATGTTACAGATAAATTAGACCGATTTTTAATTATCTATAGATACAGAAATTTCCAATTATCTTCATTTTTGACCGACTTCTAAAAAAGGAGGAGGTTCTCAATTCGGATGTTTGTTTTTTTTTTATGTTTGTTCGCGCATAACTCCGTCGTTTGCCAACCGATTTGAAAAATTCTTTTTTTGTTTGAAAGCGTATACTTTCCAAATGGTCCCATGAAAATTTTATCGAAATCAGATAAGCCGTTTCTGAAAAAATCAACAAAAATTAAATATTTCTAACTTTTAGTTTACTCTGCATTGCGGTTTTTGTTCGCGCATAACTCAGTCATTTACGAACCGATTTGGAAAATTATTGTTTTATTCCCACTCCTATCAAGATCGGAGACTCTACTATCGAAGTTGTAGACGATTATGTCTACCTGGGACAAACGGTCCAGTTGGGTAGGTCTAACTTCGAGAAAGAGGTCAATCGTCGAATCCGACTCGGCTGGGCAGCGTTCGGGAAGCTGCGTGGTATCTTCTCGTCCAACTTACCGCAGTGTCTCAAGACGAAAGTCTATGACCAGTGTGTGTTGCCAGTGATTACATACGGGACCGAAACGTGGCCGCTCACAATGGGCCTCATCAGAAGGCTCAAAGTCACCCAAAGGGCAATGGAGAGAGCTATGCTCGGAGTTTCCTTGCGTGATCAAATCAGAAATGAGGACATCCGCAAGAGAACCAAGGTTACCGACGTAGCCCGAAGAATTGCCAAACTTAAGTGGCAGTGGGCAGGGCACATTGCTCGCAGAACAGATGGCCGATGGGGCCGAAAAGTTCTGGAATGGCGACCGCGAACCGAGAGACGATGCGTTGGAAGGCCTCCCACTAGGTGGACCGATGACCTGGTGAAGGTTTCGGGGATCCGCTGGATGCGAGTCGCACGGGACCGATCAATGTGGCGACACTTGGGGGAGGCCTATGTCCAGCAGTGGACGTCTTTCGGCTGAAATGATGATGATGATGATGATGATTCCAAAGCCTATGCTTTCCATTTGGTCCCATAGTCACCAAATGGGGATCTGATGATGGAATCTTGGCGAAATCGAGGGAACTCTTCAAGTTTTATAGAAAAACTTACAGCGATTTTGGTATTTTCTACAACAAATGAAGCATTTGCGTTCAATAAGAACCATTCTACCTAATCTGATGATCTGATGATGAAGCCAAGAGACAAGCACTGGAACTCCTTATTAAGACAATGTATCTTAGCTGTGTTTGGGCTTGTTGGAATTGTAACGGTATGCACTTTCCACGTGTACCACAGACTAACTTTTTGACTTTCCTTATTCAACCTAAGTAACAACTGGGTCCTCTGCTTTGATAGTCTGTTTTCGCGATGATCAGGGTTCTTATTCAAAATGCGTTGATCATTTCTTTCCCTTATTTCTTTTAATCCTTTTTATTTTTCTCAGTTTCAGTTCGACGCCTTTTCTCACACGAGAATCATCTTTACTAGGCCTACCCATATTTTATTATTAGATTAAAAATATGTCACTAAAAATTAACAAATAAAAATATTTTTTACAAAAAAAGAAACCGACTTCAAAAAACACTTAACGCACTAAAAAGTTAAAAATAATACTACAACCTACCTATAATAATAAACCTAACCTAACCTACGCTTAACCTATAAAATATATATAAAATTTAATAATTCTTTGGAGTCGGTGCCAAGCAATATACGATACCTACCTAAATGACTATATACAGACTAAGGCCAGAAAAAAGCAAAACATAAATCTTACAGCTTCTAAATATTAATTCATTCATTAATTCTAATTATATTGCTTGGCACCGACTCCAAAGAATTATTAAATTTTATTATAGGTTAATCGTAGGTTAGGTTAGGTTTATTAATATAGGTAGGTTGTAGTATTATTTTTAACTTTTTAGTGCGTTAAGTGTTTTTTGAAGTCGGTTTCTTTTTTTTTTAAAGACATTTCGAAAATGTTTTTAGTATCTTTTTAGACCTATGTATACTGCTTATGCGTAGGAAGTTTCATTAAAATCTGTTCAGTCATTTCGGAAAATAACGTCTTGAAAGTTTGTATGAAATGCCGTTGGGTATAAACGCTCTTAAAGGATACTTATTAGTTAAGTTGGCTAAGTAATTAACCTATGCAGCCGCATTACATAAACACTTATTACTAAACTCTTGTACTCCTGACTGTTCCGTGTTTTCTGAACCGAATAAAGACTTATTATTTTAACAATTTGAGGTAATGGTGGCTAATTTTAGCGGAGAATAGCAGATAGGAACACTCTCTTTAACGTGGCTTGCTTGCGATGCACAGGATGCTTATACCGCTAACTTCCATACCCGGAATGCTACTGAGTTAAAGTTTTCAGTGTTATTAATTTTGCAAGACTGATTAAGATTTCTTCATGAATCTGTTTTTAAATTACATATTTTAAACCTATCGTGATTGGGTAACCAAAACATCAATAAGTAGCTAATCAATTCCTTTGACATATGACAAAAGATCTTACTAGCTTTCAGAAGCCATACGTTAATCTACGCTTTACCTTCACTGGGTGATATTGATTCATAGTGACATTGACTTCAACAAGATTAACATGCAGCTAGACGTCTATTCAGTTTCCTAGGTAAGTAGGTACCTCAGTAGATAAGACATGCTATCGAAGCTTGTAATAAGCAAGAGCTTATCAATAATCTTAATCAGGAGCTTAAACAGGAAATCAGTATATCTAATCAGTATTAATACAGACGCGAATGTCTGGCTACCGCGGGCTCTGCAGTAGGCCCATGTATTTACTGTAGAAACATGTATTTGACTCATAATTTAAACGTAAAAGGCACAAACATATTCCAAACGCAATTGCAAAGAAACCAAAAAAATAAACTTCACAAAGACTCGACTGATGTCAACAACAAAGAATATTTTATTCGAATTCTATTTACTATGTAATTTCTAAAAGTAAAGCAGCTGTTCTCATCTAAGCAGCCATTTTACAAATACACGCTCTTTACTTGTTTTCTTTGAATTATTGTCTGAAATAAATAAAACAAAATGGGAGCTATTGGCCTTTTAGACCTTTTTATGTTTGGAGGTCATGTCTTTTCGATAAAGATACGAGTTTTCTTAACCGCGGTTTACGACTTGTAAATTGAGTTTTATACAATCTGAGACTAAGGACCTTTTGCTACCCGGGTCCAGAAACATGTTAACGTTTATTAATAGATTAGATAATAAGTAACATAGGAGAAGTATTGAATTAAATACACTGATTTCAACTTCAGTGACTGATAAATAAATAATATAAATAAATCTTTATTGATGCATTTCACGAAAATTTTTAAGGAGCTGAGACGTAATTAAAAAGGCAGTATAATGGGTGTTAAAGTAGCGAATTCAAAAGGCACACGTTCTACCCGTCATTGCGATATTTTTTGGTTCTAGACAATACCTGGGAACCCTCTAATAACGGAGATATTGACAAAGTTCCAACTTTTTCACAAGCTTTTTTGTAATAATACAAGTTTTTAATGTTTTAACTTTACTTTAAATATCGACATGACACCCTTACTATTCAATGAATCCTTGAATCCTACCGTAAAACGTATTTTTTTACCCCAGAAAAAGTCATTACCCAGCAATCATTTTTGAGTAGGTTGATGTATATGCTTGGTTGACGGCTTCGTAAAAGGCCCACTTATATCTTGTATAACCATGTTGCGTGTTTAAAATAACTCCATTAATAAAATATTCAGAGAATTTAATACTGGAATAAACTCTTATGTAGGTCCAGATTAACGCCGCCGCCGTCAACGATTTCATTGAAAACTAGCAAAATTCAACAAAACGTTCAGAATTCATACATTCTATGCGATATAAGTTAATACGTTTAAAGGTTTGTGTACCAATAGTGATGCCAATAAAGTGCAATGGAACCGATAAAAGTATTCGCTTGGTGAGCTAAATGTGTTTCTCTTTCACAGAACATTTTCCGTGTTTTGGAACAAATGTTCTACTTTGAAACACGCTGGGACGTTGTACCGATTCATTATTGAATTTAGTTGAAATAAAACAATGGCGGTCCTGTACAATGTCGAACCAACATTTTCTAATTTTAATTGAAACGTTCAAGCCAATTTTGTTTTAGTGTTCATTGCCAAATCTCATTTTAGGTTTGTTGGACTTAATTGGCTTTTATACGAGTATGTATGTTTAATATTGATGTTTATTATTCTGATATTCTAAGTAATTTAAATCAAAATATTTATGTTGGACCTGAGGCAGTCTGTTATCTATTTATTAATATGTTATTCATGTACATATTGGTCTATAAATATTTTGTTTGTTAATATTTATAATAAGGTTCGATTTTTTTATTACAATTAAAATAACATGAGTCAACCTAGCTATTGCCAAGTATTAGGTACATACCTCTCTTTGTTTGGAATGTATGTTTCACACCCGAAGGTTAGGTCAACGTATAACCATGCTCTGCCTATTGTCATGAAAAACACCACAAGTCCTTTTTCAGCACCAAAACACAACAGATATTTTACATGAACCTTTTATCTATCATGCTTTGTTTACAGCCACCGTACCAATATACATAAAACCATTTACTTTTTTTATTCACATCTGGCCTTTCTGCCCACCGCACAATATTGCGTGTTTTGCATTGAATGGTTTTGGCACTATATATCACTTTCTAAAACGAGACATGAGAAATCAAATAAAAGCGACAAAATTACATCAAAAATCTTTTGATATGAATATTACTGGAATTGATTATGATAACCGTAATCGCTCACAAAAAGTATCTCACATAAAAGATGAATTTGTGATGACGTTTTCACTGTAATAACACTTGAGATACCACCAGGAAACATATTGAGATTGTTTGATTAATGTGGCTCTCACTATGGGCTCATTTAAGAAGACGCGGCGCGTAGAACAACGCGTTGTACGGCACGGTCCGCTTTCAATTCAACCATATGGCGATGTATGAGAGCGTTTACGGAGACGCGGCTTTACGTGCGTTTGCTTGAAGGCCTTTCACGCACCGCAAGACGCGCTGCGTTACTCCCCGCGTCTTCGTAAACAACATCGCACATTGCCATATGTTTGTGTTTGCACGTGTGATAACGCGGGCTGCTGGACGTGCTTCCTCTCCGTAAACGAGAAAAAACCGAAGAACGAGCCGCTCGACGCACTGACCGACGCGCCGCGTCTCCGTAAATAAGCACTTAGTGATTCACATCTAAAATACAATGATAATCTTATAAATTAGACAACTGCATTAACGAAGGGTTATGTATAGATAACCACAGACAATAGGTACATGCTATTCAAGATAAGGTATAACTCAGTCGGCAAACGAGGGTGGTCAGGGTGGTGTAACCTTCATAGACAATAGATAGAAACATAACCAAAACTTTGGGGTCGCACTGTCAAATAAAAAGTTAATTATTCTTATGTAGAATTTATATAATAGGTCTTTACCTATGAAATTGCCGTATTGCAGTACAGAATTTTTCAAACAAAAAAAAGTTTTGATTGGCTATGAGTTCTAAATTCAAATTAATTTTGTTTTAAAAATATGACATTCTATTTACAAAATCAGTCTTTTGTTTATTGATTAGCGTTGTATTTTCATTACATTTCAACATTTTTCCTCATAATGGATACTTTGAAATTTCGTGTAATTATGGAATATGAGTTCCGTCGTGGCACCAACGCGGCACAAACGACCCGTAACATCAACGACGTTTACGGAGAGAACGCACAACCCGTTATTGGTTTGCTCGGTTCTGTTCTGGGAATTTTGACTTGAAAAATGAACCTCGTGGTCGTCCGGAAACTTTGGTCAACAATGATGAATTAAAGGTGATTTATTTATTTAACACTTCAAGTACAATGTACAGTGGCGGACTTAATGCCATAGGCATTTTCTGCCAGTCAACCTTAGGGTAATAATGTTTTGGTGATTGTTGAAGCTGATGAAACTCAATCTACAGCTGAGCTGGCAGCAGCTTTTGATGTTAGCATTAAAACAATATTGGTTCATTTGCGACAGATTGGCAAGATAAAAAAGCTTGATAGATGGGTGCCCCACGAACTTAACGATCGCAACGTACGCGTCGAGACTTGCCTTGCGCTGCTTAACAGGCACAGAAATGAAGGAATTTTGAACCGAATTGTTACGTGCGACGAAAAATGGATTCTTTTTGACAATCGAAAGCGCTCAGCAAGTTGGTTAGATCCTGGTTCGGTACCAAAGCAATGTGCAAAACGAAAAATGACCCCTAGAAAGGTGATGGTCACAGTTTGGTGGTCTAGTGCTGGTGTGATTCATCATAGCTTTTTACAAAACGGCGAGAGCATTACTGCAGATGTGTACATTGAAGAACTGACCACAATGATGGCGAAACTCGCACGTCTGCAACCAGCTTTGGTCAATCGGTCGTCTCCACTGCTACTTCACGACAACGCGCGGCCCCATACTGCACAACAGACCGTCTCTAAGCTGCATGAGTTGGGTTTGGAAGCTCTCCCTCATCCGCCATACTCACCAGATCTTGCGCCTTCCGACTATTACTTTTTCCAAAATTTGGACAACTTTTTAGCGGGAAAAAAATTCAATTCCCGAGAGGCAGTACAAAACGCCTTTGAAGAGTTTGTTGTCTCCCGTCCAGCTGATTTTTTCAAGAAGGGCATCCATAAACTGCCACAGCGTTGGCAAAGATGCATTGATTGCAGGGGTGATTACTTTGAATAAAAGAAATAAATAAGTTCGAAAAAAAAAATACTTTAACTTTTTTCAAACAAAACGGCAATTTCATAGGTAAAGACCTAATATTAGTATACGGTTTTTTTTCAGGTAATATTTTACCTCTATGATTCGAAATTTTTATTGTAAAATCCACATTTAAACCTGTTTAAACAACTAAAAGAATAAATAAACCAACATAATTTCTATTAAAACAGAACGCTTGTTTTCACAAACATTTTCGTATTGACCAAATTGTTCAACAAATAAAATGGGAGCTTGAACAACAATGTCAATTTTAAATGCATGAAATTCAGTGGGTTGACCTTTACTTCAGGCGGTTGTCCCACAAAGCGGTAGTGGTCTGGGACTCTTTTCATTACATTTTCCATCGGATTGGATTCACAGAGATTCCTACAGAATATTACCATAATGATCATGTATTCTAAGTGTTCAATGGAATATTGAGCGCCAGATCCTCCTGACTGACTTTTAAGCTTTAAAATGTTCCGGATTAAAAGTTATCAAGCTGCTTCCATTTCCTATTCTCTGTTAGCACGTCATGAAAAGCAACGTGTCTTTGTCTCCTTATCTAGTGCATTTACACTCACCTATCTTATTTAAGTAACTTCCTTTTACTGATACTCTTACAACTTTTTAGTTCAGGAACGTTTTCTAACTATAAGGATTAGTTACGGATTTTTAGCGGGCACAAGTAGATATCAAGAAGACTCACTTGCGTCTTTGTTATATTACAGGACAACGGAAACCGGATATTTGCTAGCTCAGACCACGTGTTGCTTAACCAAACACAATAGCCTGCATTGATATGTCATTGGTTTACGTTGCCTCAAGTTAATAGCATACATGCCAACCTGAGGGCCTCGACCTTGTAAAATGGTAATCGTTTTCGAATCATTTCGAATTTGCTCAACGATTTGCAAAAGGGTTTTTGGTAACCTATGGCAATTTGATATTTAGTTTCAGAGATATTTTCATCAATCTGCAACAGTAACTTTGTTTTTTTCATTAATATACTACGAAAAACAAATAATTTTAGTTCGAGTACGAGTACGAGTACTCGTACTTGGCCAATCTTTTTTTCAGTTTGCCACATCGTTATCACTGTTTATATTATTTTTCTTGGATCTCTGGTTTTTATGTTACTACATAATAATAAAAGTAAGACTTTATAATAAAGAAACGCTAAGAGCATAAAAAATATGGTTCCCTATGCATTTGCATAAAATTTTAAGACCTAATATAACTTAGCATAATTTTGTTCGGCATAATTATATTTTCGCATAATATAATTACGCATAAAAGCTTACGCATATTATTTTTAAGCATAATTTCTCTAACCATAATAATCATTAAGCATAATATTCTAAAGCATAAATTTATAAAGCATAAAGTTTTAAAGCATAACTTTTTTAAGCATAATATCCTAAAGCATAAATTTATTTACCCTTGCTTTTATGCTTGCTTGCATGCTGCATGCAAGCAAGCATGCAGCAAACAAGCAAGCATGCAGCATGCAAGCAAGCATGCAGCATGAAGCATTCAAGCGAGCATGCAACATGCAGCAAGCAGGGTTTCTGTCACGGCTCCGGCGCTGCGGGCCTCCGGCGGCCCCACGCCTGCTAACCGTCGCAGACGGCTTTCGCTCACCAACGCAGCTTCGGCTTGTTGGCCGGCTTCGCCGGCCAGCCTCAGCCGCGGCGGCTCGCTCGCAGCCACCTACTCCTCCGCCCGCGGGCCGCCTCGTCCCTACGCGCCTTCGCGATTTTAAATTACACTCTAGGGGTAGGACAAACAAGACTACGTGGAGTCGGTTTTGCAGCAATTCGGTTCTGTCACAAACTTTTGTTGCACAGCATATTAAATTTTTAACCAACAATATTATTTAATTGTTACAGAAACTATAGCAAATTGGTTTGATCAGAATTATGTATGGGGCACTACAAGTTCACCACCACCATTTCCACCCAAAGTCTCACAACATCTAATATATTCTTCAGATAAAAGTTATCTCGCGATTGAAAAATCATTTAAGTTACATAATGTTATGAATCATTTCCATGAAAATTGTTTTTGTTATTTATATTAATTGTATGCCTAAATATTATTATGCTAATAGTCATTAGGCCTACTAATGTTATACGAATCAAATTTATGCCAAAACAAATTGATCTTTAAGATGATTATGCCAACATAAAATGTATGCCTAAAAAAATTATGCCGAAGTATTATTATGCCAAACCAAATTGTGCCAAAATCGTTATGCCGAAGTATATTAGGACAAACAACATTATGCGAAAAGAAGGGATCCCAAAAAATATACCTCCACTTTTTCTTACGATACCGAAATGGCCTAAGTTAAAATCATCATCTCTCAATAAATTAAAATAACAATTTGAAAATTTTGACGAAAATGTTTCTTTTGTTTTAAGGTTAGCTAGTTGCAGACTAAACATAGTATTTCTCAGAATTTTGTACCTAAGCAAGCACCTGCGTTTATTTACAGTCTATAGTCTAACCAACTGACTAATTATAATGAGGTACGTATTTACCTATAGTCCTTTGCAAGTATCTTTTTCGATTTGCGTAAGAGGTTTGTTTTAAGAGATTACAGTGAAAATCTGTACTAATATTATAAAGCTGAAGGTTTTGTTTGCTTGTTTGTTTGCTTGAACGCGCTATCTCAGGAACTACAGATCCGATTTGAAAAAATATTTCAGTGTTAGTTAGCCCATTTATCGAGGAAGTCTATATATTATCACGCTACGATCAATAGGAACAGAGCAGCAATGAAAAAGGTTGCGAAAACGGGGAAAATGTGACGCAGACGAAGTTGCGCGGGACAACTAGTATTTCATAAATAGGTTTTGTTATTTTGCACAAACATAACATTATGCTTAGAATCCGCGAAGGGAGAGGAAGAGGTGTACCTAAAAGTACACCAACATTTAGCCAGTTATGTTTAAGTCTCATGTAATAAGGGGCGAGCCTATTGCCATCAACTGGGCAAAATTCCAGACTTCGTGGCTGCTACTGAGTAATTCCTGTTAAAAAACCCATTAACACTTTGCCCGACCTAGGAATCAGACCCAAAACCTCAAGCTCGGCAATCGCTCTTGACCAACGAGACAGTCCTATTTATTTATTCTTCAACAAATTACATTTGTGTCGAACATACACGCAGTGGTTTTCACAATAAATGTAACATGTAAATTAAACAATCATCGTATAGCGAAAAATATAATAATAAAAAATAAGAAAAATATAAAATACTAGCTGTCCCGCGCAACTTAGTCTGCGTCACACTTTCCCCGTTTTCGCAATACTTTTCATTGCTGTTCCGCTCCTATTGGTCGTAGCGTGATGATATATAGCCTATGTCCTTCCCCAGGTTGAAATCTATCTTCTTTCCAAATTTCATTAAGATCCGATCAGCCGTTTAGTCGTGAAAAGGTAACAAACAAACAAACATACAAACAGAGTGATTTTCGCATTTATAATATTAAGTATGGATTATTAAATAAATATGCAAGTACCCACGATTCAAGCAATATGTACCCACGAGAATATTTCGTAAATAGATTTATTATTTTATGAACCAAAAAAAAGTAAATAACAATAAATTAACTGTCAACTGTTATCCTTACATAATCTGACTGAACTTTAACGTTTAACGCTGATGGCCTGGAGCAGTATCGTAAAAATTTCCTCGTATAGGCGCCAGCTCGACGGGCTATTAACTATAATGTGGTAAAGCCGATACACGCCCACTATAATATCTGCTCAGTTACTGTCTGTGCTTGATAAAGCAGATACGATTTACTTTGTTATAATATATGTTAAGAAAATACCGTTTATTAAGTAGACTAATAACAACCATAGTGAATGAAGGATTCAAAAGATCCAATTTATAAATAAAACAGTTACTTATAATTTTATAAAACTACATTAAAAAAAAAGAACTAGTGGCCCAGCTTTATGATCACTTACGTACTATTCATCATCATCATCATCATCATCATTTCGGCCGAAAGACGTCCACTGCTGGACATAGGCCTCCCCCAAGTTATGCCAAATTGACATAACATGGGAGATTTTGCCATAAGCGCCACGCTTGGCAGGCGGGTTGGCGATCGCAGTACGGTTGTCACAAAAGCACAGAGAACGCTGCTGCCCATTCTCTGGCAAGTCCCTTAGTCGCCTCTTACGGCACCCACGGGAAGATATGGGATGGTGCTATTCTTAACGTCTTACAGAGCACACACTATTCAGAGAAGCATTCTGCTAAAACTATAAAACGCTTATTACTTATTTTCCTGAAATAAAAAGGCAGGTAGAAATATACAAGAGACCTAAAAAAATATACTAAATACAACCCACTATTTACCCAGCGTAGGATTTGTCTAGTTGCTAATGCGCTTGAGTGTATGAAATATTCATGCAGGACCGGAAAAATACTGAATTCGAAAAGCGAATACGTTTGGTTGACATACTAATACCGTTGACGACAGACTTTTGGTAGGGTTCAACTAGCTTTAATGAAATTGAAATAAATAACCATTTGGATAAATTGAACTACATGTGTATGGTTGTCGAATAGAACTCGTACAAAAATACGATTTTGTATCTTTCTCCAGCAGAATTATTAATAATTGTTCATAAAAGTTTCAGTAATTTATTACCCTTTCTAAACTCGCTGACCTTAAAAAGGGGTTAACTGATCCTTAGATTTTAGTACACAGACCTTTTTGCTAACATCTATTTAGGCTAAATTTCGATCGTATGCGAGTTGAAAGGCTTCATTTTTGCGGCTCGCTAAGATCCCACATAATGAGCTTTCACTGGAAGCACATAATAAACATTATTCTGTACGTTATCTTGATATCCACATGAATGTAATATTTACCAAGCCTGAGCTTCAATGTACACTGAAATTATAATCTTCGTAACACATCCGCTATCCATTAATTCGCCTTTCGTAGTGTAAGCAGAACACTCAGTTTTGCAGCTGTATTAAAATTTGCTCATTATTATCATCGAGAACAATGCTATCGTGTGTTTCATAGCCTTGGCTGAGATACAGTTTT
Organism: Cerastis rubricosa; assembly: GCA_949152445.1. Taxonomy (NCBI): domain Eukaryota; kingdom Metazoa; phylum Arthropoda; class Insecta; order Lepidoptera; family Noctuidae; genus Cerastis; species Cerastis rubricosa. The sequence continues at coordinate 9,434,916 of OX424532.1, forward strand.
GCTCCTTTATAGGTACGAAGGAATATTTATAACGCACTACAAAGTGAACCTTAGTCGCTTTCATATAACATACTAGTTTGCCCGCGGCAAACTAGTATGTGTAGTTTTAGTAGTTTGAGTTCGGCAATTGCCCACGTGTGCGTTACCGCCTCAAAATAATGTCGAAAATTGTCATTTAAATGTTACAGATAATAAGTAGTTGTTGCCTGCGGCTTCGCTCGCGCGTAATTGTGAGTATAGGATAAATAGTTGTCTAAAAGTCTGTGACTTTCAAAGTAAGAAGCCAGAGAATTCGCGCAAATATCCCAGATCCCCTAGAAGTATGTATATGAAGATTTTTGGGCGTATTTGTCCATACAAACGTGCTAACACGTGTTTTAAAACAAAAATAAAAAATACCCACCCATGTTTTCGTTTGAGCTGTGAATTTCCAAAAACGTTGACATGCGTCATCAATACAATCAAGAAACACAAATTTCAAGCTAAACATTATTGTTTTACTCTTATTCCAGTGTGGGAAAAAAATGGTAGGCCTGATCAAAATGGTCTGATCAGGTATCAGACCATTTTTGTGATACTAATGTTTCCACCCATTTTCCCTCCCGTTTGGGGTTGAATTTTCAAAATCAACGAAATACGTATTCATTTATTTTTGCTCAGAAAATTCAATATTTTTTTCTTGTTGCTTCAAAAATGACGGATTCCGCATATAAACTTTCAACCCCTGTCTAACCTTCTTAGGGGGTAAATTCTCAAAACGCTAAAATTCGTATTTATTTATTGCATTTTTTTATGAAATTTCATGCTTCTAACTTTAAAAATGTCCGATTTCCATACAATCGTTCATCTCTTGTTTTACCCCTTTAGGGGTGGAATTTTGAAAAACCCTTTCTTAGTTGATACCTACTTTTCACAAAGATACACTTTCTAAATTTCAAGCCTCTAGGACCAGTGGTTTAGATTGTGCGTTGATATCTCAGTCAGTCAGTCAGTCAGGACTTTGAATTTTATGAATAGATAATATTATGAATAGATTACTGATTTATTAACCTAATTCGAAGTTACGAGTCATTTAGTTACAGATTTCCTTCAATAATTTGTTATTTATACTTATGCGTAACTTGGAAGATTATGAAACGGTGAACTGCTTCACTAAATTCATTGAATCACAAGCTCAACGAAATCTTAAAAGGAGATTATTTGAAAGGTAAAAAAGACTGACTTTTACAAACTTAATATCAGTCTACCAAAACACCTCATCAACGAAAAAAAAACAAGAAATAGCTCATTTAAAAAGTTTTAAAACGTAATTTTGTTTTCTCTTTCAAAAGTTAAATAGCTTTTACCGGACTTAGTCGAATGATTCGAATTCGCGCCAACCCGCGAGCTTGAACGCCCCTAGTTAAGAACTTTGGTATTTGTTTAAACACGTCGCCTGCGTGTGTTTGAGTTGATCCAAATTAAATGGCGCTCGCATAAATTAGCAGGTGAGCGAACCTTTTGATGGCAACTTTATAATATACGTTTATCGATACCTACTTAAATAGCTTATGCTTTCGGTGTTCAGAAATACCGATGTCAAAATACAGGTATATGTTTAGGTTTTGCCCGCGGCTTCCCTCGTGTAGATCGGGAGCTTAACCGAGGTCTCATCCGATTTTGCCCAGGTACTCACGCAAAAAAAACGAGCTATGCGAGCACGAATAAAAAATACCACTTGAATTGAACCCACACCTAGTCCCCTCATTAATCCCATCCTTTTCAATTGTAAACCAGAATTACAACTTGTTTCATGTCAAAAAGATAAATGGTTTCAATACGTCCCAAATATGTGGGTAACAGATGACGTCATTTCAACAGTGTCCACAAACGATCGTTTACAGCTAACATTATGGGCCAATATCATCCGCGCACAGTGGAACGAATGTATGGGAGCGGTTGGACGTAGACATGTCCGAAAAATAAGAGTAAAATTATGACAAACTAATGATGCCATCTTATTCGATTACTTAATGCCTTCATAAATTGTGGTGATGAATTTCTTCATAACTCCCATATTTCGGGAGTAATTTGAGAAAATGTGAAATTTTACTATGAAAATGAGTGTATCGAGCTCTCTCCCTCCTGATTCCGGGCTTGTTTCAAGTAGCGGTCTCTACTATCGTAATGCTATTACTAAGAGCTATATTTAATACTAAGACACATAGTGCGCCAAATGTGCACTTTCTGGGATAAAAGGAAATGAAAATTTAAAAAAAAAAAGTTTTTTCCCCATTTGTATTTACTTTAAACCGCAGACAGACTTATTAAGAGGTCTATAAATATATTATATATATACAGAAATATATATTAACAAAAATATTCACAAGAACTGATGAGAGTATGACTTTTAAGTAAGTTGATAATAAATTACCTAGTTTCATTAAAAGTACAATAAATAATTAAGATGTAAGCTCTAATTTACTAAGTTACACATTTTAAAACAATAACATCATTTAATTATCTTCGTCATCATCATCATCATCAATTAATTCAAATTCAGAATCGATGTCCGCTAAATCATTTATGTTAACAAATTCGATATCACTTTTCTCAGAATCCGTAAGCTCATAAAATTCCTTAAAAGAAGATTTTTTTACAAACTTATTTCCTTTTGGACGGATACTTGTAACAAGTGGATCAGAAGACAGTAAAAGATTGTGCATAATATCTTCATTGCATGAGATACTGCTATGCTTTCGAGAATGCCCCTCTCTATATTTTCTAAAATCTTTATTTCTAGCCTCAGATGCCTCTTCGGATAGAAAACCAATGGGCACAATTGACATGTTCTGAACTATGTCTGGCCCATGCATTAAAATTTTATGAAGTGAAGAAGGCATATAATACCATGGGTATAACTCCACGTAAAGCTTAGCAGTATCAAAGCAGAACTCTCGGAATTTAGTTACGTTGATCTTCTCTCCTGATGAAATACACTGCAAGATCACACAGATTTTTCTTAAAAGCATAGCATCTATTCCGGTCAGTTCAGCAGATTTAGTGTAGTTTTCAAAAAATCTCCTTGCCGAGTTGCCATTGTTGGTGGATCCACTGCCTTGTTTCACAACATCGAGAAGTAAGCCCGTTTCTCTTCTTATGTCTAATTTGTAGGAAATGTGTAATAAGCATTCCATTGAGCGAATCCAAGCGTGAAGGGTGCTTAAGCTATATTTATACATGCCCTCGTTTGCGTGTTTATCTTTGATTAACTCTAAATTATTCATTTCTTTAGGACAAGCCTTGCATATGTCACACACTGAAGCTGCTGTATTGGATATAATGGAATGAATTTTACCATCAATCATTGTCAACAGCAGTTGGTGTTTGACACTAATTCCATCAGTGATGGTGGATGGAGTTAAGGCTTCAATCTCTGCTTCGATTTCAGCCATCTCTCTCTGCACATTTTCTTTGGTTTCCTTTATAAACTTAAACAATATTGGCCGGCAAAATAAAGTGGAAGATGGTCGCTCGTTTTCCCAAATTGTTACACCTTTTGAGACGAGCCGCAGTGGTACAAGACTAATCATAAAATTACTAGCAAGATCGATTTGCTCATCTTCACTCGTCCTTTGATGATAAATGCTTTGGCTAGATGATCCGTCAAAACCCCATTTGCTGGTCAATACGAGCTGTTGATTGGGATCAACAGGGGTTTCTAACGACCTAATAAGTCTTCTTGAGGTTAAATCCATCAAGGCTTGTAATTTGATTTTTGCAGAGCTCTCTGTAACTGTGAGATCTTCTTTGGCCGGATAGCACTTAATTTTTTCTATAACCAACATGTAGTAACTCGGGTATTGAAGAGCTCCTTCTTGAGTGTTGAAATCCCGAAGAGTGTTATAGCGCCATTTCGATAAGTTCATCGATACATAAAGAGCCAATGCCTTCAAAGGGGATATTTCCCGTACCTGATTTGATTTACCTTCAATGAAGGCTTTGATTTTTGAGGCCTCTTCTGGATTCTCCGTCAAGTATTTCATAACATAAGCTGTATCGCTTTGTCCTGCCTTTTGAAGCGCCCTTTCGGCCGAAAACATAATTTCAGCGCTGCTACTGCTGCATGAAAGACTATCTTCAGTGCGTCTTCTTTTTTGCCGGTTACTAAGGTCCTCAAAAGATTTACGAGGACTAGGATGTGTACAAGTTGAAGCATCAGATTTAGCAGGAGAAATTATGGGCTCGATGACGTCACTTATATTTTCTGTAGAAGGTTCCATATTTTCATTCTGTAATTCCGGCCATTGAATTGCAGCCTGTAGCCAAATCTCATGTTTCTTCCGAAACTTATCTGTGCTTCTTCCAGACTGTGTCCATTTTGCATAAATGCGGTAGCAAAATCGACGACACCAGTCTTTTAAACTTGTTTCAGCACTTTCACATAACTGAACACAACTGTTATCTTTTAAAACACTGAACAAATAGTTAAAGTCGCGTAAATCTTTATGTGCGCGTGCGCATAAAGCAACGTGAATATCAAGATTTGTATTAAAATTTGGAAAATACATTGCGAGATTAGCTTGGATACAACGAGGTGTAAATCAACACTGATTTTAAAGTTACTAATAGTGACCTATTTATATAAAATCCAGGTATCCCAGGTATCCTTTGTTAAATATTGCAAGGTAATTAGTTATTGTGATAATTAGTAAATGATGCATGCTAAATTAGTGTATTAAGAGCCATTTAGTAATTAAATAATAGCAATGTTCTTATCAGTAATCATTAGTGCATCAGTTTTATATGTAAACCTTAAGTCCCTAATTATATATCCTAATTAGCTTATATCTTCTCTAATTGGCTGCTCAGAAATGTTATTGTAATAAGGTAAACCTTTAGAAAAACGGTTTTAATCAACAAAATAAACAAAAAATAAAAAAAATTGTGTTATAAAATAAACATCACTCTTTATCCCAGAAAGTGCACATTTGGCGCACTATGTGTCTTAGTATTAAATATAGCTCTTAGTATTAGCATTATGATATTAGAGACCGCTACTTGAAACAAGCCCGGAATCAGGAGGGAGAGAGCTCGATACACTCATTTTCATAGTAAAATTTCACATTTTCTCAAATTACTCCCGAAATATGGGAGTTATGAAGAAATTCATCACCACAATTTATGAAGGCATTAAGTAATCGAATAAGATGGCATCATTAGTTTGGCATAATTTTACTCTTTTTTTTCGGACATGTCTACGTCCAACCGCTCCCATACATTCGTTCCACTGTGCCGCGTAACAGTAGAACATATAGTATATCAACTAGGGACAAATGGTTGCAATCGGCTTACACACATGCAAAACGATCACAATCCTAAGCTTGCTTTAGGAAACAGGTTATTCGTGAAAAAGTCAGGCTGCCACATCGAGACAATTACCTAGTTACGTTTTGTGTGTAGTCAAAAATGTTTAGTTGGCAACGCGTTTGACTCAAAAAGAGCTTTGTTAGTTTACTGGTTGTCTTTATACTGTGCCAATATCATCCGAGTGTTAACGCGGATGGTCGTACGTCACGCTTACACGATCGCTGATAACCCGGTGCTCGATGTAAAGGGCTACATAACGTTTTGTGGGAAAAAATACTTATTTTTTAAAGGTTTATAAAGGTCATTTGTTTTAGGTATTCTCTTTCATTTTTTAATTGTTTTAAAATAAGAAGCACTGACGTAGCCCGAAGAATCGCCAAACTTAAGTGGCAATGGGCAGGGCACATTGCTCGCAGAACGGATGGCCGATGGGGCCGAAAAGTTCTGGAATGGCGACCGCGAACCGGAAGACGATGTGTTGGAAGGCCTCCCACTAGGTGGACCGATGACCTGGTCAAGGTTGCGGGGATCCGCTGGATGCGAGGCACACGGGACCGGTCAATGTGGCGTCACTTGGGGGAGGCCTATGTCCAGCAGTGGACGTCTTTCGGCTGAAATGATGATGATGATGAAGAAGCTTTACGGGGTCAAAACGATAAATGACAATCTGATTTTTTTTTCAGCATGTTTCCAAGTTCCATATTGTGGTCGTAGGTACCGAGTGTTGCTATCTAAAATAATGCAGAGCTTTATTTTGATTACTTTTTAGTTAATTTGCTAAAGCATTTTAAAAGTATTTTTATTAGATTTAAGGTAATATGCATAGACATTATTATTACTTTCAAAAAATATGTTTTAATGTCAGTGAACACGTTTCCTTTCAATGAAAAAATAGTAAATTAATCAGTAACTTTCCCAAGGAATAAGGAAATCGCTTTGAATTCTAAAATGTCAGAATAAGATTAAACGGAAGGTGGGTCACACCCAACACAATCGATTTGTTTGACTAAACAAGTGCCAAACGTTTAACGCCAGGGGCAAGGGATTGGCACTCGATTAAGTTTATGTTTGCTTACCTTAGTTGGGCTGTTTGTCCATGGGAATGTACCGGGTCAAGTTTGAAGAAATGGGTGGCAGTAAAACGGCTTTACTGCAAATTAAAAATAAAAATGATGTCATTTGTGATAAAAATTATGCTACTGTCTTTGAAAAAACAGTTGCATACACCGAGGTTGAAAAATTAAACACGCTTTTTTTGCTAGATTACATTGTATTGCCTCATTGTACATAATTGTTCACCCACATTTTGGTAGTCATGTTTAAGTCCCATGAAATAGGGGGCGAGCTTATTGCCATCAACCGAGCACATATTGAGATTCCGTGGCTATACTAAGACATTCCTGATGTAAAAACCCACTAACACTTTGCTCGACCGGGAATTGAACCTGCGACCTCGTGCTCAGCAGTCGCGCTAGTGACCACTCGGCCAACGACACACTCGACCACACACATATGTATGTATAAAAAAATATAAATGTAATTTCAGGCACATTCAGTAGCTCCTATGATTTCATGCCAATCTTACTAAAGCTGTCTTTACACTATGTACAATGCAGTCTCTCGTCTGCTCCTCTATTTGGCAGCAATCCTACACGTTATTGATTTTAGAAACTATGTTTAGAATCGCAGTACGTATTGCTCAAACTTCGACGTGGATCAACCACCGAGCACTAAGCTGACATCCAAGACATAGATTTGATCAAATACATGTCTTGAGAGTGCGCCTGTGAGCTGTTAGCCGCGTGATATCATTCTGTCTCATTACTATCGTATCGTGCCACAGTGGGTAGGCAGAGCATCCGCATGGCTCGCACCCCGAATTTCATATGGCTGTTGTGTTATTTTGATAAAAGTGAATGAATAAAAAAATGTTTCTTTGGGAAAGTTGTTTGTTATCATGAGTACAATCACGTGTTTAAGTATCGGTCACTAATTACCAGTCACCCTATATGAAAAAAAACTGACGAAATGTGGGTGTACTATTAGGTACACCTCTGACTAACCCCTTGGGGATTACAGGCGTCATGTTATGTTACTATATGAACAAGATGAGATGATTCCCATCAGACACAAAATTAAATATACGACTTCGAGGACATCAGTCTTATCGACAAATATTACGATAATATATAAGTGATATAGTTATTTATTGAATGTGTATTTTAATTTGTTTCTACTAATCACAGGTGAACCATGCCACGAATATATAAAAGAAAGGAAGGAGTACGACCTCAAATAGTTTTGTGGACTACAGAGGCCTTACAAGACGCTTTTAAGGAATAAGGAAAAATGGACAAGAAAATCATGGGGATTAATGAAATATCACACAATACACAAATATAACACTTTCTGGACAAACAAAATTGACATTGGGTAAGTATATAGGTGAATGTAAGCGGACACTTAAAAAGTGCTGGTAGGTATTTTTTAAAGACTGAATGTTTTAAAATATAGGAAGATAAAAATATTATAATAGTATAATAGATTACAAATAAACATATCAAAACTTTGTATCGACTCATTTTAATCTATAGGCGTTGTTGGGTTGATCAACTTGCAATTAAAGTCTTGTAAAGGTTGCTTCCACGTTTATATTAGTTTTTACATGTTGTTACAGAATAATAGTTTCATTTAGTTAGAAAAATAATAAATCATGCGCAGACATGCGCGCTTAGCTTCAGTTGTCGGATTAGAAGGTGAGAAAAAGATGGCCGCCGCCGGCGCTTGCGACCCGTCGCGTTCCATCCGTGAGGAGCCCGAGGTTTTAGGCGTCAGCGCATTCCAGCTCCGGTGCGAACATCCTCCCCCCCCTTGGGGACATATTCCCCAAGGAGCTCTTGGGAATCTAGTAGAGATAGTTTTGAGACGGGCCTATGAATGACGCCGTTCTCAGTCTTCACGTCAACCACTCTGCATACGCCGTCAGCTCCCGGGTACAGCTTGGTGATGCGGCCCATGAGCCACTTCATGGGTGGCAGCTGGTCGTCTAGGATGAAGACCAGGTCGCCAACACGAACATGGTCTTGTGCACGCTGCCACTTGACGCGTTGCTGGAGAGTGGATAAGTAGTCCTTTGTCCATCGGGACCAGAAGTGGTGTCTCAAGCGCTCAATCAGCTGGTATCGATTGATGCTGGCTTTTTCGATAACGGGTGAAGGTAGTGAGGTCAATGGTCGGCCCACAAGGAAGTGTCCCGGTGTAAGTGCTGACAGATCAGAAGGATCAGCAGACATGGAAGTAATGGGCCGTGAATTCATAATGGCTTCAATCTGTGCAAACAGAGTATACAACTCTTCAAACGTTAAACTAGAGTTACCCGCTATCCGTTTTAGATGATATTTAGCTGTCTTGACTCCTGCTTCCCAGATACCACCAAAATGCGGTGCATACACGGGAGAGAAATTGAACGAAATACCCTCTTTGCTTGCGAAGTCGCTAACTGAACGTTCATTCTCCTTGAGCAGTCTGTTCAGTTCGTTACTAGCTCCTACAAAGTTTTTACCATTATCACAGTATATAGAGTGAGGTTTACCTCTTCGTGAAATGAATCTACGCAAGCACAAGATGAATGCATCGCTACTTAAGTCGCTCACGACTTCCAAGTGCACAGCTTTCGTGCTGAAACAAACAAATATGCATAGATAGCACTTGGAGGTCTTGGCACCGCGACCCTTTCTATTTAAGATTAAAAAAGGTCCTGCAAAATCAGTGCCACAAGTCGCAAATGGTGGAGCAGGAGTTATACGAGGTTCCGGTAGATTACCCATTATGGGTTCTAAAGGCTTTGCTCTGAACCTTTTACAACGAACACACTTTCTGACAGTAGTCGCAGCTAGTACTTTCCCACCTGTAGGCCAAAATTGCTCACGAATAGTATTTAAAAGTTGCTGAGGGCCACAGTGTAGGAGACGAAGATGTTCTTGTTCAAATAAAAGTTTAGAGAAAGTGTGTTTGGGGTCTAGCAATATGGGATGCTTTTTTTCATAAGGACAGTGAGATGCATTGTCGATCCTTCCACCGACACGCAAGACACCGTGTGGATCCAAAAAAGGGTTCAAAGACAGAATCCGTGACTTAGAATTTAATTTTTCTAAAGTTTCAAGTGAGTGAATTTCCTTTGAAAAGCATTCTCTCTGTGAAGCCTTAGCTAGGAGTATCAGTGAGTTGTTTAACTCAGAACAGGTAAGTTCACCATTTAATTTAGTATTCGATTTTTTAATGTTATTCATGAATCTTAGTATGTAAGCGAATATTCTTTGTAGTTTGTATAGTTTAGAATATTTTTCAAAGGGTATTATGTCACTAGACAGTGACACATGCCCGCATGCGCGGTACATGTCCTGCATTGATAATGCAGCCGATTTCTGTGCATCAGACCTACTGATTTCTCTCAAATTAATGATAATTTCTTATAAATGTACCTACCATATACTTAAATGACACGTAGGTACCTAGTCACTTGCAAATGATTTCTCTTTAGGTAGGTACTACACAAATGACAACTTTGCCTACCTAACTACCTAGCTTGCACCCTATGGAGTCAGATTACATGACAATAGTTGCTTAGTAAGGAGGTACTTACTAATTAAATGACAAACAAACCTGCCTTACTAGTAACTCCTTTCTCTTTTCTTTCACTTTGCTTACGGGACCACCCTGGCATTTTCCAGAGTTGCTGTGCTGCCTGCTTCTTGGGTCCCGTTGGAATGCACTGCTAAACACTAAAACTGCTGCTACCTGCATCCTGCGCTGTGTAACCTGCTTTGCTTGTGTGTGAGTCGCTGACTGCACGAGCTGTTGTCGTAGCCATTGCGCGACATATACGGTTTGGCTTTATATTCTTAATTTTACATGCGGTATTCAATACCAGCATAGCTAATTTCTTGACGGTCTGTTCAGTTCTTCTTAGTGTTCACCATGTCGGTTGAATTGAAACCTCTTGTTCAGCAACGTGGTACGATAAAGGCTAGAGTAACTATATTTTCTAAATACTTAAATACTGTAAAACTCATAGAAACTGACAGCATTCCTAAACAAATACTCGCTGAAATTGAATTAAAACTATTGAGATTCAAAGAATTATTAGTACAGTTTGATGCTTTAAAAACTAAAATTGAGTGTTTGGATCCTGATCAGTTGGAAGAGAATGACATAATTGAAAATGAATTTTGCTCTAACATTGTTAAAGCTCAACTGTTCATTGAAAGTCTTGCCCCTAGTGATAACATACCTGAAAATAAGAACGGCAATTCAATATCAAGCTGTCAAAATCTTAACCAAGATAGCCGCAGCTATAACATTAAGTTGCCTACCATTCAGCTGCCTTCTTTTAATGGAAATTATTTAGATTGGATGGAATTTCGAGACACTTTCGATTCTTTAATCAACAACAATGATACTATTCCAGAAATTAACAAGTTTCATTACCTCCGCTCTTCATTAAAGGAAGGAGCATCTGATATAATCAAGTCAATTGAGTTTACTGCTGCCAATTATAAATTAGCTTGGAATTTACTTACTGAACGCTTTGATAACAATCGGATACTTACTAATAATCATTTAAATGCTATCTTGAATTTTGACACAATATCTAAAGAAAATTACAAGTCACTTCGTACTATGATAGATTACTATTCTAAAAATGTTCGAGCCCTATCTTCTTTAAATGACCCTGAATCCCGCTGGGATATTTTACTCGTACATATTATGGTGTCCAAACTAGATGGCGCCACAAGTCGCATATGGGAGGAACACAGGAGTACTATTGCTGCTTCGCCTACTATCGAAGAGTTCTATAATTTCTTGCGAAATCGTGCTGACGTTTTAGAAACCTTACAGTACAGCAAGAACGATGTTGCTACAAAAACTGAAAAACGTACTTACTATAAAGACAATAAACAAACTAAATCATTTGTTTCTTCTTCGAACACAAATAAAACAGGCTGTGTTGTATGCTCACAAGATCATTTACTATATAAGTGTGATAAATTTAAAGACATGTCATTAGATGCTCGATTTATGGAAGTTAATAAGCATAAGCTCTGTCACAACTGTTTGCGTCCTGGTCATTACTCTTCTCACTGCAAACATCATTATTGCAAAGTCTGCAACAAAAGACACAATTTACTGCTACATAAACCACAGTCCAATAATGATAAGACAAACTCACCTGTTAATACTTCTTCTGCAACATCAGTTCCTCAAGAATCCAGTACCTCTCAGACATCTACTGTTGCCATGTTTAATCCTGTATCACTCTCTGTTGCAATGCCCAGGCAGATCCTCTTATGTACTGCTCAAGTGAAATTAATTGATAGCCGAACTTCAGAAACACACATTGTGAGAGCATTATTGGATAATGGAAGCCAGTCTTCATTTATAACTGAAAGAATGCAAAGAAAAATGAATTTAGCCTGTTCTAATATCAATATATCAATTGCTGGTATAAATAATAAGTTAACTAATACTACTAAAAGGTGTAACATAAAACTTAAATCGCGTATTAACCTATTCCATGCGAATGTTTCATGTCTTTTAGTGCCTGATATTACTGGCATGTTGCCCAGCTCAAGGGTTAACACTTCTGAATGGAATCTTCCTAAATCTATAGAACTAGCAGATCCTACCTACTATATGCCCTCTGAAATTGACTTACTGCTAGGAGCTGATATTTATTGGGAAATTGTAGATTCCAAGCAAATTAAGTTAGGGAAAAATAAACCTACACTAATAAATTCTAAACTGGGTTGGCTCGTGTCAGGCCCTACCAGTGTGAGCCCTACTACTACCACTCATTCAAACTTTTCTCAGGAAATTAGGGACTCTCTGGCTAGATTCTGGGAAGTTGAGGATATTCCTGCTCTGCCAACTAAAACTATTAAGTTTTCCAATGAAGAACAATATTGTGAAAACCATTTTACTGAAAACACTGTCCGCTTGAGTGATGGGAGATTTTGTGTAAAACTTCCATTGCGTGAAGTCCCCAGTAAGGCTTTAGGGGATTCTTATCTTATTGCTAGAAGGCGCTTCTTTAACTTAGAAAAGAAACTAAATAAATCTAAAACTAAAAATGAATATACTGATTTTATTAGGGAATATCAAAGATTAGGGCACTTATCTGAAGTAAGCCGTCCTAACTTTGGATATTACATTCCTCACCATGCAGTAATTCGCGAAAGCAGTGAAACCACTCGCTTAAGAGTAGTCTTTGATGCTTCTTGTAAAACCTCTACTAATAAGTCACTAAATGATATCCAATTTGTTGGACCAGTAGTTCAGGACGATTTAATGGCAATTCTGCTCAGGTTCCGTCAATATACCTATGTGGTGACAGGTGACATTGAAAAAATGTATAGGCAGGTTATGGTGAATGAATCACAGCATTATTTACAGCTTATTCTTTGGAGGGAAGACGAAAGTCAACCACTTAAAACCTTGCAACTCAATACTGTCACATATGGAACAGCTTCAGCTCCCTATCTGAGTACCAGGTGTCTTATCCAACTCGCAGAGGAGTGTAGTGATGAAGCTGTTGCCAATACTATAAGACATGACTTCTATGTTGATGACCTGAATACCGGTTCAGATTCAAAATCTCTATTAAAGGCTAAAATTTCAGGAGTGATTACCAAACTTGCTGAAGGCTGTTTCTCTTTGCGTAAATTTAGAACAAATGCCCCTGATATTTTTGATAGCATACTTACAACTGACCAATCTCAAGACTTTAGTAAACAATCTTCTGTTTTGGGATTAAAATGGTCACCTATCTCTGATACTTTGCACTACTCAGTCGAAAATAAACCTATTCCTAAGGTTACGAAACGCTCTATACTGTCGAACTCGTGTCGAATATTTGATCCCTTAGGTCTCTTATCTGCCTGCACTATCTTTCATAAAATCTTACTGCAAAGGCTCTGGTTACTTAAAATAGATTGGGATGATGAAATTCCAAAAGAAATTCAAAACTCGTGGATAGAATTCTATAATGAAACACAACATTTTGCTCACGTTCAGATACCGAGATACATTTTCTGTAATTCTCCTATTTACATTGAGGCTCACTGCTTTACTGATGCTTCGCAAAATGCCTATGCTGCATGTGTTTATCTAAAATCGACTAATAGTTTAGGTGAAGTTAATTGTAACTTATTATGTGCTAAAGCTAAAGTTTCTCCTTTGAAATCGGAAACAATTCCCCGTCTGGAATTGTTAGGCGCTTTACTTGGTGCAAAACTATACTCTAAAGTAATTCACTCTTTAAAAATTAAATTTGCACGCTCAGTATTTTGGACGGACTCAACCATAGTCTTAGGGTGGTTACACACTCCACCTAAAACTCTTAAAACGTATGTAAGTAATCGGATTGAACAGATCCGAGAATTAACTGACATATCTACATGGCGTCATGTACCTTCTGAACATAATCCTGCTGACATGGCGTCCAGGGGCATTCAACCACGTCTTCTTCATGATAATACTCTTTGGTGGCATGGTCCTTTCTTTCTGACCAAGTCTGAACATGAATGGCCCCAATCTAAATCTACTTCTTCTACTTTACCTGAAATAAAAATAAGTTTAAATGTTAAAACTCTGTCTAGTGACATAATACCCTTTGAAAAATATTCTAAACTATACAGAGTTTTAACATTTAAGCTTTTTTTCATAAGGACAGTGAGATGCATTGTCGATCCTTCCACCGACACGCAAGACACCGTGTGGATCCAAAAAAGAATATAAAGCCAAACCGTATATGTCGCGCAATGGCTACGACAACAGCTCGTGCAGTCAGCGACTCACACACAAGCAAAGCAGGTTACACAGCGCAGGATGCAGGTAGCAGCAGTTTTAGTGTTTAGCAGTGCATTCCAACGGGACCCAAGAAGCAGGCAGCACAGCAACTCTGGAAAATGCCAGGGTGGTCCCGTAAGCAAAGTGAAAGAAAAGAGAAAGGAGTTACTAGTAAGGCAGGTTTGTTTGTCATTTAATTAGTAAGTACCTCCTTACTAAGCAACTATTGTCATGTAATCTGACTCCATAGGGTGCAAGCTAGGTAGTTAGGTAGGCAAAGTTGTCATTTGTGTAGTACCTACCTAAAGAGAAATCATTTGCAAGTGACTAGGTACCTACGTGTCATTTAAGTATATGGTAGGTACATTTATAAGAAATTATCATTAATTTGAGAGAAATCAGTAGGTCTGATGCACAGAAATCGGCTGCATTATCAATGCAGGACATGTAGGTTAAGCATAGATACCAAAATTGGGCGTACTTCCCTGTGAACAGACCAAATCACTCACTACACAGGACCGCAGGGTAGGTCATCAGCTCGTCGCACAGACAGGAGTTGCAGCCTTGTAGCTGGAGTAAAGTTGCTCATCAGTCAGCAGTTCTTCGTTGGCAGGCACCACGCGGTCGCATCTTCATCAAGTTGATCACGTCGGGGTCACCATATGTTGGGTTGATCAACTTGCAATTAAAGTCTTGTAAAGGTTGCTTCCACGTTTATATTAGTTTTTACATGTTGTTACAGAATAATAGTTTCATTTAGTTAGAAAAATAATAAATCATGCGCAGACATGCGCGCTTAGCTTCAGTTGTCGGATTAGAAGGTGAGAAAAAGATGGCCGCCGCCGGCGCTTGCGACCCGTCGCGTTCCATCCGTGAGGAGCCCGAGGTTTTAGGCGTCAGCGCATTCCAGCTCCGGTGCGAACAGGCGTCTATCCTACATCACAGGCTCCATATATGTAGGCATCTATCGTCAAAAAAATGGTTTTGCAAAAACTGAATTTATGCAATTATTGTTAGATCATCAAAAACGGGTCATATTGCTAGTACAAAGATTTAACTATTTACATTCATGGAAATTCTTCGTTAAAAACGTACAGTTTGAAAATTATGAGGCCTTTTCAAAAAGTGGGGCAACTATCCCGGCTTTACCCTACTAGACCAACCATTTGTGATGTCTGTGTTACTCGCTCATGAATGAATTAAAGAGTTTTGTTCATTTTGAGATAGTAAGTTTTTTTGAAACGTTATGTGTTACTTGTTACATCTTTTAAAGATATGCTACAGTCCTACTGAACCTAAAGTTATTGACTTTGCAGAGTTACTTAAAACGTCAATTGAATTTGCAGCTCATCCTTTTTATGTTATTACCATCATCATCATAAGCCTATTTTGTTCCCACTGCTGGGACACAGGCCTCCTCTCTATGAGAGGGAGTGGGCTGTAATCCACCACGCGGGCCCAGTGCGGGTTGGTAGATGTCACATGTCTTTGAAGTTTTAGTTCTAGGACATGACGGTTTCCTCACGATGTTTTCCTTCACCGTTTTGAGAGCAGCGATGATGAAATAAATTACAAAAAGTAATGCGCCTGTCTGGGATTGAACCCACAGCTTACTGCTCGTAAGCCGGGGCTGCCACCATTGGGCCACCGCTGCTCTTATGCATTCGCATTTGCAGCTCATCGTTTTTATGTCATAACATTAATATATTCATTTTAACCAATAAATGCTAAAATCCATTAACTTTAACATAGAACAAAACTGGATCCATTAAATTAGGTAATGTTTTGTTTTGACATAAGCGGACTATGTGCGAATGGCATAACGAAAACTGTTTTGTTTATGCCCACCAGATTGCAGCAGCTGCATCGCTTGAATCAGCGACCGTGTTAGCTGCTGACATCACTGACAACTGCTGAATTATGTCATTTTAATGACAATGCATCATGTTTTGTTAACGCAAATTAGTTTGTAGATATACTGATTAAGCGAATGTGCTTTTAGTGGAATGGAAATATAGTGTGGTTGTGACACACGACGGAAATTGTGTGGAGTGGAGGAGTGTTTGTTGTTTAGAGCGAAATTAGCATCACCCACTTTGCTGAGTTGAGTACCATATGGTTTCGTACCGAAGTGAAGTGGGTATTGCACTGTACCACAAAGCTTGAAATTGTGCCTTATAAAATGGCATTTGGTTGAATCACAGCATGGTAAGTAATATTGTCATTGGTTAAATCTGTGCTTGCAAAAGTATATTAATTATTTTAGCAATTAGAAAGATATTATTAAAGAAAACAAATAAAAAGTTATAACAATAAAATTTGGCTTTGCAACCATCTTAAAAACCATTACAAAACGGAAGACTAAAATTGTGATAAGCCTAGGAATATTTTTGTCTAATTTACTTGTGGTTGCAGAAATTTTGTAAGCTAAAATGAAAAGGCGTGTCACGTCCGTTCAAGACAAACGCACCCCACGACGAAAATTGAGCCAAAGAAATCGTAAACGGTTAAAGTGATGCCATAAAGTACACAGATAAATAAAGTTATAAAACTTTTACACAAACCAAAACAAATCTGTAAAAATAAACGTACCTTACTTTCTCTGAATAATTCATCCGTGATTTTTCGCTGAAGTATTCAGTTTAGACTAACAGTTGGTAACCGTTTTATTGTGGTGAATTTGCGTAAGTTCTGCAACTATAGTCAAATTGTAATTGTGTTTCCACAAAAATGTGTAAACGGTAACATCATCTAGATTCCAACTATCTAACTGGTACAATTTGTCGTTTTATGGCATTCAACCTTAGCCTTTGCGAAGCAGCGGGACAGTTAAGGTTAAAAAAAAACCTTAGGATTGTAAACCAATTAATATGGGTTTATTTCATAAAAGGAAACTAACTAATACATTACAACGATTAACAAACAAATTAATTAAATAACAATAAACTATAAAAGGGCGTCAACTCCTCCTCAACGTTTCAGCTGGTAATGTGCCCAAGGGACTGGCAGCATTGCCACGTTGTATGGCGGTACTTAGCCTCTGGCCAAAGTAAAACCAATTCGAATGTTTTACCTAGCTAAGCGTGAATTGTAATGCCACCCAAACTGCCAAAGTAGCAATTACACGATCATTATTTTAGAAACTACGACTGTAAAAATATGTCCGTCCGACTTTAGACATTCCAAATTGTTGAATGAAGTAAAACGAAATGTGATGATTTTAAAATTGAATAAATTCTGGTGGCTTCACTAAAACATTGGAGAACGGGGTAATAACAAATCTTATGTACAACTATTAATCTACCAACTCCAAAAGTAAAGAGACATTGTACAATATGATTTTGTAAGTTTTCCCGAAAATAATAATTTTCATTAACCATCCTCCTTTCTCATTGTGAATCAGCCCGAGTATTGCCAGAATTGTACGAGTAATCAGTGGTGGTACGGCAAAATGACACAAAAACGTAATATGATGCCCAATGACGCAATAACCATTTAGGGGGCCATTTGCATCGGCCAGGTGTACCTATTTGCTCGTCTCTCTGTTGTAATGAAATCGTTTTATTATAATTTGCGAAAATACCTTTGGGAGAAAAAATTACGGCTGACCGTAACTTTCGGGAAAGGCACGTTTTTCTGCGAAACGCTATAAAGGATCATCAGAATATTAATGAATTCTAAATTTAAAAGGTTAAAGGTTATTTTTATACAAACAAACACTTGTTAGTGTTAAGGTTTTTATTTGGTGCGTAAATATTTTAAATTGCGTACCTATTGTATATTTTTCAGTCTAGAACATTATATTTTTATGGACCCAATAAAGCGAATTGTCAAATATTCCAATAACAAAGTTATTTCCCCTTTCAGATCCAAGATTAATACGATCAAGAATCGAGATTAAGGAGAGAACTTTCTTTTCCGAGGATCATTTATCTTCAATAAAATTACCTTTTAAATAAGATCTATTGGGATTTATTACATTTTTCAAATATTTGTTAATCTCAAGTTTAGGCAGATAACAATCCCTTTACAGACTTTTATTAAAGCAATTATTTATAAATTGGAACTCAAAATGTCAGAGGATAAATTTTTACTGAACTTACTTTGGGACTCCACAAATGATTGGTCAGCCGATCTGTGTCTAGTTGAAATGATCAATAGATAAAATTTTAATAAAAAATAGTGAGAATTGCGCGATACAACTTAAAAAATAAATATTTTAAAATAAACTAAAAGAACCATCTGTCATCTAAAGTTACTAAGCCATAAAATAGGCTGTAGTCTTAAAGATAAAATCGTCTTAAAACTTTCAAGCCATTTCATGCCTCGAGCCTACAGCGCCTTTGGCACAAATACTTCGAGCTCCTTAAATTAAATCAGAACTTCAAGTTATGAAGGTTTACCTAATTTCCATGTGCCTAACATTTCCGTCGTACTGTCTTCAACAACTTGTTTGGAAACATCAACACAATCTTAAACAGCTTGTCAAATACGAATGTCTTTTACGCATACGTACTTACTGGTATTCCCACACGAAAAAGTTGGTAAGAAAAATATCGAATTCTATTTGCTCGTATCATTTCGATTCATCGTTATAATACCCCACAGTACTGAAAAAAAGCAATAAACGAACAACGTGATAAATGTTTGGCAGGGGGTATTTCGAACGTCCCTGCTATGCGTACACCTAGGTGCAAAAGTAATACGACGTACGGATCACCTGATCACGCGGAAAAATACCTCACTCACTGCCTCCCGCTTATAAATGGGTGAAACAGGGATTCGCCAACTGTGCCACGAAGCATTGGCGGCATGCCATAATCAATTCTGCTCAGAAAACATTTATTTGCATGTGGATAGCGCACTAAAACTCAAATAATTTTGAGGGAAAGCTGAAATATCAAACCACAATTTCAAAGCAGGTGGGTCTTTGAAAAATGTACCTCGTATTTCAAGTTCTAGAATTACTATCTAAAGGAAGGCTGCAATTTGAAAGTTCGGTCGTACTAGGACCAGCTAATAAACCAACCAACAGAAGTAAATAAATTTTAAACAAAATCCAGGCGCGCCAGATTAAAAGAATTGGAACAGAATTAATGCGAAATAAACTTTGTTTCTCAAAAAAATTTAAGTGGATTTTCGTTTGAAAATTGAGTACCGATAAGGATTTGGATTTTATACGATATAATTGTGCTTACCAATATTGCGATTGTGGTTGCGCCAGTCGGCTGGTCTGTTGAAATTGCTCGCGAAATTAATTCTCGCACTAAAGTGCTTGTGGTATTATTCCTCCAACGTTTAGCTTGTGCATATCTAACCTTATACTCTTGCATGAGGTAAGATATGATAAGGTAAATGAATATATAAACAGAGCTCTAGTTCTGCTTATAAACTCATTAGATAATCGCATTTCCTATAATACAGAAATCTAGAAAACGGCAGAGGTACCTAGTTTATATGTTATAAATATTATTTTATTTGTTATTTATATCTCTTGCTCCTCCATCACACTTTTCTGATTAATTTCATTGCGGGAGTTTAAATTGTTTATCCGGAACTGCATCCAGCTTCATTGCCTCTGCGATTTTCTGGTCGTAGCCACTATTGATTCTGGCTTTCAGGAGTTGCAGTGGTTTTAATATGGTGGGCAAGTCCTTCACAAAAGTTACATAGTTTGGACTTCACACGGTGGTGTAAACCATAGATAAAAGAATAGGTAAGGACCTTTCAGCGAAACAGGAAAATATTTCGGAAATCGATCTTTTGTAACAACACAAAGCGATCATGCTTTCGACGGAATCTGTTCCAATCATAGAAACGTGAATACGAAAACCCAAAAAAGTACTGTAGAAGTATTTTAGACACGATTAAGCAATCAGTTCGGTCGTTTAATTAAAACACTTTGTTTACGCCGCCGGCCTTACGGCGACTTTGATAAATTGCCGAGAATTAAAGAGATTCTCCTTTCCTATCGCCTCCTCTTCATCTAAAATGTCTGCCGTTTGATAATAATCTGATTTTGTTTCACAGTTTTAGCAATAGGTATATTGATGGTACCTATGTAGGTATCTACATAATTCTTCAAATTGCTTTAAAATGGTTATATTGATACTTCGAATCTACTTTTAAATTTAATCGAACCAACTTCAAGTAAAAAATTGCATTGCTTGTAAAAGATGCATACCTTGTACGTCGAAAGAATACTATTCGAGTTCTACAATGCCATAACGTTGTCCAAAACACTATTTCAAATAAATATCCTTATTATCTACAATAGAAACATCTATTACGATAATAAATAATGCACATACATTATCTGAACCTCTATCATACAAAGTTTATGACTCGTGAAAATACTTTTCGCACTCCAAGCGAAGATAATGATCAAAAATCACACACAAGGGAGTCGTTTCTATTTCCCTATTAACAGTTCTAATATTTACGAGAATGGAATACTCACATGAAACATTGTGGAATCAAAGAGAATGAAACCAAAGAAAAAAAACGCAGTAGGTACTAACTTTGAACAGCTTATTGAACTAAATAAACCAATAACCGCTCAAATATTTGTTGTTTACGGACAACGGGTTTTCCGACCAAGTCCCGTTTCAGCGGAAAATCACACAATATTATTCTGTAACTAGATTATACCATAATTTCTACTGAACAAAGAACCAATAGTGTACGGCACTTGTTTTTTACTATTTTTCCATCGGTTTTTTCAGAGAATCTCGGTTATGCGGGTTATGTTAAGTTTATGATGTTACGTAGGTAATATACTACCAACAAATACTTAGATATCTCCTTACATTATTATACTAGTAACATTAGTAACTTTTTATTTCGTTCTACGTTTTGTAGTAAGCAACGACTTATTGTCAGGCCTACGATGTCCTCCCATACTTTAGTACTAATGCTGTAACAGAAATATTGTAAAACCAAATGATTTTAAAAGAGTAGGTCAACACGAAAGGTAACCATGGAGTTTCTTGCCGGTTCTTCTCCATAGGGAACGACCAACCGGAACCGAGCACCTTTTTGCCGACGTTTTATAAGTGCCCCTGTAGGCCTATGTAAAATAAAAATATTTTGATTTGATTTGATTGATACCTACTATAGTGCCAACACTGTTGTATATCACAAATTGAGCATTGCGGTTCAAAGATTATCACGTTAACTGACACTAAATTTGTCAACACGAACGCCCATTTTACACTTCAATGATTGCGTGGTAAAATCGAAATGAATGGCCTTTGTCCGGACCCGTGCAGGAGGAAAGGTTAAATTAACAAGGCATCGTTGGTCTTTGGGCATCGACGAACTCCCGAGCGATTCATACAGCAGAAACAAGGCGTAAGATGTAGCGTGGCTAGAAAAAGTAAACGCGGACGTAAATCGTAAATGTAAACGAAATAAAACAATTACATGAAGATCTGCTCAATTAACTATTAACAAGCATACCCTGATACCCATATAGATCTAAATATGACATATTCTTTCAAATACACAAAACCTTCATAAGAATCGAACGGAACTAGCATTCATATTTCCTTTTATATCATTTCAAATCTCTGAATATAACATTTACATTGTCAACGCCAGCAAAAAAGCACTCTGTGTGATTATCAATACATCTTTCCCCCAAACATTTTTCAAAAAAACTGTCATACAGTTTATCAGCAAGCTAAATGTGTTTCGTTTTCCAATCTTTTCACATGGGCCACTTAACTCCATCCAATAACAGAGATTGTAATCGTTTCCATTCCATACGTTCAAAGTTGAATTCCTAATCATAACCGACTTAGGGTTACGAAATCTGGATCATGCTGTACCAAATTCCCAGACCAATTTCGCAGTCTAGAACAAAGGCTTGTGTTCAGTCTTGAAGGTATTTATCAAATATGGAAATTTTAGCGCTTTTATTAAACAGATTTTCAATTTTTATCGTTTGTAACTGTTGCCTATTTGATTCCAAATATTGTATTTTCTACACACGCGTGTGAAAGTGCTTGCTAAGTTAGGTATTTTTGTTGGACATCAAAAAAATTTTATGTTTCGCATTCAATACGAAACTTCGTGTATTTTTAATAGTTTCCTAAATGGGTAAGTACCTACAGCTCTGACATTTTTTAGGGTTCCGTACCTCAAAAGGAAAAAACGGAACCCTTATAGGATCACTTTGTTGTCCGTCCGTCTGTCCGTCTGTCTGTCAAGACCCTTTTTCTCAGAAACGCGTGGAGGTATCAAGCTGGAATTCATATCAAATACTCAAGTCTACTATCCCTTGGAGCTGTGAAAAAATCAAACTTCTAAGTCAACGCAATCAAAAGATACAGCCGGCACTTGGCCTGTTTTTTTAATTTAGCGGCCACACAAATCTAGATAAGTACTCTGACCATGCTCACAAAAAAATTCAATTCCCTTGATCTCGAACATGCCTTGAGTTACGGCCCGTGACCCCTCAATACGTTCCTTGACTTGTATAAAACGATTTGTAAGGTTATCTTCCCACATAGGGCATTAAAGCAATTACAACCTTATCAGGCAGTTCGGGGTGTTCCAATTGCGGTACCCAACATCAATTTAAAGAGAGAACAATACGACTTGGCCCCTGTAATTCTCTTTAACACCTAAGCGTTTTTCGATGGCACATTACACGGGGCTATCCAGCAGATAAATAAACGAACCTGCCGTTAAATTCTACACATTGTTCGACCTCTTTATGACCTTTTGCAAACAGTAGGTAGACGGTTACCACGATCTTAATTTTAAGCGTCGCCATTTAACGAATTTATATTGCAGCGAGGAAAGCAATAAAAAACTTCGTTAAGCTATTGGGAGGATTACGCAAATTAACTTTAACACTCCCCTTTTATTGTTTCGGCTCTTTTAGGTTTTATTATTTATCTGCGATATAAATGAATCACGTCGGGGACGAAGACTGATGAAGTTTTCCAATCTCAGTGTTTGGAATATTCTGCTGGGATCAAAACAGTGTAATCCTAGCGTAGCACAAAGTTTATAACTGCAATGTAGGTATAGGTACTTATAGTATACTGTATTTTCATGGCTTTGCACAGGATTCACATTCGACGTCAGACTATGAGTTAATTATAAGTTATGGAACCGTTTGTCGTGTCTCCGCGAACTTCTGGTATAATACTACATACTACTTAGCATACGCAGCCCGACATGCACGAAGACGGAATGTGTAATGGAACACTTTAAATAAATGCACGTCTCTGAAGTTGATCCTATTTAGTTTTCTACAGTGAGGCTTTTAACTACACCGACATTGTTATAGGTAGGTATTATCAAAGAACAACAATCATTTTAACATGAGAATGTACTGCGTTACCGACAAAGAAGAATGGCAAACTCATCAGCACTTCCACAAAATATTAATCAAACGACAAAACAAACAACCTAAACCTTTTCCAACGTAAAATTTTATTTCAGCATTACGAGCCGTGTGTAGTAACAGCATTCATTCATTGTCACACATGAAATGTTGCTACTAACAACACCTGTTACGAATTCCTGTACATTTTTTCAAACCAACCGTATGTTTCTGTATACGAATGACACATACGTTGATGTCATTCAGTGTTTCCACGTTAGGGTATTTTCCCCTAGATGGATGGATTTTTTCAGGTTAAGGAGGTTTGCTAGAGTATTTTAAAAGGATAAAAGTTACGACTGAAATGCGTGATGTTGTTGAAAAAAGACGACTGAAAACTGAATCGTTATCAATCGAAGCTTGAAGGACATCATCATCATCTGCCTAGCCTTTTCCCAAACTATCTTGGGGTCGGCTTCCAGTCTAACCGGATGCAGCTGAGTACTAGTATTTTACATGAAGCGACTGCCTATCTGACCTCCACAACCCAGTAACTGGGTACTACGATACCCCTTGGTAAGACTGGATGTTAGACTTTTAGCTTCTGACTACTCGTAACGACTGTCAAAGATCTACAAATGACAGCCGGGACCAACGGCTTAAAGTGCTTTCCGAGGCACGGTGGAAACGCGGTATGTAATTATGGTCACCCATCCACAGACCAACCTCGCCAAGCACAGCTTAACCTTGAAAGATCAACCTGGGCGGCTGTTATTATTTAGCCACGAGCTCCTCTAAGCTTGAAGCGAAGCTTGAAGGACAATTTGTAACTAATAGTAAGTTATCATTTTGTAGGAAATAATGAACCTGATTCTGTGTTTATTTTTTTATTATAATAAACTAGGGAATCATTTTGAAAACGTGTCAGATTTAAGGAATTTAGATGGAGGAAAATCCCAATGAGAGTGTGGCAACACTGGTGTCATTCGTGCCTACGATACGACATAGGAGTTGATAAATGACATCATTTATTCCACCCTGCACACCCTTCCACAGTCCTCGTGTGCACGGCTGCGTCCGCACTTGATATATTAATCCAATCCTGTATGCCGAAACGATCTGTATCGGAAAATAACGCCTGTAATCTAAACGTGTTTGATTACGGATTACTTTTTCAACCATTACGTAATCAGCTGTTTGACAAGTAGGTCGTCTGCATCTACGCTAGCATGTCCTGGCACAACAATAATTGAAATATTGTTGGCTCTTTTTTTTAAACATGACCACTACCATGGCCTAGTGTAAGGGACCACAAAAGTGACTGGATGCGTGTTTTGGGGCACAGAAGGCAGCATATAAAGTAAAACATAGTTTGAGATGCAACTCCACGTCCATACCCTGTGTCGTTTCGACAAGGTGGCCTCACTTTACGATGTCAGAGATAGGTTATCGTCCCGCTTGGATTCGGAGACGAGTCAAAGATTTCAACATAAAAATATATAATATAATGTAAAACAAACATTTCAGTAAAACAGAAAGGTTGCATCTGCAACGTCTCCGACGCTACAGGAAATGCAACCTCGCAAAAAGTCGCCTCTGGCGACCAGCCTTAGCCGCTACGGCTCCCACGGGTTGTTACAGGGTTGCCCTCCCTTCGCACCCCCGGATTTTTATATACACTCTAGTGGTTAACAGCCAAAAGACTACGTAAATTCGGGGTGCCCCAATTTGGGTTTGGAACAATTTCGACCTATTTTATCCATGAAAATCAGTGTCCGGTATACAAGCATAGGTCAATCGTGAAGGTATTATATAGGTCTTTAAATTAAAATATTTTCTTGAAAGTTATTATGTTGTGCTACTAAAGTTAGTGACAGATACGTTTCGCCGCAAAACCGACTCCACGTAGTCTTGTCTGCCCTACCCCTAGAGTGTAATTTAGAATCGCGTACAATACACCCACACTGCCTATATAATTTTTTTTCGGTATTTTAACTAATAGGTATTTTTAACGTAGGTATTAGGAACTTAGATGTATTCAATGTTGATTTTTTTAACTTAGGCATAATGTCATTCGATATTTTGAATCTTTAGAAATTTTAATCACTCGGCACTTCAATCTTATCGTAGGTATAACAATTTTCGACATTTTGATATAATCTATATTAATATTTTCGATGTTTTGAACATTGGTATGTTAAGCGTAGGTATTTTAATCTTCAATATTCAAATACGTACCCTTTTTGACAATTTATGCATTGCATTTTTGTCGAGTTAGAAATTGATTATAAAATCGATAAAATAGTATATTATAAATATATATAAAATAGTTCTTCACACATCTGACATCTGTGACTTATGTTAAGTCGGCTGGTGTCAGTGTCATTTCGGGAAAATAAACTAAGCAATAGAGATGGGCTTAAACGTTAAAAAAAAAATAACACTGCTAAATGCTAATGCTAAAAATAATTAACAGTTAAAATTAGCAGTTATTTTCAACAACTGTTAAATTTTGGTCACAGACGTATAAAGAGTGAGTTTATACGTCATTAATTCTCATTTCCTTCATACTTTTCACAGGCTTATTTTTAGCAACTGTTAAATTTAGTCACAGACAGATTTTTATCACCTAATTAATTCTCATTTCCTTCATACTTTTCACAGGCTTAGGACTGTCAACTTTTTCTGCTAACTAGCTGTTAATTAATATTATACAGTTTATTGAGTGATTCATGGTTATATTTAGGCTTATGTAGATATAAAAGTCGATGCGTCGGATATTTGAATTCGGTTGTGTTCGATAACTGTCAAGTGGAAAAAGCTTATGTTAAAAAATACGCTAAATAAAAATCTGTGCAACTGCAACTATAATTATCATTTAATTAAATAACGCATTTTACAATCGCTATGTTGAAAACAATTCAATAGAGACGGAAACGGAACAGGAACACGACCGTGTGTCCTTTTCTTTGTTGTTTTGTTGCCGTCGCGTCTGCCTGCGGCCTGCAGTAGTGGGATAAAGCGAGACAAATATATCCACGGGGAGCAAATCCTCGGCGTGCCCTCGTTTCGGACGCCATATCATCAAAACAAACAGCCAATCATAGACGAAGGCTCAAGGCTGATACCAGATATTATTTTGTTGTGACTGCTAAATTTAACAGCTATCTCAGAACTTAATTAACAGGTGTTGACACTAAAAAAATTTTGCAGTGTTAATTTAGCAGCTTATTAATTTTAGACCCATCTCTACTAAGCAAAATTATTGTTGTGTACAAACAAGTTCACAAATCGCAAGTTTTTTCAATAAAATGTGGAAAAGAATTAAAGAAACCCAATATTTCCTTTTGTTTTCACAAGAGCGTGGATATGAAATATGCGTCACGGATTATATAAGTGTCTGGACTGTAGTGTTTTCCGAAAAAGCATTTCTTGCGCAACTCAAGGTAATTTCTCCTAATTTATCTGAATTTCTTCTAAAGAGACAGTTTTAAACCCATCAAAAGTTTAACTCGAGTTGATGCTAATCGTACATTTACAAGCCTCGTTTGATTCCAGTAGATAAGTTGCTAGTGTTTGCAGCTGCAAGTGAATTGCAGTTAGTGAGCTCAAAACAAATGAGTAACTGAAAACATGCCAAACATAAAGTGATGCATTAGCAGTAGAAAGTGTTTGAATTTCCAGTAGCAGCATTTCCTATTAAATATATTCATTTATCATCATCATTCTCCTGCCCATTTCCCAAATTAGCCCTCATATCATGATTCACCCCTGTTTCACCAAGGTTCACACAGACCATCAATAGTTCCATTTATCTTTCCTTACTTTTATAGCCAGCACGTCATATTACATTAAGCAATTTAAAAAAAAGAAACATTCTAATTTTGAATATAACTTTTTCAGGACAGCAATGATGGCCTTGAATTTCCAAATGAAAATGAGTTCATTCAAAAAGGAGTTCAGTTATTATCCAATCTCGATGAACTGAAGAAGTTTATTGTAGAAAAGAAAGAAAATGGTAAAAGTTTGCTTATTACGATGACAAAATCGTTTGGATTTCCTTTTTACCTTGAATGTACACTTTCAAGGGGCTCGGAGGAATTAGTAAGTATTAAAAATGGCAATTAAGTTTTAGTTATTGATTACTATAGGTTAAGACCTATAGGAGTTGGAACCTTAGTTAATACTGTAAGTTCCTACTCCTGCTCCTCTTCTGTGTAAGACCATAAAATGTATTGAATAACATAGACTACCTCTGTTGTGTGATAAAAGAATCCTGATTTTTACCAGTTTCTCATTTTAAAATGGTTACTGCAGTTATCAAATTATTTTTTCTCTGAATAATAAAGCTCTTTCTACTTTACAGTATTTCCAAAAAGTTACCCGGCCACTATTGAAGATAGTTTGTGACTTGCGAGAAAGTCAGAGTGAGCTGAGACGCTTGCTGATAAAAAAAGACAGTGAAATAGAAGAGTACAAATGCGAGGGTGGAGAGATAGTCTTGAGTAAGTTTTCTGATAAATAAACCTATTACGCGTAACATCTCATATAACTTACATCTACCCAAGGTTTTTGTTGTCTGCCAGAGCATATATCTGCTTATTTTTTTAACAACCACATGGGAAAAATATAATAAGTATACTGATCAACCACAAAAATAATGGTCAAAAATATTAGTCACCATTTGTGGCAAACAGATTAGTAATTCCAGTATAACTTTATTTGTGGAGAGAGTCTATCACAAATGAGGCTTTATTGTCATAGGCCATACAATTCCCTATTCATGGGATGATAATAAATGGCAATAGGGAATTGCCATGATATCTGTTCTTTCTTTAATTTAGAAAGCATTTTGAAGTGAAACTTCTTGCGACTTCTCCAACAAGTTAACGTTTAACGCTATTTTGTAAAACTCCATGAGATGGCAGTATTACAAGATTTGTAACTACGTAGTTCCACTAGGTACGCAGTACGCAAGATGTCGTGCAAACAGTCATTAGGAATGGGCCAAAAATATCGATATATCAAAATATCGTTATTTTTCCATACAATATATCGATATATATCGTCGATATTTTTATTTGCGATATATCGATATTCGATATTTATTTTAGAGTATCGAATTCGTATCAATTTCGATATTTTTTTAACGCAAGGTTTGGTTTCGTGTTTAATGTTATAACATACTCTTTGCATGCTCCTCGCGTATCGTTATCTTTAAAAAATCCCGCCACAATCTTTATGAAATGCAATATAACACTAAAACTATTGGCTGCGTGCACGAAAATACTAATACTATTAACCATATAGTTCGGTACCGGCCCCCATGGGGGCTCGACGCGCTAACCTCCGCTGGGTTGGTATCGGCCCCGAAAGGGGCTAGCAATTATGTCATTCATCATCCTCATGATTTATAATATTAAATATTTAATATTCTGGTTATCAAATACAATAAGTGTACGTTAATTAAGAGAGTTGGAGAAAAATCACATAATATAACGCCATTAAAACTTCTGTAAACAGCGCGCAGGTTTCTTAATTTATTTTTTATAAAGCAGTGCTTATCGAGGCTTAAATCATAAAAATTGTGGTTTTCGAACATTTGAGCGTGATCATGCGAATTCTGACGATATATCGATATTTTTCACTCGATAATTATCGATACTGTTTTAAAATATCGATAAGATAAATATCGATATAATTTTTTCACTTGCCCATCCCTAACAGTTATGCATTCCTTTTTTTAATATTTTTTATTCATGACCATAGATGCAAGTCTTTCAGTCGAAAACATAGATGGGTAGTTATGCATTCGACTCTGCGGTGAGACCAGCCTTCGCTCTTTTGCCATGAGTAGAATAACCTCGATAAACTTATGTAATAAAAATAATACAACAAGAAAACGACAAAATATTATTTAGAAGCTCAATAAAATAAAAGTACATAAAACAATTCCAAGACTTAAGTAACTGAATTCATTTTTGCATGCAACACTACAACAAATGTCAAATTGTCAAAACAAACTTGGCCGCCGGTTTGCGTGTGCGTATTTTCCTCGTCTTGCTTGTTTTTACCAGTTTTTCTATATTTTAACCGTCCAAAAGTGCTTTTTCCACCTAAGTCCGTTGAGTCGAGCCTCTGGCTCCTCCGGCCGTGTTGATTTTGTACTTGTGTTGATTGTTTATATCATTTTTTGAGACAGGACTCTGACGACCCGTTTGGTGCCTCGAATTTTGTGTTTGTGACATTGATATCTTCATATTATCATGTCTAACAGACAGTGTTGCGTCCCCGGATGCTTGAACAGCTTAGGTAAGGGTTCCATCTAATGCCAAAGGGCCAAAGCTTCGAATTTTGCTGGCTGATATTTATGCAGTTCAGATCCATAAGACAAAGCCCTACTTATGGGCAGAGTCCGCTAACCGTAAATTTCAGGTTTTGGCTTTCAAATACACTGATTACTTCCTCGATTATTTCAGATACCAATGCAAATTTGCATAAATTCCCTAACCCAGCTAAGGATAGGGAGTTATTTAATACGTGGGTCTATTCCGTTGGTGGTGACTTACTGCAACTCGAAAAACTTCATATTTTCAAATACCGCCGTGTATGTCGAGTACACTTCGAACAAAAATTTTGGTGCCGGAATAATCGACTCAGCAAAGGAGCTTTACCAACGAGAAACATGCCAGGTTAGATATAATAAATAATTATTATAAACACAAAGAATAGAGATTTAGGATAGTAGGTTTATTACTACCTAGAACAGCCATTATCGCTTATCACATTCATAGATACTAAAAGATTTATATCCTCTTTAAACTGAGTTTCATATCATGTGTAAAGGGAGTGCTTATGTGGAGACACAGAGGTCCAACACTCAAAGGCCCTGTAGGGAACTTTAATCTAAAATGGGATGGGATGGGACGCATAGCAGAACCTTCCTGTGGTTGTACTAAAGAAATACAGTCATGGTTTGTTCCCAGAAGTGTATAGGACTACCTGCCTGCTAACAATGGAAACTAAAACACCTGGTTCATTGGGAGTGATGTTTAATGTATAGGTAAATACCGTATTTTGTAAAGAAAATGGTGTCTGCCTTTCAAGACTAATATTGAAATATATTGGCAGAACCACAGCCCGGTCCAAGTGGCCGGGCAGCGGCAAAGAGGGACTGTCCGGACGACACAGCCTCACCGAGTATGCTCCAGGGGGACACCAAGCGCCTTAAAACCCAGGCCGCTCCAGGAGAGCAGAGAACCTACGCGCGGGCCACACGGGATATCCCTGCGCGACTAGCCGTAGCGATCTGCCTCTCGCCTCCATCCCGAGACATGACGATTGACGAGGCTGAGCACATCAAGCTCAGCCTTGAGGACCTCATCATGGACACGTGTGCCGACCCCTCCAAAACCATCATCCCGTCTTTCCGCGGGTACCCCAGGTTAGTGAAAGGCACAGTTCAAGTGTGGTGCGAGGACGACAACGCCCTGACCTGGCTGACCCAGAACGTGCCCAAACTAAGACTGCCGAACACCGACGCGACAATGACTACCATGAAACAGTCCGACGTACCCACAGAGGTCCGAGCAGCGCTCTTTGTACCCAGGTATAATGGGGACATAGCGCGGCTCCAGACTGTTCTGACCCGCCAGAACCCCTGGTACACCGTCGGTAGGTGGTCACTGTACAGGGCGACATCGGTCGGTGGCGATAACTACGGGACTTATTTGACCCTAGGAATCCCACCGGAAGAAGTCGAAAAGGTCTTGGGGAGGGAGCGGCGGGTGTCATACCTTCTTGGGTCGATATACGTGCGCTTCTACCACAACACCCATCCCTCCGACACCCCGACAGACAATGAACCGACTAAACTAGACTTGACGATGACGCTACTGGAGGAGGAGATATCCAGAACGGCGACGGCTGATGTCGACGCTGTGAGGATGCCAACCTCACCGTCAAAGTGGACGGAGCAGCTGCTCTCATCGTCACCGGCACTGAGCGAAGACCGGCACGGACTGGTGGACGGGAGGGAATTATCCGATGGATCCATCTCCTCCTAACTCCACCCCACTGGCCCCCACAACCCGCCCCTTAAAAAATCATCCAGACCAACCTCCAGCATAGCCAGACGGCTACTGCTTGCCTACGCAGGGCACTGGAGATGGAACCCCGAACCATTGCACTCATCCAAGAGCCGTGGATCCGTAATAACAGAATATGCGGCCTTAGTAACATTGGAGGTAAGCTGATCCTCGACACTCAAGGCACAGACAAACCACGAACCTGTGCCTATACAGGGTGTAACGGAAAGGGTACATACATACTTAAGGGTGTGCTACAGACCATCAAACTGAACATATTATTCTATCGGACAAACATCGTAACAGTGAAAAAATTATCTGCTGCCCTATACAAAATTTCAATACCTATTCGACCCAAATGTATGGGGCAGCTGATATTTTTTTCGTTACGATGTTTGTCCGATGGAGAAACATGTTCGGTTTGATGGTCTGTAGCACACCCATAAGTATGTATACCCTTTCCGTTACACCCTGTATACCCAAAGATGTACCCACCACCATACTCACGCAATTATGTTCCAGAGACCAAACAGCCGTCAGGCTCAAAACCGACGGCGACGCACCCGATATCGTCCTGGCCTCGGTATACATGCCAGGCGAGGATGTTGACTGCCCATCGAAAGAGATGGCGGACCTGGTAAGGTACTGTGAAGAAGCCAACCTGGACCTGGTCATCTGCACGGACTCGAACGCCCATCCTTTGGGGTTGCAACAAAGCCAACACTAGAGGTGAGGTACTATGCACATATCTGTTCTCCACTAACCTTAATATCGCAAACCGCGGTTCGGAACCCATTTGGGTCACTTCTCGCGGACAAACGATTATTGACCTAACGCTGGCGTTGGATAGCGCGACAAAACTTATCACTAACTGGCACGTATCCAACGAGCCTTCCTGGTCTAATCATAGAAGGATCCGCTTCTCACTAGTAGCTAATATAAATAAACCCGAACCTAGGCGTAGGTAACCCACGCCGTACCAATGTACCTGGCTACAAACGGCTGTTGGCCTCCCTACTATAGTCCGGGGCTTTTAGATTTGAACCCTGCATTAAATATAAACAGCGATTTTTTTCTTGAATCGTGTACCTGGCCTTAGCTCTTCAAATAATAAAAAAAAATTAAACATTTTCCGAAACCGGATCAAGCTGAAAAAGGCGAAAACGCGTTTTTGTGAATAAAAACATGGGAAAAAAAGTTAACAGGACAAATTTAATTACTTTAGGTAAAGAATTGGTGACAATAATATATTTTTTCAGAATTAAACATTTTCGTCCACGGAAATTACGGTAAAAAAACATTTACGAAATTTTTGGATTGTACTTAAGGCAAAAATATAAACAGCGGTTTCTTTACATAAAATAACTTAAATTAATATATTACACCGCCAATAAACAAAATTAAACAAATTGTACTACCGGAAGTTATTATTACCAGTTTTTTTACAATAGCGGTTGAGGCAAAAAGTCAACAGGGTTTAATTTAGTTTAACTTTCATCTAAAGGCTATTTCTAACCTATTTACACGAAAATTAAACACTTTAAAGCAAATCGTGAAAAAAAAACAATTAATGTTTACGTAAAATACGTCTGCAAACTTTATTCTTGTATTTGGCGCAGCACTTTCATAGGAATTTGATCTTTCCGAAATATAAATAAGGTGTACAATCGCGTAACTCAATAAAACACCGAATCAAACAACAACACATTCATTCGCACACAATGAACGCAGCGCTTATCTTGTTTACGCACACTAGCACACGCCGTACGCCGCACGCTGCTTAGCGCTGACACCGTGCATCGTAATTTAATTTTTACTTTGACAATATTAATTATCGCTTTAATTTGTTTAATTTTGGGGGATTAAGGTTTGGATTTGTATATTTCTCATTATTAAATGAATTTAAATCCTGTTACATTTTTGCCGTAAGTAGTATTTAAGATTTTTTGATTTTCTTGATTTTCTGTGAAGTCCGGAGCAGAATTTGTTTAATTTTCATAATAATAGTTAGACATGGTGATATAAATCATTTTAGCACTATTTTTGTCCTGTTAATATTTTTGCCTTAAGTACGAAGTCAAATTATAAGTTTTTAAAAAAAAAACGAATGTTCCGTGGACGAAAATGTTTAATTTTCTGACCTACTTGTAGTACTCAATCTGTTCTACAACTCCAAATAAACATACCTGTTTATATTTTTTTCCACCAAGTTAAATACATATTAGACGTTTTCTTAAAAAAAACATATACGCGGAGGTGAACTTTTCGCGGGATACAGCTTAATATACTCTCCTGTCCATACCCTACACATTCAATGAAAAAAATCGCTGTTTTTAATTAATGCAAAGTAAGCCTAATATTCGGCGTAAATTCCCCGGACTACTAGCACAGCACCAAACGCCACAAACTCTAACGCACCCCAAACAACTAGAAAACACCGTAACAAAACTATCTGAATTTATAATAGAAGGCTGCCACGCCTGCTGCATGCAAAGAAATCCAAACACCAAGAGCAAGGGTAACTCCTGGTGGAATGCGGAACTTAGTAAGCTCAGGCAAACCATGCGCAAACAATTCAACAGAGCTAAAAACTCCAGACTACCAGAAGACTGGGAAACTGTTTTTAAAAACAGGACAGTTCATTGATGATGACGATTGTATGTTTTCTGTAACTAAGTACGTAATAGGCAGGTACCCCAGTATTCCTACATAAACAAACATTAAACTTATGTCAAATTTATCGATTTATCGTCACGGGAAATTAGTGGTGTTTGGAAACTTCTTGTTGTTTAACTTAACTCCCTAGAGATAAATCGTATTATCGATAGCGATATCGCATACCTAGGTGTTTCACACAATACGCTATAATTATGGAACGATACAACATCATGAAGGCGGATTACGCGTGGTATCTGTATAGTTTCAGAAAATATATAGTTTCGAAATCCGATATCAAATAGGTATCAATATATCGTTTCGATTTGATACTGTGAAAAAGCTATATAACCCACTCCTAATTCACATACATTATTAATACAAATGCATTTTCCAGGGCGAGACGATGAGGCAACCACAAGCACTTCCACTGCACAAATGACTGCTGGGTCTTCTATAAATCCACAAACGACTGCTGAGCCTTCTATTAATCCACCAACGACTGCTGGGCCTTCGACGACAAGTGATATTGGTTTTGCAAAGCCAACAAGGAGGAAAACACCTGCACGACATCAGCGAGAATATAGAGCAAGGAAAAAAGTTCAAAGGGAATCTACGAGGGCTGCGAAAACCAACGACGGTTCAATGGAGTTGCTGATGAAAATACCAGCAATATTGGTGACGAAAATGAAAGGATAAATCCACAAGTCCCATATACTCAATTCCATCAGCATAAGAAAGCTTACAACTACATTGGAACAAAAATTCAAGTTGCTGATGGATTGAACAACGGTGTCATGGGTAAATTGGACCACATCGAAAGAAATGATAATAGGGAAGTTACTCGGGTATGGTTGATATTTCCGAATTGTGAAAGAACTGGAGTAAAAGCTCGGGCCGTGGCACGTTCATTTATGATCGCTAATAATCTCAATCCTTTAGCTGTCCCGATCGGTCAACGAAATGCTACAATCTATCTTAATAGACAAAGAAGTATCTCAGCTAAGAGAAATAATTTTCCAATAGCTCCAGCGTGTGGATTAACGATTCATAAGTCGCAAGGGGGAACTTTCAATGAGATGGTTTATTATTATGAAAAAAATCAATCCCAACATTTGGTCGAGAGCGGTTTCAATTGAAGGCTTGTATATTATCCCAGTCAACAAACATAAGAAATTTTACAATGGGAACGGGAGTAACGACCGCTCGTGTGTAGCTTTACGGAATGAGATGATGTAATTGCGTCAAAATCCACCTTACACGTTGGATGAAGAACTATGTAAATTTATCAACACGAAAAAAAAACTTATCAATCGTAGCATTCAATTTTCAAAGCGTTCATGCACACGCCAATGATTTGACGGATAGAGTTTTTGAAAAATCGAACATTTTAATGTTATCAGAAACGTGTATGGACGACCAGCAGCCCGCCCCAGCTTCGCACGGATATTTAACAAAAAAATAAAAATTATAATAAACACAAATACACAATCATTTCTTGACATTGATTCCCCTCCCGTGCGTACGGCCCGTACCTCAGTGACACCTACATCGCATAAGGTGCTGCCTAGCTAGCAGGGTGAGTGGCCACCACGCAACTTTTTTCTAATACTTCCATTTTTAAACTCGTGATATCTTTCGAATGGAATGTCCGAATTGAATAATTCAAAAAGTTATATAAAGGTATTGAAGCAGTCTTGAATATGAAGTAATTAATTATTTTGATTAATACCAAGATACAAATAAAGAGTCTTTTCTAGCGGCGGCACTTTAACCTTATTAACCCCATCCGAATAAAATAAAAGAACAGTTACATAACTTTAATAGTTAGACATATGCTGCCCCAACACTTTTTGTAAATAATGATGTGTTCTGCAAAGTCGTAGTACATTATTTTATTCTATCATCAATAGTTTTGGCAGCGCACGCGAAATGAAGAATATTTAGGTAGTTTTTTACACCTTGGGTTACATTACTGGAGTTTTAGTAAGCATTTATTTTTTTTTGAAAATATAATATGGCCTATGTTACTCAATGATAATGTAGCTTTCGAACGTCAAAAGATTTTTTGAAATCGGTCCAGTAGTTTTTAAGTTTATTCCATACATACATAATACAAATCTTTCCTTTTTAGGGTCCGTACCCAAAGGGTCAAACGGGACCCTATTACTGAGACTTCGCTGTCCGTCCGTTCGTCCGTCTGTCACCAGGCTGTATCTCATGAACCGTGATAGTTAGCGAGTGGAAATTTCTACAGAGTATGTATTTCTATTGCGGCTATAACAACAAATAATAAAAACAGAAAAAAAATAAATATTTAAGGGGGGCTCCCATACAAAAAAGATATTTTTTTCGTTTTTTTTTTTTTAAATAATGGTACGAAACCCTTCGGGCGCGAGTCCGACTCGCACTTGGCCGGTTTTTATAATATAAGTGTAGATAACGAACCTCCTGTTCTCATACCAAATTTTGATTTCAACGTAACGAAATTCGGAATGCAGGTGTCTCATCTATCACAATCAGAAAAATAGATGTCATATTGTGACTCCACATTTAGATATAAAAGCTCCTTCTCAGGTAAACCTGATGTGACAATTTCAACGTCAAAAAGAATTGGAGACATATGTGCTGTAGAGTGCATAGTCAACCACAGCGAAAATAATCTGCAGACATTGATTCTACTTGCCATTTATAGGTATTTGAAAATGCAGCCATGAGCGATATTAAATTATTTATTGCAAAATCTTTATTGCCACTATCCGCTGCAGGTTCACAAGCTCTGGCAGACTGATCCTTGCAGGAGATTTTAATGTGAATTTCACGTTACTTAGAGGTCTACTCTCTTTCTCCGAAACGTAATTTCGGCAACGAATGAAAATTAAACGTACTTACGTTTGTTACCTTATTCTAAATCATTTGCGGACGTACACAATAACATTTAATACATTCATCATTCATCATCATCATTTCAGCCCAAAAGACGTCCACTGCTGGACATAGGCCTCCCACAAGTGTCGCATTGACATTTTGGGGGGTTTTGCCATAATCGCCACGCTTGGCAGGCGGGTTGGCGATCGCAGTACGGTTGTTACAAAAGCACAGATAACGCTGCTGCCCATTCTCTGGCAAGTCCCTTAGTCGCCTCTTACGACACCCACGGGAAGATATGGGATGGTGCTATTCTTTACGTCCGACACCATACAGAACCACAATAATTATTTAATACATATATTATAATTTAATACATTCGTTCACGTTAATTGTCTGTGAATTCAATCTTCTTGTGTGCGTCCGACAAACGATATAGATTAGGGGCACAAACGTAACTAATTTTCGGTCGTTGCCGAAGTTACGTTTCGGAGAAA
Organism: Cerastis rubricosa; assembly: GCA_949152445.1. NCBI lineage: Eukaryota > Metazoa > Arthropoda > Insecta > Lepidoptera > Noctuidae > Cerastis > Cerastis rubricosa. The sequence goes on from OX424532.1 coordinate 9,472,559, forward strand.
GAGAGTAGACCTCCTGAAGCTGAAACATTATTAACCTTCCTTAGAGACAAATTTGGATTAGAAATGATAAATGGTAGGAATGATCCAACAACCAAAGAGGGAACTACGATTGATGCAGTTTTTGCAAGAAATATTGAAAAAATAGAACTCAAACATTTCGTATCTTACTTTAGTTATCATAATCCCATCGTAAATGTTATGGATTTGGATATTTCTCCACTCGAAAATGATAATTAAAAGAAGCGATCAATTGTGAATTGTAAGCAATGTTAATAAAGTTTGTCTTAAAGAAACAATATGATTTCACTAAAAATCTATTTCTACCCCTTCCTATTTTCATTGCCACATTACGAAGTTTCACTTCTTCCGCGCGGAGGGACTCCACGCACTATTTTTTTTTGAGTGATGCTATTATCTTCAGTGTCTTAAACAATACCAATTTTATTTCAGGACATCTGAAAACCATAGCATTCAATGATGCAGAGCATATGAAAAAACACAAGTTGTATGAAGATAACTTTGGTGCATGCAGTGCATCCACAAGCTTACTTCAGGAAGCTGTTGATATCCTGGAGAAAAATGTTCTGTAAGTAGCTTAATGTTTTATTCATGATCTTATGCTGTAATATCCAGCACCACTTAACTTAAACTAACCACACTTGTTATCAATTCAGCCAATCGCAGGCCACTGCTGGACATAGGCCTCACTCAAATTGTGCCACAACACGCTGTCCTCAGCCTTCTGCTTCGAGTCTGACCCACGCCAGTTATCTTTTAAAAGTCATTGGAGCATCATAGCATCAGGGTCATCATCATCATCATTTCAGCCGAAAGGCGTCTACTGCTTGACATAGGCCTCCCCCAAGTTTCGCCACATTGGCATAACATGGGGGGTTTTGCCATAATCGCCACGCTTGGCAGGCGGTTTGGCGATCGCAGTGCGGTCGTCACAAAAGCACAGAGAACGCTACTGCCCATTCTCTGGCAAGTCCCTTAGTCGCCTCTTACGACACCCACGGGAAGATATGGGATAGTGCTATTCTTTACGTCCGACACCATACAGAGCCGTCCAACACCATACAAAGCATCAGGATGTTCCACAGTACCTTAAAAACTAGTGCAGTAAAAGCTTCAGGAAATCTACAAATCTTGCTTTTAAACTCTCATTCTATATTTTCCAGGAAACAAGAAGCAAATGAAAATCAGACTCCTGGACCCAGTATAAAAGCAGAGCCTATATCTGTCATTAAAACCGAGCCTGGCCATATTGTAAAAATGGAGCCAGACACGACTGCAACAACTGAATACATTCCATTTGTAAAAGTGGAGCCTAAAACAGAATTGGCCGAAGAATCTAATGTGCCAGTTATAACCACATCAGTGAGCTGTAAACAGGAAATTAAAAGAGAAACAGCAAGAGCTCATGTCCCAAGAAAGAGGTCAAAGTTTAACTTTTAATACCATAGATTTTGTTAGTTTGTCAGATTTTGTTTTGGTATCCTTCGGTAGGTTTGGATAAATTGTAATTTGTTATGGTATCATGAAATTGATTTATAGGTATTTTTTTTAGTTTAATGTCATTATTTAGTTTGATTTTTTATTAACTGTTTTCTTTTTATTGCTGGTCAATAGAATGTATTGATTTGAGTGTCTTATGATGCAATTATACTTAATATTATTATGTATGCCTACATAAGTTCTTATGGGTTCTTATTCTACACACTTGTTTGTGCTGGCTTGGCACAATTTGAGCTAATCCAAGCAGCTTGTCATGTATTATATCGAAATAAAACAAACCTTATTATTTATATGAAAACTTTTATTATACATTGAACGTTTAAAATCTAATGTTAGTTTAGTTGTGCTAGTGTAAAAAATGTTACAGTTAGTGCGTAGAATTGGAGATTTGTCTAACAATTTCACAAAACAAAGACTAAGCTTAGTAATACCATTTATATTGAATAATACAGTAAGTACGAGTAACATAATTTCAATATATTTTTCAAATATTTAATTTTATGATAGAAAACGTCAATAACTTGTACTGTTGAGAACTTTAGCTATTAATATGGGACATTACTAAATCAGTAATATGAGTTTCGTCTCAAGTGTTACGAAAAAAACTGTTTTAGTGCTAAAAATTAATTCGTTGTACAATAGCATAATTATTTTAACTCACGAAGCATTCTTAAGCATAAGGTAATGTTGTGTTCTAAATTTTTTGGGCAGTGTATATTCTTCACTCTTATTTCGGACAGAAGGTGCACTATGTGATACTCGCACCACCACTACCAGAAGTCACTAAATGTGTTTAGCGCTAAACAAAGTTTAAAAATGATTCTAACATCTTCGAAGATTGATAAAAACAGAACGATGATCTAAATTTGTTTAGCACTAAATAGACTTAATTATTTGTGGTGCAGGTGAGCCTCGATATGGAAATGGAATAGTGTTGTGACATCTTCAGTCTATCTTGTTTTCACTGTCCAGCAGTCTTTTTGGGACCAGCCCTTTCAGATGATCGATTTATCCGCTTACTGTGGATTTTTATTTTCCTATATGACACCTATTCCAAGCATTTTATTAATCTAAAACGACGTCCATGAATGTTTATTTGCCTTTTTAGTGATTTTGGAATGACCCGGCTAGTTTCGTTCTCAAACGGAGTCACTTTACCGACACTAATGAAAAGCTTGATCTCTCCACTAAGATTTAATGCTCACTAATGACTTAATTTAACATCGGAAACTTATAAATATATCTCCAATACAAACGCACTAGTTGCAACCGTCCGCCAAATGGGAATACAATTATTAACAAACGCATCTAATACATAATGACTTCTATGTTTTTTTTTTATTAAATTCGTTAGATATAATAATGTGCTTTTTATTGAGTCTATAATATTTGCTGAGCAAGTCTGATAGTCGCGTAGGCTTTATTTTTAAATACGTTTAAACCTACAACATTAAAGGCCTTCTCAGTGTCCGTAGTTTTTTAAGTAATAATTTAAGAAGATAAATAGGACCATCTCAATTAAATAGTCTTGATATTTCATTGACGGGGTGTTTTAATCCTAATGTGACTGGTCAAGTTATTTTAATTAAATACACAGGCATTGACTGCTTCAAGTCACTTTTATCTCCGTCCTCCAATTCCTCTTTTTCCTTGATAGCTCCAAAAACTCATTGGGGCCAGTATTTTTTTTTTTATTTTTAACTGGTCTCAGAACTTCACTCCCTACCAACCAACGTACGATAAGAGTTGGTTTTATTAGTGAAATTTGAACTTTATTGTAATCTTCTTAAAATTGACATTAACACCATATTGATTAACTACATGAAACTTGAGTAATCGCTATAAGTAGGTATAGTATAGTATTAAGTAATGAAATTACGACTATAATTCCTATATCTAACTTATTTCACATTATTTTCTCAAAATTTCACCAATAATAACCAATTTAATATTGCTATGGATCTTTATAATGGATGGTCTATTTATCTTCTTTTAACATGATAAATATAACTATTGCACTTAGAGGAACCGAAAACATGGAATGAGATTCCTTAACACTTCATTATTGGTGCATTCAGAAATCGCGACAGTTCTTACACGCAGCGGGCCTAGACGCACCCTTGCGACATGCCTCACGGATTTCATCACATTTTGAATGAGAGAAATGACAAATCCCTTGACAAAATTATGTCTTGTCACAACAGAGCGTACCAGGCGGCTAAGTTAGCACACAGAATGCATAAAGCGATCACACCTACCCTCTTACCGTACTAAGTTTAAAACCATTTATGTAAGAAGAAAAACAAACTGAAGTCTAAATGTTATTTTTAGCGATAAGAGGGCTTTAGTTCAAGACTTCAGAGAACCCTTTTCTGATTAGTCAGCGAGCTGGTAAATAGTTGACCAATGAGAAAACGGTTTTCTTTGATCGTCCTGACGCATGATTTGGGCGCTTGCCAATGTTTACAACTGAGATATCGGCCTACCCCACTAACAATATTTTTGATGCTCTTAGGCTCTTAAAAATTCGGCGCTAAAATTTTTATATTTTACTTAAGCCTGTCTTTTTTTTATTCGAGATTCCAATTGGTTTTCCTCAATAATCAAAGACTTTGTGCAACTGCGGTGTTTGCAAAACTTTACTTTTTTTGTAGCAGCAACACTTATGCTGTTCTCCTAATATAGCATCAGGCTTTTTAGAGCAATAGCCGACAAAAAAAAACAATAAATCAGTCAAACCCGTATCTCAGGTGAAAACATAGCCCACATCATTCGCCTGCAAACAAATGCTGCGGTCTACATGAACGCAGGAACGCTACACAAGTACATAAGGCTAACAGCTACACTTTGACACATCTGTCTCCGATTCTGAGGCCTTTATTACGTTGTCCCTTTCCTTCAGCTCGAAGGCATCCGCCTGAAAAGAAGAGAGAAAGTAGTATTAAGATAGATAAGTGCCTGAAGATGATTTGTTTTGAGACATCTGATCGTAGAATTATGGACCCTTCCTTATTTTTCGTTATTAGCAGTTCATTTTTGGTACTATATGGAGAGCAAGCAATCGCCCCTATAAATAGAATCAGGTCATTGCTGACTGTTTCCAATAGGCCATGCATGTCACCCACTGAGTTTTAGTTTTCGCCTGGGTGTTGTCGAATAAGTTTATCCAGTAGGAATACTTTACCATGGGAGCTATTTTTTCTCCCTTCGGCCCAATTTTCGTCGGGTGATTTTTTGGTTATCCCTACCCGTAATGGTCTGTGCCTCATTGCGTAGGGTAGGACAATTTTTCGATAGCAAAACAGTATATTTTCTTGCTCAATATACGAGGGAAAGATAACGTTAGTAACATACCTTGGTGTCCCGGTATTCTCTAATTTTCCTGGCTAACGTCAGAAACGCTTCCTCTATGTTTATGTTGCTTTTACACGATACCTCGAAAAACGGCATGTCGAAGTCATCCGCTATCTGGAATTGACAATTTGTATTTTTAAGAACGTTTCCCAACATGAATTGGTGTCTGCCATTGGGTTATATGTTAGGTCAAGGTGGTGTACCTACATTTTGCGTAGTTAAATAAGTAATTAAAGTCGTCTAGGTTGGTAGGGTTGTTCATTAAACAATAGTCTGATAGATACTTCGGTAGGTGCTTGTTCTGCTAACACCGCACCATACTTAGGTTAGGCACAAACAGGTATTTTGGTGCTGTAAGTGGCAAGGTTATTGTTGCCTACGAATAAAAAAACAAGCCTTGATCATCATCAATTTGGAGATGACCTGGCGTTTCGGCACTAATTACAATTACATGTTTGCATTGGTGGTTATTTCCCAAAAAGCGTGATTTTTATGAAATGTCTAAATATGTGGAAAAAATCATCAATCGTTTGAAAGGCCATTGTTATTTCACGGCTAGGGCATTGGTAAAAAAAGCTACAAATTACCTTTTGGCCCCTCTCTTTAGGCACTGCTCTATGGTTCTCGTGGACATCACACTTGTTGCCAACTAAGACCTTGATCACGTCGGGAGAGGCATACTGGAAATAGAAAACCACATACATTATTAATTTGAAGGAAAAAAAACATCAACTCGTTTATGTAGCCTATTGCTAGTTGCTAGGTCTATTTTATTGAAATAAATTCTCTGTATCCTTCGTTGGACTAGACGGGCTGACTCACTTGTTTTATTGGAATCGATGAATAAGTTCTCAAGCTTTCAGACAACCTTTCTACCTACACGTGGCTAAATAGGGATTAGTTCTGATAGTTGTGGAGTTAAAACGTGGATCAAAAATCAAGCTACGGGTCGGCCTTTCAAAGTGAAGTAGACTAGAACCATTTTTGTATTAAATTGCTCAAAATGCAAAATGATGTCCGTCAACATCACATTGATTGAATCTATATATCTATCCTAACTCTTGGTATAATTCTCAATCAAACGCACTTAGATAAAACGGTTTCGTAGAATATTTTATCAAGGTGAGTTATGATTTGTCATTGAATCAAAGAAAATTACCATTAGATATAGGTACCCCTGAGGTATTATCTAACGGTACCGTAATCGTTCTTGCCTTGTACGTCGACAAATGGATAGCTATCAATGTAATTGAACATTTATAGATTTTTACAATCACGTTGCATGACCCGGACACCTCAACAAAATGAAAAATATTGTCAGATATAACGGAACACAGCTAATCAACGGTCATTTTCAAAAAAGGAAGTCGTATTATCTCACCTCTTGAATGTTCCTCAGCCAATACGACAGATGATTGAATGACTCCAGATTGGTGATATCATACATGAGTATTATGCCCATGGCTCCGCGATAGTATGCTGTGGTGAGTGTTCGAAACCTCTCTTGTCCAGCAGTGTCCCATATTTGGAGTTTGATTGGCACGCCGTCTAAGTTTATTATCTTCTGTTTGAAATCTATGCCTGGAAACGTTATATAAGTGTGGTTAGACGCAACAGTGCCTATTGTGTGCCAATTTCGTAATACACTGCCTAATATTCGTTGCTAGGGAAGTTGATAGGTTTAGATTAGGTAGGTACTGGTTATGGTACATGTTTTCACTGTAGGAAGGTACTATGGCAGACTGTTATTTCTAATTGCAATAACGTCGGTGCTGTATGACGCGGTCTGGTCGTAAAATTGGCGATGAGGCCGTAATGTTCGTTTTCAAAAAGAGAAAATGATCACCACCATAGATAAAGACTTGAAACTTTGAACTTTTTTCTAGGTTTTAAAAATTTGAATGAAATGATCCTCTGTTTTATTAATGAAGAATTGAAGGTGGTATCATGTGAACCGTTGAAAATGTTTCAAATTAAATTATTTATTATCTACTGAACAAAAAAAGCAAAATAAATCGAAAACACAAAAAAATGATAATTCGAATCCTTCAAAATAAGTCTTAGATCTATCGTTCAATAAAATTAAGAATCTGAAGTCGAGGTTTAAATAGGTAGGTAGGTAGGTACCTCCTATTTGGGTACATAGTTATGTAGGTAGGCGACAGCAAAAAATGTTTGATTCTCAAAGAAATTCAACGCCTTCACATTTCTTTATTTTAAAAAATGGCTCAAACTTAGTACAATGATATTCGTAAATTGCGCCTACCTTTTTTTTCATTAGTTTATTTGGATAGATATTTATTTCTAGAAAATAACAGAAACACTGAAAACCGAAACGACCTCCATTTTTAAAAACATTGTCAGAAGTCTGGAGTTTTCAGGGATATCTTCAATGAATTCGTGAAAATACCCAGCCTTTTGTCTAAGTTCAGTGGAATCTAATAAAATACACTTTGAAAACTAACACAAAAGCTTGAGGTGACTACTCCTAAAAGCTTTACCGAAGTGCATTGCACTTAGACAAAAAAAGCAGCTCTCAAGATCTCTAAGTTCCTACATTGTTTAGCAGCCAGATTCGTCGTGGTTACGAGCAAAAATTTACAAAATACAATTTGTAGAGACGAGTTATTCCCATGTATTTGACTACATAGCTTAGGTTGGTTGGGCTCTAACTAAACTGTAAAGCGATCTGGGAAGGGAAGTCCTGAGCATATAAATATTTAAAAGCCTATTTCACATCACCTGTTCCATTGTTTCCCGCTTTACATCCGCAATATAAAATATAATCGCAGATTCCTTAAGTTACAAAACGCCACTAAAATACAGCATCACTTGTCTCACAAAGGCTCGTAAAAGTAAAAATAAATAAGTTTGCTTACCTATAGTGGATATGTATATATCGTAATACCGCTCGTCACAATATCTATGCACGATACACGTTTTACCTACATTAGAATCACCTAAAACTAGTAATTTATACGTTGCAGAAAAATCTAAAGCCATTTTTTGTTTACTTTGTTGTTGGTACGCGAGCGATGGCCCAAAACATAGGTGGAACTGTCAAAGTGAGAAAAATCAATGAGGGTAAGTGCGCATGTGCGGGGTCGCCCGTTGTCTTACCTTGCAACAAGTAAGTATAACTACTAGCGTACTAGCACAGCTCGTACAGCCAGGGTTTCCCTGCACCGGTCACTGACTTGTAATAAACTCAACTATTTGAAAGAGAACGGCGTTTTGTGAAATAATAATTAAAGACTTTTTATTTTTGTTGCGCTCAGTGAACATAAACATGAATAAATTAGAATGCTACCATTTTTTTTTAATGTAGTTAAGTCTACCAAAATGCGCCCGAAAACTATTCTGTAGTACCTATATAATTTCCAATTGAAAATTTGAATTTATTTGTATATTAAAATTTTCAATTAACAGAACAGAACGAAACGCGTTACAAATTCACCGATACTTTCTGTGATTTAATAAAATTGAACTAGACAGAACAAATTAGGTCGAATGAATTGCCCTCATAAACAATATACCTATACGAACGAGAAACCTCAGGTGCGACCGTAATCTAACATTGTCTTTATTGCCCTGTATTTCATTTATTTTTCTTTATTACAATATGTCTGAGGAGACTGCTAAGAACAAGAAGACGACTCCTTGCTTGACTCATCTGTAGGTTTGATTCTTCGATGGATAAAACATCTGTCGCTGCGATCTTTATTTTGACTATTGATGAGATTCGATAATAATGTAGTGATGATTTGCCGAATATATTTTTTGATCTATTTAGTTCAAAGCTGATAGAAATGTTTAGTGTTTTGTCTCAGTGATGTTTAATCATTAAAAGAGGGTGTTTTTTTAGATCGATTTTGTACTTGTTGTTTGGTAGTAAAAATGACATTTTTGCCGAAGCCACTTGCTTTGACTGCATTAAAACGATGCAATAAAATGTTCTCATGAAATCTTATTAAGATGAATCTGTCTCTGGTTTATCTCGTCGGTGTCGGACGTAAAGAATAGCACCATCCCATATCTTCCCGTGGGTATCGTAAGAGGCGACTAAGGGATTTGCCAGAGAATGGGCAGCAGCGTTGTCCGTGCTTTCTTAACAACCATACTGCGATCGCCAACCCGCCTGCCAAGCGTGGCGATTATGGCAAAACCCCCCTTCTTGGGAGAGGCCCATGTCCAGCAGTGGACGTCTTTCGGGCTGAAATGATGATGATGAATGATGAATTAGTTTAAGTACCTACTTATCCCAGCGTTTAACCTTTTAAACGCCAGAGCATAAACGCACGCTCGTGTCCTCCACGCCAAGCCACAAATTCGCCGCAAATACCTACTTACTTACAAATAAAAAGAGGGACCAAAATTTTATTACTAAAGTTTTATTTCCTGTTTCTTGATAAGACATTTAATATTGATCATATTTTTGAGATATTTAAATAAACACACACAAAAGTAATGATGAAAAATATTTGTATTTCGTGTTTATAGTGCACCACATTTTTTGTCACATATCTGTCGTTGGCGTACAGGGGCCCTACTATGACGGCTTAAAGCAGTATTGCTTTAATGTTATTTCAGTGTGGGAAAGAGACGGAGCTATAGAGGACGTCTAGCGCCATCTCTTTCCCACTCTGGAATAAGATTAAAACAATACTGCTTTAAGACGTCATGGTACGGCCGCAGGGCATGCGCTTGCATGTCACTTATATGTGACAATGGCGTTTAAAAGGTATGCAAGTATTTAACTACAGAGAATATTGTTTTAAACCACTGAATTACTTCTTTAAAACTTTTTACCTTTTTGGTCTTGGTCTTCGGTTTATTCATAATTTTCAGCTACAGGAGACTGGCTAAAATACACAGTGTCATAAACTTGGCTGATTTACTGAAGCTTGCTGCAATACAACCAAGTGCAGATCCACCTGCGGTTGCTTGTGGATAATTAATCAGGTATAAAAGTCGTTTAGCAAGACTTACGCCTAGTGGTTCGGTCTGCATCATTTTATGTACGACCCCTAAAAACATACATAAGTAAATATATAAGTATACCATCTCTTAGATATGTCCCTTGGAAAAGCTATAACAGACGACTGGGGTCAATCTACAAGGTTATGCAACGCTTGCTGAGGTCAGTCCGTCGATGGGTGAGCTTTCATTTGGTACATAATGAAAGTAGGTAAGTAAAAGCTCTTCTGCCATTAATCTAGATCTCTGACAGTAATCGTAGACAGTCAGAAGCCCAAGTTAGACAACCTATGGGGTATCGGCGTGGCATTCAGGTCCAAGTCAAATGCTGGTATTCAGCTGTATCTGTTTTCTTTAGACTGCAAGCCGACTGACATAGGTACCTTGTAGTTCCTATAATATTGTATAAATATGTTATTGTAAAACTTCCTTGTTGGTCTAGGTCGGAAGCGCGACTGCTTAGCATGAGGTCCCGGGTTCGATTCCCGGGTCGGGCAAAGTGGTTTTGGGTTTTTCCATGAGTAATTACTTGATTTGATTTGTGCCCGCTTGATGGCAATAAGCTCGCCCCCCTATTACATGGGACTTAAAAATATCTAGTGAAATGTAGGTATACCTTCTTGTTAGGTACACATATGCTCCACCCTTCGGGGATTACAAGGAGTGATTTTATGTTATGTTACTGCCAACGCAAACCTAAAATTTACCTATACTCGGGAGTATAGGTAAATTTAAGGTTTTACTTCCTATTCAATCCTAGGAGTTACCAACATGGCTTGGCAAATGTAATGATGTAAAAAGATGATTTTTGGGGGTTTTACCATTTGAGTTTGGGAAATGCTAAGTTATACCAATTACAATGGGTAAATGTTGGTTGTCAGAATAAAACAATTACTTTATCTAGCGACTGATGAATGATGATGACATACCTATTGTAATACTAAACAGAGCGACCAAATGGGATAGGTAAGTAGGTTAGAACCATGACCAGCCATGTACCTACGAGTCGAGTTCGTCAAAGTGACTAAGTTATGGTACCCGACCAAGTAGGTTAGGTTAGAACTGTGAGCATAAGCGCGCGAGCTGAGCGGCCGGCGAGCGCTTCATCGAAGAAGGATGCGTATTTTCAAGTTGCCGTCTTCACGATTTTTAGTTAACATTTACCGTGTCTAGATTTACCAATGTATGGTCGTACAAGTTGCAAATTAACGATGATCACAAAGTTGGTAAATCTTGGCTATTTCATTGGCCAGAGCATTGCCATACAACGTGGCAACGCCCGTTAGTCTCTTGAGCACATTACCAGCTGACAGCGTTGAGGAGGAGTTTTTTGACGACCTTTTTATAGTTTTTTGTTAATTTAGTTATCTAATTTAATAGTTTTTAATTGTTATAATGTATATGATTAGTTGCCAAGTGTTAAATAAAAATAAATTCTTAGGTTATACTGGGTAATTTTATTTAGCGTAGTACCGTAGTAGTAGAAAAAGCCCACTTTTACAGTAGGTAAAATTATTATGTAGAGTACTGATTGGTTAAATATATTTCCTAGCTGCATCTATTTTGTCACTTGGCCACATGAGAATCACACTTGAGTAATTGGAATCTAAATACATATATTCCAGTATCCCCACGAGCTTCAACCCTCTACAAATAAGTCAAACTACAAACATCACAAAAAATCCATTAGAGGCAAAGTCTAGACATGTTTACTCCGGATATGTGGGAGTGCAAACATTCAGGGTTCCATTTAACTTACTTAAATCCACAATAGCATTCGTACAATCAGTTCGATACATCTCGTGGCCCTGTGTATGTAAATGGCTTATGTATTAAATGGCCAGGACTCTGTAGATTCCTTATCTCACCCTTTGTTTCACTACGTCTGTATTTTCGTCTGCCTTCCAAGGTACCTTCAAGGTTACATTTTATTAAGCATGTAAATAGGCGATGAGTATTTTCACTTTTTGTTTTTGCGTTTTTGGTGGCACAAAGGAATTTGTGATGTCTTCGTCTGTTTGATGATATTGTTATGAAAGCGTTTCCGCATTTTGTTCGAAGAATGAGGATGAAATGCTAGTACAAGGTACAAGCATTTCATCCTCATTCTTCGAACAAAATTACCTATATTTCGTCTATTTTTTTTGAGGACTGTTCGTCCATAACTTTCCTTAACAGTAAAGCTTAACAATAAATTCTAATTATTAGTGCCGACGATGATTCGTAATGGAACAAAAATAAAGCAGGAAGATATTGTAAAGTAGTTCAACCTAAAACCGTTTATTACCTAGAAGCAACACCTAAGTACTTCTACTCCACTATACTAATGTAAACACGAACAGTCAATAAAGCCCGCTCAAACTGTAATACGTTACGTATACTGACATCTTATTGGAAACGATAAAACATCAAGGCTGTTGACCTTGAACGCAGACGCAATGTTTACCGTAGGTCAGTGACGCCAATTATGTATAATGCTGCCGCACGGTGCCACTCGCAACTGTTCCGCTACTGCCTACTTAGCACTATATACGATCGTTCCAATGTTAAAGAAAACCCTATATGGAAATAATGACTAATCAATGCGAGAACCGTTAACTGTTGACCTAGTTACCAATGACAATTCTGAAATTGGATACCTTGGTGTAGACTTACCTGGTTTTGATATCTAGGCTACAAATGTTGTCTCTGAGATACTTATTGACATTTGAATGTTCCTTATCAAACCATCAATCAATGTCATTGTTGTAAACTACGTTCCAATTGAGCAATTTGTCATCAGTGTCACCACTGAGTCGGGCACTCGGGTCAAAGCGCGGTGCAACCGCGTGAAGGTGTATGGCACGCATACATTCCGGTCGTAAGATGCGGTGGCGCCGTGCAGGAAGAACAACAACTTAATTTGTCAAACAACCGCAAGCCGGGGAGCGACGCGCAGCCGCCGGCGCAACTTGATGTATTGCAAATGGCGGTAATTTTGAAGTTCGCGTTCCGTTTGCTATTCAAAACAGCATAAACTGCCACCGTTCTACTTTTCCCTATAATTTCGCTGCATATGACGAACGATCTGTTGTTTAACTGCCACTCAGGTGTATCCGAATGGATTCGTTGTAACACCCCACCCTTTCTTAAGTAATAAGCTATAATTTTGATAATTTACTCAAAGGGAAAGCAGGGTTCGTATTGCTTGGAGTTTGTTTATTGAAACTTAACCACCTGCTATGTCCTGGAGCGTTAGAAATGCTTTATCTTGTTATTATCTGAGGAAAGGCTATCATTAGTGCTATAAATATTTGTATTGTTGAAGGAAATTGGATCCGATGTTATACACTATCATCATCATCTAGCTATTGGTCTATTACACAAAGGAACCAATTAGTTGTTAGGAAAACCGCGATTATTCCGTAATGAGTAATGACTGGCCAGTTTGCTGGTCACTATCGTCATCGTCTCACTATAATATCTATTAGACTATCACTTTCGGTCGCCGAGTGCTCTATTGTCTGCGATATGATCTTTTTTTCTTTTAATGAGCCTGTAGATCCGGCTGATCGTTACCTAATCGGGTACACTGACGCACTTGTGGGAACTTCGGGTTAAGCAATTTGTTTCACACTAATCTTGGATCGCGATGTTGCCTGCATGGCCGTTGTTTCGTAACCTTTGAGGATAAAGAATAATATCTAACTGATTCCAGGTATCGCTTGGCTAAATAGAAATCCAAGGTTTATACTACCATGTTCGATGTGGCCATACGTCCAGTCATACCCAATAGGTAACTAACTTGGCGCCCAACACAATGCAGAACTATACCGCGAAAGTTATTCATACAGGTACAGACACCGTCAGCATGTGCTAACCCTTCAAGTTTTAAAATGTTATACTGCTACAACATTGAATTTGTTTCGAATAATCTAAAGAATACTTTCAAAAAGAACTCAATGTTTCCACCCTTAATCGATCCATCGCTTCACCGAGCTGCATCTTACGAATACCGGTACCGCACAGTGGAACGAATGTATGGGAGCGGTTGGACGTAGACATGTCCGAAAAATAAGAGTAAAATTATGACAAACTAATGATGCCATCTTATTCGATTACTTAATGCCTTCATAAATTGTGGTGATGAATTTCTTCATAACTCCCATATTTCGGGAGTAATTTGAGAAAATGTGAAATTTTACTATGAAAATGAGTGTATCGAGCTCTCTCCCTCCTGATTCCGGGCTTGTTTCAAGTAGCGGTCTCTAATATCGTAATGCTATTACTAAGAGCTATATTTAATACTAAGACACATAGTGCGCCAAATGTGCACTTTCTGGGATAAAAGGAAATGAAAATTTAAAAAAAAAAACGTTTTTTCCCCATTTGTATTTACTTTAAACCGCAGACAGACTTATTAAGAGGTCTATAAATATATTATATATATACAGAAATATATATTAACAAAAATATTCACAAGAACTGATGAGAGTATGACTTTTAAGTAAGTTGATAATAAATTACCTAGTTTCATTAAAAGTACAATAAATAATTAAGATGTAAGCTCTAATTTACTAAGTTACACATTTTAAAACAATAACATCATTTAATTATCTTCGTCATCATCACCATCATCAATTAATTCAAATTCAGAATCGATGTCCGCTAAATCATTTATGTTAACAAATTCGATATCACTTTTCTCAGAATCCGTAAGCTCATAAAATTCCTTAAAAGAAGATTTTTTTACAAACTTATTTCCTTTTGGACGGATACTTGTAACAAGTGGATCAGAAGACAGTAAAAGATTGTGCATAATATCTTCATTGCATGAGATACTGCTATGCTTTCGAGAATGCCCCTCTCTATATTTTCTAAAATCTTTATTTCTAGCCTCAGATGCCTCTTCGGATAGAAAACCAATGGGCACAATTGACATGTTCTGAACTATGTCTGGCCCATGCATTAAAATTTTATGAAGTGAAGAAGGCATATAATACCATGGGTATAACTCCACGTAAAGCTTAGCAGTATCAAAGCAGAACTCTCGGAATTTAGTTACGTTGATCTTCTCTCCTGATGAAATACACTGCAAGATCACACAGATTTTTCTTAAAAGCATAGCATCTATTCCGGTCAGTTCAGCAGATTTAGTGTAGTTTTCAAAAAATCTCCTTGCCGAGTTGCCATTGTTGGTGGATCCACTGCCTTGTTTCACAACATCGAGAAGTAAGCCCGTTTCTCTTCTTACAGCCTCTTGAACTCTTTTCTTCCTGTCATCAACTTGCCTTTTTGCTATATCACCCCTTACTTGCCATGATTTTATGTCTAATTTGTAGGAAATGTGTAATAAGCATTCCATTGAGCGAATCCAAGCGTGAAGGGTGCTTAAGCTATATTTATACATGTCCTCGTTTGCGTGTTTATCTTTGATTAACTCTAAATTATTCATTTCTTTAGGACAAGCCTTGCATATGTCACACACTGAAGCTGTTGTATTGGATATAATGGAATGAATTTTACCATCAATCATTGTCAACAGCAGTTGGTGTTTGACACTAATTCCATCAGTGATGGTGGATGGAGTTAAGGCTTCAATCTCTGCTTCGATTTCAGCCATCTCTCTCTGCACATTTTCTTTGGTTTCCTTTATAAACTTAAACAATATTGGCCGGCAAAATGAAGTGGAAGATGGTCGCTCGTTTTCCCAAATTGTTACACCTTTTGAGACGAGCCGCAGTGGTACAAGACTAATCATAAAATTACTAGCAAGATCGATTTGCTCATCTTCACTCGTCCTTTGATGATAAATGCTTTGGCTAGATGATCCGTCAAAACCCCATTTGCTGGTCAATACGAGCTGTTGATTGGGATCAACAGGGGTTTCTAACGACCTAATAAGTCTTCTTGAGGTTAAATCCATCAAGGCTTGTAATTTGATTTTTGCAGAGCTCTCTGTAACTGTGAGATCTTCTTTGGCCGGATAGCACTTAATTTTTTCTTTAACCAACATGTAGTAACTCGGGTATTGAAGAGCTCCTTCTTGAGTGTTGAAATCCCGAAGAGTGTTATAGCGCCATTTCGATAAGTTCATCGATACATAAAGAGCCAATGCCTTCAAAGGGGATATTTCCCGTACCTGAATTGATTTACCTTCAATGAAGGCTTTGATTTTTGAGGCCTCTTCTGGATTCTCCGTCAAGTATTTCATAACATAAGCTGTATCGCTTTGTCCTGCCTTTTGAAGCGCCCTTTCGGCCGAAAACATAATTTCAGCGCTGCTACTGCTGCATGAAAGACTATCTTCAGTGCGTCTTCTTTTTTGCCGGTTACTAAGGTCCTCAAAAGATTTACGAGGACTAGGATGTGTACAAGTTGAAGCATCAGATTTAGCAGGAGAAATTATGGGCTCGATGACGTCACTTATATTTTCTGTAGAAGGTTCCATATTTTCATTCTGTAATTCCGGCCATTGAATTGCAGCCTGTAGCCAAATCTCATGTTTCTTCCGAAACTTATCTGTGCTTCTTCCAGACTGTGTCCATTTTGCATAAATGCGGTAGCAAAATCGACGACACCAGTCTTTTAAACTTGTTTCAGCACTTTCACATAACTGAACACAACTGCTATCTTTTAAAACACTGAACAAATAGTTAAAGTCGCGTAAATCTTTATGTGCGCGTGCGCATAAAGCAACGTGAATATCAAGATTTGTATTACAATTTGGAAAATACATTGCGAGATTAGCTTGGATACAACGAGGTGTAAATCAACACTGATTTTAAAGTTACTAATAGTGACCTATTTATATAAAATCCAGGTATCCCAGGTATCCTTTGTTAAATATTGCAAGGTAATTAGTTATTGTGATAATTAGTAAATGATGCATGCTAAATTAGTGTATTAAGAGCCATTTAGTAATTAAATAATAGCAATGTTCTTATCAGTAATCATTAGTGCATCAGTTTTATATGTAAACCTTAAGTCCCTAATTATATATCCTAATTAGCTTATATCTTCTCTAATTGGCTGCTCAGAAATGTTATTGTAATAAGGTAAACCTTTAGAAAAACGGTTTTAATCAACAAAATAAACAAAAAATAAAAAAATTGTGTTATAAAATAAACATCACTCTTTATCCCAGAAAGTGCACATTTGGCGCACTATGTGTCTTAGTATTAAATATAGCTCTTAGTATTAGCATTATGATATTAGAGACCGCTACTTGAAACAAGCCCGGAATCAGGAGGGAGAGAGCTCGATACACTCATTTTCATAGTAAAATTTCACATTTTCTCAAATTACTCCCGAAATATGGGAGTTATGAAGAAATTCATCACCACAAGTTATGAAGGCATTAAGTAATCGAATAAGATGGCATCATTAGTTTGGCATAATTTTACTCTTTTTTTTCGGACATGTCTACGTCCAACCGCTCCCATACATTCGTTCCACTGTGTACCGGTTTAACAAATTAGCCAGCGAGCCCTTAAAAATTGCAATGAAATTAGTATCACCCGAGTCACTTCATCTTTATCCCTGTCTAATCGATATTGGTTGAAATTTGAGGGTATCCATTAATAATAATAAGTCTTTATTATCAAAACACAAGTATGACACATTAAATACACATAGTAAACAAAAGGGGACAAGAATTTTCACAAAAAAACAAAAGTAGTGTACGAGATATGGCTAGAAGTACAGTCACACAAAATTTGAGCCCTGACTCCTAAACTAGGAAGATCCTGTATCTTAGGAGGCAGTGTCTTCGCAAAAATACATATAGGACAATGAAATTATGAGCGTACTAGTAAACTCGGATTGTTACATACAAAATGTTGACTATAAAAGGTAAGAAATAAGTTTTAATTAAGTAAGTAATAATGTTTGTATTGAGTGTATGTATGAAGTGTATTTGTGTGAGGAGTCGTGTTATGTGTAAGTGTAGTATGTGTATGTGTTAGGCAGTATGGTGTGGTGTGGTGAGGTGTGATGGTGTGGTGTGGTGTGACGGTGTGTAGGGTGTGTTGAGTGAATGTGCGTCTGTGTATGTGGATGGAATTAGTGGCGGCTGCTCCCATCTTTGTGCTCTGATGGATACCAGTGAATTAAGAGATCCAGGCGAGTAAACTTTCAGTTGCCTCGTAGTCTTGTTCTTTTATCCACTCTAGTTCAATTATGTTTATTTTTTTATTTATTATTGTGTATAGGTGTAAGCTTAGAACATAGTGCTGGCGTCTAGCGAAAGCGGTCTTATGCTTTACCGTGAGAATAAGAGGTTTTTTCTTGCGGCGTGTTGGGTCTGGGAGGGGGACTTTGGTGTGTTTTCTCAGTACGGAGCGTAGCACAAACAGCTGCCTAACAGTCAGCACATTTACATCTTTGTATAATTGTGTGGGGGGATACATAAATTTCCTCTTTGTCATAACTTTTAGGACAGCTCTTTGTGATCGCTCCAGCTTGATAAACTTTGTCCGAGCTGCGCAACCCCACACTATGATGCAATACGAGATGACGGATTGACAGATAGCAATATACACCATTCTAATCGTGTTGAAATCAGCAGAAGACCTAAGTAGCTTGAATACATAAATCATTCTTCTAACTCTTGTAGCAATAGTATCCAAGTGCGAGTACCAGTTGAGTCCGCTATCAATAACCACACCCAAATACTTTAGATGGTTAACCTCACGAAGAGAGAAGCATGAGCAGGGTATATGGCCATTACATATGTGGGCGTTAATGACAAAGTCTTTATGAGGTTTAGTACCAGAGTGTAGCCCGAACGGGATGAAGTAGGTCTTGTCCAGATTCAGAGTGAGGAGATTTAGCTGCACCCAACCCATATCAGATTTAAGTGACGTTTCGGCAGTAGTTCTCAGTTGCTCCCAATCATTTCCATGAACAATGATAAGGTATCATCAGCATAGGTGAATATTTTGGAGTTTTTTGATTAATTTAATTTCGTTTTCTTCATAAAATTAATCCTACACCTTTGAGTTATAAACTTATAACATTACCTTACTTTAAAATATTTATAGCGCTTCATATTTTATGGTTTGCGTTAATAGGATGTTACTAGTCTAGGGACCCGTTTGACAGGTAAAATATGTATATTATGATAACTGTAAATTATCAAAACAAACTATATGGTGTCAGACGTAAAGAATGGCACCATCCCATATCTTCCCGTGGGTGTCCTAAGAGGTGACTAAGGGTTTTGCCAAAGAATGGGCAGCAGCGTTCTCTGTGCTTTTGTAACAACCGTACTGCGATCGCCAACCTGCCTGCCAAGCGTGTCGATTATGGCAAAACCCCCCAAAACATCAATGAGGCGACACTTGGGGGAGGCCTATGTCCAGCAGTGGACGTATTTTGGGCTGAAATGATGAATGAAATTCAAGTCAAAAAGCAAATGTCACGCCCAAGATTTGGACCTCCAACCTCATGCACGTCAAGCAGTCTTGAACCATCCGGACTATATGTTGAAAACCTTTCTGTAAATGTTAAGCATATCATTGCTAGTCGTCATACCCAATAGTAGAAGTATTAACGTTTTATCGGAAAAAACATTAGAAGAAACGATACATTATTAAGGAAAGATTTTCAAAGAAAAAATACAAACTTAAACTTATTTAGGTATTCACTAAAACCATAAATTAATTAAAATAAAATGTTTTTCCAAAATCCAAAAACCAACTAGGCCCGTCACGGATTTGAACACACATGTCTTTTGGGGGGTAAGAACTTAATGGAGCTGTTTGTACAAGTTCTACACAGAATCCATATGAATAATGTATGGGATCATCTCCAGCGTCTGGCACAGATTTCAGATTTTTTCATAAATTATCCAGTTTACTGACAACCTCATGTCTCTGACTACTGATCCAATTTTAGGCGTTTGTGTATCAGATTTTGTATCCTTGGTATCATCATATATTGTAAAAATAATAAACAGATGTTGTACAATGACTAAGTTACAAATTGGTTTTTCTTAGACAACTGGAAAATCTCTTTTAAAATAATATATGATTTCTGGCGAGTCTGGAACTACATTGATTTATTTATCTAAATGTCTAAAGTTCTAGTTAATATCAAGTCTGAGAAAACTCCGGCTTGCTATATTGAACTTTTTGATTCAGGAAGTATTTACTATTCAAATTGAATTGTATCGTATGACAAGTTGTTTAAACGATTGCACTTACACAATGTTATAGTTTTACGCATTTCGAACAATAGCTTCTAAAGTTCAAGCTTTACAACAGAAATAAAGGTCTATAGGATCATGGATCGATTATGTTTACCACTATAGGTACTTCATTGAACCTAAGCTTGTTATTATTACGTACACACATACGCAGCTACCTATATGAAATTTAATAGTGGTTAGGAGGTGGGTTCAAATGCCGTTGCAGCTTCATTGTTAACATCCGTAGACATGGCATTGTATAGTTTAACATCCTGCATGAAATCGAAGGCACGATTGCCTCTGTCCCATCCACGAATACTTTCACAAAGGCAGGATCAATCGTACTTCAGAGACACAATTCAATTGGCCACACACTCCTTTGCATCGTCCACAATGCACATATTTTCCTTCGTACATGAATCTTTTGTGTAACTCGGCACGTTTGCAAGTGTAGAGGTCGGTGGCTGAGGTCACTCCTTCGCGACGGGTTCCGGGAACATATATGACAGGTCTCTCATTGTTCGCAAATTGTTCTGCACAAGGTCCCGTGCAAATGTCAGTCCGGCGCCGGCGCCGACGCGGCCACCGCCGAGCCAGTTGGTTAACAGAACTGTTTGCTATCGCTAAATATAGACTGTGGACGAGTTTGCATTCTTTTTATGAGGAAAAAGAAATAATGGATGCTGTGTGTTAGTTTTATTTTTACCGTTCTCTAAATGTCTTTTCTAGGATGATTGTCAAGCTGCAAGCTACATAAGGTATTATCACATAAATCCATAACTGACGGCTGAGAATAATAAGAAATACCTATCAATATTTGTCTACTTGCAGACTGTGAATCAACGGAAAAGACAAAGAAGCAAACTGAAGGAAACTGGGTGAAGACAGTTATCTAGTTTATTACAGGCCCTGCTGTGTGGTAGGTGGTCTGAAGAAATAAACACTCGAGTTAATATTTCAATATAGGTAGTCGATCCTAATGTAGCCGTAGACCATGATGCATAATTATTTAAAATAGAAAAAATAAACACGTCTTCTAACATTATAAGCAGAAACAATAACAATATACTAAGAAAATAGTAACAGAAAGCTTTAAATCCGCTAGAATTACTAGAAAACGGCCATAAACAAATCTTCACGCGTTACGCATATAAATACTGGGTAATCGAAGGATATTTATTTGTTTAATGACTCGCTTGGTACGAAAGAACTAGTCTTGCACGGGCCAAGAAACAACTTCTATTTGTGTACAAGATTGATACCAGTTGGAATCAAGTAGGTACTAGTACCCACTACGTATCGGGGAACACTCATACCTAAATGCTGTGAATACATGCGATGAAGCCTGTTAATCATACGTTAGTCAATGTATCTATGATCTAAGTTACTGCCTATGTAATTTTATAGTGTCCGTCCTTTTAGCACTTAAATGGATAATACATCAAAGTCAAAGATCGACTCTTCAATGGGACGTGTAATGAATACTAGTGTGCGTTTAGGAAGTCATGGTACATTGAATTATTAATTACTAGATGTTCTTCGTTGTTCGTATTTAACTAGTTGCTTATAAAGTTCCCTCTGCTGGGACTTAAGCCTCCTCCTCTATGAGAGGGAATGGGCCAT
Source organism: Cerastis rubricosa (assembly GCA_949152445.1). NCBI lineage: Eukaryota > Metazoa > Arthropoda > Insecta > Lepidoptera > Noctuidae > Cerastis > Cerastis rubricosa. Next base: position 9,494,202 of record OX424532.1, read on the forward strand.
AGTCCACCACGCGGGCCATTGCGGCCATTGCAGTAGGTGTCAGTGTGTCACACACCTTCAAAGTTTTGGTCCTAGGAAATGCCGGTTTTCCTAAACCGAAGAACTCACAGTGGTGATGAAATAAATAACACGAAGTAATTCGACTGTCTGGCTGGATACAATACCACTAGTAAGTTGGGATCGTCACCACCTCATTACTGCTTTTCGTTTTTTGTTTGTAGGTTGTCCTTGCAATTCTTCAGTCCCTGGTAGTGTCTCATTGTCGTCAACGGTAATCAGTGGTGGTCCTTTGCCTAACATGGTCTCTCTCTGTAAAAGGAGACATTGTCGTCGGGCAAGAAAACAATTATGTAAGGACTAGTGATAGTTAGGTTGTTCCGCTATTGATTCTTCTAATGTCTGCTTTGATGATGCAACTGACGTCAATGACATGGTAGTATATATGAATGACGTATTGAGTTTTTATTCTATTATCCTAGCCGAGGATACAACAGCCACCACTGGCTGTGTCAGATAGATGTTCCTATGTGAAAATAACTTGCTGAACACTGTTGGCAAACCTAAATAAATAGTCCTTGTATTTGTATTTTTTTTGGCTTCGAAGCATTACAAATGCAGCTTAGACCGAATTGCAACTGTAATGCTTGAAACATTTAAAATTAAAATTAAATTCACAGTAAAAATAAATAACGTGTTTGTCTCAGATGTTGCAGCGGACAAGTTTCTACATTACCATACCACTTTATTTTTTACTTCCCTAAATAATATCATTCTTTTCCGAGTTCATAATACTAGTCCGTTCCAAATTCAAATGATTTCTATGAGACTGTCTCCATTGATAGCACACAATGGGCAAATCATGAGCACCATCAGAGGGATGGCGGAAATACGACACCGGTATGATGTTGCGCTTTTCACAATGAACATTATGGCATTTTGAAATATCAAATACAAAAGAACTTTGATCAGTTCCGTAAATGGACATTTAAACAGTTTGTCATATTACAAGCAACGGCCATAAGAGAGGTTTAATGAAATCACTTCCGCTACTGATTAGGTTTAAGCAAAAAGGTCAGCGAAATCAATTGCCTTTAGAGCTGAACTTCATTGATTATTATTGCATTTGCAATTCCCACGACTGATTTTGAATGTTATGTCACAATGAGTTAATATATAAATTCCCCAATTAATAAACCTACAGACATTTTATAAAATTATGTTTGTCAACGACAAGTTATCGATACCTGCCTTAGAGATACTAGGTTCAGTACTTAACTGCATATATTAAGCCAAAAACACATTAAAAGTACTTTTTATACCTTCAATACAGTTTTACCTCGCAATAAAGCCTAGAAATGTTTAAACTAAAAGCCGCCATTTAAAATAATGCTGAACGTCTAAAGGAACATGTCGTCGGCAAAAAAGTGTAAAATAAAAACAAATGAATTCATGTGCATAAAACTATTTACGACGATGCATGTACAATATTTTAAACAACGCCTTCTACCATTAAATTAATGCGAAATAGCCCGTGGTGAGTGTACACAAGCATGTCAACTTGACTAATTTGTGAGTTGAGAGTTTTAGTGCGGGACTTATTTCAAATTTTATAGTCCTCGACCTCGCTTGAAAAATTTTATGTTAGAAAATTTACAACTCATTCCCATGTCCCTTTGAGTTACTGATGTTTCTGCCGTCACTTCTCGGTACGACTGTAAAGATCCTTTTATAGTCGGAACTACTTTTTTTACCAGACCGCAGTCAGCATGCACTTTAAAATATTGTGATATATGACTTGCTTTAATTAAGTACAGGGATGCATGCAAACGTAGCGCCACAGTTGCGACACTGTCGAGCTATACATTAGCGTTGGCTAATATAAAACACTTAAAAGGTCATTACGAAACAAATTTCTTAAGATAAACACATTATTATCCATTCGATCACGTAATAAAACAAACACGGTTACCGCTATAGCCTGATTAATAGCTATAAATCTTCTCGTATTTGCAACAAGGAGACAAACGTTTGTCGCAATGGCTAACGTAACTCGAATAATTAGTAAAATCACGATTTATCCCACTTTCTAGGTCTCTTCCGATCTGCACTATCGATCATCGGAAGATATCGATCTTATCTCACGATCAATTACTTACTGCGTAGTGGGAAACGGTACTTTATGAACATCTACTTATATCTGATTATCTGCAACGATTTCTACTTTAATTACTTAATTGTAGTATTGAATGCAGCTTTAATCTTATTTCACAATTATTGTATTGTGCATTCGTTTTCTAAATAAATTGTGACTATAGATTTTGTGGAAGTTCTTTTTCTACATGTGTGTTTATTGTAGTCATCTGTGTTTTCTAGTAATAGTTCATTTATCATTCTATGTTTTTTTAACGTCCAAAATCTGTTTCAATAATTATAATGCATACCCCGTCTTCTTTTATGGATATTTATGTAAATCGCCTTCGTTATCATTTTAAATATGATAAAAAATACTACGAAAAAGTGATAAAGTACAAGAAAAGTATTTATAATACTGACAATTTCACCAGCTACATTCTGTCATTCGAAAATCTCATTGAAATGTTTGTGCTCATTCTGTGATGGATCAACCTAATTTTTCCGCATACCCATTAGATAAGTATGTCTTACTTCTATAGTAAGTGGTTATTAGTCAGGTATTCAGGGCAATGGTTCGCTTATATCATCCACGTAATTTCATGAGTGTGCACCTACTTCTGTTAGAGGTCATCGGTCATTTAGACATCGTACATCATCACCTACCGCTGTCAACAGTCAATTTGCAAGTTATATCATTAACAGTTTATCTAAGCTTGGTCCTTATTTTTCAATTATATGTGGATGAGTAGCCGTAACCGCAGATCCATCGATCAATGTGGTTTATACTGCCAGTTGGTATAGGGAGTTTGAACAGGTGATTGACCTACATTGTTTTTGTTTTGTTTTTATCATAACTGAAGGAAGACCACTTTTGTTTTCTTTTTCTAGATCTGTCTCCTTCTTTCAAAGTTGTTACAACTAGACTGTTTTAGGGAAGATAGGCTTGAATCCCAAAAAGTATGTACTGTGGGATCCTGAAAACTTCTCTGCTTGGTGATCCTTAAATGATGAAGTTTTTAAATATCAGACGTGCTTGTACCTTGTGTTAACACACTAATAAATGCCAACCAAGGATGAATCAGGAACCATTCTGGTAAATATCTGATGTGTTAGCATCAGGTTAAAGACACGGAATCTGTTAGCAGTTTCTTATTTGTCCAGTCTTTAAATATGGAAGTTCCGTGACCGTCGAAATGCATTTCGTAAATCTTTAGTTCTTTTTATTTATTTTTACACGTAAGAGTGTAAAATCACTGGGAAGTAATTATTTACTCAATGCGCAACACACCTCATTAGGAATCGTTTATTTACTGTCTCGATTGTGCGAAATTTCGAAAGCCCCTTCGAAATTTTCGAGTACTTTTTGGAAACGGTCAGACGTCGAAACACCGCCATGATATTCGGTATTCACAAAGGTGAAACCTAGAAAATAATTTTTCGTGAAAAATAATTGGTTAAATTCAAGTCGCATCGCCAATATTTGATATGGCGCCTCAGTAATGGCTAATTAATAAGATCAAAGGGTTAAATACCAAACAACTCACCAATGAAACTACAATTAATCATGGATACTACTTGAGAGAAAGTACTGACTCACTGCACGGAATGTGATCTTCATTTGCTTGTTGCTAATAAGAAAAAAAATCGAGTGCGTCAGTTAGTTGCGCCTGCGTCAATGTTACATAACTAAAAAATGTCCCGTCACTATAAAATGTGCCGGAGATCCGCAATTTGCAGTTCTTACTTGCAACAATTACGTGCGAAATTCTGATACACCGAGTCATACTACACATACACTCACATCCATGTTGGTTGCTGAGAGACGGTAGAAGGAGTGTTGGTGGTTCCACAGCCAGATGTATGGATGGTATTCAGAAGAACGCGGGTAAGACCAGGTTGAGACTCAAGCAGACTAATGAAGCATTGCACAGAAATGGTGGCCATATGCAATAGGAATGAAACAAGGCAGCCAATGATGAAAATGATAAGTCATACTATAGAATTAACTACTTGTTTAGCAATGAACGTTAAAATAGTATCACATTGCTATGGGTTCGTAGTACTTAACCTATATAATTTGGAACACGTTGAGTTATTATTTAACAGTGGATCTACGAATCGCAGTACATGAGTTACCGTAGAATGGACCGTTATATCGGTCATTGCTGATATAATGATTGATGGGTAATGAAAAGGCTGAGGAACGTAAAGCGCCGTAAATATTCATTGCTCCACTTACTAGCACAAATTACAATGTTTACACAGAGAAACTGATACTGCATTATCCCTACCTTCAGACGTCGCTGCAAAATTTTGCAGCAGATTTCCGATTTTTTTAAATATTACGATTCTAAATTGTGATGAGTGGAATACTAAAGACGCTCTCTGTGATGGCTATCGTCCACCTTGAAAAAGACACAATTTCTTACAACTAACAAGAAACAATGCAATATGAAACAGTCTCCCAGATGGCTACTATGGAATTTATATTCGCATCAAAACACTTCAAAAAAATCCAAGTCATCAGTCTCACTCGTATTGCTTTGTGCGTCTATTTTCAGTCGCTGAAAACATCTCATACCCCCGTGGGAAATAGTACTGAACATTCGGACATACATCAGTATCATCGCCTCACGACGTTTGCTTGGCCCATGAGTGTTGCGAAAAATAACCGGGTCCAAATGTCATGGGAAATAATTCTAAGACAGAACTACTTTTGAAAAGGATGTGGAGCAATGATTTTGTAGATTAGTCATTTGGTTTTCGTCACTGTGACACCGTTTTTTATCTAATATATTGTAAGCTAAAGAGCTCGTGGCTAAATAATAACAGCCGCACGGGTCGATCTTTAAGGTAAAGCTGTGCTTGCCGAGGTTGGTCCGTGGATAGGTGACCATAATTACATACCGAGTTTCCTCCGTGCCTCGGAAAACGCGTTAAGCCGTTGGTCCCGGCTGTTTGTATATCTTTAACAGTCGTTATGAGTAGTCAGAAGCCAAAAGTCTGACATCCAGTTTTACCAAGAGGTATCGTATTACCCAGTTACTGGGTTGTGGAGGTCAGATAGGCAGTCGCTTCATGTAAAATACTTGTACTCAGCTGTATCCGGTTAAGACTGGAAGCCTAAGATAGTTTGGGAAAAGGCTAGGCAGATGATATTGTAAGCTAAAAGAGATAATTATGACAGCGATGCCATCTAGACGATTTCGGCCACAATGACTACATTCGATGGCTTTCTAGAGTGGTTGTTCGGAGCTTTGGTTTGCTGCCCTTTTATGTGTTCACCAGTAACTAACATATCGGGCTTTGGCCGAAAAACTATATTGCCTACATACGTATATAAAGTTTCTCAAATGTTTTATCTTTCATGTTCACCACCTACCGACTCATACCTTGAATTATAAATGACCCCACTACAGCGACGCCTAGAAAATGGTGTTATGACTTTATGAGCCGTACAGCAGGCGAAACTGACAAATGTGCAGGCTGCTCAACACTTTTAACGATTCGCCCAAAAAATAATATAAGGACTTTTCATCACGTTATACAAGGTGTTATTTTCCATCCTGGTCACCTACCCTTTACCCTGGTTACCTACCCAATAAGCGCTGATTTTTGGTTGTTTAACATTGTCAGTATATCAGAATATACTCCAGACACTCCAGTCACCATACTGCTTACCTACAGTTCATCGATGCTTGCCTACATGAGACACCTACTTTCTTACTTCTTTTATCATGTGTACCATAGTGCATTGGACACTCACGTCCTGTTTTATAGTCTCGTTACCTACCAACATTTTATAGAGTCTACAGCAAGTTATGAGCGCACTTTACACACCATAACGATCAAATTTGAACGGACTTCGCAGATGTTTCACCATCACAAAACTAATGCCATTAAATTCTCGTTATATTTGAGAATAAAACTTGGAAAACTATTCATCATATAAGTTTTTTAACTGACATGGCCACTGACTATTCATCATCTTTACTTTACCTAGAATGCCTGGCTTGTTACTGAGGTCCGCTTTGTTAAACGAGCTTGAACATGTTTGATAAAAGGTCCCATAACGTTCGTTGTTTGATTGACGATGGCTAGAAACGATTGGTTAGAAAAACCATTACTTAAGTAGGTACTTCATCGTTTTATAAAAGTCTACTTTCTTCCAATATTGTATTCGGTAGAAAGTGTATGATTAATTTTATGACATGTGAATTCCAGGTGGTATAACGTGGTGTTAATAATGAGCAAGTCATTAATATAATATATTAGCCACAGTACATCATTGGTTCAAACATAGGTAGTCGTAGGTGCAATCCTATTGCAGCACGCCTAGTCATCTGCTCAGCGTGCCAAAAATTGCACGTAGTGTTAACGGGGGACGCCCATGTTTAGTATCGGTGGCTGACTAAAGCTGAAGGCATGAAACCTTGTACGTAAGGTCACCTTCAGTACTTCATGCAACTAATCAGTGTTGACGGAACAAATAGGTGTACGATCTGGTATTTAGGCCGAGGTGTAGAGGCGCCGCCAGATAATCTGCGAGACAAATAGGTTTGCTGTGACCAAAGTAACTAGGGCAAAACGTAATGACGCTCTAAACTGACTCACTGACCATTACTCTGTTACGCAAACACAAATATTTGGATATCATAAAAAGACCAGATTACGTATGATTTAAACGATATGCTACTTGATACCATGCCTCCCACGTTACACCCACGTAGAAAGTTTCTGCTTAGTTCCCTTTGACATATTGTTTTGTAAGTTACTTTCTTTCTGGTTTAAGAAAAATTATAGATGTTAGTTACGTCTTCTTCCCGTATGAATATTAAGTCGAATGAACTGTAAGGTCATCCAACAGTTCATGGGAATAGAGATCGCAATTAGTGCAACTAATGAAGTCGTGTTTTCAATAAATTTACATCTAATCGAATGCAAACTGCTGCTTCACTGTGGCAGTCATGGCGCCTTAGGGCTTACACACAGTTGACTCAAATTACTCAAAATTTTCCACTGTGTAAACAGGATAGTAAGCAAGACTCATCGCCTCTGACATTTTCTTTGTATGTGCAGATCCTTAAACGCAATTAATATAACAATCCATGCTCAGGTCAGAATGATTAACAGCATACCAAAAATACCAAGTTTTGTTAAAAGAATCCGATTTCTTGTAAATAACTATGCCTTTTTCAGTAATAACGTACATATGTACGGTAAACATAACGTCTTGATTTGTAGATATGTTGGGAACGTAACAAAGGAACATAAAAGTGTAAATGGAAATTCTTTTACAAATAAAAGGTCAGGTTGAGACCGTGATATTTAAGATTACTTTTACAACGTGGTATTCGTATAAATCAAAGCGACACTTGGATGAATTCACGGAATATTATTGTGTTGTAAACAGATACTGACTGAACATTCCTTCTACGAATGAAGGTGCATCAATTCAGGGACATATTGCGAACATGCATCTTTACAATCAGTACAGCTTTAAAGACAAACAGAAGAACTCAATTATTTCAGAAATTTTAGAAAGCCACCGTTTTCTCATTGAAGGCTATGTTTGAAGCTAGGTATCTGACTCTGTCTAAACTAACTTTGAGATAATAGTAAGAGTACTGTGTAGCTGTCAATAGAAAGGAGAAGAAGTGCTGCGGACAGATAGTGTGAGTGTGGAACCTAAGATAGAAACACCCTAGTACGATACAACTACCTACATACAGAAAGCAAAGTTAATAGAAATCTCTATTCCTTGACATCACGTTTCGCCGAAAACTTTGTTGATAGAAAACATTGTTCTTAGATATCTTGGTCCATAGGAAGCACTGTTGACAGAGATCTCTGTTCATAGATAGTGTAATAATATGATTTACAAAGGACCGCGGGTTTTTAAAACCTGGATGAAACTTGCACTGAACAGGGAAATATGGCATAATAGAGACTAGACAAGTATACAGGTGGAACGGACACCAAAGCGAAAACGGTTACTAACCACGTAATTAGTACATCATCATCTAGCCTAGCCTTTTCCCAAACTATCTTGGGGTCTGCTTCCAGTCTAACCGGATTCATCTGCAGAGTACCAGTATTTTACATGAAGCGACTGCCTATCTGACCTCCACAACCCAGTAACTGGGTAATACGATACCCTTTGGTAAGACTGGATGTCAGACTTTTGGCTTCTGACTACTCTTAACGACTGTCAAAGATCTACAAATGACAACCGGGGGCTTAAAGTGCTTTCCGAGGCACGAAGGAAACTCGTTATTTAATTATGGTCACCCATCCACGGCCCAACCTCGGCAAGCACGGCTTCACCTTAAAGATCGAACCGTGGGGCTGTTATTATTTACCCACGAGCTCCTACTGATAATAAAAAAACTGCTGTTCATATATTTTGACCGTGTAGGTATGGCAATTATGTAGGAAATAGCTGTTTTTGTTAAATAACCGATACAACATTTCTATGTAATTTGAAAGTGATGTACTAAATACGTGGGAATACCCTGTATAAACAACTATTCATATTTCTTTTTGTTTTTTTTTTTACCTATATATTTATTATTTTATATTTATTATTTTAAGTATAGATTTATTTTATATTTTCTTTTTTATAAATCCTATTTTATTTTCTAAATATTTTTTTAATATATAATTTTTAATTTCATATTTTTTTACTGAATACGTGGGAATCGTTTCCGCTTCGGTATTCCTTCCAGCCTGTATAAACAACTGTGCCTGTAACGGTGGACTCTATAGGGACCTATTCATAAAAGAAAATTAAATAAATTTTTAATTTAAAAATCAAAGTTCTTTCAACTTGTCTTTTATAATACTCAGGTCGTTGACATCGCTACTTCAGTTTCGAATTTTCTCTCCTATTCGGCACTATGCTATCAATCATTCACAAGTATCTATATTTAGTAGTTACTACTTCAAGTTATGAATGAACATAATAGTGATTTTACATAACAACAATAGCGCGTGGGACGTATCAAATGATTCAATTGTAGGTAGCTATGTAGAATTCCGTAGTACTTTCTTTGCGTGGAGAAAATATTGGTTATGTAACAGTTGAATGATTTATTTGTTAAGTATATAATTAATTTTACACGTAGGTTTTGAGTGTTTATTTATTTGGTCATATTTGGAAGTTTAATTATGGGACATAAATATTATTAATGATTTTCGTGGTGGCAATTGCTTGAAAATTTTCATTAATAACTAACGTAATGTTACTTGATAACTGAACATTGTTCAAAATAATTTAGACTATACAACACTACTATACACATACTACTATAACATTACGTATCATATTACCCAGTACCAACTGGGTTGTGGATGTCAGATAGGCAGTCGCTTCATGTAAAATACTGTTATTCTGCTGCATCCGGTTAGCTTGGGAAAATGGAAAATCCAAAATTATAACGAAAATCTTTCTCAGAAAGCCAAGCTTCTTAGCAACAAATTAAAGTTTTGACACCACCATACTTATCACTGACCTCTAATAACTCTGATGGAAATCGAAACCTAGCAACACATTAACCGATCAAAATATTTACCTAAATCAAAGTGAAATCTAAAGCAATAAACAACGATACTGTTGTACGGCATTAGTATAGGCGATATTATGCTAATAACACGACCCAAGGCGACTGCAAGACTTGTCGACGTAGGCGCCACCTACCTGCGCCGGACGGAATCATGTTCCCTCGCCTTTACATCATTTCATTAACATCTTACAAGAGCTTTCGTGTAGCCCACCACAGTTTTAATGGAGACAGATATCTGTTGCATACAAATCGTCAACCTTCATGACATTTTATTTAAAAACTAAAAAAAAAAACGTCTTGCATCAAAAACAACAGACGGTCTTGCATTGTATTTGCAAGGCAAATTTTATGCCTTCGAGTAATGGGCCGCTCTGAAGACTTTATTGCTAGAACCATTTGCTAGCTAAATAGGTATCGTCATGTCTTTTCATTGCCCCAGGTCGCGAAAACACTATAAAAAATTTTAAACCCATAACCGTAGGTCTGCTAGACTATAAAACAAACTCCTTAAAACTCTAAGGCTCAATAACGCTTGTATAAAATTAAATGATTTTGTTAAGAATTGTGTGACAATATGTTAGTAAAGCCTTTAACATGGTACTATAAACGGGTACGTCATCTATAAAAATCAAAGGGAGGCGATTCGAACCCACGACGTCCCGCGAGAGCAACGCCTTAGCCATTGGGATATTGTTGGGTAAAAATTTCCGTGGGTAGAAACTTGCGACCGCATTGTTTGAAGTGTATTTCCAAGTTTATCGTCTGCGAGAAAAACAACCTTTTTCCATTAGTTGACTCATAAAATACGAAGGCACATAGTTCTATTAGGATCTTTATCATAATTCCTGGATGTACTTAGAAATAGTGTATTTTCTATCTTCCCACCATTTCTTAAAGCATGTCGGGCATTGTTGTGGGTCTATCCGGCTAATTAACTGACCGAAAGTGTCAATTCTAAGATGTGTTTCTACAAAACGGATTGTTCAGTTTAGTACTTAATCAGCCAAGAAAATAATATCAATACACTAAAAGATAGGTAGGTACGTGACTCGCTAATATCCCATCCCCGAACAGAACAAAACAGACAATTTAAATAAAACCAAAGTACTGCACTTTCACTAAAGGCTTGGGAAACCACTAGTTAATGTCACATAATGATAACTATGAAATAGAAGAAGTTAGTACGTGCGAAGTTTTTGGATGATCACCTGACTTGGAAACCTCATTTAGAGGAAATTTGCAAGCGATTAAATAACTAATTAACTGACTAAATCAGCATATATGTTATCTCAACTTTCAAAGAAAGTAAATACTGATACGCTGCTAACAGCCTATCATAGACTAGACGCCTCAGTTCTACGGTATGGTGTTATTTTTTGGGGACAGTCAACAAATAGGGAACTTGTTTTCAGGATGCAGAGAAGATGTTTACGATCAATGTGTCTAAAAACAACTGATAGGTGCATCCTATATTTTAAAAAGTTAAAAATGTTACCTCCACCGGTTTTATACATCCTGGAACCTGCAGAATTTGTAAAAATGCTTCCACTGTTATTCAAGAAATTATGTTCAGTAGGTAAAGAAAACTCCGATGCGTGCTCAATATATTAATAAACTATGCCTTGTGGAATGTAAAACTTCTCTAATGAAGAAAATCTTCTTTGGTGTTGCTCCACAATTATAAAATAAAATACCCGTAGAAATAAAATGTATGCCATTGCAGAAGTTTAAAAAAAAACGCTTAACGGGTTACTTCTGGAAAGATGTTATTATGCTCTTGACGAATTTCTTAATGTCGAATCCCTATAATGCACAATGCATATACATATGCATGCATATATTGTATAATGCTGGCATAATTATATTGTAATAATTTTATATTTTAATTTAATAGTACCCACTCCTATTATTGTTTTTTTTAATAATTTGTATGTCAATTGGCAAAACATAGTGCACTATCAATTTTTTAAGATTGGTATGTAATTATTACCTATATTTTACAAATAAATCATTCTTATTCTAATCTTATTCTAGATGTTTTGTTTCTACTCGCCAATTCACAAGGGAGTTCTCCGACGCGTTCCGCCATCTTCTCCTGGGTCTGTCGTTAAGCTGTCTCAGGGCTCCAGGCTTGTGTTACACAGGCCACAGCAGTGCTTTCACAGTCCCATTTCAGTCCAGCAGCTTTAAGAGCTACGTCGGCAATTTGAGTTCTGGAGTGCAGTGCAATGTGTCATAGCCAGTCAGTTAATTTGTCTGCTGCGTTGTAAACCTCGAGTTTATTTTTCTGGATGATAGTCAAGGATCATCATCATCTGCCTAGCCTTTTCCCAAACTATCTTAGGGTCGGCTTCCAATCTAACCGGATGCAGCTGAGTACCAGTATTTTACATGAAGTGACTGCCTATCTGACCTCAAAACCCAGTAGCTGGGTAATACGATATCCCTTATTAAGACTGGATGTCAGATTTTTGGCTTCTGACTACTCATAACGACTGTCAAAGATCTACAAATGACAGCCGGGACCAACGTCTTAACGTGATTTCCGAGACACGGAGGAAACTCGTTATGTAATTATAGTCACCCATCCACGGACCAACCTCGGCAAGCAGGGCTTAACCTTAAAGATCGACCCGTGTGGCTGTTATTATTTAGCCACGAGGCCCTCATGATAGTCAAAGACCAAGTCGTAATATTATTACTGCCTCGTTGGTCCAGTGAACGCAAGCGCGACTACTGAGCATGCGGTCCTGCGTTCAATTCCCCGGTCTGGCAGTGTTATCGGGTTTTTCCATCAGGAATTCCTCAGTATAGGCAACGGCATTTGGATCTGCGTCCGGTTGAATGCAATAGCCTCGCCCCCTATTACATAGGACTTTAACATAACTGGCGAAATGTGGGTGCACTAATGGGTGCATCTATGCCTAACCCTTCAGGTATTACAGGCTTGATGTTATGATTTTAAAAGTCGTAATATCATACTACCGTTCAACTTCTTCTAAAATGCACACAGATTTACGTAGAAGCACTATAACACATTCAGAATCCTGTTCGAACCCCTCATAAAATATATATGAGAACTGTTTCTAAACCAATAAATCGTTTATGACAGTAATAAAATCCGACTCTATTTCCCCTTTAATATTTTCAATCATCGAGATAGATATGAGATCAGAGTTTCTGATAGTAATCATAATACTGATGATAGTTCATTCATACGGATTACGTTTGCTTAGTGAACAATAGTTTATTGTGCAATTATGCTATCACTTGCATTTCATCTCATCGAGAGGCTCTTCAATCGGCGGTCGACATGGTTGCTGGAATATTCTCGCTGATTCGCTATACATGGCTGCGTATGTAAGGTTTGTTTAGCTTCCTCGTTGAATGTTAGACGCGTTGTATGCATAACAGAAGTGTGTTTTCGTGTCGGAGTCGTTACGTCACTTCGATCGTCATCTGTATAACTGTCAAGGTGCACGTTGCGTAAGCGCATCCGTGAGGTGTCATTGACATTACGGACGTTATGTGATTTGTGAATAAGGGATCTGTTAGTTTTGGCACTGAGTGAGTGAGAGTCATTTTTCGTAATCGTGCACTTGTTGGTGTTGAGCTACTGTTTTTAAGAAAGTTGGTTTTGGTCGATGGAATTCGTAACGAATTCGGAAATTGTAAGTATTAGAATTGCCCTAAAATACTTGATTTTGAGACTAACAATTAATATTCATTCAGTATTTTTTTGGCATTTATTTTATTTAAATAGGTATTTTGTGCTAGACGTTAGCGAAACATGTAGATCATAAATATGTTTAACTTTATCTCCTTCCTTCCCTTTTCCTCATTATTTATTTTTTCTTTAGCATAAATCGGTAAGGGTATTTCTCGGCATCATTTTTTGTTAGTGTAAAGAAGGTGCGTCTGTAAAGCCGACTGAAATTATGACTAAGAAAAACAATTTCATGAAAGTATGTAAACCTTATTTGGTTTCCTTTAATGACCTTGCAAGCGCGTAAACGTAACTTTAATTATGTGTGTAGGTAAATAAATCGATAAAAATAAATTAAAATACCAAAGTAAAATACCAAGTTAATATTATAAAACGGATTAAGCACGCCTGCCAAAAACCGTGTTTCCTAATGACACTGAGTATTGCCATGGTTGCCGCAATAGAACTAATTAGTAAAGCCGAGCAATCTTTAATTATTGTTTCAAAACGAATCAAGAGTTAAATGAGCGACAATGGCCTAATTGCGCTGTTAATCGGTGCTGATGGAAACTTGGCGACAAACCATACTTCAATTAATAAATTATAGATATTATAAATGCAAATATGAGGTCGTGACGTCTTCAAGACCGAAGTGGTGGACTGATTTTGCTTTCGATTTGTAACTATTTTATTTTAGCTTGTATAACATGGCTTGTAACCTTGCTATAGGGTTCTCTATGAACATATCTTGCTGTGTAGTTTATGATTGGGAAGACGATTTCCAAGAGAGCTTAAATGTTATCAGCATCACCTACCTAATATTATACATGTAACACTCGTATATCTTCGTTATCTTTCATTGTAAACGAGTTATTTTATTCATATCATCACATAAATTGTATATATACAACGTAAATATTTATAGCATTTAGACCGGATTACCCCATAACTCCGCAAAAAATCAACCCAATTCTTGATGAGCCGAGCACGTGCAATATTTACACAATAAAGATATATCTTCGGCATTTCCCAACCGACCGACAACAAGAAAAACAAAGATTAAACTATTTTGTAACAGAAATTTCACGCGCTCATAACGTTAGCTTACGTTACGTAAACCCAGTGCGAATTCGAATCGAAGAACCAGATCGCTTGATTTATGGCGTTGGCAAACTGTGTGTGGTGTCGTGACGTGTTCTAATCATATCGAGTTAAATACCTAATGGTCACTAATGGAAATAATCACGGGAGAAGATCTGACGAGGACTGTCTGCGACCGCGAGAGAAAGTGACAAGTTCGCCGCTGTTAAGGCGCAGTTTTATTGCTGTTTGTCATTTGTTTAGTTGTTGAGGTTGAGACAGAACTTTTGAAGTGGATATAGAGATTGGTTTATTTCGAGAATTGGGAAGCATTGCACAATCATTTTCATTTCAACATTTTCACCTACTTATGGTCTTTTATTTTCCAAATATGGACATCGGCGAAGCAATGTTCAAGCAGTGACCCCATAAACCTAAGCTACGTTGCTACGCTGTAGTTGGGAAAAAATCAAAACAATCTATGCTGAAATAAATAGATACAGAAAATTCATTTGTGAATCAGCCTAGCGAAGTGCCTTTGTGTTTTACAACGAAAAGTAAACAAAACATTGCATCGATTACCAATAAAATTGTTTACTTAAATTCTCACGAATCCGATGAATAATCTGACCGTGATGGGTCATTCCGATGTTCGTGGGCGGTTAATGTGCAACAGTTTAGTATAGTGATGCACCATACTTGTATTAGAATCGATCTGGATCACAACTATGCAATACTATTCTAGGATCATATCGAATGACTTCGATCCGATTCTCCAAAGATATTGCATCGTAACGTATCGATCGTCCTGAAAAAAACTAGGAATTCTTTGGTAATCGTTTAAGACACAAGAGAATTACCAAAAGAATTCCTGAATTTGTTTTTCCTCTTTTGCATTATAATCAAGCAATAATTATGTAATCATGCCATTTAGGACACATCCGTATAAAAATTCTGAAATCGGCATTTTTGTACCGATCTAAGGATTTATCGTTTTTGTTCGTATCGATCCAAAATATCGGAGTATCGCATTATGTTGTATCGATACAGTAAAGTATCTAATCATGCAAAACTTCTTTTACTCTAAAAATCTATTACTCGATCGATTGTTTACGACAATGGTAGAAACCGCACATGATAAATGTGTAAATTATGTTTTAAAGTGCTACTTTCAAATTGATTTCCAATCAATATTTTCTTTTTACTACTAAACTTTTTCAATGCAAGTTGTTCATAAAGAAATCAAAATTAATTAAGCATGGCTAAGTATCTGCACATGTTATGAATTCCATTAAAATAAAACTCTTAGAGAAAATGAGCTTTTCCTGAGGATTCTCGATTCGAAAATATTTCAAAATTGTTGCACTTTAGTTACTAACACTTAATTTTTTTTTTGTTTTTATGTACGAGCTAACTCAGCTCGGTCCCTTAAAAGAAACACCGAAACCAAACTCAGAGGTACTTATTAAATATTTTATTTATTTTAATTTAGTTAATAATATCACTGGTAAAACAAATTATTTAAAAATATATCTTCTCATGTAATTAATTTACATTCTCACAAGGCGAGAGCTCTCCCTTAAGATCATAATTTAATGTACAGATAAAACTGAGAGGCTAATTTGTAAACTGTTACAGTTGCGCAAATATCAATATACTCACATAAACTAGTGTTGTTTACTGGCTTTGTGCGGTCTTCGTGCTGAAAACTCCATAATAATCTTCACTTAGTGCAATTTACGAAGAAAGTGAACGAAGATACCTAATCAGTAAGAATAACTGAAACCAATTAGAATGGAGTAGTGAAACTGAGAGTATAGACTCAATAGGTAGCATAGTATATTATTTTGCATTTTCGATATATTTAATTCGATGTGACGGACAAACAGATCCCACTTAATGACATGGAACTATTCCTTCGCAACGTTCGAACTACTTTTACTGGGGTTTAATTTTTTTTTGTGTTACATAAGAGACAAGTCACATATCGTGATCAATGTCTTAAGGATAAGTTTTCGGTAATTAGATGGCATTAGCATATTGCATGAGATATAATCTCTATATTATTTAAGCCGTTAAACATTATGTCGATAGTTAGCAAATACTTAACACATTCCATAAAGAGATACATTTGTCAAAATGGTTACTAAATTCTTGTAAAAATCTTATAAAATTCTTTCATAGTGTTACATAAAAGTTTGCGGTGGACATCTTGCAAAATAGCACGATTTATGGACAATTTTCCGCTTGTTAAATGGCATCATATTTCTTGGATTGATGCAATAAATAACACATTATTAGTTATTTATGTGTGGTGTTGAGAGCGTGGAATTCTACATTAATTACTTTAGCTTACGGACATAATAAATAACGGCACTAAAATATTTGGTTAACAAATATTAATTAAAATTTTGTTTGTTGGACAGGTAAATGTTTGTAAAGCAATTATCGCAATTAACAAACATGTGTACGCAGTAGCTACGTAGCAACGCCTCTCGCAAGTTTTTTTTTTTTTAAATAAGTATATGGCAATCAAAAGTGATGTTTCGTTTTTCGCGTATTACGCGATGCAGTATCTGTCAAAATATTTTGACGGCCCGTCCGTATCGAAGCCACTGGCGGAGAGTACGCGAAACGCTACTCATTAATTACATCCGACATTACTAGTTTTACTTTCATTAGTTATACAAGATATTTACATAATTTTCTATTTGACTAAATATAATTTAACTACTGCCGATGTCCTTTCCATCGTTTGCACCTTAGGTATTTACTTTGAGTGACATAAGAATACCAGCATAAAAACAACGGATTGAAATATGTAATAGTTCAAGACGTATTTCGTAGAAGTCTCAAAGCAACATAAAATCAAAATATATCGCACAAAACCAATGAGTCTACAGATACACATATTAATAAAATATCGATTGTTGATGGTACACGACTTAGTCGTCGAGAGGCTTTCGATCGGTTTATTCGAGACAAGAACTTTTATCTTAAACATATTCCTTTGCTCGGAGAGATCGTAGCGGACAACAAAAGGGCCGAAAGTTATGTTATTGCGAAATTGAACGGCTTCATAAATTGTAGGACGTTTCGCTTGTGACAGCCGTCCCGAGGTATGGTTTACGTGGAACTATGCTCCTGTCTTCCGTACTCACAGAATACAGCGATTTGTACCAGTTCATAGAACTTCTTCCTTACTAACATTATCTATTGTCTGAATCTCTTCGTATTGTGATAGCGAATTCTGATAGTTTGTGTCCGGGTTACGGTGATTGTTTAGACCGATACGATCGCCGAATTTCCGACTTCTGTGTCACATTTGAAGAATGTCAACAATCACATGGCATTTTGCTGTCTATAAAATAATACACAAATCAGCCGACTATCTACATAGTACTTGGGTCATTGTTGTATTCAATATTGAGTCGAAAGGCTATGGAATTGTGAGAATTTTCTAACATCGATGGCACATCATTATCCTATTACAAGACGCACGAATACACTGGAAATACCTTTTTCTGGAACAAAAACGAACAGCCGGTTAATGCTCGAGTTCACAATGAGCAAAGGCGTGACAAGATAAAATCTAGGGAACACAGTCGGCGAATTAAAATAAAATATCGCATTGAAAACGGACTGAATAGCCTTTGGGACGACATTAAGGGCAATTACTAGAGCCGGGTCGCTATTTGGACGTACTGGACGGGACGCCTTAAAAAGAACACGTGATGTGTGATTGCACCCTTCAATAATGAGATTGTTTGATATATCGGTGGGTAGGTACGCAATTACGTGCCTATTTGAAATGCTCGCTCGAATCGCTGGTTTATAATGAGATATTTCTCCAGGCATCTTCAGTAATTCGAAAACGCTTTATATAACAGAAACGTTGGTTGATTTCTAGCGAAAATTACGTTGAATTTCTTACGATTGCTATAAAATGTTATTTATTGGTTGTATGCGATGATTTTACACGCATAAATTACTGCTGAGCTTTATTGTATAGACTTCAGACGACCTGTAAATAGCTATTTGAATAGAACAATAGAAGAGTTCTTGTTATCTTAACAACTTTAACCTTTGATGAAGCTTAGCTTAAATAAATCCCAATAATTTATTACAGCAGCTTACATGAATCTCTTTGAGAAAAGAGAACAATTAAACAGACTAAAGAATTGTCGCTGCTATTCTGGTATTTTTCACTGAAAAGTAGACAAGAAGAAAATTAGACCTTCGATTACAGGCTTTCTTTTTAAACTGTTTTTCTAATTGTATTTAATTATCTCGTTGCATGATGGTGTCGTCTCTGAAAGTTTATCTTGGATATCACTGGCATGGGTGGAGGAAGATATGGTAGGGAAAACTGGACTTATCTGAAGTCGCCCATCGCCTTGAGCAAGCGTGGTGATCAATGGCGTTCTCTGTACGAGAAGAGGCTTTAGCTTTGCAGTGACACAGTAATATGGTGGTTTAATATACAAGGTGTTGTTTTGCATTCTCGTCTAAATTCTGGAGGTTGTCACAAAAAACATAAATAGTCAATTAAAATTACGGTACCTAGTTAATTAATAAACGCTGATTTTTCACTTGATGTAAGTCAGTATTTCAGAATAACCCCCTTAACGTGGTTTAGGGAAAAAGAAATTGTCGAATAAACGTTTCAGATTTTTAGTATGTGTGGAAGCGCGGTTATAGCGCGAGAATCAGACGGGTCACGTTTAAAACACGGGTGGTTCACATTTACCGATTTCCGTAAACAAGAAAAAATAAAAATTACCTACCCATTTTATTATTGATACTCGGCACGAGAATCATTAGCACCTTGAATTTGACGAGGATGCAAAACAACACCTTGTATTTATCTACTTATCTGTATTTCGATAATCAACGTAAAGCCAATCACTTCAAGCATAAAATGGAGAAACTAGGATGACGATGTTATTTCTAGTCTACTTCAATAAAATCTCAAAATCAATAAATTAAATAAAACCATTGAACTTTGCTATTGAAGGTGAAAGTCCATTCAAAACTGTCGGACAGTCTCTAATTAAATAAAAACAATTTCACATTTATTTCGCAAAAAGTTGATTGTAAATTAGTATAGGATGCAGATACGATCACGCAATTGAAATATTTTAATTCGATCTGTCATTTATTATCGCATCTGAGACGATGAAAATAAACCCCACTTCATTAAAGCAGGGTTGATAAGATCGCAGGCACGCGAAAGTCAATGATCATCTCCCAATTCTCTAATTTGTTTTCACTTTCTGTTACAAGTATTTATTGTTCCCGCGTTCACGATAATATCTAACAAATGGAAATATTGCGCAATACGATTAAGCTTACGCAATTCGCGTAACGTTAGCTCACTTTTTTCGTAGCTGTGCCTGCAGGTTAGAAGGTGATTAAACGATAAATGATCAGTAGCCTTTTGATGTCACTGCGAAGAAAGCTCCTCTTTGATGTTATTTTCTAAACAATTGAAGTTGGTAATCATTAGCGCTTTTTTGCCGTGGACAGGACATTGATAGATACATCTGTCAGTGTCAATTAGTATTAAGAATCGGTAAGGTGCAAAAGAAAGTTTCTATTGACACATCTGTTAATAGTGATGTTCGCACACGTATCAGTCGGTGCGATGATGGATTGCGTCAATCCATTATTGATACATTGTAAGAAGCCGTGTATCTGTCTAATTGGCTAGTATCTTGTCATAATGACTGTTTCTTCTATTGTGGCCGGTAGGAATAAAAGACATTAAATAAACAATGAATCAGAGTTCATTATTATGAACAGTCGTTATAAACGATTTAATAAGATACCAGTGACTGGGGTATCACAAAAGACAGCTGGTCTGGTTGTTGCGACGCCTGTTCTTGGCACTAACACTGTCTTGTGCTATAAATTAGAACTGATTTGCGAAATGTTATAATCAACGTAAATAGTTCAAGGTTTACAATATTTGACATGGTTGTGTTTTACACATTTTCCATGTAATCTCGGTTTGTGAATCATTGTGACCCAGATATTTGTTAGCTGTTAATAAAAACAAATGAAAACGTGTGAGAATGCTTTTATTCTATGGGAAAAGATTTTCTTCATTTTCATACATTGGTTCAAAAGAAAAATATTTGGAAAGTTCAACATTATTTAGTTTAAAGGAAAGTTAATGTTCTTCCATGTAAAAGGGATATTTGAACCGTTTCACAAAGATTGTGTTTTTTCGTTCCAACTTACTTCACAAAAGCACAACAAAGTGGAAGTACACAGTACGTAGGTACTCTTAACATAACAAAATTTCATAAGAATTCGATGGTCGAATGGGTCGTGTGCTGGCCACTCATGCTGTCACTCAAGCTACGAAAGCTTTGTCCAGATTTTCAACAAAAATACCAAATAAAGCTATATCAACTCAGTTATCACATGAGTTTAAGGTTCAAAATTGTATAACCTTCACAATATAGTGCAAGAGTTCGATATCAGTACATCTTAATTGCGTAAGAGACGGGACATCGCTCAGCGGTCGCCGACTGGAGTTTGTTTTCTTATTTTTAACACAAATATTTATTGCTTAATTAAATTAATGTTTCTTTTCTCTGTTTGGAAAGACAAAACAACATCACATATTTGCGAACGGGGTACAAGAAAAATGGCTCTTTGAGTACCTCAAATAGCTGATAGTGTGTGTACAGTCATTAAACATGCATGGTGAAGATTTATGTACTCAATACGTTAGGTTCCAAACGAAATGTTTATAGTCGCTTCTGTTTGTGACAATGTACATTCATAAAGTGTGATTACGAAACTACTACTTGTAGAGGAGCTATGAAAGATGTCAGGATTAGGTGTGAACACATAAACGTTGCAACTGTCATTACTGTGTCGACAACACGTCGTGTGCACCCGGCTTTCACTGCCTTTGTTGTCAGTGCGCTGAAGACGACACTTTCGCCTGACAAATCCAATCCGCACTGTTTGGCTTTGCGACTTTTAAATATTTCGACATTTCGAAACACTCGCAAAGTTGCGAAATTCCCCTTGAGTCGCGTCATAAAAGAAAAAATAGTAGGCGCCAATACCTATGTTTATTTAAGTATTTCTCTCGCGAATAAGTTTCTTTTTGGTCGCGATGTGGGAACGGATACAACAGGAAGAATGTTAACAATCCGGTCGCACTGAGGATGCTAATTGAGTCTCGGCAAGCCTTACCAGTCTGGAAGCGGCACCTACTATACATTTTCATAATTTCTGACGTTTATTGCGTACACTTATCGTGAATTAATTTTACTACTTACCTTCCTTATCAAACATGGCGGTAACCAGAGTAAACGTTTCACTATAATGATCCGGGTTCAATTTGTGTGATATATTTTTTCTCGAAGGTTTGTTTTGTGGATTTGGTAAAGACGGAAGAACAAGAGACGCACATTTGTTCGAAAATGTTTAGACGTCACTTAAGTAGTGGACAGAAAATCATCCCTTGATATGGACCAAACAAAAATCCTTAGGAGCAAATAAGATTAATTAGAATTCGGAGTATAATAATTACCTCGATTTTGATGGCTCAAGGATATTTAACTTTCGACTTTCTTTACTGGAGTAGCAAAAGCGCGTTTTTTAAATGAGAATATAGGTTCATTTAAAAACTGTAACAACGTGTTCAACGTCACCAAAATCATTCTATACACACATTGACATGAACAACAACAACAAAAGACGAAAATCATCTTAAAATTAAACTGTCATCATTTACCCATGGTAGGGGCAACCGGCGACACGTACTGATGACGAGTCGGCCGCTGCATAGGAACGCAGCTAAATCCCAACGGTGCACAGAATCGGGTGCATTTATTTACATTATTATGTCGTCCCGGCTATTTCTGGTCCACCAGGGGCGAATCTTGATGACGGAGACGGAAATGAACGGACTGTAGAAAAAAGAATGCCTCATTTTTTCTGCCTTTATTCGTTATTTATGTGAAGATTGCACAGTGTGTGTTATTCTTTCTTAAACATAGCCATTTGAGAATCCATGATTACATTAATCTACCACTGTTTTTTTCATTTAAAAAATTCAGTTTTGTAAACCAGTTATGTTTCATTTTTTCAGTACAATAAAGTTTTATTCTATTCTTTTCTTCTGCGGAATCAGCCATTTAGAATCATTCAGAAGATTTAGATCAGTCATTTAGGAAAATCTAACGCCATCAAGGTTATGAAATATTGACGTGTCAAATTGTCTTCTTTACAGATATAAATATCATTTCAACAATATCCTAACATGGATTCACATTCTTATCAGAGCTTTTCGTATTGGTCTTTTCATGAGCTGTTTAGACTAACCTTCGTTAATTAGGTATAATTTGCGGATCTATCCAGTCTTCAATTAATTGTTTATGTGTAGATTTCCTTTCATAATTGTAATTTGTAACGTTACTGAACTATTCTGATGTGTAGATAATATCCGAATCTAATATGAGCCTTGAAATAATCAAACCAAAAACATACCTACTATGTATTTTATGGAAGAGAAAATATCATTAAGTCCATAACTTAATGCTAATTAATTAATCGAGGGGTAAACTGCTAATTATTAACAAGTAGAGCATAATCATAAAGTTTGATTAACAGTAACGGACCTGATTAATACTAAAATAAGGTATAAAATCTTAATTGAACATTTATAACTTCTAAACTAATAACTATGACATCAAAATTGCCACTACGGTAACTAATCGTTTAATTGAAATAATTTCTAATGAATGAATGATTATAATTAAAACCGTACCATCATCAGCCTATAATGTTCCCACTGCTGGGACACAGGCCTGCTCTCTATGAGAGGGAGTGGGCTGTAATCCACCACGCGGGCCCATTGCGGGTTGGTAGATGTCACACGTCTTCGAATTTTTAGTTCTAGGACATGCCGGTTTCCTCACGATGTTTTCCTTCACCGTTTTGAGAGCAGCGGTGATGAAATAAATTACACAAAGTAATGCGCCTGTCTGGGTTCGAACCCACGACTTACTGCTCGTAAGTCGGGGCTGCCACCACTGGGTCACCACTGCTCCGTTAAACCGTACCGTATTTGAATAATTATAACCGTACCAAATACGGGCCTGACTTATCCACCGACAAATACAAGACAAGGTAGGTTACAGCTTCAATAAAATAATGCATGATCTTGACAACACAGATAGAAGACAGATACAAAGTCTGCAAAGATTTCGGTTCACGAACGTTTAAAACATTATATTTTATCATGTGCTAACTTAATTACGTTATTAGTGGCGTTTCGTGTCTATCAAAACTGAAATCGTGACCGCAAGCTGCCAAAAAAAGGTGAACCCCAATCTCACCTTGATCTAAACTCTTTAATATGCTTATCTAAATTTCTGTTCACGAAATTGGCGACTTGATGTCGTCGTTTTAGTAAACTTGGCTGGAAATTAAATTTATGTCTAAATCGAAACAAACAGATAGCAAGACACGACGTCGCCGGAGGAAACTGTTATCTACCGATATAAGATTGCGGAGCTCGATAACTTGATCTATCGGAAAAGTTAACGAACCGTGCTTGCATTAAGATTCTTATAATTTTGTTATGAAAGGATTTTAGCTACAAAATTTGTCTTTAAAAAAAAAATGATGCCCATTTGGCTTCGTTAGTTATTTTGCTGTATCCATAAAGATTTTCCGTCTTTGGTGTTGTTTTTGCCTTAAAATTATCATAAACAGGAATCGTATAGATTTTTCTTTCACTGACGAAACGGAACTGTGAAAACTAAATTATTTGAAACAGTTGTGAATAGTGATATGTGTGTTTCGATGACGAGTAGGAACAGTGACGAGTCGGGCATAACTACTAACACACTTTTCTATTGTTTATTTTATAGTTAAATTTGTTTTTGATAGACATGTCGAAACAAAGAATCTAGAAGCATGAGTATCATTGACCTAGCCTATTCACAAAAGGAACGGGAACAATGATCTTGACTTCATTTATCATAATTATCATCTTCCTACTATTGCTCTGGACAACACCGTGATGCCAACAACTCTAATTGTTGGCAGGGAAATCAAGAACCCTTGACAGCATTCCAAGTTTGTCATAAATTTATTTAGAGCAAAGCATTTCATCGTCAAAATATTTACGGATTTGTTTACGGATGTGTTAACAGATTCATTAGCCTACAAAAGGAAATTACCCGAAACGCTTCAATTTTACTTTTGGCTTCCTAAAACACTAAATAGTTAATTTATAACTGCAAAATAACAAGATAAAACTGCACCTTAATCGGTTCAATGATTTCCAAGATTAACATCTAGAGACACATACGAGTGGTAAGTAATAATGAAAAGTTGTTTCATACAAGCTGAGACGATGCAAAAATAGTACCGCGCTACTGGTTGTAAATAATTACGTAGACTTTGCTTTGAATGCCTTGTATGACCACTCATCAGTGTTAACAATTTGTTTGGTTTTGTTGCGGCTCCAGGAATGTAGTCTATCGCTTCACCTCGCCGTCATTAGTGCATACCACTGAGCTCAGAATACCCCGAATAAAACTAAAGAGACCACACTAAACCGAGAGGCATAGCTAAACATTCATCTTGCGCTGATGCTTCACGGTCCCATATTTGATGAATAAAACCTTTAATATTGCTTACTTCACATGAGTCATCTTCTTAATTTCCATATTTTATAAATAACTGTTTTGGTTGACAAAATCACGTTAATTATATACGGTTGACCCAAAAAACCTCTGGCTACCCGAATATAGGTAGATGATATTAAGTGCCATTTATCAAAATGATTTCAGATGATAAAATCAGATGTAAAATAATTACAATGCCGTATTGATAGGGGCTACTGTATATTTACAGTATTAATTATAATTAATAATATACTTGACAAAGATCCTGAGAAGACATCTTAAATACTTTCGTCATGAAGAACGGATATAGCTGTTTTTGGTGCCGATAAAAAATTGTTGAGATCATTAATTATAGTAGGTAGGTACTGGATATTTCCGTATGTGACCCGTCTCTGAACTACAATTAGTTAGATACAATCTTGATTACATTTAATATGTAAACCACGAAAATAGTCTACCATCCGGCGAAAGAAATCTTTAGGTAACCTATTGCATCTCATCCCGGTAAAACTGTTTATATTTTGGTCTCGTATCTTCAGTCCTTTATTAGTAAAGCAGTCCAGGGTCTGAAGTCTAGTCAGACTCGTATCCATGTTGCAGGTGGCTAAAAGACCTAAAGGCGTTAAAGTTTTCTTGGTCCTACTAAAGAATCACCTAAGTCAACGATCTATCGGGTGATAAACTGTGTGAGCAATCGTTACCAGACTACTGCACTTTCACTGTCTGTCGGGGGTCAAGTTTACAAGACTTCCGAAGTCCCGATGCATGTAGGTCACATCACCTCTATACAATCATTAGTTACATTCACAGCACTTCGCCATAATTAACCCGTCAACCGCCACCTCATTATTTGTACTGTGTACTGTCAACAAAGAGGTAGGTATGCGGGTAACAAACCTCTTGGCACAAATAAAAGGCATTATTATGGAGTGCGTAACAAGTGTTTAAGCATAAGATACATTGAGACGAATAATGGGAAATATTTTACTACCTTGCAAGGTTTTGTTCAAAAGGAGTAGCACTTAGCCTGCATACTGATGTCTTTTGTCGTCTGTACTTGTTGAAATCGAAATCTGAATCTATGACAGGACTTGTTTGCAATCATCATTCACACAATCATTCAAATATGTATTGGCGAATACATAATATCAGCACGTTACTTTCTTTTGACCTACTTGTTGTTATGTTCATCTGTTGTGTGAGTAATGTAAATATTGTTGTAGTGTTTTCTTTCACTACTAGGTCGTCCTCATTTTATTATGATTGATTTCCATTAAACTACAAAATTTTGTAACCTATTTTGCAAGGCAGGTTGTTTACTTCAAGTCGTAATACTAAATTGTTGTTTAGGTGTATCTCTTTTGGTAATTTTATAGCCATGAACGTCTAGACGTGTAACAGAAAGATTTCCTCAACACCATTAAATTAATTCATTTTACTCAAACCTAAAAAAGCGTTCTTACAAAAGACATGTACAAGAGTAATAATCACATAAGAGAACATCGTAATAAAAATACAACAGGTTCAATAAAAAGTAATACGAAACGTCCAAAAATAATTGCAGTAACATTTTTTCTCCTGTATTACGTGGTGCGTGTTACGCGGGAGTCGCACGCGCATTCTACTGGTTGCCCTCTATGGGTGCAAGTTGCGGCGCACTTGACGCGGAACCTGCCTTCATTCGCCAATCACATCCGTCTGCTTAACCTATTAAATTGTATTTTTCTACAATAATGTTATCTTTATTCACTCATTTCACAATATTGCTCGATCGTATAATTTTTTGTTGATTCATGCCTACAATAAACCTCAGAAGCGGTAAGTTTTACAATTGTACTTTGGACTTAGCCGAGCTTTTTAACTCCAATAAAAAACCTGAACAGGTTGTAAGTAGAGAGTTTTAATTAGATGCAGTTTAAGTGGAACACAAAGTTTGGCAATTAAATTAAAAAAGTTATTCAAATGAACCATTTCCTTGATAAATGACTTAGATAATGCAAATGAATTCCTGTAAGGCAATATTTTGTATTGGCGAAAGTAAATAAAGATGAGAAGATGACCGCAAAAACAATAATTTAAATGAAGTAATAACCAACGTAAAAATAATTAGTAATGAGACATCGGAGTTTTAAGAAAGGGATAAACATCTTAGGGCTCTTACACACCACGTTTTTTCAGGCGCTGTCGATGCGCGTCGTACGCATATGTAACGCACTGCAAACGCAATATTCTCGCAACTAATTTATCTATTCACATGTTCATAAAATTGTGTGTGCTGCAATAAACTTTTTCGCGTGCTGTCGACGTGCTTCTAACGCGGAGTTACATCAATAAAGACGCGCTGGCACAGCGCGTCCGTATGAAGTACGGACACGGACGGAGTGTGCGCTACTTGCCTCTCCCGCGCCCCTTTCTTTGATGTCGGTCAGTCACACACGTTACAGCTTACAGCTCACTTTTTTTTTTTTTTTTATGAATGGCATCTCGCAGTTCAACCTAGGAGGTTGTCGTCTGCTTAACCGGACTATCCTGTGGGTGCCTTAAGAGTAAGGCCTCCAGCCAGGGCATAAAAACTTACAAACTAAGCGACTATACGCTGAGGGCACCCCCTGTGGGGTAAGAGCCTCGGCTCAGGGCGTCGCTGGGGGAGGACTGCATGGGGACAGGCTGGATCTGAGTGATATCATTATTTAGGGGCTGATTTAAAACTACTGGCACAGCATCGCGGGCTGGCTCGAGCGAGGGTCGGGGAGGGCATGGACCGGGACGTCGCGACGGACCTCGACGGCGAGGTCGGAAAGACGGCGGTTTGTGTCTGAACTTTTTAAGAGTGCTAGTCTCTTTGCTACTCTCCTGGAGGAGGGTGATAGCATCATCGGGAGTGACGAGAGTATGCCGAGGACGGCGTACTGTACTAATGCGCGAGGGTTCGTAACGGGCGGCCGCTGCGATCAGGGGATTACGGTGTTTACTGGCGTTATCGAAGAAACGCTTCGAAAGACGTTTCATAAACTGAAGGATGGTGGGCATTCTAAGGTCTACGTGTAGACGGTCGTTACGGACATAAAAAGGGGCTCCCGCGACTCTACGTAAGAACCGGTTCTGCAAGGTTTGCATCCTATGGATGTATTTAGGCTTGGTGTGAGCGTACACGACGCAAGCGTACGTCATAATGAGGCGGATCACCGCGGTATAAAGGCGCAACTTGCACTTGAGTGACAATTTGCTTTTTGCCGAGATCATGAAATGAAGCCTACCCATAGCAAAGGCAGCTCGGTCGCGAGCTGCTTTGATGTGCGCCGCGAAAGACAGGTGGTTGTCAAGTAAGACTCCTAAGTATTTGGCTTGCTTCTCCCAAGGGATAGGCTTACCATACATAGTGATCGGGCTGATTACAGCTCACGCACGTTTCCAGCGCAATATACGTTCGTTCGCGCGCGTGCTTCGCGCGTTTTACTTTGCAAGGAAAGTTTCTCACGCGCGTCTGTAGCGTGCTTTTCGCGATTTTGCAACGATGCAATCGCATGTAATCTGCTTTTTTTCAAGTTTATTAGCGCCGACGCGACGACGCGCGTTAGCGAAACGCGCGTCGACGGCGTCTGAAAAAAACGTAGTGTGTAAGAGCTCTTACATCTTTCAACAAGTCATCCCCTCGACTGAATGGCTCCTCTTGATTTTATGTTTTTTTGTTGACACAGCTTTTTAGCAGTGAACAAGGCGTTTTGCCAAAACAACCGCTCATTCATCGTTGTTTAAGTTTTGCAACAAATTTATTGTGTTCAATAACACTACAAGCACACAACACGCCGTGGAAGTAAACACGGATGACGAGAAATAAACATTTTAATACCTTTCAAACATCTTTCGACTTTCGTTATTTTTTACTTTCGACATAACAAAGATCACACTCTCAAGCTTCCTGTATACTTTACATTACCGCAAATTTTTGTACAACTATGGCGTAAAAACAACAAAATTAAAACGGTTCGGGGAAAATAAGGAAAATATTTACGTTAACGTGTTTTACTCGGACTAAACGACTACAAATTGGCAGTAAAGATGAGACATGTACCAAACACATAGATTGATGTAACATTATCGTAATATGTGAAAGGTGTTGACCGGAAAAAGTAATTTGGTACTAAAAAGTTTTATCGCGAAAAAGCGTGCCAAAAGGATGCGCAAATAGAGAGCCCTACAAAAGAAATTGCTGCCGTATATGACCACACGCGTGTCGTGTTTATTTATAGATCCTGTTATCATTTAGAAACCTTGACAATGAGCGAGTGAAGGATCCGTTACGTGGTCACTCTACGCGCCATTTGTCTGGGTGGTCGTCATACGGTGTTAAAATCAGGTAAATCAGATTCTGCTGCTCATACTCACTACCTGTGTACTACCAATATGACAGCCGCAATAAACCAAAAGTAGAAGAATATTAACACTTAGGTACACCAA
Source organism: Cerastis rubricosa (assembly GCA_949152445.1). NCBI lineage: Eukaryota > Metazoa > Arthropoda > Insecta > Lepidoptera > Noctuidae > Cerastis > Cerastis rubricosa. The sequence goes on from OX424532.1 coordinate 9,523,811, forward strand.
AAAGAGATTTAGGAATGAGGAAACTTGCCTCACCCATAAACAAGAAGAAAGTGCAGTGATCTATTCCTGCCTTCCAATATCACACGGCCATTAACACATTCCCATGTTTACTATTATTTACGCATTGCCAATACTATAAACACAGTCCCATCCCATACGTGTAGACGGAGCCACGAGGTCACAGGTACATTGGGGCAGTAACCTTGATCGTATGCAAGATCCCCGATAGTATAGATTCGGTCTGGGGGCCTATTAAGCTATGCCGTCTTTGATCTGGCTAGTCGCAGTTGTCAATCGCCAGACACAAGTCGGACGCATGCTCCTAGTTTAGGCCTTGTCACTCGGCTTGATGGACTCACTAACGAACGCAGATGTTAGCCGGATGTTTTGAGAATAGGTATTTACTGCATAACCAATTAAGTGGCGTGTGTTGGTTTTAATTTGTAGAGTTTAAGGATCAGTATTTTTGAAGTTATAGAAAGAGATGTGAGTGTTTTGGTACAAATAAAGATTTTTTCATTTTACATGTGAAGTAAGCTTGAGAAAAACTATTGAATGTACATCAGGGCTTCTCGTTTATCTACTTGGCTCATAATAATAGTATAAAGTTTACCGATTTTTAATTATGTTCGAAAAAGCTCGATGGGTCAACGATATCGTCAAAATCGCTGGAAACAACAAAAAGAGGCGGCCTATAACTAGCAGTGGGTGATTCCGGGATGAAATTGATGATGATGATGATTATGTTCGAAGTAACGAAGGTCAAAAACAGTATCATCGTGTCCTTTCCGTTTACTGCGTGCTTAGAAAGTATATATTCTATTGTATCGGTCTATGAACAAATATCATTTCATAAAATGTAATAACAGTCACGTCTGTAACAACTTAGAGGTTACCTTTATTTTTATCAGGTAGGTCAGCATAATATCGCAGAAATAACTTATATATACACACAGTGTAAAAAATATTTAAAAATATGGTAATCTAGTTCGAATAGGTCGTCAAAAATATATCATCATCATCATTTCAGCCGAAAGACGTCCACTGCTGGACATAGGCCTCTCCCAACGCCACATTGACATATGGGGGGTTTTGCCACAATCGCCACGCTTGGCAGGCGAATAAAAAAACGCGATCGCAGTACGGTTGTTACAAAAGCACAGAGAACGCTGCTGCCCATTCTCTGGCAAGTCCCTTAGTCGACTCTTACGACACCCACGGGAAGATATGGGATGGTGCTATTCTTTACGTCCGACACCATACAGAACCAATATACATATATAAAAATATATTTAAAATATGTAATCTACGTTAGTACGTTGATATTATACAAGACACGACAACACAACGACACGACAACGGTTACCTTGTACTCAGTACTCATCGTTTTCGAGTCGGAGTCCCTTCCATCCTGTATATTTGCGTTACGTCGGTTGTATCAATGTCTTGTTCTATTCCTTCAAATAGTCTCTCACCTCTGTATTCCCCTTGTTTTTATTAGGGTGCCGTACCCAAAGGGTCAAACGAGACCCTATTACCGAGACTTCGCTGTCCGTCCGTCTATCACCAGGCTGTATCTCATGAACTATGATAGCCAGTTGAAATTTCTACAGACTAAAACTTCAATTATTAATTATTATTATTATTCAATGATTAATTTTTCTACGGATTATTTCTAGAGATATTTAAGGGGTCTCCCATTCAAAAAAGTGTTTTTTTACTTGTTTTGTAAAAGAACCCTTCGTTCGCGAGTCCGACTCACACTTGGCCGGATTTTTCTTTTCGTTTTCTTTTTAAAATAAAATAAATTAAATCAATAAACTAAAACAGAGTTGCCATTAGTTACTTTAGTTCAAAAATACCGTTACAATATCCCGCTATTTTGGCAACGTTACGTATTTAATGTGCTCACAACAGTAAGTTTGGCAGAGACAGCCAAGTTCTGCGAAGTCTGGGTGTAAGCGTACACCGGCTTATCATGTGGATCACTGGAAACGGTAGCGTGTAACCGTACCCACCCAATATACTAGTCAAATGAGCACTGTTTGTATTTTGTGAACTATGGTGTTCGGTAGCGGACTGAGAACGGCGGAGCGGGGTTTAGACCCGTTTACTCAGGTCGAAAATTTTACTGGACTGTTTTGCTTGTGCTGCTTGCAATCTTGTAGCTGTCAAAAGTAATTGAATTTATTAAGTATCACAAGTAATCGTCAGCCTATAAAACGACCCAAAAAACCTTCAAACAACACAAGTGTCGAAATCTTGTCTACGAAAGTCCAGTAATTCCAAAGTATTAAAATAGTAAATTACGTCATTATGTAAGCAAGTACCTGTAACCTTAGTAAGTACCGATGAATATTTTATAGCCAAACAACAAATCTAAAGATCAGTGTAGGTACACTGCAGCATATTAAATTGGGTATTTCTGGAGCAACGTAAAATAGAGCGTACTTAGGGATTGGAAATCCACTTTTTCAGGCACATATGTTTTCAAACAGCCAATGGCTTTGAGCCGTTGCATAAGTCCTTAAACCGCTCTGCTCGTCACTGTGCGCCGGGTGGCCTGGTCGGCGGCACGTTGCGTTCCCGGAACCCGGCACAGTCACCTGCTGCGACACCAACATGATAAATAAGACACACAATTAATTGCTTCCTACCACACCCGATACCACTAAATCACAACACATATTAAACTGTCGCCTTTTAATCGCTTTTATCATTCTCACTGTCATTTTTTCCATCCTAATAGATATAGCAGTATCTAATAAAGCTGCCAGTTTGCATTGCGCGGCCCGTATCGAACTTATTTATGAAGTCTGCTGAACCAGATGAATGTTCCACAGTCTCTACTGGCTCGGTGTGAGTCATGTTCTAAAATTTAGAGTTTAAAGCTCCTGCAGTAATGTTATTGTATTGTGCCCGATCGTTTGCAACGCATAATTAATGCACGACCGTTATTATTATTTACTCATACACTTTAACTATGTTATTAATTCAAATAATGCATTAATTTCAGTTCGCCATTCCCGCTAAATTTAGTTGTATTCAATACCACTGAATATAGTTCACCTCTACCTGATTACTTATCACGGTTTACTGATTTAGCTTTTGCTTTCCGCTGGAGTTCACGAGTTGATATATTTTTATCTGCTAATCTGTGACCTGGATTTTCTATTTATTTGTATAATCGAGGTTACAAATATTTCCACGCCTGATATGGGCGTTTCGTATCTCTTCAAACCCCCATAATGCCCATAGTGCCCCCCTTATTTTGTTTACTTTTGACATTTATTACCTATAGTTGCAAATTTTACAGTCATAGATTAAATTATGTTTTATTTTATTTTTTATTCTTGTAATGTCTATTTTTTGTTAAATTGCCTTCTGATTTTTTAATAATTATATCCTTCAATCCAAGAGGATAGGAGGATATAATTATCAAAAAACCACTTGTAATTCTAAACATTTGCACGTCGCAGTATCGCAAACATGTCTGAACCAATTTTTCTTTATGTTATCCTGCATGCGCTTATTACTATTGTATGTGTACACATGTTTGGGCAAATAAATTTTATCTTATCTTAATCAAAAACTCTGTAACGTGGAATAGTAAAAATAAAAATAAGGCTATAATATAGAATTTAAACTCACATGTTTCGGAAATATGTGCTAGAAGTCAGTTCAGTGAGTTTTGTGGTAGGTACCATGAAACCAATTCCAATGAGTATTTGACCATTAAAGCAGAATTTAGCATGCTCCTATTCCATGTAAGTGATCAAGATATCAATTATAATACTTGTGCAGAAAAAATGGCGGCTTGACAGATATCTTACAGGAATGCGATGCCTGTTTTTGTGGCCTTATAATGGATTTTTAATGGTAAACATTCTTGGGAGGTAATCGAAACGCAAAAACTGCTTGTATAATCTTCAGCGAGATTCCAATGTAATAAATATGACATTTATATAAAAATGCTTTAGTTATTATTGAAGTAAACATACTTAATTTGACTGCTGAGATGACGAGCAATAGAGAAGTATGGAAGAAGATATGCTGCGCCGACCCCAAATAAATTGGAATAAGGGAAGAAGAATGATGGTGATGATACTTAATTTCAGTGTAAAGGTCTTGAGTCTTATTCATTACGAGCAAAAAATATTTATCTCAATGGACAAGCTTAGTGCATAGAGCAAAAATAATGATCCTAGAGGCCTACCATGAGCGTCCGGTCTAAACGAAACGTAACACGTCATCATCATCATCATCATCATTCTCTTGCCCTTATCCCAATTCATTTGGGGTCGGCGCAGTACGTCTTCTTCTTCCATACCTCTCTATTACTTGTCATCTCATGAGATACCTCCTTTCTTGCCATATCATTTTTCACACAGTCCATCCATCGTTTCTTTGGTCTTTCTCTACCCTTATACCCATCCACATTCATACTCAAAACTTTCCTCACGACATTTTCCTCGTTCCTCCGCATCACATGCCCATACCACGACAACCTATTTCCACGCATCTTTTCAGTCACCGGCGCCACTTTCAGACTTCCTCTAATGTACTCATTCCTTATTCTATCCATTCGCGTAACACGTATTTTTTTCATATTAAGACTGTACTTTTATGCTGTATATTTTGACTTGATTGCAAACTAACTGTAATACTTAAGGATAATTGTTTTAGAAAAAAAATCGACGTATCTATTTACCTTACGTTTATACAGCGCGCGTGCTAGGACACCTCTGATTAAGAATGCACCTGATCGAAACAAATTCCGCAACCCTGACGCGACCACACGTAAAACAAACAAATACCATTATTTACCTAAAACGCATCTGCCATACAAAATGTTGCTTTGAAAGTCGCTCAAAGAGACAGAAGGACACGCTCATAATTCACTGCGGTGCAATAAAAGTGCACTACGATGGTTAAATAGTGAAATAAATTGTAACGTATTGTGATTGCTCGGTTCACCTTGTGTTAGTTACGGTATTGCGTCCCATTTCCAACTGTGTGATTTATGTGCCCCACTCTCAAATACATAACATCACCAGGTGATTCGGGACAAACGGTTTACGACGTTTTCCAAACAAAGACGCCCGGACAATCCATCGATTGTTTACGAAACCCAAGCATAAATGTAATTTGAAATAATATTTACGGGTGAAATCTCCATTAGTATAAAACTAGATGAAATAAAGGCAACAAATAATATCATAACAAATGTGACCTATAATAACGTAATGTTATTCAATACGATCGTAATTTGTTCCATTTTCATGTCTTTCAGTAGTGAGGATAAGTAAACGTTCAACATGAATTTCGCAATTGTTTGATTGGGTGCGTTTGGAATTTTTGTGTATTTCAATGACACAATTCGCTGGAGAAACGACGTAGCGTTGAGCATTGTGTATAGCGCTCCCGCTACACACGACTGAAGATAATTAAGGTGGCGACCACTCCGCTCAATCTCGCCGACTCTGCCAAATCGATTGTTACACGTCTCTCATTGCGACATAGTTGCGAAACAATCAGCTTCCTTAAAATAGTAATATTTGAATATTTAAACGGGAATGCCTTATGAGGACATCACTAGCATTCCGGTATTGCATTATGATAATGTGCCATTTTCAATGTGCGCATCGAAGTCGTGCGCGCCGCAGCACGCGCCCTCTCTGGCGCCGCTTGCGATCTTCCAATACTAAAAGACACAAGAAGCACCAGCCCTTCACATACAAATCACTACCTTACAATATGCAAATAAGATTAAATTTCGATAACCACAACAATAAAGATAGCACCACACGCAATCCTAATACTCCTCATGCCAATAGAGACAATAAAGCTCAAGTTGGGTCCATTGACTTAATAGGGAAATATGTTGATTATCATTGAATCTTTACATTACGAGACGTAGGAATGGAACTTTTATTAATATCACTGCGCTTTATAGTAGTATAGGTGTCGAAAGTGACAGTACAATATGAACAGTAATCCATTACGTAGATGTTTATCAAAAATATTTGGAATTAAGTCACGCGTGTGGGATGTGAATCGGTGTTTTTATGGTAATGTTATGGCGGCAATAGAAACCTTCTCCCGACGAAGCGAAATCGACCAAACAATGTGTTGTTTCAAAACATACCATTGTAAATTTCCCATCACTGATTTTATTTTTATTACCCAATATACACGTACGCATAGTAATATTATAGAATCAAATAAACAAGGAAGAACAAACGAAAGAAATTTTATGAAAGCTGGCTTGCTTCACCGGAATAATAACAGCCGGTATGATAGATCTGGGGAAGAACAACATCACAATGTTTTCCTATTTCACCTATGGAATGTTTACTGAACCTATTTTACTATTAGGAACGAGGAACAGCTTTGTATTACGGTGGTTGCATAAATAAATAGATGCGAATATTAGCACAATTACTATTGGACCCAGTGGCCCAGTGCGTGTTGAAGACTTATGATGTAAACCAGACGTTTTGTTCCTATTTGGGAGAACAGGTGGGCAGGGACAGATGAGTCAACTTTAGCTGCGGGGTTTCTGTCTTAATACCGATATGGGAGCATATTCTAGATATTAGCACCTGGCATGTCGAGAATTTCTGAGAATATTAGCATAAAACAGATATGCCAGGACGTTCGCGCCCTCAGCCGTCATACAAGGCGCCATTTATCTAAGACAAGGTTGATACTCCGGCCAGTTTCCCATGTACCGCTATTACTACTAATCGTTGATAATGTGCTGATATACTAAGAATATTAGATGTAAATTCTTCTAATAAGATAAAAATAAGAACAGGGAAGGTCAACATTTTCATAGCTTAGCAAAAACGCTTTACGCTTACAATTTTTATGAGTTACTATTCTGCAAAAAATACGCCTGGTTTTGGAAGTGTTCAAGGAAAAGTTTGCGAGTAAGTACACCAGCAAGTCAAGCTACCCAAAACTGTCAAATTTACCGAATCAACCTTGTACAGTATTCTTTAACTGTAAGGTTGAAAATCTATCAAATTAATTTCACAGATTGTTGTAGCTTGATGTGCAAGCAAGCAAGCTTTTAAAATTGAAGCATGTTCAGACGCCAGTCTGAACATGCTTCAATTTTAAAAGCTTGCTCATAAACCGTTGAGCAAAAGCTCCCAAATGAATTTTCGTTAAATTGTAGTTACAAGATAACATTTTTCTCATTTCCCTATTACGTATAATGAAATCCCCGTCACATAGCACTTTACCGCTATCCCCAAGTGTCTTCTTGCATAACTTAAACATATCAGAAATAAGTTTTCTACCTGTATATCCGCAATTACCGGTTCTATCTTTCACGTTGGTTCCTGACAGGTACTGAAAAGCGACGCATTTATCACTACGCTGAGCCTTCTATTGATGTACAAGACGGACGATGAATACCACGTAATTTAAATCCCTCTGTTGAAATCTTGTGGGTGGTTCGCCATCAATCCTGTGGGAACTGCAACCGAGTGTTAATTATAAAACATTTATCCTGTCTTTTAGTTACCGTTTCTGCGATTGTTTGTGCACGACTCGTCTCGAGTGTGGGTGTCTGCAGTGCTTTAGTATTCCTGGATGCATTTGTTGGGATTCATCTGGTCGGAAGATGCGTTTTGTATCGTGTTTTACAACCGCGATGCTGTTGAGAGTATTGTGCAATTGAGACCAAATGTGGGCTGGGAAATTTTATGGGGTAAGAAAGATTTTATTATTGTGCTTTCGTTTTACCACTGCTATACCTACATGGTCTGGGATTTCCAGAACTTTTTATGTGGGAACAGTTTAAAGACGATTCTGTAATACTCTTATAAGGCAAGGAACTATGTTTAGCGATCCCAGTACCCATGAATTTCGATGATCTCAACAATTCTTTTTTCTAACAGGATAAAAACGACTAGTTTATATTTCGCAGTAAAGTCGACTGTTTTAACACCGCAAAAAGTTTACATTGTTAATCTCCATAACGAATACAAATCATCAACAGCTGAGTGAGTATAATATTATTTTAGAAGGAAGCCCTAAAAATATAAACAACGCAACAGAATGAAAAGACCATGCTACTGAGTAACTTGTAACATAATAAGCCTGTTTCATCTCTACATCAATTTATTCGCTATAAAAATTATAATTAAGCGTAATTTTTCCATGTATCGGCGCGTTACACGACGTGGGTTTCGCTTCAATTCGAGAATCATGTTTTATAGAAAAGTGGATCTTTATTGAGCGGTGAAAGGCGTCAGTGTACTGGTAACTTACCATTATAGCTGTCTCGGCGGCTGGTCGGGGACATTTGTTTAAATTTATGCTTGTTAAGGCGAGGTGACTGAAGGCACGGCTGGTACGGCTACACGACATGACTCCCTCGATAAGCTAATCATTCGTTAGCATGCTTGTACACTTGTATTTCAAATAAATCTTGACGGTTTTAAGTTTCTATGCAGATTTTGGATTGCGTGCCGAAAGTCGTTTAGTGTTTCATGTTATGGAGTGAATGCACTCATATTTTCTAGAGTTCCTTCCTAGTTGAAATTCTTAAAACGAAACTGATCGTTTCTTGGTATGCTACGGGAAATCTATTTCATTACGTGTTTTTCATGAAATCACGAATTTCCACAAACAGATTTGTTGGTAGAGCATCCTATTAATTTAAGAAGAACCAATGGTAATGATGTATTTGAAGATTTTCCTCTAAAGCGTTGTTATATTCAACCGGATAGATACGGAACACTTCGTAAATACTGAACACGGGGATTTTATAACTAGGTAGGACAATCGATTGAAGCGTATCAACTAGATTATCTAGATAGGTAGGTAGTAAAGTTTCAATGACATGCCATCCGACTGACCTACTCTATTTTGTAAATCTTTGAATATCTTTATTCTAGTAAATTGTAGATAAAATAAGGTTTACCAATGGAACAATCGACAGTATCGTATGATCATCAAGGTTGTGGAGGCATATTTTAAGCCCAGACTGATTTCTCTGAAGGATAATACGCTAAATGTAATTTTCAACCAAATTTTATTGAAATTGTACTAATCCCACTAGGTGGACCGATAACCTGGTGAAGGTTGCAGGGATCCGCTGGATGCGAGTCGCACGGGACCGGTCAATGTGGTGACACTTGAGGGTGGCCTATGTTCAGCAGTGGACGTCTTTCGGCTGAAATGATGATGGTGATAATGTACTAATCTATGATTACTATCATTATTAAAAAATTTAAAAAAATACTTTTATTTCACTATTACATAACCCATATTAGAAAACACATTTAACTTATACAGGGTGTAACGGAAAGGGTATATACATACTTAAAGGTGTGCTACAGACCAACAAACTGAACATGTTTCTCCACCGGACAAACATCGTAATAGCGAAAAAATTATCTACTGCTTCATACAAAATTTCAATACCTATTCGACCCAAACATATGGGGCAGCTGATATTTTTTCGCTATTTCGATGTTTATCCGATGGAGAAACATGTTCAGTTTGATGGTCTGTAGCACACCCTCAAGTATGTATATACCCTTTCCGTTACACCCTGTATAATAACAAATACAAAATTACACTCAATTGAACCAACAAAAATACAACATCAACACACAAATATATCAGCTGGAAGACGTCCACTGATGGTGGTGTTCGTAGCTAAATAATAATAGCCGCGCGGATCGATGCGGGTCGGTGTTCTGTAAGGTGTCGGACGTAAAGAATAGCACCATCCCATATCTTCCCGAGGATGTCGTAAGGACGACTAAGGGTTTTGCCAAAGAATGGGCAGCAGCGTTCTCTGTGCTTTTGTATCAACCGTACTGCGATCTCCAACCCGCCTGCCAAGCGTGGCGATTATGGCAAAACCCCCCTTTATGTACACTTGGGGGAGTCCTGTGTCCAGCAGTGGACGTCTTTCGGCTGAAATGATGATGATGATGATGGGTCGATCTTCAAGATCAATCCGCGCTTGCCAAGGTTGGTCTGTGGATGGGTGACCATTAAATACATATCGAGTTTAGAGAAAACATTATAAGCCTTTGGTCCCGGCTGTATATTGTAGGTCTTTGACAGTCGTTACAGGTAGTCAGTGGCCCGAATGTCTTACAACCAGCCTTGCCAAAGGAGTACCGTATTACCCAGTACTGGGTTGTGGAGGTCAGATAGGCAGTCGCTCCATGCTAAAAACAACATTTGCTAAGGTGCTTGATGGTCTGCTTGATGCACAGCTAAACGAGCGTCTGGTGCTGCACGATAATCAGTTCGGGTTCCGGCCGGGGCTTTCTACAGAAAGTGCAGTTCTGTGTCTCAAGCAGGCCGTCAGGTACTACACAAAAAGAATAACACCTGTTTTCGCTTGCTTCCTAGATCTATCTAGGGCTTTCGATCTGTTTTCCTACGATATATTATGGAAGAAACTTGAAGCTATAAGCTTGCCGATCGAGCTTATAAATATCTTCAAGCATTGGTATGGAAACCAGATCAACAATGTTCGGTGGGCGGTTGCGCTGTCGGAGCCATATCAATTGGAGTGCGGAGTGAGACAGGGGGGTTGACCTCTCCATGCCCTCTTCAATTTGTGTATGATTATATGAATGCCCTGATTGAGGCGCTTAGCAGTCATCATGTTGGTTGTCACGTTGACGGTGTCTGCGTCAATAACTTAAGTTACGTGGACGACATGGTGCTGCTAAGCGCTTCAGTCGGGGGTATAAGGAAACTGTTGACCACGTGTGAGCGTTACGCAGCAGCACATGGCTTGTTGTATTAGGTTCAGAAGAGTCAGTACATTGTTTTTGAGACAGGTACCAGGTACCTACCTTCTTGATGTGCCTCCCATACGGCTAAGCGGTGTTCCTCTTGAGCGAGTGGAACAGTTTAAATACCTCGGTCACCTGGTCACCACTGACCTCAAGGACAATGCTGACATTGAAAGGGAACGGAGGGCTCTGTCCGTACGCGCGAATATGATAGCCCGCAGGTTTGCACGTTGTACTGCAGACGTAAAGGTGACGCTCTTTAGAGCATTCTGTACCACCTTCTACACATGTAGCTTGTGGGAAAGTTATTCGCAAGCGTCGTATGGAGCCCTTCGGGTCCAGTTCAATAATGCGTACAGGAAACTGATGGGGTTGCCATGGCGTTGTAGTGCATCAGGGATGTTTGCGGCGGCGCAAGTAGACGACTGCTTTTACACCATAATGCGAAAGCGCGAAGCATCGATGGTAGCTCGAGTCATGGCCAACCCCAACAGAGTTCTAAAAATGATTGCTGACAGGGTGGACTGTCCATATGTCGTTCGCTGCTGTCAGTTACATGTGTCACCGTATCGTGTTGTTTACTAACACTAAGTTTTAAGCATGTATGTTACTAACCCTATATGAGCCTCTGCTCGAAATAAAGATATTTGAATTTGAAAAACTTGAATTCATGCTTTATCCGGTTTGACTGGAAACTGACCCAACTAAAGTTGGGAAAAAGCTAGGCAGATGACGAAGACGTCCACTGATAGAGAGTGGACTTACACATCCACTAATTATCGCCACTTCGAACGATTCTGTGCTTCTCACTTTTCTTCTTAGCGTGTTGAGGTCAATCTAAATTGTGTCGGACCAGAACTGAGCCACTAATCCCATGATAGGTCAGAAGAAAAGACCCTGGCATGAACACCAACACTTCTTATGTGTTTATAATAAGATTCTATATACTTGTTGTGCAGCTGGTGGTCTAGATGCGGTTTCGCATGTCATTGTTATTACTAACTATATCATAACATAAACAAAGCGTCTGTTTGTGTATGTAAATATTAAAATAATTTAAACAACTTCTGTTCATGTTCTCTTCCATACAGTGTTGTGAATGCGAAAGATGATAATCTCAGTTTGTCTGCTGGAATGCTTATCTGTCTGTAACCTTTTTACGGCTTAACAGCTAGACGGATTTCGGTGAAACTTACACACAGATAGATCCGGATCCTATGGGGCTTACATAGGATACTTTTTATCCTAGTCAAATGTGTCCGTGGGATAATTTCCGATGTCCATGCTGGTCCACGTGCATAGAAAGTGCATTTCCCATGCAACATAAAAACATGGCGGGATATCTTTTTTTATTGATGTCCATATATCCATAGGTGCATATCTAATCATTGACAGGGAATGAAATCTAAATATATGACTCGCTTATCATCTAGCATAAGTTGTAAAAGTCAACGGAGGTGAAAGGTTAACTTTAAGATAACCGATGGGCATGCAACCTGTCCCTGCATAGTAATTTTTTATCTTGCTGTAGGTACACTAGGTGAAACATCAGTGGTAACAAAGCCAGCATAATCTGGCCTCTTATTTTATTAACACTATTCTACGTTAGTCCAGCCTATGGTCAAAGTTTTACCACCGAGGTGAGGTCGAATGAAATATATTTTTTTTTTCTGTTGGGTTCTTTTGAACCTAGACTTAGCTCTCTGTCCACCGCTGGATATCAGCCAGTTCGAACTCCATCATCCATAACCAAACGTTTATCGCCATCAGTAATACTCTCGCACATGGCAAAAAGCTTTCCTGTTGACAATTTCACGGGATAATGGATCCCGTAAACTTGCCAACAGGAAACTAATTCAAGTAATAAATAATTTTATTTTTCATGCCTTTTTTCGTACGTACTCCTCACGGTGCCAACGTAGTGCACTTGTCTTGTGTCCTAAAGTAGCATAAAAATAAACTCAATCCCAACATCATGAATACATTTAAGTTTATTTTCTAACTGGAACTTGAATACATTGTAAGAATTCTATGCAGACGTTAGTCCTCCTCCAGTCTATCTATGTGCATATCTAACAGTTCGTGTATTTCATCTATTATAATGAATGTATTTACTTTGATAGTCAGTTATAGAACTCTAACTGCCAGTACTTCTTACGATAACTTTGTAACTGGGATGTGCGTAGATTGCAGCATCACTTTTCTTTATTGAAATATCTATTACAGGCAGCATTATGCAAAACTCTTCCATACTTATTATGTCGACGGTACCAATGACTGCTTCATATGTATGTACACCTTTATAAAGGCGTGACTGCACATTCTCAAGTATGTTTAATATATTGGTAAAGACATTTGCAAGCAAATGTAGCGTTAGCAGTCAAATTGCTTATACGTTGGACGCTGGTTTCCTTTTCAACAGGCTTGGTACTATCAAGATGTTTCAATATGCGCAGACCTGTTCCAGATATCAGTAAAAATACGACATGTGGAAGTGAAATGGTCAATATTCTGACTGTACTAACTACTTCCCGTAGTTAATGTCAGTTTTAACGTAGTATAAGAAAAAAACCAGATGAACGTGAATATTTTTTATTAGTGTCGATAAATATAAGATCATTTGTAGAAATAATTGGCAGTTTATACATTAACAACATATAATAAAACTATATTTAAGGCATCTAATGGTTCATAAATATACAAATCGTAGGACAGTCTTATTTATATTAGGTACTACAAGGCGAAGTAGACTTGAATAGAAAAATTATGTAATTAATCCAAACACTTCACTTAAAAATATTTTGCGATGAAAAAAACGTTATGGACAAGGAATATTTAATCAAACATTACGTATAAATGAAATGGTAATTAAACATCAAGATTCAATAAAAAATACATCTACATCATAGGTATGTAGGTACTTGTGTTTTGAGCTAAACCCTCTCTAAATATTAAGAACATAATCTTACCAAAAAAAAACCCACTTTACTAAAGTGCAAGATCAAAATTTTAATGTCTTTTTAAATTCGACTAAGTAAGATTTCAGTCTGATTAAATCTACGTACATTAAGTTAATTTATTGCTTTTAATTGATAAATGTGTACCTAATAATACAATGAAATTATTTGAACAAATATACAACGTTATTTATATACCTACTACTGAACATAGAAGGCCACTTAACAGTCTACTAAAAGGGTACAAACACGACCTCACGTTTATTGCATACAAACACAACTTTCATGCAAACCGTTACATAGCTTATCAGAGAAATATCCTCAATAAATAACAGTTACAATAATTACGTGGGTATAATAAAAGTACGCTGTACATAACGAGTAACAGACAGGCAACCGAAGGACCATATTTCCACGTATCAATCCTAGAATCCTAGTATCTATCTTTATGTATTCTCATCTTTCTAGCCATCGTAAATCCACCTTAGCTGCGTCCCAGGCCCGGCAGACAAATCTCTTCGATCCGTATCGTCAGAGATAACAAAAGCATTCTGTAGTGCTCAGAAATAAAAACAAAACTCCTGTCACGGAGTGAACAAGATCCGGTAGTGTTGGGACATGCAGATCATATGCTGAGTGATGGTCGTTTCTTCCTCACGCTTTTGTTGCTCAAGCCGAGAATACTGCCGATTACCTGGGAGAAAAAATATTCTGTTTAATACAGGTCTGTACTATTTTTTTTGTCATTGCAGTGAAGTCACGATTGGCCGTATCTAGTGCTGTGGGAATTGTCTAGAGGTAAAGGGATTTGTGACTTTGTTGTTTGTACAAGGTAATCTCTAGTAATACTAATCAGATTCTAAAAAAAACCTGATTGAATGCTACACTATTCCCGACTGACATAATGCTTTTGTTCTGTTCAGGGAACTAGTAAGCTGGTGTAAGTGTTTATGTTTGTGCCTTTTTTGAAAAGGTGACATAAATGCTGCATTAAACTCACCTTAGATACGGAGTAGGTAGCGAGCTTGCGCCTGGGCGCGGGCAACAAGAGAGCGAGCGCGCGCGCCTCCCGCAGCAACGCGTGGAAGGCGAGCGCGGCGCCCGCGCACGACTCCGCCGCCGACACCTCGTAGAACTGACAACCGAACCGCAACGACAATTCCTGACCCTCTTCCGCCTTGACAACCCTGTTATACAAATAAATAATTATTTATTCTGATGTTACTGACGAAGCACTATCATTACAGCCTATTTTAAGAAAATTTACTGAAAATGTCAAGAACTTATTAATTTACATTATACACGAAAGGATTTAAGAGTAGGCACTCGTAATTTATGTGACCTCTTCTTGAACTTTCCGGTAAACTGACCTACTCTAACAGAATTAAGTAGCTTGGTTGCCTGAATCCACGGACTAAAAGGTATGTTATGCAAACCTGGCATGTTCCAGGTCTCGTTTGTTGCCGAGCAGGGTGACGGCGGTGCAGCCGGGCAGCCGGGTCCTCTCCAGCAGTGCCAAGAGCTCGGCAGCAGCCATGAAGGACCGACGGTCGCACACAGAGTATACCACCGCGAACGCGTCGCCCCAGCGAAGGTGCTCCGCTAGACATCCTCGTTTCTGGGTAAACAACTGTACAGGTTAGACTTTTTGCGAAAAGATAAGGTCCAATTTTGCGGTTTTTTGTGTGTACTTATTGTAGAGTAAATAAACTGTGATAAATCGTGCAATATCGTTATCATTTGAGTCACGCACGCGTTCGCAGAAACAAAAACGAAAATCGTTTGTAAAACGATTACTTATAAAATATGACATGTAGAAAGTATTGATATAAATCGTAAAAGGACTCGAGGTGCGTATTCTATTACCGATGGTATCAAGTAAAGATAAAACACTTACGGCGCAACCACACGTATCTAAGACTTCCACTTCAGATGTGGCGCCATCGAACGCCACCCGATGTTGATACAGGAAATCTGAAACAAAATCTTTATTTGACTTTGCAACAATCAACACTCCAATCACTCGACCCGTTCTCAATATCAACCTCGCAATGTATTGACTTTCTGAAAGATGCTATCAGTCACTCAGATCTAGGTTACAACCAATAACGCACTCGCTCAATACGCCAAATGACTTATTAAGTGTCACTGATATAGGTACAAAAAATATGCAATAAATCTTATTGATTGGGATTTCGAGAACGCAGATTTAGGTGTAGAGATAACCGACAATGTTTCACGAAGTAATGAATACACGACTGAAACTCGGAAAAGCAATTTTTCCCATATAGTTCATACTTCAACATCTGAAAAACATTTCGTTTTTGTTTCATACTTTTATATTCTGTCAAAATGATGTAATATGCTCAAAAGGTCGATGGCCTGTGTAGACCGGCGCCACCGTCGCTCAGCCTTGGCACTCCGGCGCTGCATCTTGCCAATATCGCAAATAAACCGACCATTGGCACTCAATGCAAGGCTTTTGTGAGTGCCCTCTGTAAGGGCTTATGTTCATTGGTATTTCTGTCTTCGTACAACACTGACACTCTTCGCATATCAACTAGGTGATCACAACTAGGAGGAGTGCCAGTGAAAATAACTATTATTACTGTTATAATGACCTTAATGCACATTATGGGTGTTTATTTGATAGAAACTTTGTTTATACCGGTTCTGTTTGATGTCGTAAAAAAATCTACTTCTGTTTTTGTTACTCTGTTCAAATGCGGTAAAACGTGTTCACCATAAACAACAACGTAATCCTATTCATGAATTAGGAAAATCCCAATGGAAACTGCAATAAATGTTTCATCTGTTTCTGCATCGAATTTATATAAACAAACCTCATTCACATGGTATCAAGTGTTGCTAAATATAAGTACTCACCGCCAGTGGAGCTGTACTCTCCGATATACCGCTTCGTTAAATAACGAACCACCACGGCTGAAACAAAACAAACAAATTTAAACAATTGCACAAAGTTTCACATGTTATCGGCAAACTAAAGAACGTGTAGTTGATTACACTTTTAGTTCAAACTTTATCTAGCAAGATAAAACACATAGATTAATTGAAATACTAGTTGGTAACAGAGAAAGCAGCAATTAGCAGCCACTCGGTAAGGTGTTACAAAATTTGTGCCCTCAATGAATTTATAACTACAAGGTTCAATTATAGGGAAAGTAGACAAAGGGCTAAAGGTGTACTAAAGTTATTGGTCAACTACCACACCAATTAACACTAGAGACGAGAAACAGGGCCTGCTTCTATTAACAATCAGTGTTTTATGGGTATTCTTATTTATATGAATATAATCACGGGTTTATTGCGTAAGGAATGGTACCGTTTAGGCCCTTGATTGCCTCTATTATTGTTTAGAAACGTTCAATTTGTTATGAATCGAAGAATAGCTCATTAAACTGTCGATCACTACCAAATCTTCTGAGTTTTATTGATGATAGTAATAACATATCATATCAGGTACTGATAATTACCATTTCACGAAAAATCTACCTTATTGTCTAGTGCATGCAAAATTCATCCTTTACTTGCTTAGTCTAGGCTTGTTTAAAACCGACCTTTTTTAAAACCGTCCCATGTCTTGCTCTATTTACAATACTTACTACAAATTGTGTAAATGTGTATCGTAGCCATTCCTTAGCATAACGAAACATGCTAAACTGACTTGCAACTCTAAACGAATAAAAACAACACGTACAAATATACAAATATTTTGTTACGCGAGTGTAATGCTTTATTGTTCAGCTTAGAATTAATCTGTAAAACAATCAGGCCATTTTTCCTCTCATTTCTATGTTTTTCTTTCAAACAATTCAAAGAATGTAGTCGATTAAAAAAGGAGTGTAGGTACCTATAGTCTGTTGGTATGAATAAGGAAAGTTGGTAACTACTATAACCACAGCTTTTTATTGCCATGACGAGTCGTGCATTATTTGCTCTGGATAAACTCACGTTAAACTCATTTCAGGAAATAAAATTAAATATGGGTACATATTGCTTGAAAATTATTTGCCTGTAGTTAAGAAAATTATTAATAATTTGAAAATTTGTCTCCATTTACTTTGAGGTGAAGACAATGATAATGACCGTACACTTTAGACCTCAAGTAGTAAAATTCCCGTGAACGACAATGAGAAGATCTGCTTTTGTCTATTCTCAAATAATAACCGCACGGTAAATAAAGCACAGTAAAGTTAATATAGTTTTTAATGTTGATAAATATTCGTAGTTGCAACAAAACACAAACAAGTTACTTCACTTCCTCATGCTCTATTGACGCGGGAGGAACGCGGAGCTATATCCAGAGTAGGACAACCGACCCACTGTGCACTGTATAGTGTCAGAACAACACACCTAGTCATACCGTAAATCCTAATTGCACATAACAACTATCAAACTGCTATTCCACCCACAAAAACTACAACTAACCCATTTATTTCCCTAGTTGACTCACGTTCTGCTTACATTATACAAATCTTATCGAAGACCAGCAATGGGTCGAACAAATATTTATAACCTGGAACTATAGATACTTCAATATTAAGATACTCAAAACGAAATATTAGCCGGTATAAACTGTTGAACTACAAATAATAAATAGCCCGTTTAGAGCTGAATTTATCTATCAATAAGCAGACCGACATCAAACAGCAGATCGATCAGGAATCTGTGATTAGAATCAGTTCCGAAATATCGCCCCAATACAGAACAAACTGTTAAATGGATTATAAAGTGTCACATCTCATCAACTTCGCGGTTTATTGAGATTTGCTTCTCCATCGAATGTTAGGAGTTAGCGGGAAAACTATAAACATGTCATTTCGACGGATTTATGATTGGACTTCTGCTGCATATGTGGTTTTAATGTCAGTAAATATGTAGGTACATGTTTTATGTTTGTGTTCCGTCAAGCTAGGCAGGTCAGGAGCTCGGGGCGTTGTGATGTGTGCTCAGATTCAATGAACCAGCTCAAAACAATCGATGTATGTTAATTGCGATTTCACGGCTATCTATCGAGGTTGTCGAACTTTCCTTTTATGTGCACTCTCCTGGTTGAGCATCCTTTATTGATTCAGTATAAATATTTTGCTCGCTTTATTAGCTGTAAGCCATCACTACTTGCCGAGTGTACTTTTAGCACCACAATATTTTTTATTTACAATGTAAGCAAATAAATGAAACGTAAATGTGTAAATTAAATTCACCTATTTGTTATGATACATCTTTGAAACAACGCAACGTGCCAATGAACGATTCAAGCTTTTTCTACCTACCGATTGTAGATAAAGACTACTCCATAACTTCATTAACAAAACTGGCCCTCTTACTGTAAAGCGTACTCAGACAATTATTGCAGAATCTGAAAACCCTTATCAATTCGTACAAAATAAACATGCAGCTTGAGTCTTACCAATTATACTAACGAGTACTTTCACTTGAACACTGATAGCTAGGCAGTTCAAGGTGATCCGCAGCCACATTACTCTGCGCAGATAGCGCCTCATACCATAAATCTAGGTTAAATTTGTAACAAGACAGAACGGTCTTCAATTCGCAATGCACGAATGCGTCCGAAATAGGTGTTCCATTCCTTACTACAATACAGTGAGTGATGCCCCAACTACTGGTTCGATATTGAAACTGTGCATACATGGCGAGGCTTATTAAGATCTTGACCGTGAAGCGCTCGGCTCTCGCACGTTTATAACTTTTATATTCATTTCCAGAATAAACTGGAGTGTGGTAACGAGACCCATAACGGGACTCGGGGAAACGAGGGATTTAAGCGACGTCTGCTGAGCGAATACGGTAGCGCTAAATGTTAATTAAGAGCATCGGTGAGGTGATCACCTCCGCGATCCCAGCCTGTTCGCCACGCTACAGTAATTGGACGCCACAGAGTTTCATTTACATTTTTACGTTCAGTTTGTTTCCTTAAACGCCACTTAATTAAGGTGCACGTCTTTCTTTGGCGTTCTATATGCACTACAATTTTATTGAAGCCCATAAAATAGATACACATCAATTAATTTTTATTTGTGCTAAGTTCTGGAGATAGTGCAAAGCTTTCTCTTGTAATCTTAATTTGTTGTATCGACATGCTAATTAGAATTTCACCGTAGTTATTTTTGACAGGTGACAATGATGAGCTTACTTGACCTGGAAGTCTAGAAAAGTTTGACCTCATAATTCACTTCAAACAAAGGTCTAAGGTGGCATGCTGTAGCAAATTATCGACAAACAGATATTGACAGTTAAACAAATTAAAGAGTTAGAAACATGTGTGCAAACATCGATCATGATTGAATGAACAAATATAAATGCGAGAAACCACAAAGCGAAAGTAAAACCAATCATTGTTATTAGAACAAACGAAATATGGATTGTTGGGTACAGAATTTGAAGGTGTATGTCTTACATTACAGACTGAAAACACAGATGCATATACCATTTTTTTTTTCATTTACGAAAACCGTATTCGTTTATCCCATCCAGTCAGAAACCGTAGAAAGCCAAAAATCATAACAATACACGCATCAGAACCTCAAATATTTCTTTCTCTGCTATAAATACATTTCTAACAGTGCGAATTCTATTTGGAACGCTGACTGAGCGATCGAATATTCGGTCGGCAGTGTATAATTATGTCGTATCGTGAGTACGATACAAATTGAGAGAAACAGAAGGTTTACCTTTTGTCATGGTTCTTTACAAACTAAATATGGGAGATAGAGGGAAGAAGACAAACAAATAAATAAGTGAAAACGCTAATGTCTTTCAATTTGGTCAGAAATCTTCCTTGCGCTATGAATGCTAGATTTACAGTCATTCCTATCTGAAATCTGTTATCAGAGATAGACATAGAAAAACGGTCAAGGACACCCTCTAGTTCGAAATCTGTGACACAGAGCTTTGAAACTGATCCATCTGGCAAAGACGAGGTGCCAACACATTCTCTGCAGATTTTTAAGTGTCCGTCGTCTGTGGATTTTCTGTGTTTAGTTATTTAGTATTGGAGTGAGTGTGCGTGGTGCGTGCGGCGGGTGTCCCGGCAGACGTCTGACCGGGTGACTCACTGCGCGCCGCGGCATGCGGTTGAGCTGCGCACACGCCGCTATTAATACTGCTGCATTTGACATTTACTCGCTCTCGATCTATGATCCCGAAACGCAATAAGAGTTTTATGTCATTCGTAATGTTGCATATGATGTGCACCTCACGATGACTAACTTCGACGTTAATCTGGGAGTTAAGAGATTCATAGAAATGTTTTCTTCGTTTCATGAGAAATTTAAATGGCGATTTTAAACGCTTGCACACGCCAGCTGCCTGTTTATAAATTAATAGTAGCAATTGTTTTACTAAGAGCCTCTTACCATTTGATTTCAGAAGTTTGATTTTCACGCTTGCTCGTTAAGTTTAAAGGATTTCAGACCCTTGTTAATTCAGATTTACTCTCATATGAAAATACGTCCCTACAAGGTATCAAGCCAAGCCTGGATTTAAAAATACTCTTCCATTCAACCTGTTTGTCCGCAGATTAAACTCCCGATATGATTTCATGCATGCTTGTATCAGGGTCACAATCTCAAGACACTTTATCGTTCAGCTATTCGCCGAGTTAATATACCTATATTCTCCTTCAGCAACCGGATAGGTAGGTACTTAACAGTTGTAATGGTGAATTCTTGGCACTCAACGCTTTTATGCCTATAGTTATGAGTAGTGGTTATACAGATGGACTAGTACACGTGGCAAGGCATATAACAGCTATTAGAGTTTTGTTTTGATCGCGTGTCATAATATTCCCATTGTAGTTATGGTTTTCTTTCTTATTTGTCGACTCTGTGGGTGTTATCAGGGTCGACTTTGTTATGAAAACTGTTGCGTAATCAGTGTTACTGAAAACATACTGTGGGTGGTAAAGCCACGCGCCATACGAACTAAAAGCTGAAAAGCTTTGAAAAATCAAAGACTTTTATTTTAGATCGGTGCACAGCTTCATGATGTTAGGAACTTGTCCTCGCATAAGTATATTCTCTTAAGAAAACCATTTATAACTAAAGAACCAAATTTTTGCCAATGATCAGGCTCGAATAGAAACAGCTACAATTAAAAAAACCTTCTACAATAATCGCACGTATACCATACAATAATAAACAGCCCAACCATATCTAAACCTCTTAATAGACTTACATCACGACTTAAGTTCCCAACGCTACTTAAGCTGCGTAAACATCAATTATAATTACAAAAATACAACTTGTAATTACAACGTAGTTCCCGGCGAGCCACTAGGTGCTTGTGAAGTCTTAAGTAAAGTTAAGTTTAACTTAATCACATAATCAAGATGTAGCCACTTAAGATTGATTGTCCGGTGAGTTCGGTTACGTAATGCATGCTTCACTAATGCTTGTTCAAGCGTTACTCTTGATGACTTTAAACCATGAGAGAATGTTTTTTGGAGCTTGGTGTACTTGGGATTCCAATAAGTGGTGTGAAATTGGTAATAAGTACTCTGTGAGTAAGATTTTTCCGGCAGTTCTTAGAAGACTTGTTAAGCCCTTGGTACATCCATGTTTTACAACATGAATAAGGGAAATCATGTGTAGAAGAATCACTGTGTGTAAACCAGTCAGCTGAAGTTTATCTTTTTCCAGTCTTTGAAGGGAAACAACAGTTTTCAGTCATGGAACGTTTTATTCGTGCGTAAAGGATTTCTCTAATGTTGAAGGTAAATACCGACTACAGCGAGGGACAGCCTTAAATTATTTAGGCGCCAAAGATAATCCAATTTCTGTTGTGAATGTTCAGTAGATACCCTGGCTAAAATAGCTCACCTATAAAGTATCAAAGTGCGTGGCTCACCACGTGCGCTAACCCAAACTTTAGAATCAGGCTGTAAACAAACATTGCATATTGCACGTTTATTGAAACGCAATAATAGAAACTAACCGACTAACCTGAACGCACACATGCAAATTGACCACAAACAACATATCCGTACATTCCAATAAAAAGTAGATAAAGTGCAGCCTGGTTCCTTTGGCACTTGAGCTTGATATTGTCAGGAGAGTGCTGTTGGTGAACATTGTGAAATTGGCACATAACCATATGTTTAAGTCCCATGTAATAGGAAAAAAAGAAAGAAACATACGAAAAAAGCTAGCAGTATAGTCACAACGTTGATATTTTCCTCATTGTTTGTCCTTTTAGATTTAAGAATCTATATATTTATAGTATTTATATATCCAAAATATGTCTTATTAAATTATTATTTTTTTACAGAGACAGCTACCACTGTTTGTCTCTGCATCACCCAAAAGTTGACTGGTAGTTAATGCCTATGGCATTAAGTCCGCCACTGTACATTGTACTAGAAGTGTTAAATAAATAAATAAATAGGGGCGAGCCTATTGCCATCAACCGAGCACAAATCCAAACGTATCCGTGGCTGCTACTGAGAAATTCATGAATATAAAACCGAAGAACAATTTGGCCGACCTGGGAATTGAACCCAGCACCTCATCCTCAGTAGTCACAGCTTAGGACCACTACAGTCAAACGCAGTCATTTGTAAAATTGACAAAGGAAAAAATATTTAAAAAAAACAAAATGGCAGCCCTTATCTGCCAGATGAAGCATGATAGAATTCTTTGACAGCTGTTTGAAACGAAAGGGATGTAACAAATTGATACCATACGTCAATTTGTATTAAAAAAAAAATACTCTGACTTTACTCGGACAATCATAGGCCTTGGATAAAAATATAACACCCGGTATCAAAATAATTAATTACCATTATCACCTCTGATACAGTTCTGATTGAGTTACAAAATAAAAGAAACGTGATAGCTGTCGCGCGAGTATGACTACATGTGTCAATACATGTTTCAGGTATTATTACGATTAGTGGTCCCAATTTGCATACGTGATTAAATGTACCCATGTAAGTATGTATGTAGTTCAGACGTGTGATGTATTGCGACAATTTGAGTCGTGTTGACAAAGTTGAATCTAGAAACACCTACAAAGGTTAATTAGGAGATAAGGCCGATCTGATATAATATCTATGAGGAAAGTGTTTCTAATTTATAGAAATAAAAAATAAGCTTGATATTTAGGTACATTTACTTCTTGCAAACAAATAATAAAACTGTTTAGACATTGTTTCCCACAATTTGCAGGTAACGAATTTCCAAACCTGCTGTAGAATATTTTTATTAAAATAAAATCAAAACAGAATAAGACTAGACAAAATCCGTGTGGAAATTATCCATAGATTTTACTCTGCTCTATGCAAACATTGCACCTATTTCTATTCTAAACAAACTGTACACTTATAAACACTTCAATTGAATTTATCGATAAAAATCTTAAAATAGCGAACATCAAAATCTGTTCTTGTTATAAAACCAATATTCTACAGCATTAAAATTCAAGTGATCGTAACATTACTCAATGAGCGGCATCCGTTAGCAGTTCTTACCTAATACTTCGATAATTGTTATGTTAATATATTGGAGTGTTTCCGAAAAACGACATCCGACGACTGCGCTATAAATCAATTTCACTCGTGTTAGCTTTCGCTAAGTTATTGTTTATACTTTCTATTGCATAGCTAACACGTCGACATAATACTATATCAAATGGTAGCATTTGATCGTTTCCTAACAGATATTAATTGGCGATTAGTGACGTTTGAATGTTGAATGACTCATTAATGGTCTGCGCATGATTTACCTATCTGTAGTTGCGACTTGCGACTTGCGCGAAAGACTGTGGGGCAGTCAAGTATCTATGGCCGTCATGTGTATGCACGTGCCTGTATTGAATAAACCTCGATATGATCTTGAAATCAGAAGTGTTATAGAAATTCTGTTGCGTAAGTCTTACGCTTATTGTTATAGTGTTATTTGTTCGTAATGGCACGTTTGTTACTTAGTTTTATTAATAAAGCTGTACATAGATTCTTATACTTTCATTTTAGAGTACCTAAATAAAGATCGCTGACTAGCTTCATACATATCCCTTCTCAAGTAACATTCCAGTCGTGGTGTCCCTGGATTAAGGTTCTACTAAACATCAAACGAATTTATTAACCGCCAAAAAATATTGACGGTTATCTACTCTATTTCTGTTTCCATCATTACTCTCATTCAAGTTAAAGCTCTGCTAAAACCATCATCAATTGAAACGTAAATTCAATGAAATCCCGTAACATTTGGTGGGTGTGGTCGAATATGTAGGTTATTGTGAAAAGCGGTTCAGAAAGTATTTTGTTTAGTTTAACATAACCTAACCTAACCATCTGGACAATTAACCTGCTGGAAATAATAAATAAGATGTTATAAAACGAAACTCGATTATTTCAGGCTACTGAAACTCATTCAGGACAGCGCTGATTATTTACTTAATTGAAAAAGTTTTTCAAACCTCAAGTAGCTCTTTCTTAAATTTCGCCGTCAAAATAGAAGTTCGATTAATTTATTGCACTTCATTTGAATAATTTGAATAAACTTATTTACAATTGACACTTCATTTTAACGTAATAAATTAAACGTTCTTCACAAAGTGTAATTTCGTGTCTCGCCAAAAAATGTGGAGTTGTTCTTTCTAGTACATTCAAATAATTTATTTAGACTAATTTAATGGACAGTGAATTTTATAACGTACTGTAGTACAAGTTGCCAAAAACCGTTTTTTGTTAAATGGCTTCGATAAAAAAGACTCATCAAGCATTATTCTTCTAGAACTTTGTAGATAAAGTCAAAGAAATTAATTGGTACGCCAATTGACCACCAAATTAAATTGTTCGTTGGTGATTTATGCAGCCGTCATTCTTTGACAGTTTTATAAAATCTTGACAATTGTTTTTCCTGATGGTACAAATAGAGGTGTCCAATGCAGTTATCGGAACAGCACGATTTATTATGTATGGCTTTACTCGTAACTGTTGTAAGTACGTATTAATAGTTGTTTCGAAGTGTGGCCCATCCACACCGGGTATTTATGAGTGCTCCTCCCCTCGGAGTTCCGTCTCGACTCGAACAAAGATACATACGTGACGAATATTCTGCCGACGTAAACTTGTAATTCTATTTTAATAAGATATCTATATTTAACACGTCGTATATAAACTTGACTTTAGTGTAGACGTGAGTTATGGTATAATTTGTTAAATAAGTTTAGCTAGTAGAACCTAATATTCAAGAACGTTGTAGTTTTTCAGCCACTGATTTGAATATTATTTTTATTTGAGAGTGATTGAGTGGTTATGGGTTCATCGGCGTGTTCGATAAGTTTTATTATTTTATAGTGAACCTTCTAAAATCGAAAAAATATACAATATTGTTTTGGGTTTAATTTCAAGTATTTAGACGAGTTTAAGCAATAAACTGCATAAAATAAAGAAATGAAGGTGTACTAAATTCTAAATTTAATAAACAGGTATATTCAGTCAAAACTGCAATGAAATCATAAAGCAAACAAAGAGTACTAAATCCCACGAGCCGTCTTAAGAACACCGAAGTAACGAATTGCTGATATAGGGAACTATTTTGGGAGCCTTAACCCTGCGAAAACTTACACAACATCTTACAATACAAGATTTTTCCATAAAGTTCTATTTTTTACGTGCTACGGTCCCCTAATACTATCGAACTACGCTTCGTAGTTACGAATAGTTTCATGATCGTAAAATGGTAATAAAACTTTTTTAATATTGAATTCTTGAGTTTTGGCGACAAAACCAAGTGGTTCTATGTGCGTTCCGAATATTCAAAGATACCATTTTGATGACGAATATTACGTGTACCTACGTTCTAATTTCCTCTGAGCATAAGTCGTAGTAGTACGGTTTCGTTTGCTGACTAACATGTTTTGGAAGCTAAGCTCGAACTCTATAACACCGATCCCACGCCTCAGCCATTATAAAGCTTATACTCATAGGTGACAAAAATCATGACTTCACAGTCACACATACCCAACTACCTACCCACATTTTATTAGTGAGTCAAAGTACTAACCTCAGACTACTCGAGAGTCTGGACAAAAATAATGAGGTTCTAAATAGAATACGATTTAAAAATAAAACAGCCATGACGAATCATTTTTTTTCACTGACTCGTCTTGATTTGCGGAGGCCAGACAGCCAATTATCATCATCGGAACAGGTCGATGACGTCATCATAGAAGGACCTCCTTAGTACAATCGTAAACAATATACATAGTTATAGTTTTAGGCATCTCTTTAATGTCAGTGTTGTTTATTCTTTATTTACATATTTTCTTTATGGGTTGCATATTTGTGTTCTTCCTTTCATACATATGATTATAGTTTTTAGGGCCCACAACTTCTCCAATGTTTTTCATAAAGATGAGAAAATCCAAAAAAAAACAAGTTTGTAAAAAATATTTAAATTGAAAGTCACGTGTTCTTACTACACGCTGCGGACCTGCTTCAAAGAGTACACTTTATTTACATTACACTATTTATCATATTATACATGGTACCGGCAGTTTCTTGTTTAAAGTTTAAATAATGTCCATAAGTTACAGTAGGAGTTGAATAGCAAAACAGCATAGTCTTTTGCCAAGCAGTATCTTTGAAAAAGACTGCCTCATGTTTTACATTCACAAACAAAAGAAATTGCTATATCATCCAGATAAATTCAAAAATACAACCTAAACTGATCCAGAAGACGTGACTTTGTTTGACTACAATTTACTTTTACTTTTTTTCTTTGATTGTGGCATTAAGTTAAAAAAAAAAAACATGCACTTAGTTAAAAGATCATTGACCGCAATCATTAATTCACATACTCTTATTTTCAACGATCTTTTTATCCTTCCTTCAGGTCATTCCATCCCGCATTTGTTTGAATGTAGAAAGAAGCAGCTGAAGTATTTTTTCTCCTCCTCTGCACAAACCATCCGAAAATAAATCTCACAATCGTCGATCACAATCATAGCAATAGAGGTAAAAATATTCAAACACCCAGGTGTTTTTGTACGTTGCGTCAATTGCAATCAAACAATTGCATCCAAATCGCCAGACAGGCATAAATTGGCTAAAACTCAAGAAATCAGCATAAATTTGTCTGACGCTTCGCAACAAATCGCAGCAAATACCTTTGTATAGAGTAGCATGTCTACAGAATGGTGCTAATATTATCCTCAACTCATTCTAAAAGTAAATATTGAGCTATTTGAGACTGTCTGGTTCGTAAAACTGCAGCCAGGTGCCTGCAGTGATAAATAGTTTCAATTAATTAACTGAATCTATTGCAGTTTACTCACTGCTGGATTTAGGCCTCTCCCATGTTACGCCACCAAAGAACAACGACAAATTACCACCAGCCGTTTGTATTATAGATATTTAGACGCCGATATGCTTGCGGTGTATCTTTTTTTTCATTTAAGGAAAGAGTTTTGACTATCAAAGTCCCCAGCTCATCTCCGAAACCGTCGAAAAGAGTGCTCCAAGCTCCATCATAAAAATATCTGCTAGGGCTAATAACGAAATAGTTGAAGTTCTATTAAATTCAATTAGCAAAATATGCTACTTATCAACCGCGAAGGTAACTTTTCAAACCAGTAAATTAATTCTTGAGTTCGTCCCAGTAAAACCACCAACTGTTAAAAGCTCATTCAAGTGTATGACTCACAACGAAAACAAGTAAATCACTTCAAACGATGAAATGGAAATAAAAACATCACAACAATATGTCTGCAATCAATCATCTCAAGAAATAGAGTTAACAAGGTTAATGGGCGAAGAGGTAACGACCAATCATAGCTAATTGCATCCTTGCGATTTCATAACCCGAGGCTTAAACATCCGGCGCTGAACACGTTTAAGGGGTTGAGCACATGATCGGATCTTAGTCGAGTTTTAAGTCTATGGTAGAAATCTAGATGTCTTACAAATGTGCACGTCTGTCGTCATCGTCCTCCTGTTCTACTCCAATTTTTATTTTAAAAAATCATTCAGCAGTTTTTCTTTTGATAATAAATGCTAAACGATTTTGAGCTGGTAGCAGCTCAGCTGTCATTTAATATTGTCCGCTTTAGGGCCATATCACTTTTCAAATTTCATAGCTTAGCCCTTCTTCAGTAACCCTATCAACTATCCTCTTTAACTTCATAATCAAACTACAAAATACTCCTGTATTTTCTACGAGGTGCATATTACATACAAATTTCCACAAAATCTTGTTAAAAAATCTAGATACATTTATTCTGATAGTAGGAGACCCAGACACATCTAAAATAAACAGTTGTTTTGCCTGCAAAGTCTAGGCTGAGCCATTGACATTGCAGAGTTTAACAAACTTGAAAGATCATCAACCTGCGTATGTAATACGGCAATACCACTTTATATAACACTCATTACCTTTATGAGCTAAGCAAAGCCCTGATCTATATCAAGGATGAATGCTTCGCGGTCAAGAGGCCGTATAGTTGTAAGATTATCATCACTACACAATCAAAGCGTTATGTTTTGATTGTTATCGTCTGTCATTAAACGAGGTTGACTGTGCGCAGGCAGGAATAAACGATAACCGGCGACAATATTACATGATTGTGTTATGTTTAAGCCTCCATATATATTATCTTGGGGATATGTCTATTGATCAACATGAACATTATCCGCCTGTGGACGATTCCTATAAAGTATTTTGTCTGACTCAGCATACTTATAAGGCAGACGCTACCCAGAAGAATCCGCTTCTTATCTCCTCGATTTGTCATAATCACTTTGGCACCTTTTACGATCATTCTACTGACTAATGCTTTTCCAATAAAACCACGCGGTACTTTTGTTATTACGGTGAAACAGCGTTATCTTTCTTACTCATATGGATTACATACAATAACAATGCTGCAACTTTCTTTGTTACTGACATATCAGGTGCAACACCCTGTAATTGTCATGTTATCAGTCGTCTCGTGTCACGGTGTTGATAGCCGGTGCACATACTATGTCAAGAGCCTAGTGGTCGATTCCATGGAACTGATCCAAGTACAAACAATGATAATATTATAGTGACAAGGATGCTCTCACATAAACAGTAGGTAGTATTGCTGTTTTATTATTGCGCACTGTTTAATGTACTTCCGTAATGTATGGATAACATGATACTTCTTCGAAATATTCCCAGATAAGATAAGTACCTGTAAATATTCGCAAATAACATTCCTCACACGTATATAATAATCATACAGGTTTTTACGCTACTAAATGTTCTAGACTAGGGATGTATACGCTAGGCAAAGATGTGTAGATACTGAATATCTAATATTCTTTAAGTAAGAAAAGCATTAAATACAACCGTTTGTAAGCAGAGCCGTTTACTTCACATCAGATTTAACAAGTATCTTTTGTTCAAAGTACTAAATATGCTACAAAGTATGCTTGAAGCTCAAGTAAAACGACTTCTGACTTGTCATAAAAACCTACAAGGAGTTTTAAGCTCGGTTTAGCTCTGTCCTAAAGCAAAACCGCTACTTGGTAACATGCAAAGTTGAAAGTGTCAAGGGACTTGCGAAAGTTGCACATATACGTCAATATATACAGGTACTCTTTGTCACTGTGGTTAAGAGAAGAAGGTTTAATATAATGTCTAAGATACAAATACTCCAATGTATTCAAAAATACAATTTCACCTATTTTGATTGGTGCCGTAATATAATACTATCCTAAAGCAATTAAAGAAGATCACAATTAAACCAGTCGGCAAATGGAAGGCACAAGCATGAGTAACATCTGTTTATAACTAATCACTGTAGCTTGGTCCATAATTAATTTAATAATCCTAATAACTACCTCAGGGCATTCAAAATAAAATAAAAAACTTTTCTCGGACTATTAGACATAATTGATTTCGGCGCTCGATTAAAAAAGTAAAAAAGCCATAATTATCGACAAGTCGTTAAAGCCGAATTTAACCAAAGCTTCAAATATTCTATAGTCGGGAAACCAAGCATTCCAGGCGCATAAATCACCTGCTAATAACAATTTTAATGTTTTCCTGAGGTTATTCTTACCGGATTTGCCGCAGCGCGCGCTCCCCAGCACCACAACTCTTATTCGATTAACTGTCATCTTCATTTGTCCGGTTATTAAGTCACTGCACTTAATTTAAATGTTTGTGCATTTAAAATCTGCTAGCTGCAAATCTTATTCGTTTGTACAAAATGTTCGAAACAAGATCGCGTTGGCGGCAATATCAGCTGTGATTCAAATATGGCGGACGCACGCGCGCACAACGCACCTGCTAGCGAGCGACTGCCGTCAAACGAAATTGGCGCAAGGCGCATTCAGGCACGTCTATTACTACAGTGAGGAGTGAGAGACATTTGAATACAAACTCATTTGTCTTATGCTGTTTTTTTACGTTGCAGTTCAGTTGGTGCATTGTTCAGTAAAATATTGATAAACAATTCCCTGATCCAGTCAGCATGACTACTTCTATGCAGGCTGTGATGTTCCCAAAACGTCAGTTTAAGGTTGCAGGACAAAAACACCAATTAATTTTTAATAATCTATTCTGAATGATTTTGCATATTTTTCTATTGTTACGACGGGTCGCAAACTCGCAATTAATGTTTTGATAGAGATGCAGGTCACGAAGTAATAGTAATTTCTGATCACTGGTGCCAGACTTTACCTAGACATATTATAGTGTAGATTTGGTGTGCTAAATTCTCAAACGTAGCGTGCTCAACATACGAGATCGAAAGTTACCACACGTTAGCAACTATTAGAGTAATTGGGCTAATGATGATTGTCCATCCAATATTTTTTGTGTTCTATTTCTATCAGTAGGTCCAATAATAACGTTGAGGTGTGCACAAAAAACTTTGACAAGCGTTTAATGGCCTTAAGTGAAATGTTTGTCAGAAACGGACAGTAAGCTAGGAGTCGCCAATTTGTTGGGCATAAAGAAACGCAGGGTGTTGTCGCGGTACTATCAGCAAACATTACGGTTAGGAGAGCAGACTGTGCGCTTAATCCGTGGAATGTATGCCAACAGCCAATACGCGCCGACATGTGATATGATATAATGTACAGTCCACTACTAAAGTGATACATAAAACCAGTACTGCCCAGTAAATTGTTTCACATTAACCTTGATGCTTGTATAATCTGGTCGTATTTTATAAATTGAGATATTTACTCTTAAACAGCAATCAAGAAACACTTACTTCAGGCATAAAAATTCGACAAATGACTGTAATATTGGTTTATGATATTGGAGCTGACCAAGAGCCAAATAATACACCAATGAAGCTAGCAATGCCGGAATGTTCTAGTACATGTTTAACAGGACACCATTTACGGAACATTGACTCAGCGAGACCCAAACAGGTGAAGATTAAAATAGGCGGTGCTTTTATCAAGTTGATGAAAATTCGGACTAATGCCGAAAAATCAAAAAGACAAATTTTCAACACAACATTTTACAAATATTAAAGATTCGCGATCTGCAACACTATTGAAAAAAAAGACATGTGCATACAAACCCGTGTTGGGCTTACTACTAAATTATTGTTTTTGTGAATAAATAATTTAAGTTTGTCTTTTTTTTTAAACTCTGTTTATAATTTTTTTTTTCACTAGAACGTTAATACGTATATTATTGGATCTAACAACTAGCTATATTAGGCTTAGCAATTACAAGCAGCAATATAATGTTTAAATAGAACGAAGGTATCAAGACCGCTTGACGTGCAACTTGATTTTTATTTTTAATATAAAGTTTTTTTTCAACATATAAGAAAGATAAAATACTTTAATAATATTATTATTTAACAAACTTTGAGTTGTTTTTGAAAGTAATCTTTAGATTATTCAAACCAATTCAATGTTGTAGCAATGGAACATTTTAAAACTTGAGGGGGGCATACTGACATCTGTACATAGAATACGCAAATGCATTCAAATCACTTCTCGTACAAACTGTACATAATGACGTAAATATTCGTATGCATACAGTGCCTAAAACGCAAACCGTATATTGACTAACAGCCAGTGTTTTACAAATTCTTATCTATAAATGCACCTTCAAATTGTTCTACAATATTTCTTCCAGTATTTGAATAAATTTCTATACGTTTTTGTTGTGAAATAATTTAGATGGGGAGATTTTACTGTTCCTTGCATTCAACAGTTTTGTTTTGTTTTAATAGGGCGCCCTAACGGTTTTATATAGAAGAATTTTAACAAGCTCTTTGTTAGCGTGCCCCTAATGTCGTGTGTTGGTAGTTAGAGAAATAGACTGGCTGTCGCCGCTTGACTGAATAGCTATGAAAACATAAAAAGATAGATGAGAACACTACGATACGGTGCATGTGAAGTTGACAAAGACGGGTTTTGTTTTGAAGTATTTACTGAGCAGAAAATATTTACGTTTGATTCTAAAACAAATACTAAACTAGCCTTTACAATAAAAACATTGACACTGATAAAGCTTTTAAAAACGGCATGGACGACAATTTCTGTTGATTTTTCTAAAATAAACCCGCAGTTGATATACGACTGTTTTGTAGACGAACCTTACAAAAACACGAAATCCTCTACGAATAAGTACATGAAACACCTTGTTTCACATTTGGATTTACAATCCTTTGTGTTGCCAAGTCACGAGTAGAAAACATCAAAGGTACTCTAGAAAAATCGCAATGGAATTTAAAACGAAACTTGAATACTGGCTGGCATCAACATTGTAGACTCCTAGTAAGTTTAGAGGCGTCAAAATAAAAATGTAAGCTGAGATGCGAGGCAGACGATGCATGTGGAGATTGTAAGACTTCTTTGTGGTTGGAGCCTTTGAGCCTTATAATAGCCCTGACGAATAGTGGCATGTCGATTAAGGTTCTACATTAAATGTATTTTAATTTACTGAGTTCTTGAGGAAGGCAAGATAGGCATGGATGGGTTTACCAAGTAGACAGATAATCGCTTTAGAGATTGTCATGGAAAAAAAAAGTGAGAAGATGTTAGCATCAAAATCATTGGTGCAGGAATCAAAACTAGTCCAGTGACTAAAAATCTCTTGCTATCAAGAAGAAAATTTTGACTTGCAGATGATTCTAATTATAAGTTCCTAATACCACCACAATTATAGTAGGAAGAATCAGAACTACTCCAGTAACTAATATTTTGCTACAAAGCAGGCCATGTTACTTGTAGGTACTTCTAAGAGCCCCAAAACGTAATTTTGACAGTTTCTGATTAGTAGTACTACGTTAGTAGTCGACGCATAGAACTGTCTGACGAAAGTGTAAGTAGAGTAAGTAAAACGCACTGCTCAGACACAGCTCTTTGCCTAGTCTTTTCCTCACTATGTTAGAGTTGGCTTCCAGTCTTACCAGATCCGACTGCCTATCTAACCTCCACAACCCAGTTAGTACTGGGTAATACGATACACCTTGGTAGTTAGACTTTCCGGCCACTGACTACCTGTAACGACTACCAAAGGTCTATAAATGACAACTGGGACCAACGGCTTAACGTGCTTTCCGAGGCACGGAACACAGCTCTCCGTTTAGTCATAATTAACCATGCGAGCCTATAGTGTGAATTAGTGGATGTCAAAGGTCTTCGAATTTTTGGTTTAAGTATTCTGGTTACCTCACTATGTGTTCCTTCACCATTTCCCAAACGGTGGTGATAAAATATATCAGAGAAATAGAGCAGTGATTGCCAAGTGTTTTTTTTCTCGATGAGGAAATCCTAAATGAATATCCTCTGCCCTGGGTAGAGCGGAGCGGAGTCCATTGGACTCACTGAAACCACACCGGTGTTCCCTCGCACACTTGCTTCGTGGGGCAGCGGGATCTAACGCGTCTTCTACTGCCCCGAACTAGTAATAATAATAATAAAATTGTTTATTTGTACACAAAGGAAAAAAGTAAACTTACATAACACACAGTGAAAAAGTTGTACAGCGAAGACATATTAAAATGCGAACTTCTGCCGCCTAAACTAGGCCAGAAGCCTGTGTTTTAGGAGCCAATGTTCATCTAAATCATTGGTACACTAATGATATTGACATAGATGTTGACAGTCATGCAAGTTACACAATAACATAAAATATACGTATTTTTCAGTTAAAATAATACAGTACTTACAAGCTAGTTAGGATACAATTTTAATAAGATTTTCAGTTTCATCATACGTTAACTTCTGCAACCATTTGGTGAGTTTAATTTTGACTTCGTGTTTAGTCAGAGCGTAGATAGAAATGTTTTTATTTATTTTATTATACAGTCGCGAGCTGGTTGCCGTGAACTGTCGGCTGGCAAACTTAGAGCGGCATTTTACTGTATCGCATACGGGAAAGCCTTTGCGTCTTTTTAGCTTAGAAGAGTCTAGGTGTAACATAGAGTGTCTCCGTAAGACAGCACGAAGCACAAATAGCTGTCTTACAGTCAATACTTCGGCTTGTGAGTAAAATTGTGCGGTTGGAAAATCTCTCCGTTTAAAGTGCATGACTTTCAAAATTGCTCTTTGAGCTCTTTCAACTTTAAGTAAAGAGGTTTTATACGTTCCGCCCCAAACAGGGATACAATATAAAATAATTGACTGGCAAAGACTATTATAAACAAGCAAGGCTGTATCAGGATCGGCAGAGTGCCTTAGTTCTTTGAAAAGGTAAATTAATTTTCTGATCCGTGTACACAAGGCTTCGACATGAGATTTCCAGTCCAGATGGCAGTCAATATGGATACCTAAATATTTGGTACTTGGAACCAAAGACAGGAATGGACAGCTGCAGTTTAATGCATCACCTGTACAAATATGGGCTTTAATCTGGCCTGATTCCTGTGGGGGAGTTATGGTGTTAACTAGTGCCCGCTTGACCTGCAGGCTTCGTCCGGTCCAGTGATAACTGCCCTAACTTAAAAATTGTATGTAGCTTGTGGGTTCAAATTCAGACAGGAGCTTTTTATGTACTTGGTAAGGAGATGATGCAAATTGTTGTGCAAAGCGTAATTTACTTACCGAACTGACGTCAAAATACGTCACAGTGTTTATTTCCATTGAAAATACTATTATTAGCAAGCAGGTTATCAGTTTGACCCACAAAACGTTATTAAATCTTATCAAATCTCTATTAGATAACTGATAAGTCACGCCCACGTCTTTATCGTAATTAGAGTTATGATAGTTGTACTTTTTATTATTTTGATAAAATGGTTTTATTGGTGACACCATTTTTCTACCAGGTGGTTTTCTTTAACATAATGCTGGAAGCCAACCCCAACATCATCTGCCCAGCCTTTTCCCAACTATATTGGGGTAGGCTTCCAGTCTAACCGAATACAGTTGAGTATCATTATTCAACATGGAGCGACTACCTGCCTGACCTCCACAACCCAGTTAGTACTTTGGAATACAAAACCTCTTGATGAGTCTGGTTGTCACACTTTAAGACTATCAAAGTTTTATAAATGACAGCCAGGACCAACGGCTTAACTTGCTTTTCGAGGCATGGAGGATCCTCAGTATGAAATGTATGGTCACCCATCCACGGACCAACCTCGGCAAGCGCGGTTTAACCTTAAAGATGCCGTGCGGCTATAACCCCAACTTGTTTGGAAAAAGCTTGCCAGATGGTCATAATGACTAGTATCAAAGTCACAACATTATTAAAGTCGCTAATAGGTACCAAGGACTCTAGAAAATAAATAAAAATATCATACTTTTCTTTACCATCATATTTATTAATAGGCACATATGGTTACAGTTATGTTTCATTATAATATGGAGCATGAAAAGTGGCACAGAGATGCGGTTTCACGTATCGTTCGTTGAAATGTTGCCAATTTAGTAAATCATCTACCCCACAAAAGTATAAATACATAGGTATAGAAGCGGTACTCATTCGATAAGTTGTCATTCTGGGAATCGACGGCTTCTGAGAATTCCATGGACTTGAGAGCTTTTTTAATACCAAGGATCATATTCGTCCTCTCTACTAAAATGGATATCGTATTACCAAAGCAATAGATTTCAAAGAAGAGCACGTTCTTCAAAGTAAACATTATTTCCAAGGAAATTATGTAATTCTCGAAACCGTTATGTATGGTTAAGTAATATTACTCAAAACAGTTATTGGAATTGCCTCAGTTATTTAAGTCTTTAAAAGTAACACAGTTACCAACATTATTATCTAGTTCCAGCACGTTCTAGGCCAAAAACGTGATTTAGTCATTTTATTTTTTTCTCATTAGTATTCTTATTATTGAATTATTGATGATATAATGTTAAATAATCCAGCTAAGTGGTTATTAATGGAATAGTTTTTAAAAGTAGAGTAGTAGTAGTATTCGAATGGTATATTCTAATGTTTACCTAACCGAATTAACAATTTTGTAGTATAAATCGAAAACCAAACTTAAAAATAATCTGGAGATGTAGTTTCTAGATTCAACTAAAATTAAACCAATTACATATTGCAGGCGCTGAAAACCTTAAACGGCGCAAATACAATAATTTAATTAGTATTTATGTATTTGAGCCGTTTGGGGTTGAAACACAGGGCCATGATGCCCGAGTGCCCATCTTGTGTTTCGGAATATCGCCAAGCGGTTGGTCGACGCTTCACGGGACCAGGGCTGGCCTCTTTTTTGATCAAAGATTCAGCATTGCCATCCAACGTGGCAATGCGGCCAGCCTTCTGGGCACTTTTCCTGTCGACAGCGATGTCGGCGAATTTTTTGACGCCCTTTAATTTTGATACTTGTACATATTTTATTTTTATTTTATATTTATTTGTAGTTTGTAAATAATGTCCTCATTAAAAAATAGTATAATATTTTTAAAAAAAGTACATATTTGCTTACCTACTTACTTATCAGCCTGTTATTCTGAATTGGTTACCTACTGCAGTTGTTGTGAGTTACTATAGTAAATCTCTACAGTAGTAAGTGTGCCTCTTGGCAAATGCCTCTTCTAGCTGCTTCCATTATTAACTTAAAAATGTAAAATAGCTTTATATATTTTTTTAGCAGTACACAACGCACGTACTATAGCAAAGCAACAATACGATTGTGTTCATCCATCTCGACGGGTGCCTGAAGAGTCCCCGCGGTGGATCCTGTTACTCGACCAACGGGGATTTTATTCGGTAGCCACCCGATCTTAATCGAGCCGCAAAATAAAAAAGGACAAACAAAATTCGAAACTAATTTCCGCTGTACACGAACGAGTTTTTATCGAGTCCGTGTCTTCACTTAGTTTTTAATTTATTTTCGGTTAAGCGGCGAAGGTGCATGCAGGCACTGCGCCTATATTTGGTTTAAAGAAATTGGGTCAGTTTACCGCGAATTCGTGAATTTAATGATTATGCTGCATGAGTTACTGCGTGTACCCAGTTCGTATCTCAGACAACAAGATACTTTCCTTTCGAGTGAGAGAATTCTGAGATAGACAAAAATCTGAATTAAATTAATTACCAAATTGGTAGGTACTACGAACTGGTGGTTCAGGGCCAGGTGGAAGGCAAGAGATCACGCGGCCGATCCCCAACTCTGGACTGACCTGATCAAGAAAGCTATTGAGTCCACCAGGTTCCAGTGTACTCACAACGTCACCAAACGGCAGAAATGGAAGCATATCGCTGAAAGAGCAATCCTCGGGGAAGTCAACGACCCACAGAACATCTCTCCGTGTACCTCGTCTGCGCAACCACGACCACTCTGACAAGAGTGTTTCGACTAAGAGGAAGAGGTGCTACGAGATCTGCGACGGTCGATTGCTACGATTCGTTACGAACTTTACGTTTCTCTATCACTCCAATTTACATTACATTAACGTCGCACGTTCTTGCTAGAGCCTCCGTAACACGGGAACGTCAAATTATCAATAATTTAACGATGTCAGTGAAATACAAGAACACGGTATGCTAAATAGGAAAATTATATTATGCATTCAGTGTAACAGTTATGTAACGCAAAGAAATTTCACATTAACGAGGAATGTGGATATGCCTGTAGAAATTCGTATCATTATAATATCGGCGCTTATATTCTCATGAATATATTAATGAGGAATAATAATCAGTTTTACATTTTATTGGATTCTGATTAAAGCTGTTATGGTATAATAAAGTTAATTAAGTTGTGTTATAATTAGATTAGGGTCCCGTTTAAAGTATGAGTATGAAGGAAGAAACATTATTAGTCCATTTATATAGGTATTTATATTTCCAATTATGGATATGATGCCACCCGGCCTCGAAGTTTTCTTCGAACATCTTATCGCTGGCTCGGGGCGTAAATTACAGATTGTATGTAATGTTTACGGTATTTGTCAGCTACGAGAATGATGTGTCTGAATAGTTGTACAGAGAATCCTACTTGGATCCTTGGATCCTTACTTTTAATGTTAGCTTCCCTAAGCCTATGTTGTCAACCAAAATGTTTTATTGAGAAATACTCTATGTAAGTACTATAAACATGCTGAAACTTTAAAGATCTTGTTTATCTGATTTTGGCAACAAACAAGCAAAAACGTTCTACTAATATCGATTTTCAAAACCGAAATAACAGGATTACAAGTCGCAAATGGGAATTCAGAAATAAAAAATCAAATAACACAAACGCAAAACATTCAATGTACGAGTAACTACCATAATTAAAAAAACAGCTTCTGAAGCTAACCTTTTATATTTAATTATCTTCCACTTACAGCTTCCACATCGAAAAAGCGGGAACTTTTTTGTGACAGACTTGGCCTAATTTCTACTGTCGAGTTTTTGGACGGGTCATCGCACGTGCATTTATCTCCATCAGACCATCAGCTACATGGACCGAATCATGCAAATTACCCGTTAAGAACAAACATTCAGGATAATTGATGGTCCCGCACACGTTTTTCATTAATATTTTAACTGAATTCCCTTTCATGCTAATCCATTCAGACAAGTTACTCAATGAAATATGTAAGTCGGCAAATGAGTTTGAAGCCAACTGAAAGTGGTACGTTTGTTAATGTGAGCAGGTATAGTTTCGATAATTGTAAGGAACTCCAAAAAGGAAATTATTTCTTACCGATTTTGCAGTTCAACCGTGTGATTAAAGTAGCGGTCCTTAATTATTTTTACTCTTTATAGTTTAATGACGAATATTATTATGTGCTCAAATGCGAGTGTGTAAGAATTTACTTGAAATGTCAAAAAATATGTAACACTGGACGGGACCTCAATACCGAGGGATATTGGCACACGGTTTTGGCAAAAATGCAGGTTTGGGCAAAATAAACGTTTTCTCGTTTTATGTAATAACTATCCAAATATTTGGATACTTTGATGAATAGCGCAAACAAACCTGTTTGTTTAAATGATAACATTGTTATTGCAATCTTTGTAACCAATTGCACAAGGCTAAAGTTGAACAAAAAACTTAATTTTAAAACTCTCTGCAAATAATTTACATTGTTTTTAAACAAGCATGGCTTACCATGATTATTAAAAACCAGTCATAATAGAAAAAAGGAATCTATATAACTAACTTACAGTCCTTTGTAGCTCCAGATAGAAGTGGAGTAAGGTAAATACCTTGCAGTAGGATATTACAGGCTAGTTTTTAAACAAAAAAAAAACCTTTATTTTTTGTTTTTCGAAAAGTCAAATACGGGAAAAGAACGTGCAATAAGAATATTTATGACAAATCAATCTCAAAACAAAATATTTCCTGAAGCTTTCATGGATATGAAACTTTTTTCCACGAATTTTTCAATCTCTATTCCCCATCCATACAATTAACAAATCCTGTTTAATCACGAATCGGGAAAACCAATAGAAAAGGAGGTACAGTATTTATAATCTTCATGAATTGGTAGCTACTGGAACTGGTGACCGACGAAATTCACGGTTTCGTAAAAAATAAAGGTGAGGTTTCTTAAGAAAATGCAGAGGTTGATAGATTTATAGCTTCCACCTTGATCATGAACTGCTAAAAACGTCAATGAGTAATATTAAAAAGCCATTTTCAGATACCTAAAAAAAGAAACACGTAGGCCACCCAATTTTGTTTCCAAATGCGTCATTGACTCATTGTATTTCACGTCTAAAGCCCAAATAACGGGAAAACCGAACCAATAACGTTTTTTAAAGAAATATTTACTTTGTCTCTGCGTTTGCGTAAGTTTAACGTGGCGGATTTAAGAATGAACGGAATACTCTCTGCTTTTGTCATTGAAATTGAAATATTTGCTTATACAGTCAGACTGTGTATGTGCATTTCATTGCCACACAAAGTATTTTCCCTGAATGTGCGGGAAATTCCGATCCCCTATGTGCACCCATCAAATAAAAAGTACAGTCACCGTTATCACATCACCATCGAAAATGTATGTAACACGCGATTTTTTTTTACTTGTCTAGTTCGTGTCCCACTGTTGGGCAATCCTCCATACCTCTCTATCCTGTGCGACCTTTGACCATGTTAGCCCCGCAAACATGATCAGATCGTCAAGCAACCTTCGCCAACGCGCGAATTTAAAAAAAAAAAAAAATGGATACCCCTAACAAGAAACACTCACAGTAGGCAAACCCAGATGTTCGTGCCAAGGTTCGTTCTAGTCCACGTTTAAATACTAGCTCTATAGATTTTATAAGTACTCGCATATGGTATCCAGACATTCCAGCACACAATCCAGTAACAAGAAAACCTACAAGTGTGACGAGATTCGCGAAATAATGCGAGGATGTCACGCGAAGTGCCGGATGTTCCACCAAAGGTACCCAGACACCTTACATGTCCAAACAAACGATACACTCGCATACGCACACGCTCTGATGGACCCGTAAGATAGCGTCACTACACGTGGTAAGGGATTTATATACTCAATTTATTTTAGCACTGATGTTTTTTTTAGCATGTGTTTCTTTTTTTGGTGTCTTGAAGACCGGTGCGAGTTTGTATTGAGACTTGAGTTTTAATTATGGGATCATGGTAGAAATTATAATAGTGGGCAAGTAGCAGAGGGACGTGGACGTGACTGTGTAGATGTATGTGCTAGCAACAGTCACTGGATCACACTGCAGGAGACCGCATGGCTTGGAGACGTGTTATATGTGGTCGCGATCCTCAGCAGTGAGGGTCCGTCAATAGAGAAAAAGAGAGAACTTTACCATCAAATAAAAATATTTGTTTAAAGTCCTTCCGTATGAAGAACAAAATAATTAAAAATACTATCAATACCTACTCGTACTTTGCCAAAAGCAAAAATCGACCTACATGACTGGTTCTAGTCTAATTGATTCACTTTTCCAGTTCAGCGGAACATCGTTTTTCTAAGTACAATTAACATCTGAGATTAGCTGAGATTAGCTTAGTTAATTATATTGTCGTTGACAATATAATTAACCCAGTAAAATCCAGGCTATGTGGAACATGTTAAGTAATAATGGCAGCTCCAATTATTTCTCAGCATGTTCTGGGAAAATTATACAATTACTGCAAAATGTTAAGTATTTGGGAACAATGCCAACGTGTAGATGTGAGTGTTATAATAATTGAAAATATGAATTAAATAAGATAGTTATGAATGATACATTATTTTCATTCAACATTAACCTAAACCTAGTTTAAACGTAATCATATACGTATGGAATAAACTAGATTCAGATAGATAGGGTCATAGTAACTTGTACCAAGATAGCCCTACCAATCAATACTACCGGACCTTTAAAATATGTTCACAACAAAAGTATCGATTGCTTATTGTTTTATCGCCTCGTGCCACTCCGAAAGGTCGATAATTTTTTATTGTCAATGTTTCAGAATTGCAATATAAGTCTTGCTTTTATTTGCTCCGAGAAAGTTGATTTCTCCTCTTACCTTTAACCCTATAAATAAATGTAGTAGTATTAAGCCTGAAAGCTTGTCTTCAGCACCGATCTAACATTATTCTGTTATAATAACAGACTTTAGCGAAAGTCTATGTGCAGCTTGAGTTAGATATTAACTCGCTGATAATAAGGCCCTTAACATTATCCATTTATGCTACATTTGAAAGCATTTTGAAAATCCACGCACCTGTTTCTCTTTTTACTTTTAGATAGCGTTTATCAGCAACATAACATGGTGCGCGTGAGCCAGGCAGCGCCATAAATACGGCGGCGCCGGCGCAGCGCCCTATCGACAAACACGCCCTCTAGCCAGCTTCGCACCACTGCGTCATATCGCGTTAGCCGATGTTACCTCATATGGAAGTACACTCGTAACACTTGGAGACAAATTCGTAGAGAAAGCCACACCGTCTAATAGTTTTATTGTAATTTTATTTTCTCTTATGGCTGCAAAAGAACCAATATCTACAGGGAGACATAATTCTGCTCTCACCGTATAAGCTCTGGCTGTGATAACATGTTTTTATATGCGCACATAGATACTAAAACTGATTTATTATCAGATAGAAACTATTTGATTTCTGAGTGCAACATTTCTGTACGTAGCAGTAGATACGACAATTTTATTTTTATACACGTGTATGAACGTTGACAATAAAGACTTTGGACTACCGTACGTCACCTGAAGATAAGAAGCATACGCAGCTGGAGCTCCGAGAATAAAGAGCGATAGCCTTCCAATTAAAAGCTGCGATCAATCAATAACATGTAAAGTAAATACAAATCCAATCTGTCTTACAGGTATAATCTGTTTCCATTCAAGGAGCATTCACAAATACAAGCAGCATTACAAATCAAATAAACATGACAAATATGCACCAATTTGTTTGGCACACTGAGTTATATTGAGTGGTGGGAGCAAATCCATATTTTTTTATTATAATCAGAGTGCGTGCAAGACGTACAAGTTCAAGAAAAGGAACTGCGTGGATAACGTGACGAATTACTGTGTATGATTTCAATTATTAGTCATGCGATTATTTCTCGTTACTCAATACGCGAGTGCACGGGGAGGATCACAAAGAGATAACCAAAGCTCCACGTTCGTAGCTGACGCCTCAGTAACTCATGCTACGATATCGAACGAGCTCAGATCACTTCTTAGAATGCAATTCGAGTTACTGAAATATTTATTAACTGTATCAGGTTTAGGTTATAAATATAACACGGCTTCAGACTTCAGAGCATCTCTGATTTCGTTGTAAACTGCAAGCTTTTTAATTATGGCCTTTGCGATGGAAATTATTAGTAGTCGTGAAACGCGTGCGCATTACTAGGATCAAGTACTAGACGTTGATTTAAGTATGGAGATCACTTTTTATTCCAATGTCTGTTTACAAAAAAAAAAAAAAAAAAAAACATCTGTTTATGTGACACATAACTGTATGGATTAACGGATTTGTGAGAAGTTGTAAAAAACGATTTTAAAGACTGTCCACGATGTTTTTGTTTGACAGATCGCAAAATGGCCAATTACTGGCCAACGGTAATTTATTGAGTGGCAGTGTAGTTGTTGATTGAGTTAATAAAAAGTTGAATAAAGATTTGGATCAAGTTCAATGAAGTCTAGAAAAAAACTGTTTTGCTAAAAAAAAAGTTAAGTTAGAAGTCTGTGGTAAACAGTCAACGAAACAACCAAAAGTCGCCGACTTCCAATAGTAGAGTTATTTTCCACTTTAAGAGTATTTGTTTGGAAATCGGTTATTCTTTTGTTATTTTCGCAACTCGAAGGTATTAGCACATCATTCCATTGACGAAGAAGAAACAATGCCTATTATAGAGGATAACTCATAATTTCATAAAGTACCGAAGCAAAATTAATACTATTATAATGGGACCACCGCGCGAATTTCTTCTACGATTGAAATTCAACAAGTTCTGTCAGTCACAATAAAATTCAGTTTGCGTACTGTCATACTTTCTTTGCGATCAGTCAAAGGTCAAGAAACAACCGTAGAAGACCCATCACTTAGTCCCAAGACACTTCGTGCACGTGCTATAGCTGTTACATGTGCCAAATCCCATTCGATAGTCAATTTATTGTTTAAGTAGCCAATAAAATAAGGCCAACATGTGGCTCCTTAACCCTAATCGGCCAGTGACAGTCCCTGTCTTAAAGTCATTCGCGAATCTACTAAACTAATTACCACAACTTTACAAAGCCAATTAATCTTGAACTCTCATAGTGGCGC
Organism: Cerastis rubricosa; assembly: GCA_949152445.1. Lineage (NCBI taxonomy): Eukaryota > Metazoa > Arthropoda > Insecta > Lepidoptera > Noctuidae > Cerastis > Cerastis rubricosa. The sequence goes on from OX424532.1 coordinate 9,568,696, forward strand.
TGCTTGTAAGGACAAAAGCGAACAGATCACAAAATTCTATTGATTTCGATTATAGTACAGTATTTGGTCGGGGGTCATACTATACTGGGCTTAATTTAATTACCAAACTGCGACAGTTAAAATCCATTAGTGGCAATAGACAAAAAATACATTAACTTCAAATCATATTTACGTATAACGGTAGGACCGAACATGTGAACTAGATAATTAGGTAGACGCCATGCTTGTTGTTATGTTTTTTTAATCAACTACCGGAAAAGAAACGTTTGTAACCTGAATTTAAGATGTAGGACCCAAATATACAGTATTCTGTTTAATCCCACAACGCCGTTTTATCTCAAAGAACGTTTCAAGTTCCTACATGATACTCACAGTAGACACTTGAGTTCATCGGAGAATTTGAGACTTTTGATGCCTGCTCATTCCACCAAATTTTATGACCAGTCCCTCACGGTCCAGGCTGTCCGTTTATGGAACGAATTGCCGGTGTCGGTAAGACAAGCACAGTCACTCGTTGCTTTTAAAAGCTTAGTTACAAATCATTTTCATTCTCTGTAATTTCATGCAGTCAAAATTTGTAACCATTCTAGTTTTATTTTTGCTATATAATGTTAAAAACACAAATATCTAAACACATAATATTTATTCTTTATTCCTTATTCTTTATTGCACATAAAATTAAAATATATACACACAAATAATATATAGCTTATGTACAACGGCGAGCTTAACCCAGAAATGGGTTTTCTTACAGCAAACCTTATTTAACAGGAGTACAGGAGTACTATTTACTTTTTTTAATATGTATATTATTTTTGTTTAAGTAGATAACTTTAATTTTGTTTTTTTTTTTTTGTGTAATACACCACTGACTACCCCCTTTTTTATTTTAATTCCATAATGTGCATCCAAAGGTTGTCTGGAAGATATCGCTTTCAGCGATAAGACCGCCGTTGTAACCATACAATTATTAGTTTTGTAAGCCCGTTATGTTTAATTTCTGGTGTCAATAAAGTTTTATTCTATTCTATTCTATACACTTCTGCCTAACCATTTCCCAAACTATCTTAGGGTCGGCTTCCAGTCTAACCGGATGCAGCTGAGTACCAGTATTTTGCATGAAGCGACTGCCTATCTGACCTCCATAACCCAGTAACTGGGTAATACGATACCCCTTGGTAAGACTGGATGTCAGACTTTTAGCTTCTGACTACTCGTAACGACTGTCAAAGATCTACAAATGACAGCCGGGACCAACGGGTTAACGTACTTTCCGAGGCACGGAGGAAACTTGGTATGTAGGACCCAAATATAATGGGTAACTAAATAAGAATCGACTCATTTCATCGTTTACATTCACATTTTACATCTAACATTCGCGTTTCAATTTTTCATTATTAGATTTCCAATCATCTATAATACTATTTGTCTCGATATTTTCACCATCGTCTGGTAAAAATATATTTTTTTACCAGTTACGATCATAACTAGTCTGTCTGTAAAACACATCTTTTCATGAATTCCCATCACTGAAGCTTTTATTGCAACAACTTTCATCACATTTTTACAGTTCCGAAGTAATAAATCACAAATACACAAATTACGAACTCATTTATTTCATAAACAGTGTGCAATATACGTTGTGGCCGGCGACTAAGCGAGGGGTGTGTAATCATGAACTCTATCGACATGCCGGGAAATGCAACCGAGAAATTATCAGATCCCTCCCATAACTTACGCTAAAATACTAAAATTGCTTTCGAGAAATCTTTTAGTCAGATCTTCACGCTCTCAGCGCTTATTATATTCCATTACGATACCAATAATAGCTGAATACTATTACAATTCTCTTTAAGCACTGGTTATCGACACATCTTAATTAAGAATGCCAATATAGATTATTGAAATGCGTTCAATATCAATAAACTGATCCAGCTGTACTTATTATTTATCCCGTTAGAGTCCCGTTCCGAATGTAGGTTATAAAACAGCAACGCTTTGACTTAGCAAAAATGTAATTTGGGTTCAATTAAGCAAAGAACAAAACGGCTCATAAAATCTTATAATGAACAGAACAAAAAAAAATTGAGCGCTATTTTGAGTAGCTTTTATATCAAAAGTACTAATACCTTAATCCACAAAGTTATGAGAATCTTACCTCGATCCTCTACGGAACCTACAATATACATAACTGGAACATAATCTCACTCGTTCGCATTTTATTTTCCTGCGACCGTAACTATCTGAAGGCTAGATCGGCCGTCACGGGAAATAAAGTTAGTGTTGGTAATATGACACTTGAAACCTCGGATACGACTAGTCATCATCCATTATAACTTATTCGCCTCGATAATGTCTCTACTTAGATTTTGCTATGTCATTTAGAAAGAATTTTATGCTTTTTTTTCGCTTTGTGTTCAGAATTGCCTTGGGGTATGATTTGCATTGAACTTTAATCGTTTCATATAAAGTGAAGACCTACCAAGTTTCGTCATGTTTACCGAACGCTTGGGATCTATATCCATTTTCATGTCACTATTGGCAATATTCACAAAGTCAAGGCGATCTGTTGCCAAATGATTCTATCATAATGGTCGGAGGCTATATAACACACACAATACCTGTATTGTGTATGATATGAGGAGCTCATGGCTAAATAATAACAGCTGCACGGGTCAATCTTTAGGGTTAAGTCATGCTTACCGAGGATGGTCCGTGGGTGACCATGATACCGAGTTTCCTCCGTGCCTCGGAAAACACGTTAAGCCGTTGGTCCCGGCTGTCATTTGCAGATCTTTGACAGTCGTTACAACAAAAGTCTGACATCCAGTCTTACTAAGGGGTATCGTATTACCCAGTTGCTGGGTTGTGGACGTCAGTTAGGCAATCGCTTCATGTAAAATACTGGTACTCAGCTGCATCCGGTTAGACTGGAAGCCGACCCCAAGATAGTTTGGGAAAAGACTAGGCAGATGATGATGAATACCTGTATTGTGTATGACATGTGGTCTACAGTGGGTACAGGATTCTGCCAATAAAAGCTAGTCCCAATCACAAAACTTCAAATTTAGCGACATCCCTCCCTTGTCCTCAGTCCTCCTGAGTGCGTAGCAAAGGGCAACAAATGACTTACAAGTAGGAAGTTCATTTGTTTGCTGATAACTTCATAATGGGAAAACCACGTTTACTTAAAAGCTATCTTAAGAGGAACAGAAGGTCAAGCCACGTGAGTAAAAAACGAGACATGGATGTACAAAATGGTAAAGAGTAAACAACATTTTTGAAAGTGAAACTCATAATGTACAACATGAAAACAGTTTCTATTGTTCAAGTCATTGAATCACAGTGGAAACATAGTCTGTTAAAATCATGACCATGCCCCCCTCCCCAGTCGAGTAGAACAGCCGTAAACCAAGTAACACTCGTCGTACATTTCTATATACCGCAGAATTTCCTTCAGCAACTCTAAAGTGGCATGATCCAATAAATATCCTCGTATTTAGGTTCGATTTCCGATCGGTTTATTTCAACATTTAAGTTGGATCACGAGTGCTTTCGATACGGTACACGAGAACTGTTTTACTTGAACGATCGTTTGCAACGTTAGCCCAAGTAGACCGACCGACACTTTCGGATGCTTTGTAGAGATAGGAAAGGAAGATGGAGTAAAGGTGACGTTGGCATGGGTATTCGTATCATAGTATAATATCATACCATACCCTCTTCTTCCGGAGGTGAGACAACTAGATGTTTGGAGGAAACTAAAGTCCGGTGAAGGACCATCATATAAACGAGTTTGCAATGGCCCTAAGCCACACTGTGGTCTTAGGGGATATTCTGAGGCATGAAAAGGTCTAAAACTTTAACACTACCGAAACAACGACTTGCCCTTGACTTGCCTTGAGAGCAGAGATAGCCCAGTGGTGGCAGCCCCGACTTACGAGCAGTAAGCTGTAGCTTCAAACCCAGGCAAGCGCATTACTTTGTGTAATTTATTTCATCACTACTGCCCTCAAAAATGGTGAAGGAAAATATCGTGAGGAAACTGGCATGTCCTAGAACTAAAAATTCGAAGACATGTGACATCTACCAACCCGCACTTGGTCCGCGAGGTGGATTACAGCCCACCCCCTCTCATAGAGAGGAGGCATGTGTCTCAGCAGTGGGAACATTATAGGCTGATGATGATGATCACTTGCCCTTGGTGAACTAGACCTAAAACTCAACATAACTTTTATCGCACTCTTAAAACATAGGTACCCGTTATCGAACAACTAACTTAAACGTTAACAGCTTATATTCCCCATCAATTCCAGTCAGCTATTGAAAAGTAAATGCCCAACGATACTGAACCGTAAAATCGATTTAGCATTGAAAACCAATTTCCATTACTCAGATATTGGCTAACAGATCATAATCGTGAGCTATAGGGAGCGTATCCATGCGTTTGTTGTTCCGAGTACATTCGTATTTTAGTTGAGAACAGGCCCGTTAGCGGGTGAAGAGTGGCGAGCTGGCAATGTTGGCGGTGTGGTACAAAGACTTCGTGCTCCATAAATCGGGGAGACTGTGACCTTCCGAGGTGAGGAGCGGCGCGGCGCCTGCGCGTCATTGCGCGGACCTAAATGCCGACAGATATCGCTATTTGGGATTGAGTCCTGTTTTTGTTGGAAACATCTAGCAATAACTGTTTTATATTGACTTTAGAAAAACCTGGAGGTTATGTATTTTTAAAACTAGAGTCATTTGTATTACATTTCCTGTCTGTTGTCTTGACACCTTTGCCGATTTATTAAATTAGCAAACATAATTCAGTTTATTTTACAATTTTCAACGTCTTGCTAATACTCCTGCAGATGCCGTAAATCTTGTTAAAAGAGATAAGTTTAAACACTGTTTTTGCTAGCCAATTTTGCTACTTCAGAAATTCCTAAATCCACGTTAGAAATCCGAAATCCTAGATAGCGGCTTAGACGAGAAACTGGCAGTGTATCGAGGCTCTATTAACAATTGAAATAGATAACGTTTTCCCTATTTATTATTATAGTGAGTCTTTATAGCAACTCTCTCCTCATGAGGTCACTTATACACGGTACTTCCATTCCAAATAACTTTTTAAAAACTCTTTAGTGAGATGACTTATCGCAACCCTGAGATCAAAAGTGACCTAACGTGAAATTTGCGTTTTGCGAGAAATAACAAAAAGTGTTTCGTGTTTTAGTTCCAGTGAGTTTTCAATAAAATGTGTGATGAAATGTTTATATTTGTCCGTTTCTAGCACGATATCGTCACTTTTTGATTCACTAGCTAGATGATAGCCCATGTTATTAGGTATTTAACGAAATTTACCATAACTTTGAGTTCAGTCACTTTTTTCTGACTGTACATTATGTTCATTTCAGTTTAGGCAAACTCCGAAGTACGGTATTTTTTGCCTTAACACCTCTAAATTGAAGTACGAGCGCAAAAATATTTGCTAAACCGTTGATTGGGTTACTAAATAAACATTGGTGTACTCAAGTAGCAAATAAGTTAAGTGCACTGCAAACATTAGAAAATGGTTTTACTTCGACTTTAAGGAAAACAATATAAAGGTTTTATTTTAGACTGTCGCTGCGAAATGTGAAGAGAATATCTTTAGTTATAATTATGAAAGTACTTCCTGTAATATTATTTTGTATGAGTCCATTTTGTTTGAATAAGATTTGATTTGATTTTTTGTATGTACTTGCAAGAGATTTAATTGAAGTTCTCCCTTTTTCCGATCTTTTTGTTTTGACGTCTTTTTCTTCAGAAAGTTTGATCATCAGAATAAAAGATAAACATTCCAAAAATATCTACGCTGGGGTGGGTCTAAATGCCTTTCATAATAAATGCTGAAATCGTATCCGTTTGCGCGTCAATGTTCCTCACACCGTGCACATAAATTTGTTTGCCATCTATATTCAAAATTCACGCAAAAGAAGACGTCTTGTTAAATAAATTACATCTTTATAAAAGCCTTATTATATTGACAGCGAACATCATTGACAATGAATCTGATAAATGGCCGGTGAGACCAAATTATAAAACGATGACACGATAAGAAAAACAAGAGATGATTATCTTTTAACCTTTTATGATAAACTCTTTATATTTTTCTCCGTCTCGGAAGAAAACAAGGCAAGCCTCGTAATTAATGAGTAGGAGTAGATAGTAAGAGATACAAGGTGTAGGTCACTTATTTAATGATGTTTTAAAGGCACGGCTGTAGTTGATTACCGTTTACATTTTCCTACTCAAGTCCACTGTTGGGCGTAATAGGCATCGATTTGTAGATACAGAAATCAATATTTACTGACAAGGTAATGACAACTAGCACAGAACAAGTGTGGCTTTTAGTTACCCAACAAGCAAGCTATCAGTGACAAGCAAAAGAGAAAAGATTAACAAAGGTTTCCCTGAACGAAATCAAAACAAAAATTTGCTAACAAATTGCGGATCGCGCGTCATGTCCTGTTATGGGTTGACACAATTATCAACAGTTAATCTTGAAACCAATCTAATTACTTGACATGTGTTTAATTTCGAGACGTTATTGATTATATCGTTCTAGAAACAGGTAAGTGTGACGTTTTTCTGAGGCACCTTCAGCTATGCAAAAACAATGTTTGACTCTTGCCAATTTAGTTATACAGGGTGTAACGGAAAGGGTATATACATCCTTAAGGGTGTGCTACAGACCATCAAACTGAACATGTTTCTCCACAAATAAACATCATCATAGCGAAAAAAATATCAGCTGCCCCATACATTTGGGTCGAATAGGTATTGAAATTTTGTATGGGGCAGCAGATAATTTTTTCGTTATTACAATGTTTATTTGTGGAGAAACATGTTCAGTTTGATGGTCTGTACCACACCGTTATGTATGTATATACCCTTTCCGTTACACCCTGTATATTACAAAATGCATGGTGACGTTAATGCACAAGTAAATTATATTTATTACAAAATATTACACAATAGTCATTCAAGCTTAATTCTCAAAGCGTGTTCTTTTGTGTTTCTCAAAAATACGTTTTTACCAATATTTATTGAAGGAAATAACACTAATTGTGTGGCCGCGTTTAGCAGTAAAATTCGGGCTGAAATAACAACGGCTCGTAATGACAAATAGCAAGGCTACTCGTCACTTACTAATATTACGGTAACCTGTTTACCTTTGTTGACACTTACGACTTGTGCGGCATCAAACAAAGACTCCAGGTCAGACTAGCTGTGTCACACTACTGTCCACCCGAGCAGCTGTAATTTTTCTGCAAAGTAATGGTCAGTGGGTCGTCTTATCGTCATAAAAAGTTTACATTTTCGGGTTTCTAGATCAGTAATTTGATCAGAGAGAGCAGCGGTGGCCCAGTGGTGGTAAACCCGACTTACGAGCAGTAAGCCCTGGGTTCGAACCTAGACAGGCTCATTACTTTGTCTAATTTATTTCATCACCGTTGCCCTCAAAAACCGTGAAGGAAAACATCGTGAGGAAATCGGCATGTCCTAAAACTAAAAATTCGAACACATGTGACATCTACCAACCCGCATTGGGCCCGCGTGGTGGATTACAGCCCACTCCCTCTCATAGAGAGGAGGCCTGTGTCCCAGCAGTGGGAACACCGCACACAGTGGCTGATGATGATGAATTTGATAAAGAAAATATTCAAGTAAAGAATTATATTGTGTCCGATAAAACACGAAAAGTGAATAACCACTTTTTTTCTTTAGCTAATCTTCAAGTCTTTTATGAAAGCATAATATAGTCTACATATATTAGTTAAACAGTAAGTCGAGGCGGAACTACGGAATGAAAAAAAAGAAAGAACCTACTAGGATCCTTACGTAACCCTTTTGCCTTGACCACGTTCATCTTTATAAAATTCCCATCCAATTCTAATCATTCAAATCTGGACTATGTTATGAGACCATAATGTGTGTGTCATTTGTAATGTAATATGCGAAAATACAAGGTCACGTTATCAATAACCCGTGCTGTGTCATGTGGAAGTGATATCAATTGTTTCTTACAATTAACTCTGCCAATTGAACAATTACACTTTGGACGTCAACATTCCACCTCATGAACTGTTCTCTATTAGACAAGTTCACGGTTACTACTCCGTAGACCGGACGGAACTGGCGATATCTGGATGTAGTTTATTTTTAAATGAGACTCACTGTTGTGCTGCATGCGGTTTTGGGATCGATTCTCAAGTTTGGTAAAATTTTATTATTGCGTTTTTCCACTCGGAATTTCTGACCAAATTAGAAAGAAAGATAGAATGTACTTTAACGTAAACCAAAATTGTTAGATAGCTATTTCACAATATTGCTAATTCTATGGGTACGATGGCGATTATCCCCAGGTCCAGGTAATTAGTACCCGGTTGATGGCAATCACTCTAAGGAACAAGGAACATAAATATAACTGGTCAAATTGTGGGGTGAAGGTACATCTCTGCTGAACGTTCGAGGGGAACAGGCGTAGTATTAGTTTAAACTATCTTTAGATCCTTATAGGACTTTAAGGACTTTCAGGTTTCTTTATGAGCGGATACCAACAGTAAAGTAACATTTAGAACCATAATTACACTTCCTGCAAAAAACTTTAACTCTCACTTTATATTCTTGTTATGGCCTATTAAGACTCAAGAACCCTAGACTTGACAAAAGCCATTCAAGCGAGAAACAATAACAATAAATTCATATCAGTTTCACGCACGTAACCTTTAATTACGTAAAGAATATTCCAAGCATGACGTTACATACGCGTGCCGATAATTACTTGAATCTCTGACGTGACGTCACACCATTTAAATTATATTTAAATGTAAAATAATGCGAAAGTATTGACCAATTATGCGAACTCAGCCCTGCAGTGTGTTGACCTTTCCGAGTTCCATGTCAATGGCCTGGACTGGTCCAGGAATGTATTATGTCACAAGACGACACAAAAAACGAATTATGATTTTGCACGCTTAAGGAGATTGGAACCTCCTTAATGTCAGTATGATATTAATAACGAAGCAGCTGCATATTTTCTGCGTGTACAATCGAGTGAAAAGGGTTTTCTTTCAATTTTTTTATCATTGTTGAACACTTCATTCATCCGTGTTTTCTAAATAGATTCCGCTACCGCCTTGGGTTGATCTTCTATGGCTAAACTTGCATCGCATTTCTTGAACAAACATTAATATTTCCGATTCATACAAATTACACGACGTCATATCAGCATACTAGATCAGCTGGCACACAGAACCATTCGTACTCGTCCTATGGCTGGTCCCTGTGACAGGTCGCTATTATTATAATACTATGATTACACATCGCTTGGAGCCGAGTTATTAATAAATAGTTAATACGTACCTCCCCACTGTCCACAAAGCGACCACGGGCCTTAAATCATAAAGTAATTACCGTTCTAAGATAGGCTTTCTTCTTGAGATTGAGAAATGAGTCGTTTAAAGATGGGCATAGATATAAATCACTGCTGTTGTAACTATAGAATTTACTTGCCTTTAACATAAAGGAATGATTGGATGTTTGATTGTTCATTTTCTCGTTGTCACCATCATATTGACCTGGAGTCACCCACTGCTTTTTCTGTCTGACATATCTCACAGTTTGATCGTTGTACCATGAATTTATTTTAGTCTAGGATCACCGTTCTCTTTAAAGCGGCTCGTTCTAGTTCTTCCTTTTAAAAGCCAATTCCTTAAAAGTCTTGGCGGAGCAATTTTACCCTTGGATGAACACCCCACATTCAAAACCTCGTGTACCGACAAGTTTTGGAACAATATAAATTCACCACAGTATCTTAAGAAATTCTAGCCCCCGACGCATTACTGGGGAACGCTAAAAGAAAACAATCCGAAGAAAATTTATGAAAATGTTTATTATTGTCTAGTGTTTGCCAAATTGCTGAGATAATTCACTGAGTTTGCCCCCACACTTTCACGTGTTTGCACACACGTGAATATGAATGGCAGTGGACTGGAACAAAGGTCTAGAGTGTTTCTTCTTCTTGTTTAACTAGACTAATAGAAGTTCCACGAGTAGGTGAAAATATCACCTACTCCTACTCCTAAATGACACTCATAGCAGGCACTTGAGATCATCGGAGAATTTGCGACTTTTGATGCCAGCACATTCCACCAAATTTTATGACCAGTCCTTCACGGTCCAGGCTGTCCGTTTGTGGAACGAATTGCCGGTGTCGGTAAGACAAGCACAGTCGCTCGTTGCTTTTAAAAGCTTAGTTACAAACCATTTTCAGTCTCTGTAATTGCATTCAGTCAAAATTTGTCACCTTTCTAGTTTTATTTTTGCTATATAATATTAAAAAACAAATATCTATTATGTATTTATTTATGTATTATATTTATATTATACATGTATATGTACATATATGAAGTGATAACTTAACTTTTGTTATTTAACATTTTTGTGTAATAAGTACACCAGTGACTACCCCCCTTTTTTATTTATATTCCATAATGTCCATCCAAAGGTTGTCTGGAAGATATCGCTATCAGCGATAAGACCGCCGTTGTAACCATATGATTAGCAGTTTTGTAAGCCCGTTATTTTTCATTTTTGGTGTACAATAAAGTTTTATTCTATTCTATTCTATTCTACTCGTGGAACTTCTATTAGTCTTAATCACTTTCCTCAGCCATGTTTTCTGGTATCTTCATCTCATTGGTGTGCTGATTGATCAAATCCTATTTTGAATTTATTTTGCTCTTCCTGTTGTGTCTTTTACTTTTGCTTAATAACAATTAGGTGCTTGCTGTGGAGTTTGTTCTTCTACTCGTACTCGTCTTTCCAGCTAAAATCCTAGGAAGTGGTGATGGTTGTGCGTTTTCGAGGATTTTCACGTTCAAAAACTGCTGATTATTATCAGCGTAATTTGAACAAATAATTTTTGATTTAATTTTTAATTGATTTCAATTTTAAATATTTAGACCAGGGCCAAAAAGATCAGCATTTTTAGGTCTCTAAGATCGAGATCAATATATCTTCATACCCGTAAGAATGCAACTATTGACATACACGACGTAGGGAAAGTCAAAGAGCCCAACAGGACATCATAACATCTCGAGCAAAGCCGCGGTACGATAAGCTACATAGATTATAATTAAACCAGTAGTCGATAAATTGTGAGCAACAAGGTTGGCGATGCTTTTCATTTCACTTTCTAAGTAAATACATCTGTAACATTCACTGTAATTTTCAGTAGTGAAGGGTTATTTACGGTACGAATTTTCTTTTCTACTTGATGTTGTCTCTTAAACTATGATATAATCGGAAATATGATACGTATGCTTGTCTTGAATTGATAGTTCCGTGAGAATAACATAATGAATATTCAGTGAAATGGGAAATGGGCAATTTTCATGTTATCTTGGATGTTTCTTAATTCACCACAGGAAGTGATGATGAAAAATCGGAATGGATATTAAATTAGTAATTAAGCTTGAGGAAATTATTTAAGGTCCTCAAAATTGGTAGAATTTTCTGAGTAGAAGCCCGAAGTTCGAATTCGTGTCCGCTAAATGCCTTGCTTGGCGAAATGTGGGTATTATTAAAATGTACTTCGAGTCTAACCTTTCTGATAATACGGGTGTGATATTCTACAGGGATCTGTAACATCATGTCATTATGTCCAGACATTTTAAGTTGAAAATTGCGCTTATTATGTTCGTACAGTACTGTCCATCCAAAGCGACTAGACCGCCATTATTGTAACCATAAAATTAGCAATATTGGGAAACAGTAGTGTTTTTATGTTGGTATACGATAAATTATATTCTATTCTAATAAGAGGCCTCAGAAACAAGTCGCTATTTTTAAACAATTCTCAAACAGGACTCAATTAGAATCAACCTTATTTATTTCAGGTCAAGTAGTCCTTGTTAAACCTGCACGAGGACCTACACGTGGCAATCCATGGCATGGAAGTCACATGTTTCAATAAAGCTATTTGTTTAAAAATCGCGTTACCTAGGAAGTGACAACGACTCATGCGCAGCGTCATAGCCTAGTTATTAGTGTCCCATTTCCTCAATCTACTCTCTGACTTCCCACCGGGAAAACGGAAAATCCAAGAAGCGTAATTTTAGATTTGTTTTGTTACCTTTATTGACGTCACACCGTCCTGTGAGTATACTTTGGCACCTTTAAGCGCTATAACTCCTTTAAAATGATGACATTGAGTCTCCTGAAAACTAGCAAAATTATTAAAGATTGCTAGATTTACAGGACAATATCTTAACACTGGTTGATGTGGAAAATAAGGGATCCCTTCTTTTCGCATAATGTTTTTTTGTCCTAATATACTTCTCCATAACGATTTTAGCACAATTTGTTTTGGCATAATAATACGTCGGCATAATTTTTTTAGGCATACATTTTATGTTGGCATAATCATCTTAAACACTAATTTTTTTGGCATAAATTTGATTCGCATAACGTTAGTAGGCCTAATGACTATTAGCATAATAATATTTAGGCATACAATTAATATAAATAACAAAAACAATTTTCATGGAAATGATTCATAACATTATGTAACTTAAATGATTTTTCAATCGCGAGATAACTTTTATCTGAAGAATATATTAGATGTTGTGAGACTTTAGGTGGAAATGGTGGTGGTGAACTTGTAATGCCCCATGCATAATTCTGATCAAACTAATTTGCTATAGTTTCTGTAACAATTAAATAATATTGTTGGTTAAAAATTTAATATGCTGTGCAACAAAAGTTAGTGACAGAACCGAATTGCTGCAAAACCGACTCCACGTAGTCTTGTTTGTCCTACCCCTAGAGTGTAATTTAAAATCGCGTAGGCGCGTAGGGGCGAGGCGGCCCGCGGGCTGAGGAGCAGGCGGCTGCAGCTTCGGCTTGTTGGCCGGCTTCGCCGGCCAGCCTCAGCCGCGGCGGTGAGCGAAAGCCGTCTGCGACGATTAGCAGGCGTGGGGCTGCCGGAGGCCCGCAGCGCTGGAGCCGTGACAGAAACCCTGCCTTGCTTGCATGCTGCATGCAAGCAAGCATAAAAGCAAGCGTAAATAAATTTATGCTTTAGGATATTATGCTTAAAAAGTTATGCTTTAGAACTTTATGCTTTATAAAATTTATGCTTTAGAATATTATGCTTAATCATTGTTATGGTTAGAGAAATTATGCTTAAAAAAATTATGCGTAAGCTGTTATGCGTAATTATATTACGCGAAAATATAATTATACCAAACAAAATTATGCTAATTATATTAGGCCTTAAAATTTTATGCAAATAGATAGGGAACCGGAAAATAAATATGTCGTCTATACAGGGTGTAACGGAAAGGGTATATACATATTTTACGGTGTGCAATCTGGCAGTGTTTCTGTCGCCCCTAAAATGGGAGATAAAGACATTCACACTCTTTATTTATTACTTACAATTGGAAACAACTTTTAAATTTTAATTAACATTTTAACATACTCTTGTAGTTTAACCAAATCAAGTTTAAGTGTACATTAAGTTGGGCAATAAATTTTTAGGTGGGAAATACAGTTTTTGTAAAAGGACTGCTGAAAATAAAGCGTCATGGTGACGTGAATCGTGAATGTAATGGATGTAAAAAAAAATATGATCTTAACGAAGCTGACAGGTATTTGTCCTCCCCGATATTTTTTTTTGTTCCGGAACAAACCTGGGAACCTTTTAGTTACGGAGATATTGGGGATCAAGGTTCCAAATTACTCACAAGTATTTTTTGTCGTACATTTTTTTAATATTAATACTTTACTTGACTATTCAATGCATGTATTAGCACAGTGTAATTTGTGCGCTCCATTGAGTCCTAAATTAAAATAATGACTTTTTTCCCCAAAAAAAGGTCGTTTAACAGACTTGTACTGACTAAAGTCAGTACAAGTCTGACTCCCCCTTCCGCTCCGCCGCAGAAGGGGTCATATGAAGATTTCCCACCCGTAAAAAAAAAGAATATACGCAAAAATTTTTGCTGGGAAATATGCTTTTTTTGGGGAAAAAATCATAATTTTTAACGTAGGACTCAATTTAGCGCACAAATTACACTATGCTGATACATGGATTATAGTAAAAAAATGTGGACTTAAAAAAAACTTGTGATCAATTTGGAACTTTGACTCCCAATATCTCCGTAATTAGAAGGTTCCCAGGTATGTTTCAGAACAAATAAAAATATCGGGGAAACAAGAACCTTTCGGCTTCGTTAAAAACATAATACCTACCATCAGCCTGAATTCACCCACTGTGGGCATTTTACCCATTTTGTATTTCATCATCATCGTTACCTACTAAGGTATCGATGACGATGAAATACAAATATAAATATGTACAAAATGACACTTTTAATTTATATTATACCAATATAATTATATCAGAACAATATCAATATAATTATATTATACCTAATACTAATTGAATCTCTACGTATGTATATCTTCTACCCTTGAACTAAATAATCAATACTTCACTGTCACAGCACCGTCAAGCATAAGAAATGATTAACCCTTAACTTTCAGCCGACACGGACAAAGGAAAAGGCGAGAGTAAACGCAGACAATATAGCTAATGCAAGAAAAAGAGTATTGCGAACTATGGACATCAATATCCCTTTATTAACACTTGTGCAGGAATCAACCAAGAGTCCATGACACGGGCATCGCAAGCGCACGTTTATAAGCTATTCATCGAGTTGAAAGCGCCGTCAGCGCGGACACGACGAATGGACAATCTGATGGAACGTATATCCTTGTTCTGTGCAGACACAATTCTTTTCTTTAAGTTTCAAATGGATTTTCTTTGATTGTATTTCAAATGAGGGTTAGGTTTTATGGTTCATCGTTGTCTTTAATAAGCAAGAGATTTCTTTTCGTCATATCATTTGGGAAGATGCAGCTGCAGCACGTTTTGAAAACAATCGTTTCGAACACAAAAGCAAACGGAAAAGAAATAATCTCAATGACGACTATTTACGATACAAAACGAAGAATGCTGATATTTTAATGCAGAATTAATATGAAATATTTTGTCAATACAGTCGTCGGTCTGCAATGAGCAACTAAAGCTAAATGATTTGACACAATAGGGATCTATACAAATGTTGAAATGACGAGACGTACACTTGACCGGAATACATTTCAGTGTCTAGTTCTAGAGTTATAATAAATCAGCTCATCATATCACATCTATAGGCAACTTGATTATCTAAGTGTAGACGAAGGTATACTATCCATCAACACACACACAAAGTTGTTACAAAGCAAATAGTGTTGGAGGATCAAATCATATCATAAAGATAGCAAAAGTTACATTCGGCTGCATTTATTTTTTACACCAATTCTCTGACATCGTCTGCAAAACATTTCGGTGATGACGACGAAGTAATGTTGTAAAAACACTACTCTAATAATAGGACCTTTGCACCCATAAATACAAACACTGACAAAACTCCCATCGACAGATTACACAAGCTACATAAACTCGTTGGTACAAGCCACTAGCCACTGCAACCACCTGACGAGATGATGACATAGACAAAGAGCTAGCGAACGGTCATGATTGATGTCTGTGCCTTGATATCACGGAGGACAAGAGCTATCTATCTCGTTCACCATTCTGGTATCTATCTCGTTCAACGTTCTGGTATCTTGGTACTTAATGCTTAGAATTGGCTATTAATATAGATGGGCAATAAAGGCCTACTTAAAGTTACGGTACCTTTGCTACCAATTTGTTGACGGAACACGAGTTTGTTGGAAGCTGTGATAATAAACCAAATAAAACTTAGTGTTTTATGGTTGCAAAAGAGTGATAATCAAGTAGCTGTATTCATTTTAAGCACATGTCTCTGAAACAATGTATTAGTAAAGCAATAAAACTAAGAAACGTTCTACTATAACGTTCAATATCCACCCGCATTACTTTATTGCGGTTTTTGTAATATCCAGTTTTCCAGTCGTCGAATCATTCTTGTTACTATGTATTTCCTTTATGTTACTGCAGCTGAATAAAGCCGACCGGCAAAACAGTCACGAATGCATCGGATTGAATAACCTTTTATTTTATAAACGGCTTCCTATTGCTCATTGAAGCAATAATTCACGGGTAATGATGTAATAGGATACATTGTTTGTAATTATACGTTGTTATAAGTCAATTCAAATATCGTAACTCAATTACTCTAAACATTCAGGAAACGTCAACGCACGGTAGCGAGCACTGCGTAGTACTCATGGTTACTCGTCGGTATGGTGAAGGGCTTGCATAATGGCCGCGCTGATAGCGGCTGCGGCTATCTACAAGCGCGCTGACAGAAGCAGTTAGGCCGTGTTCACACATCGCTTGTTAGACACCGCACAACTGCCAATTACCGCGACATACAACCCCCATACAAACTCACTTTCGCCACCAGACCCGGCAATCAGCGTATGTTCATGGGATTTTAAATTGCAAACGAGATGGTAATTAGCGAAAACAACCGCTAAAAGTCGTGGCATTTAGCCACTGAGGGTCCTGTATGGAAATTAGGGACAAATTACGTCTCGACTCTTACTTTCATTTGTATAACAACAGTTACATAAAGCCAGTAATGTATTATTTCTTAATCCGCTTTGTTGTTCTGTTTAAAGGGTTTGTGCAATTGTTGCGAATCGTATAAAAATAATGTCGATTTATCAATCGGAGTGTATCGATTTCTGCGATCGATCATGACACGAATAGATCAAAACAGTCGGTCAAATGTATTCCATATCTGTAGCCGATAATCGTATGCGTGCCCGGGCCCAGCTTGCCACTTATGCAACTTATAAAATATTGCGAACTCATAAGCGCAGTGCGCCCGCGCCGCGGCAGCACTGAGATGAAACTGGAGATAGAGTTAATCTAATAAGTCAGATCTGAAGCCAGACGTCGACCGAAGTAATAACTCACGGTTGAGGAGCCAGAGGTTAATTAAAAATAGCAACTTCAATCTTACGTGTCAGAGATGGAGTTAGATTAGGGATCATCCGATTTATCCTATCGCAAACTCTAAAGCGCACTTCTTTAACGGGGAAGCCTAATAAATTATGAAATAATAGTAAATTATGAAAACGAGCACCGAGCGAGCTTTCCCCGTCGTAGAATATTTGTTCTTAGGTATTTAAATTCTAACATATTTGTTTATAGTTGAGCAAACAAACAGCAATACTTTTGTAACACCCATTTACGCTTTACAAGTATTTATTTCTTAACGTTCTTGTACTAATTACGCAGCGTATAAATCAACTGTTGGTTTTAGTGCCAAATCTCGCGAACGTATCGCGTTGCGCCGCTGTTTGGACAAACCTAACTAATGTGACGCAATTTCGCACTTGAGAAATTCAAGCTATCATTTCACGGCGTCCTCAATCGCAGTCGACGGCCAGTCATCACTAATCAATTTTGCGTATGTTCTCCGCATCTTACACAAACGACCCGCGAGCCAGCCTGGTTGCAAAGTATTCCACGTAAGCGCAATTACGCGTAGGTTTCGAATGCGTATGTATCCATGAATACAACAGGCGTACAGGTATAGAGCGACATAAGGAGACCTAAGCAAAGATAGTTGGATTATGCAAAGAGAAAGGAAAAAAGTGGGTGTAAATGAAACTGTGAGAAAAGATGGGACAATTTTAACACCTTCATGTGTACCAAACGACTTGTGTTTCATACGGAGCCCCGTTATGTCCAATTTCCGACGCTGTAAAGTCCTGTAACACACCTAACACACCCCACCAACACGCAAACCCCTGATTGAAACACATATCGAACAAATCGAATGTCATACGAGGATGTGAACACTAAATATGTGGGTGGAATTGTAAAATGAAGCATTTTACGATACGACAATGTGAACTGCCAATAAAAAGGAGGAAGGATTTTAAATCAGTTATCGCAACAAAGTACCGATCATGTAACAAAACAGTTTTATGACAAAGTGAAACGTAACTGCTATTGATAACAACTAGTTTGAGAACATAATCCTTAATTGTGTTGTTGGACAAAGATACTAGTGGACATTACCGCTAAACGGCACATTATACTGGAACGTAAGGAACGTAATTAATAATATGTAAGAAAATTACAATTCTAAATTTATTTCAATGTTATTAGCATCATTTACAATAACATGCATGCAGATGGGTTAATTATGTTTATTGGAGGTTCCTCAACGCAACTTATGAAGCAAAACTTTGTTCTTCTTTAGCCTGAAGAAAAATTTAGTCTGAGCTACAACATAAGTACTTATCGTACAGACAGCGTCAGTATCTGCTAACACCTCGACACTCGGGCTGTGGAGGCCGGGGGGGGGGGTAAGTACTTAATGGTTCTGTGTGTACATCCCATTATTCCTCTTCAGCACTTACTTCAGCTGCATCACGTACGAGTACTAGAAACCTTGCGCCGAGCCACAGATAAACCACTGATTCACTGGACACACTCAAAGATAACCGTAAGTAGTGATTTCTACCATTTATCCTGTCAATCACTGCTGGTTCCTAACAAACACCGGTCAAAGGTGCGGGAAGGCCTCAATCAAATCAATGATACGGAGAAATGTAACAGATACCTTGTAACACATTCGAGTGTATAGGAACACCACTGACCCTCTTGTTTCCGTCAATCATAACATAGGAACCTACGGTAAGGTATTGTTGAGTCCGTTAGTTAACTTTTATAAAGTGCTGTGGCACGTTTCGCACATTAAATGGATGCATTTCCTCGGTTCCTGATGACTGTCTGCTCGTTACGGACGTTCGTTAGCTCGAGACGCTCGGCCAGTTATCACGCCACTTCGCAGGAGTATTGCCCATTGGAAATGCTCCGACAAGATTTTCTTCTAATCGGTTCGTCTATTAAACGTTGCACTCAAAAATAAACAAACTCCAAGTCTGAGCACAGTCACCTTAGCTAAAATAAAACAGTTCGTCTTTGATTAATGAAAGCTTGCACACATTTGCTAAGTTATTGGCTAATTAGGCATACCACCAAGTGTGAGGCACCGTTTAATAACGCATACTTATCGCTAACAACCTAACGGGTCTAGCAGAGTTTACATTAATGCTTAGACACTACTTGGAACCATGTTGGGAATAACTGCTGGTTTAAAATGTATTACAATGAATTATACTGACGGCTGGCCAGACAATAGCCAATGTCGTAAGGCACAACAACCCGCTGCAGGCGAATTTACTGTCTCATATCTAGAATGAAGTCGATTACTATACAAACAGTAATTTTTCGTGCTTTCTAACAAAACTGTGTTAAGCTCGTTGTGCCTGATCAACTACACATCTTGACGCCTGACAACAAGGTTAACAGCAGCTGCGATCAATATTCTTCCATTAAAAGAAACATATTTCGTAAAACATCCTGCAGCGGTCTCGTTGCACTCGATAAAAATAAAAGCGAACAAGTTTCTAGTAATTAAGCCAAAACTCTGTAAGGAAAGTAGGTCGTAGGTGTCTCTGAAATAGTTTCACCACTCATCGACTCTGGTCATATTTAATTTTCGGAGGTGAAGGACCGAGTTGCGTGTACTGTTTGCGTGCATGATCAATACGAGATTCGTACATTCGATTCCGGCACTTACTTACCGACAGGCCCATCAATTTCGGGACACCTCCGGACTTCGGAGAACTTTCGCCAGAAGCACGGACCGAATCTGATATGTATCGGCAATGTGGTCATTAATACAACAGCGTGTCCCACAGCGCACTAGGTTGGACGTTGCAACACGTTACGTAGCAACAGTTTCAAGATATTTTTGTCTCGTTCAATTAGGCGGGGTGTGGTCATTGTCATATGGACTGAAACTGATACCAGTCAGCTGTTCAAACTCACTTATCTCTTATTGTGTAACATAATTAAACCTACGATTGTTTCAACACTTGTGCTTACCATACAAGATCGAAATGCTGATGAGAGTGTTCGCTCAGAATCAGAACGTACCATGAAGTCACGGCCATTATCCCTGACAGGATAACTAGAGTTAAAATTAGCTTACGAACATTACTTGAAAGGAATCGCGTTTGCAATATACAATTACATTGGGTTAAAAGCGAAGAAGATTGTGACAGTGACAGGTTCGCAGACCACAGCCGTTCTGCCACAGAAAAAGTGTACTTGCGAACAAAAAAGAGAAAAGTGATACGAGGCTTTCTAAGGACTCTCCTTTCTATCTACATTTAAGGAAATGGAAACCATTAATCAACCGAAAATAAATATACCAGTTTTGGAAACAAAATTAAAACAAAATATTACTTTCACGCCAATTTTTGTTGACAGGTTGTGTGATTAAGACCAAACCTTCGATTATAGATGACGGATTCCTTCCGGATCAAAATGATTAGATTTTTTGAAAGCTGTTACTTTACTAGGTGCTTAGAACGGACCACTAACTTCCGCGTAAAACGTATCTAGTTACCACTAACCAAGAGTTTAGCTGGCATTATTGAGTAAAGAGTAGATTTGGGAAACTTGAATGTAACTGTAATATAACAAATAAGATATTCATACACCGTACTGAATATAAATAAACGAAAAACATAAATAGCTACTTGGAGACTATTATAATAAATTATGTTAAACAAAAACTGTTCCACTGAGTGTTTGAGCGAATATTCCTCTCGATTGGTCTCGGCGCGCGCAGGCGCCCTGCTGCGCCGATCCCAAGTATATCGCCATCATTGTGCCATTACTGTCTTCCTTCAGCTACTGTAGATCAAACTCGTGCGCAACCCGTCACATTCATACTTGTAACGGTCCCCTGCAACTCTATACAATTTAAATAATGAGAGAACAAGTCGCCGTTACGAGTGTAAATTAACTTCTGCTCCTGTAGGCCCGTGAAGATTGCGTGTAGTCGTTAAAAATATGTCATACTTAAGCCGCCTTAATAGTTTCACACGTTTTTAATAAAGCTTGAATCTGACAGACAGTTGCCCCAGATGTCACCGAGGTAATCTCCAAATTACACGTGTCTTGTGCATTTTCCTCAAAAATGAAACCACAGCCCGGTGAATAATTACCTTTCCTGAATATGTCAAGGAGTAAGTAGGGTACAGTTACCATGTCATCAAAAGATATTATGCTTATAGGAAATTTCGTTCGTTTATACCTTCTAGTTATTTATCCTCACTTTGTGGATGATAAACAGGGTCATCAAAAGTCGATTTAGCAACCGTATAGCCTGTCCAACAAAAAATTGAACGTTTTGACGTCAAAAAAGTTTAGAGGTTAACTTTTCATAATTCGAATAAAAGGGTGAAATCCAACAAGCATCGTTACAAGTAGTTTAACCGTATTGCTTTTGTATTATTTCGAGGCCACTGGTCATTATCATATGTCTGTTTAGAGTAATAAAACCCGTGATTGACAGTTAGAGGCCGACCATCGACTGAGTAAAAGTTTAAGAATCAGGTTAAACGTTTCTGAAAAAAAATTGGCAACGTCATTTGTATGGTAGCCATCGAGACATCGTCTAGCCATCGCATTTCTAATTATATTTTTCAATTAGACAAAATAAATTATCATTTGAATTTACCTGTCACTAAGTTGGAAGGTTCCATATACGGTGGTTGCTGTCAAGCTAAATGACGTCTTGTGTGTATCGTTAGGTTGGTACAAAATCAAGTGGGGTCAACTTTCTGGATGTTTTGTCAAGTAAAAACATCACACGAGGAGACGACGTGAAGAGAAGCCTTATCGGCAGTATTGTTAGCGCTTGCCCCGGCGGCACCCTCCTTTTAGGGCAATACAGGAGTCAGTGACTTTACACAATGCAAAACAAAACCGCCTCCGTAAACTTTTTCACACAAAAGGCGCCAAAATCATAACTTTTAACGTCCGCATTTACACATTATAACCCTGAAACATAAAACGTCTGCGTTATTCAACACGAGCGTACAGAGCCACCATTTAGTTATGTAGGTAACTGACATTAATTGTTAAAAGTGTGATATTGACACGGAATCTTTAACTTTCGTTATGCTGCAAGTGATTTGGGAGAATATAATCACACACGAAACACAGATTTGTTCATAAATTGTTACACCGTTAACTTAATATGTTGTGTTCGGTTAAAAGGCGAGAAATTTGTAATTTTTTTCACCGTAAGTTACATGCATCCATCATCTGTTGTTTTGGGAGACCGTTAACGGGCCGTCAGAACTTCAGCCTGGAGGGAAATGTGGACAGAATTAATAGATTTCATACTTCACCCTTACGTCGTCCTCCGTATATTTATAAGTATTTAAGTATGCAGTCGTGCCCTGAATTGAAGCGGTAAGTGGGGCACGGTGATCGTTTACTCGTAAGTAGAAATACGAAGAAAATTCAAGGTAATGTGACGTTGACCGGAGAACTGAGTTTCTGAAACCAAGAAGTTCAAGTTTCCAAGATAGTCTGGTCTTAGTTAAATAGTTTGTCAATTATGGTTGCGAATCGATAATGAACACTAATGTAGTATATTAAGAACGGAAATAATCAATCATTTAAAAATATTTGTTGGTGGATTAAAAGACTAGACCGAAAGCTTGTTTCTATTTTTAACGCAATTTAATTCGTATGGAGCTGACTTGGTTTTTGTTCCGTTTTGCGTCTAATCGTACTTTGATTTACAACACGATGTGGATAGATGAAACCTATAGTCGTCTTACGGAAATAGACAAAACGGATGAATGGAAACAGCCACAATCACCTTCTAAATAATGTTCTGCCCCCATATTGTTTCCTGAAGTAACAACTTTACTATGCAACCAAACCACGATCTACGTAAACACAGTAAAACTGTAGCATAAACCCTGTTGGAACTAAGAAAGGAACATAAAATAGTTGTTGCTCGTATTATGCACGCCCCTACGATGATTCGCAAGGCAATAAATTTAATGCAGTGGACAACAAAATTGTTGTTTTGACCGCACGACTTTGCAATGCTTTTATAAAAACTTTATGCTTCCTTTAATTTAATGGCCTATTGACAGAAAACGTTTAGTTTGTTGTCATCATTAAAATTATGACTCGTTTTATGGGGTGCTAATTACTGTGTAGTTTTTAGTCTTGTGAGCTGGCGTTTCGCTCTCACTGGTAAAGTTTACGGTCACTGACAGTGTGATACGTTGTAGTCGGCTGTGATGCAATAAATATCGTAATGTGGACCGGCAATCCCACACTCGCGTCTTCTTTCCTAACACGGGCATCGCTGGGAGCAAAATAAAGCGGTCCCTGACGTTCGACGGGATGTCGTTTTACCAAAACGGGTAGCCGCACTACATAAGGAGCTCACAAGTATACTTTTTAGCTTACTACTTTCTTAAGGTATGTACGCTGTAAAATCGATTCGGAGAAAAACTCGCATAGAAATATACTTGCGTTTGGTAACAACAGTAGTCCTTACAGATGCACTTTCTCAGTTTCTGGTACCTGCTTCAGATTACACAGGATCATGAATTAAAATGAGTACAGACCTATCTTCTATCTAAAGATAAGATGGAAAAATCAAGAAATGGAGCTGCAAAAGTCGTTCATGACTTCTTATTTACTCTTCGAAAATATTCCTAAAATACAACCTTATCTTTTCGGCATTCCGCAGCTCCTTTACGGTATGAACATTTGTCAGGTAGGGTCGCGTCGAGAAGCCATAAAAGACAACCGGTAGAATGTTCGCGAGTCTCTGAGCAAGCCGCAACGCCTCTCCGGACCACTGCGCAGACGCAAGCCACCATGCACACCATGTACCACCGTTGTACTCAACAAACGCATTTATTATTCCCAGATAGACATGATATTCGCTATCTTTACACATGAAGAAAACAGAAACAAGTTTCGCCACTTATTTTCGTCTTTATTCTCTGCGTGCATCTATGCATCCGTGCATCTTTAAATTACCCAACAGCCTTCAAAATAGAAAGGAACGTCTTTAACATTTACATATGATATGACCTCAGACTATGGTTATTAAAACGTAGTTTTGTTTAACCCACTCTGGAGACCCCAAATCTTAATTGTCAGTTTATACAAATAGTCAAATCGTACCGATAGACAGTTAAGCAGTAACCGTTAAGCTTAATGAGAGTTCTAATGTATCCATTGTAGCAATAAAAGATAACTTAAGTATAAAAATAAGAAAACAGTAAATAATAAAAAACCTCCGTTTCGATTGATGCTGTAGCGAATGAGGTGGTCAAGCTTAATTTAAAAGATAAAAACATAGAATTAAAATTGCACTAACAAATGGCATCAATTTAGCAGTTAATAAAGCGGAATCATTTTGTTTACCTTTACCGCGCTATTACGGAGTTATAGCCAATTAATGCGAGTTAGATTTAGACGCAACGCCCACTGCTTAATCTGACGTCACATGTCACAAGCTTACTAAGATGAAATACGTGATCATTTTGGGGGAAGAGAGAATGACTTTGTTTAGAATTAAATACCAGAACCAAACACTATAGAACAGCTATAGCCACACATATAACATATAACAGCTATAGAATACCAGCCCTAAACAACACTAAAAGACGGTCTTCGCGCAGAACATAGGGTTTATATATTTTTGAGATAGGAAAGAGCAAACCCATACTATCTCTCATTCAATCAATTATGACAACTCCATGTTAAATACCTTTTTCCAGACAGGTGGAACGTTGACCTGAAGAAAACAGCTGGCGCAGACAGGATGTGGGAGGCGAAGAAGTGGGTGTCGTGGGGCAATGTGACTCGCGGGAGGCCCACAGTGACAGGCTGTTGATGTAATTTTATCTTTATTTTTGTTCTAGCTCCAACCACTCCGAACATAAATCAAAGTAGAGTGATATTGGCGACATTTTTATCAAAGCAAACAATTTGCATTCCATTAAAAAATCAGGTCGCAGCCACACAAATATTTACACATCTGTTTCCTTTCAAAATTTCGTAACGTGTGACGTAATAGGGAATTCCTTGAGTGGTGTGACGTATGCGAGGCGACGAACCGTCGAAGTCCGGCAACACTCCTGCGCAGCACCCGCGCCCTGCAAATGTCAAGAACTCCGAGTGCGGTTACGTAAACGCCCAGTTACCGCTACGTACGACCTTTGAAAATTGACTCGTGTTTTAAGGAAATCTTGACACCCGTTATAGTTTGGTTCTTATTGGATGTCAAAGTTCACTATTGTTCTTGGAATCGAACGTAACAATACATTTTGGTTTGATTGTATTGCAGAGCAGCTTTCGACGTCATCCGTAAGTGAATTTATGCAAGCAGTATTGTGGGTAAATAAAAATAACTTCGAAGAAATAACAAGAATTCGGGTCAAAGGCTATGATTTTCGAGGTAGATACTTATAATATAGGCAAGCAGAAGTACTAAGCAATAAAATAAGAGAACGGTACCTAAAAATAAAACAATGTTTTTAAGTTAACGGGCAGTACGGGCAGTAGTATAGCAGAGTGAAGCCTAATTTATGATTAGCTTTTTACCCTGATATTGTATTTTACATCAATTTCTACATAGTCGTCCGCCCAACAGCAATGGAATTCAGCGGTATTATATACATATACGGGGCGGTGCTGGTGTACCGATCCGGGTGTTTAGTAAGCCTTGGTGTTTGTATATGTCCACATATTATTATAGTCATAAAATGCCACCGGCATAGAAATGACAAACACCTGCTAGACGAATTCCGTTCTCTCACTCCGAACCAATTACTATTCATAAAATCACACTGAAATAAATTAAACATGACGTTTTAATAAAACAAATCTGGTGATAGTAAACATACGAACGCGGGGCGTGTCTAATGTTTACATAAAATAAATTAGAATAAACCGGTTTATATTAATTGGAGCGTAAGAACATTACCGTGTGTGAGTCTAATTTGTGCAGCGTTACGTAATCTTCGAGGTATATGTGTGTAACTTTAGACCGGCTGTCCCGTAACGTTAGCTGTGCCGACTTATCAATACAACATGTACATGTTCACACTTTTGCAACATGTGTTATGACCTTTTTAATTGACAGACTGAAAAAAAGACGTAGCGACTCGTACGCCGAGTAGGAAAGATTGTGCGTTATGCAAGGCGGAAGTCATAAGGAAATGGAAAAGAGCTATTGTAAAGAACGGGAGTTAGAACAATAGGAAAGTAAGAGGAATATAGGCACTAAATAACCATATGCTGTTTATGGCAGATGTTAAACTAACATTAAGCACCTAGCCAAGAAATAACTAGGCACGATATCACTAAGTTATAAACGTGAACTTTATCAAAGCATTGTACGCATCAATTGGTTCCTTAGTTATACGCCAGGATACAGTTACTCATCAAGGTTTAATCATTTTGAAGATAGTACGTTAGAATAGGATTCACCATAAAACAGAGTTGTAAATCAGCACTCGCAACTCATAAAAGGCACGGAAACTAAAATTTTACTGCAGATATTAATTAAAATAAAGACATTAAAGGAATCTAAGCGTTCAGAAATACAGTTTAATTTCTTCAGTGTGTAAAGCAAAACTTATTGACAATTAAGTATAAAGTGTTAATTGCTACTGACAACTACCGTTATTCGAATAAGTTCAATTAACACGGGTGTTAAACTATCTTTATCATGTGTTTTAACAACTTATTGAATTGTACCGTTTGACTACTGCTGAGGACATTGTCTCAGACTATGCTATTTCATTGGCAATCATAATTACGAGTACATCAACAGAACTAATTAAGAGCATTTACACCTTACAGCATTTCATACAAACTTTCAAGTCCTTTCTTTTCCGAAATTACTGAACTGATTTTAATGAAACTTCATACGCATAAGCAGTATACATAGGTCTAAGAAGTTACTAAAACACATTTTCGAAAAATAGTGTTTCACTATCACTACATAGTATAAAACAAAGTCACCAGCAGTCTGTCTGTCCCTATGTATGCTTACATCTTTAAACCTACGCAACGGATTTTGATGCGGTTTTTTTAATAGATAGAGTGATTCAAGAAGAAGGTTTATATGTATAATACATGTATAATATAGTAGAGAAACACTGATCATTTTAGAGGTTTCTAAAGTGTTGTCGTAAATAAACACATTTTTTTGCGCTTACATTGCAAACGCTGGCTGACCCCTACGAGATAGATCAAAATAATATACTACAGTATTGTACACCTTAAAAATGTCTACAAAAAAGTCCGCGATGGCTTATGTCTATCTCTTAGGGATAACCCAGAATAACCATTTTTTATCTTTTACTTTTCATAAAAAGTAAAAGATAAAAAATAATAATAGAAATAATGGCTTATTTACAAAGCGATTTTAAGCAATACAGCATTAAACCTTATCTAATTGCAAATATATAAAGGCTCTTACCCGCCGCATCGGAATTACTTATGATATGTGGCACTAGATTTAATTAGATTAAGCAAACAGACGTCGGCGTTCCGTCAACGTCCTGTTACGCGCCACCTTCCTTGACAACAACCCAAGTCAATATGGCTACCCGCAACGACTTGACATTCCGCCAGAGAGAATTGTAGACCGCTTTTCTCTCGTCTGTGGTCACAGTTTAGTTTGCAACGTGAATCATATGAAGCCTTTTTGCAAAGGCGCCAACATATAGATCAATAAAGCCCTTTACTGCATGTAATTAAATGAATATTTTCGAAGATGTTACAGATTTAAAATGCAGGGGCATAGCGGTTGCGGCGGCAACAAACAAGCTGTGAACGTTGTAGATATATAGAGACACTAGCTGATACCCGCGACTTCGTACGCGTTAGGTTCGTGATTTGCTTAAAATAAGTCTTTTAGTCAGGAGGTTCTTGATTCCAATGTTTTGTTTGAAGTTCGTTACCAGATGTCTCCAGTATTAATACAATCTGCCCAGCCTTTTCCCAACTAAGTTGGGAACATTCAGTCTAACCGGATGCATCTGAATACCAAGATTTTACATGGAGCGACTGGCTATCTGACCTCCACCACCCAGTTAGTACTGGGTTATACAACACCTCTCGGTAAGACTGGTTGTCAGACTTTCGGGCCACTGACTACCTGTAACGACTGTCAAAGATCTACAAATGACAGCCGTGACCAACGGCTTAACGTGCTTTCCAAAGCACAATAAAGTCGATACGTAATGGGTGGTCACCCATCCATAGACCAACCTAGGCAAACGCAACTTAAACTGAAGATCGACTCTAGCGACCTAAATTGATTTTATATGATTATTTTCGTTTGAAAGAACTTGCTTCAAGTGTGATCTCCTATTCATTTGTGAGTAAATCTTCGAAAACCGAGTATAACTCCTCAATGTATACGAACACGCTACCGTCTACTGTAAAAAAGGTGATGTTGAAAGTTGATGTCGATCAACTTTCATTATGAAACCCCCCTAAGGATGGAATTTCCAAAAACGTAAATCGTGATTTTGTGCAGTCATGCCTCTTTTTAAAAATTACAAATATTCTCCTAAACTTAACCTTTAACCCGACATTAATTCCACTTGGGGGTGGAATTTCCAAAAATCCCTTTCTGCCTTACTAAGAACTTACTTGCAAGTTTTCAAGTTAAATAGGTCAAAAGTGGTAGTTAGTAGTTCTTGAGTGGTTTATCGGTGAGTGAATAGTATAGCGCTTTCATGTATAAATGAAAGTATTAATATGTCCTTATCCAGATAATGACCTGCTGGCTTGTGGTTTTGATCCAAATCCTACCAGTTAAGGCGTGAAAAAGTTAAAACAGACTGACAGATGCTGTTAATATACTGAATCGTTGGTCTAGTGGTCGCAACTACTGAGTATGAGGTCCTGGTTTCGATTCCCGGGTCGGGTAATCTTTTATTTTGGTTTTCGACCATTAATTTCTGACCACAAAATCGCACGGAGAGAAGATTGTAAGACTATGGGGGAGCCCTTAGCCCAGCAGTCATTTTGATGAGATTCACTATTTAGCTTTCCTGAGAGACATGGACAGTGACAGTGACAGGGAAGTGAAACAGGGAGACATCATATCTCCGAAACTGTTCACCGCTGCACTGGAAGATGTATTTAAGGTTCTGGACTGGAGAGGGCTAGGCATCGACGTCAATGGCGAGTACATCTCTCACATTCAATTTGCCGACGATATAGTGGTCATGGCTGAGACCATAGAGGACCTCAGTACAATACTCGATGACCTCAGTGGATCGTCCGAAAGAGTGGGTCTTAAAATGAACATGGAAAAAACCAAAGTCATATTGAATGCCCATGTAACACCCACTCCTATCAAGATCGGAGACTCTCCACTCGAAGTTGTAGACGGTTATGTCTACACGGGACAAACGTTCCAGTTGGGTAGGTCTGACTTCGAGAAAGAGATCAACCGTCGAATCCGTCTCGGCTGGGCAGTGTTCGGGAAGTTGCATGATATGTTCTCGTGCAGTGTCTCAAGACGAAAGTCCATGACCAGTGTGTGTTGCCAGTGATTACATACCAGACCGATTGGTTCGCCCACATTGGGCCTCATCAGAAGGCTTAAAATCGCTTAAAGGTCAATGGAGAAGGTTATGCTCGAAGTTTCCTTGCGTGATCAAATCAGAAATAAGGACAACCTTATTTCTGATTTGATCACACCTTTGGGGTAACCTTGGTTCGCAAGAGAACCAAGGTTACCCCAAAGTCCCGGTAGCCCGAAGAATTGCCAAATTTAAGTGGCAGTGGGCAGGGCACATTGTTCGAAGAACGGATGGCCGATGGAGCCGAAAAGTTCTGGAGTGGCGACCACGAATCGGAAGACGTTGCGTTGGAAGGCCTCCCACGAGGTGGACCGATGGCCTGGTGATGGTTACGGGGATCTTCCGGATGCAAGTCACACGGGACCTGTCGATGTGGCGACACTTGGGGGAGGCCTATGTCCAGTAGCGGACGTCTTTCGGCTGAAATGATGAATGATGATGATATTACTTTCTTACTAAATAATTAAAATTTTACGAAAACAAAACTATATAAACTAAAAGGGCTGGACACTGGAACTGTCGCTGTTGCCACGGGGAAGCTCAAGCAGCTTTAATAAAGTAATCTTATCGGTAACTACTTATATTTTCGAGTCGTTGGGAATTGAAGCTTTGGACCGTGGGACCGTAAGATCAGAGTACTATTGAGTACTCTGATCTTACGGTCTCTGAGCTCACAGTCTTTTTAAAGAAATTTCTAAACGCATAACTTACGCTTTCCGTGATCCAAGAGCTGGCTTTTACTTCGGCCAGAGGCTAAATGATTGTTTAACTATAGTTTGAATGGTTAATGATAACTAAAAGGATGTATAACACTATTTGGTAATGATTAGGAAGTTTGAAAGCATAAAAAAAAACAAAATACCTACTTACAAAAAGTGAAAACCGGGTGGGGATCGAACCATGGTTACTTTTGTAAATAATACAGCATCAAAAATTAAAAAAATAAATAAAACATAAAGTGCATATTGGCTGAGGTTTGATCCTGCAACCTATGATTCACAGGTCAACCGCTAACCCGTCAGGCTATTTACTTCGGCGACAATTGTTCTAAAATAGCCGATCTATTCTAATGTTTGTTATGACAGTTGTCAGTTGTCAATCAGTTGAGGAATATGAACAAATTGCAATATTGCTCACCTCCCAATGTTAATAGCGTGATAATAAATAGCTTATGTCCTTCCCAAGGTTTAAATCTATCTTCTTGCCAAAATCCATTAAGATCCGATCAGCCGTTTAGTCGTGAAAAGGTAACAAACAAACAAACAAACAAACAAACAAACAAACAAACAGAGTGACTTTCGCATTTATAATATTAGTATGGATATGGATTGTGTAGTATATGTAGTATCAGCATTACAACCGTGCGAAGCCGGGGCGGGTCGTTAGTTATCTATAGAAACAGAAATTTCCATTCATCTTTTTTTGTTAAGACTTTTCGGAAATGTTTTAGCAACTTTTTAGATTTATGAATCCTGCTTATACGCATAAGCAGGATTCATAGATCTAAAAAGTTGCTAAAAGAAAGAAAGAATAAAGTTTTATTAAAATATTATATAAGTTTTATTAGGTTCAGTCATTTCGGAAAATAAGGACTTGAAATTTTTTATGAAATGCCGTAAGGTGTAAACGCTCTTAAGGTAGTTTCGTAAGATGAAATTAGAAGATTATCTGTGATTTACACTTAAAAACAGAATTGTTTCTTACAGTCCTCATCCTGAAAAAACTACTGGTAAAAATAATACAGTTTGAAAAAGTAAGACAGGCAGTATTATACCATTCGGAGTACATTCAGAGAAGCAGCAGACCTTGTACGCCGAAAACATCAAGAACATTAAAATCAGCAAAGATTGCCTCACTAGGCAAACAAACTTAAGGTACCTACGTATTTCACACGTGAAACCAGATAAACTTATTTACGTTAGTTTGACCAATAATTATAGAGATAGTTATGGTAAAAATCGCACAACGTAATGCAGTAAAAGTATTTTTCCTGTCCGCAAGCACCTTACTAACAATCAGATACAAGCACCACACTTTTATCCATTAGACCTAGAAAATAGAGATTTCTACAAAATGAGCCAATGGCGCCAATTTTCTATCAGTAAATAGGGGTGGTCGGCGGCGCGGGCGCACGGCACTAAATCACGCACTAATAACTACCAAGAGTGATACGATCGCAGCTTTCAATAATAAACTTACCCAATTGTGCCCACCGCCTTTCATAGAAAGCACACCGTGAAGTTCTCTACCGGTTTTCGACCCACAATTACTAGCAACAATGATATTTCCATTAACTACTATTCTAAATTGGAACTATCTAGATCAAGATCGTAGTGTAAGATAGAAATGCATTTACTGACGCTTAAGTGTGGAAATTAGTTCAGTGGTGTAAGACATTTCTGATTGGCTGATAATTTCAGATTTTGATGTGAAACATCTATATGCACGACTAGGCAGTAAAATCGACTCGTATGCCGAGACGAGAAATGTTATTGCACCCCCACCCACTAACCACGTAAAATAAACTTTTTCCAATTATAATAAAGTTGGTTTTGGATTGATTGTGGATCTTGTTTTGAAAGCTCAGGCTCAATTTTTGAAGTGAAAACTTCTTTAACCGCGTTTAGTGATTTTTGGTAGGAAAAAACTTATGAGTTCGCGTCACCGATGACCTCGACATGCTCATGTCGTATTGCGCCAGACTAGCGACGGGATCAAAAATTCAAAAAAAGAAAACAGTAATTCCATTGTTTTCAGGTTTCACTTCTGCCGACAGTCCTTGTGACTGCCTATGTTTTTTTTTGGTATACAATTTTGGAATACAATGTTCTGAGTTTTCAAATGTCTGCTGCTTTTTGACGAAAAAGGGAAGCGTGGGCGCACTAATCTTGATAGCAGACGAAGTTGTTACATTCCTTACTTAGCGATCATACAATTTATTGCAGTAACATTTATACAATTTTGCATGTTTTGACAATGCCTCTGTTAACAAAAAATACCCTTGTTTCAAAATAATGGGTATGATAACTAACTTAAAAAATGCGAAATAGTCTGGTGCTCCTGACCAAGCCATGTCCCATCTCATGGGGTGTCCCCAATGTCCGTTCACCTGTATCCTTGATGATCTGAACAACGCCTCTGATAATGCAAAAGACGTGGCCACCTACTGGTCTCGAAGAGTATACACAGATATACTATCGATTATAAAAGAAGAAGGGAGATTAAGATTAGAGACTAATTTAAAAAAAAACACGTATAATCCTATCAATTTTTTTGGATGAAAAAACTTTTTTCATATTTCAAAGTAATTCATTAGAAAAAATAATAAATAGTTGGTCAATATTTCAGTACACGTCTGAAAATGAAATTGCCATCAGTAATTCCATTACGAATGTTTAACCTCTCTCTAATTTAATAACCAATAAATTAGCTCGGAGTTCCCAGTTGTAAATAATTACTACACAATGCTAAACTAATAGTACTATTTTAAGAAAGAGAAAGTTTGAAGACATCTTGATTTATCAATGAACAAGTTATACTTAAATAAACAAATAAACTTCATATCAATACAGTCGTTTCCTATGTTTCTCGATGCATCTTTGGTTTTTGTTTATACCGTGGATAAATTATTATTTTTCTAGCCGCCTAACGCAAAATAACAATTATACAGTGCATGTCCTTAAAGGAATAAAGTTTCACAAATCCTTCTTAAGTGCACCACCCCATACTGATAAAAGGAACTCCATTTCTAAGTTGTATGCTTCCAAAACCTCCGGTTTAGGATGCCAGATCTGTCAGTTAATGAACGAATTTTATATTTTTCGGACATTTAAGTATCAAGCAGTTATTGCACTAAGTGTGCATTACATAAAGCGTTATTAATCGCCCTCTCATTTCTAAATAACGCGAAATGATATTCTAAAACGAGAGATTTATTTGGAGAGCTATACTGACCTTCGCAGTAGTAAAGACTTTCGTACTAACGTTTAAACCGTTTTATTGTGTCAATGTCGCAATTCAGTCTATCATTTGCACGTAGAATGTAATTTAGTTTCGTTAATCATGTGCGCCAACACAGTAATTGTTAGTAAACAAAATAAATGAGCTCCATAAATAAATTATACACCTCAAAGCTGCCTCGTTGATCGCAAGAGCAACTCTGGTGAGCTTGAGGACCTGGGTTCGATTCCCAGGTTTATCTCCAGGTGGGGTTTTATTGGATTAATCAATCAGTAATTTTTCTTAGTAGCTGATGCTAGTCCCTCGTTATACTTACAATATGTTATGAGCTTTAAACGACTGCTCTAGCACTGAATACCTTCTTTTGTTGCCATATATATGGCGATTGGCGGAACTGACTGTCAAAATGTGAAAGTAGTTGCTATAGGTAGACTTCTGTTTTACCTTTCGGGAATTACAGGGTGTGTTATGTCTTGATGAAACAGACAGTCCAAGATCAAAGTTATACTATCCTCCCCCTTTATTATTTTCTACCCATCTCAACTATTTGAAATCGCAGTCTGATTTTCCATTGCTATGGCTTTTTATACAAAGGAGTCTAAACTCAATAGATTAATAGACGAATACATAAGTTTGGACGATCCGTTAGACACATAACATAGATAGATGCATTTAAATGCACTTTCCAAATCGTTTATTAAAACGTGCGTTTAATAAATGATAGTGGGATGAGCGGCTTGCTCAGGCACATCTACGCATCACTCGGCATCACACGTCACGGGGCACACGATAAATCTTCTTTTGTTTAGTTCGTGTAAGATGTTATAAACAAACACGCAGGCGGCGATGAGACACGCTTGGGGCTTCACTAGTTTGTGACCGTGGTGATGCTCGGAAACAGTCACACGGTTCTTGAAAAATAGACTTGCTTTGCTTTGCTTGTTGAACACATAATTAAATTTGAAAATAGAACTGCGGGGTAATTGTGTAACCCACGCAATATCACATTGTTATTATTGTTGACAGTTCAACAATATTCATTGCGTCATTAACGTTGTCGAGCAGATATTCTTTTCATTAATATGAAGCAATGGATTTTCCGTCAATATATTTTCAGGATGAAAATCGTGGTAAGCAATTTTGATGCTAGTTGAAATCCACGCAAGTATTGCTTAATAGTTTAATGTTTAAAGCGGCAAATTAAAGAAATCAGCAAAGTAGAACAGTTTAAATCCCCTACAATGTTAAGGTACTTTCAAAGACTGCTGGAGGCCCTAGTGGTGATAGATTTGCAATAGTATAAATCATGTTGAATCATTGCTCGCACTTGGAAAGTTATTAACCTAACTGGTCGTCTTGATTCTGAATTCAACTATTTTAATAGAAGGCGATATCCGTAATTTACCTACATTAAGACACTGTAAAAAGCTGCTGCTGTTACTACTGTTTAAAGATATTCGCTGGGTTAATATTATTATTACTGATAATTCCAAATCTTATTTAATTTTACATATGGCTGTAGTCTTCGAAGGGTAAGGCAGAACTGCTCCTATAGTACCTGGCTAAGAAATTCCTGATGGAAAAATACAATAAAAATTTGGCTGACCTGGGAATAGTATCCAAGACCTCGTAAGTCGGCCACAAAGGTGGTCTAGATAATTTTAAAATTGCTTTAAAATTAACCCACACCAAGTGAGTCAATCAGAAATAAGGACATCCGCAAGAGTAACCGACGTAGCCCGACGAATTGCCTATCTTAAGTGGCAGTGGGCAGGGCACATTGCTCGCAGAACGGGTGGCCGATGGGGCTGAAAAGTTCTGGAATGGCGACCGGAAGACGATGCGTTGGAAGGCCTCCCACTAGGTGGACCGATGACCTGGTGAAGGTTGCGGGGATCCGCTGGACGCGAGGCGCACGGCATCGGCCAATGTGGCGACACTTCGGGGAGAATTTGCTTGGAGGATGTCCAGCAGTAGACGTCTTTCGGCTGAAATGATGATGATGATGAAGTGAGTGAAGTTTATCATTAGTTGTTTTTACTAGTTGACGAAACTATTCATGATTAAAGTAACGTCTGATTCTATAAATTATTAAAATAATACAAATAATTAGGGGTGTTAAGATTCTGGACAAACAATAATTTTCAATATGGAGACAAAGTTTTGTCTATTTCTTTTTGTGTGCAGTGAAAAGGAGGCGCCTAACATTGTGATCATTAAGACGGACAATGTACGCACACGGGTATGTGTTTAATTATAATTTGTAATAAGCTACGGCTTGTAGCTGTGGACTGATCGCTTTATAATTTTTATTTATGGATAAATTATGGCCTGTTTCTATCGTTAGCTATGTATATGATAGGTTGGTTGTTTTCAGAGATAACATGAGTTCAGCTTATGAGCATATTTCAAAACCTCGTTTGACACCATACTTATTCCTGTTTAAAATAATACCAAGTGCTAAAATTTATGTATGAATATGATTCTCTTGAAAATTTCGATCAGAGGATTGAAAATCCAGTAGTTCACCATAGTGTAGGCAGTCATTTAGGCGACGCGGAGTGTTTGAGAAAAGGTACACGAAACCTTTTCAGAACTAGCAAAAAACCCCATAGTTACTCTCATGTTACAACGTTAGTACTTAAATATGGGAGGACAGCGTAAGCCCGACAATAAGTCGTTGTTAACTTCGCAGTAACGTAAAATAAGATAAAAAGTTAATCAGCATCTAAGAATGGCATAGTACAAAGCCTATTGGTTGGATATTCCATATAATTGGGGACTAGACTATTGATATCAACCGGACACGAATCCATAAAGTTACTATTGGGATGGGAACTTACATTCATCAACAGTGCAAGTTTTCAGCAAACAACATAGTCTTGGCATAATATTCTATGTTTTAAATGGCTGTACTTGTAATACAGAGATTATTACAGTAATTAAACGTCTACTAAACTGCTGCTTATATAAATAGCATTATTAATGCAATTAATATGACCTAACAGTGCTAACTACTATCCGTTAACTTAGTGCTAGCACATTAAGCAGCTACTTAAACACTATATTGCAAAGCTTTACTAGATAAATAGTTTAATTAAGTGCCTAAACACTTGGCTGTTTTGGCATTGATGTTATCGCCTTGATGGATTACAATGCTATGAAATTTTAATTGACCAAATTACTGTCATGGCCTCTATCAATCAAGTTAAACTATCGCTGGTATTCACAGGCCACTGCTGGACAAAGACCAAGTTGCGCCACAACCACGGCATTCAAATCCGCAAGCCAAATTCCAGGCTTGGCTATGTTAAGTTCCGTCGCTTAACTATCCAAACTGTCCACGTATAGGATGTTTTGAAATTGGAAAAAAATAACTACTCAAAATGGACCAACCTACTTCTACTGTATTAATTACTTATAAGCCAAACAAAACCAAACACACCCAAGCTAAAGACTTTTTACTAGATAAAACAAACAACCATGAAATTACACAACGAAAAACTGATAAGAAGACCACTTACACAAAACAATTGCCAGTCTTAATCGTCGTTTACTTTCCGTCACGATTCGCGACTGACGCCGAATCCGCCCATTTCACAACACAATGATTAAATAATTAATAATTGCTGCCATTAGGAAGTAAAGGCCATATTAACCGGATTCACCGGTGGCTTAAAGTTACATAAAGCTGCTCAAGGAACGATGGAGTACATTTTAGACGTGTGCGCGTTAAAGGACTGTCACGACCACTCGTCAACTTTTAACGAGTGATTTGTCGTCGGTGAATTCAGCTGTTGAGTAATGGCATTTTATTTTTAAACGGATTGGAATATAAATCGGTTTTAAATGATTATTTTAGGAGACAAAAGCTTTATTTCTAGTTCAATTTCAACTACTTATATGCCTACTGGAGGCTATAGATGAATGTGCAAGAATTCGAACAGACAGTTTTAAGTTGTCAGAAAACTTTGAAGTAGCTCAATTCAGTCCAGTAATGGGTAATTTACCAACACTATAATCTAAACTATTCGTACTGAGGAAACGAAAATTCACAAAACATTTTAACACCTCAGAACTCCAACGAATCACAGAAAGCATTAAGCGCCATCATTCGTGAATAACGGCTACTAGATAAAATCAGGAGACAATACTGGCTAACAGTGAGCGATAAAAGTACATCATGCACTTAGCAAGCGATACATTTAGTACAAACGGATAAATGTCATCGTGGACAAAGTAATGGCTCGTAAGCCGAACTAACAGGAAAGTTCGACGGTAAAATGTGAATTAAGTGCTAGATTCAGGATGTGAAGAAAGAGATGGTTTAATAAACGGTATTACAGTTGAAAGTATAAAGTAAGTAGTAGTAGTATAGTGGAGGAGATTGTGGCTAAATAATAACAGCCGCACAGGTCGATCTTAAAGGTTAAGCCGTGTTTGCCGAGGTAGGTCCGTGGATGGGCCACCTCATTATATACCGAGTTTCCTCCGTCCTGGGTGTAAATTGTACATTTTTGACAATCGTTACGAGTAGTCAGAAGCCAAAAATCTGACATCCAGTCTTATCAATGGTTATCGTATTACCCAGATACTGGGTTGCGGAGGTCAGATAGGCAGTCGCTTCATTTAAAATACTGGTACTCAGCTGCATCCGGTTAGACTGCATCTGGATGGCGACCCCAAGATAGATTGGGAAAAGGCTAGGCAGAAGATGATTACAGTTGAAAGTATGTAGGTATCACGGGTGACTAAAAAAGTGATGAATATAAATGTTGATGGATGGAGCGGGAGAGGAAGACCAAGGAAGGGATAAGTAGAAGGATTGTGTGAGGAATGATATGAAAGAAAAAAAAGGAGTAAATTATAGCGTGACGGATGACGTAGAATGGAAGAAAAAAACGTGATGCGCCTACCCCAAGTGACATGGGACAAGAGCAGGAAGATGCTGGCAGGTGAAAGTATGGACTGAGAATTTTGGTAACTGAATCAAATTTAAAAAAAAAGAAAAACAAGCTAATCTGAAAACAGGCAACATAAAATAATCCAATCTATACTTTTACACGTTATCATTAAAAATAACAACTTCTGAAAGTAATACTGAAAAATTTCATTTTAAATCTTAGAATGAAGCAGTAGATTGAATCTTACATGTCTTTAATTAGATTGAGGCAAACTTCAATCGTCATTCTTGATGACGATGTTTAACTGATAAATCATTCGTGTCTAAAAGCTCGATTAATTTTGATGACCTCAATACAAAAATACAAAAGTTTTTAAAATATATTTGTCCTTAATTGCCGTGAAACAAAATAATTATGCATGTTGTATCTAAATGGAATTG
The DNA here is from genome assembly GCA_949152445.1 of Cerastis rubricosa. NCBI lineage: Eukaryota > Metazoa > Arthropoda > Insecta > Lepidoptera > Noctuidae > Cerastis > Cerastis rubricosa. The sequence continues at coordinate 9,607,553 of OX424532.1, forward strand.
AAATGGTTATTAATTAACAATGTGTTCACACTATCGGGACCAATAAGAGCTTTATCTTCGAACAAACTTATCATCTTGGCGCCGTAGTTAACAGACAGAGTTCCCGGAACTTTTACATTATCAAAAAAATACAAGTAGGTTCCGTAGTAATATTGCTATTGGATTACGTTTTACAAGCTTTTATTTAACTTGCAATGTTTGTTTGTTAAGCTCAAAGCTAGGAACTGAATTTTAAAACCTCCAATCGATTGAGCTGAAATTTTGCATACATGTTTGGTTTTGATGACAATGCAGTGACGTTAATCTAATATGGCGGGCTCGCAAAGATAGCGGACTAGTAATTTTAAAGAGAATGACTAAATACGAAAAAAATACTTCTCACTTATATTTAAAAGCTTGTCTGGAAGATATCGCTATTAGCAATAAGACCACCATTGTAACCAAAACATTAGCAGGTTTGTAAAACCGTTATGTTTCGTTCGATGTACAATAAAGTTTTATTCTATTCTATTTTTGTTTAAAAAAATATGTAAGATGTCATGTTGTCTATTAAATTTTACTAATGAGTAGATACAGTGTTTTCTAACCTAGATTAAAAATACGAGGCGTAAGTAAAAAATCTGCGGGTCCCTACATTTTGACGAGTTATACGAACAAAAATGCATGGACAAGCTGACCTATTAATAAGTATTATTAAATTCTCACTTTAATTTCCATAGACCTCATTTTACACCTTACTAACAGAGTAACACATAAGTTTACCTGCAATTATCGCTAATAGAGCTGAGAAATAGAATTACGGGTAGCAATAACACTAATAATATTAGTTTTGAGAACCGCGTGTAATGTAATAGTAGACGGCCTTAATAGGTTGGTAATACCAACGATCACCGTAATAACCGATTTACAGCCTCTATTAGCTCTTGTAACACACTGTTGCTTCTACCAACTTATATGGAAAAAAGCCACAGAGTAGATAAGGTTTTTTGTTCTTCCTCTCAGTACTACGGGACCCTAAATCAGTCATATTCATATCGCCGTACAAAGAAATAGAAGGTGATGGGTATCATTTATCTTTTTGACAAATAACTTATCTCAGATATATGCACCGCACCATCTTGCCTACAGTCACACATTATTTACCATTAATTATTACAATTCGAAAAGGTACAACATTTTTCCATCAATTTTAGAAAACGATCGTAGTTTCTCCATAACGATACAACACCGTATCGTCATATTTACCTACCCGTTCCATATTTATTATATCGCATAGTTACGTAGAAAGTTTATGGTGGCACTAGTACAACTCGTAGTAATTAGCCAAGGAAGATGAGTATGCCTACTCTCTCTACCTATGTACAGCACTTATATAAATATTCATTAGAAAGTTGTAACCGGCTTGTGCAATACCGCCCTTAGATCGCCACGAATCCTGCGCCCCATCATTAACAGACTTTCACCAAGGAAATGCAATTTTCTAGAAAACGGTAGCGCGAAGACCATTGCAGTTTCTGTTTTTACCCTCCGTGAGTCGCCGCAGGCTCTGTTACAGCATAATGTGGCTTAACTAGGCTTTGAGAAACGACCCACTTCGGCGGGAATGTAAATTGCTGCCTTGATTCCCATACGGCCGCTGGACCGTCAAAAATGTGCAATTCTTTCATTCCTTCATCTGTATTTAGCATAATATCGCATCGAATAATCTGCATGCATCGGCATGCAACATATCAATTTGCATAATAAACAGTGCCATAGAAGATGCACAGATATCCCACATTCCGCACCAGGGCCGTCCTTCACCTTTCGCCAAAGGAAAGGAACACGAACCCTGGCATCTCAAACAATGCTAAGTTGACTGTACTTGCAAAACTTTCCGCGATACTACGCTCACGTTGTGACACTGCTTTTTGTGATGTCTTATCTGGAATCCTCATGAAATATTGTTCACGGACTAGTTCCACGTCAGTTTCGTCACTGGCACCTCATCAAAGGTTATCATGCACGTAAATGGGATGATCGTTTAAGCATGACGTGCTTATCGTTGGCATACGTACCTACGTCCGCTACTCTGTTCTTCATACAAACATAACTTTATTATTTTAGGGAAACCTCATAAGTTATCTGCGTTATTCAAGGCACATACTGTAGCCAAGGAAAGCTGCAACATGTTTAGTCTCGGAGAGAATCAGTCGTGATCCGTTTATAATGCCTCCAGTCAACGCCTCGCGTGTATGTTATTATATAAAAATGTCGAGGGATTAAACTCCGAGAGGCGTAGGCCGGCCACGCGCTCTCGCACAGGCTAACCTTCGTACACACTGGCTGCAAGCCTATAAACTACTTCATAATTGTTAAATATTTGTATAGGCTATCACAATAATCAAGAAATTAGGGTAGGAAATATTCCACCGACAGTAGAATACAATAATTTAAACAACGTTTCTTTATTAACCATTTCCGTTTCCATGTTAAGGTGCTGCCAATGTGAACGCGACTCTTAACGTACACAGATATTAACACATGGACATAATGTATGCAAATCTTAATCTACCTTTTGTAAAACATTAATAATATATTTTTAATCTAATATTGCAACAACAGCTTTCTTTTAACAACTTTCATTCGCACTATTAAATTTCTGAGAATGATTTACTTATAAGAGAGCAGTGGGCCGTAACTATTGAGTAATCTATTATATCTAAGCCCATAAATAATAAAATTGCGAATGGCAATATTTGTTTGTTATAAGAGTTATAAGATTGAGCGAAATCTTTAATTGCTTTTCGATCAGTTTGTTTATATAATCGATATAGATGCGATAAATTAGATTTCGGCATTCACTAGGTATTTTATTTTTTACTCACATTAATAACGAAAATGATTTCGATCGTCGTAGATCAATTTGATTGCTCTGGTGGTAGGAATACCGGTTTTACTTCTCCAGGATACGGTGTTCCGGTAAATTAACTTATATTTACGATACACGATGGGCTGATGGACTGGTATCATGACCTGGAAGAACATGTAATCAGGATGATAGGATCTATTTGATAAATTTTCAGTCAAAACCATGTTAGCTTTTGGCCGCAAACATTAAGGGAAGTTCAGCTTTTTTCAGCGAAAAACAAAGTTGAGAGGTAAATATTTGATTCGAACCATTAGCTATGTTTATAGTCAATCACCTATGGAATGCAGATCAGACAACATTTATTAAGGCCATGGTCTAATTCATGCGAAACACCGAAAAACCCAAACACATCTTTCGCATGTCGAATCATATGCAAACGGAGAATGTTCTGGATACTTTAGTACTACAATAGAACAACATCAAGGTTATGAATACTCGAGATTAAGATTGTGGAAAATTTCATTCACTCCATGGACTAACTACATTCAGCGAAATTCCAAAAAACCCATATCTATTCATGTTCATATGACAAAGATGCTAGAACAAAAGACAAAGAAATTTCTAGGTATAATAGAATCAGATGATTTATTAGTCTGTCTTTTTTCGTAATTCTAATGATTTCAAATTTATATTTATATGCTGGTATAAGTTTTTAAACTGACATGGTCACTAACACTATCAACAACACTTGTAACGGGATATTTACCATGTTTATTATTTGTTATGAGTTCCCGATATTTCGGCGCTGTTGCAAACGCCATGATCACGGATAAACTGAAGTTATTGCGGGTGGATGTTTATGAGCAGACAAAACGGTCTACCCTCTTTCTTGTTCGTTTTTTGCGCGCCGTACCACTACCACTGTCACTCACAACTCGATTCTGTTCCCGACACACGAAACTCACTTTGTCCACTCGCGAACTTTTTACGGCACTCTTTCGGTTTTTACACAGTTTAACCACTGGATTCCAGGCTCTTGACAGTTGAAACCCATCCTCCCGATTGAAGTTCCTATATTTAGTAATTTCAATAGCTTCTCTAACCAGTCTGGCGTATATAATGGCGTTCTGTCGAGATGACCTGAGGGTTATGTAACTCAATCCAGTGGTTCGATCCTGATTCAAGCAGATGTTGAGCTATGGCCGATTTTTGGGTGTCGTTATTTTTCACCGCCCTGATGTGTTCCGCTATTCGGCAAGCTACCGTACGTTTTGTCTGACCGATATACGACTTGCCGCAACTGCAATCTACTTTATAAACACTGGGCTTTTCTAACGGAAAGTTGCCTTCGGCGAAGGCAGCATCTGAGACACTTTCTTGAAAGGAGTGAAGACAGGCTTTATGGCGTATTTCCGCCGTTAGCGTCCTTGAGAAAGGGTTGAATTTTGCTCCTATCTCCGAAACGCATACCTTATGAAGGGGTGATCGGAAGTGTAGAGGAAGTGATAAGACGAAATATGATACCGGCGAGTGATGCTGATGTGCTGAGACAGGATACCGCCGTTGCATTGCGTCACGCTAAACCTCCAACATCGAATATCACTGCCGATGATTAGCCGCACTACGGGACCTCCGCCAGGATGGGGATGTACTTGTACTCAAAGCGGACAAAGGTAATGCTACTGTGGTCATGGACGTTTTTGAATATGATGCTAAGATCCGCAACTTGTTGAGTGATGTGCACACCTACAAGCTAGTGAACTACAACCCGACAGCACGAACGAATCGCAGTACACGTAAAATAATACAGGAGTATCGACATATAATAACAGATTATACAGCTAAGTACTTGCTCTGTCCTAGGAATATACAGCCGCCTAAATTATATGGCTTATAGGACGACGGTGCGTTCCCACTATGTTGTGACGATTTATTTATCGTTAGACGACTGTCGTCTCTACCTGTTCCAATTACACCCATTTACTTGACAATCGGTCGTCGCTAGAAAAAAAGTCGTGGACGACAATTTATCGTGTCGTCTTATATGTGAACACCTCCGTTTAAATAAACAAACCACGACGCTTTAAACGACACGATAATCTGTCGTCACGACATAATGGGAACGCGCCCTAAACGTGCTTCCCAAGGCACGGATTAAACGCGGTAGGAAGGTCTCCTTTCCACAGTCCGACCTTGACAAGCGCGGCATAACCTTGAAGATTGTCCCGAGCTGATGTTATTATTCAGCCACGAGCCCCTCGACTCACTCACATTAATAGACTAGACTGCAAAATAACCCAAACACATTTTGCTTGTGAGACATGAAGACGAAGAATGGTACATACTACAATAGAGTCAGATGAAGGCTCAAGAATCTAGCCGAATATTTTTCCCATACATAATGAGTGGGCTAGTGTCGAGACTCGTCGACCGCCTCTCAACCGCAGCGGGGAGTCATCAAACAAAACTCAGTGAAATCAATAACGTAATGAGTAAATTGCGCAACAAAACGGCGCTATTCATCGATAGACCGGTCATTATTTTGAAGATCCAAGAAAACAATACCGCTTTGACTGAATGGAAGTGCTACAGTATGAATTTGTTGTTTGTTTTGAATTACATCATACAACAATCGGTCGGTATAACTTAGGTGCATTCAGTATGTTAAAATCAGTAAGATGATGAATTAATTTTTTTTTGGTGAAAATATAAATAAGAAAAAAGAAAGAAAGAAAATATTATTATTTGTCGCAGGGACATGACGTGAAAATTATAAAAAAAATAAAAACATTAGACATAACGCACAACAAATTTATAATTACAATAGGACGGACCAAAAAAATTGGCAGCTTGCACGTCGTGACTGCGTCAAGCAGGTTACAACTAAGAATGGTTTATTCTGTCGCAGATTTCGCCAGTATTTCAAAAACGTCTACAATCGTCAATAGAAGTATTTTCTTTCTGCATTCTTGGGGCACACATTTGAGGAAATATCAACCGATTTTTTCATTTATCTGTATTCAATCTTTTCGATGCCACTTTTCCCCAACAGGAAAAGCTTGCGAGTAAAAGTCGGGAACTTAGAACTTCTAAGGAAGTACGCTTATCATCATCATCATTTCAGCCGAAAGACGTCCACTGCTGGACATAGGCCTCCCCCAAGTGACGCCCCATTGACATTTTGGGGGGTTTTGCCATAATCGCCACGCTTGGCAGGCGGGATGGCGATCGCAGTACGGTTGTTACAAAAGCACAGAGAACGCTGCTGCCCATTCTCTGGAAAGTTCCTTAGTCGGCTCTTACGACACCCACGGGAAGATAAGGGATAGTGCTATTCTTTACGTCCGACACCATACAGAACGCTACGTTTATCAGCAGTGAATAATTAAATAATGCTGTTATGAAGTCACTTTTAATTGCAGATTCATATTAATAAACGAACTAGTAGAGACTCGTTACCATCTTGTTTATAGCAGATAAAACCAAGAGGAAATTAAATCATTATGTAAAAATTCAATATTCAAAGGGTACTGATGCGCTTCCCCAGCTCTTTATAGCTTTTAATTGATAGGTTTAAAGAAAAATCTGACTAAAAACATAGAGTATACCATTCAAGTCTTCATAAAAAATCGGGACATCTTTCGTAATATTACAAACCATTTGTTTTCAGCACTGCTTTTATGGAAAGATAGCTAAGTGACTCTTAAAAGGCTTGCGCTTTATTTATCGGATAAGAATGAAAGGCGGGAAATATATCATTATCTAGACTATGTAATGGATATTATTTTTTCTATTAGGACAAAGGTCATAAATTGCAACTAGAACCATTTATTCATACCTTTAGTTACGAATAGGACTACATACTAGATCAGAGGATAAAATAAAACATTCGTACAATTGCCACATCCAGTTCTAAACCATAGAACATCATTGATATAAATCGCTGCAGACGGTCAAAACAATAAACATAATAAACTCAAGGTTGAAACAAGAAAATGTAAAAAATATTAATAGCAAGACAAATTGCAAAGAACCGTCATACAATACAATGTTGCAACAGTTATATTCAAAAGGCACAAACAGGTGTGATTTAACCATAATGTCATACACATGTAGTGCATGGGGCCAGTATAAATTGGCACACTGTAAAATAGCGAACCAAGATCGAAAAGTACAGTTTTAGACTGTTTGCCTTGACAAGCAGCGCCACCACCAAGTTTCAAGATACGATAGTCACGGTATACATCACACGCATTCACCTTGATTCAAAAGTACGTAGGTACCTTCTATTGCACATGAGTACCTTCAATTGACTTAATGTTTGCAAAACATTGAAGTTTACGTTTACTATGTAACATTTAACGGCTATTAGTGCTATTATGTGCGTCTTAATAACGTAATCAATACTAACGAAATAATTTCCGTTGATTGACTTTTATGGATGGACATTGTTGATGAAAGCTTGTGTGACCATAATTACATACCGAGTTTCCTCCGTGCCTCGAAAAGCACGTTAAACCGTTGGTCCCGGCTGTCATTTGTGGATCTTTGACAGTCGTTACGAGTAGTAAGAAGCCAAAAGTCTGACATCCAGTCTTACTAAGGGGTATCGTATTACCCAGTTAGTGGGTTGTGGAGGTCAGACAGGCAGTCGCTTCATGTAAAATACGGGTACTCAGCTGCATCCGGTTAGGCTGGAAGCCCTCTCCAAGATAGTTTGGGAAAAGGCTAGGCAGATGATGACGATCGTTGGTGAAAGCTTCGCACTTAAGAAATTGGAAGAACTTACGAACCACCTTCCCAATAATTAAGCTTAGATTATAAGGGTTGCTAACTTTAAAGCCAATCGCCCCGTTGATCTTAGTCTCGTGATCGCAAGCTTGACTGCTGATTATTGATGAGGAATTGTTCGTGTATTTTTCCATTAGAAACTCAGTAGGTCCCCGGAGTTTGGAAGTCGGCTGAATGATGTGCTTGGGAAGTACTTTATAGACGTACTGTTGGTCCTGCACATGATCTCTCTCAGATCACATCGGATAGCCGTCCTGTGAGAGTGAGGAAAGAGATTGCATCGGTGTTTGCACACAACCTTATGCGCTATAACAGTTCCTGCACCAAAAACGGTCTGGAGGACTGTTCAATATAGTAATTTGATCTTTAATCAGAATACGATTACTTCGAGAGGACGCAGGCATTATGAAAGAGCTCATTTTTGTATGTCCTATCTATAACAACTGCCATCCGAGATGCATTTGTGCAGCGATAAATCATCGGAGTTGCAGAGAAAAAAGCTGCGTAAGGCTGATATTTGACGTAAAGAACATAATAGGGGTATAACGTGATAATATGAACGTGAAAGAAGCAAAAGGAGTGTGTAATGATCGTAACAGGTCGGTCTGTAGTTTCTGCTTACCCCAAAGAGATAAATGTTAGTTTACTAGAAGAAGCCGTATTTCAGGAAGCCATGCCCAACAGTAACAGTTAATGGTGGATTCTTGTCAAATCAAACAATTTGTAAGCAGTCTTTATCGTTCATAGATTGTTTTCATATCATAACCCAAAATCAAATTTATAACCTCATATTAATAAAATTAAATAGATCTTCCATTCAAGATCTGTCTACATTAAAACAACTGCTCTATAAATCCGATCAAATTACGATACAAGCTAATAATAAAGAACACTTTTAATAACGGAAGTTAAACAGAGGTTTAGTACAAATAATAATGTCAAGTTTTTTTTTCTTAACACCAACGTCAAACGGTTTACTCGGCAGGAAGCACGGGTTGATTCGTATCGAATGACCGAAGTACCAAACTATCCGGGATGGTTATCGCGGGATCTCATCCCGGAGTTACGAGCCATCCCGCGCCTGTAACTATCGAACATCGGGAACAGGGCTGGCCACGACAGGTGTCCGAACACGGCTTTTCTTTGTTTTTTTTCCTTTTTCCATCACGCTGCCGCCGCCGGTTGAAACGGAATCCGAGCTTATAAAAAGTTTTGTTGGTGTCGATGTAAATTGATATTCGGATAATAAAGTGTTAGTTTCTAATAGATGTAGTAAAAAAGCCAATTAGGAGTAGGCGATCTTCTTTTTATTCTTACCGTAATGTGCCCATGGAGCCCAATAATTCCAGCCCACAATATTGTAAGGAGCGGCCTTCATGCTTTCTTTTGCGCTTATCCCCTTTTCTTTTCTCTTATTATCTACTCATACTTGTCAAATACCAATATCATCATGTGCCTAACCTTTTCCTGACTACGTTAGGGTCGGCTTCCAGCTGGTCGCTAGCCAGCTTTCCAGCTAATCGGTTGTAGCTGATTATTAGTTTCGAATTCCTTTCTGCTATCTTAAAAAATAACCTGAATGTTGGCAACCCTTACTCCACAGGATCTTTAAAATAACGGAAAACAAGCTGTGAGTGTAGGTGCATAATACACATAGTTACATATTGTTGTGAAAGGATTATCGACACTATTAGCCATTCTATTCATGCAATGACAATAGCTGATAATTATAATTTCACTTATTCAGAAATGGTTTTCAATGTTTGCAATGTTCACCAGTCATCAATATCACAATGAACCTACAACCTTCACTTGTTTTGCGGATCATTTCACGAACTATGGATATTAAAATGTGTAAATTAGTGCTAGCGTTACTTAACTTGTGTCTAAACTAGCTTCTAAGAGGGCGGAAATTATCGAAGAAGAAAGTACAGACACAGTAATACTTATCATCATATCATTGTCTACCTATTTGCCAAATTGCAACGAAAACCGTTCAGCAGTTAAAGTATGGAAAGGCCATAGACACACAGGCAGGCAGAGTTATAAATGCATTTATGAAAGCCACTGGTATTTTTTTTTTTGCAATCTGTCCTTCTAGTCTCGACAATTTTATCAACATCTTAATTACACTAAGCTGTTTACACAGTACCTAATCTAATAAATCATGTTCTAATAAAGCGGCCATCAAGTTTGGTATCTTTATTAGATCTATATTGAACTAATATCTATCATAAAATCGATCTTACCGGAACGTTTTAGGCGTAGAATTGGTTCGCGGAATTTTAATCGATTACTCCTTAATTTGGGTATAAAGTCGAAGTGATGTGGGTGGCTCGGGCTTTATTCAATCACGTAATAGTGATTAAGTTGTAGCTTCAGTAACGTGATCTGATTGGATAATAACGACCTGACTTGCCAATTATGTCTGTGCTAATTTAGAATGGAAAAAATTCTTTGATACGGGTTTTTTTTTCAACTCCACGACTGTTAATTTCGACCACTGTATTTGAGAGAGTATTATTATGTTCCTGATTGCTGCTATTTTATTCTGTTTTTAAATCCCTTTGTGTTCTAAAAGTAACTTTTTAAAGTAAAATTCCCACTTTCTGCCCATAGGCTACATCGCCCTTGTAAACAAAGGTTTTTATTTTCTTGGTGCACGTAATACCTATGATCAATCACAGTAAAATCACTCAGACCCAGGTCAGAACGGTATGAAATTGCTGTTATTTTCACTCGCCCATATAGTAACCGTCAATTCTTATTATAAAATGTGTTGAACAACATTCCAGCACCTTGTAATGAGCGGATGTCGGGAATCGATAGCAAAATTGTGGGCATATTTTATAATTTAATCACTATCATAACACAACTTTTTACTCTATCCGTTAAATGTCAAGGTTCAATTTCTATTGATGTCGAAAATACTTTATTGTACATAGAAGAAACCGTAAGGTACAAAGTTGCTTTGAAAGTGGCCTTTATAAACTTCAGAATAGGTGCTGCATTTACATCTTGTGCAAGGGAGACTTGCAATAAATATAGGTAATAGAAGCTGGCGCCAGTCGTTTTGAGCGTGTGCGTGATAACATCACAGCTCTAGGCGTCAACACTACGCCGCTATTTAAGAAATCACTAATTTGTTGACTTCAACCATATTGATATGCATTTCTGTTAAGATCGAAAACCATTTATCTAACACAAAACGTCAAGGAGATCAAAGTTGTAAATTCTGTAATGTATCTAGTACATTACGAAATCTGGATAAATATAAATTAATCCTCAAAATTATGTAAGAATTTAGGACGTAAGATACATTTCCGTTGACCAAAATATTTTATGACCAACATTCCAAAAAGACACGGGCGACCCAAATCAACAAAATAAATCTATCATCAAATTACGACAATAAATAGTTCTTTTTATGTTAACTTTTGTAGGGTTTTCCTTGTAGATGTGGAGTTGAGGACTAAAATAGACAGAGATGCAATAGTCCCTTCGTTAAAGAGTCTGTGTTCCCCGTCCATGTGTGTTCAAGTCTCAAGGAGAAACAAGAGTGGCGTTCCGTGTAGTGCAAGTGAGTAATCAGCCCTTTGTTTGTTCTCAGACAACACAAGGATGCGCCAACAAAATTAAAACATATCCAGTCAGTAAACAACGGGGAGTTTGTCCTGGGCAAACTGTGTAAAGCACTGACCTCAATTTTTCACTGAAGCCGCTTCTGATTAACAGCTGATAAACTTCCTTATTGCATGCTAATTATGGATTTTAGTGACAGAAAACACTGAATAATGCGCATTTAAAACTGAAGAGAATTTTGATGTTGATCAACATTGATTTATAATCAAAAGGTTGATCGATCCATAAAGTTTAATGCTTAAAGATTCTTCAACAGTAGGTGCACAAATGAAACGTTTCTCACAACCATATTATTAGTAATCAATTGTACATGAATACGAATATTGTTAGCGCAAGTCCAACATTGTCCTCGAGGCTTTGCTTGAACTCATTATTACTCCCCATAATTCTTCGCGTCTCGTCTGGATCCGGTTTATATTGTTTCATACTTTTCACTGTTTATAGGCGATTTATAGTTTCCTACACATAATGAACGGTTGAAGGCACTACGTACACACTTTGCTGCAATTTGCACGATGTTAGCGCCATTAAAGCTCGCCTTTTCAATATCAATCTGGTTCACTTAGAACTCTTCCTATCTAGATTCTTGGAATTGCATCAATTTTATGTTCGCAGTCAATAACTTGGTGAAATAACTTCAGAGAACAATTTTACTCTATATTTGTGTCTAGCCGCACTTGTCCACTGTTATCTTCTCTTCATAATATCCTTTTCCGGTATTCAGATTGGTTTCGCCCACTTTCTCGCTATTCTATTAATTTATTTGTCCTTATTATGTAGCTAAACCAAATTTCAGCTGCTTAGAGTTATAATTCTCCTATATCACGCAGGTGAACATTAAGCCTTACAATTAATTACTTCCAGCACAACTCCAGAGCGCAGATCTCTATAACGAAGCTGATATCTTGAGTCACGGTGTTGGTCGAGTCATGATTCAGATGTAACGTGTTATATTCCTTGAGTGACACTATCGAGCGGCCGGTCTGCCAGTGTACATGCTTGTAATAGCCGATCCTATGGTACACGCATAATCAATACTTCAAACTGATGTTCTACTTGTACATGTAGAGGTGTCGCCGTGACAGTTGAGTTGAGGAAGTTATTAATGTTTCAATGATTGGTACAGTTGCATTGAAGAACTTGCTGCCGTGAGGAAAGTTTTGAGTTTGAATGTAGATGTCTTTAAGAGTAGAGGGAAATCAAAGGAAATCTGCCACTAATAAAAACAAAGCTACATGGAAAGTAACGTACGATATCATAAATAATCCTCAAGACATTGCGAATACATTTAATGACTTTTTTCTTAACATCAATGATAATAATACTAGTATACCCCAAAAATCTTCCAATAAACTGACATTTAATTCTAATTAAATTTTTATGACACCTACTATTCCTGATGACATTAATAAAATAATAATTAATCTAAAAAATAAAACCAGTGTCGGCTATGATAGCATTATGACAAACATTGTTAAAGATGTGGCCCATATTATATCTGAACCTCTAAGCTTCATTGTTAATTCATGTATAGAAGAAGGCACCTTCTCAGACAAACTAAAAATATCCGTTATAAAGCCAGTATTTAAAAAAAGGAGACAAAACTAACATGAGCAACTAAGGCCCATAGCATTGATGCCTATTTTTGGAAAAATTGTTGAAATTGATGTTTAACTGTCTTTATACTTTCTTTGAAACGCACAACATTCTATCCTCCAGTCAATATGATTTCAGGAAAAACAAGTGCATAAATATGGCAATATATAACTTTTTACATAAGGTTATGACTAACTTGGATAAAGGGGCTGCCAGCTGTCGCGCTATACATGGATATGTCAAAGGCTTTCGACCGTGTCGACCACAAGATCCTCTTAAGAAAGATGTATGCTTATGGCGTGAGAGGTACCTAATGTGTACAAACTCATAGAATCATACCTTAACAACAGACAACAATTTACAGAAGTAAGGAGGTTAAATCCCACTACAAAAACAGAAGAAATATATGCTTCCGAAGCTCGAACTGTTAAATCCCTCTTTGAGGAGTGGTTAGAGAGGCGCCACGGTGCCCTCACCTTCCGCCTGACGCAGGTCCTCACCGGACACGGCTGTTTCGGGAGGTTCCTGCACCGAATCGGGCGGGAGGAAACGCCCGGGTGTTACCACTGCGAGGATCGGCCGGAGGACACGGTGGAACACACTGTGGAGCTCTGCCCCGCTTGGGCTGAGCACCGCCGTGTCCTCATAGCGGCGATTGGCGGCGGTGACCTCTCGCGTCCGGCCCTGGTTCAATCCATGGTCCGGAGCGAGAGGGAATGGGAAGCCGTCGCCTTCTTCTGCAAAGCAGTCATGCTAGCGAAGGAGGTGGCGGAACGTGAGAGGGAGAGAACCTCACGTCCCAGCCGCCGCAGGAGACGCCCCGGGCGTCAGGGGGCAACCAGTGGCCCCCGGCCACCCTAGGCGCGGGCCTGTGGACGGTGAGTAATGGGCTAGCTTACCGTCCGTCCGCCTAATGACGACAGGCCGTGCCGACGACGGCGCGTTTGTGTTCCACGCGCGCCTCAAGGAGATGTCAGCAAATCGGAAGGGGTCCGAGAGGGCCGATGCCTGCCAGGGCTGCGGGTTGTTCGAAAGAGATACCGTGGCCCTGGAACACAAAGGGCTAAGAAGGAACATGGATGGGTTTTAGTCAGTCAAGTCTGACACTCCCTTTCGCTCCGCCCAGAGCGGGAGAAGTCATTTGATGCTTTCCGATCCCAAAAAAAAAAAAAAAAAGCGACTGTCTTGCCCTTTATTCTTCCTTGTTTATATAAATGACATGCCTTCGGTAACAAATCATGGCATAACACTATTTGCTGATGATAGCACTGTTTTATTCGTCAATGATAATTCAATTGATCTAGAATCTGACATTAACCAAACAATATTATTAATTATAGACTGGCTTAAAATTAATAATTTATATTTTATAAAATGATAAACCGTGAAAAAACTAAAGCAATGAATTTTAAAATACGAACTCGACGTACGGGTTCTTTCAAAATTCATTACTTAGGTAGCGATATTGAGGAAACTAAAGTAACAAAATTTCTAGGGCTACATATTGACAACAAACTTAATTGGAAATTTCAAATTGACCATGTAGGCAAAAAGCTGGGACAGGTTTTATATACACTTCACATATTGGGAAAAATAGCAAATCAGACTACTTTACTAACAGCTTACCACGGTTACGTTAGCTCTGTCCTCAGATACGGCGTAATATTCTGGGGCAACAGTATAGACAAGGAGCGCGCTTTTATTGCTCAAAAATGTTGGGGCTATATTTAACTTGTAACAAACTGACTCATGTAAGCCATTTTTTTTAAATATGAACGTGTTAGCACTACCATGTGTCTATTTATTTGAGGTTGCAGTATTTGTCAAAAATAATATTGGCATGTACCTATAATTACTACACGCATATACAGCGTAAGGACAAATTGCGCCCAGTAGTTAACAAGACCCATCTAATGCATGAAAGTATCTTTTGTGCAGCTTCACGCATCTTCAATAATATTCCGGGGCCTATTAGAATAATTACGGAAATGAAAAAAATTAAAAAGAATCTCCATGATCTGCTATATAGTACACAAGTGCTACCACTCTATAAAAGACAAATCACTGCTCCAATATAGGCCCTCACTCATGATGCGTTTGGGCCCACTGATGTGCCTACCATAATTTGTTCTATGTCTTATGTTATTTTTATCTATGTTTATATTCTATGTGAAATCTTATTATTATGTTTTTAACTATATTGTATTTTTTTTGTAATGTAACTATTGTATGCCATAAGGGCGGGACGTAGCTGATCACAATTCTATTATTTAAGACCTGTATGATATACCTATCTATGATCCACAATAAAGATATTGATTGATTGAAACGCTGAACGCATAACGTGAAACATAATATGGCTTGAAAGAAGGTATCTACTGAGATTATGAGTAATAGAGATGTATGAAAGAAGAAGATAGAAACAGCTGGGCCTGTTAAAATAGGTATAAAGTGGTTCATGGATATCGTTTCGTACAGTTACCAGAGATTCTTAGAAGGAAAGGACATTAACTTATCAGCTTTTTGGCGAGGTGCAACAGAACGATAGATGGTACATGTGAAGTGACTTGAGATGAAAATTTCACATTTAAGTTAAAGTAAAATGTAAACCACAGCTAAATAAATTCAAAACTAGTCACAATTTGGAAGTAGCATTATCGTGTCCTCATTCATATAAAATCTATCTGCTTCACTATTAAAGCTTCCTCCAGGAGAAAATGTAAACATGTAGGTACCGTATCTAGCGTCTCTGTCAATACATTACACGCACGAAAATAACATGTTTGTATTATGAATCTCACTTTCATATCACTAGCAGTCATAACATAACTGTGCTGTCAGATGTACAGTAGCGGATCAGCGTCATTAACCACGAGCACGAAGCTTGATTTACGCAATATGTGCTTTACAAATTAGCCGTTTAGTGTTATCTGCAAAGCCGCTTCGAGCAGTCGACGTGCCGTATTTATTTGTACTCATAAAACTTGCCTAGAAGCGATACGAGACTTAAACTCTACAATTAATAAAAAGATCATCATAAAAAAATACATTATGAAAGTGAGAACAAATTGCTTCGCGAAGAAGTGTGTTTATAAATACGTGTCCAGAAATAATAATACCCAAAGGAATATAATGAATCCTTTTATTGCATGTTTTATTTGAACTGGGCGTTGATGTATGGTCTTCATGCAAAGCTAAGGAATGACTTGAGATTTCATATTCATAAGCAATAGAGCTATAAAGGCCATTTTCTAATCTCTACATCAGATTACAATGCGCGGTTACGGTTCATATAAGTCACGCTCTTAACATTTCCAGTCTCTATGACTCTTTGGAAATTATTTCACTTTCTCCGATGAATCCGATAGGTCCTCTAACGACGACTTCTCATTCGTCAACTGTTGGACAGGTGCCTCATTGATTATCAGCATTAGACTCCATTAAGTGTTTAACTCGATACCATTCGCTTACCGGTTCTATGTTGTACAATTATTCAATTTAATCTCACGACTTTTTTTCCGAGTTACGACACTTGTGCAATATTTATTAATGTTGCGTTTGTTACCTGTTATTATGTATATGGGAACTCGTTGTGGGTTTAGTTGAACAATAGCTACCAATATTTTCAAGTCTTAGATTTCCGGTGATACGAACATATTATATGGGATGGTACCGATAAATTAAGCGTGGCTGGTGGCTATAAAGACTTATAATTAGCTCTATGAATCGTATCTTTACTAAGTACATCCCAAAATCTTTGTAATTTTGCATCATCATCGTCAATTTCTTCATCAGATCTTCCATCTTTGCGAACCGATAACCTGACTTTCGGAAGAAATTATTCTAATACTTTCCCTTATACTTAGCATGCAGATATACCTATAGCCATATTGCAAAGCCTACGTGCTTTAAGGACTGCAATCTTTAAAAAATTTGCAGGATAATTGCAACAATCGCGTTGTGGAAATAACCTTGAATTTATCGTAAGTACTCATAAGCGTTAATTAAACAGTACATGATAATAATCCGTTCTGGGTATTTTGCAGTAAATCAAGTGTATAACAAGTCGAACGCGTAAACACAAACAGTTTACAAGGACATGTCGCGGTTATCGCGGCTACATACACACAACATTGTAAACCAACTCTCTTCAATCAAGGCTCTCACATTCGAAAAATAACTTCCTCAGAAAGAATCTCGCCGAGAAATAAAATTTAAGCACATTGTAAGAGACATGAATGCAACAGACAATATTGAATGCGCTGAGATAATATTTTATTTGTCAAGAACATCACCAGACAAAAGAGCGTATGTCATTCTAAATACACCACCGAGACCGTCATTCATGTCATTGTTTCATGTCCTATTGTCGATTGAGATTTCTATAACATATAATGTCCACGTTTTATGTTCAGCTGCTCTTTAGCCTTATTCAGTAAAGTAAATCAGAGATCATCTCGTTGGCAGGGCTATCTATCATTAGATCCAAATCACGTACCAGTCCGATCCTCAGTCATGCATAAATCTCAATGACCGATTCCATCCGAGACAAACACGAGCAATTAGACGAAACTTGTAATCGTTTAATCTAAAGCGAGAGATGAAAGTGGCTGATAGTAATTTATCTACTGGATCAAGAATCCCGATGCACAGACTCTACGACTTACCTACTACATGTCATATTCTTGTCACTGCGATGCCGCATCTAAGTACGTCGTGTATGATATCGTTTCTGTTCTTATTTCATTTCATCATTACGCTCAATTAAATACGCTTTGGGTACTCCGATTAGGTTAGAATGATGAACATGTACGGTAAATATTAATAGATCAGCTTTACGGAACAGGTTATCTGCAGTGGTCCGTACGTCACTGGCTGTCCGCTCGGGGCGTGCTATCATTGCATCGCGTACATCATCGCAATTTTACACAGTATCCTGTCTGATTACATCTAAAGCTTTCACCCGCCTCGTCGATTGCTGATTCATTAAATTCTTTAATTGACGCTAAATATCGAGTTGATTGCGAAGGGTCATTCGTTCTTGACCTCAGTTCTATGAATTAGTGACAATGCTTTTATAGCTATTGTGGATTTAATACTATCTTTGTCGAGTGGTTATTGAATAGATGTTATTTATATATGTGCCATTCATTCATTGATTATTCTGTCATTACAAATTTTATTCTCTTCATTAATTCTACTAACCACTCGTGAGTCGATACTGTTAAAGTAGATGAAGAGAGACTGTTTTATAAATACCAGACGAGAATTTCTCATAGCGATGGCATTAAACGTGGTTCCGCTACACCTGCACAGTGCACAGGCGCACAACGCTGCATAGGAATCTACGACGGAGCAGATAGCGATCGCTACCCTCGACTCGGCCGCTCCGCTGTGGCAAGCGGAACGTTGGCGCCACTAATGCGATCAAGGGATCCGATTTATTAGTCATATCTCTGCATCGGCCGATACACCTGTACGTGCCCGATTTAATGCCACAGCGGAACAACTAAGGGAACATTTTATTGCCCATTGCGTAACCACCATGCTTACCTATAACTAGTCACTTGAATAACTATTCGTTTCTAAACCGTCTACATAGTAAATTGTAACGTATTTATTTATTGACGTGCTCTTGAACTTGATCGCGTTATCAGTAGTTGTAGATCTGTCCGATTATTTTCAGCTCTGCCGGCTCAGTAGCAGTCTGTCGGATTTAGTTTGTATAACGTCTGTAGTGGATTCTAATGCGTAATTTCTCCGAGACCTTGAAATTGTACTTGTTGCTTTCACATGTAGTGGACTTGTAACGTCGCATTCGTCTTTGCGATAGGTTTTATCGGTAGATCGGACGTGGTGCAGGAGTGCTCCGACATGCAAGGTCGAGTCGTGGCGAAACTCTCTCCGGCCATTGACTACCCTGTCCGATCAATATAAGTTGGACGCGGGCGAGCCTTGTCCGACGCAGACCGATGTGACACCCGGACACTTCACCAGTGAAAACAGAAACACATTAGAGCTTTTAACGACATGTATACGAGGTGCAACACATTGCGATCGATTTGACGCTATCGCAGCATTATGATCTAAGAAAGCGTCCGACGTCTGTACTCATTCGCTTTCCAACGCTAAAGAATATATCAAGACAATCGGGATCGATTTTACGACACAGCCTGGTATGGTGTTCCGGCAATGGAACAGCCGGTGAAATATCTATGTGTTGCACCTTGTAGCAGTCTGCTTAAGAAGATGTATGAGCTGACTTGATCGAAAAATTAGCTTTCAGGATGCTCATTGTTTCTAGTTTTGTAGCATTACTGCCGTGCGTGTTCTCGTTGTTTCTATAAGACACACACTTTAATCTTCAAAGTGTGTGAAATACGTGTGTCAAACTTTTTACTAAGAAAGAACTGCAGGTCTGCCGTCCATAATCTTTGAGAGAGCTTTTTTTTTTGAAACTTTTTAAGAGCTCTGTTCTTTTCAACAGGTAGCTTTGGTAATGAGGGGTACAAGGTATTATTTAAACAAACTAAATATAGTATAAAATGTTTTATAATGAGATAACTGTAGACCTTTACAGAGGCACACAAACTTTTATCCATCCATAGTTCATTCATTATTTACAATGTTTATGCTTAACATTCATCGTAATTCTAATGCGAGGTGTATTACCGTATCTTTTTATTTACATATAAAATCAGGTGTAGTTACATAAATCATTTTCAATTTCATTAATGGCTGACATTCATTCCGATATTCATATTTAAAAACAACTTCCTTCTCCATATTCACCAATGGACATATTGCGTAGGATACGTACACAAACGTAGAAATAACATGATTGCCTTATAAGTACGATAAAACTAAACTATATTTAATTATATACAAACCAGTCTGGGGGATTTATAAAGTACGTCTTAAAAATAATTAAATGTTATTTAAATGCTGAGCGATGGTCGTTTCTTTCTTACATTTTTGCTGTTTTTCCCGAATATGGTCCCAATTACCTGGAAACAAAAATAGTTGTTAAAATGGAGTTTAGAACTTTAGTTTGAAAAAATATCGTGATGTCGTATTCAAATAACCGAATAGACCAAATACCCGAACCAGTGATGCAATGGAGACACTTCAGGCTATCTTTCGGGAGATTCCAAGGCATAATTGAGGGGATGCCTGATGTCCACACTTATGCCTTTGTCTTACATAATAATATGCTTAATGCATTGACAAAAGTTTACTAGAGACGGATCATCGTAGGATGGGTAGTTACAAATAAGCTTCTCGGAACTCACCTTAGAGACGGAGTAGGCAGCGAGCTTGCGCCTGGGTGCGGGCAACAAGAGCGCGAGCGCGCGCGCCTCCCGCAGCAGTGCGTGAAAGGCGAGCGCGGCGCCCGCGCAGGACTCCGCCGCCGACACCTCGTAGAACTGACAGCCGAACCGCAGCGACAGTTCTTGACCCTCCTCTGCATGGACCTCCCTAATTGATAAAATAAATAATGGTAAGTACTTATACTCAGTTACGGAATATCTTCTAAGATTATTTATTGATATTATAAGTTCAGATAAAAAGCGTGAAAGTTTAAAACACTGTTTATAATGGTTGTGTATGTGAAACGAACTAAGACCTTAAATTCGGCATGCTCAAGTGCCAATCACACCTGCCAGAATTGACAGTGATTAATTACCGACTATATGAAATTTGGTTCGTCATAGATATCAGTTATCAGACACAGTCACGGATTTTATTCGCCACTGAGGTATCAATTGGCAGCAAGTGGACCGCAATAATCAAAGTAGACATAATAAGAGACCAAAAAATAATACAGTTAAATTCATACCTGGCGTGTTCGAGGTCTCGTTTGTTCCCCAAGAGGGTGACGGCGGCACAGCCGGGCAGCCGGGTGCGTTCCAATAAGGACAGGAGTTCAGCAGCAGCGAGAAACGAGCGACGCTCGCACACAGAGTAGACCACGGCGAACGCGTCCCCCCATCTGACGTGCTCTGCTAGACATCCGCGGATCTAAGAACAAAACATATCGATTAGAGACTGGTGGAACTCTAAGTACTGCAAGATGAAGTTTGTGGTAATCCAGGATCCGTTCTCACCGATGTGACAAATGGACATTTAAAAGGGATGGGTACCTACAACCAGATGGACACTTATTAAAACTTGCATGCGTCTGTGACAGGGGTGCACGGCTCTGCAGTAACGTAATCAGTCATGCAGTTTTGGAGATTGTATCTTAATCAGGGACCGGACAACCCCGCTTAAGAGTTAAGCCTTTGGACAGGGTAACCCGTACATGTGGTAACTCATATCGCAGTGTTACCTTTTGTTCGAGTTACATCTTCGAAACCCAGCGAAATGGTTAACACCTTTATTAAGGTAACCACGTGAAGGGGTTAACCCCTTCAATGACTTAAGCCTTTGAAAAGGTTACCTTCTCGAAAAACAATTTTTCGTGTTACCCTGGGTTACCTAATAAACTTGAGCTGCATGTAGGTGGGGGGATACATGCACCCGTGCGGCGCCTCATTGCCTTACTATTTTTATTTTGTTAAAAATTGAACTATAAGGTCATACAGACAATAGTTATTTTTGCATGTTTACAAGTCGCTCCGCAATTCGGTACACGGAAGATTGGCAGACCGCCGGGCGCAGTACGATGCGTGCGGTCGTGGTTATGCAATTTTCAAACTAATATCGATTGTAAACAGTGCATATTACAATGTCTTGAGTTGGAATGGCTTACCTTGTTACAGTGTTACAGGGTGTTGAAAGGGTAACCCGTTCGAAGGTGTAACATATATCATAGGGTTTTTTTTTGAAGCGCTTAAAAAAAGCCCTTCAAAAACCCTTTCAACGAGTATCCGGCCGGTCCCTGATCTTAATTTTGTTTAGTACATTTAATGCTAGGCTGTTGGTAATCAATGCAAGATCCCAAATCGTAGTAGTATGAAAGATACAGGTTGATTACAAGTGGGTTCAATTAGGTCTAACAGATGCGAATCGGTTTCCGTTTTGTTTTGCATAAGCATGTAAGTACCTAACTAAGATCATTTCATATCCAGTTCTGTACTACGAGTAAAGAAACGAAAAGGCGCAAAATACTTTTAAAGTTGCGTAAACTCTGTTCAGACACAGCTAGGTAAGTAATTTCAGAAAGCATTTCTAGTTTGAGTATAAAAGCATAGTCCCAAGAATAATGCATGGTATTTAAAACCCATAGGTAGCGCTCGATAAATCTCAATGCAAAATAAATGTTCACCTCGAGCCCGAGAATCTGGCTTAGCTAAAATTGTAAATAAAGTCAGTGAACCTAACTTATAATTGTAAATAAAGTCGCGAGCCACAACTGGTACTCGGAATCTGGTATCGGGGCCACTCGCTGCACCGAATAAAATCACCGGTTGCGCAATAATACGAAGCATCCAATCTATTTTGTTCTTTTAGTTCCGTTATCGATGCGTTTAACAAACATCATCGTTGTTCAGGAAACAAAACTGGTTTAAGAATCACTGCGCGCCTATTCAACAACAATAAAAGCATAACAATTATGTAACACGAATTCCCCCGTGTATTCTACCTTAGAGTAGTTCGAACGTAGGATTTCGCCCGCAGCCACACCGATGCAGCAACGGCAACGATCGCATCTGATAAGCCGACTTCCATAATATAAATACACGCAGTAAACACGAAATTGTAATACCCAAATTCAGATTAACCAAAACTAGCAAGTCTTTTCTTATAAACAGTATACGCTTTTATAATAAGTTGCCGAAGTCAGTTACAGAACTGACCGATGGAAAGTTTAAAAATTATATTAAACGTGTCCTAATTAAAAAAGCATATTACAAAATTAAGGACTACGTTGAAGATAGAGAAGTTTGGCCTTAGCCCCTTCGCACATGCGGCTTCCCTGGTAGCTCATAAACGGCACAAATGTGTGGATGTCTCTAACTATTCTCAATCTTATTTTTTTTTTTCCTTTCTTCTTTCTTTTTAATCAGATGCTTTACAATAGTTTTTAAATCATTACACCTTTTGTTTAGAATAGTTACAGCACGGATGACAACATTTGTGTCACTTATTTGATCTAGTCATTTTGTGATATTTTCTATTTTTTTGTTGTATAGACTCTTTTTCTTATTTACCGATTGTTTGTAAATGTGTGGACATTGTAGGCCTTATAGATTCCTAGATCCTTGGTAACTTTTTATTTCGTTCTACGTTTCGTAGTAAGCAACGACTTATTGTCAGGCCTACGATGTCCTCCCATACTTTAGTACTAATGCTGTAACAGTAATATTGTAAAACCAAATGATTTTAAAAGAGTAACCATGGAGTTTCTTGCCGGTTCTTCTCCATAGGAAACGACCAACGCGAACCGAGCACCTTTTTGCCGACGTTTTATAAGTGCCCCTGTAGGCCTATGTAAAATAAAAATATTTTGATTTTGATTTTTGATTTTGATACAAGCCACATAAACTTCGTCTAATTAAATTGTACTGCGGCCATCAGCCGCTAGTCCGCTACCAGCACAGCCCACAGCAGATTAACATCTCCATTGTTTAATGGTAAATTAAGTTTGACCGTCTATCTCTACATTTACTATTCGAGCTTCGAGTTTTCATCTTATCGACGACGTCGAGCCTTTTGTTCGCAGTGACTGATATTTTAGTGTTAACGCTAAAAGCAACATTGTTCAGACTCGTTACTTACCGCGCAATTAGATGTATCTAGTATTTCAACTTCTGAAACGGCACCGTCGAAAGCCACTCTGTGCTGATAAAGGAAATCTGAAACAAGAGAGTAAAGTATAGATATGTGCGTAACGATCGCTTTTGTGCTGATACTGTTGTCGTCACTCGATAACGACAGCATTTACTATGACAACGAGTACTGAAAGCAGTTTCCTTAACATTTTAATTCACGTCCTGAGAAAGACGGCGCCCAGCTGACGCAAACACGTCATATTTAAGGTCGGAAGGAAGCAGACATTTTAATTTAAATACATAATACATTCCACTACTGTAATAAATGACAGCCATGATTGAAGTTTTTGTAAATTAACCAAGAATTGACGTCACTTAAATGTCGATTCGATAGTTTATTGAATTTACCATTATCACGATAATATACAGATACACCTTAATAATTATTTTAAATACAATGATCAGAAAGCGATAAACACTTTTTATTGTGATAGTAATAATTCATCGAGTGAACTTTACTAACCTCCTGTCGAGCTATATTCTCCGATGTACCGCTTTGTTAGATAACGCACGACCACCGCTGCAACAAAAAGAGAACCAAATGAATAACATTGTAAGAAGCACGCCTTCATCGAAGACATATTGTAAATAGGCGAACAATTAAGAGGTCGTCACTCCCAACTTTCTAGAAGCGAGTGGATCAAACACTGATTAGTCCTTTCACTCCTGGAATTTCCATCAAAGGGTGGTACACAATACAAACAGTTATCAACAACAATGACAAGGCAAGTTGCGTGAATAGAGTCGGTCCGTCGGTCGTAAGCTACCGACGAAATGAAGTGTGGAGAATCCTGCAGTCCATCAAAAGGAACTAGTGGCGCTATTCAACAAGCTGATTGCTTGTCCGGCCGCTTCGGACGTGAGATTACGTTCGTACTTCACCCTTTCAAGTGTAATCGTTATAGCAGTTTCTATCATTTGGATCATGAAAACAAGTAATTTAAATTCTAAACACGTAACTTAAGGTGCAAAGCAGAAATGTACAAAACATGACATTATTACCTACCTAGTGCTCATTGTGTAGTGGTCGTTAAATATGTAGGTTGTCAATGTTAATGCATAGCTTCATGGTCGGCCACTAATTAGGCACTAATGCACTCTTGCGTTAATAGTAAATGAGTAGGAATGCAAACACATAGATACAATGGCGTCTGATTTTAAGATATAGCCACAAAGTGATCAAACAATATTAAATCAAGATATACTTACTAGACATAAGCACAACACAAAAGCCATATATTTAATTCTAGATAGTCATCTGTTTTCGTAACAAATGCTAATTAACATTCCATTACAAGAATCGTTTACAACATCACCGTATGGATAACACTCCCGAATGAGTTATCGCCGTTACGATTTGTGTCAGAATCTTGACCCAAGCCAGTTACACAAGAGTCCACAATGCTTTTATGCAACTGCAGCACGCTGTCGCATGACAATGGACTTGGAATGCATTCCGTACGCATTCTGGCGCAGACGGTTAAGGCTAGCATAGGAAATCTATTACCTTACAATACTATGCCATTCCCGGCTGAAGACGTAACTATAAGGAAACGATTGTGTTCTCTTACTTTAAAAGGAAAACACTGTCTCTGATTCAATTAATTTTCGATTTTCATGGAATTCTTTAGAAATCTTTTTGAGTTTATGCAAACTGCTCATGCGGAATTTCTTTTTTAAATAACTAAAACCAGTTCAAGGAAACTTTTGAAGCACAACAAAAGGAAAAAAAATGCACGGGTTCATAATAAAGTTACACTCACACAGCGTCCGTGTATGATGACATTAATAATTGAGAAAGAAGATCGATATCTCCGATATTTGATTGACGACCGGCAGCAGATAAAACATCGTCACGTCAATATAGCAGCGTGCAATAAAACCTTTTCCAGCGTTGTTGATAAAAATTACAACACACCACAATATATCGTAGTTTATGAAACACGATCGAAATTCCACACTCTCATTTTTCCTTTCGTTTTTTTTTCCTCGTGTGCATTGAGTATTAAATGCATTACTTTCTCTGCGATCCGATTACGTACATAATCGTCAAGTGATAAAGTTTCATCGATCCACTTTTAACTGAAATGTGCGGAATTCAATTAAAATGCAATTTTTATGTTCGGTTCTATATTATTTTTATGTTAGACTTGTAGAACACTTGGCATGCTACCAGAGCAATTTATGTTCTTCTGGATTTTGCGACATACTTAGTATGGACATTTAATAGGACTAACAGTCATTTTGTGCAGTGTGCAGTAGTGTAAATGATCATTTTTAGCAGACTTCTAAAAAAAGGAGGTGGTTAGATTATGTTTTCTTTACTAAAATTTTTTACCATCTCTTTTATACTTTAAAATAACTGATGCTAGTACGAATTTTCATTTCAATCATTAAGTATTTCATATTCCTGACCAATCTTCCATATTCAGACAAACATGTATGTGCCGCATTTTACGGCCCAGACAAAATCCACAAAGACACGTTCATCAAAAATTGTTTGTAAAACAACATCTGTCCATTATGGTAATGACCGCACGTACAGCACCAAAAAATAATAACTCACAAAATGAATATACATTATTTCGAAACGATTTACCATCAATTTACCTGTAATAAATTAACCGCGCTTATTGTGGAGGATCAAAAAATGATTAACGAATCTTCTCTGACGAGATTCCAATAAAAAATTACATCAAATTATAATCATCGAGGCATATAAGACAAATTACTGTGATCAAACAACACGGCACCACGTGGGTTGATAGATCGAACGTTATCTTCAAGAACAATGGATGTAGCTATCGACAGGAATCTTTAGGGTAATTAATAGATTACTGAACACATCGATCATGTGTCGAACTGACCATCATGGACTCCAATAGCAACCATTATTACTTTGACTTGGTTTCTTTTGATACCGGTCTAAGTTATTGGGCAGTCATGACAATAATTGTGACATCAATGCCAGATGTTGTGGCGCAACTTGGGAGAGGTCTAGAAGTATGACTGATTGGACTGCACTAGGCTGAGTAGGCTAATTGATTGACGTTAAGAATCAGTAATATTCCAAGTCTAGTGGACCAGATAACGTAATTAAAAGCTGAACCTGCTTCGAATTTTGCAAACATTTCTAAAGAATCATCGTTGTTGTTTTCTTCGTTTTCATTATTAATGTCTTTTGTAACCTCTCATTTGTCAAGATAATGTGTTAAGTATTTTTATCCTAAGGACCTCCTTCTTATCGACTTTCCTTTAACAAAAATATAGGTTCGCCAATACGTAAATCTTGAGTCTTTAAAAGTTTCTTTGTCTGTGATAACTTTTGTCACTTAGGATATCTCCATTAAAATTACTTAATTGTTTGGTTACAACTTTTTATGTACGGGGGAATATAATCGTAGCTATTCTCGTTGATTGCTTGTAATTAAAAAGGGTTTATTCAAATCTCTCGTCATTGTTATCCTAAAATTTACCAAAGATCCTTATAATGAGCTACGACTTTTAAAATGATGTCATCAAAGCTATGTCAAATAAATTATGTAGAATCTCAATCAAATGGACACATTACAAGTGAATATGTCAGAATCCGCGAGGTAAGGATGTCGACGATGCTTCAATACCTCCTTGCTACACTCATTCATCACGCCGTGAGAAGGTCGTCGTACGGCGCACGGAGCACTGCGCCCGCGCCGCCGTACGACGTACGACCACACCATTAAACCTCATACCAGTCGTTGTTAACATCCCATTTTGGCACCTACGCGACAAAAAAATACATAAACGCAGCAGACCTTGTGCAAAATACAATCTTTCATATACCATCAAAAAGCTGTGGCTCCTTTCCAAATTAAAGTTCGTTGCTCTCCGAACACAACTCATTTCAGACAAAAAAAAAACGGACGCACGTTGACAATTTGACGTGTAGCACTCTGCGCTGGACGCGTTAATTGAAATATTTTATTGACTGAACATAATTAATATTTTTAGTGTTTCGATTTTAACAGTCGGATAACCACATGGTGCGAAGATACTTATTATATTTTTGAACAAAGTATTAACGTGACCCAGATAGTCTGGAACGATTTTAAGTGCAGGGCACCGCGCGACTTCCCGGTAACGGAATCCACTATAATGCGAAAATAAATGGGCTCATGAAGAATGAGTTTCGTGAATAATGTAAGTACTAAAAGGTTGAATGAGTAGGTAATTCTCCGAGGGCATTTAACGACGATGTGAACGGCGTATCCGTGACAGACAAGCGCCACTCCCACGGGGCCGTCCGTGGACAGGATCTACATTGAAACAATTTCGCATGTCGGGCCGGCTCGCTCCCGTCTGTAATGAATTGCAAACGCATGCGTCTCGGAGCGGTCGCAGCCGGTCCGTCAGCCGTCGGCCGGCCGACAATTAGGGCGGTGCAATTACAACCAGTCGGCGGCGAGTCGGCCGGTGGGTCAGCGGCGCGATTTCCCGACAACAGCGACGCCTGGCGCCACCAGACGACGTTGTGTAACTCTTAAACGCCCGATTAACCATTAACGCTGCCGTCGAGGTCGTTGCTCTACACATGTATATCACACGCCAATACCCATGTTTGTAAAGCAGAATTAATCAGCCATGATCGTTCGTGAATCACCGACAAATTGAGTCAAGCCATATTACAAACAGACTATGTTGTTGAGACCCACGCATATACGATACTGCTGCTACTCAATTCCCAACTTTTCACATAGCACATTTTGGTAAACTTTTAATAACGTATGCACCCGACAACATTTTTCTTTATATTGAGGCTATTCAAATATTTATAACATAACATCGTGGACTTTGGCCTCTCAGAGAATTTTTTGATAATCGAATCTAGCAAAGAAGCTGGCGCAATTGTATGAGAGAAGAAGAATTCATTATTATCACATTAAAAATAAAATCAACTGCATGTCCCTTTCTAGTTATAAAACTAATTTTAGCGGTCAATCAGAATGAGCTTATACTTAACTTGAAATACCGGCAAAGTGCGTGTCGTACTCTCACGCATACAGGGTTCCGTAGCCCCAAAGAATATAATAACATTTTTGAAGGCTCATTCATGTGTTGTATACTTGTATTGTATTCACACACTCAACCGCAAAACTACATTTGTTTTTCATAGTATGTTAATGAAAAACAAAGTTAGGTACTGCTGCAGTTTGATGAAAAAGTCCCATATCTCAAAAACTAAACATCCAATCTATTCGAACCAATTTTCGTTAAAAGTTTTTTTTACGTTCTACAGTCGTACATTTCATCAGAATTTTTCTCCTCTTACTTTGGAAATTAGAGGGAGGGGGGACACATTTTACCACTTTAGAGTGTCTATCTTTCAAACGATTGACTTTGAGAAAACATGGTTTTAGAAAGCCCGTATAGGTGTGATGTTTTTTTTTTAGTTTCTATTCCATGTATGTGGAGACCCCCTTAACCTTTATAAAAATCTTAAAGCGGTTCACAGAATACTTACAAGTTTCGGAATAAAATGGCTGTGACCTGTGACTTATCGACGGACAGACGGACAGACATGACGAATCTATAAGGGTTCCGTTTTTGCCATTCGGCTACGGAAACCTAAATATGGCACTGTAGATTATTGAAGCTGGATGTTTTGTTTCACTTTTTTCTAAAGATAAGAATAGTAAACGGAGTAGAATTTTCTAAATTAATTGTCCATGATAATGTAGAAGTTTTTAGTAAAACCTTTACAAATTCTCATAATATGTACCAGCTAAACTTAAATTCTGACACCACAGTAGCTACCTATTTGAAGAATTACCTTACTGAAAAATCATAAAGAAAATCTATGAATTTTCGGAAAAATTAAATTTAAGCAGATCGATCGAAATAGACCATTTATCTAGATTCTCTAGAATGCTGTAATTCTTGAATGTTTGCAGGGCGCTTAAGCATCGTCAGATAGATTGTGGACTAAGTATCAAGCAAATAAAATCAAATGAGCCTGTACTTCAGATAAAACAGTGTATTAGTCAAATACACCACGTATTTGACTAATGCACTGTTATCATTGTAAAACATTGACACAAGGGTATACCATTGAATAGTTTGTCGTGATAAGAGGCGGGCAATTAAATGTAAACTCTATCATGGTTTTGCATATCTGATACAATTTGCAATGTAAACCCGTAGGCAGGAGTATAATTATTATAAACAATGTAAATACGTTGTTCTTCATGCATAAAATGCTTTGTCTAGAGATGTGACTAGGTTTTATCTAGCAAGACAAATAAACATGAAATGTAAACAGCTTTTATTTTGACACAATTTGATCAACTCATCACTATTGTCGCACTGTTTTAGACATCCAGGAAAATTATAAATAGGTGGTACCTCCTATTGTGTAGATTAAATAAAAAAATACTTCCTTATGCATAAAATCGACTGTTAAAAACTTTTGTAAATAAAAATGACTTTTAAAATAAATGTTTTAAAATAACGCTATGATTATGACTGTAATTTTCCTTTCCCGTTATAAATTCCTCTGATGTAATAACCACACAAAAAACTCCTTTTGGCAGACTGAAATTACAGGGTCTGCACCTTAAATTTGCACTCAGTTGACGTTAATAACGAATCCCTTATTTTATTACCGATGATAATAACAAATATTACCTGCATTAGATAAACCTTTCCTTTTATAAAATAAACGCTCGTAGTTTATGAATTGACCCCATATTCGAAAAGCACTTAAATAATTAAAAGACTTTTTACCGTTGTTTTCAAAACTTTTAAGTTGACCTCCTTGAGTTTTAAGCGTTAAATGCGCAATTCTTGTCAACGCAGTAACAATTTTATTACTTGTTTTAACTTATGACAACTACACATTTTATCATTTTCATAGAATTAAATTAAGCTGCATGGTATTTAAATAATTTAGAAGACTTGTTTTAAACAATATAAACTAGCTTACAAAAATTTACATGTCCAGGATCAAAATGAGATACGAACGATGTTTCAAAATCATAAAATACCTAATTGCTAAAAACATGGTCATCATAAGTAACTGATGTGCAATGTGCATGTTCTACTAACCAGACTTGCCGCTTCGTGGGCTCCCTAGCACCACCACCCTTATACGATTCACAGTCATCTTCATTTGGGCAGAGTTTATTTTTTCACTTTTATTCCAAGAAAATTCTTTAACCGGACATGATGGAAGCAGTGTCCATCAACCACATCAGTTTATGATCACAGTTTATATTTGTAACACGGTACTCGATATCGCACCAATCGATGTGAGTTATCGTAAATATGATCGAGAGATAGATTTCACAGAGTTGATCACGGCCGCAAGCTCGACCGATTGCCGCGAAGTTTCCCGCGCGACTGCCGGCGTCTCTAGCCGGTGCTTGGATCAAAAGCGCGTGCGCAGCCTCCGTTCCAACCTCCGAACTAGTCGAGTATGCATATGTTGGAATTTGTACTTCGTCCATACATCCTACCTGATTAAATATTCATAACGTTGGACTGACGCCAATATTATCGATGTTTCGGATATCGGAGATGAAATAAAATAAATATTTTCTGAATATTTGGACTGTAGGCAAAGCAAAACTCAAATGAAAATCTTAACTATTCCTATTTCTGATTAAGGAAAATTGGAAGAAAATCGATCAGCTCGATCCAGAGTACGCACGTTTGCGATATGTCAAGGTGAGAGCCAAGCAGACGTTCGGTGCAATAAATTCGTTCGTGCTGAGACATAATTGGATCCGCCCCGCCCACGGGCAGCTACCCTGCTTCCTTTATGCCACATAGCTACTCCACTTAGGAAGTTAGAAACATAATTAAGAAACAACTTTATTAAAATAAATTCAGAAGGAAAGTGGAGCAAATGTTGATTGATGATTCTCACTCTCACAAGACTGATCTTAATGAGTAGAAGATTTCTTTATTTAGACATCTCAAACTTCAATAGCACGTTATGACCTAAACGTATTATTATTCGTTTTAAAACCAAAAGTTGCCAAAAGGAGATCAAATACTAAACGAAGGTGAAAACCATCCATTGAACTATTTGTATGTTTTCTATACAAATCTCGTTGTGTCTACATAACTAAATGTCCTCTATCTAGCACGTTGACGTTGGTACATTAAAATTAGTTTTGTTTCTTCGAGATGATAGCCTCTATCTAGCAACTGGACATCCATCCATTCATTCTAACGCCTCGCTGCTACTAGGATTATATACTTACTTTAATAGATTTATCTCTACACGCATATATAAAAGTAAAACCCAATGAATTACTTGTCAGTCTTCATTAGCGATCTCACAATATGTAAGTATACTTTCGAAAATAGAAGAAAATGCATTTGCATAGAAGTTAGTTCGCTCCGTGGATTTCTCTACTCATTAAGGAAGGTTGTGACGTAGAAAAAAAAACGCGCCCCGCGTCTACTCAACGCAAATTGATCGTTACTCGAGAACAACTTCCTCAAACATGCCACCTTACCGTATTTATGCAATCGGCGTTAAGCCGCTAATAGACAACTCTTAAATTTAGATACTAAGATAGCATCATAAACACGCAGTTTAACACCCGACCATCATATTATTTATGGAGGCGCACACTTGCATAGCGTTGCAAGGAGCACAAGATTAATTTTTAACGCATATTTAAGGATACAGATCATCGCAGAACCTCGTAAATCGATTACTCCGGTATATTGAGATTACTACATTTGCATGAAAATTATTGCCTTTGTTAACATACTAAATGTGTTTTACAATAATAACAAATTGGTCGGCTGAACCGCAACAAAGCGGCGCGGACGCACAAGCGGATCATAATTTTTGATTAATTTGTTACAACAGTATAGCCACGCTGGAACACGCTAGTCTCGATATTATTTCCAATATTCAATTAAGCGCGTTCTAATTAAATTACTTATCAACTGCTTGGGTAACGATGTAAATAAGCATTTATTTATTTAGTCGTGAGCTGGACATTTCGCAAGGCGACTCGCGTGTCAAAACTAGTTTGTTAATGGGCCCAACAATGGCAACACTGTTCTGTTCACACTTGCCTATTAAACGATTCATATCTCTACATCTTTTAACCTCTTTAGAGCTGTGTGCGAAGTTACAAAACAATTACAAGAGTTTCTTACTGGCGGCGATGAAAAATCCAACGACATATTTCTCCGGATTGCCAAACCATACAGAAAAGGGGGTTTAATTGATTTTAATGTAATATTATATAACACTGCATACTTAGTAACTCTTGTGTGAGATTTACATAAGTTAATAGTTCGAGTAAGTATCATCAATCACTCCAGAGACTATTGTAACTGGAGTATTTCAATGTGTAGAACATTCATGAATGGTTAGTTAAAACATAAACTTGGAGGCATGTTTATGATGTTGCATTTGCCCAATAATACGACAAAACTCTCGTAAAATTAACTATCTCCACGTAGATGATCTAATATCCCCAACTTAATGTTAACCAAGGCACCATCAACGTTAAAGGAAACCTACCAAATAAGTAAAACCATTTTCTTTTGCTTACAAAGAAAAGTAGGTTGTACCCAGAAACAAAGAAACATTGATAAACGATATTGATTACAATCACAACAAGCGAAAACGCGTCCGGACACCTTTGGGACCGTTACAGAGGTCCTTTGGTATATATCACAAAGTTGATAATGCAAAGTTCACACGGCCAGACGGAGAGACGACTCAGAAACCCAACGGCCCAACATAGCCATTAAATAAAACCCAAATATGTACCAACAGCCTCAGATGGGGTCACACGATTGCCAACACTTTGTATTACGGCCCTCCTGAGGCACTAATTAAAAAATATTGATTCTTCAATATTGGCATATCCTTTCCTTTGATCTTTTTTATTCTTTTACGGGGCTGTTAATTGTGCAAATAATAGAAATAGAGCATGTTGATGATGATTAATAAGACAATTTAAATAACTATTGGTTCAATAAAAAACCAGTGGCCCTTCATTTTACAATCGTAACTCTTGCGCGAATCGTTAAATAAAGAAAAGCTCGCAGTTATGTTTAAACTCGACCTTCGTCGCACCATAAACATTTTAAAACTAATTACATTTAAGTGTAGGATGATCATGATATATCGGCCAGCAAACAACACTAAAATTACTGTCAACAATCCTGCGGCCATGAGCCCATAATTCACAACAGAAGGACCAAAAACTTGAAATTTATTTGGTTGCTTTCGCTTTACAAAGATCCTCATAAAGCGTAAATGAAGCTTGCGTGAACGATCCAATTAATTTTATTAATAGTTTCTACATGGCGCCGAAAGCTTGTTGTCATATCATACCAAGCAGAAATAATAAAGACTTCGATAAATTCCAACATATCGCCCCCTGAGTTTTGAAACCGTCATTTTCTCGAGTTAACGACAGCTATCGACCGAATTCGCCAAAATTCACTCAATTTCGTTATCGACATAAACAGTTATATAAACTGTTAATGTATGTAATGTAATGATAATAACATGGATGATTTTATTGTTATGTTCGTTTGTTTCTCGATAAAGACATTTAAAAGACTTGGTGAAGTCGACACCTCGTGGCGTCGCCAGCGCGCCACGTGTGCGCGGCGTGGCTCGTCCACACTCCACACGTCCACACCTCGCGGATTTCACCGTCCAAGCTCGACCGTTATGTAATATTGTCAATATAATAATAAATATTAAAGTAACATCGGTTGCTCCACACATTATCGTACACAAAGAAATAAGTATGTCATTAATAAATAATCCGCTGTCTCGCGTCTAAGATAAAATTCCTGCGCAATTCGTGAGAGTTACGAGAATAACGTTGTGTCGTTTAGAATACACAGAGTAATCAGTGTGGTATTTTACGCCGAGATTAAATTCTGCATTCCTGCGAGTACAATGGAATTTTTCACTAATGACATCAATTTTAACAAAGACAACTGGAGCATTGCAAAATCAATTCCCATGACCCGTATTGAAAATACCATCAGCCTACTAGTAGAAACATAACAGTTAACCAGCGAACGAATACAGAAGCTCAGAAGATATCAATTAACAGTGTAGCTGTGCTATTTACGTCTAGTCGATGGTTTTATACGATGCAATGGTTCGTGAAGGTGCAACCAGGCGGTGATGTCCAGACAACGGAGAAAGCATGGATTGCCGTAATAAATGTTACTCGTTGCAATAAATAGCCGATCTAAATAAATGAACCTATAAAACTCGTGCAAACGTTCGAGAAACATTTCAACAAAGAAGATTTGAATTCATCGTTAAGCATGAATGGCGTATTCAAAACAACTAATTCGGGCTATACCTACTTCCGCAAAAAATACGTATAAATATTTATGATATTGTCTGCATTTTCTTTTAATTTGTTTCTTTCATTAATTCGCTACTTGACCACATTTGCAAATGATAATTAGTTCGTTCAAAATCATTTCTTCAGATTCAATACATATTCTAAAATTAATTTTCTTATCCCTAGTTAAATGACATACAGAGTTGAACGCACTAGCTTTACAAGCCATAAAATCTAGCAATTTGACAAGGTAGACGCCAACCCGTCTGATCTGATTAACTCCTCCGAACAAAAACAAGTATGTTCGTCTATCATCAAAATGATTACAGTATTCAATTCAAGCCCGTTTATTACGTATAATTTAGACTGCAATTACTCTTGATTGAAATAGAGGACTTATACTATATTAAAGTTCTACGAGATTTTTGCTATTTATAAATTCTTTTACTATAAAGTATAGTAAGTTTACATTATATCCTTGCCGTGAAGTTCTAGTTCAGAAATTATTTTTCTTTATTGTAAGTACGTTATTTTGTAAGTTATTCAAGGATTATATTATCAGAATAAAAGCTGTCCCGCGCAACTTCGTCTGCGTCACATTTTCCCCATTTTCGCAACATTTTTCATTGCTGCTCCTCTCTTATTGGTCCTAGCGATGATATATAGCCTATAGGCCAAATCGGACCAGAAGTTCCTGAGATTAGCGCGGTTAAGCAAACAAACAAACAAACTCTTCAGCTTTATTATTAGTAAGTATAGATAGATTATGAGTTATATAAGTGTCGAAATGACGGTACACTATTAGGTACACCTCTGCTTAAACTCTTGGGGATCACAGGCGTGATGTTTTGTTATTAATTACGAGTTAATAGTATGTCATGTAGGTACTGTCATCTACTGATATGTCTTTAGGAGCTGACAACTGAAGTTTTCCACACCTTTTAATTTGATTTTATTTAAATTTTGAAATTGTAGAGCCTATTAAGGAGGCCCTACGTAAAATTCGTTTTTTTTTTCTTAATTTTTGTTTCTTTTTTGGTATTGACTGAGGGGCTTCTCAACAAATGCCTTTTCAGTGAACTTTACCTTGAACAGGCCAATTGCGATAGGTGAGTACCAACTTACGCAACATGTACTTAGGTACAGCCAAGTTCAAACACGGGATAACATATTCAGGTAAAAGTAGGTCAAAGGAGAGTTGATACATGATTTGTATGCTGCGCCAACGAAACAGTAAGTATATTAAATGCGAAGAAACCTCGTCATCATATTTGGAACACAAATAATAAAAATAAACGAAGCCCGGACTTCAGTACGAGTTTTCTCCACATTGCAGACGACGGCAATTCATAAAGATAACGTATTGAAATGCGATTAACAGTTAACGTAATGCCTTTTGACGATGTAAAAACTTACGAGTATTTTCAATGATAAAACATTATTTACGCTTTAATAAATCCCGACGTCTTCAAACTCAGATAAATGGATTAGCGAGAGGTTAATGTGAAATGGTTCTTTATTGGTGATACATTAAGGTGGGGAAAAGGCTATCTGGTACTGTATCTTGTTAGGTAAATAAATACCTTTAACCCAAAACCGTCATCGTGGGCACGGAACAGCCCGCAAACTGATGGCCCGTGGATATATTGTCCTGCTCTTTAACAATTTCACTAGCCAATGAACCGTTTAAAGCTATAGAAGTCTCCGGCGTACACGACAACAGCATTGTAACTGTTTATCTTAAGATGGTCAGAACGCGATTGCATCCTTCCTTACAAGTCTATTAAATGGGTGTTACTTTTTACATGGCTCTTTACTGAGACCTGTACCGTAAGTGTTTTTCATGGTTAATGAATCTTTAGCAGAACTAAGTGTCTTTTAATAACTCATTTTGTTTTATTGCTTTTTACAAGAAAGGATTATGAGAGACATAACGTTTTCCATAATGATAATGAAGGAGGTCATAGACCTGTCTGAAAACAACGGTTAGTTCAAACCAAGATAGCAAATGCTTTGCTTTTGAATGTCCTACTGCAACGCAGAAGACTACTGTATCAATGCTTTGGCAAAATGCAAGAACTCACCAAGAATATAGTAAACCGCTCCCGTCATCAGAGCCTCCATGATATGCCTATGTACTTTCTGGAAATATGAATACTGTTACCTAAAGTTAGACAGCAATATACAGCCTTCCTTTGATTTTTAAAATTGGATACCCATAACACACTTATACAATTGGGTTCTAGCAACGAAGTTTCACAATACGAACCCAACATCGATCTAACATTTTGATTCCTAGCTCTTAAAATTATTAGTTTGATGGCAGCTTTCCTTAGAATATGTCCGTAACAATTTGTTGTGGATAAACAATAAGTCGTGAGGAGTCACTCCCTCCGCCCCGATAGCGGGATCCACGACGAGTAGGTATCCAATTTATAACCTAACTGTGATCTTTACAATACCTTTTCTACAAGTTTACAACATTCGACGTCGACAATCAACCACTACTGTAAACAATAGTTCAAAAACAGACGTTTTTTCCTTATGTGACGAAACTAAAAACAGACATTCGATATCTTTAACCCTGTACCTACATATAGCGGTGTTGCAACCATTTTGCAACACAATTTAATAAGAGTTTTTAATTAATCAACGCCCTAATCCAATTACAACTATTGTGAGTCAAAGTCAAACATTGATAACCTTGACACCGCTAGTTGCGACAACCGTCCGTGAAACGAAACAAATGCAGGCGCTGAAACAACTTCTAAAGGTTCGCCACTTCGGCTTCTCAAAAATTGTTACCATTAAAAATGGCGGCTGCAAAATGACGGTAGTTTTGAAAATGACTCTGGGTGTTTGACATTACGGTCATACGGTATCGAAAAGCGTCTTTTCGGAAGGTTCAGTGAAGACGGAAGTCTGACAGATAATATAGTGTATGACCGAACTTATAACAAAACTAATCTTAAGTTCTACTAAAAGTTTGCATTTAGCGGAATGAAAATCGGTGACAACAAAGTGTATAAGTACAAACAAACAATATAAAGCACCTGTAAGGCCTGAGGACGATCAGTACACGCTCACCTGCCGTGATTTATGCTCTAGGCCCGCCATTGTCCTGTCGCAGCCAGCTAGCGGAAACTTATGAACTATCTAACCTCAAATGTCTTATGAACGAAACACTACTACTCTACATGTGCACACAATTATTTATTTATTTATCCGGAACTTATATCTTTATTGGGAGCGACAGTAGTATTTGCTATTGTAGCTTGAAATGTCGATGATAACGCTTTTCCAATGTTTTAGTATTCGAAATGACATGCATTTAAACTTGAACGGTTTAAAACGTGGACTTTTAATGTAGTATCTAAAATTTTCCAGCTCCCATAATGTCTACCAAATGAAGCAACAACAATAATTTTGCAAGTGAACGTTTGTATAAGGTGTAGATACCTACATAAGTATCCCTAAGTACTTACCTAAAGCAGCTCGTTTTTATATTGCAGTAAAAAGTTCGATCTTGTTTATGATCACATAACGGTACCTAACTTATAGATTTAATCCTTAAGCTCACGTAATAACTGATCGCTCAATTTATTTACTCAAAGCTGGTTCTATGCTTAGGAGTTTTACACATATCATGATTAACTATTAGAGTAAGATGACTTCAAAGGAAGCCTACTGCGATAAGTTAAACTGTCCTTTCGTCTGAAAATGGCAGTTATGACTAATGCTAAAATAGGATAGCGACGGTGAAGTAATCTTTTGTATCCTTGTTTCTATCCCTGTTCTTCATTTTTTTCGTTACAATGTTAGGCTTCATTATTCACTGCATTAAATCACTTTTCTTTTACTAGCGTATAAAATTCCTTTCATCGACAGTTATGTACCTACTTAATTACGTACAGAGACTGTGATGATAGTACATAATCCTAGCGCTTCTTCACATCTATAAGAATAGAGGGTAGCTTCACCGACATGACTAGAAAAAGTGATCTCCTTTTAACCAGCAACAAATTCGCACAAAAATAATGACGTGGTACGAGTAAAGAGAAATGCAAATTATTTTTAATTGCCTTCCGGTAGAAAGTGGGTGAACCTGAACACGGAACGGGCCGGGCGAATCAGTTTGATTCTTGTCGAAATAATGACAAAGCGGCGACGACCGGTGTCGGATTCTCACCGGGCTCCTGACAACTGGGAGCCAGTAACTGGCAGATTAACGTTAATTCCTACTGGCTCTTACGGTCGTTAACTCTGCATCGCCTTTAAAAAATAAATATTCCTCAGTGATTAAGCTACCGTTTTTTTCATTATGCCTTGTGGGTTGTCTGGCTTGACACCTTCTATAAAGAGGACAATAGTACTGTTTAGCAATTTCGTGGGCAGGCAATCAGCTCTTCTAATAGACACTAGGTTAGAGTAAGTTAAGTAATTCAAGTGAAGCAGACACACATGGAAATGTTGAATGAGCTTACTGTATCTACTAAATCAAAGATAATTAAGTCTGTCTGACTTTAAAGCATTTAACACCTTCACACGCTTAAAGGAAAACGTGTAAAGTTATTACAAAACATGGTTTTAATGTGCACATGTTACTTCATACGGCCCGAAAATACTAAACAGAGTCATTCGTCTCTGTAATAATCCACAATCAATAACTAATAATCTGTTCCGCGTATGTGGGCGGTACCTGACATGCCCCCATTTGTTTTACTTAAACGCTTAATGCTCTTATGCATCGGTGGCGGCGCAAGCGCATCAACTCACGGTCCAACTTCGGGTGATTGTTTAACGGTGATCCTTTCCGGGATTTTTATCTGCGTTTAGTGTGTGGGTGGGTATTCATAAAATTGACCCGGAGGTCGCATGTAATGTGCTCGTAAGATTAAGTATTATGTTTTATAAAAACACCACAAGGATTTAGGTCAATGTAAGCAAGATATTAGAAAAAAATAATTTGGATTTTTTGTTTTTTTTGGATTTTTTTATTTATTGTAACCTAGGTATGCACATAGGACAACCCTGATGACTGCTAATGTTACATTAACCCTCAAATTGTAGGCCACATTAGTGCAACACCCAATAGTTTTACTTCATAAATCATCTTCTTAACAAGCAGAGAGATGTACCTACTGTGCTTTGGACTTTTGGCTCATTAATCTTTATTACATACAATAATTAAAGTTCAAACTCTAATTACTTGAAATTTGCACTCATCTAACGCCACATTAATGCATTAAGTTTAAATGTCATATGCATCAGATTTCATAATAAATAACGATACAGAAGGCACCACAGTAGCTTGTCTAAATAGGTGAGCACTTGAATTTCGTCTTGACTCAATATATTTGAATATGCTGGGTAATTAATAAACGTCAACCGTTCAAAGATAGTGAAGCTTCATAGTGAAACAAGGTGCGTTCGGCGGATAATTGTATTGTTATAAACCAATTCATACGCGAAAACTTGTGGCTTTTGCTATTCGTGATGGACACCTTGACCTCTCCAACTATACCTTTTGTATTAGCTTTTGGTATAAACTTTTTAGTTCATTGCCGAAATTATGTTCTTTTGATAACAAATCTTAGAGGTTCAATACCCAGATTGGTGTTTATGACTAACTAGTTGCTGCCCGCGACGTCGTACGGATAAATTAAACATATGAACCTTCCTCCTGAATCGTTCGTCTACTGGTGAAAACCGCATCAAAATCCATTGCGTAGTTTAAAATATCTAAGCGTAGGTGGCGACTTTGTTCTAAACCTAAACTATGTAAAGATTGGCATATTTTTAAAGGTTTAGTAGGTATAGTAATATATACAGGGTGTAACGGAACAGCGTAATAGAGAAAAAAATATCAGCTGTCCCATACATTTGGGTCGAATAGGTATTGAAATTTTGTATGGGGTAGCAGATAATATTTTCGCTATTCCGATGTTTGTCCGACGGAGAAACATGTTCAGTTTGATGGTCTGTAGGACACCCTTGTATGTATATTAGCCTTTCCGTTACACCCTGTATATATATATTTAGTAGGGTACCTTGCCGTTCTCATAAAAATGAGAGCCACCGGAAGGTCCGTGGCTCGCTTCCGTAAGTAGGCCGTCTGGAACCTGGTACGCAATACACAGTACCTAACTGTTTCTATCGCTTGGATGTACCAGTGCCTCTTAGTGGCTAGGTTATCTATAGGCAATGCATACTTTCATCTTTCTAATTTGATCGCTAAAATTGAGACGCCAATTTCGAAGCCACACGGTCCACCGATCAGTGCGATAATATTACGATTACGGAGACCGATAATCCTAAATGTTGTCTCATAGTCGGGGTCTGTCAAAACGCTAACTATTCGTAACGCAATACGAGTAGATTACGTAGCGGTAGCTGTAATCTGTATTATTTTGTAACGCTAAACTTATCTCGAACTGTCCATTAATTATGGCTGTACAACTAATTTAAATATAAATTAGTAACTAGGATTGTAGGTGCATATTCCGTCATTTTTTCACTTCCGTCACTTCGCCGGCTTCTTTGTTCCTTTATCATTATAGGTACCTACTTAATCTGGATCTCTTCAGAGTTCGAGTGAATCGGTTTCTTCTTAGCAAGCGTGTTTCACCCTAGGCCGCATCATCGCTTAGCATCAAG
Source organism: Cerastis rubricosa (assembly GCA_949152445.1). NCBI lineage: Eukaryota > Metazoa > Arthropoda > Insecta > Lepidoptera > Noctuidae > Cerastis > Cerastis rubricosa. The sequence continues at coordinate 9,649,204 of OX424532.1, forward strand.
CGAGTTGCGGCTAGACGCAAGCCTATTTAGTCTTTTTAGGGTTCCGTACCCAAAGGGCCAAACGGGACCCTATTACTGAGACTTCGCTGTGCGTCCGTCCGTCTGTCACCAGGCTGTATCTCATGAACCGTGATAGTTAGCCAGTCGAACAGATTATGTATCGCTGTTGATGCTATAACAACAAATACTGAAAACAGAATAAAATAAATATCTAAGGGGGGCTTCCATACAAACAAGTGATTTTTTTGCTCGTTTTTATAAATAATGGTACGGAACCCTTCGTGCGCGAGTCCGACTCGCACTTGGCCGGTTTTTATAAAATGTTGTGTTGGAATCCGATGCTACTCGTAACACCCGACTTCTAAAAGGCGCTAAGAGACTTATCAACAACGTATTAACATCATCATCTCGTGTCAAGTGATTTGATCGGCTGCTGTTATTTCAGCAGACCTATCACTGAAGTCGACATTTGTTCTACCTACATTACAGGTTGTAGTACATCTCCGCTTTTGAGGTCGGTTAAAAAAACTGATAAACTTTGTGGATACCGTGAGTGCATTTCGTCACGACATTCGATCGAGTTCCAGTGTAGAACCGCCTTGCAAAAAAAAAAACTTTAGGAAGAGTTTAGATCGATATGTCTACACTTTTAAATTTATTTACTACCCATGTGCACAGTTTAGTCACCAAACAAATAAAAATAATTATGAGAAGTGGTTGAACTTCAAAAGGCTAATAATATTACACAAAGTTAACAACAAAGTTAAAACATATAAATAAATACTGTATAACCCATTTTATTTATAATATATCATTACAATATGTATATTTAATTAATATTTACACAAAAGTCCCACATGTCAGGTTTCACAGTCCATGTCTTAAAAAACTTTTCCTTAACATCTAACCATTTTTCAAAATATTTTGTAGATTTGTGCTTCATTTTATTGTAAGGTATGCTCTCAATTTTATCTTCACCACATATTTTTATTTTCAGATCTTCATTATTATTTAGTACATGTAAGAAAGTTTTGTAGAGATTGTATTTACTAATGCATATGCTACATGCTGGAGATAATGCTTTCTTCACCGTAAGTCCTAGCTTTCTGCCTTGTACGGCTACTTCTAGTGGCCTGAAACAAATTCATTGAATAAAAACAGCTTTTTCAGTAGTATACAAGATCAGTTATTTTATTTTTTGATGACTGTTTTTACTATGTCTAAATAAAATAATAATAAATGCGGTAGGAGGTTCACTCAAATACAGCATGTAATGTAAACGTAATGTGAACTTATCTTACTGCAGTTATAATTATGTGAGAATGTATGGATGTATCAATGTGCGTTACTCTTTCACCCAAAAACTTCTGAATAAATTCCAATGACTTTCTTACACAGATAGTTTATAACCTGGATTAGTATGTAAGATACTTTTATCCTTTTAGTAAAATCCCATGGGACAATTAACGGGCTCCATGTGGATGAGACCGTGGGTATAAATGAGTTTTAACATAAACACTAATTTGGTAAAAGAACTCACCGATTAATTGATTTTATCCATACTATGCTTCCGGGAGCTGGTTTGGTATTGACATTGGAGTGAAGACTTGAGAACACTAAATTTGTTTGATAAAATTGAGGCACTACATCCAACTTAAGTGACAAACAGTCTGTCCTATTCAAAAAGGCTCTTTTTAAAGATTGTTCAGAATAAGGAACTCCAGCACCAAATATAAAATGGTGGATGTATATTGGTTCACACAACATACTTAGTAAGCTACCTTGAACACCTAAATGTATCCATTTAGCGATTTTGTCACTGCAAGAGACTGACAATGTTCTGTCTCCTCTACCTGGTTTTGTTCTGACTTGAGCAAGGAGCAGCTGAATATCTGTTCCCGGTTCCTTTAAATCTTGTTCACACTGAGGTAGACATTTGGCTCCTGTTTTATTAACATACTCTTCAAGTTTTTGCTTCTTAACTTCTGACTCACAAACATCATTATCCGCCTCTCTTTTTGCTGGCTTTAGTACATCACCGTAATGCTCTTCATCTCCGAGTTGGGATATAATAGACGCATCCCCACACGGTAACTGAGATGAATAGAAAATATATTCAATATTTTCTTTGAGTTTAAACTGTCCATTTTCATGATAGAAAATTGATGTTTTATTTTTTAAAGCTTTTTGAATATTTTCGTATAGGTATAGTAAAAAGCCTCGTCGAGCGAATACTTCCGCGTGACTATCGTTCAGTAAACTTCCATTAGGCATCATTTTCGAAGCCCCAATACATTTTGAGCCGGTACCTAGCGATACAACGTCAATATTCTCTGAAGTTTTGTCATATTCTACTATACATGATAGAACCGTCCACTCTTTCTCGATGGGCTTCCCATTTTTCGGTAATCTCCTGTATACATTGAAACAGTTTTGCACTATGTTTTCAATTAAAGTTTCATTGAGGTTAGACATCTTTTGCGGTATCAATGGTTTCTAGACAAAAACAAGTCTTTGTTTAAGATAATCTAATAAAACTGTTATAAATACACATTTTCAAAGTTCTCTCGACGAAGTTCTCGTTCTCGTTTTTCAGTGTCTTTTTGTTGTAAATCGAAGATAAATCAATACAATTTTTTTTAAATATGATTCCGCTGGCACTAAAAATGTAAACAAATTAAAGTCAAATTGACATTAAATGTTTTGACTTTTGACAGCTGCTATAACAATAACACGTTTGGGTTTTCATATCCGATACTGCTATTGAAATAATTGGCGAATAATTCTATGAATCTTGTTTGGCAAATTATTGTATCTTTCACTTATAATCTTGACACTCTGATTAACTCAAAAAGGTAAAAATGTTGTTTGGGTAAATTAACATGATAAGACTACTGCAAAAATATTTACTTAAATTGGAACGACGAACAGCAGCGTTCCAGAGCAATTTTTTTAGTGATGTTCAATTCTAAACATAAGAATCGTAAGGAATCTCTTTTGAGTTCATTTGCCCTGAATAAGTAGAGTTAGGGTAGAATAGCGTGCCATTCAGACATATGCACTCACGCAGTTATTAATGTATTGCTCTCAGATTACCGAAACACTGATCTAGAGCTATGCTCGAGAGAGCTAGAGATATGCTATGTTTTTATTTAGGCATTGATTTAAGTATCGCTATAGGTAGGTACCTATTGTTGAACGTTCGGATCAACGACGAAAGTTTAAATCCTAACAGTTCACTAATACATATCTTAGTGTTAGCGAACAAGAACATCAGTCTTATTTAGTAGTTGCGTACAACAAACTCTATCGACTAAAAAAGACAATACTCATAAAAAACTTTGTGTGTGCCCCATGACATGTTGACCATTCCTGGAATGCGAAGATAGTATCAATAGATGCACTTCTATATCGGACCTAAGATCGGAACGCCGAGTCCATGTCATACTTTCAAATAAAATATCCAACAAATGTTTCACTGCTTACAAAGATGGATCACAACTAATTATACAACCTATGGTAGGTAAGTTAGTACAATCTACCATTCAACACTAGCAAAACTAACCGAACCATTGTAAGAAACTAGTAGCCCACACCTCTGGCTATACAAAGGTTTAGCTTTTCACATGTTTATCCCTCGAATCTTTTGCATATAAAAAAAAAAAGAAAAATAACAGCCGTCCATCAAGATGATGTTCTCATGGATTCGCACTACATTATTTTATGTAAACCCGTAAATGCCGACAAATAAGTAAAATAAATTAATGTTTAATGGCTGTAATCTTTGAAGAAATATGTTCATTTAATACATAATAAAAGGCTCATCAATCACACTGCCATTGATGCGGCCGAAGTTAACGGGATGAAGATTATGACAACGGAACAGTATCAGCTGCGAGCTACATACACCTTTTTTTTTCGTCTGGGAAATCATCAAATGACTTCTCCCGCTCTGGGCGGAGCGGAAGGGAGTGTCAGACTTGACTGACTAAAACCCATCCATGTTCCTTCTTAGCCCTTTGTGTTCCAGGGCCACGGTATGTCTTTCGAACAGCCCGCAGCCCTGGCAGGTATCGGCCCTCTCGGACCCCTTCCGATTTGCTGACATATCCTTGAGGCGCGCGTGGAACACGGCAGAGCTCCACGGTGTGCTCCACCGTGTCCTCCGGCCGATCCTCGCAGTGATAACACCCGGGCGTTTCCTCCCGATTCGGTGCAGGAACCTCCCGAAACAACCGTGTCCCGTGAGGACCTGCGTCAGGTGGAAGGTGAGGGCGCCGTGACGCCTTTCCAGCCACTCCTCAAAGAGGGGACTTATCGCCACTATTGTAGCGTGCCCTGCACGGGGTTGCGACAGTCGCTCTCCCCATGTCGCCATGAGATCGCGCCGGAGGTCTGTCCGCTGAGCGACAATTTGCCGCGGCAGCGGGGTTTCCCCCCGGCGTAGTGCCTCCGCGCGCCATTCGTGCAGGCACGCGAGGACTATCGCCTCCAGATCCCATGGCGGCAATCCGGCCATGGTGGCTCGCCACCTCGCCGGAGATCGTGCGGTACCCCCGGACCAGCCTTACGGCTACCGCCTTCTGGGGCGCGTTCAGGTAATGGGCGGCTCGCCGCCTCAAAGAACGCTCCCACACCGGGCCCCGTAAAGGGCCATGGACCGCACGACCCCCGCGTAGAGCCTCCGGCAGGAGGCGACATCTACCCACCTAAGTACTTAAATTTTTTCAATTTATTTATGTAGGTACAGGTCCAATCTGGAAAGCAACTGAGCAACCCATAATGGTCCTAGAGACACCTGCATTATAGCTTAATTTTTTTATAAAATCGCATACTTTTAGATTGTAGTAAAGTTACGTGGTGCATAATTCCACACCCTAATGTTTCCTACATTAATAAATAAGTAAACATTAATTTTCGTCTCATATTTATAGAAATAGTTTTGTACTTGGTAGTAACTCAGCAAAGTAGCTAGCTAGGAATATATGCTATATATAACTTAATAAAAATCCCAGCTCCACTTAATTTTTTGAAGATAAATATCGAACGATCACGAATTGGTTAGCCTAGCTGTCTAAATCCTTCGATCAACGATACAATAGTCAATTCGAATGTTAAATCGTGAGAAATTTCAATCCTTGAGAGCAAAAAACTATTCGTAACAATATTATAGTCGAAGTTTGCTGGCATCGACATTTATCATAAGTTGCCGGATACGGATGTTAACGTTCCCAGTGTTCATTATATTGACAATTAGTGGGCGGTGATGAAAGAGGGTAGTTTGTCATTCCACGCCTCATTATCGTGCAAGATGACGCGCGCGATCGCCGGACCAATTTAAATATCAAAGCGCTCCCTTCACACGTTAGATTAAACTGCTATCAAAAGGCTCCAATTTTATGATGACTTTCAATAAATACTCCATTCTTTACCGATCGATAAAATCGATATTGTTCCGCCGTAAAAAAACGCTTTGCATAATATTCATACAGGATGTTTACGTAAGGAAAGGAGGTCATAATTTTTATTGAAAAAAAGCGTTATTTTTGGGCGTTTGGAAAGTGACTGGCGCATTTTCTTGTAAAAGTTGTATGAGCAAAGAAAGTAACGTGATATTAAAACAACCTGTATCTCAAGCTCAACAAATTGTTATTACATTCGAAACGTTTTAATTCTCATGAAATGATACAGGAATAAATATTAACGACGACAACAAGCAAAAGAAACGCATTATAACCAAGGTAAATGATAACATTACAAGCAATTGACCCCGCTGAAAGAGTTGATACGGTGACAATTGATGCATCGACAGCGGTTAAACAAGACATCAAACTTCCAAGCATTACCTTCATGTCATAAACCTGAGTAAATAAGTAATTATTCGAGATTTTAACAGGTATTTCTTGGTTCATTGTACCTATACTAGCCATCCTTACTTAACTGGCAGCCTGGAAGGACCAAAACAAGAGCCTTACCTTAACGCCTCTGTACTTCATTAAAAAAATTACAGTAACTTGGAAATGATTAGCGAGGCAAATGGGGCTCGGAATGGTTGTGAATTAAAAGTTCCCAGTGGTTACGCGCACCACATCATGTCTCATTACGAGTCCTCAAACACAGGTCTGGTCAAATTATGCAAGGCTAGCTTCCTGTTTTTGTTCGCAAGCTGCGGCTTTAGTACCCGGAATGCGGAGTGCTTTTGTAAAATTATTGTTATTAATTTGCTGTTCCCAAGATGGCAGATTTTTGAGCTGTTGGAACCACTACACAACGCACTAAGTACTTATTTCAACTAGTTGAGTAAAAACATAGCGAAGCCATTAATATGTTTTTTAGACACAAGCCTTATCTACTTAAGGTAGCGTGTAGGTAACCTAAGAAAATACAATTTTTGGGGAGCAATAAAAATATATCCTATTTACAAGACTTCCTCCAAGATATCTTCCGCCTAGATTAAAATCTGTATATAAACTGGGGCAATTATTACGCCATAATATCTGTATTTAATTTTTGCTCAAATAAAGAGTCAGGTGTTAAAATGAAAACGGCCGCGAGCTGAGCAGTGAAAGGAAAGGAAACAAAGCCAGGCACTGAAGTGATCATTTCCTAGAGATTTCTATAAGCGTTGCTGTTTGTTTGTTTTATTGCTTCATCTGATCTCTTATTTCCGTATTTATTACCTACTTTAACATTTCATAATAGGTCCCTACCTATGCCGGTTATTTAAGTATGTTTTGGGTTTCTGTTCCAACCCAATTCAGCAGGCTCATAAGTACCGCAAATGACGTACGGTCTGCAATAAATGTCCCAAGAAGAAATGTGCCTTAGAATTTGCAATGGCCTCACCTAAAAACAGAAGGTCACCTCTGCACAATTGAGGTTGAAGTTCAGTTAAATTCAAATAAACTTAAAGAAGTCGTGCCATAACTTAAGGTCGTAGGTGATTCGTGAACGATAAAGCAGAGCGTTCCTAACACCAAACCATTGATTGCAAACAGCAGTAGGTACAAGGTCGTTCAGACAAGTTGCGCAATATTTGGGTACTTTTATCTAACATCTCCAATGTTCGTGGTCGTCATTCAAATGTAACATGAATTATTTAGTTTCCCAAAATTATGCAATGGAACAAATTGAAATCGTTTTGAATCAACACAGACCCCCGCTGGGCACCTCGCGGTTCTGCCCTGCAATAAAAACGTAGAAATATTTTATTGTGGATCGAATATTGGTTGATACATTTCGTAACACGAAGAACATACATGCATGCAAGTGAGTCGTTAAAGTATTTCAAAATATAAAATGTAAATGACAAGTAGATACAGAATTCACGACAGTAACAGCGAACGTAAACTACAGACCTTTTGGTATTTATTTTGTACTCAAGCGAGAAGTTGAAAATTACAATATAGATGCAAATAAAAACTTGCGGTAACCATCAAACCATGATGGATTAAATAGTTGGACAAAAGCTGTGAAGAACCAGGATATTTAATAGACATTATAGTCTTCGTGGAGACCAGAATATGGACATTTTAGAGATGATAAGGTAGGTAAGGATAGCGAATGAATAGTATATTTCATTGCGAGTGCGGAAAGCCTGTCATTGCAAAGAGTTCCGACAAATGTCTACCCGAGCCGAGGCGCAGCCGAAGGTGAGGGTTGACAGTCGGAACAAGTTGCAATGACGGTTCCGCACGTGTACTGAACAACTATTTTTAATACAGTTGCGAAAAAATTAAGCAATTTAATGAAGAACATTTTTGGAAAATGGCGCCAACCGTAAAAGAATATAAGCAGAGATTTTTTGTTTTCTTCACCCATTCTGGGTAGGCAAAGGGAACTATGCCCATACAGCCAAGTCATCAGTAGATTTTTTTTATTGATATGAAATGAAATGAAACCTAACCTAACTCATTGAATCAAATCATTAAATCTGATACTGAAACAAATTAGTATCTTCTTTTTAGAAATATTTGCATGAATCATTAAAACTTCTATGATTTTTTTTTTAGTAAAAACTCCGTAGTTGTTTTTTTTTCTTTTTAATAGACTTTATTTTGACAGTTGGGAAAGAGAACGCACGAGTTCGGTAAAGGTAAAGAAAAAGCTCGAGTGTGTAATAGCCCACATCCCGAACGCTATACGACCCTGCAATACGCCACTTTTTGAGCAACTGTATTAAAAATGAGTTTTTCCTCATGACGACAACTGATCCAAAGAGAAGTATACACGTCGTATTTGGTACTAAAAATAAGGTCCTTCCTTACCTATGAAATTGGCGTTTTGTTGTACTGGCCACTTAGATCTCAAATATCTCCTCTTTGGTTTGGAATTCCAATTTTAAATTCATACAGCTATTTACTCATGCTTTTGTTTTTGGAAAACTGTAATTCATTTGTTTTTTCCTCTTTTGTTTTTTTTTTGCGCCAGTCAGTTTACAAAATGGAAATCTTGAAATATCGAGTTATTTACGAGTACGAGTTCCATCATGGCACCAGTGCTGCAGAAACGGCTCGAAGGATTAATTATGTGTATGGCGACGGTGTCGCAAAAGAAAACAGTGCATTTTTGGTTCCAACGTTTTCGTTCTGGAAATTTCGACCTGCAGAACAAGCCCCGTGGACGGCCGGAGACCAAAGTTGATAATGAAGAATTGAAGGCTATTGTGTAAGCGGATCCATTGCAAACCACGTCCGATTTAGCTGCAGGCTGCGGTGTTATTGATAAAACTGTTTTAATCCACTTGAAGCAAATTGAGAAGGTGAAAAAGCTTGAAGGGTGGGTACCTAATGAATTGAGTGCAGCTAACCGACAAACGCGCGTCGTCTGCTGCGTTACATTACTCAACCGGTACAATAATGAAGGGATTTTAAATCGAATCATTACCTGTGATGAAAAGTGGATCCTGTACAATAATCGGAGACGTTCATCGCAATGGCTAAACCATGGCGAACCAGCCAAAACCTGCCCCAAGCGAAAATTGACTCAAAAAAATTACTTGTGAGCGTTTGGTGGACTAGTGCCGGTGTCGTTCACTACGGCTTTCTTTAATCTGGCCAGACGATTACGGCGGATGTCTATTGTCAGCAACTGCAAACCATGATGGAAAAGCTAGCTGCTAAACAGCCGAGGCTGGTCAATCGCTCTAGGCCACTGCTGCTTCAGGACAACGCTAGACCACACACGCACAACAGACGGCTACCAAATTAGAGGAGCTTCAATTGGAATGTCTAAGACATCCACGGTACTCCACGGACCTTGCTCCAACAGATTACCAATTTTTTCGAAATTTGGATAACTTCTTGCAAGGAAAAAAATTCAACTCCGATGGGGCAGTCCAAAGCGCCTTCAAAGATTTTATTGATTCCCGTCCGAATGGTTTTTTTAGTAAAGAGATCAATGAACTACCTATGAGATGGCAAAAGTGCATAGATAGCCATGGTATATATATTGATTAAATAAATATATTATACAAGGTGTTGTTTTGCATCCTCGTCAAAATTCAGGATGTTGTCACAAAAGACATAAATATTCAAAATAAATTACGGTACCTAGTAAATGATTAAAAAACACTGCATTTTTTTGTTGTTTAAATTTGTCAATATTTCAGAATAACCCCCATAGCGTGGTTTAGGGATTATAAAATTATCGAAAAAACGTTTGAGGTTTTTTGTTTGTGTGTAAGCGACGTTATAAGGCAGGGATCAGACGGCCCGTGTTTAAAACACGGGTGGTTCACAGTTACCGATTTCAGTAAATAAATAAAAAAAAGAAAATTACATACTCATTTTATTATTGATTCGGGTCGAGAATCATTAGCATAGTTACCTCCTAGAATTTGACGAGGTTGCAAAACAACACCTTGTAAGTATTAAAAAAAACGACTTTATGTTCCTCCTTACAAAACGCCAATTGTAATGACTTAATATTTGAGTAAATACTTAGTTTTATCGTGCTGATGAAATACAATGAAATAAGTACCTATTTATGTAGGTAGTTGCTCATTTATCTGCATAAAATATGATAGTCATCCACCATCTCAAAAACGATCGATTGATATCAATAGAAAACGATACTAACGATTAGAGACGGAAGAATTTAATACTAGCCGTATTAAACTCTTCCGTGTCGGAATGATTCTCATTTTGGTGTGGAAACAAAAAAGTTAGAAACATGTTTTTTTTAAGATTCGGTTAAAACAGTTCTCCCAGATGTGAAGTCAGCCGAGTCTCTGCAGGATCAATCATCTTGCCGACTTGATTAAATAATAAATTATATCCAACAATTTTACTTGTATCAGTTTAATATTCCCTAAACTGAATCGTAGCAAATTTTTGCGCAAACCAAGAACCAGTCGAAAGACTATCAATATCACTTGTAACAGGATACCTATTTACATACAAAATAATGAACAAATAATAGTAACATGTAAAACTTATATCAGTCGAAAGACGTTTTAAATTAGTAACGCATAAAACAAAATACTTGTAACGAAGCGAGATTGCTGCTGACAAACAGGCAAATCCTTCCCTCTATGCCCATAACGATTCTCCATCCAATCACCTCTACCTCTACTCCACATATGCTCGAATGTAACGCAATCATATGGGCTCCACATGAAGCTAAATACAGTCTCATGCTGGAGCGTATACAAAATAAATTTACTAGGTTTCTGTACCTAAGATTGTATGGTGTATATCCATTTTATCCATTGATGTATCCAACCTTGTTTGTTATAGGCATGGTGGGATACAATAAATCGGAAACAAGGAGGGACATAGCTCTTGCTACCTATATGTTTAAATTATTGCGTGGCAAGACTTCAAACCCAAGTATATTAAAAGAAATAAACCTGAGTGTGCCCGACAATTATGTATTGCGACGGAGACGGCCACGTCTATTGGCGATTCCCCGCAGTAGGACCAATCTACTGAGTAAAGCCCCTATATCGCGTACCTTGCGTGTACTTAATGACGTAGCAGACAGCATAGATCTTTTTACTTGTCCTCTGAGTGAGTTCACAAAAATCACGATGCACAGAATATGTTACGGTGAATAATGAAATTGTATTTATGGCCACACTATTGAATTAGGACATTCCTGTAATGATAGTGATGACGAGTTAATAAATAAATAAATAAAAATATTTTGATTAGCTGGTAGCCTGGTGAAGCTATACATTCATGTAAAAGCCATTCAGCTAAATTTGAATTGATGCCGATGAGCATGCCTTCACTTCACCTACAATCGATGCCGTATTGACAATGACATTGATACCAATGATGACAAAGAACTCCGTGATCCGGCTAATGCAAGGAAGATCAAGTGGGGTCAAGTGTCGTAATGAAAGTACAATCTATATAAAAAACATGCTCGATTTAAATGCCATAATTGTATAAGAGCCGATTAAAGGCGTTATGTTTCAGTTATGTAATGGTTGTGATATGATTCCCGTGAAAGTAAGAGGAAGGAAATAGTACATTGTTACCCCAGGGGTGAAAGTAACTTATTTAGTCCGGGCGCTAATAGGTCGAAGGACTAAATAAGTCTTTAACCCGAGGTATACACTGTGCTTTTCATTACGAATACAAGGAAAGTAAAAATAAAAACGTGAATTAGCTAAAGAAAAAAATAGTAAATTTTATTTCGGATTGCCTCTTTCCCGCCAGTTTTGTATTTTTTTTTCTGTGACCAGCCATCTATTCAGCCAGTATTTTTCATTTTCGTCATTGAAAAAATGGTAAATATTTTAACCAACTCAGAAATTGTTGAAACTAAATTATAAGAAAGTTATATAAAAATATATATTCTTTAATCAATACTTAAAACATGTGTAAATAGAACTAGTTTTTTTTTTATAATTTGGGATCTGTCAGTTGAAAGTGGTTCTCCCTAGGGATGAAAAGTATTACTTTCATCCCGCTCCTCAGGCTACTTCAGACCTACTTCCAGAGTATGAGTAATGAAAAGACAATATTTCCTTTCAGATAAGTTTTTGCCAGTATCTACGTTGGTACTTGGAATAATAACTTTCGATCTGCGTGTGTTATATTAAAACGCAGGGCCCTTTGATCAAAGGTCGACGACTTAAAGGAGCAGCTGTGTTCCAGTTAAAATTACAAGGCATTTCTGAAATCCAATTCCTACAAAGCATTTTAATACACCAGTGTCAACTGTACTAGTCAAACAGTTAATCTCAATACAAATTACATAAAAGCACTTCTACCAAAGGAACATTTCGGTTTCAATACGGCAGATAACAAATCAGAATCGTGCCGGGTCCACATTAGCACGCCGCACGTTCCAGACCGCACGGCATCTGATAGGTAATACACCAGCCGTAATGCGCTCCCTGGTACACTATTTCAAATGTTATTACAGTGTCCATGTTGTTCCTGCCGCGTAGACAGCTCATATCGTGCAGAGTAATCGCGAACCTCGCCCTACACCATCCGATATGGACCGCCCGATTCCTTGAAACGAGTATTGCGTGAGACGGAAGCACTGATGCTAGTATAAACATTGTTTAAACCAGGTTTGTGTAATCTTGAACGCTAGTTTGCAGCATAAACAGAACAAAATCGAGGAAATGAAATACAATATTTGAAAAATTAAGCACACATAACGTATGGCTCAATTTCATAGCCCATAATGTCTTAATGCAAAACCAACAGTTGTAAGCCGATTTGTACATAAATTAAGCGCCACTTAATATGACAATTTACGAGCGTAGCTAACGCGGCTCATGTCTCGTGTCTGCAAAGCCGGTGGACCTAGCCGACCAGGGATCAATTAATTCTACTCCTAGTAAGGACATCTTTATGTGTCCGCCGCGCAGTTTTAACGGTTCTTTGTAATAAACGTACGACTCCGCGACTCATGTGTCAACGTAATATTCACGGTTTCGAAACTGTGTCCACTGGTGATAAGTAGATAATTTTAATAATTAATTAATTATCGTCTAATGTGGTGAGACGCCCTTGAACACTGATTAAGGTGTTGATATAATTTACGAGCATGTCGCCCACGTAACAACCATTTTACATTTTATGTCCTTCGGACATCTCACCGAGCCTGTATTTTTTTTGTCTGACGACCTTTCACCTAACTAATAAACAAGGAAGGACTCGGTACTCGCTCGCACAAATATAAATGTTATGTTCCAATCAAGAAATTTCCTAAATGATTTACAGCCATAATGCATTAGATAGCCCACATAATAGGCTCGGAGTACATCGAATTACAATGCACAGCAATTTCTTCAACTGCTGTAATGCGAGCGATGTCGAAGCACTTGCTTGTAATAAATTAGTTACGGCTGTAATAAACTTGGGTGGTCTAACTACTTACTACTACCTACATTGATGTCGTTTATTTTAATAGTTTTGATGAAGTATGTAGCACCATTCCCACTATGCAAATTTAAGTAGATACCTAAGTTAAAACCAGGTCAATTGGGATGCAATACAAAGTTTATGAATGTGCTTGGGAATACAAAATCACATAGCTAAATAACAATATAATTATATTTACCACACAATTTCTATTATTCTTCCCAGTCGTATCTCATCTCATCCAAATGCAACCGCAAACTTACAAACCCATGCAGGCAAATAATATCTACAAACTAATTTGAGGCTTTGCAGTGATTGTTACATTATTTTCTAGTCCTGGCAGAGTTATTCTTGCTGCATAGCGATATGATAGGAAAGGATCGTAATAGAGCCTATTACACGGCGTAAATTCCTGTAATAGCGTTGCAATTTATCATGCCTCGGTCGCTGCCCGATGACTCCCGACGAGACGACGAATCACCAATAGGGTATGCTAAATTTTTTATGTTTTGATTTATAGACAAATGTTTTTTACGAACACAAACCTATAATATTGGGCATTTGTTAAAGCGCCGCTTAGTTTCAGAGAAAATACAGGTATAAGTAAGTACTTTCCTGTAGGTCTTTGGCGATTATGTAATCCAATATAAAGTAAAAGAGGAACACAGGCAAAAAAGGGGCACACCGACGCTCAAACGGCTACCACGTATTCAGAAGTACAGAACAAGAAAGAAGAACAGAAGCGTAGAACAGTACCTACATCATTGTGATCCCCCAAACAGATTTTTTTCAATGGTAATTAAAAAAAAACAGGTGTTTCCTTCAAAACTGCAATACGTCACGGTCAAAATGTATGGAAAAACAACTAACTGTTTTGTTTTTTAATTACCGATGAAAGATGCATGCATGATCGTTCTTTAGGCGCATGTCCACAGTGCTCCAAGGTGGTCAGTCGAAATTAGATACCACCATTTTGTTTAATCAAAATGATTTCTGGACACTCCCTCAATGGTCACAAACTTCGATCAATAATAGTACTATTATTGATCGAAGGTCACAAACGCAACTGTTGAGCATTCATTTTGTGAAACAGTCTGTCATACCTAAGGATGACACTTCCAGCGTTTTATTTTGCACCGTATTTAAAACGCTTGTGGCGTTCCAGTGTGACGATGAATATAGTTTAAATGAGGTCCTGGGCTCGACTCCCAGGCCGGGCAAAGTGTTATTGGGTTTTTCAATCAGGAATTTTCTAAGTAGCAGCCACAGAGTCTGGATCTGTGCCCGGTAAGCTATAAGGTCACCCCCTATCACATGGGACTCCTATATGACTATATGTGGTGTAGGTACTATTTAGGTACATATCTGCCTAACCCTTCGTGACTACAGGCATAAGATTAGGATGTTATACTATTTCCAGAGACAATATTCTATATTTCATCCTCATCGGCAGCCTACAACAGTTCACTGCTGGACAAGGGCCTCTTCAATCTCACGCCACTTAACACGATTCTTGGGAATTCTCATCCAGTTGCTATCTACCACCCTGCGAAGATCGTCCGAGCCTAGGGGCGTCCTACCTTAAGCTAGCCGATTTGTGGTCTTCACTCAAGAACACCTCTACTTCACCTACCGAAACAAGGAACGTGGATGTAATTATCATCGTATATTTTTTACGACCAATCTACCGGTTTAATATTTTATTCGAGGTCGACCGTGTTGTCGATGCAATTTAGTCATCAAGACGCTTAGCAGAAGTGCAAACTAATCACAAACAAATAAGTTACTGGTTGGCAACATTTGGTTCAACTACCTACTTTGCAAAAAATTAACTGATTAACAAATGCCCCACTTTGCCCTCTTATTTATTTATTTAACTTTAATTCAGGTAGATCCCGCATAGATTTTTTAGCATTCCCTAACTAGTAGCTAGTAAAATTGACTAAAAGACACAGTAATAAGAACAATAAACTTTAACAACAAATAATACTTAATTCTCTTAACAATAAACTTTAACTAATAATACAATTCCTCTTTGATTTGTTATTTCTTTACGTTTCTTTCCATCAACCATGTCAGATTGTCAGCGTTCCTATTCTGTCAACCAAAGAGTTTAGTAATATAGATGGCTGTCAACTGTCATTTAGATCTGTCATGTCCGAGCGCGGGAAACTTAAGGAAAGCAGGCGCGAATTTTTGAAAAAAATATTCAAATTTATTTTATTTTAATACTACGCTTTGCATAACAACTTAATTGTAGTTCTTTGTGATGGGGAGAGTTAAGAAGAGGAAGAAAAGTGGGACTGATCCCCCTGGGGATCCCCTCGAAGATGATGAGGACACTGGGTCGCTGCGTTCTATGCAGTCGGCCACATCTGATGCTGAAAAGGATACGGATAAGTACCTTGAATATAGAGTATCTGATTACACCCGGTCTTATCCAGAGTCTGGTGGAAATTATGAATATATTGTTTTCATTGAAAGTCAGAGTCAAGTCCCGATCGGTGATCGTGATATGATGTCGCTAGCCACTAACTTCAAGAGGTTTAACAAAGGGGTTAAGCAATTAATAAGAATGAATCGGTACAAAGTTGGTGTCATTTTCGAGCGTCCGACATTTGCCAATGCTGCGCTCATAAACAAAAAGTTTTTGGACAATTACAAACTCAAAGCCAGCATTCCAGCCTCAGCTACAGAAATTACTGGAATCATACAGCATGTCCCAATTAATCTGTCGAATGAGCAAATATATTCGGCTATATCCAGCTCCAAAAATATAATATCAGTCAAAAGATTTATGCGTCGGACTATTACAGGAAATAAAGTCACATTTGAACCTATGAAGACAGTGAGCATAACCTTTTCGTGCATCTCCCTGCCTGACAGCGTGGACCTGAACAGCTGGCGGTTTGAGGTACGACCGTACATCCCGCCGGTAAAGCAGTGTCTGCAGTGTCTGAGGTATGGACATATTGCTAAATTCTGCAAAAACAGCATCAGGTGTTCCATATGCGGAAAAGATCACAGTTACAAAGAATGTACGATTGCCCCAACAGAAGCTACATGCTGCCAATGTAAAGGTAACCATATTGCTATTTCTGCAGAATGTCCTGTCAAAAAAACTAAGATAGAAGAAAATAAAAATAAAATTCAGAAAAGATCATATGCTGATGTATTAAATGAAAAGTCATTCCCTCCTTTAAATAACAAAAACCCTGCTGAACAACTTAAATTTCTAATACAAACAGATCAAATACAAAACATTTTAATTCAGACCCTTCTTACTTTAATTTCACAAAATCGGAACAAAGAAAGTTCCATTACAAATGAAAATATTAAAAAAGTTCTCTTAGCAACAATACAGAGTGATAATAACATTAAACAATCGTAAATTATGGATCAGTTAAATATTGTACAGTGGAATGCTCAGAGTATTCGTAGTAATCGACATATTTTTTCACATTTTTTAATTGAGAACAATATTCATGTAGCTTTACTTTGTGAAACTTGGCTTAAGCCCGAGATGCGTTTTAATATAAAAGATTATAATATTGTTAGATTAGATTCTGGTAATAGTCATAATGGCGTAGCTATATTAATACATAATTCATTACAGTTCAAAAAAATTGATACTTCATATGATGATTCTATACAAAATATTGCAATACGTATAAAATATGGTGCTAAAGAGCTTTCTTTGGTGTCATTTTATAGTCCTGGTAATTGTAATCCATCCTTTTCTAAACCAAAGCTGGATAATTTAATCAAAAGTATTCCTGGTCCTGTTTTGATAGGTGGGGATTTTAATGCTCATCATTCGGCCTGGGGCTGTAGTACACAGTGCAGTCGTGGTATTGACGTTCTTGAAAGCATCAATGATAACAATCTTGTGTTGCTGAATAACGGAGATATGACTACAGTAGGCTCAGACAGGTGGCAGAGGAATGCCCTTGATTTAACCTTAGTATCTCCCTCATTGGCTTTGTCTTGTAGCTGGTCAGTGCATGATGTTCCTCTAGGTGGATATCATTTGCCTGTAATTACAAAAATAGTAATTAATAATTTTATTTCTTCATTCAATGATCTTTCAAATCTGCCTGTTCATGTAAATTTTAAACTAGTTAATTGGGAACTTTACACAGCTCAAGTAGATAATCTATTAGAGAATTTTGCGTTTAATCATCAAAACCCCTTACAAACTTATAAAGAACTTATTCTTATCTTGAATAAAGCTATACAGAATTCTGTTCCATGTTTTGATATTTCTCGTATGCAAACTGCTTCTAGTGCTTCACTCAATACATCTAGAACTTTTAAAAGGAAAAAACGCAGTCCACTTCCATGGTGGAATAACAACTGTACTAGAGCTGTAGAAGAGGCTAAGAATGCTTACATACAGTTTAAACATGACCCCTCACAAGCAAATTATGTCGAATTTAAAAGGCGACAAGCTGTTAAAAAGTTGATTTTAAAAAGAGAGAGGTATTTGAGTTGGGTAACTTTGTGCGAGTCTTTTAATAGAACAACTCCTTTAAGTAAAATTTGGGGTATTTCCAGAAAGTTTAATAGAACATATGTACCATCCTGCAATAATGTATATCCATGGATTTATGATTTTCTTAAAAAATTCACACCCTATACTGTAGAGGCCCCCTTTCAATCACATGAACATTTACCAACAGCAGCATGCTCAGATTATTTAACAGATCCATTTACTATGCAAGAATTGAAAGCTGCAATTTTTTCCAGGCGTGACACAGCATTTGGCCTTGATTGTATGCCATATAAAATGCTTAAGAATGTTTCTTTGCAAGCCTTATTCTTGGTTTTAAAAGTTTTTAACTTACTTTGGCTTAATGAAATTATACCCTTAGACTGGAAAATGGACTGTCTTATTCCGATTTTAAAACATAATAAAGATAAAAACAAACCTGATTCCTATAGACCTATAGCTTTGACCTCTTGTATAGGAAAGATTTTTGAGCAATTGTTAAAGCAAAGACTAGAGTTTTATATAGAAAGTAATAATTTATTACCCTCTAATCAGCTTGGATTTCGTAGAGGAAGGTCAACACGTGAAAGTTTATCTCATTTGCATCTTGATATTTTTAATGCTCGTAAAATGGGTCATGAGTGTGTTGCTGTTTTTGTTGACATAGTTGGTGCTTTCAACAACGTCAATCATCACATTTTGTCACTTGAACTTCGATCACTTGGCATACCTGAAAAAATAGTTTTTTGGATTTTTAATTTTTTACATGGCAGAGAAGTTTATGTCAAAGTGGATAAGCAATTAATTGGGCCCCGTTTTTCATATAAAGGGGTGTGTCAAGGTGGTATTATGAGTCCATTGATTTATCTGCTTTATATGCATAAGATTAATATGGTTTTGGGCAGTAAAGTACTAAATTTACAATTTGCTGATGATTTGGTTATTTATACATTTGGTCCGGATATGGATGAAATTAAGAGTAATATTAATGGGGCTTTGAAAAATATGAGTAAATATTTTCAATATTTAAACTTAGAAATTAGTCCAGATAAATCAAAAGTTGTTGTTTTTGGTGAAATAGATTTTGACTTAGAAATTTTTTATGATAACTTTGAACTTCCCATTGTTAATGAATTTAAATACTTAGGAGTAATTTTTTCTGCCAATCTTACATGGAATAAATATGTTGATTACATACTTGGTAAAGCAAATAGAGCATACAATTTTATAAAATCTGTGTCAGTACATGCTGATCCTAAAATTTTGTTAATGTTATACAAATCTTTAGTCCGTAGCCATTTTGAATACGGCTTTTTGTGTTTTGGGTCTGATCAGAGACTTATTCGTAAACTTGATGTCTTACAGAATCATAACTTGCGTTGCATTACAGGTGCCATGAAAACAACACCTATCAACTCCTTACAAGTAGAGTGTAATATTCCTCCACTGAAAATTAGATTTCAGTACTTAAAATCTAAATTCCTTTTAAAGCTTTTGTCATATAGTAGCCACCCTCCTTACAGAAAACTTTCATTTTATCATACAGTTTATAATCCCTCAAATAATATTAACATTCCCTATTTACTTCATGACTTCTCTACTACAATTACACTTAATCAGCAACATGAACTTTACAAATGTAATGACACTTGGACATGTTATTCTGGCAAGTACAATAGTAAATTTATAGATATGAATATTGGTATAAAGCATGATTTGAAAACCAAAGAAGAGGTGTACCAGTTATTGCATGAACATTCTGACTATAGATGTATATTCACTGATGCTTCTAAGAACAGTACAAATGTTGCAATGGCCATTTACATACCTTTTAGTAAGACTGGTCATGGTGTAAGGTTGCCTGATGTTTTAACTATATTTTCTGCTGAGGCGATGGCTATTTCAGCTGCTTTGGATTACATAAGTGAAGAGAACTCTGGCATCATTTCTTGGCTTATTGTAACAGACAGCATGAGTGTTCTTATGGCACTGGATAACAACAAACTGGATGCTTCTACAAACTACATCATATATCAGATCAAAGAAAAGTATTTTACACTTCAATCAAGAGACTTTGATATCAAATTTTTGTGGACCCCTTCGCACATTGGAGTCAGTGGCAATGAAAATGCAGACACTTTAGCGAGAGCCATTGTTGACATAGGAGGAAATGCAGAAATTAAAAGTGTTGCCATACCTTGTTCAGATTTATTACCCAAGATCAAGGAAGATAGTATTCGATGTTGGCTTGAAGATTGGCAGGAGACTCTGCAAATAAAAGGCACTTGGTATGCAAAAATCAATACAGCTATTGGTTCAGCTCCTTGGTTTACGAAGGCACAATCTCACAGAAGCAAACAGTTTTATTCTGTAATGAATCGGCTAAGATTTGGACATGGACGTTTTAATGCTCATCTGGCCAGAATGAAGATAATAGCTTCCCCTAAATGCACTGATTGCAACCTTGATAAAGATCAGACCCTTAATCACATTATTCTTGAATGCCCAGCGCACAATGTGAATCGTTTAGTATTGATTGACAAATTGCTTGACATTTACAAAACACCGGCAAACCTCCCGCGCGACATTCAAGGATTGCTGGAGAATTTTTCTTCATATGTTCCTTTATTTAATTTTATTACATCTAGTGGGTGTAAAATTTGATCGGGACTTTCAGCACATGAGTAGGTACAAGGTAAAATGAAAACTTACCTCATCAACCCATCATGTGCATATATGGCAATGACATTGAATGACAATTGAAAATTGAATTGACATAAATCTTGGAAATGACCACACGGAAATGACAATGAATCTGGATTTGACAAGGAAAAAAAAATACGTTTACATGATATTTAACTATGAAAAAAAGAAGACATGGCAAATGCCTTGATTATAGGATATTACGATAAGAATTTACTGATGACTTGGCTTTGGCCTTACTCCTAATAGAGATAGATGAATATGAAAATATGACGAGGCTGAATGGTCTACAGATCGATGCCTCCCTTTTAAAGGCGAACGAATAAAAAAAAAAAAAAAATCTGTCATGTCCTGCTGTCCAATCTTGTGACATTTCAAAACAACCTCGAAAGTTTTGCTATCTTTCCGAAAATTTTGTTTCAGTCTCAACCTTAAAAATGGGCAACTGGAAACTAGAAGTCGGCAGAATGGCTATGTACACATCTTTCCCCGTGGGCCTCTTTTTCTTCTTCAACCAACCAACTTATTTCGAGGAGTGGGTCACAAATACCAAGCGTCAAATCTTTCCACCGGAAAACGTAGCAGACAGGGAAGCTATTCAGCAACTTATCAAAGATATGAGGAAAAAGCAAATGGAAGCAATGGACAAGGAATAAATAGTTGAAACCAGAGCAACGACGCTGTTGCAGAAACTTGTACATAAGTGGCGCATTTTATTGACTGTAGTGATTTCTTATTGTTTGTTCAAATAATTACATCCATGATGTAGTCGAGTTAAGTTCTGACATTATCGCTGATGACCTCAAGTTGGGTCGCGAGTGAGTGATTACAACACATGTATCAGTGATAAAAGTATGTATAGTTGAAAAAAAAAACATAAAACAACAAATATTTTATTAGATATAAATACCAATAAACTTTATAGAAAACTTAATCTACCTTAACTGTTTTATTTTTATGTCTATAACTTAATACAACTCCCAACATAGTTGAGCACAGTGAAGCATAGATTACATAAGAAACTCCATAGAACTCGCCTATTAGCCCTGACACCATAGGAGCAACTACACCAGTTAGTGACCGCACACTGTTTGAAGCACCTATTAAAGTTCCTCTGTGGTCTCCATCACTCCTCTTTAAAACCATTTCTAAAGTAACTAACCTACCAATTGCATTACCTATAGCTAGTGGTATTAACCAAAAAGCATAAACAATAACATTAAATGATAATGATAGTCCTAATAAAGAAATACTGGTAACTAAAAATACATGTAAGTTTCTTATACTATAGTCTTTGTCATGAATGTAAAAACTATTTATGTATCCTATGAAAAAACTGGATATAGAACCTATAACACCTTGGAATGATATTACATAACCTACATATTTTGGTGATAAACCATATTCTGTTTTTAAATAAAGTGAATAATTTGAGTAATAAACACCCATTGCAAACCCTATTAGAGCTTTGAACATGAAAATGTCCCAATATTTAATCCAGTCTATTTTAAACAACTCAACAAATGATTGGCGGACACTAGAAAATAATATATTTACTAAACTTGTTTCTACTTCTTTTTTCTCTGCTTTTTTACTTGGTGGTTTCTTATCTAACTTTGGTAAGAAGTACACTAAACCTGTAAAAGAAAACATGAATAAAAACATGTTTCTTAAAAATAAAAATAAGAACCATATTTGATTAATAAGTTCCTCACAAGAATTAATGGCAAAGCATATCCCAACGATAATGGCAATCAACATAAATCCATTTTCCGGATTATCCTCAGCCATATGGCCTCCAATCACAGGACCAAGAGTGATACCAGCACCTGATATGGCCGCCATCTTGCCATATATTTCGGCTTGTTTCTGTTCATTCTTCTCATAATCAGGCACTAAAGCCTTTGTCAACATCTGCGTTTGTTTAAACAGCCCTGAAACATTGTTATTAATAAGTTATTATTTCAACTCATATGGATATTTTTGATCTTTAACAGTGACAAGCAATGGCCACAACCAAGAATTGAAATTTTGATGTATTTGTTCAGTAATATGGTATTTATAAAGGGATTTATGAACAGACAAACCTAATTGCTTGTAGAATTTACTTACGAATAATACAATAATAATCAGAACCACCATAACAAAATGTTTCTTTTTTTATATGTATTGTAGAAATGAACATAAGGCAAATTAAGTGAACTTCTTAAAAATTCAAAAAAGTATTTTGAGAGTCAAACTAGAGGGTCTTTACATTCTAACATGCTGTAGTTGCTGGCTACCTTGATGGGAATAATGTATGATACAAATGACTCATGTATGAATGTAAATGAACAGGTTCTTGTATGTACCTAACACTGCTCTAACCACCATTATAACGAATATTGAACTCGTGAGTCCAAGCACAGTGTATGCAATGCCACACATAAGCAGTGTCAATGTCAAAATAGTTTTCCGCCCCTTGAGGTCACTCAAACTGCCCTGAAAATAGTTTTTTTTATTATAAATAAGTGTTTTATAAACTAAAACTTTATGAAAACTAATGTCAGTGTGGAAGAAGAACTTACAATAAGGGGTCCAGATCCAAGTTGGAATCCGGCATAAATGGATCCAAGTAATCCCACATACAAATGGTTACCACCCATCTGTCGTACATGTCCAGCTACTAGTGGGACAATGAGACCCACTGCTAAAAGGTCCTGGAAAGATAAAAATTTAAATTGTACACGTTGAATTCTTAGACACACTAATGAAATAATGATAAAAACAATCATTGGATGTGGCTTTATTTTGAATACCCACTAAGAAAGCCACAGCCTGCAGCAGATAAATTGCGAATGCCATTATAAATTGATTTATAATTTTTATACTTCTATTTAAAAAACTACATAATATCAGACACTTGCATAGGAAATAATAACTTTAATAATTATCGTGCTATCAAGCGATTGAGTTGTGTCGTGCGCTGGCGGCGGAGACACTGACAGTGACTGATAAGATAAGGGTTCCGGTTTTAGTGATGTCCATGCAGGAAAGAGTACTATGTGTCGAGTCATTATTCTGAAAGTGTTAATCGATTAATTAATTAGGAAAACTTGAATTTCGCAGGCGACCCTGTCGCTTCGACCTTAAAATTCTACTTGTTTTGTTTTATTAGTAGTAGTTAATGAACAAAAATATCTACTATTTACAAGGATTAAGAAACTAAAAAATTAAACTAACTAATAACTAATTTAACAGCTAACTAATTTAACTAAATTAAGAATAAACTATAAAAAGGCGTCAAAAAACTCCTCCCCAACGCTGTCAGCTGGTAATGTGCCCAAGAGACTGGCAGCATTGCCACGTTGTATGGCAATACGTAAACTTTGACCAAAGTAAAAGCCAGCCCTTGGGTCACGGGAAGCGTCAACTAAGCGTTTGGAGATTTCCTTAAAAAGGCTGTGAGCACTCGGACCCCACGGCCCCAGAGTTTCAACCCCAAACGGCTTGAAAATATAGTTACCACAAAGGTTACTATGTTTACGCCGCTTGAGGTTCTCTGCTGCCGCAGCGGCCGGGCCACAGCACGATGAGCTTGGACGATGTGATGGCGCAAGAGTATCGACGCAAGTTGCGTCCCACACTAAAGACCTACCCATCTTCCAAGGAAACAAAGACATGCCGTCCGGTCTTTTGCCATCGTCGCGTGCCAAGCCGTTGGGCTCTAAGACAGCTGGAACGCCGACGGTAACAAGAGCTCGTCGGATGATGTCGTTTATGTTCGCGTGCCGCGCAAAACGGCACGCAACGCACTTCGGCTGCATGACAGGCTATGGTGTCCGAGGCTGTTGACAGCTTCACCACAGTGACAGCGATGAGGAGTGCAGCAGGCGGCACCAAGACGTAAGGAAGCAGCGAGGCGGAAGGTCGTGTCGTCGAACAAAGTGCCTATGCTCGACGACGGGAGTGCGTGAAGCCAAAGACCCGAATCCCATTCACCCACAGCAAACAGTCGCGCACGCTCAAGCAGTAGTAGCAGCTGTGTGAAGTAAATTGTCCTGAACTACTCTGCAGAGCGGCTCGTCCCACCGTCTCTGGGAAAATGGATTGTGGAGTTCTTCAGTATTCGGGCAAGCGAGTATCCAAGCATCGATGGCCTCGGAGAGGCACGGCACATCAAAATCAATCAGTGTGGAAGCCAGGATATTCCTGATTAATTTCTCAGTGCCGTGGACCGAGGATATGAAAGCGGGTAAACTAATACTAGAAATTTTGCGGACGCCGAGTCCTCCCATGCGAAAGGGAAGACTTGCTTGTGCCCAAGCTCGGTCGTCCAAAGCGTCCAAAGCAATGGATGATAAAGTATGTCTGATAATTTGATCCATTTTGTCCAGAAGATGCGTGTGCTTCCATAAAGAGGAAGCACGAAGGAAATATGCTAGTTTAGGGCCGAAACAGCACGAACGAATTATGGTGATGGCCGAATGCATGTTAATTTGGAGTAATCTTTCCGAAACATCATTAAAATTTTGAATCTTTTCCTCGATTAAATCATAAATAAGTAGTAGTAAGTAAATCAAAATACAAAGGGGAACTGGAACAATGACAGTACAACTATTCACGCATCGCCACGATTTCCCAATCGATCAAGGTTTAAAAGACTCGCCTGAAACAGTTTATTAAATGGAGATCACACGATGACACGACTTTATTGACAGTTTTGTGTGACACTGACAGCTGATAAAAATATTTTGAAAATTAAATGGCGAGGTTATGAAATGAAAATTCAAAAGTAAATTGTATTATTGTGATCAAAACCACAAACAAAACAGTTATCACACAATGAGCTCTACACGGTTATTAGTAAGTACCAATCGAACAACATAATGAATGTTATACAATTTGTGTGCACTAAAATAACTTTTTGTTTTATAATTTAAGTTTGTTAATTTATTAATGCTCGTAGCAGCCAGGTCGGCTAGACCGTTCCGTACGTTTGTTAAACTAAGACGCAAAACTTAATTACCTTACAATCCAGATACTTTTAGCATCAGCGCTGAATATAGAGCTATAACAAGATTTAAGAATGACTTATCTTTCAGGTCCTGCAGACCTTCAAGAGGTTACACAGAACTAGGATGAAAGTATTTGCAGGAGATGACAGAGCACTGGTAGCTGGGAGAATAAAAATAAATGAGGAGTTCCGTAAAAATAAGCATGTAACCAATGAGGATTCTATAAAGGCTGTATGAACATGTTTCTTACTGCAGTCAAACCAAACTATTATTACTCTGATTTTATCGGAATTATCTCTTGTATAATCTGTATCATTACAGATGATTAAACTTGGGGAGGATGTGGACACTGAACTTCGAACACAAGTTATCCAAGCTCGAGAAGTCAAGCCTGGTGTTTTTGGTAAGACAAAAAAAAATGCATTTAATATTTAACTATCAGAAGACAATAACCAATAATATAGTATAAAAAAATGTCAATCATGATTTTACCTTTTCCCTTTTGTATTTTCAGAGGCCAGAATTACTGACGACACTGTGAAGTTTGAAAATATCCCATATGATGACAATGCAGTATTAGATGATGGAACAACTGCCAACCGGCCATGTTGTCAAGACAAAACTCAGAATAAATAGTCATTATGATGTTAGTTATTAGGCTAAAATTTGTTAATCAAAGTACCTACCTAGATATAGGCTGACACGCAAATGTGTTAGACAACAGTTTTTTTTGTGAATAAGCATAGCTTTTTCTTATGTTACTTAGTTTTATGTTAAGTGTAGTTGCCTTGGATCATAGGAAGTATACTCTTTTATTACTTTGTGTTTGTAAATAAATAATATATTACAATTTCTATATGCATTTTTTCTTGAAGCAAGCAGCTACAAAATAATACTGCAATTTGTGTTAGAGCAATAGCGCACTAGCGGCTAGGCTGCAGCGGCCTGGTCGCGGCGGCCATCGAGATAGATACATTAGTATGAAATCGCCATAGAGCACGCGTACCTGGCTGTACGCGGCCAGCGGCCACACCAAGCCGCAGCGATATTAAAAAGTACTCTGTGCGCAGCGGCCAGCGAGATCGAAGCGACGGCGACGCATTTGCATTTTGCGGCCCGTGTTCATTCGCTGGCCGCTGCGGCCACTGAGATCAATTGCATTGTAGTTAAATCACCAGTGTGCGCGCACTAGCCGCGGCGGCCGCACGTATTGTGGAACTACAGCGTGATTTGTCATCATCGCGTTGACTTAATTTTCTTAACAGTTCTTCAAACGAAGACTCGCTCATCCGTAAATAAGTAGTGGCCAGCGAAATTTGCCAGTCGGGCTGTATGTTGAACAAAATAGGATTTCCGACCGTAATACGCATATAATTTACAGAATTATAATAATTAAAATCATCAGTACAACTAATATAACCCCATTTAAATGACTATTTCATGAAAAAGTCATTTAATAGGATTATAATGAACTTAAAGTGGGTTGTATTAGTGATAATAGTGATTATTATTCTGTAAAACCGTATTTGTTACGGCCTCGACTCATATTTTAATCAAAATACTACCTGACACTGCCCTGCAAATTGCAAAACACGTAACAAAATTTGAATTTCGCGGGCTACCCTTTCAATTTACCAGTCAGTGTCATGCTGTAGGATACACCAAAATATGATTCACGGTTGAATATATATATATGAATATACATATGTATTTACAGAATGATAATCATTAAAACCACAAATACAATCCTTTTCAGTTCATCTAATCCCATTTAATGACTGTTTGGTAAAGTCATTCAATGGGGTTAAAATGAAGTGAAGGGGTTTTATTGTTCATTTTAACCTCTAGGTCCCAGCCGTTCCATTTATGGAACGGACGGACCTTTGCCTTGAGCCTCGCCGTTCCATTTATGGAACGGCTCGAACGCTCGAACTTAAACGCTAATATAAAAAAAAGTAAATTTCTAAATCGTTCTGTCAAAATTTACCTCTATGGTCAACTAGTAGTCGATTCAAACAAAATTAATCGTTAGTAATACTAAACGGCACAACATTATTAAAAAAAATATAGAAACTCGTCTATGTCGAATGTCAAACGCAATGGCAACCCGTGTTATTATGTTCGGAAAAGTGTTGTTTTTGTGAGATATACGTTGTAAAACTTTGGTAAGTAAATGTATAGTATGTTATAAGTGTATAATGCAACTTTTTAGATAGTCATTTGCTTGAAAAAATAACAAAAAAATTATGATTTGAGCCAACAAAAAATCTTTTGTTGTGAAGTTTGTTAGTCGAAATAAAAAAAAAAATTTGACTCTTGAACCATGTAAAATGGTCTTGGAAACAATAGTAGCAAAGAAAAAATAGTGATAATTCATTATTTCATGTATTCGAGGCATATCTATTCATATTTATTGATATTTCAAGTATTTTCATGCTTTGAACAGCGGAATTCTAAAATGGCCGATTCTAACAAGAAGTTTGAGTTAGGATCTTATAAGAATAATGAATGTAGGACTCCTAAAAAACACTGTCATTAGATTACTTGTATATTTGTGATGTTAGATATAAATTTTCGTGTAAATTGAATGAGTAGTTTTACCAAACAAAAATAAGCAACGAAAACAGACGTATTTGCTGCGACCTCTCTCATATCTATGGGATATGTATAATTCTCAAGTAGTTCTAAAAGAGTTGGTTATTATTAATAAATGGCCCCGTTCATCACGAACCCGACACTGTTTACCGTTTAAGATTAGAGCTAATATAACTCGAGTTATAAGTGTTTATCTTTACGATATCGGATGACTCACGCAATGGCGTAATCAAGGGGCCCCCGAAGGGTTTCACGCGGGGTTTTACTGTTACGCGCGAAAGGACAGTGAGGTTAATGATCATAACTCACTAAACCCGTATTTGGTACGGCCGCGAATCATATAATTATCATGAATTTCGCAGGCTACGTAACAAAAAGTATAAATAGTAAAATGGATACACAGAGAACGGACATACCTGGAACGAGAATTTTAATTTTACATTTTTTTTCTTTGGCAACTGACAGAATTGTACTTTTTTATCTGTTGCTATGTTTAATAATGACCCTTCTTGAGTGACATTGACAGATGTCGTCTTCTCGAGTCCAGGCGAGCGAGATCGTAGGCTTAGCGTATTATTATTTTGCATTGGATTTTTAATCAAGAACCCGATAGCTCTAAAGTACAATGTTGACTAGAACATTAGTATCAAGGGCTGTTCTACTACGAAGCCTAAGAAATGCTGCTGATAACGTAAAGCAAGCTAAAAGAAACGCAGGCCATGGGTATGTCGGTTGTTATGTCATTGGTTTTTGTAAAGACTATGCATCGAAAGAGCATTAATACCCTGCTACTTTATATTACGACAATTTTTTAAAGAAAACGACCATTTAATGTTTTTTCATTGTTAAAAAGCAACTGAGACTGCAAAACAATGTTTCATAAAAAATGTTGGAAAAGAATTCAAAACACAACATGAATACTATTTTCAATTAATTGTAGACTGGACTATGTAAAAGATGATATTGCAAGGAAGGAGATGATTAATAAGATGAGTAGTAGGAGTAGTAGGGCAGAAGCAGTATGTACTTGTTCCATACTTCTTAGGAAGCAGTACACATACTGCTTCTGCCTCAAATCAATAGAGATAAATGCGGGAGAATGTTGATTCCTAGTATTCTGTATGAGTAAACCCAAAGATAAAAATTTGATTGTTATTGAATGTTTCAGGACATGGTCTTATCGGGTACCACCACCAATGCCTTCGAAGAAGTCCATATACTTAGCTGAGGTTTTGGGAGCAGCTGCCTGGTGGTGGATCTTGTGGCATTGTTTCACGGAACCAGATCACATCTTTGTAAGTTTTTTTTTTATTATAGATAATATTGCGTGTGTGTGTGGCTGTGTGTGTGTACTGCAAAGAAAAGGTCTGTCTAATATGCCATATAGCTCATAAGATACGATTTAATCTTTTGGAAACAAGTGCATTATTTATTTTCACTATAGTATAGGATCCCGCTATACTTACAAAGACCTTCACCGGGCTGGTTAATGGATGAAACTTATTTTATATTAAATTAAATATTTCAATAAATATATTGCATATGGGTAGGTATGATATATTGCATATGGGTAAGGCTTGGATATGACAAAGGAGAATATTTTCTGAAATAATGTTTCTAAAGCATAACATTCTGGAAAGTAACAGAACAGATTTTAAATATACAAAAATCACAGGGTGAATATTTAGTAGATATTTGATTATGAGAATTATAAATATGGTTTAAGCACAGTATGTTCAACATAGGGAAGCTAAATCTGTCTTTTTAATAGCATAGTTACTCCAACTTCAAACATATAGTTTAAAAAACATAACAAGACAAGTGAAAGTATTTTTAAAACCAATAAACCAAAATAAATATAATTTACTATGCAAAGATGTAATGTTTACTTATCGAAAGGTTGACAATATTATGCTTTATTTTTCAGGGTGAATTTAAGTATGTCGACCCCAAATCCTACACTGATGAGGAACTTGGTATCCCACCTGACTCAGCTGGATCACTGAAGCAATAAGCACGAGTTATGTTGAAATGTAGATACATTTAATTTATGTTGATGTTAAATAAAAACTTATGAATGTATGTAGGTCTTTATTCTACTGAATTATAAAAAGTCATCACTTTTCCTGTTATTTTATTGGGATAGGCTTAATTTTTTATGTTTTTTCTGCCAATATTGTGTTGGGATGGACCTAACATTAATCAAGTGACTTTCCACCAGAGATGTGCGAGGAATCGAGGATTCAAAGCAGGATGTTTTACGGGGTGTTTGAGTAGGGTTACCAGATCTTTAGAAAACATTTCCTGAAAAAAATCCAGAGATTTGAAGAAAATGCCAGACTTGGAAGCGTTTAGTCTCTTAATGTAGTACCGCACAGACCAGTCCAAAGCAGGGTCATCCATTTTATAGCTTCCGAGAACGCCATAAATTCGGATAAATAATAATCAGCCGGTCACTGGTGATGTCTCACTGTGGGGCAGTGAGTGAGCGCCCTAACTGTTTTACCCTTACCAGATACCACACTTACGGCGGTCGCTCAGGATCGCGATGTCGTCGCTGGTACCAGTCGCCGTGAGCGAACTTTTAAGTGTGCGTAGTCGCAGCGGAAAAATGACGAATTTCTTAATTTCAGTTTAACAGATATTAATGTATGACCAGGCGTAGCTACCGCCGTATCTGCCGTATCAATTATACGGGGCCCCCGTACGTAAGCAAAAATTAATAAAAACTTTAGAAAAACATCATCATCATGATTTAATAAATCAGTTTGCCGAAAAAAGGCAAAGAGACTGTAATATTTAATTTGAATTGTTTGTAAAAATTTTGGAAAAAGTGACAGATAATTATGATGAATTTCTTTTAATTTTATGTAAACTTTTTTTTTTGAGAAATAATTTCCCTTCATAAGGGCCCCCAAACAAATTTTTATACGGGCGCCGCCAAGGCACGCTACACCACTGTATGACGTCGTGTAATTGTGTATGGTAATTACCTACTAATTGTGCATCCAACCATAGGGGAGCTATTCAATAAATACTGTTTCCGCTGGAAGTCATCATCAGACTATAATGTTCCCACTGCTGGGAAACAGGCGTCCTCTCTGTGAGAGGGAGTGGGCTGTAATCCACCACCCGGGCCCAGTGCGGGTTGGTAGATGTCACATGTCTTCGAATTTTTAGTTCTAGGACATGCGATTGCAGTTCCAACCCCTCTTATTACAAGGTAATGCATATTTTTCGAGATACTAATGAAAAATGTTTCTATCCTCAAATCGGATAAAAAGCGAAAACGGAACGTTAAAATGGGCGATTGACAACCAAATCTGTTGCACATATTGTCTGTGGTGCAAAATGTCGTGAAAAAATAGCAAAAAGGAACGTAAAAAAAGGTATGCTAATTGCTAAGTGTCACTGTCATTCGTTTGTTGTTCATTCCGTTTCTCCTCGAGTTGCGTGGATGTGTTTCTTGTGTTTCATAGTGATTGTATGTTTGTGCAAAAAGCAATGTTACTATGGCTGCCATGAGAATTAGGATGAAAGAGCGAGCGAAGCGAGCTCTGGACTTGAGGCACCCCGACTCGGACAGGTTAGGTTCGAAGAGGATGGCCCCCTTCCCCTTCGTGTTAGGTTACTGTAAACCCTGCAGACAGAAATAGGAGCCCCGCGAAGCGGGGCTACGTCGACTATGCTTTTGAGGCGAATATAAAATGTTTTGAGGTTAGGTTACAATAATTGGTTTTTCTCAAGAACGGTGCATTACCTTGAAATGGGAGTGGTACCAGGGGAGAAGGGGTACCCTCCCCCTCTCCCCAACCCCCTCCCACACCCCTCCGCCTGCCGCAGATTTCTAAATTTTTACCCTTGTAAGTGTTTACAATGTCTTGCCAAGTTTCATTTGTGGTCTTAGCAATTAATGAGCAATGGCTTAATTAACTACGACTGGATGACATACAATATAGTGGTATATTGTATTTCATCCGAAGAAAAGAAGAAAATAAAATTTTCTTTTAAAATTTTAACTATCAACGTTTACACAAAGTAAGTAGTGTTGGTAGTTGTGTTGTTGTAGTGTTGTAGTAGTGTTGTTGTGTAGTTTTGACGTTCAAAAAGTGCTGATTATCAGCCTAATTTGAATAAATGACTTTTGATTTTGATTTTTTTTTTTTTTGCGGGTGTTCCTTCAGATAAAATAAAATTCTTCGAAAATCATTTCACTTCCTATAAATTTACTCAATCCCTTACAAAATATACATTTTATCAATGATATTAAAAATATCATTGCATTTTATCAAATTCAACCCGACATGTCGTCGTCACAAAACCTGCTAGACTCATCTGTCATATATTTCTTTTGAATAGAACATTTACGAATTAAATCCAAACTTCTTAAAATCCCATAAACAATTCAACGTGCCAGTAATCTTCTACATTAAATTACTATTTCCATAACAAGTAGTAATAAGTATAAACTTAGCAGATTAGTTATTCAATTAAATAGATATTAGTTTATTTAAACAAGTAAACCTCGCGGCAAGCTTTTATGATCAATTGTGTATATTGAGATCTTAATTAAGTTGATAAGTACTTAAAATTTTAAAAGAACATTTTATTTCTTTTATTTTGAGCATACTAAAATATTAAAAAAAAAGCTTTTTGCTTTTACCTACTTTTATTTTAACATTTTTAGTTTTTTCGTAATCGTTTCTGAACACACATTATTATCTCAATCTCAACACTTTTTTCATATCCATGCATGCTATTACCATTGAGGACTTGAGGAGTTCTGAGAAGACGCCCCTAAGACGACCCACTGACCAAAAACGAGAATCCTAATAATTATTATTATGACTAGACTTTAATTGAGTGAATCTGACTTAAATAGTGGCGCTCTTTCTTTTTAAAAGTGAATAAAATTTACATTCGGCTCTTTTCATGCTAATGGGTAGCGCGTTCCAGAGTTTAATAGTTGAGATAGCATAAGAATTTGACATAAAACCAGTGCGGTGTAAAGGAATTTGGAGAAGTAAATTTTTAGAAGCTCGAAGGTTAAGACTATGAGAACTGCCCAATACCTTGAAATAAGTTTTTAGATAATCGGGAGCACATGGATCATTAATTATAGTGAAGAGCATGCAGAAAGATCTGAGGGACCTCCTGAGTCGGATATGTCGTGTTCGTGTCTGTGCTATTAACGTTGAGGAGTTCCCTCGTGAGGTGACGATCCTGGCTGCAGGTTGAGTTCATGATAGAAATCGTGATCATCCATCAAATATGAACCCGTATGCAAAGTTTCGTGTTCACGCTATTAACTGTTGAGGAGTTCCCTCGTGAGAAGACGATTCTGGCTGCAGGTTGAGTTCATGATACAAATCGTGATTATCCATCAAATATGAACCCGTATGCAAAGTTTCGTGTCCACGCTATTAACCGTTGAGGAGTTCCCTCGTGAGAAGACGATCCTGGCTACAGGATTAAGTTAGTCTGTCCTAGGAATGTATTGTCCTCAGAACCAAAGGTGTGTGCAAAATTTCAGCACAATCGGACATCGGGATGTGGTTCTAATTTAGCTTCCAAGATTCTATCGTAACAAACATACATACATACATACAAGATATTATACATACATATGTACACAGCAAGCTAAAAAAATTATTATAATAATAAAAAAAAAACCATAGAGGAAAGTAATATATCGACCAGCAACTAATAACTTCTCGACGAGTCTTGCTCTAAGATGGTCTAGAGGATAAGATAAGGCCCGGATATGCTAAGCGGAGAGGAGATGCGTAAAAGCCAGGCGTGGATTCACCGAAGATGTGCAAAGCGGAGAGAAGTGGAGTTGTGCAAAGGGGCACGCCGCTCACAGCGCACCGCACGCTGCTCTCAGTACACCGCTTGCCGCTCACCACAAGCCACTCATGTCTTTTCACGTCTCTGAAGGCGTAAACATCACCTCTCCCCTCTGCTCAACCATTTTCTATTAAAGCTAAGCAGATACCAAAAGTGTAAATAACGATATTCTATTGGTGGTTTACAACACATCTCTCCTCTTGTTTCGTCTCTGCTTCGGTGGAATCCGGCCCCCCTAATGGCATTTCTAGCATTGTTGTGGGAGACGTTAGAGGATCAATCCGGCACAACCCAGAATTCTTACCCATTACCTCATTTCGTGAGCCACAACCGTTAAGTTGGCTATTCTTGAACCAACGGGGCTAGTGAGTCTTTATTTGTCATTCATTAGTGTCCAGAACCTCGAAGACATGAAAAGATAGACTTTTCCACGGACGCACTCCAAAAAGCCACATATTTCGATTTATCAAACCCAATTCGGTAAAGAAAAAAAGTTTGACGTATATCAAAAACAGTGAAATTTATTTTTCCCTGCGTGCTTGTTTGTCCTAATTTTTGTATAATAATAAACGCAATTTGTTGGAAATTGCACAAAAAATGTGCAATGGCCTCTTAAAATAACAGTGTTCTAGTGATAGGGTGATGATACGTTTAGTGTTAGATATGGAGCCAACTGCAAATCAAAAGGGTGAGTACATCGCCACTCCAAAAGGTCTAGTCTTGTTTGTGTATGAATAACTGTATCTTGCAAGTCTTGCGACATGAATTTGGCTGACGTATGTTGCCCTAAACGCATATTTTCGTTGCGTCCCCAATTATTTTGCGTATAAGTGTGGTATACTTGGATTGACATTATGTTGCTGTTTCGGGCGTCATACGACGAAAATGAGCTTATCATGTTTTTGATGTCTTTCTTATCGCGTGAAATTTGCCATGAAGAAAGATTGAAACATTCAAATCTGCTAGTATTCTTGATAAATACAACTGTTGCTCTTCTCCTTGAGTGTTCCTGAGCTTGAGTATGAGTCACTTTCTTGGCATAGTGATGTCGTGTGCATGTTAAATATTAATAAGCAAATCGCGACGTGCTTGAACCTTCGGATAACATGTTGGGTTAGATATTTTCATTATTGTTTAAATTTGTACTTTATTTGTAACCCCTTGTGAAGCATGTAGACTTAATTTATTAATTGGTGTGAGGTTATATTATGATAACAATAATACTCTAATTATACCTACTCAACTTTCAATTGGTAAATTTAAAGACTAGTCTATAATTAGTACAGTAGTAGTAGTATTAGTAGTAATTCTCTGAAACTTAATGCTTAATTCATGCTAGCATGCATAGTGTATGCTTTTAAAGTAAGAAGTTCATTAATAACTTGTAAATTGTGTTATTTCTTTTTGCCACTTGTTACTGTACTTATCTGTTATCTTATTTTTCATAAACTCATAAGTCTGATTGAACTGATAAAGATAACATAAACCAATTCAATATTTTAAGATTAATAAATGAAAGGAATCAACATGAAGTACAAAATGAACATCTGTTTTTCTTAAAACAACTACATTACCTATTATAAAAAAAAACACTCACAAATAACAAACAATAACCCATTAGGCCTAGAATCATGCTATTTGCACAAGACTTATCCTTATATGAATGTGAGCCCTAAGGAAGGATTTCTTAATATTTATCCTCTTCCTGTGTTAAACAATACAGGGATAAAAGTTTGCTGATGGTAACCTTATCGGGCACACTGCTTGTAGCTTGAAAACATTTAATATGTTTTTATATTATAAATATGCCACAAACAAAATTTGTCTTGAAAAAACCAACCAATATGTCACCCTATGTGAAATGTTTTCGTAAAACATATTGAACTTGATAGGGTGTACTATCAGAAAAGTGGGTATGAAAACAATATGGAAAAGTTTTTTAAACAAATTCTGTTAATTATTTGGATAAATTTGTATATTTACATTTTATATAACAATTTTCTTCAATAAATATTATATGCATTAAAGTACTTAATTGTTTAGGTTATAAATGTTTATGGATGGAAAGGGAAGGAAGGCCAAGGAAAACGTGAATGGATTGTGTGAGGAATGATAAGAGAAAGGAGTAAACAATGCTGTGACGCCTGATAAGGGAGAATGGAAGAAGAAAACTTGTTGCACCGACCCTAAGTAGAATGGGACAAGACCAGGAAGATGATGATGAAAGTTCTTCTTTATTTGTTTAATTTATTCTAATGAATTACTATAAGATTTGATTGAGGTATATAAGTATTGAAAGTTTAAAGTTTTTCTAAGCTTTGTTGGCTGGTTGGCCTAACTTAAATTTTTATACATATCCTATTTAACTATGAAATATCAATTGAATGGCCTCTTACGGAAAAGAGCCATAAAATTGTAACATTATGGAAATACAGACAGCATTGTTTTCTTCTTGTGAATGATATAACAGCTTTTTACTGAACGCATAAAAAATGAAAGTATATATGGTACTTATAACAAAAACAGTTTTTTATTAGTTTGTTTGTTCCGGCTAATATATGAAATGGGTGCTGTGACGATTTTGTCTGGAGTTTTACTAGCACATAGCTGTTGTTATAAGGAGTACAGTCTCCAAAGGAGATAAGTAACCAGATTCTCATACCACTAGTATGAGAAACTGGTTACTTATTTCCTTTGGAGACTGTACATTAGCCTACTTAAAAAAAAATTGTCTGCCTGTTTCTTCCGGTTAATATCCGAAACGGCTGGATCGCTTGTGACTGGAGTAGCAGATAGGTGTTACAAAGAGTAACTAAACTATTATATTAGAAAAAGTATTAGGGTTCCATGTTAAAATATTAAACCCTTGAAATTGTTTACAAAATCCGATCCAAATAGGGAAGACATATTTTTATAATAATTTCATGCGGACAAAGGTCCCGGGGCACAGCTGCCATGTTCGTATGTTTTGCTGTTTCCATAAAGTATTTCTAAAATTGCCCAGCCATTATAATCTGACAACATCCAGCAAGTATTTTTGCCCACCTTCAAGGCCATAATCCTTCTACTATTGTACTAGATCATCATCAGCAGCCTTATTCCACCCTCATGAGGATACGATTCTTCTCTCCCCACTTGATATTTTTTTTAAGAAATATTGGAACACGACGTTGCCGACGCGACGTTGCGACGTTGACGTTTTATCAGTCTGAGCTTTGTTCACCTTGCGCTATAGATGCATAGGTTCGACTGTGAAAGCAATAGATGAATTAAAGACCGTTTTGTTTTGTTTTGCTGCTCTTATTTTTGTTAAGAAAAGGTCAAATAAATTCATGAACACAAGAGCGAACAACAACAATGTTACTGGTTCTTAGACTTGACTTGAAGTTGAAGTCCATCCATATTTACGTATTGTGCTTGATAAACAAAATATTCCACCATTGACAGTACAGATGATAGCCATAAAGAGCTACCACAACAAGGAAAAAGATCATTTGGGAACCATATCATGTGTGCCTCATTAGATATTCAAGGTGGGGTTTAACAATGTCATTTGTTTGATCGCAGTATCATGTCTGGTGAACTTCGCTTACGACGCGTCGGAGGCGGACGAGCTGACGATGCGGCCCGGTGACGTCATCCGTGACGTGGAGCGGCTGCCAGGCGGCTGGTGGCGAGGGGAGCTGCGCGGCCGCCGCGGCATGTTCCCTGATAACTTTGTGTCGGTCGTCGAACAGACTACTTCAAGGTAAGGATGCTTCCTTGTTGGTGCAGGCTCTTCAACGGCTAGCCAGGGATCGTGGAAGGCGCACTAGTTCCCGCGATCCCTAGTGCAAGGGTGGGAATGGGAAGGGAACACCGGGGTGGTTTGAAGTCAGTTAGTCTGTCAGAGCTCTATATTGATAAAGTCCTTTATTCAGTGACATCAAAAGTGCGTGAGGATACTTCCGCTTGGGGTTGTAGGTCGTAGCTCCGAAAGCAGGAAGGGCATTACTTTTTGCAATTTCATCACCACTGCTCTTAATATGGTGAAGGAAAACATCGTGAGGAAACCAGCACGTCGTAGAAAAAATCAAAGAAGACATGTGACATTTACCAACGTGCACTGGGCCTCTGTTGTGGATTACAGTCCACTTTCTCACAGGAGGCCTGTGTCTAGCCTGTGGTTGCAGCTTCAATGTGGCTCAAAATAATAATAGTTACACCTGCATAAGACAAAAGATAATGGGTGCCACTTGCCAGTACAATATACACATACATCTGAAGTACCATCAGTATTCCATACTGAGTGCAAACATCTAGTGGTCGTACAAATATTTGTCCTGTCGCGCTCGCACGACGCTTGTCTCGGCGGGGTCATAAACCACAGCATTGTTTTATTTAGTCAGGACAAAACAGTAAAATGTCTTTACCACCACACAGTTAAACTTCGACGAAGTACTGATCAACTTTTTTTATTTTATACAAATCCGAATGAATTTCTCATTGAAACCACAATTTCACTGAAGAATAAATTCGATTTCCAGGTAAACATCAATTATGTTTACCTAAAACGAACTAGATTCAGTCTATCGCGTGTTGCCTATCAGACTAAAACGATAAAATTGTTTCGTCAGTTTTCGCCTGCCACCATAAATTCCTACCTTCCAATTTGACAAACAATATTTTTTTTTGGGTTCCATTCGCAATTTTCACGTCGTCTTTAGAAGCAAATATCTCATCAACAATAAACGATAGACACCTATTCTCCAAACAACAGTGTGGTGTCAACAGTCTGGGAGCAAAATGACTGTGACATATGGAAGGACAGACAGACAGACAGGACGAATCTATAAGGGTTCCTTTTTTTCCTAAAAATTACAACTAGTGTCAAGATATGAGGATAATCATTTCAAAATATCCAAGTTATCCAACGTTAAAGAACATTATCAATCAATCAATAACTTTATTATCAGGCAACTAAGGCCCATACATAAAATACACAATATAATATTATAAATAACAAATAAACTAATACATATTAAAAACCATAAACTATAACTAAACACGTAATGTTGACGGCGTCGTGTTCCGCTGCGTGGTGTCGCGTAACCGTCCACGGAAACGTCGAAATACGACACCTTTCGGCCAAAAGTCCTCTCTCACGCAGGTCTGTAGATGTTGGGTTGGAACTCGTACCACGAACGACTTAAAATTAATGTTGTGGCGCGATTCCAACCTTTCCACCCGCAGAGTCCAGATGGTCTTCACTTTCACGTACTGCACTACATCCTCAACCGTCGTGGAGTGATGCAGACGCGAAATGTACAGCTGCGTCGTAGGCACAGCAGGACGCAGCAGCATGTTGGGTCCACTCGGTGCGGTACCGCACTGGTTTCGCGAACAGGGCTTCTTCTTCTTCCTTTCCACTTTCGTGAAACCCTCTTCATCAACTTGGCCCATTCTTGGCAAGGAGGTCTGGACCGCGGACAGGGCAGGTTGAGCAGCCTTTTTCTGTTTTTCCCCTGTTTTGTTTTGTCGCTTAGGCTGCGACGCAACTGATTTGCCGGTGACAATAGCAGCGTAGGCACGTTGTGGGGTCGACGTACCTACGTGTGACGTTTCCGCAGTCGGTGTTGAGGTGCGGGCGACGGGGGCGGCGGGTGGCGCTTGGTCAGCAATATCGGCAGCTGGTGACGCACTTGTGTTCGCCGACTCAAAACTGCCGATTGATGCATTTTGCGCCCCTCGACGTGTATTCACCTTAGAGGCCTCAGGCGACCCAATTACTGAACCCACTTTGCGCAATAATGCTATTTCCGCACGTAGTTCAGTATTGGTTTTTTCCGAAACCTCCATTCGGGACTGCATCTTGGTCACCTCCACTTTCAAGGTAGTGATGTCCTTTAGCAGCCGTGTAACGTCGACGTGATCGAACGTGACGGGAGGCAGCTTACCCAGCTCCTTCGCCACGAAATCTGGCACGTCGTCCGGGTCAGTCTTCTTCAACATATCAAGAATATCTTGAAGACTCTTCTCCGTTCCATCTCTGCGGCGAGACGGCATCTGGTCCAGCTTTCCAAGTGACTGGAACAGTAACAGTTTTCCACTGCTGATCTCGTCCTCCTTGAAATTGGAGCGGCAAATCTGCAGGATGCTCACCTCGTCCATGTAGTCGATGGCATGGACTAGGAATGCCAGCAATTCATTGACTATGAGTGGTTTGGAACTCATAGTGATAGT
The DNA here is from genome assembly GCA_949152445.1 of Cerastis rubricosa. Lineage (NCBI taxonomy): Eukaryota > Metazoa > Arthropoda > Insecta > Lepidoptera > Noctuidae > Cerastis > Cerastis rubricosa. The sequence goes on from OX424532.1 coordinate 9,689,397, forward strand.
ACGGGCAGCGACTAGGGCCGCGCAACACGCGAATAAAATTCGTTCCGTGCTCAGTGGAAACACGTCCGTATTCGACCGCGCATCGCACTGCACTCCGAATTATAATAGGTCTTTACCTATGAAATTGCCGTATTGCAGTACAGACTTTTTCAAACAAAAAAAAGTTTTGATTGGCTATGAGTTCTAAATTCAAATTAATTTTGTTTTAAAAATATGACATTCTATTTACAAAATCAGTCTTTTGTTTATTGATTAGCGTTGTATTTTCATTACATTTCAACATTTTTCCTCATAATGGATACTTTGAAATTTCGTGTAATTATGGAATATGAGTTCCGTCGTGGCACCAACGCGGCACAAACGACCCGTAACATCAACGACGTTTACGGAGTGAACTGTACAAACGAACGCACAACCCGTTATTGGTTTGCTCGGTTCCGTTCTGGGAATTTTGACTTGAAAAATGAACCTCGTGGTCGTCCGGAAACTTTGGTCAACAATGACGAATTAAAGGTGATTGTTGAAGCTGATGAAACTCAATCTACAGCTGAGCTGGCAGCAGCTTTTGATGTTAGCATTAAAACAATATTGGTCCATTTGCGACAGATTGGCAAGATAAAAAAGCTTGATAGATGGGTGCCCCACGAACTTAACGATCGCCAGCGCAACGTACGCGTCGAGAATTGCCTTGCGCTGCTTAACAGGCACAGAAATGAAGGAATTTTGAACCGAATTGTTACATGCGACGAAAAATGGATTGTTTTTGACAATCGAAAGCGCTCAGCAAGTTGGTTAGATCCTGGTTCGGTACCAAAGCAATGTGCAAAACGAAAAATGACCCCTAGAAAGGTGATGGTCACAGTTTGGTGGTCTAGTGCTGGTGTGATTCATCATAGCTTTTTACAAAACGGCGAGAGCATTACTGCAGATGTGTACATTGAAGAACTGACCACAATGATGGCGAAACTCGCACGTCTGCAACCAGCTTTGGTCAATCGGTCGTCTCCACTGCTACTTCACGACAACGCGCGGCCCCATACTGCACAACAGACCGTCTCTAAGCTGCATGAGTTGGGTTTGGAAGCTCTCCCTCATCCGCCATACTCACCAGATCTTGCGCCTTCCGACTATTACTTTTTCCAAAATTTGGACAACTTTTTAGCGGGAAAAAAATTCAATTCCCGAGAGACAGTACAAAACGCCTTTGAAGAGTTTGTTGTCTCCCGTCCAGCTGATTTTTTCAAGAAGGGCATCCATAAACTGCCACAGCGTTGGCAAAGATGCATTGATTGCAGGGGTGATTACTTTGAATAAAAGAAATAAATGAGTTCGAAAAAAAAATACTTTAACTTTTTTCAAACAAAACGGCAATTTCATAGGTAAAGACCTAATATTTTCGAAGATTATTTTCTCATGAAATCAATTCCACTATCTGGGCTGAAACTTCGGACTGAGTTTATTAATGCTTTCGTTGCTGACTAAATTTTTGTTTTGTATCTCTTCCTGTCTATTTCAACGCAATCTAAAATATTACATCTGTCGCGACAAACTGGCAATCACAAACATTGATCTACAAACTTACTGGAGCAAAGAAAACAATGTACTTACATGTCAAAGTTCAATACCAACTGCAGAGATTGATGCTAAGGTCAGCAGTTTACAGTTAGCTTGAACACCGCTGCACCGCCCGGTATCCTGTGCCCAGGTACAGTCACGAGCATTAATATGTATACATGAAGCAACTGTTAAAAGTTATTTTCTTTTATCGTATTGATTAGAGTTTTTGCGAACATAGTATTTTGGAAGCCTTACTTACTATTGCGAAATGGTTCTTATCTCAAAGTCATAATTCTCCTGCCCTTATCGCAATTTATTTGGGATTGGCGCAGCATGTCTTCTTCCATACTTCTCTATTTCTTATCGTCCATCAGACCTCTTTTCTCCTCCTTTCTTGCCATATTATCCTTCACACAGAGACTTTTAAGATCATACTTTGTAAACCTATATTCTAGCAAATAAATGGATTTCATTTGAGTCCGTCCATCGTTTCTTTGGTTTTCGTCTACTAGCTCTTATCTCAAAGTAAAACCCGATATTTCGCGACAAAATCGCATTTCAATTTAGCTGTGTGTTTACATTAGTGTTTGTGACTGTACACGTGTACTAACGAACTGGTTTGTGTACCGATTTAAAATTACCATGTGTGCCTGATGTCTAGTTCACTGACACACATATTCACATTTACATTTTAATAATATTACTCGTTTTATAATGTCATTGTTGTCTCTGAGTTAGATCAATAGTATTGGCAGGTTTGCTGTTATTACTCGGAACATCCTCGTCTTATAAAGTAGCTTCATTTGTTCCCGCTGAACAGTTAATAATTTAATGGTATCGTAGTCCTATCATTTACCACATCAATGGTAACATAGATTATTGAACTAAATTGAAAAATGAAACCCATAATTTTCTTTTACCGACAAGGTTTTCCGAACCATACAATACAATATTTAATAGATTCGGCTACCTAGAAATTATACCGTTGAACAAACCAGAAACGTGACAATATGAAACAGAATACTATATCATTTAAACGCTCACTAATCAATTGTCTATAAAAAACGAAATACTTGTATTGTTGACAAAGTCATTTTCTATGCTGAGTTCCACACATACATACAAAGTTATTCCGTTTTAGTCATACACTTGCTAACACAATCAGTGATGTCATTTCTTAAGGAATGATTATATTACATATTGTTTGGTTTGTAGTATGATTTTAAAGCTTCGGAGAGGTACATCATAAACTGTAATTTTGTAGATGTTTTAATAACGTATACGAAATCCACATCCGGTTAAATTGGCGGTCACTTGAGGGAAAGCCGCTCAACCACCGCGGTCGTTTATTGTACAATAATTGGATATGGCTTTTAAATTATGTTTTCGATTAGTAGAATAATAATGACTGTACGTACTATCTAATCAGTTCGGATAGCGCGATAAGAAGCGCGGTCCGCTAGTCAGTGTTTGTTGTGTGGCCCTTAGTGATATATTTTTGTGTCTTAAGTTTTTTTGGTACAGGTACTACCTGTCTATTATTATAAAAACATTGCCAATAATAAGGAGGAATCGGGAAGGTAGGTGGGTGTTTCATCGTCGTATATTTTGATGCTTCATGCATCCTGAGTATATTCTGGAGACGCAGTCCACGTATAAAAATGATAAACATTGTAATAAGTCGTTATGTGTCAGTCCGACCACGAAGTGTATCGAGTAGTCGGAATAGTAATGCTAATGACAAACCGTGGTATACCTAATTATGTTGATAAAACTCTGCTATCTCAATAATTGCCTATAAGCAGACTATATGACAACTATTGTGTGCAACTGTATTTGTTTCTGGGGACTGCCCAGCCTAGGTCTCGCATGGGAATTTTGCAAATTATTTAAACAGGTATAATAATGCTATTTCTTTATTCAAACGAAAGATACTTGGATACGAATTAATGTTATACTTTTTGATCCCCTTTCCTATTTCTTTCTATAGTTGAAATGAATTTGAATAAAACATGATTGTGCAAATTGTCACAGTCGTTGGCAGTATCTGTCAGATGACTAAAGAAATCTGCCCTCATTTCTTCGACTACTGTGATCTCTGTGAATAAATATAAATATCAAAGAAATCAGACTAGTTAATCAATTACAAAATTTACATATCAAACTAGATTCTTTTAGAGCTTCTGTTAATTGGCGTCAATTTCACATGTTCAGCCAACGCACTACATTTAACACGCAAACATGAAATCTGCTGTCGGCAACGAATAAAATTGTATGTTTTTTTATATGTATTGTGAATGTGTTGGATAGTTAAGTAAATCGTCACGTTTTTTCGATTTAGGCCGGCTGGCGTGCAGGGCCGATGTCGAGCGGTGTTCAGCTACCAGCCAGCGAACCCGGACGAGCTTCCTCTGAGCGTCGGTGACGTCCTCGAGGTTTTAGGAGAGGTAATTGAACTTGTTGACATTATTCATCTTGTTTGTATAACACATCATCTGTTCTATAAACCCGCGCCGCCGTGCTTAGGTGTGGCTGCATTTTTCTCAGATTGCGATAGTTGTCATGTAAAACTTGAAGTGCCTCTTGTTACAACTACTTAAGATTGTAATTGGATCACTATTGATTTTAATACAAAAAGCAAATTAGTACGTTAATGGAACAATTACAAACTAATGACTCACTCTCGTAACTGGTAATCGTTTTCTAATTTGTAGATAGCACTTCCCAATAGGTGTTTTAAATTAGTCTCTTTTTGGTAGCGTCACAGACTAGACAGCGACCGAATATGTAAAAGAAAAAGAAATTTCGCTACACGACAAAGTTATTGTGGGTTTCTTTGAAGATTGCAATCCGTTAGTGGACGTACGCGTCAGTGGTTCTGCACTGCAATTTAAAAATATTTTTTTAATCATTTCATTAGTGTTTTGCGAAAGTTTTTGTATCTAATCATAATTGGACATATAAATTCTTTGATCACGAACTTAGTTTTAAATGAGGAATCAAAGTGAAGGACAAATACTTTTGCTATCTTCGTCTTGCATTTTCGGGGAAACGCGTGTGTTGTGTGCTACTATTATTGACCCCGTGTGACCGTTCAGGTAGAGGAGGGGTGGTGGCAGGGACGCCGGCAAGGCCGCGTGGGGGTGTTTCCTTCGAACTTCGTCGTGATGCTGGACCCGCAGACGCCAGCGCCGCCCTTCGAACCGGCGCCTGCGCTACCGCCTAAACCTGGTGAGTTGTTGACTGGACTTCTCTATGTATTCAGAATGGAGATTCTCCACCCTGAATACATGGTTACGCAATAACCATGTACTCAGTACCTATATCAATGTGAAATTTTTCATCGGTAATTTAAACAAATAATAATAATAATTAATTAAATAATAATTTGCTGTTCCATACATTTTGATCGTGTAAGTATTGCACTTATGAACTGAATTATATATATCTCACAACACCGCTGACGCCTTATGTACTCGTACAAATAATAATATAGTCAATTCGCTGGACTAGCGGGCCAATACCAAAGAAGACTTCCCCTACCATCCTCTGGTTCTACGTAGTGTTTATCAACATTATTAGCGCTGCCTATGTTGCTTAGATGAACGGATTTGGTACTAGACCACTCCTACCACCCATTTCCACCACCACCAACTATTCCCACGAATCCCAATAACTAATACAAGTATTCGGCTGGCATTTGAAATGCAAACCACATTAGCCAGCTTCAATTTAAGAGCACTGCCTAGTTGTAACATTTGGTCAATGCCTGAAGTAAATAAGACGATGTACAAAAACGAATAAGTACCTTGTTAATATCTTTGCAAATATGAACAAAAAAACGCAAGCAAAAAGTCTTACAATCTCGTACTTAGACTCAATGCATACAATGAAGGTATTTATGGTATTCATGCTCTACGAGTATTACAAGTTGATATTTTTCTCACAGGGTCTGAGTCATGGTCATAAACCTTTTAATACCGTACGAAGCTCGTTCGTCACCCAGTCTTATTGATATATTGTTGCTATACTTACGTTAATAAACGATGACAACGTTTTGAAGGGGGCGCACGGCTTATCATTTTGGTGATTGCATCTTCCGCTGACAATTCCGGATGTTTTTAAATTTGCATGTGAAAAAATGTGTGTAAATATTTTTTATCACCAATTTGGTCGTTCTTATAATTAGACGTAAACTATTTTTTTGTGGTGGTGTCTCGGGAACTTAGACAATGTTGTTATTGTTTTTAAAGATTGTTTTGAAACAGTGTTTCTTGTTTTATACAAAGCTCTTATTATTGTATTTTTAATCACAAAATGATAACAGTGCGTTAAATGGAAAATAGTGGCATAAAAATTTGAACAAGTGTCTATTGTGTGACACAAGACAATATTGTGCTTAGCCTACATCCTAATCTCCATCTAATTTCTTTGAAGTTCATGAAAATGTCCTCACTAGTTCCAAGCAATAATGAGTTCTATTGGTACACAGTTAAGGAGCTGTGTCGCGTGCTATTCCCGTACTCGGCTGTGAATGAAGACGAGCTGACGCTGTCGGAAGGCGACATCGTGACCATCTTATCGAAGGATGCTCCCGACCGCGGCTGGTGGCGCGGCGAGCTTCACGGTCGAGTGGGACTGTTCCCTGATAACTTCGTACAAGCACTGCCTGCACAAGGTATGTTAACATAACATTCATTTATTTTCAGGCAACTAATATGGCCCATAGATAAACATATAATACCTTACAGACTAACATAAATATGATAAAATACACTTCACTTGTGCACTATATCACTGTGCGTTCATTTGGCACTTACCCGTGGAAGCGACGGAGCACCCCTCCCTGCAGCCAAAAGTCCTCTTCCAAGACGGGGTGCCGATAACACGTTGGTATTTGCAACAGGAACGCCTTAAAATTGACGTTGCGGCACGACTCAAGCAGCTGCACTCTCGCCACGTACTTAGTCTTCTGACGCACGTACTCCACGAAAACATCGGTCTTTTTTTTCATATTGTCGTACTACTGGTCGATTATGTCCTCTAAAGTTCAGGGATACTTTGGACCCTTCAGCAAGGGCGCCATGCTCTTGTTGCAAGCACCACATTCACACTGAGTACAGAAAGGAACCTTTAATCGCAATATATCCAAATTTTGGGGCCTACTTAGGTGCCCAATAGAATGAGAGCTTTCCATATAGGTCAAGTCCTACAGGCAGGCAGGGTTCCCAGGGATCTACCAAATCGGGTGGTGATGGGTACAGCTGTTATTGTCATAATTTGCATCATCAAAACATGACTAACATCAAACATTTATGAGGGGAAACAATAGTCTATATCTAAAGAGCGAGTACTCATTTTGTGATATGTCAACAAATAGTACTCCGTGGGTTGTGGCCTTGACCGTGGCAAAAACGAGGTCATGTCCGGTGAAATGTCACAAATGTTGACCCATTTCAATGTAGCGAGCGGTCGTGTGTTGAGCTGATTTCCGTTGCACTATTGCCGAGTGTCATGATGTGTTAGCGTTTGGAGGATAACCCAGTGTGAAGTCAGCTTCTTACCTTATTTCTTACCAAAGAGATGGCTTTTGCAACTCATCTCCCTGATGAAATTAATTTCATAATTATTCGAGGTCGCGTAAATATGAGATTGGCAAGCGTGCGGTCCAAATTCTTTATAGTGTCAACGTTATTATTTATATTAGGAAATAGCAATAGTAGTCCTCATGTCGAGATTAGTGATAAAATAATGTACTACAGCTGATGATGAAAGGATATATGAGATTGTGGGGCATCTGTTCGCCATTTAGAGCGCGTGCCGTGCTCCTGACCAGATGATGTCCCACTTGTTGGAGTGTCATAAGTAGAGACCGGATTATATGCAAATGCATATTTGCATATAATCCGTGTATTTGCATTTATAATATCTGTTTTTTGAAGATATTGCTAGTGCTAGCTATTCAAAACCAGTTTATGCGGATCTCTCTGTGTACGGGAAATCTGTACACAGCAACGCCAGGATACTGGGTACCTATAAATAGCTTGATTTGTCGCCGTGAGTATATTACCTTCAATTTTAACTGTAAATAAGTAACTGATAAAATGAAAAAAATACATATAATAATGCAGACGTAACACTTGCTATAGTTGACAAATTGTGCCATTTCTTCGAGGAAATATCCGAGACCTTAAATGATACGCACGATATAACGGCCTACTTTTTTTTAAAACTCTAAATGCCATCTTCAGTTACTATGCAAGAAGGTTGCATACCAAAAATTAGTTATGGATTTTCTCTGCTCTTCATTGTTTCCGTTCTCTAGTCCAATAACAGTTACAAAAATAGTTGATTGCATCATCTACATAACGTCTTGAATACGAATCTGCGCATTACTGTTATGGTATTGTTCGCCTTAGTACCTATGGATATAAATAGTACTAGAATTTAACAAAGTTGAGGAGATTTTAAATACGGTACTTCCAGGATGTGAACGGTATTGAAAGGTTACTCGTACATACAAGCAAATGACATTTGAACACGGAGGTAAAATAAGTTAATTGTCAATATCATCATCATCATCATCATTTCAGCCGAAAGACGTCCACTGCTGAACACAGGCCTCCCCCCAAGTGTCACCACAATGACATAACTTGGGGGGTTTTGCTGTAATCGCCACGCTTGGCAGGCGGGTTGGCGATCGCAGTATGGTTGTTACAAAAGCACAGAGAACGCTGCTGCCCATTCTCTAGCAAGTCCCTTAGTCGCCTCTTACGAAACCCACGGGAAGATATGGGATGGTGCTATTCTTTACGTCCGACACCATACAGAACATATTGTCAACGTACTAAACAATATTCACAGAAGATTTCATAAAATGGTTACCTACTTATACCCTTTTTCTTTTGTATTTGTATGCGTGATGGGTACCAGATTAATGCAGGCATCTAACTAAACGTAGAGTCATCTTATTATATAATACAGTACATGTATGTATGTATGGCAAGACGCTATGAATAGAATATGATCAATGGCTCGTATAGCGGTACTTTACAATAGTCAATAAAATATGTATTGATCATAATCGTTTTGATAGTAATTTTGATCCTTATCATTTGATAGTGTTTAAACAGCCACATATTAAAAAAAAAAACTATTAAATAAATTACAAAAAGGTTCTCTAATAACGTATTGGCAGTACTCAAGGTTATCTAAAGGCTTGTAGCTACATCACTACTTGCGAGACTGATTAATCTGCGAAGTAAAGCTCCGTTTGCTGCGCCTTCTTGCGTGGGCGTCATTTAATACAAAAGGACTTACGTCAGAAATTGGAAAGAATCTATGTATCGAAGCATACAAACTGCAACATATGAACTGAAATTACTACTCTGTTGGCCAAGCGTGGTGACGATGCGGGAGATGCGTTTGCCCGGTTGTTTTATTACATCATCCTTTGGAACTAGCAATGTTAAACGGCGAACGTTTAGTGAATGTTGTCATATTCGCTGTTGAGGTAGACCACGGCGAAGGTGTTGTGACGATTTAATAATATTTTTGGGGCAAACATGGCTAGAGGTCAAGATTGTTCAAGATAGAGAGGTTTGGAAGGCAAAAGGGGTAGCCTTTCCCAAATATTTGGAGAAATAAAGAAGTAAAGTAACTTGATTCTATTCTAAGCTATCAGTTTAGTGCTACAATATAACCTCTGCTGCAATCAATCCAAATTTGAACAACGCACGCTAATTTAAAGCTAAGGATTCGCGTCAAAAATCCCTTACAGATAAAAAACAAAGCTTGTAAAATATAATGCCGTCTGTGGAGTTTAAATCAATTAAATAAATGATGACACTGTGTTGAGTCACCCATTACACAGATTGCACTTTATCGTCTTTTCAATTAACTGGCGCTCGTTTCTTAAACCCGTCAATCTTTGTGGGTCTAAAATAACAAAATAAATAGGTTTATTACATATGAAATTACGAGATTCCCAACTTTGTTAGGGTTGGCTTCCAGTCTAGCTGAGTGTAGCTGTATACCTACCAGTATTTTATATGTATAGAGCGACTGTCTATCTGAATTACGCCACAAATTCTTTCATCATCATCAGCCTATAATGTTCCCACTGCTGGGACACAGGCCGCCTCTCTATGAGAGGGAGTGGGCTATCCACCACGCGGGCCCAGTGCGGTTTGGTAGATGTCACATGTCTTCGATTTTTTTTGTTCTAGGACATGTCGGTTTCCTCACAATGTTTTCCTTCACGGTTTTTGAGAGCAGCGATGATGAAATAAATTACACAAAGTAATGCGCCTGCCTGGGTTCGAACCCACGGCTTACTGCTCGTAAGTCGGGGCTGCCACCACTGGGACACCGCTGCTGTCAAATTTACAAATTCTTTTGGTAATCAATAAAAGGGTTTATCGATACAGTGGGAGTACGGTAGTGTCGGGCTACTAGATACATTCCCTCGTGTATCATCAGTACACTGACAGATAACTGATGTAATCCCCAACACACCTTGAATGTATTTGGAGTGTGATGTACTCTGTCTCCTAAACAACTTTGTGTTGATACTTAACTAAAACTCGTTTTGTAATAGTGATCGCTCAATAAGTGATGTCAGATTCTAAAGGAACATTGTGTGCTAAAACTTGGGAGGTTGAGCATAAGAGTGTTTTAAGTTTAGCTGTTTATTAACTGGATTTATTTGCAAGGTTAGTCTTCGTGATTCTAATATTTATAAGTAAGAATTAAAAAATAAGGGTATGGACAGATTATGCCGCTCATTCTGTCTTTGCTTCAACATTTGCAAGCTTTGAAGTGTAGTTGAATAAGTTCTGATAAATAAAGTCGTAAAGAAGTAGTTTTAGTTTTATAATATACACGGCATTTTACGCTATACATTTCCAGTATAACATGGCATCGCTTTGTTTAGATTTCCCTTAAAATTAGAGATCCACATAAACTGGTTTTGTATAGCTTAATTGGTTGCCGTGCATACATTTGGCTACATACAAAAAAGAGACGTACTTATGGGATTAAATTGACTTTCTAATTAACACTGACGAATTTTGCACGATTTTAATGTATCATACACGCTCTAATATATTACAAGGTTACACCAATAAGTCCGGTAACAAACACATAATTATATACAGTATGATAGCATAATCTAAGATGACGTAAACTTTGTAACACTGGCCGAATGCAATCGGTTGCAAGACACGCAATATTACTAATTTATGCGTATCGAAACTAGCATGCAGCTATTGATGTATGCAGATGAAGAAAAACTTTGGTCTATTTAAAACTTTAAATCTACTCTGTTATTTGAGGGCATGGCTAATAGAGACATCATCTTTAAAAATGACGATTGACCTGGTTGATTTGTGTATTGTTTTTTCTGGACTTGAGTATTGGAAGTTCCGATAAATTTATAATTTCCTGAAGATAGTCAAGCGTATCAAACAAGATAACGTAAGTAGCACATAGAGGCGCAACCTTGAAATCTTAACAGTACGGACATTCGTAATATTAAGTCCGATCGCATCTACTCTACGTATATCTAAACAATAACATTGTAGTACCATTAAATCGCGCGCGAAGTATTAGTAGTCTCTTAGAATCGTGATCGCGCCAACACACGCACAGCCTGTTGGTAAACACCGCCCACTCTAGTATTCGATGTTCTGCTATTGACATTTCTCATGAAGGTTGCGGACCGAGTCGTGATTTTGCGTAACTTGCCTCAGCACGCTACGTCTCGACACTGTCTTTTTATAACTAGTTGCCTCACTAGCCGCGTTGGTGTAACACTAATGTTGCACGTTGCTCCACTGATTTCCTCGATATTGTGATTCTCTAAAATGGTTTTTGAAAGTGAGTCGGATTTGTTCAAAGTTTTATCTGTGTATGTGATACTTTGTGAGACTTTTGTGTCGTTAGTGTGATCGTTTCTTAGGAATTGATAACGGATTAATAAAGTGTTTATTTTATACCAAGAGTGTAATATTCGTTTTTATTAAATGCCATTCAAAAACAAGTATTTTTTGCTGTTAAAGTAATAATGTTGCAGTTTAGAAAAATGTTTTCAAGTGAACAAAATTTATTTTCCAAAATGTGTAAGTGTGTATAAATTATTTTAAGGGGGTGAAGCTGAATTAACAGCATATTGCGATTAATTTTAAATAAATAATAATACCAATACGTCGCTACTTTCAATTTACCTTATAGTTAGAAAATAAATTACTATCATATCGATAGATCACGTTAACAGCAATAAACTTTTGAAGGCCAGATAGTACTTTAAGGAAAAATATATGGTCATTTGTCGCCGGTACTAAGTAAGTACTAGTGACAACATCGTCACTTGCCAGCAATACTAAGGTGTCTTACATATTTACTTACAGTGTCGACAGAACTAGAAGATAAGAAGCCAGACAGACCTCCGGTCAAGACTACGAACTCTATCTACCCCTCACTCACAAACAAGTACTCTGAGAAAACATCATCCGTCAAGGAACTGACCACGTCTAAAATAAGGTATTTTATACTTTTAACTAGTACCTGTTCTTATCTCGCCAGAGATTAGAGTTAACGGTGGTGACCTACTAAGATTTTGTTAGTAAACAGACTCTGATATAGGATAAGATCATTCGTTTTATATAACCGAAATAAATGAATTGTTGGAAGAGGGAACACCCTTTAGATGTCTGTTTAGTACAATGTGCGTTTAATGGTAAGTGTCCCTGTGTTTTGTTTTTCCTCTATATTTGTCGGGCAGTGAAGTGTATACTGCTCTCTAAATGCATCGTTTCAATCCTAAAATTTGGCAAACATAAAAATGTGTTAAAAAAATATGCTAATCACAACAATAAATAAAAAAAACTTGAATCATTCTTTGATTTCGAATACAGTCATTTAAAGTGGGCCGAAGCTAACGGGTTTGCCAATAAATTCTCTAAAGGAATTCATCGTAAAACTCGTCGCTTTAGGTGTGTTTACACGACGTTTCTTTTACGACTATTTTTTATTTTTCCAGCGTGCACAAGGAGAACATAATCAGTAAGGATACGAGTACACAAAGTACAGTCACAGTAGCAAATAAGAGTGAGTCGGAGAAGATTATACATAGTGAGACGGTCATCGATGGATCTTTGGATCAGGTGAGGTTATTGCATGTATTCGCTTATGTAAATCGGTTGCAAATGCATCGTATATGCATCCATTGCATTGGGAAAGTAGACAGACACGATCTCGGTATTACTTTCATACTTATTTCCACGTCAAGGGGGCACTAGGCTTCTAATAATAGGCACCCCTAAATTAACATAACATCACGCCTGTAATCCTCGAGGGGTTAGGCAGAGGTGTATCTAATAGTATACTCGCATTTCGCCAGTTATTTTTAAGTCCCTTGTAATAGGGGGCGAGCCTATTGCCTGATGATGGCATCAGCCTATAATGTTCCCACTTCTAGGACACAGGCTTCCCTTTTATGAGAAGGAGTGGGCTGTTATCCACCATGCGGGCCCAGTGCGGGTTGCTAGATGTCACATGTCTTCGAATTTTTACTTCTAGGACATGCATGTTTCCTCACGATGTTTTGCTTCACCGTTTTGAGCGGTGATTAAATAAATTACACAAAGTAATGCGCCTGCCTGGATTCGAATTCACGGCTTACTGCTCGTAAGTCAGGGCTGCCACCACTGCCATCAACTGGGTACAAATCCAGACTCTGTGGCTGGTATAACACTTTTATAATAACAATAACACTTTGCCTGAAATGCGAATCGAAACCAAGACCTCAAGCTCAGCTGTTGCCCTTGCAACCATTAGACTAAAGGAGAGGTAGTCACCCCTAAATTAGGGCTTTATAAAAACTTTTCCAATCTCTTGCGTCCTCCGTCCATTCTATTATACATAATCTGTTGGTTAGATGCTGAGAAGGCTAAATATTTCAAGATGACGATTCTTTACTCACAGTTAAAAGCATTCATTAAATTATTCAGAGTCGTGCTACGCCATCCTTGAAAAGCTAAATCTTTATCGTATACGCAACAATGCAATTATTAGCTCTCAATAATAATGTAACTTGTACTGGTATTTAAGTAATCTGATCACTTAGGAATACTTGCACTTTGTACTTAAAGATAACGGAAAAATGGGACGACTTGTAGGGACCGAGCGATTTTTAGAATGTTCTAACTTTCAAGAAGTAATGTTTAGTGTAATATCAAATATTGCATATTTGTAGGAAACAGCCTATTTCCTACAAAAATGCAATACCTGCACAGTCAAATGTATGGATAGCGGCATGGTCAAAATGTAAGGATACCTGCCTGGTCAAAATGTATGGATAGCTGCACGGTGAAAATGTATGGATAACTGCACGGTCAAAATGTATTGACACCTGCACGGTCAAAGTGTATGGATACCTGCATGGTCATAATGTATGGATACCTGCACGGTCAAAATGTATGGATAGCTGCACGGTGAAAATGTATGGACACCTGCACGGTCAAAATGTATGGATACCTGCATGGTCATAATGTATGGATACCTGCACGGTCAAAATGTATGGAACAGTTGTTGATGAATGATGTACAGAATACGACGTAAGCGTCGGTGCGTCCGTGTTAGCGTCGGTGTTCATTCCATCCTGTATAGTACATCCACATTTCGCCAGTTATTCAAGTTTCATACAATGCGGGGCGATCCTATTGATCCTAACTTGTGTTTTGTTGTGTTTGTCTAATGTTTTCATGTATTTTTTATGTGTTTCAGGTGAAGAAACCTCCAGTGCCATTGAAGAAGAGTCCTACGCCCACGTCAGGGGTGGGCGGCTTGTTCAGCGGGCTCAAGAATAAAATGTTATCGTCTACAGACAAGTGAGTTTCACACTGTAAATCCTAATGAACTTTTTTTTTTGTTGCTGTAAAAAGTATCCAGTAAGATCCCGAAGCTTCCCTAATGTAATTTGATAGCGTTTTTGTAACATTCAGATCTGTAGCTGGGTCAAATGAATGAGTAGACTTCAGTTGGTAGATTTTTCGGGTCTAATAAAAATTCGATTGAAAATATTTATTCACACATTTTGAAGTTAGGGCCTTCCTGTTGGACTGAGTGTTCGAATCAAAACTCATTAATAAAAATCAGGTTCAAATTACATAATGCCCGCTCTTTACCGCTTCCTAGTATTTTAGCTGGTAGAAAAACTGGTGGAACGAACTCCCCAGCTACACCTGTCTTCTTCAGCTTCATCTGCGTATTCATCCGAGGGTAACCTAAACAAGTTGTAACTAATATCGTAATCGTTGTTGTATTTTCAGAGAGAAATCGTCATCAATAACAATATCAAGTGGTAGCAGTAGCGGCGGCGAGTGGGACCGACCCGACGGCGCCGCGCCCAGCAAGACCACGCCTGTAGCCAACGCCAACAATAATGCCAACAACGCCAACACCTTCGACCATATCGAACGGAACTCCTTGCTCAACGACCCGAGAGCTGGCAGGTAACAATACAAACCTACAGCAATAAGGTCTTATGTGTTAGACCTTATACCTGAATATTACGAAGACCTTAACATTGTCTTATGATGACCTGGCAATCAATTTGACGGTACGGTTGGCGCAGTAGTTGAGCGATCCGCTGCTGCGCAGCGTTTCGCGGGTTCGATCCCCGCACGGAACAAATATTTGTAAGGCCTATAGATAGTTGTTTCGAGTCTGGCTGTTTGTGTATGTTAGTTTAAATGTTTGTTTAACGCACCTACGATACAGGAGAAATTCCTAGTGTGAGGGGCAACGTTTAAAAAAAAACTTTTTATTTCTGTACCTGGATTATCACAGTGACCAGACTAATGACAAAATGCAAATACAAGATCACACATGACACGATGTAGAAGCGACAAGGCGGTCTAAGCGATCAGCATACTGCAAAACATGCTGCTAAGCATGGATTAGACTTTGTCCACTAATACATTTGACTGTATACAAGCTTTTCTATCAAATGACTTTAAAAAAAAACTTAGATTTTTATTTGATATTTTCAGAGTAAAAGCACCTCGGCGCAGGCCGCCTAGTCAAGCATTCCGTGAAGATACGCCACAACAAATAGGATTAAGCAACGGACACGAAGGTAACCCTTTCTATTCAATTTGTCATAAAACCTTACAGTTAATCAGTGTATTTGACTGGGCACAGGATGTTTTCATTGCCCATTTATTTTTAAAATTAAATGGGTCTACCGCCTTAGTAGTATACATAGTATATTAGTAGCTTGCCTTAGTGGACAAAGCTCATTTTTCATTAACACCGATGACCAACTAGTAATAGTCTATTTTGCGAACCAGGTTCTGCTTTAAACCTTAACCCTAAAACTCCACCTAGAGTCTAGGAAGTGTTAAATATCATAAATTACTTAACTAATTATAAAAAAAAACAACCTTGAAGTGCTGTTAAGTAATCACAAACTTTAAAAATTATTCAGAAATATTTCTACACGTCATTAACATGTTGAGTAACTACCAATAAGATATCACAATATACCCGAGCCTATTCTATCAATATTTAGAATTCTTGACCATTAGTAAATCAAAGTAACGTCTAACCTAAGATAAACTTACCGATTACTTGCCACCCAACATGTATACAGCGTGTTCACTTATGTCTGCTATGAATGGAATTCTATTTGACCCAGATTACATTGCTATGTGATCTTCATCATCATCATCAGCCTATATTGTTCCCACTGCTGGGACACAGGCCTCCTCTCTTGTTATGCGTATTTTATTTTGAGCTCAATTAAGTTTATTAGGATGAACGGTTACAATGTAGAGAAACTGGTGGAAGTCCTAGTATCGTACAACGTTAAATATGTAAGAGGTCAAAATAAAATAAATAATACGTGGGAGGAAGGCACACATTACTTCGGAAAAAAAATCCTTAAACCCGATAAAGTCGACGAGAAGTCGATTTTATTGTTGTTCATGTTTTAAATGTGGTAAAAACAATAGCCATATGATTATGCTGAAAAAAATTCTGAGAATATGTTAAGGATGACGCGTGCGCATTGTTTTTGTTTTCGTCCGCAATGGTAGCATAGTGTTCCGCTTGACTCCGCTCCAATAGGCAGCCATCTTTGTAATTGATTGTCTCTGCTAACCTTGGCCTTGTCCAGAACAAAGCGAACTCAATAATGCACATAGTAAAGCCAATAGCCATTATGTACCCGTGGAGACACAATGCCTCATTTAGTGTGGAACTTTGTAAAACTGAAAGACAAAATAGGTACAGTCTGCATCAGAAGTCGGTTAACACTTATCAATATTACACTAAGTTTTGTGCTGATCAGTGTGATCTGATGTAATATTGTTTTGCGAATTTGTGTAACCATTGATGAAAATATTGTTATGTATTTTACTCCAGTCTGTTAATATGGATCGTTTCTAAAATTAAGACGTCTTATAATTTTGGATATGTATAGCGACTTTCGTTGCTGACCGTACGTAGAATTAGTCCAGGTTTTCTCATGATGTTTTTCTTCACCGATGTAAGTGATGTCCAAGATAAACGGTTTGATTGTTCCGTCTATCCATTTGAGATATAAGAACTTTTACCTTTTATATGTTTTTTTAATACCTAAAACTGCCAAAATACGCGCTTTGGGCGTATATTTGAGGTCACCAGTTCGTTATACAATACAATACCAAAATCTGAAAAAAAATACTGTATTGATAACAGTAAGTCCCCTGTTATCAGTCGATCCACACTTAATTAAAGTCGTAATATCAGTTATGAAATTAATAGGCTGTTTAAATAAACATTGATAACAGATATCTATAGAAAAGTACTAGAGACTCTTCTTGATTTTACATTTAATAATACAACTAGCTGCTGCCCGCGACTTCGTCCGCGTGGAAATTAACCACCCTTTTCATCTAGGGGTATAAAAGTAGCCTACGACCTATTATCAGACCTACCAATATATACACTTCTGGACACATCTATTGGCCCACCTTAGAGTTTAGGTTTCGATGGCCCCTACCGAAATATGATTGCTAGATTGAACAAAAACTGTTGATGCAGTTTTAAACCTGATACATTTTACCATCTTTTTCGATCGTATTGTTTTAAATTTGAATTCAGAATACCATACGACATGGAGCTACGCCTAACAAGTCGGATATGCGCCTTGTTAAAGGCAATTGATTTTTGAATAAAAAACATGTTTTATCAACTAAAGGTTTAATTTAATAACGCGTGTTGCCTCCATGGGCATCTACCACAGCTCTCATACGATTAGGCATAGAGTTTATCAACCGCTCTATGAAATTTTGAGGAATCATCTCCCATTCCTCTTCTATGGCAGTTTTCAACTCCTGCATCGTCTGGGCAACTGGCTGACGAGCCCTAACACGTCTTTTTAGCTCGTCCCACATGTGCTCAATGGGGTTCATGTCTGGGCTTCTGGCTGGCCAGTCCATAACTGTGATGTTCACATCCCGAAGATATTCCCTGACGATGCCGGCCGCATGGGCTCTTGCATTATCATGCATAAAAAGGAAATTTGGGCCCACATAGTCCGCGTATGGTATCACGTGAGGTTCTAAGCACTCACGAATGTACCTTTCAGCATTTAATGTTGGCAGCCGTGGTCCTGTAACAACCTCAAGTTGAGTTTTGCCGCTCGCGGATATACCGCCCCAGACGGTCCATGAGCCACCGCCATAAGCAACCCTCTCTTCAAAGCAGCATTGTGCGAAACGCTCTCCCTTACGTCGGTAGACCTTCTTCCTTCCATCATTGCCATGTAACACAATTTTAGACTCATCAGAAAAGAGTACACGGCTCCAATCTTGCTGTGTCCAATTTAAATGACTGCGTGCGAAATGAAGGCGCGCTGTTCGGTGGGCTCGCGTTAGTTTGGGCCCATCAGCTGGCTTGTGTGGTACCATATCGCGTTCTTTTAACCTTCTCCGAACAGTTCGAGCGCTCACAGATACTCCGTGGATGTCGCGAAGTTGGTTTTGTATCTCAATGGAGGTAAGGTGACGATTTCTCGAGCTGGTCGTCACGATGAATCGATCCGGCCTTTCAGTTGTGACCCGAGATCGTGGCCTTCCTTGGCGACGAACAAAGCCGCCAGTCTCTAGGTACCTCCGATAAACATTTCGGACCGCAGATCGACTTAAATTAAGTTGAGCACTCACGTTTCTTTGGCTGTGTCCGGCCTGAATAAGTGCATCCATAGATTATTGATAGAACCTCACCTTAATGTTAAGAATAAGTAATGTTTGTTGCAAAAACAAAGATATCAATCACTTTTTCAAGAATTAAATCCAAGTAAACCAATAAAACCAAGTTTTCTTAGTATTCGATTGTTTGATATCAACAAACAGGCTCCAAATTGTCTTTTGTTTCTTTAAATTCTGTGTTCGAAATTCAAAAAAAGACTATTTAATGAAATTGTAAATGTGCCAGGTTCAAAAAGCATAAAAACTTTTTGCTCGACCTAATATAAAATTTTAGTTAGGAGCAAACGAAACTGAAAATACAAGGTGGGCCAATAGATGTGTCCAGAAGTGTATATACAAGGTGTAACATAATTAACGCAAGACCTCCCGTGTGGTCTCTCGGACCATGAAACTGAGCCACTTTAGTTCTACGAGTTCTTGAAATTAACTAAAACAAATTGGACTTTCCATAGAAACTGACGCGATCAGCTGATCAACATGTATGGTAAAACTAAAAAGAAAGGTATGCATTTCCAAAAGTCATAGAACAAAAGTTGTTCAGTTTCATGGTCCGAGAGACCACACGGGAGGTCTTGCGTTTATTATGTTACACCTTATACTATACACAAAATATATCATAAATATCGATCAAGCCGTTTCGGAGGAGTTCGATAACAAACACTGTGACACGAGATTTTTATATATTAGAGTAATTATTATAATAATAACTTGTCGTGTAACCCATTTGGGTTTATAAACAGGATAATAAGAGTTACGGGTACCCTGACTTTGAAAGTACCAACCCTCATTAAGTTTCGTTATTCGTACCATTCTTACAGGTTGGCTTCGGTCCAAGCCTTCAAAATCCGCCGTTGTTAGTTACAGACTTACTAAACAAGGACAAAACCCTATAATAACTTTTGCTTACAGCCGAAAAACCACCAGAAAAAGCAGTAAGAACGGAACATGCGGAAGCAGCGGAAGAAATCAAGCCTCGGACTCGCGAATGGGAGAAACATAAGGCGCCGTGGATGGCGGAGCTCAAGCTGAACCAGGCTAAGAAGACCAGCTTCATCGCGGACGGCAAGTCGCGACTCTCAGGACCTGAGACTGGGGTAGCTAGCAAGGCGGGCAGCGGGAGTACGGACAGGTAAATTGGTATTTTTTATACTAAAGCTTTTCGCGGTCTAGAGCGATTTAGGCCAATCCTTTGAGAAAGAGTAACACTCATCTCGCCATCAAGCATCAATTTATAGAAAACACATGTAGGCACACCCTGTCCACCGGGAGCATTTGCCTGTAATGTAACAATTCAAGTTTTGATTTTGTACAGAAACAGGTTATTGTTACAAATTGTATTGTTACAGTGTGTAGTAAGTATACAATTTGTGACAACGATTTGTAACGTAATGCTCAAATTACATTACATTGTTTGCAAGCAAATGAACCAGTGACGAAGCGCCTATAAAGGCTGCCGAGTCTTCAGCATTAATTTATTTGTAAAGCCTACCTACAAATACATCTCAATCAGTTGGTTTTATAACTTAGTTAGGTTCAAACTTAATTTATTTTTTTCCTTTCAGAATCCTAGACGTTGGTCTAGAAGAAAAAAGATCAACTCATTCTATGGAAATGTCTAAAAGCACGTCATCGATTAGCAGTCGAATGTCAATAATGGAGAGCTTTGAAGAGGTAATGTTATAGTTCAATGTTAGGAATATGTTCATGTAATTATTTGAGAATATTACTAAATTAAGTCATTTGTTCATAGACAAAAGTTCGTCATTCGTTGGACTCAAAGAAGGACGCTACGCCTGCACCCCGCGACACCGAGACTCACGCTGTCAAGCCAGTACAATCACCCACCGCTGCAGGTATACTTCAATATACATAATGTTGTACTTTATTGTATCCGTATGAGTGTTTTAACTTCCAAATAGTTCTAGAATATTTTGTTGTGTCATGAAATTGACTAAAATGTTTATTGGTCGGCAGGTCGGACAATCATGTCAATGTTGGACGAGATAAAGAAGCCGCACGCGCCCCCGCCGCCTACAAGCGCGCCCCCGCCGCCTACAAGCGCACCCCCGCCGCCTACAGGCGCGCCCCCGCCGCCCACCGGCGCGCCCCCCGCGCCCCCCGCCGCCGCGCCCCCGCCCTCCGCGCCCCCCAGCACGGCTCCCCCCGCTGTCCCAACGTCCCCCATCCCGCACTCCGCCACCTTGCTGTCCACAACCATCCTCTCCTCTCACATCATCCCCGACAAGTCCCCCAACGCCAAACCCGACAAATCTCCCGTCATCCCCGAAGTCACCGCCCTCACCAGACAGACGAGCAAAACGAGCACCATCGAGAGAATAGAAAAGTCATTAGAGAAAGTATCTACGAATGCTGTGAGCGGAGACAAACCCAGCGCGGGCACGTTGGAGAGGCGAATGCATTCCCTCAAAACGGAAAAAGTAGAATCCAACGACGCGTTGATTGCGCAGCTCAATAATAGGGTAAGTTGTCATCATCATCATCATTTCAGCCTAAAGACGTCCACTGCTTAACATAGGCCTCCCCCAAGTGTCACCAGATTGACTTAAATGGGGGGTTTGGCCATAATCGCCACGCTTGGCAGGCGGGTTGGCGATCGCAGTACGGTTGTTACAAAACCACAGAGAACACTGCTGCCCATTCTCTGGCAAGTCCCTTAGTCGCCTCTTACGACACCCACGGGAAAAATGGGATGGTGCTTTTCTTTACGTCCGACACCATACAGAACAAAACTGAAAAAAACTAAGAATTAAGTTGTCAACCAAGTGAAATTACTATAGTCGATAGAAATATCAAACATGAAAATAATTCCCACATTTAATTTACAGATAATGAATTTGGAGAAGCTCATAGAAGTACAAAACACAGTTTTCAACACGGCCATCGAGGACTTAAAAGCGAAGCTGAGTCTTGAAAGCGAGAAGCGGCAAGCGTTGCAAGCCGAGCTAGAGAAGCTGGCGCACTGTGTGACGCAAGTGTAGCCACTGCTGCGGCCGCCACTCGAGCACAGCGCCTGCGCTCGTGGGCGCGCCTACTGCAGGGAATACTCTAGCTATGTTCATTTCTAGTTAGACCCAAACGTTTAGTGCCGTGTGTGCCAGTGAACGCGATTTTGGGAAAAACGGACACGATTCTTGAAAAAGACCTAAAACGTTATCAAGCTGGAAGTTAATCACCATTATACTCTTTAGATCATTGTGGATGTTGTGAGTGATTTTGTAAGATTTTATTTCGAAAGCGCGTTCATGGTGTCCCGGAGCAATGTTTCTAGTTAGGCCCAAACGTAAAAGACTTCTGCTTATGCGTCAAGTGCTAGTTCGCGGGTGCGCTCACTTATGGTTTCGCGACCGGTTCTACAGTTTTATGAGACGGCCTGTTGTGTAAGCTGCTTTATCTTCAGATAGCGATTTATTTTTTGTAAGTCAATACTTGTAAGCTTTTACAATATTCATGATGGTGTATAATATTTTCGATGATTTTTATCATTGACTTCGGCGATGCTACGTAGCTCGCTTAGTGATTGAGGTACTTATTTAGTCATTTTTGTTGTATTTCTCATTTTTTAACCGTCACTAATAACCGTAGTGTCTTAAGAATAACTTTTATATTGTGTATATCAAGACCAGAAGAGGGTAACTACTTGTACCTAAATTGTTCAATATTTGTATATTCTTTATCAATGCTAAAGTAGGCTATATTATATTATTGCCTATTTTGTTGTTTACTGATGTATCGTTTTCAAGTTATAGAAGTATAAGTGAATGCGTCATTTAAAGTATTTTTGTTATTTTCAGTAATAAGTGCTTTCGTCAAGTGAGCGTAGATTATAGTAGCGTCGTGTGCGTTAACAAAATTTTGTGCCATTTTATTTGATCGATGCACATGATTATGTTATAACTGAAAGTGTATTTTTATGTGTAATACAAAATTAAGTAACATGTGATGCAAGTAGATTACGTCAGCCTAATATTTTGTGATTAACACATTCCATTTTGACTTGTATAGTATGTACGTAATATCGATTCGATCTGTTATTGGGCGCATTGTATTAACCAAAGCTTCATTTGGAACGGCATTAACACTATGGAATATTGACGACTATTGTATTTTATCGAGATCAATATTTTTATGCAACAGTTAATATATTTTTGTACTTGTACAGAGATGGTTTACGTTTTATTTAGACACCGAGTGTACCTTTTTGTAAGACATATCTCGAGACATATTTATTTCTGAATTAATTAAATATCGATTTCGGATCATTATTGTATTCAAAACGAGTAACGCTAATTCATGTATATTTATGATTTGTGAAATTAAACCCAGGTTGTGTTTGGCCATCCATTGTGTCCTACAAGTTGGCAATTAAATTAGTCGAAATTGATAAATTATATAACAATTAAATCATGGCAACTGATAAATATAGTTGTTAATTAATAAGTAAATGCTTAGTATTATTCTAGAGGTTGTAGTTATAGGCTACTATGTGATAGACGATGCCTAAATAACGGTATGTTTTAAACTAACTTTGTAAAACGTTCCAATGGCTTTAATCATGCACAAATTGATTCACACAAACATTTTTTTAGAATTTTTATTAGATGGTATTTGATTTCGGTCTTCAAACTTTATTCAGATAAATAAAGCAGACAAAACGAGGCATTTTTGTTACTAATTCATATTTTAAGTGAAGCTAAAATGTTAAAACTATGCTAAGTTCCTCTCCTTTAGTTCAAGAACACTGCGATGTTAATGTTATTGTAACTTTGAAATTAATACAACGTATTTTTAATAATTAGCTAGAATGATTATAGTCGTTCACGGACAGCTTTGCATATGAAACGTGAGATTCGTGTTGTATTATTTTTTACGGGGTTGTACCTGAGATTTTTATAGACTGCAGATGTATATTGATAAACTTACGTAAATAATGATCAGGTAGTCAATTCAGACGTGACATTGGTAAAGCTTCGCGTTATTGAAATTTACATTGACGCAAGAAGTATATATTTGGGTGGGTATTGTTGCATTTTTTTGTACACAAGTTGCATTTCTGAAACTAATTTAAGTAATACTTTCAATCATTGATAAATAAAGTCGTGTTATTAAATAAAGTTTGGATTTTTATATCTTTTGGTTCGTAGCAGATATTTAGTATTCAGCTTGTAAATTGGGCTTTGGCAAAAGGCAGGAGAGGTACTTACTGAATGTAATAAGATTGCAAAGAGAAAGTTGACTTTTTCGTACAATGTCTAAGTATGTGGAGAAAAACATCAAATACGAATTTGGATTTCGCTAGCCCACACCTTGCTTCTCATAACTCACCAAGCTAATCATTATCTTTTGTTAGCGGCAGTTTCAGAGCCAATTGCAATTGCATTTAATCCATTATGTAAATACATAACTTGTTATTTTAAAAATGTTGTACATAAAAGCTTGGTGAAAAGTACATAACAATAATATTCTAAAGGTTTATATGATAAACCCTAGGTAACATTGTATGATATAGGACAATTTTTGATGTAATTTTTAGTACTTAATTTATTTTTATGTATGCTATACTTCCGACGATGCATTCCTACGATTTAAACAATTCAAAATATTCATATGATTAATAAAATTAAATAATAAAATATGTTTATGGATAAACCAGTTATTTTGTTTTTCTCATTATACCCTTTAATGACGACTATTTAATGTCACTTAAATGTAGGCGAAAGTGTTAAAGAATGTGACGTGAAATAATCGATTAAAAACCAGTTTCATTGTCTTTGGCGTTGTCAATCGGCGCCGCCTAATATGTCCAAAAATTTAATTCTGATTGAATACTCTAGCAGAAATATTAAACAACGCCACATATAGGAATCCTTTGCCACATTGCTGCACTGCAGGCGAGATTATTATTGTTCACGATAAAGCTAATTTGCGAGCCCTAAATTTCCCAGACCGGATTTTGTTTTCACTCTGTCAAGTAAAGTATGAATTCCATCTATATCAACATTACCTACTCCTGAGTAAGAAATTGAACATTAAGAGAATAATATTCATATTCC
Source organism: Cerastis rubricosa (assembly GCA_949152445.1). Classification (NCBI taxonomy): domain Eukaryota; kingdom Metazoa; phylum Arthropoda; class Insecta; order Lepidoptera; family Noctuidae; genus Cerastis; species Cerastis rubricosa. The sequence goes on from OX424532.1 coordinate 9,714,283, forward strand.
TATCATCCCCCTATTAAACAAAGTCCAAATCGTGTGACTGACTCTGGCAGGGCCACCATCAGGGATTTTAATTTTGAAAACACAAAAAAATTGTCGCTAATTAGTCGAAATTTGTCGCCAAATATCAGAATTTGTCGGTCACTGGTTCAAAAGATATAAGGGTTTATAGGTGGCCGATCTGGAGAGAGTCTCCCCAGCAGGGCCACATTTATATCTCAAAAACTAGGGTACCTAGCAAAGATCTGTTTTCTCCCATATTTTGTCGACAATTAGTCGGAATCAGTTGCCAAATATCAGAATTTGTCGGTCACTGGTTCAAACGATATAAGGGTTTATAGGTGGCCGATCTGGAGAGAGTCTCCCCAGCAGAGCCACATTTATATCTCTAAAACTAGGGCACCTAGCGAAGATCTGTTTTCTCTCATATTTTGTCGCCAACTAGTTGCAATTTGTCGCCAAGTTACAGATTTAGTCGGTGTGTAATTAAAAATATTAAAGAATTCAATTTACCCATACAGTGGTACAAGCGAGTACAAAATACTTTATGTAGTTTCTAGACAGTATCTATGACGTCTTATGGTTTCGTTTCGAATTAAATAAATATAAACTTTTTCTATAATTTCAACCCACTATAGGACAGCTGTATTCATTACCTATAAACAAATATACAATAAATAGACGTAATTATTTATCTAACACAGTGTGCACTTACTACTTAGTCGCTGGCAGATAGATCGCTGCGCTCCGTTTCATTTACGGTAAGTAAGAAAGAGATAGATGCGTTTGTACAGACGAGCTGCCCGTCACGTAAGTTAGAGTCAGCCAGCTTAATTAAAGTGGAACTTATTATGAATAGTTACGAAATCGAGTGTTGTTATTTCTAGGTATTCCGAAAATACAAAAACGGAGAAAAGAGCGAGATATAATAAAAATTATATTATAATAAAATTTGACTACAATTGACAATTCAACGTTCAAGTATTTTAAACATTTTGCTAAAGGTACGATATTTTTTTATTATTCGAACGTTAATTAGAGCTTAACATTGTAAACTGGTAAAACAGTTTCATGCGACTGTACATCTTGACACCAAATAGACCAAGAGTAAGGTTTAATGTTTTTAAAGAAATTTAAGCCACTCTAACCTAGTAATTTAAAACATAAAAACATGAATTTTATTGCGAATTTATCTCTCTCAGACATTTCTAAAGACTTTAGACCGATAAAACTAGAAGTATGTTACACATATTAATAGAAATATTTTTTCTTGGTAATTTTTCGTGAACTCTTCGATCTAGCTCTTGGACTATACCTTACTAATTGAACTCATTATATCTCCTAAACTAAGAACCGATTAAATCTGTGACTTGGCGACAAATTGCGACTAGTTGGCGACAAAATATGGGAGAAAACAGATCTTCGCTAGGTGCCCTAGCTTTAGAGATATAAATGTGGCCCTGCTGGGGAGACTCTCTCCAGATCGGCCACCTATAAACCCTTATATCTTTTGAACCAGTGACCGACAAATTCTGATATTTGGCGACAAATTTCGACTAATTAGCGACAATTTTTTTGTGTTTTCAAAATTAAAATCCCTATTGTGGCCCTGCCAGAGTCAGTGACACGTCCAAATCCCTTTTTGAGTCTGGCAAATAGGTATCTCAAAAACTAGACTTCCTTCCTAAGTCAAAAATAGTAAAATAACATCTCCCCCTTGTATAATGCCCACTGAGATGTTTGTCTACGGATTAAGAGATGAGCTCAAATTGACTTTCTTGTCTCATTTTGTTGGTTAACATTGCTTGAAGCTGCGTTAAAATAGCCATTGTTTTATGCAGAATGATTTTCTAATTTTGATTTTAGCCCACATCTCAAAAACTAGACGTTGCTGTCGATCAGTTGTTTCGTCGACGCTTTGACAATAGTGACTTGACACAACTTAATGTTGCAGCAACAATGTTGTGGGAATTTTGTTATTTTTTTGTTGACAAATGAGAGGCTATTTGTCCCAATGCTGGGCAAAGGCCTCCCCTTTCTCCTTACAAACGTCTCTATCCTGTGCGATATCTGGCCATGATCGCCCGGCGAACAAGATTAGATCGTCGCACCACCTTCGCCGCGGTACCTCGACGGCGATTTCCTCCGTCAGGAATTCTGTTTTAAAAAATAAAAATAAAATACAATGGTTTTTGTAGACATATAAGAGCATTGTATGTACAATATTGACACATTTCTATTCTATTCTATACTTTGTATTGCGGCGAACTCGTAACAAAGTCAAATATTAATTATATAAAAAATATTAATAAATATTATTATTATTTATTATTTTATAGTCAGTGTTCAAATATTTAGTTCATCTTAGCATACAAATCGAACCAAAAGCCTTGTGATTTAACGTATAAATTATTTCACCATTTACGTCAGTAGGAATCGAACTTTGTATGTAAATTCTGTGTAACTTGAGAAAATAGAATGTTTTTGGAATGGAGGTAATGAAGACAAAATAAAAGCGAATAATATACATCAATAAATTTTATTCATAGTTATATGGCGTGTGTACCAAACATACATTTCATATATGTAATACTAACGTAATTTAGAGAAGGGTTCATTATTTACAAATTCCCTATGTTACCAATAGTACCTACTTTTAAAATAATGTTGACATCTGAATTTGAATTACTGACAAAATCAAAGTTTCTTCTTTTCAATATTATTGCTGCCACTGACAGATCTGACAAAATCATATTGATCTTTGATCTAGTTACAATAAGGTTGCTAATGCAGTCAGGGGTAAATCTACTACAAAAGGTCTGTATATATCCACTTAAGCATTGTATGTCTATTAGATTCCTACTTGAAACAGCTAGTACGAAAATGATATTTAATGAGTTGTTTAAAATATTTTGTATTTAACTACCTACATAGGTGATTATAAATCTTTCACGTGTTTTAATTTCATAAATACTTTCTTCCTTTATCAAGTAGGTACATACGTACTTTTTCATGCGCTATAATATAATATTTACATACTTAATTCTATTAGATAAATCTATTAGCACTTTTGAATGAATGATAAAACTAAATGCGGTCATAGGTCGCTATTCAAAATAAATCTGTTGCCCTCTGAATGTTTGCCGGTGTACTTGTAGTTGCATTTTCCGTAGGCACCTGAAACAAATACCTAAAGTTTAGTATTTCTAGTAAATACATCATCTTTCTCCTCCCCTTATATCCCCTATGGGCAGGAGAGAGAATTCCGTTTGGTTTAGGTTCGGCGCATGTCTTTTTCTTCTTCCTTACTTCTCTACTACTCTTATTCTTCCTTGGTTTCCTAATGATTGTAAGTAGGTACATACGTACATAAAATAATAACCTACTTATCTAATAAAATGTCTGGCAGACACTCCTCTATTTATTAACTTGGATTTTAAAATGACAAGTTATATTGGGCAAACAAAATTCCTATAAATTAAAATAAATACCGAAGACACGTATGGCCGCAGGCGTACATAGCATAGGTATGTAAAATGTAATAATATTGTGCAACATCTGTCTGTATGTTCCACGGAATCCTTTCCGTGGCCTGTTTAAATTAGCCAATGTCAGCCGAGGCTCGAGTAGGTATTGTGTGCGAACAGTTTTCATATGCGCCAGTTCTGGGCAAAAGTGTCCCTCCATTCATTTCACCGATTGCAATCCATCTAATTCGTCGTACCTATTATTACTGACCTATTTTTGATGATGAACTAAAAATTCGAAGACATGTGCGATGCAACGCTCACTGGGCCCACGCCGATGATTTCACCCACTCCCCCTCACAGAGAGGAGGTCTATGCCCAGCAATGGGAACGTTATAGACTGATTATGCAGTACATACCTTTATGTTTGCCTAATGCGCCCAAGTCCAGGGGCAGGGGTCGAACTTGTGGTCCGTTAGGTTGTAGTGACGGGCTGAGTGGTGCATCATATTCATCAATGGGCGGCCGACGTACGCGCATGAACTCGCCCCGCGTCGCCGCTTCCTTTTTCTCCGCTGAAGACACGCGGCGTGAGTCCAAAAACCGCAGGTTTGGGAGCATGTATATTACGAAATATCTAGACAAGAAAATTCAATAACATTAAAATAAATTGGTTACAATTATGCACACAACAGGGGTTGCAATTATTTTGTTTATTCACTTTATTTACATACTAATTACATTTTTAAATATTTTTCCAAATTTATAAAAAAATACATTTAAAAATATGAAAAATAGTAGCCCACCGGCGTTGGGAACAGGGTCCGAGCTACCGGTGGTCAGGGCTCTGGAGAGAAGAACCTCCTAACAATACGCGCCGTGTCCAGAAGTGTCTCTCTGAATCAAGCCCTTGATCCAGCTGCCAAGCGAAAGACTTCTCAGACGTTGGTCGAAAATTTTGGCTTTTATGCCATTGGCCGACACGACTATCGGCAGAATGACTGCTGTACTCAGGTCCCACATGTCGACAACCTCCCGAGCCAGATATTTGAATTTTACAATTATTATTTTTTAAGGTTTCTTTTTATTAAAACAACATAATTCAGTGAATTTCAAACGAACCGGTTTATTCTGCTCAACGTCAGCACACAAAGAGAAGATAGAGTTACATAGACAACTACCACAACACAGACAATTATTTGATGTTACCAGTTATAAATAATACATATTTCTAACACCCCAACTACAGCAAATAAACAAAACTTCTCTAAAAAACAATAACCTATTGTATTCTATGACTCTATCATACTAACACCTAAACCTTCAATACATTTGCTGTGTTTTACAACATTTAAAGCCTTGGTAAGAACATCAGCTGGCATATGAGTTGTTGGCAAATATTCTAAATTAATAATGTTGTTGCTAACTGCATCTTTAATAAAATGATATCTAATGTCAATGTGTTTACTTTTTCTATGACATACATAATTTGCCACCAACTTCTGTGCACTCTGACTGTCATTATATAATTGCACGGTACACAGACTACCAGTAAGTTCAAATAATAAAGATCTCAAATATATGGCTTCTTTACACGCTTCAGCCATAGCCATATATTCAGATTCCATGCTCGACAATGCTACTGTTCTCTGCTTCTTACTTTCCCAGGAAATAGCTGTCCCTGACATCACGAAACAAAATCCTGTATATGATTTTCGGTCAAAAGTATTACTTGCCCAATCGGCATCAACATAGCCAATAAGTTCAGCTGTTTCCTTTACAAATTTTAAACAATAACTCTTAGTTTTCTTAAGATACCTAAGTATTCTTTTTGCATAGTTCCAATGAACATTAGTGTAACACTTATTGAATTGACTCAGATAACTGACACAAAAAGAGATATCTGGTCTTGTAAGAACTGACAGATACATAAGACTTCCAATTAATTGTTGATATGGAATATCTCGATCGCAATATTCAGACTTAACAATATCTAATTTACTTTCCATTGGAGTACTAGCCACTTTGCAGTTTAACATATTAAACTTCTCCAATAACTGAATTACATATTTTTCTTGATCTAAAGTAATAACATTGGACTTTTTATCAATGTTTACTCGCATACCCAAACATTGTGTAACTTGTCCTAAGTTTTTAATCTTAAACTTAGAACTCAATTCTGAAATTAACTTATCAGTCTCTTGTTGATTATTAGAATAAACAAAAAAATCATCAACATACAAAGCAATTACAACTTTAACATTATTATTAATCTTGGTAAAAACACATGGCTCTAAACGACTCTTTTTGAAACCTAATTCAAATAAACATTGCTCTACCCTCTCATACCAAGATCTTGATGATTGCTTAAGGCCATAAATAGCTTTATTTAATTTAACAATGACCTTTTTCTTCTTTACATCACAAGAAATATCTGGCTGATACATGTAAATATCTTCTTTAAGAATACCATTTAAAAATGCTGTTTTCACATCTAAATGGGTGACATCTAAATTTAACTGAACTGACAATGCAAACAACAATTTCAGTGTAGAATGTCTGACAACTGGTGAAAAAGTCTCTTCATAATCTATACCAGGCGTCTGCGTAAATCCTTTTGCCACCAATCTCGCCCTGTGTCGCACACTATTGTCACTGTTCACTTTCTTTTTAAAAACCCATTTACACTGTACTATAGTTTTGTCAGAAGGCAATTCACTTACTGGAACCCATGCTTCATTTTCATCAAATGCTTGCAACTCATCCTTCATAGCCTCTATCCATTGGTCTCTGTCTGGACTATCCAGGGCTTCTTGGACACTGACTGGATCGCTGATGAAATCTGGACTTGATGCTGTACATAAATTTGAGTAACCATAACGCTCTGGAGGCTTCCTTATACGTTTTGATGTTTCTGGAGCTGGTTCTGGTTCCGGTTCTTCCTCTTCAAGCTCATCAGATTGCTGTAACGTAGAATCTAAGTCAGTCAAGGCATTAAGAAAATCCTCTGATTCTGAAGAAATGTCCACACCGGGTTCACCTTTCATTTCTTCTACATTATCACTACCTGACTGCTCCGGTAATATATCCCCAACTGAAACTGATACAACTGTATCATTTGTACAGTTTCTTTCTGTATTTTCATGAATAATCACATCTCGACTCGTTACTACACACCTCTTGATAGGATCGTAAACTCTGTAGCCTTTGACATTTTCAGAGAAACCAACTAAAATATGCTTCTTGGACTTAGTGTCCCACTTAAGCCGTTTCTCTTTTGGTACATGGACCATCACTTGGCTGCCAAATATACGCACATGGCTCAAATCTGGCTTGCTTTTTGTCCAAAGCTCATATGGAGTTTTATTATCTAGTCCTGATGCAACAGATCTGTTTCTAAGATAGACAGCGGTATTTGTTGCCTCTGCCCAAAACTTCTTATCTAAACCTGCATCAAATAATAAACATCGAGCTCTTTCCACAATAGTTCGATTAATGCGTTCACTCATACCATTCTGTTCAGGGGTATAAACATTAGTTTTCTGGTGAACTATACCTGCATCTTTCAAATATTTCTCAAACTCATTGCTACAAAACTCCGAACCATTATCTGTCCGAAATATTTTGATATTTCTGCCTGTTTGATTTTCAACCATACTTTTAAATTCTTTAAAATATTTAAAGGTTTCACTTTTCGCTTTCAGGAAGTAAACAAATGCCATACGGGAAAAATCATCAATAAAAATAAGGAAATACCTTGATCCTCCAATAGAAATGCACTCCATAGGTCCACAGACGTCAGCGTGGATTGTATCCAGTAGCTCGCTGCTCCTCGTACCCTTGTGACCAAATGGCAAGCGTGATTGTTTCCCTTCACAACATACTGTGCATGTATTTTTGTTGATCACTGACTTATCTGCATATGATATTCCCGTGACTGCGCCTTCCTTCATCCTATTCTGGTCACTGATATTCAAGTGACCCAATCTCCTATGCCATACTTCACTGCTAACTGCCGCTGAAGGAGATGTAAACAAACATTGTTTACGTTCTATGGCCAATTTGTAGACACCATCAACCTCATTTGCCACAGCCACTAAACTATTTTCACGGTTGTAAACATAGCAGCACTTCTCCTGGAACGATACACTGTTACCATTCTTGATAATTTGACTAATAGAAATCAAATTAGTTGTGAGGTTAGGTACACACAACACATCTTTCAAAGTAACCTCGTATTTACAATTTGGAGTAACTGTCAAGATTTCCACGTCTCCCGAACACAATACTGGCATTGCTTTTTGATCTGCTGCAATAATCTCCGTGATATTCGGCGTATAACATGCATTTTGCACCATGTTTACATCTGACGTCATATGAACACTCGCACCGCTATCGAGATAAAAATCATGTTTATTAAAATTTCCATTCAGGAAAACGACCGAGAAAGCATTCGTCTTCTTAACTTCTTGTTGAGAATTCTTCTGGCATTGTGACTTATAATGCCCCGTACGTTTACAACGGAAACATTTAATATGCGACTTTTCTGTTTTCTTTGAGTCTGACATAGACAATCCGCCATGAGTTGAACTGTCATTTCTGACATTGCTGCCAACTTTAGCATTCCAATGTTGGCGATTGTTCTGCCCTCTAGTCCAGAAAGCATTTCCTGTTTCCTGTTCACTGTTTCCTGCAAGATCGATCAACTTCGTCTTCACTATGTCAGCAGTAATGGCGATCCCCGAATGTTCAATTGCCATAAGCATAGGGAAGTATTTTTCAGGTAATCCTGCCAGCATTAAACATCCAACCCACTCATCGTTCACGTCAAAACCTGTTCCTGATAATTTCTGGGCTGTTTCGATTATTTGGGTCACATAATTCGTCATTGAATCGCAATGATCGAGACGAATTGATATCAGATTCCGCAGCAATGTTATTCTTCGCGAAAACCCAGAATCATCGAACATAGTTCGCAATTTGTGCCACAAATTCTTGGTACTGGTAGCATCTTTGACGTGCACATACAATGACGGATCAATTGTGAGAATTAACTTGGCCCTCGTTTTTGCATCATCTGCGGCTGCTTCACTTTTACTTTCCTGCTTGATAAAGCTTGATGTACCTTCTAAGATAAGCAGATTCTCCGCTGCAAACGCCCACTCGTGATAATTCTCACGTCCCTTTAACTTTGGAACGTTAGCTAAGAATGACGAGTTGGTAGCCATTTTTGAATTTTTTTTTTGTAAATCTCAATATACGATGCCTACATCTATGCTAGCTAATATACCTTAATAAATTAAATTTCTATTCCCTAAAAGGCATATCTGGGCCCATAACCTATTAAAACAACATAATTCAGTGAATTTCAAACGAACCGGTTTATTCTGCTCAACGTCAGCACACAAAGAGAAGATAGAGTTACATAGACAACTACCACAACACAGACAATTATTTGATGTTACCAGTTATAAATAATACATATTTCTAACACTTTTACACCTAATTTATATGTTAATCTAATGTAATATGATGGTATTAAATAGTAAAATGAATGAATGAAATATACAAACCGGCATTCAAATTCTTCAATAACTTTATTTTAAAATGTGGATTAATAAAAATAGTATCGACTGTTTCATTAAGCTTGTGGTCAGTTAATGCCAAACTGGCTTAGAATGAAAATTTACGGAGTATTCCCGTTTGAGCACCTATTTTTAGAGCACCTGTACTTTGAGCACCAAAGGTATTCCCATTTGAGCACCAACCATTTTAATAGCTCGGTGCTCAATGGGGAACAATAAAAAATATTCAACTTTATTCCCTTTTGAGCACCTACGGTGCGGTAGCTAATAGTGATGGGGTGTTTAATAAAACATATCGATAAAAATGGCAGTACTTTTATTATCATACTAATTTTAGGAAACCAAGTAATTCTTATTTATATCACAATCAGCCTTATGTTATTTTCTAGGTACCTCACCTACATAAGACAAATAATAGAAATCACATTTCTCGTAACAACAGTATAGTCTTTATACCTTGTTTTTAATAATTAAAATTTCTTATTAATGTTTACACACTCGTATAATATATACAATTAAAGTTTTTAGTCGTTCAGGAAAAGAGATGAGTTCGTGATTATCCTTCAAATATGAACTCGTATGCAAAGTTTCGTGTCCACGCTATTAACCGTTGATGAGTTCTCTAGTGAGAAGACGATCCTGGTTGCAGGTTGAATTCATGATACAAATCGTAATTATCCATCAAAAATAAACTCGTATGCAAAGTTTCGTGTGCACGCTATTAGCCTTTGAGGAGTTCCCTCGTGAGAAGACGATCCTCACTGTAGGTTGAGTTCATGATACAAATCGTGATTATGCATCAAATATGAACTCGTATGCAAAGTTTAGTGTCCACGCTATTAGCCGTTGAGGAGTTCCCTCGTGAGAAGACGATCCTGGCTGCAGGTTGACTTCATGATACAAATTGTAATTATCCATCAAATATGAAATCGTATGCAAAGTTACGTGTCCACGCTATTAACCGTTGAGGAGTTCCCCCGTGAGAAGACGATCCTGGCTGCTGGACTAAGTTATGTCTGGCATAAGAATGTATTTTCTTCAGAACCAAAGGTGTGTGCAAAATTTCAGCTCAATCAGACATCGGAAAATGGTTCTATTCAGCTTCCAAGATTCCACCATAACAAACAAACATACATAAATACATACATTGCAAGTTAAATAAAAGCTTTTAAAAGAGGTGCGAATACTGAAAATTTCTTTGCTTTGTTCATACAACAAATTACTTTAAATAGGTCTACTAACAGACTTTATTTCTTATTTTGAAAAATACTTTGATTCTAGTACTCCTGCTTTTATTGTCTCGTAGATGGTGTGAAAAGTAGATTATTCACCTCGGGGATAAAGGTGCCTTCGTCTTGGGCGACCTTGATTTTCACGCTGCACTCAGGATTCTTGTTTTAACTCCCTCGCTTTGCTCGGAGTTAACGCTAGAATTCTTCGTTTTGCTAAGGATTCAATACGCCCGCTACATATTAAGACACTACTTTATCCCCTTGGTGCATAATCTACTATTAATCAAAAACAAGAAGCATTAAGACTCTATACTGTTGTTAGGAGGAATGTGATTTCTTCATTTGTTTATGTAGGTGAGTACCTATGTAATAACATAAGGCTAATTGTAATATTAATAAAAAATATACAGAGTTCATATTTTTCCAGAGCGATTAAAAACTTTGCTTGTATATTATACGAGTATGTAAATATTAATAAGAAATTTTAATTATTAAAAACAAGGTATAAAGACTATACTGTTGTTACGAGAAATGTGATTTCTATTATTTGTCTTATGTAGGTGAGCTACCTAGAAAATAACATAAGGCTGATTGTGATATAAATAAGAATTACTTGGTTTCCTAAACTTAATATTATAGTAAAAGTACCGCCGTTTTTATCGATATGTTTTTTTAACCACCCCATCACTATTAGCTACCGCACCGTAGGTGCTCAAAAGGGAATAAAGTGAATATTTTTTATTGTTCCACATTGAGCACCAAGCTATTAAAATGGTTGGTGCTCAAATGGGAATACCTTTGGTGCTCAAGGTATAGGTGCTCTAAAAATAGGTGCTCAAACGGGAATACTCCAAATTTACGGCCTGCTTTGCACAAGAATAATTATTAAATATTTGGGCGCCTTAATTACATATTTAAATTGTCCGATTTATATTCCCTACTACCTATATGTGTCAAATAAAGTAAGCAACTCGAAAAAAATGTTCAAATGTAAAAAAAATTAGTTATTTATAGCCCAAGTTACAAGTATTTATATTAAGTTAGTATTTATATTAGGACATTATGACCAATATTTCACAACGCTCAAGCAGGTAGAGGTGTACCGAAATGAGTGAGCCTATTTTCGTCAACCAGGCACAAATTCGGGCTCATAGTAAGAAATTCCTTATAGAACACCTACCGAAACATTGCCGTCAACGGGGCACAGGAGCCTATTGCTGCCAATAGGCACAGATCCTCGGAATCGAATACAATATCTCAAGCTCAGTACTTGCGACCTAGTGGTCCAACGCGGTATAGCCAGTTTTTGTATTTAATTACAGCAATTTTCTTCGAATGTATTATAATAAAAAAAAAATATATACCTGTATCTTTGGTAGTCTGAATCATCCTTATCAATGTCTGACAGTTGATTGGGACACGCCTTGTTACTCAATAGACTCAAGTATGACAGTGCAGGGAAGTGTTTGCTTATTTTGTTCACCAGCTCGTCTAGGTTGATTATCTGGAATTACAACAATAATATAACTCCATTCAATAAACTTTCTATAACGTTCACCATTGGGAAGAGATGGGTGATCACATGATTATTAGATAGCAGGATGTTAAATTAAATTGCAGGTGACTTTTTCTGATTCAAGCTACCAAATAAGCCGACAACGGCGACTGTCAGCATCAGCATTATGGTTTTCAGTAGAGATAAAATGGATGACGAGTCTGTAACGTTGCTATAATTGGTAATAAATAAATAATTCTTTATGGTGTCGGACGTAAAGGTTCTGTATGGTGTCGGACGTAAAGGTTCTGTATGGTGTCGGACGTAGAGAATAGCACCATCCTATATCTTCCCGTGGGTGTCGTAAGAGGCGACTAAGGAACTTGCCAGAGAATGGGCAGCAGCGTTCTCTGTGCTTTTGTAACAACCGTACTGCGATCGCCAACCCGCCTGCCAAGCGTGGCGATTATGGCAAAACCCCCCCTTCTTGGGGGAGGCCTATGTCCAGCAGTGGATGTCTTTCGGCTGAAATGATGATGATGAAATAAATAATAAATAAATAAACATTCTGTAACAATTGCAATTTTGGCGAAAATTACATAGTGTTAAGTCTGGCTTTTGCATTGGGTAATTCTGAGTCTTTTGCAGGGTAGCTGGTAGAAACTGGATGAGAGTTGCCGAGTGATCGAGCTAAGTGGCGTGTAATGCAAAACATATTCAGTCTTTAGTGACAAAGCTTTTGCATATTTCGTTTCCAAACATTAAATTAAAATACAAAATCATTTTAGACAGCAAACAAAACGTAAATCAGAAAGTTGATAACGTTTTGGTAACAGACTACAAGTCAATTTTATTGGTTTCGCAACTAAAGCGAAACTTTATATTACATTTTCGACATGAGTTGTAATGAATTTGATCATGATTTATTTATTTCTTTTTATGATTCTATGTTTGAAATATATTTATATGTCTCTTGAACTTGTCTTTGCGTATGTAAGTGCTTCTAACATTAATAGTCTTTGTTTGTGTAACAGATGAGTAGAGTTTCTTCTAACAAAAGTCATGTATGTGTGACTTTTTCACTTACTTTTATGTTCCGTTTCGAATGACTTCTGTCATATAAGTACGTACTTTTACTTTGAATCATGCAATGCGGAGTAAATGAGTACCTACTTACACGTCGCGCGTCAAGAGGAAACTTTTGAGTATGTAGGTAAGGTATAATAATGGGAATGGTTATAATATAATAATAGCCGAATAAGGCAAAATAAATGATGAAGTCATCCAACGTGACATGCAATGGCAGAAAGCTTCAGAAGTAGTCAAGGATGGTAGTTGATAGAGACGATAAGGAGAAGCAAGACAAAAAAATATCTGTAGTAGAAAATTTGTAACGGTAAAATCAGATGCGTCTGGGCACCGGCCACAATAGTTGATTAAAACATTGATCGATATGTATTTCATACTGTGAGCTATTTGCATCAGCAGGAATGCTTTCAAATAGAGCGTTAACTAAAAACGTGTTAAGAACTATCTATAACAAAGAGCTTAAAATAGCCGCAGTAACGTGTTCAAGAAGTATAAGATTAATGTGTCGATAGTATGAGAAACTGAAGTTACAGAATGTTGAGATGGATGTGTGGAGAGAGACAAGAAGGATAAAGCAAGGAATGGGTATATTAGAGGAAGCTTGAAAACCGCGCCTGTTACAGAAAAAAATAAAGGATTTCGTTTGTCTTGGTATGGACTTGTAATGAGAAGGGATGAAACGAATGTGACTAAAAGAGTGATGGATATTAATGTTTATGGAGGGAGAGGGAGAGGAAGGCCAAAGAAAAGATGAATATATTGTCTGAGGAATGATATGAAAGAGAAAGGAATACATTAATGCCGTGACGTTTGACAGGGGAGAAAACGTGTTTTGCAAATATCTGTTGCACCAACCCTAAGTAGAATGGGACAGTAGTAGAATGGGCAGGAAGATGATGACGAAATTACTGATACGCAGTGAAATTGGGTTCTTTAGAGTGTCGGACGTAAAGAATAGCACCATCCCATATCTTCCCGTGGGTGTCGTAAGAGGCGACTAAGGGACTTGCCAGAGAATGGGCGGCAGCGTTCTCTGTGCTTTTGTAACAACTGTACTGCGATCGCCAACCCGCCTGCCAAGCGTGGCGATTATGGCAAAACCCCCCAAACTGTCAATGTGGCGACGCCTATGTCCAGCAGTGGACGTCTTTTAGGCTGAAATGATGAATGATGATGATGAGTAAAATTGAAGGGTTAGTACTCTATCCATGGAAGCAAAAGCTATCCTTAAAAGTTATTTTTTATACAACTACAACACAGAATAAGTAGCTATTTAAAAAAATGATGTTAACAACATCATTTTTTTTATATATAATTTAGACCTTTTCTTAGCTGAATTAGGTCCAAAATAAATTCTAGTCTTACCTCATTATTGTTGAGCGAAAGAGTTCTCAAATTGGACAAGTATGGAAAGGATATGGCGTCGCCCAGTTTATTGTTGTCCAATATAAGTTCCTCCAGTCGGCCAAACTGTTCCAATCCTTTTAACGTCTCGATACTGTTGTAACTAAAAGAAGACGGATTTTAGAAGTCTGTACATTTTCATAATAAAACCTCACCGATTTTACACGATGGGAAATTTTTTTCAGAGTTAATGCCATACAATTCTTTAGTCGCAAGTTTTCAATCTACTGATAGATTCTGAATATAGACTTCTCTCTGCACGCGTAGCATGACCGGCGTAGAAACGGGCTAGGTCAACGGAAGAATCGACAAACTGAAACATTGTCATTGTCATATTATGTCATTATGTCGATTCTCTCGTAGATAAAACACGTTTCTACAGTGGTCATGCTACGCGTGCTGGTTGTAATGCAAAATGCAGTGAAAGTGAACGCGAAAATTTACGACCAATGAAAAGAGGAAGATGTTGTTTTTTTCAACTTGTCTACAAAAAGTATGAATGCTTAAGATAACATTTAATTATAGTTACATCCTATAGTGAATGTTTACTTTATTTTAATGAGGATTTTAATTGCTGTAGCAATTTGCAATTTAAGATTACGAATATAGGACAGTTTATTAATGATAAGCAAGAGCTAAAGAATTTAGAAACTTGGCCAAGCGGATTGAAACCCGTTTATTTTTTTTCTTAGTTATACTTAGTAGTAGTAAAAAAAAACAATTTACAACTCGGCTTCGGTAAGTAGGTATCCCAGACTCATGATTAAAATTATACTTTAACGTCTTAATTTTTTGTGTTATTATGTCTTGCTAGTTTTGTATACTTATTCAAAATTAATTGATCTCAGTGACCGACCTCACAGTTTTTTTTTCTTCTTTGATTGTCTATGGACTCAAATAATACCCGACCAGTACCTGTACTATAGCCACCTCTTTCGTTGACTTCTTTTAAATTCTGGAAGACTGCAGGTGGCTGATAGTATGGGATCCCGCTATACAACGACCTTCACCGAGCTGGTTAATGGATGAAACTTATTTTATATTAAATTTAATATGTCAATAAATATATTGCATATAGGTTGCCGAAAAAATTTCAGTCAGTACATTTTTTTTTTTACTTTCCACCTGTTTGGTTAATAGACAAATTCCATACCAATCGAAAGTGCCCATAGAATATGCAAACGTTAGGTTTAGGTTGCCTTTTGTTTTCCCGTCACAACTCTCGGGTAGGCAGGTATAAACAGGTAAATCGATACTAGTAACTTGCACCAGTCTGGTTAATGAATTAAAAAAAGGCAACTTAGCGTTTGCATATTTTATGGGCTTTATACTTTCGATTGGTATGGAATTTGTTTATTAACCATACCGGTGAAATGTATCAATTCTTTTTTTAAATATTTATTAATCAAATCCTGGACTGAAATTTTTTAGACAACCCATATGCAATATATTTATTGACATATTAAATTGAATATAAAATAAGTTTCATCCATTAACCAGCTCGGTGAAGGTCCTTGTATGGCGGGATCTTAGGCCATGAATAAATTAATGATATCATGTACACATAAGTACCCTTACCTTAGATCTAAGCACCTAACTTTAGCACCATACATTTTTTGCAACGCTGGAGGTATCCTTCTGCAATCTTGACCACAATAGCTCAACTAAAACAAATTAAAAACCTATTAATTATTAAACAGACATTTATGTCCACTTCCTTTTATTGCCATGCTAATATAGACGAATAAATGTTGCAAAAGTTTTACATAAGGAAGTTAAATGGAAAAGGTCACAACAATCCCTATTTACAAATGTTTTAACATAATCTTATATTCATTGAGCGCACAAGTTTGCTTATTCATTCTAAAACCTTGTACAGTTGTAGGTACTGTAGCTTCGTAGGAAACTATCAGCTAGGTAAAAAACCGGCCAAGTGCGAGTTGGACTCTCGCACGAAGGGTTCCGTACTATTATTTATAACTAGGTGTCCGGCGCAACTTCGTTTGCGTCACATTTTCCCCGTTTTCGCAACATTTTTCATTGCTGCTCCACTCCTTTTGGTCGTAGCGTGATAATATATAGCCTATAGCCTTCCTCGATAAATGGGCTATCTAACACTGAAATAATTTTTCAAATCGGACCAGTAGTTTCGGAGCCTATTCAATGCAACCAAACAAATAATCAAATCTTTCCTCTTTATAAAATTAGTTTAGAAAACGAGCAAAAAAACACTTTTTTGTATTGGAGCCCCCTTAAAAGTATTTATTTAATTCTGTTTTCAGTATTTGTTGATAAAGCAGCAACAGAAATACATAATCTGTAGAAATTTTAATTGGCTAATTATCACGGTTCATGAGATACAGCCTGGTAACAGACGGACGGACGGACGGACGGACAGCGAAGTCTCAGTAATAGGGTCCCGTTTGACTCTTTGGGTACCTAAAAAGTAGTGGTCGTGTAAATATCCCAGTACTATTGATCAAGTATTTCTAAACAAGAATTCCTTCCTTGTTTTGCTTTGTTGCACATGTTTTATGCTACAACTATAACAGACAGATATTTTCACAGCATGGCGCAAATATCACAAAATGAATCTATCAAGCATACTAGTTTAGTATGCTTGATAGATTCATTTTGTGATATTCCTCCGCCCTCTTCACACAAATACTTTGTTGGTAACAAAGGATTTGTGTATAAAAAGAAGATTTATTTATCTCATATCAATTACTGCGTGTTTTATTTCAACAATGATATTGATAAGGTTTTATGATACTCAAGAATCGCTCTATTTCAACAATATATCTCTATGTACCGTGTTCCTACGTAATGAACAGGAAAATAAGTGTTATTGATTGTACAGGGTGTTTGGTGCTTCGTGTGCCAAATTGAAAAGGTCGACTGGGGGGTCATCTGCTATCCTTTCAGACCCCTAAACAATTCTCATGGCCTGTGGATTTTTTTCTTCGACTTTTTACTGTTTTATTAAAAAAATACCCAAGTTTTACATACAAATACAAATTAAAATAAAAAAGTATAAGTCGTAGACTCTGAATTTTAATTTTATTTAGATGTGTATTATATTCCAGTACTTCCAAATTCAAAATAAGTGACATTAGCCATCTAGTTTTTTTTAATTTTTTTTTCGCAAAGTTTCGGTCTCAATGGGGAAGCCCGTTAAAAGCTTATTGTAGATGGCACGACTGTAGCTGGTTCTCAATCTGACCAATGAGGTCGAGCTATTATGAAATATAAAATGACATTACCAGATATTCAACCAATGACGAGGCTTGGAACCAGCTATGGTAGCGCCATTAGTTCCACAGTTTCCATCCCCATTAAAGCTGTCCAGGTTGCAGCTATTTACATGGGTATAAAAAAAACCAAAAGCGACCGGGATCTTCCAACTCCCTCAAAAATTCTCTAGTCTATCCGCTTGCTAGTGATGTGCCACATACCATAAAAATCTTTTTACAACTTTGTGAATTCGCTAGAATTGCGAATCGAGTCACGAAATATTAAATTCCAAATTATGATTTCAAAACATATTTTTGCTTAAGTGATACTTGAAAAACTTATTAAATCTGTTATCTCATTCTTATAAGGTAAAATCTGTCTCGTATCTCGCTTTTGGGGGGAAGGAGGGTTCTAGAAATAAAAAAATGCATTTTTAACATTTATTTAATAATTTTGTGTGACGATGTGTTCCCCAATGCGTGGATTGGTCGCGATGGCCGCATTTTTTTGATGGATGCATTTTTTTTTTTTCTAGAACCCTCCTTTCCCCCAAAAGCGAGATACGTGCAGATTTTACCTTATAAGAATGAGATAACAGATTTAATAAGTTTTTCAGGTATCACATCGTCAAACATCATCATCTGCCTAGCCTTTTCCTAAACTTTCTTGGGGTCGGTTTTCAGTCTAACCGGATGCAGCTGAGTACCAGTATTTTACATGAAGCGACTGCCTATCTGACCTTCACAACCCAGTAACTGGGTAATACGATACCTATTGGTAAGACTGGATGTCAGACTTTTGGCTTCTGACTACTCTTAACGACTGTCAAAGATCTACAAATGACAGCCAGGACCAACGGCTTAACGTGCTTTCCGAGGCACGGAGGGAACTCGGTATGTAATTATGGTGACCCATCCACGGACCAACCTCGGCAAGCACGGCTTAACCTTAAAGATCAACCCCTTGCGGTTATTATTATTTGACCACGAGCTCCTCAACACATCGTCAAACAAAATTATTAAATAAATGTCAAAAATGCAATTTATTTTTATTTTTGGAACCCCCCCTTCCCCCCCAAAAGAGAGATACGAGACAGATTTTACCTTACAAGAGTGAGATAACAGATTTAATAAGTTTTTCAGGTATCATTTAAGCAAAAATATTTTATTAAATCATAATTTGAAATTTAATATTTCGTGACTCGATTCACAATTCTAGCGAATTCACAAAGTTGTAAAAAGATTTTTATGGCAGGTGGCACATCACTAGCAAGAGGATAGACTAGGGAATTTTTGAGGGAGTTGGAAGATCCCGGTCGCTTTTGTTTTTTTTTTTTATACCCATGTAAATAGCTGCAACATGGACAGCTTTAATTGAGACCGAAACTTTACGAATAAATTAAAAAAAAATAGATGGCTAATGTCACTCATTTTGACTTTTAAAAGTACTAGAATACAATACACATCTAAATAAAATTAAAATTCAGAGACTACGACTTATACTTTTTTTTTAAATTTGTATTTGAATGTAAAATTTGGGTATTTTTTTAATAAAACAGTAAAAAGTCGATAAAAAAGAATCCACAGGGCATGAGAATTGTTTAGGGGGCTGAAAGGATAGCAGGTGACCCCCCCAGTCGACCATTTCAGTTTGGCACACGATGCACCAAACACCCTGTATATCTAAAACAGGAAAAGTGGAAACTCTGTCTGTACAGTCTTATTGTAACAGGACTGAAGAATAAATTGACGTAGAAGTGAAGCAATTCATTATCTGCCTAGCTTTTTCCAAGTCGGCGCATACCAGTATTTTACTTGGAGCGACTTTCTATAGCAGTGTCAGGTTGTATGTTGATTAAAATGTGATTCGCGGGCGTAACAAATATGGCTTATATAGAATTACAGTAATTAAAATCATCAATACATCATAGGAATCATCTTAAAGAGGTTGTATTGATAATCCTGCCTTTACATACTTGAAACTTGTAAATTTGTATGAAATTATCCGCAATTCTATACCAAAAGATGTGATATCCAAACAAAAATTGCACTTAGACATGAAAAAAGATTAAACATACCCACTTCACGATTAAAAATGCACTCTTCTAGTACATTCGTTATGTCCATTACCATTTACAATATTTACCGGAATACATCAAAAGTATAAATAAAAATTATGTATTTATCAATAAATTAAAACAATTTCTAATAACCAAAAGATACTACACTATTGACGAGTATTTTAACGATAAATCTCAACAACAATAAAAAATATTTTTACATACTACTTAAAACACATAAATAGTATTTATTATTCATCAGCAACTTTCTCTGAAATACAGCCTTGTGGAATCGGAAGTGCCGTACTATAGGTACGAGTATGTGTCCGACCCAGATCACGAAAATGCCAATAACACACTGTATTGGGATCAATCCACCATCACTGACAGGACTATTGTAGCCAATAAGCCTGATATAGTGGTGGTGGATCGATCAGAGCGGCGCGCAATGATTGTTGACATAACGGTTCCACATGACGAGAACCTCGAGAAAGATAAGCAAATTAAGTATCTTGACTTGGACGTGGAATGTTGACTCAGCGATCATTGTGCCGATAGTCGTATCAGCCAATGGCCTAATTGCCAAGAGCCTCGACCAACATCTGATGAGGCTTTCATTAGGCAGCTGGATCAAGGGTTTGATTCAGAGAGCGGTACTCCTGGACACGGCTCGTATTGTTAGGAGGTTCCTTTCTCTGGAGCCCTGACCGCCGGTAGCTTGGACCCTGTTCCCGATACCGGTGGGCTACATCATCATCATCATTTCAGCCCTTTTAACGTCCACTGCTGGACATAGGCCTCCCCCAAGTGTCGCCACATTGACATAACATGGGTTTTGCCATAATCGCCACGCTTAGCAGGCGGGTTGGCGAACGCAGTACGGTAGGTATACGCATTCTCTGGCAAGTCCCTTGGTCGCCTCTTACGACACCCAACACCCCCCGGTGGGCTACAATTTTTTATATTTTTAAATGTTTTTTTTTTAATTATTTATAAGGAATATTTAAAAAAGTAGCAAATTTGTATATGGAAATGAATAAAGGGAATAGTATTTAGTTTATTATCATTGTTAATAATGTAATTCGTCCAATATATAATATAAAAATACAACTTTTAACCAAATATATAAATATTATGGTATTTATTTAGTTGCTTAAAAGTTGTATTAATAGTTATATTATTTAAGCAAATAATATAACTATTTTAATGAGACAGACACTTAGAACGTCGTCGGACGTCTATTTTAATTTATTTATTTTTATTCTTTTGAAATAAATTGCCTTCATCAGAGGATGAAAATTAACTTTACTGTGCCCGACAGGGTCCATAATTGATTCGATGTTTTAACATACCAACTGTTACATTGTACACATTATGGAATGCAATAAAATATTGAGTAATTATTTAAATTCTGTAAATACATGCGTATTACGGTTGCAAATCATATTTTGCCTGACACTAACTGGCAAATTGCAAAAAAACGTAAGAAAATTTGAATTTCGCAGCCGCATTTCTACCCGGTCGCTTCCACCTTAACGTGCTTTCCTAGGCACGGAGGAAACTCGGTATACATATAATAGATTACCACCGATCCCATATCTATAAATTATAATCAAACTTTTATGAGATTGTCTTTTAATCAATTGCTGATTAGCTAATAGGAATAATAATCGTAAGCCTGAGGAACAGGCCTAGCACTTGACTAATGGCATTGGCATACCTAATCGATTTTGAAAACCGGTTCGGCTCGTGTCTTAATTCGGAGCTTTTGTTAGAGGCCTTATGTGAACTTTGCTGTTTACTGCGAGCGTTCATTACAGAAGTGGTCGAAAATGCATAATTGCTTTTTTGACCACTTTTCGATTTTTGAGAGTCGAAATTGAAACTTACTCTATCTGCCTGTTACCTTTTCACCTATTAGCGGCTGAACAGTTTTCAATGTATGGATCACTGGTAGATTTGACCAGGGTTGGGTTATGGGAGACTTTTATCCCGGTAGTGGGTTTACGTGGGGTAAATAATAACAGCCGTACGGGTCGATCTATAAGGTTAAGCCTTGACGAGGTTGGTCCGTGGATGGGTAACCATATTTACATACCGAGATTCCTTCGTGCCTCGGAAAGCACGTTATGCCGTTTGTCCCGGCTGTCATTTGTAGATCTTTACAGACAGTCGTTACGAGTAGTCAGAAGCCAAAAGTCTGACATCCAGCCTTACCAAGAGGTTTTACCAGTAACTGGGTTGTGGAGGTAAGATAGGCAGTCGCTTCATGAAAAATACAGGTACTCAGCTCTTTCCGGTTAGACTGGAAGCCGACCCCAAGATGGTTTGGGACAAAGGCTAGGCAGATGATTTGTTTACGTGGGATAATTTTCAACATCCACCGTAAGCAAAAGCTGTAATATAATAAACAGCCTTGTAGCCTCTTTCAGTAACATAGAAAAGAGAAACAGTTCGTAATAAGGTGTCTTAATAACCTACTAAAATGTGGAAGTGTGTTGTAAAAATTTACATCCTGACCTAAGGAAGGTAAAGTTACTCGAACATATTCTGGTAGAATTTTACGGTGGTGTCTCTTACTGGTTTTATTTGTGCGTATTGTACTTGCTTTATCTTTACTGCGGGGGTGCGGGTCATTTTAGTAGCTTCATAACAAGTTATTTACTGCCAACGATGTTACAGATCCGTGCACTACACGTTTAGAACTGTATTACCGTTTTGCTTATAATATTTAATGGCCCTTCAGATCAAGTTATGTCCAGGTTTATCTGTTCTTCGGTAGGTTACCCTATAACCTATATTTTTTTTATTGAAATTAGATTTTTTTTATTTCTTTCCGACGCAATTGTACAATCTTATCTATCATTTTTATGGGCTTTTGTAACTTAACTATAGGAGTTTCTTAGGCGGCCGCGTTATTTTTGTGAAATCAAAAAGATCGTGGTTCATCTTTGTTTTCTTTTTGGGCCTTTACTTGTATAAATTAACGTAAATAATGCAGTCAGACCGGTTGGCTGTGTTGAGAAGTATCGTAGGTCGGTTATCGTTCTTATTTCATATCGAGGTGAGGCATGAGGTCATCATTGAGGTGCGTGCTTTGGAAACATTGAGCTTGTGTTCAAGTTATGTAGCTATGTACTTACAACAACTACTTACTACATTCTTGTTATACTTGCAATCGAGGGAAAAACTCCGGCTAACAGTTCAAGGTTAAAACTGAAGAGTTGATGGTAAGGAAGAGAACGAAGTTTCAGAGAAAATTTCGTTGACATAATATAAAGGGTTTCGGGATACTCCGGTCATTTACTAGGTAAGCAGGTGTTATACCTGACATCAAGACATCCAACATAATAAATAGTCGATTGTAAGGCCTTGATCCCTCTAATCCAATATTGTGGGGCATTGGCTAACAGCCAATTATTACATGATACAGAGAAACGATAGTACATTGTGCAAAGGTAGGTACTATCGGAATAGTCTTCTCTTTGTCCTCCTAACCCAGGTCAAGGTCAACTTGAGAGCAGTTCATTGAAATTGGTTCAGTCGTTAAGGTGTACAAGGTTACAGACCGACAGATGGTTACTTTCGCATGAATAATATCAGCATGAAAGCAAGGATATCATCATCAAAATATTCTATCATTTTAACCTGTTCAGCCCCCGTATTCACAAACGCTTCGATTCGATTTCGATTCGGCAAGTCGTATGTCTATCTTTTTTGGCATTATGAAAGCGAGCGAGATAGACATACGACTTTCCGAATCGAAATCGAATCGAAGCGTTTGTGAATACGGGGGCAGGTGGAAATTTATTAATGACGCCGTGGAGTGTAAATGTGATGCCATTCCACAAACAATGGGGCACCTATTATCTTGTCCTGCTGTTCGTTCATTACAGGATCTGATGGCCGTTACCGAAGGCGTCAAACTAATGGCTCAGTTCTGGGCCGACACAATTTAGATTGCCATCGACAAGCTAAGAAGAAGAATATAAGGGATGGGTGTTCTCACCTGAATTTCTTCTTCCTCAACTAAAATACTGACATGGGAGATGTGTTCCACTCTTCTATAATCAGGTAGCACAAAATGTTCAATAGTTAGCAGCTCTAATCTATACGTGAAGCGCGATTTTAACACTTTATTAGAATCTTCGGCTTTTCGGAAAGGAGCCACTACACCCCTATACTTGGTTATCAATACCAACAATTTGTAGATGCCTAAAGGAAACAAATACGATTCGAAGTATGTAAGGAGTACAATGCCAACATTGAGAACATTGCCCAAATGTTCCGACAGTTTTCTGGAGAAGGTATCGATATAAGACGGCATTTTTTAAACCACTACCTATTTATTTTCACTACATGTTTGCCTCTTTCACTGTTATACGTATTAGATAGATTGAAGATTACGACCAACGCACGTTTATGCTATCTCTTCAAAAATGAAAATTGCTTCCTTATGGTAGTACACAATTCGTAAAATCACGCCCTTCACTGCCTAGATAAGCTGATTAATTATAACAGAAAAGACACTTGTACTTTAAAAAAACCATGTTCAAAGATAAAAACAATAACACTTCTAGTAAACAAGTAAGTACGTGAAGATTAGAAAAGTAATGCGGTGCAGTTTCTGCGTTCTATCCTATTTATGGCATCATTCATGCATAATTTAATTACTGCACACAATGTAACGTAGTTCATGTAAGTGTATGCAAGGAGATGTTTCTTGACATGATTCCAACTAAACTCCTCAAGTGTGTCAAGTTTGTGTGCTAAGTGCGTAGCTTAATGTAGGTACTCGGTAATAGGATAGGCACTAACTGTTGTGCCGAGTCGATCTCTGTATCTCTAAGTCCACGAAGAGCCCGTCCGAAACTAGCTAGAAACTTCGAAGTGAAACCTACTCCCTATTATTATCTGTGTTCAGTTTTTAAAATTCGGGATTAAGGACAGCTGTCCAGTCATGTTGTCATTCGTCCTTGGTTCGGGCCCCGAACGAATATTCTGCCCGTGCGTGATATACGAGAAACGCCAGGAACTGCGGGTTTAAGTGCGAACTTAGTTTAAAGACCTTTATCTGCGACGCACAAAACTGCTCATATTGCAGCTAAACTTGAAGCAATGGTATAGTTGCTGTCATTTAGCATGCCAATAGCGGTCATTGCCCTTCCCTAATATCTCTTAGCACAAACCAAAACAAGCAAAAATTTGTTTAGTTTCCATTAGTAATAATGTTGAGGTTGCTCAGTGTTGTATAAGGGTGCAGTTGCATATTTGCCTAGACTGTCTCACCCGACCCGATAAGAGCGTCGCATTCGACGACTCTGAGAAGGCCGAATGCCTTGCCGACAGCCTGGAGTCCCAGTGCTCCCCCAGCTTGCAATCAGTAGACAAGCGACATCTCGATGAGGTGAACGCATTCGTCGAACGTAGAACCGCCCTGCCACCCGAAGAAGACCCTGATGATCCTCTGCCTCCGGTCACAGCTGACGAAGTGCAAGACATCATTAGCAAACTTCAACCGCGGAAAGCACCCGGCTCCGACGGAATCACCAATAGGGTGTTCAAACTCCTCCCCGCTCAGCTCGTCGTGTTAATGGCGGCCATCTTCAATGGCGCCCTGAGCAACAACGCGTTTCCCCAAATATGGAAAGAGGCCACTGTCATCGGTTTCGCCAAGCCAGGCAAACCCAAGTCTGAGCCTTCGAGCTACAGACCTATCAGTCTCCTGAATGCACTCGGTAAAATCTACGAGAGACTTATGTATAAGCGACTCAAAGACTTCGCCGAGGCTAAGAGTCTCATCCCTAACGAACAGTTCGGCTTCAGGACCGGACACTCTTGCATTCAACAGGCCCACCGCATCGTAGAACACTTGAGCGCTGGCTTCCAGCGTGGAGCGATGACGGGTGTGTTGTTTTTCGACATAGCAAAGGCATTCGACAAAGTCTGGCACAACGGCTTATTATATAAGCTGTACAAACTGGAAGTGCCGGACCGTCTCGTGCTCATCTTACGAGACTTTTTGTCTAATCGCACCTTCCGCTATCGCATCGGGAAGGCACTGTCTTCCCCTCACCCCATTAGAGCCGGAGTCCTTCAGGGCTCCCCGCTCTCTCCCCTTATCTTTACTCTGTTCACCAGTGACATCCCCAAGAGCAAGAAGGCACAGTTAGCCCTGTTTGCGGACGACACGGCCATCTATTACACTGGCCGCAGTCACGACGCTATTTACAGCACCCTCCAAACCTCAGCCAACGTCTTAGGCGCTTGGTCCCGGAAATGGAGAATCGAGGTGAACCCCGACAAGAGCCAGGCAGTTCTTTTCTCTAAACCGCGTAAAAATAAGCCACCCGCGCTCAGCCCGATCACTATGTACGGTAAGCCTATCCCTTGGGAGAAGCAAGCCAAGTACTTAGGAGTCTTACTTGACAACCACCTGTCTTTCGCGGCGCACATCAAAGCAGCTCGCGACCGAGCTGCCTTTGCTATGGGTAGGCTTCATTTCATAATCTCGGCAAAAAGCAAATTGTCACTCAAGTGCAAGTTGCGCCTTTATACCGCGGTGATCCGCCCCATTATGACGTACGCTTGCGTCGTGTACGCTCACACCAAGCCTAAATACATCCATAGGATGCAAACCTTGCAGAACCGGTTCTTACGTAGAGCCACGGGAGCCCCTTTTTATGTCCGTAACGACCGTCTACACGTAGACCTTAGAATGCCCACCGTCCTTCAGTTTATGAAACGTCTTTCGAAGCGTTTCTTCGATAACGCCAGTAAACACCGTAATCCCCTGATCGCAGCGGCCGCCCGTTACGACCCTCGCGCATTAGTACAGTACGCCGTCCTCGGCATACCCTCGTCACTCCCGATGATGCTATCACCCTCCTCCAGGAGAGTAGCAAAGAGACTAGCACTCACAAAAAGTTCAGACACAAACCGCCGTCTTTCCGACCTCGCCGTCGAGGTCCGTCGCGACGTCCCGGTCCATGCCCTCCCCGACCCTCGCTCGAGCCAGCCCGCGATGCTGTGCCAGTAGTTCTAAATCAGCCCCTAAATAATAATATCATTCAGATCCAGCCTGTCCCCATGCAGTCCTCCCCCAGCGACACCCTGAGCCGAGGCTCGTACCCCACAGGGGGTGCCCTCAGCGTATAGTCGCTTAGTTTGTAAGTTTTTATGCCCTGGCTGGAGGCCTTACTCTTAAGGCACCCTCAGGATAGTCCGGTTAAGCAGACGACAACCTCCTAGGTTGAACTGCGAGATGCCATTCATAAAAAAATTGCCTAGACTGTACAGTTGCATTTAACATTGTGTTACCTACAGCTGCCTACTTAGTGTGCAAATGTGACTTGCAAGTACTGCTTATTTTTGTATGTCACAATCTAATTATTAATTGATTAGGAATAAACAAATATGGATAACTCATACGCAAACTATAATTTGTGCTCAGCAAAATAGTACTACTCAATTTTATTAGTTAATAAATGTCAAAACCTATTTTTTACAGCAAAGCCATACCAATACCATGCCATAGTGTATGGTTTTTTTTATGGCTGAAATGTGAACAAAAAGCATGTTATCATTTGTTTGTTAAGTGATACTCAAATAAATGCTATCGACGGCATGAAAATATGTATATAAAATAAATTATAATCTCTAATTAATTGCTGTTAAAAATAATTATATTTCATAAGTCTTTGTTAATAATCTATACTTTTACTAATATTATGTTAAATTATTGTGTTCTTATTACTTCTTATAAACACTGGTTGACATTGATATATTTTTTTAAATGTTATTCTGTTATTCGGAATGGCATATTATAATGAAATTATTATATTATGTGGAAGACTTCTAATATACTACTATAAGCATGATGAAAACATATTACATAGAAATGACTACTACTTATCACTGGGTTTGCTTTTTAATGTAACAAGGAAAAATTGATATTGATATAGTTAGCAAATTAAAGCTGTGAGCATAATAATTATCTCTGTCACCTTTGGTTTATTGCAGTTGTTACTGGGTGATAAAAACATTTTTTTTACTTCAAAACTTTTTAATACAAAAGTGAACAGAATACTTCTAGTAGCTGCCTACATTAACTCAGCACTCATAAAATAAGACATAATAAAGGTGACGCAAAACAAAGCGAACATTTGCAGAGGCAAGGCAACAAACAATCTGACTTCAAAAATGTAGTTCTTTTGAAACTTATTACTTCAAGTCTTTGTTTCAATAAATACGTATAAGTTTGTAAGTATCTCAAACTACAAACTAGTGATAATAAGTACCTAATATCAGTTCTAAATCTATTTTAAGAAGTCTTATCTATTAATATTATAAGATAAATAGAACACTTACTTGACCGTTTTGGAAATGTAAAGCGGTGTTATTCACGTGGTTTTCTTCCATTTTTCTGTACACAATATTGATTCTCCAATTGCTAATATGAATTCAAATATTTTGCAGAAACAAAGAAAATTTACAAAGCAATCAAACCTCTGTTCACTACTACTGATTAAAATAAAGTTTATGCAAAACAACTTGTTTGTAGCTTTGTTTACCTTGGTGTTTTGACAGAAATTTGACGTTGACGTTTTAATGACATAATGCGGGAACTACGAGTTGAACGTTTATTTAATCGAGTAGGTTGAAATTCGACTAAGAAATTGAATGGCAAATGTTTAATAATAAGACTTAGAGTTATTAAACAATTGTGATTTTATTTAAACCTTGAAAAATATATGACTAGTTTAGAGTGCTAATACTGGATGGAACTGAATGTTATTGTTATGGAAATAGTAATGTCCCTGTTATAACTGGCAGGTTTAATTGTTATACTGGCAGGTTATGTTTGTGGCCTTAAAGTGAAGTTTTAGATAGAATGGTTTGTAATAGGAACAATTACGTGTGTATTTTGTCAAACGAGATGTCAAATGCAGTCCAGCAGTGTGTGTCGCTAACATGTTGGGTTACTGATAGGTTTTGATAGTATTGAATATTTTGTAAGGGTTTTTGATGTTGGAGTAAATATAAAAGAAGTGTAACGATTTACTGAGTTTTAATAAATCAGAAGGTATTCAAGATGTTTTAACAGAATCTCCATAGAGGAGATTCTTTAACAGGGTTATGTGAAAAGTACAACCATAACACTGAACTCCCCGATTATCAGTAAATATGCTGATAATGCCTCCGTCCGGGTGAGTCCATAAGACATATTATTTCTGGTTGTTCTCGTCTAGTTAACGAGGAGTACTTGTACAGACACAACCAAGTAGTCAGGATTATTCACCAGCAACTTACCTTGAAATATAAACTTATGGAAGCTGAGGTACTACGGTACCTCAAGGTACTACAAGTATGTGCCAGACCCAGTTGTCGGAAAAGGCCATGTCACGCTTTACTGGGATCGGTCTATCATTACTAACAGGACTATTGTCGCTAAGCCTGACATAGTGGTGATAGATCGAACAGCGCGCCGCGTAATGATAGTCGATGTTACCATCCCGCATGACGAACCTCGTGAAGGCTGAGAAAGAGAAACAAATAAAATATCTTGACTTGGCACACGAGGTTGTCAGCATGTGAAAATGTGAACTCTGCTATCATTGTGCCGATTGTCGTTACGGCCAATGGCCTGGTGGCTAAAAGCCTCGACGAACATCTTATCTGTTGAAGCTCTCACTTGACAGTTGGATCAAGAGGCAGATTCCGAAGGCAGTACTCCTCGATACGGCCCGCATCGTGTGGAGGTTCCTGTCTCTGCAGCCCTAACCACTGGTAGCTTGGACCCTGCTTCCGACACCGGCGGAAACCTGTATTTTATATTTTTAAATGTTTTTTGTTATTTTTTTTTAAGAAATATGTAAAAATATAAAAAATGAGATGATAAATGAATAAAGGAAATGATAATGGCTAATAATTTGTTTCATCTCATACTAAAATCGAAATATCGATTAAAATGTCAATTTACCAATAAATCACATGTGTAGTGTAAGTAGGCCTACACGGGCACTAAAGGTGCTCGGTTCGGGTTGGTCGTTTACTATCGAGTAGGACCGGCAAGAAACTCCATGGTAACTCTTTTAAAATCATTTGGTTTTACGATATTTCGGTTACAGCGTTAGTACAGTATGGGAGGACATCGTAGGCCCGACAATAAGTCGTTGCTAACTACAAAACGTAGAACGAGATAAAAGTTACCAAGGATCTAGGAATGTATAAAGCCTACAACAAATTTACCTCCACACATTTACAAACAATCTGTAAATAAGAAAGTCTCAAAAACAAAAAAGAAGAAAATATCACAAAAAGACTAGAAACAAGTGACACAAAAGTTGTCATCCGTACTGTAACTATACTAAACAAATTTTTTTAGAACAGATAAACAAATACACAGTTATACACGTCAAACTTATAACACCCCTCTTTTTTGGTCGGGGGCTAAAAAGGTATAATAATTTAAAAACGATTGTAAAAACATCTAATTAAAAAGAATGTAAAAAAATAAGATCTTCAACGTAGTCCTTCATTTTTAACCCCCGACCAAAAAGAGGCGTGTTATAAGTTTGACGTGTGTATCTGTGTATTTTTGTATCTGTGTGTCTGTCTGTGGCATCGTAGCTCCTTAACGGATGAACCGATTTTGATAAAGTTGGTTTCGTTTGAAAGGTATTTTAATCGAGAGTGTTCTTAGCAGTGTTGCATGAAAATCTGCTCAGCCGTTTGAAGATCATCTCCTCTTTTCTAGTTATTGAAGGGATATAAACAACTTCCACAGGTCTAATCGATTTAAAATCTTGTCACTTGTCACCATGGGCAATGCTGAAGGGCGGGGGGGGGGGCTGCACCCCCCTCCCCCCTAAATTATCGTTTTTTAAATGAATTTATAACTTTCGTTGTTTTCGTTAATTAGCGAGAAGAGGCACAACACCGAGAAAATTGGAAGGAATGGGGGAAGCCTATGCCCAGGAGTGGGACATTTAAGGCTAAGAAAAAATTATACAAGTTTAAAAAGAGTGAAAAAAAATTAAATTTAAAATTTAAAAAACCCCCGACACAAAATACCTCTAAAAAGCCAAAAAGTTAAATTTAAAATTTAAAAAACCCCGACACAAAAACCTCTAAAAACCAAAAATAAATTAATTTAAGCATCGTAGCGTCGGGGGTCCGCTTTGTTCTATGTTTGTACTAAACGGTTTTCTAAGCGGTATTTTGTGTCGGGGGTATTTTTTTTCTTTTTTTTTAATGTTTTCTTTTTCGTTTTTGGGGTACCTAAACATAGCCTATCTAAGTAGGTATAAAAAAATATTGTCGATTAAAAGTATTGGACGGTGAAGGCAAAAGATAAACAAAATGTGAAAGACATGCGCAGGCCTTAACCCGCAGTGGGACAAAGCAGGCTGATAAATAAAGTAAAGAGTAACCCATTAACCAACCCAACCTCCTAACCGTAATCAAACTACATAATTCTTTTTAGGGTTCCGTACCCAAAGGGTCAAACGGGAACCTATTACTGAGACTTCGCTGTCCGTCCGTCCATCCGTCCGTCTGTCACCAGGCTGTATCTCATGAACCGTGATAGTTAGCCAGTTGAAATATTCACAGATTATGTATTTCTGTTTATGATAAAACAACAAATACTAAAAACAGAATAAAATAAATATTTAAGGGGGGCTCCCATACAAAAAAGTTATTTTTTTGCTCGTTTTTACGGTTCCGTATCCAAAGGGTCAAACGGGACCCTATTACTGAGACTTTGCTGTCCGTCCGTCCGTCCGTCCGTCTGTCCGTCCATCCGTCCGTCCGTCCGTCTGTCACCAGGCTGTATCTCATGAACCGTGATAGTTAGCTAGTTGAAATTTTCACAGATTATGTATTTCTGTTGATGCTATAACCACAAATACTAAAAACAGAATAAAATAAATATTTAAGGGGGGCTCCCATAAAAAAAAGTGATTTTTTTGCTGGTTTTTTATAAATAATTGTACGGAACCCTTCGTGCGCGAGTCCGACTCGCACTTGGCCGGTTTTTACTATTCCTACCGAGATCCTGTGCATTCTACCAACCTTCGGATAGTTCAAAACAAAATTCACAATAATAGTTATTTGTTATACAAGAGTGCAAAGTTGCTTTTTAACCGCGTGTTCAATTTTGATGACCGAGCAAGCGAAGGATTCTAAAATTGAATCACGAGCGCAGCGAGTGATTCAAAATTAGAATCCTGAGCGTTAGCGAGGGAATCAAAAGAGCACGAGGTGAAAAATCTTTGCACTCGAGTGCAACACGTAACTTTTCATTCCACCTCAGCGAGGAAATGACTAAATGCAAAAAAAAACGTTTACATTCACAAGATAGGTACACTTTTATTTCAGTTTAGGTATTAATTACTACATTATGACAGGTAAGTATTACAGAATAATCTTTAAATTATAACAAAATAATATTACGGTATAATTAAGAAAATTTTAAAGTAACGTTGCTACAGTTATTTAAATTGAGTGTAATATTTTTGTTTGGTACTGTAATATTGGTGTTAGTCACTTGTGTACTGTTTTTCGGTAAACTATCTGTCATACTTAATAGTTGTACCGATTCATCGGATTCTCTTGGTGTAAATATCACCAAAATGTACGCCAAGAGAGGGGCGGTGGTTAGGTGTTTCGTAACGGCTCATTTTAGATGTAGAAGGGCCAGTCCAAGGATCTGACTGAGGCTCTTTCAGTGTAATGGCTCCTACGATGCCTTCACATATTTAAGACTTAATTTGGATGGAATCCTCTATGTATCCCTCTACAACTGCATTGGACTTCCAGCCTCCGTGGCGCTTAAGGGACAAGAGATCAGCTCCGGAATCAGCCAAAAGTGTGGCTGAAGTTCGTCGGAAACAATGACCCGTGTACAACAGGGGTTCTGGAAGTTCAAGAAATGTTGCTATTTCTCGTGGGATACTGCCAATTTTATTAGTACCCATAGGCTGTCTAACACACTTTCCATTGCGATACTGTAGAAAAAATCGATTGATTGGAGTGTTAGGCGGGCGTAAGGCTTGATATTTCTCAACAATCGTTACGTATTCCTTGCGAATGACGAAGTTGCGGTCTCTTTTTGTCTTTGTATTAGGTAAATTAATTAATAGTAAGTCATCTGAATGTTTCTCAATGTTTTTGACATTAAGTTGTGTTAGTTCATTAGTTCGACATGCTCCGTTTATTCCAATAATAAGAACAACCTGTAACGTAAAGAGTATTGTAGTAGATAAATGAATAAAATTGATATGAACGCATAATTATGCCTATCAACATCCACTAAGTATACTATTTAATTGAGATTAATATACTTAAGTAGATACTGAATGTGCAACTGACTTACTTTTGCCGCCAAATATACGGAATCGGGTGCTTCGTTAAGAAACTTTTCAATATCAGATACTGTGAATTCGATTCCGAACTGTGACTTCGATTTTTTTGGTCGATGGCCAGATGAGGCTCTTTTTAAAAATGCCACTAATTTAGGATAGGTATCGATATGTATGTCTTTTTTCATCTTTATTGTTGCTTTTAGCATCGAATACGTACTCCATAGAGTGCTTGCTTTCTTGTTCTCGGATAATTCTATAAAATATGCCAGCAAAACGTTTTCTGAGAAAGTTTTGGCTCCTTTTGCTAGTCGCCACGTGTTGAACATATCGTACTGTTTTAAATACTTCTCGCGTGATTGTTGAGGGAGAAAGCTCATTTGCGCATTATTAACAGTTTCAGTCAATTCTGTTGGCGTCAAACAAACTTCCTCGTCGCTAGAATCACTCATTTTAGTTTTTTCACTTGTTTTCAAGTTTCTTGTTTTTAATATAAGGTTTAACAATGACGTGAAAAAATGCCGCGTAAAGAACCGCGTACAAAGCAAATTGAAAAAACCGGCCAAGTGCGAGTCTTACTCGCACACAGGGTTCCATAGCCCCAAACAATATTTTGAACTGTCATTCATTAGTTAGTAGTATTAGTTGGTAAACTTCCACTCAACCGCAAAACTAAATTGGTTTTTCATAGTATGTTAATGAAAAACAAAGTTACTGCTGCAGTTTGATGAAAAAGTCCCATATCTCAAAAACTAAACATCATATCTTATTGAAACCAATTTTCGTTGATAGTTTTTTTTACGTTCTACAATCCTAAATATTTTCAGAATTTTCCTCCCCTTACTTTAGAAATGAGAGGGGGGGGGGACACTCATTTTACCACTTTGGAAGTCGCTCTAGCGCAAACTATTCAGTTTAGAAAAAAATGATATTAGAAACCTCAATATCATTTTTGAAGACCTATCCATAGATACCCCACACGTAGGGGAATGATTAAAAAAAAATTTTTGGTTTTCAGTTCTATGTATGGGGAACCCCAAAATTTATGGTTTTTTTTTCTATTTTTGTGTGAAAATCTGAATGCGGTTCAGAGAATACATCTACTTACCAAGTTTCAACAATATAGTTCTTATAGTTTCGGAAAAAAGTGGCTGTGACATACGGACGGACAGACAGACAGACAGACAGACAGACAGACAGACAGACAGACAGACAGACATGACGAATCTATAAGGGTTCCGTTTTTTGCCATTTGGCTACGGAACCCTAAAAAGAACACCAAGAAGGTTCCGAGTCTGAGTTTTTAACAAATTAAAAAAAAGTTGTACGATATATTCGGCACCATAGAGGTAGCAGTAAATAGGTTTAATGTTTTTTTTAATTCACAAACTTAGTGCACACGATGTTCTAAATTCAATTTACTTTATCCTCTAGAGAATAAAATCGGCTTTTCCACTCAGATATTGAAGATTAAAAATACTGTTTCCGAGATGGTGGGATGAAAATTATCTATATAGTCAATTTAAATGCCTACAATATAAATTAGAACAGCGAACGAATTCCAATTTTAAATTTTGAGATGGAAAAAAAATCGGCGCGAATTTAGTCATTATATCAGTCTGTGCTGTTTATTGTTGGGTCGGAATGTACGAAAAACAATTAAGATTACCATTATAAAAGATTAAAAAAAAAGTTATAATAAATATTTATTGTATTTTACGCTTAACATAAATTTATTTTAATTTTCATCCATTGATTTCTTAAATTTCACTTGATTACTCGAGTTGATCGAAAATAACAAAAAAGTAATCGATTGGAATAATCGCTTTCACACATCACATTAATTAAAAAAAAAATATGGTCGTCTATTTCAAATACAAATTGAGCGGTGGTAATGAATATTATGTGTTATTGGTCCCGTATTAGTAAATAACGCTAAGATCCGGGTATTTTCATGCGGTTTATAATATTTGGAATGATATTTGTCATATTTGTGACCGAATTTATACGCGTGTGTGTGTTATATGTGAAAAATAAGTGTAAAGATTTTCACCTCGTGCTCTTTTGATTCTCTCGCTAACGCTCAGGATTCTAATTTTTGAACCAATCGCTGCGCTCGTGATTCAATTTAGAATCCTTCGCTTGCTCAGTCATCAAAATTGAGCACGCGGTTAAAAAGCAACTTTGCACTCTTGTGCATAGAACAAATAAATAGTTATTTGTTCTATGCACAAGAGTGCAAAGTTGCTTCCGATCATCCGATTCATCGGATTCTCTTGGTGTAAATATCACCAAAATGTACGCCAAGAGAGGGCGGTGGTTAGGTGTTTCGTAACGGCTCATTTTAGATGTAGAAGGGCCAGTCCCAGGATCTGACTGAGGCTCTTTCAGTGTAATGGCTCCTACAATGCCTTTACATATTTTAGACTTATTTTGGATGGAATCCTCTATGTATCCCTCTACAACCGCAATTCCATCCTCCATGGGGCTTAAGGGACAGGAGATCAGCTCCTGAATCGGCCAAAAGTGTGGCTAAAGTTCGTCGGAAACAATGACCCGTGTACAACAGGGGTTCTGGAAGTTCAAGAAATGTTGCTATTTCTCGTGGGATACTGCCAATTTTATTAGTACCCATAGGCTGTCTAACACGCTTTCCATTGTGATACTGTAGAAAAAATCGATTGATTGGAGTGTTAGGCGGGCGTAAGGCTTGATATTTCTCAACAATCGTTACGTATTCCTTGCGAATGACGAAGTTGCGGTCTCTTTTTGTCTTTGTATTAGGTAAATAAATTAATAGTAAGTCATCTGAATATTTCTCAATGTTTTAGACATCAAGTTGTGTTAGTTTATTAGTTTGACATGCTCCATTTATACCAATAATAAGAACAATCTGCAACGTAAAGAGTATTGTAGAAGATAATTATAAATAGTATTGTAGTAGTTAATAATTATAATTATGCCTATCAACATCTACTAAGTACGTAGTAGATTATGGTAGGTAGTTGATTAATATTTATACTTAAGTAAG
This sequence comes from Cerastis rubricosa, assembly GCA_949152445.1. Classification (NCBI taxonomy): domain Eukaryota; kingdom Metazoa; phylum Arthropoda; class Insecta; order Lepidoptera; family Noctuidae; genus Cerastis; species Cerastis rubricosa. The sequence goes on from OX424532.1 coordinate 9,750,243, forward strand.
TAGATGCCCATGAATGTGCAACTGACTTACTTTTGCCGCCAAATATACGGAATCAGGTGCTTCGTTAAGAAACTTTTCATTTTGGGATGCTGTGAAAACCTTAGATTTTTATGGTTAATGACCAGATGATCCCATATCTTCCCGTGGGTGTCGTAAGAGGCGACTAAGGTACTTGCCAGAGAATGGGCAGCAGCGTTCTCTGTGCTTTTGTAACAACCGTACTGCGATCGCCAACCCGCCTGCCAAGCGTGGCGATTATGGCAAAACCCCCCAAAACGTAAATGTGGCGACAGTTGGGGGAGGCCTATGTCCAGCAGTGGACGTCTTTTGGGCTGAAATGATGATGAATGATGACCAGATGAGGCTCTTTTTAAAAATGTTACTAATTTAGGATAGGTATCGATTATGTCTTTTTTCATTTTTATTGTTGCTTTTAATACGTACTCCATATATAGAGTGCTTGATTTCTTGGTCTCGGTTAATTCAATAAAATATGCCAGCAAAACGTTTTCTGAGAAAGTTTTGGCTCCTTTAGCTAGTCGCCACGTGTTAAACATATCGTACTGTTTCGAATACTTCTCGCGTGATTGTTGAGAGAGAAAGCTCATTTGCGCATTATTAACAGTTTCAGTCAATTCTGTTGGCGTCAAATAAACTTCCTCAATCACTCATTTTAGGTATTTCACTTGTTTTCAAATTTCTCGTTTTTAACCTAAGGTTTTAACAATATGACGTATGACTATGAGTTTTTAACAAATTAAAAAAGTTTGTATGATAAATTCGGCACCATGGAGGTAGAAGTAAATAGGTTTAATTATCTATTGAATTCACAAACTTAGCGAATAAAACGCTTTTGCACTCAGATATCGAAGAGCAAAAATAGTCTTTCCGAGATGGGGGGATAAAAATAACATTTGTTACTAATAATGGTCTTATTTATAAAATAACTTTCAATTTACACGGAATACTTAATTAAAGCTTAATATTTTTTTTAGGAAAAGGTTATGCTCGCAACATCTAGTTACAATTTCAGACTTTCTTGGGTAAGGCAATGACAACATTCTTCACTTCGGTGTAAGCTAAGAGGGCGTCCATGCCACTGAAATAAGAAAAAATACATTATGAATGCACACGACAAAATAATTAGGTTTAGGTACGAGATAATCGTCTATGATTACTGGATTCGAAATGAGGGAACGAATGGACCAGTTCACCAGTATAATACCGTCTTTACAAAACTCAAAAAGGAGATTACTCATAGTTGGGATGAAGTCTTTACAAAACTAGTGAAAATGTAATTAACTGGGAAAACTTACTATTCACGGCCAATTCCAGAGTCTTTGAAACCTCCGAATGGTGATTGTGGGGTAAATGCCAGATATGTGTTGACCCTGTAAAGAATAAGAATAAGAATAAATTTATTAAACCATAGTTACAGTAATTTTCTTAGTCTAACATCATTAAGGATATCGGTAACAAGTTTTATTTTAACAAATTTAGATAACAGTGGACCCCAAACTAGGCTGTGCCTGTTTCTTGGGGGGCGGAGTAAATTAAAAACATATATGTGTAAAGTAAATAATAGGTATTGTAAAAATAGAATAGAAATAGAAGCAGTACTTAGATCAACGATATTAATTCTTAGTAAAATTGTAAGTATTTCGACCACATTTTTAGTTATAAAAATGATCGGGTTTTGACAGACACTGAATCTAAATTCTAATGAATTGACAACTTACCATACTACACCGGCCTCAACGTATTTGGAGAACTGTAGGGCATTGTTGACATTTGTTGTGAAGATTCCAGCTGCCAAACCATAGCTCGTGTTGTTAGCTCTGTCAATGACTTCATCCAAAGTGTCAAACTTCAGAATGCTCTGCACGGGCCCGAAGATCTACAAAACGAGAATTCAGGGTTAGTACACCTTCAGTTAGTATAAAGTTAACTCTGGAGAGATGTAGATTTTTCGTTGACTCTGCTTAATGTATAGGTAATCAAGAAGAAAAACTTTTGAAAAACTCGCGTAACTCTGATTTACCTCTTCCTTTGCAATAGTCATGTTATCGTTGACGTCAGCGAAGACTGTAGGCTCGATGTAGTAACCACTTGTGCCGATTCTATTGCCTCCGCACAGCAACTTCGCGCCTTCCTTTTTGCCCTTCTCGATGTATCCTAGGACTTTGTTCATCATTTCTCCATCAATCTACAAGGATTATCGATTGAATTAATTAAAAATAATATAAGTACACAAGGTGCTTATTCATAAACACTACATCTAAACGTCAGAAAATGCATGGTAAGTATGGGTACACATCTTACACAGTCACTAATCATGACTTAACTTTAAGTACGTTAATGAATTTAAACCACCCAATCAGGACAGCTAAGGTTTGAATTTTCATTTTGGCTTTTAAGTTATTATCACGCCTTTAGAACAATTAATAGGTTTTGACTTTAATAAAATTTACCTGGGGGCCGTTCTGTGTAGTGGGGTCTGTAGGGTTTCCGACCTTGATGCTCTTTGCGTATTTGACAGCTGCTTCCACAAACTTGTCATAGATACCAGACTGAACGAACAATCGAGAAGCTGCTATGCAGATCTGTCCTTGATGGAAGAATACTCCATTTGCAGCGTATGGAACGGCAAGGTTTACTGAAACCGATAAACCAGGTAGTTAGTACATGCTCATGTATGGAATATTAGTCATTAGAAATGATTGAATAGCTTACAATCAGCATCATTCATGATCACCAGAGGACTCTTGCCGCCGAGTTCGAGCGTGATCCTCTTCAAATTGTTGACTCCAGCTGCTTGTTGAATTAATTTGCCGACCTGTAAGCAATAAAGTGGTGAGTATTCGTAAGTAACGAGCACACGAGCTTATTTATATATTGTTAAGCATTCTCTATCTCCTTTCAGATAAAAAAAAATAGGACGGGTATAAAATCTGGTTGATCACGCAAGTCTTGCACCTAACTTTTTGTACGACTTACCTCAACGGAGCCGGTGAAAGAAATCTTGGCGACGTCTACGTGGTGAGTAAGAGTACTTCCGGCGCCAGGTCCGAAACCGTTGACAACGTTCACCACACCCTTAGGCACACCAGCCTCGGCCAGAAGTGCTGCCAGTACCAGCGCGGTTAACGGAGTTTGTTCTGCTGGCTTGACCACCACGGTACAACCTGAATAGATAGGAATAGTTTCTAATAATCTGCCAGTCCATACAAATATGTATTTGTTCCGTGAAAATTGGATAAAATTATGTAGATCTTTTGAGTCATAAGACACCCGCAGTTCCTGGTTTTTTTTTTGTATTAAATCCATAGAAATTACAATCGGGCATTTTTGGAGTATTTTCGAAATCGGATCAGTAGTTCCGAAGATAACCCGTTTCATCCAAACTTAACTTTTTTATAATATTAGCATGGATATAACTCACCTGCAGCCAATGCAGTGCAAACTTTGTTGACGAATAGTATGACGGGACCATTCCATGGCAGAATAATGCCGCTCACACCGACGGGTTGCCTCAGGGTGTATGAGAACACTTCACCATCTGTTGACAACGAACCAAACTTGTAGAGACCGGGATAGGAGCAACAGAATCTTGCTTCTCATTCATGGTCGTGTATACTTAGTTCTTACCAGCAGGGACGGTATCGCCCTTAATTTTGTCTGCACAAGAGGCAATATAACGAGCATTGCTCACAGCTCCTCCCATGAATACTGTTGCGTTGTTGAGAACCATGCCGTTGTTGTATGATTCCAGCTCAGCGATGTACTTCGAGTCTCTCTCTAGGAGGTCACTGAACTTGCGGATGATCTCTCCACGTTGGGAGGCATCTAGCTGGCGCCATTCCGAGTTGCGGTGGAATGCACGCTTTGCTGCGGCTACTGCCAAGTCAATGTCAGCCTGAAAATATTAAAACAAATACCTTCATATTTATTTGATAAAAGGAAGATTGTGGATTCAGGTTTTCAAAGATTTTTAGAGGAATAAAAGATAGGTAGGTGCATCGCTACCTACTGCATCGCTTTAATCGGATTGATAAAAAAATATGTTATGGAATTTGTTATTTATTTGACTAACTCTGAAATAGCGACGAGACATTTAATTTTTATTGTTTTTTTCAAAGAGCAGTGGTTGTCTGCCGGTGTCGGGAGCAGGGTCCAAGTTACCGGCGGTTACGGCTCCAGCGACAGGAACCTCCTCACAACGCGAGCCGTATCGAGGAGTACTGCCTTCTGAATTAGGCCCTTAATCCTCCTAAGAGACCCTCGAGACATGTTCGTCAAGGCTCTAGGCTATAAGGCGACTAGCCGCAACGACTATCGGCACAATGATAGCCATGCTCACATTACACATCGCGAGCCAAGTCTAGATACTTGATTTGCTTATCTTTTTCGGCTTTCACGAGGTTCTCGTCATGTGGAACCGTTATATCAACAATCATTGCGCGCGCTCTGATCGATCCACCACCACTATATCAGGCTTATTGGCTACAATAGTCCTGTCTGTGCTGATCGATTGATCCCAATACAGTGTGATATTGCCATTTTCGAGAACTGGGTCGGGCACATACCTATTATAAAAAAGTAAAGATAGACAAAATAAATATTTGTTTATTTTATTGAATATAATTATTATAAAAACTAAGTGTTTTTAACTCCAGTGCTTTTACCACCCTTAAAAATTTCACAAGAGCCAAAAATAATAATGTGGAACTACTAATAACAAATTCAACATTAGTTCCATTAATTTCAGATTATTTTAAAATGGAACTAATGATAACAAAATCAACACTATTTCCATTATTTTCAGATTCTTTTAAAAACTAGTGTTAAAAAAAAACAGTCAGTAGTTCCATCATGGAACTGTTAATGGTACTAGTGACAACGAACCGTTTTTGTTTGGGATGTTTTCGCCCCCCTGGCGATGCCCATGGTGATAAGTGACAAGATTTCAAATTTCGAATCGACCAGACCCGTAAAGTTGTTTTTTTTTCGTACTTTAATATCTAAGTACGAACGGACAGTGTAGGCCCGACAATAAGTCGTTTATTTACCTACATTATTTACCTACGTTTTTTTTTCCTGTCAAGGAATATTTAAGTCCAATTATCTTTGCAAATAGTTTTTACCGGCTAAGTTTAAAGAACATTATTTACACAAGAAACTAACTTATCCTGTTTTGGTTATAATTGTAGAATTTAATGTTTGGGATCATCAATAAAGTACGAGGGACGTGGTCGAAGAAGTGCAACATTGTGTGACAAAGGGTGAGAGGGGTCCTAAGTTTCGTGACGTCACATTTGTTCGTTTAATAAATATTTTACATCTAAGTGTTAAAATGCCATTAACATTTAAACTATTAACGAAAAAACTTAAAATATTTCCAACTCTATCTGTATCTGTAAGGTTTAAATTGTTTTGTTGGTAGGTTCACAGTCGCTCTACTAATAACATTAAATGGAAATAAAACTGATTTCGGAAGTGCAGTTTTAATTTAATAATTTCTAGATGTAAAATTGCAAGATTTGTGACGTCACACTAGGGAGGGGAGGGTCTCATAAATTATGTGACCAACTGTGACAAGGACGGGGGAGGGGTCAAAAAATCACGAAATCAGTGTGACGTACTTTATGGATGACCCCTAAAGCACAAATAGACTAAGCCAAGTTCATGATTACACAAAATTTTATTTGCACCGGCAGGTACCAACACCAATTTTGACAAATTGTGCTGTTTTTTCTAGAAATTTTCTTTAGAACTTCTGTTAGGTCTCGTAGTACATACCTTGTCACCTTCAGCGACTTTGGCGATGACGGATCCATCATGAGGAGAGTACGTGTCGAAGGTCTTGCCGCTCTTCGCGTCCACCCACTCGTTGTCTATGAACAACTGAAAAAGTACAATAAAACCATGAAATATTGTCATTTTGAAAGATCGAGCCCTTTACTACCTTCGCCTGCGTGAATTTCGCATTTTCATTTCAGGGCTAGTTTTGTTTTGTTTTGGAAGAAGACATGCTGCGCCGACCCCAACGCCAATCCCAAATAAATTGGAATAAGGGCAGGAAGAATGATGATGTTAAGGGCTAGTTTTGTTTAAGTTTATTTTCCCCAATATTCAATCTTAATAAAAAAAATATCAAAAATGTATTCTGCGGTTTAGTCGTTAAATCGCAAAATCGATCCATAATGGCGTTTATAATTTTACATATTAGCTAAAAAAAAATCGTGTAAATATTTTCGACCACCTGTTATCATTATAACACAGTAATAAACAGATAGCATATAATCCTCTGTTATGACATCATGACATCACACCGTATCAAGATATCAACAAAACGATTGTGAAGTTGGCGCGGTAAAGGATGCCATTATTAGGAATATGATTAACACTAAGATCAAGGTCCTATGCCCCAAGGACTCGACCTCTCTGTATTCTTCATTTGTTGATAGTGATACAATGGAACAACTCTGCCACAGAACAGCTTTAAGAATTATTTGTTTTTTTAAAATAGCGCCGAAAACTATTTCAATAAACGCATGAGCTTGACTGAAAACATTTGTATTTTTTACATTGCAAAACGGCTAGAATCTATAAGAATTCTACGATTTATTCGTTATTCAGAGCTAAATATAATTAAAGATAGGACGTTTTGTTGTTCAAAATAATAACAGTAACAATAGTTGACTTCATTTATTTTTACATAAATTTAGGAAAATTAATTTACTTTAATGTAAATAATTATTTAAAAATAACTATTTAGAAGTTACTATTATTACAATATTTTTTATAATTCTTTACACAAATAACTACTCGAGGAAAACAATTAAATGAACAATAAAAATAACGGTATAATTACTACATTTTTTTTTTTTTAACCTTTATTATTTAGATAAGTATAACCTCATCTACCGGACATCACCTACTAAAATTATGAGAAATACAAACCTTAGTGTATTTAATTTCAGGAGCCATTTTATTTTATTCTTTTTCACAAATAATAATACACCAAGTATTACACAATCACAGCACGTCTGTCGCACTCACGCGACGCTTCTGAATATAGACTAGACGGTGGGCTTACCAAACCACGCTTATATATATTATTAACAATATTTGACCAGTCACGATGATTATCCAACTCAAACACTGTTATTGATAGTTTATCTTATTTGTTTAAACTTTGATAAGGGGACAAAATACGTAATTTTTTTTATTTTACCTTTTGTTAGCAGAAGGTTCCCTCCCTATTGCGTGTTATTTTAAGGGACTGTTCATTTTGTTCTGTTCATGTTGACATTATTTATATTTTTTGCGTCAATGGGGAAGACCGTTAAAAGCTAATTGTAGATGGCACGACTGTAGCTGGTTCTCAATCTGACCAATGAGGTCGAACTATTATGAAAAATAAAATGACATTACCAGATTTTCAACCAATGACGATGCTTGGAACCAGCTATGGTAGTGCCATTAGTTCCACAGTTTCCATCCCTATTACAAAAACGGAGTCCCTTGAAAATTGACATGTCATACAGCCGTTAAAGTCATCCTCATCTTCCTTTTAGTACCCAAATATCCGCTAGAGGCGCTGTAAAAGTTTTAATAATAATAATATAATAATAAAAAGTATTTATTTCACAAAAAACATAGCACTTTGCACTGTTAACATTGTTTGAAAATATTTACTTTATGATGCAATAGTAGACTCTATCTTTTAAACTAGGACTAGCCTGTATCTTAAAAGATAGGGTTCGGCCAAATAAATGCGGGTAATATTTGCAACAAAAATAAGTGAAAATAGTGACAATGGTTTGTACTAACAGTCGACAGAAAAGAAATAAAAATTAAAAAATTAAACGTTAAAATAAAAACAAAAAGAAAAACTAATCATAGTAACACAAAAGGGTGTGAATGACAGCTGCCATGCTTGTGTATGTATACATGTCGGAGGTATGTGTAGGGGTGAGTGTGTATGTGTGTGATGTATGTGTTTTCATACATTTTTTTTTAACTACGGTCGCTAGCGAGTATAGATTGTTAAAACTCATGGTAGACGTACTGCTCTTGTCGTATGTTACTTGGTGTCAGCGCAACACGTTTTTTCTTCCATTATCCTCTGACAGCCTTAGCCGTCACGCTATCATTTACTGCTTTTTTTCATAACATTCCTCACACACCATCTATCATTTCCTTGGACTTCTTTTCCCCCTCCGTCCATCAACATTTTATGTTCATCACTCTCATGCGAGTTGTCTCTCATCACATGCTTTGGTTTAAAGATAAATAAAAATAGAAAAGGTTTTCATTTTGTAATAAGGTACTATTTTTTTAACCCAACTTGACCATTTATGATATTTGAGACCGTTAAATAAATAACACAATTTCATAATACTGTGCAATCTCATTTCAAAAACGTGTGATTTTCAGTATACCACATTGCTTGCCAAACTTTCTGGTTTGGACCCCCGTGGGCTCAAGATACCAGAGATTCCATTACTTATCATTGAAGAAAGCTAACGTATAGCTTTATTTGGTCAGAGGTAGGTACAAACATCACATAGACTCGAGCAAAAATCTTCTCAACAGATAAGCCCGAGTACAGCCGGAGCTATTTCGAGCTCGTAAAGAAATCATTGTGCAATATTACGCAATCATATTATTCGTAGGTATTTTAGAAAACTACTTGCACGGTTAGTATGTAATATAACATTTTCATTTAGACAGATAATGTGTGAGATAACGTGGCTACCACATGGTAGGCCACGCACCTATCGCTCTGTATCAGAAGGGCTATCTGGTGTATACGTGTTTTTATATGTTTAACCTTTTTTTTTATATTTATGAAAATTCTGATCTGCTTTCAGAAATTTTTGATTATTTTTGCGGCGAGAGAAAGTCCAAAAATATTTTTTCCATGACGATCTATCCTGTTTCTAATAGGGATCCAAATAATCTATGGGACCAACCAGTAGGTACGTCTCTGGATGTAACAACATAGACAAACAGATCTTACGTTTTTGTGATAGATGACGAGTCCAATTGAAAAAAAATACGATCGTATCATGTCAACGGGTGTCTATAGATAAGAATATTAATTATCATTTCAATCTACCATATCTGGCAAATGATTTATTTTGAGTTAGATTTTTTTTAAAGAATTGGGGAAGCATAATAGGCTGATGTAAAATACGGGGTGTAAGCTTGTAAGGGACACCGACGCGAAAACGCTTACACCACTGCCACTTCTCGGTCGGGTTTAATCCGTTAATCTAGTTTTGCCTCTCTTCTGATTAGTGGGTAACTCATTGGCTACACTAATCGGTTCTGGCGGGAATAGAACTAAGATCGTATAGTTCCAAAGTGCAAGCTTTCGAGTTTAATTAAAGTGCAAACTATCTGCGGTATACTTCAGTTTAAGTGCTAACTAACTATCCACAGGACACGGATTTCCTGCTGTTCTGCGACTAACTTCTGTATTTAACTCAAACAAACCCATAATTACAAATAAACCAGTCACAGACAGTTTTTAGTTTTCAATGACGCAGACTCTCAAAAGCCACAACAATGAATCTATTTCCCTATCCCAAAGTATGCTTGTCTAAAAGAGTGTCAACGGAGTTTTTGTCCGACGACGACGTAGCGAACGAGCTACGGAGTTTTATTAGGGAACTGGAAAAAACTCCGGGGACACTCTTTTACCAAGATCTAAAACTGAAAAGTAAATAAGTTTTGGTATAAGTTATGATATGGGTTGTATAATTAAGACAATCCATTTATTGGATCATTCCCACTAGTCCTACTAAACAGTTCTACGGTAGAACTATAAATATTATAGTGGGAATATTTCTTCCCCCTAGTCCTACGATTTTGAACCACCTCAAATCTTAGGACTAGTAGGAACAAAATTTGTTTCGTTCCCGCTAGTTTTACTAATCAGTTCTACGGTAAAAAAGGGTTTTTTTCATTTCACATACTCGGAAAGTAGTGTTTATTTGATCCGAGTAGCGGATGGATGATGCTACTTTTCACTATTGGGCGGGAATTTATTTATTTATTAATAACGGTTTACCACCAATTACTGCAACTAAAATTAAAATGATAATTATTACACATATTAAAATATACAAAATGGTAAATTAAAGCAAATTAAATTTGAAAATAAAACATGGTATAAATAAAAGGAGGTTAATAACACTCATAAATTCCTCTCACAGTACTTCTGACATACCAATAAAATCTTCATCCATCCATCCGCAAACAGATCGCTAGTTGGACTAGACTCCAAGAGATCATTAAGCGTAGCCAGAGTTCGAGGAATTGGCGACTTAGCACGTGCAACAGTACGAATTGAAGGCAAACAGCCTGTGCTTTCTTCCCCAGCAGTAATAGTCTGGGACAAAGAAGCGCGCCAGCACTTCAAGAAGATCAGGTGCATCTATAGCGCCACGGATCGTCTTACAGGCTATTGTGAGCTGATCTCGAGCTCGCCTTTCCTCTAGCGAGTTGTATCCGAGGCAACCCAGTAAGAGTTTTGTCGAATAGAGGTAAGGATAATAGCCGTGCTTCTGCTTATAAAGGTACCTAAGAAACGCTTTTTGAACCTTTTCTAATAAAAGTGCATAGGTACTTTCGTGAGGATTCCACACGCAAGAGCTGGTTTCCAGCTTGCTACGTACGAGCGCATTAAATAGTAATTTGACGGCATGAGCAGTGCGAAAATCGCGGCAATTACGTAGAACAAAACCTAGTCTCTGGTATGATTGTTTACTTACCATGACCATATGGTCGTGGAAGGTGAGTTTTCGGTAGAATGTGACTCCCAGGTCTTTCATGGCTGTTGACTTCGTGATGGTGTCATTATTTAAGTTATATTCAAAATTAACTGGGTGCCGCATTCGACCGAATGTCATAGCAAAGCATTTGGACGAATTAAACTCCATCTTGTTGTCTACAGTCCACTTGTAAATTGCATCTATGTCTCGCTGCAGTGCCAAACTGTCACCCTCGGAGTTTATTTCAAGGTACAGTTTCAAGTCATCAGCATACAAGAGACTCATAGTAATTGCTTCCCTCCCTAGGTTAGACAGTCATCTGTAAAAATCTAACATAATGAAGAAAAAAATGCTGCGGTCTTGTTAGTGTATAAACAGCCAGTGTGAATTAAAAAAAAAAAACTAAGCGCGTCCGCCGGCGGCACTGACGCAGTGTGTTCCATAGTTAATCTTTTACCAGAAATTTCTAAGGAAATATCTTTACTTAGAAATTGATACACAATTTACATGGTCATAAAAGCTTGTCGCGAGGTTTGCGTAACTATAAGTGTTTAATTAAGTTGAAATAAAAAAAAAAAAAAACTTAGCAGATTAAGTTACTCAATTAAATAGGTACTAGTTTATTTACACAAGTAAACCTCGCGACAAGCTTTTATGATCATATAAATTGTGTATAATGAGGTTATAAGTTGGTAGTTAAAATTTGAAAAGACAGTTTTTTTTTCTTTTTTTTTTAGAGCATTTAAATAAAAGGTTTTTTATGTCATTAGGTCTGATTTTTTTTATATTTTTTAGTATTTGTATAAACTCTTCTCGTACAACAAACTTATACCCAACTTTTTTTTAAAGTATTTAAATAAAAGCTTTTTTTTAAAAAGGTTTTTCTGCTTTTAATTTTATTTTAACATTTTTAGTTTTGCCGTAATCGTTTTTAAAGACACATTATTATCTCAATCTCAACACTTTTTTCATATGCATGCTATTTACTGTTGAGGAGTTCTAAGAAGACAATCCTGGCTGTGTGAGCTGTGTGATCAGGTAACGACGAGGAATTATGTTTATTCATAAAAAATGAACGCGTATATCTACACAAAGTTTCATGTTTGTGATATTAATCGTTTAGGAGTTCCCTCGTGAGAAGACGATCCTAGCTGCAGGATGAGTTCATGATATAGATAGTGATTATAGATCAAATATGAACTCGTATGCAAAGTTTCCTGTCCACGCTATTAACCTTTGAGAAGTTCCCTCGTGACAAGACGATCCTGGCTGCAGGATGAGATAATGGTAGAATTCATGTTTATCCATGAAATATGAACGTGTATACAAATTTTCGTGTGTGTGCTATTAACCTTTGAAAAGTTCCCTCGTGAGGAGACGATCCTGGCTGAAGGTTGAGGTCATGATAAAAGTCGTGATTATCATTCAAATATGAACCCGTATGAAAAGTTTCGTGTCCATGCTATTAATCGTTTAGGAGTTGCCTCGTGAGAAGACGATCCTGGTTGCAGGATGAGTTCATGATACAGATCGCGATAATAGATTAAATATGAACTCGTCTGCAAAGTTTCCTGTCCACGCTATTAACCGTTGAGAAGTTCCCTCGTGACAAGACGATCCTGGCTGCAGGATGAGATCATGGTAGAATTCATGTTTATCCATGAAATATGAACGTGTACACAAATTTTCGTGTCTGTGCTATTAACCGTTGAGGAGTTCCCTCGTGAGGAGACGATCCTAGCTGCAGGATGAGTTCATGATAAAAATTGTGATTCAAATATGAACTCGTATGCAAAGTTTCCTGTCCACGCTATTAACCGTTGAGGAGTTTCCTCGTGAGGAGACGATCCTATCTGCAGGATTAAGTTATGTCAGTCATAAGAATGTATTGTCCTTTGAACCAAAGGTGTGTGCAAAATTTCAGCTCAATCGTACATCGGGAAGTGGTTCTAATTTAGCTTCCAAGATTCCACCGTAACAAACATACATGCATACATACATTGCAAGTTAAATAAAAGCTTTTAATTAAAAAAAAAACGAGTCGCTTTTTTCTCAACTACCAAAAGGGAAAATGATATAAATAAGTGATCGGTATAAAATCTCAGGTATGCCGAAACTATTGGGCATTGTTATGGAAGAACGTCAGCGACACTGTTAGCCGATTCTGGGGCGAACTTGACAATGTTACAAAGACATGGAGGATGGAAATCCAGCACAGTTGCTAAAGGCTTACGTACAGGTCAGAACTGAGCAACTAGTTTGGCCATTAAACTACTTATTTTATTAACTACTAGCTGTCCTGCGCAACTTCGTTTGCGTCACATTTCTACCGTTTTCGTAATATTTTTCATTGCTGCTCCACTCCTATTGGTGGTAGCGTGATGATATATAGCCTATAGCGTGCCTCGATAAATGGGCTATCTAACACTGAAAGAATTTTTCAAATTGGACCAGTAGTTTCAGAGCCTATTCGATGCAAACAAACAAACAAACAATCAAATCTTTCCTCTTTATAATATTAGTTTAGACTTACTTTGCTAACATGTCTTTAAGAGCGAACGTGAATCTGCGTCTATGTAATTGGTTTGTCAGGCGTACTGCAAGGCCCTTATTTAGGGCAAAAATGTTACTCTTTTTGCTTATAGTTAAAATGTTTTAGAGCCGTTATAGCGAATTATGAGTATGAAATAAGAATGCTGTAATACTATTAATCAACCATTATATAAACAACGATGTAAACACGCATTATAAAAATAACATTTGTTACTAAAAATGTTCTTATTTATTAAATAATTTCTTTCAATTTACACGGAATACTTAATTATAGCTTAATTATTTTTTAGGAAAAGGTTATGCTCGCAACATCTGGTTTCAATTTCAGACTTTCTTGGGTAAGGCAATGACAACATTCTTCACTTCGGTGTAAGCTAAGAGGGAGTCCATGCCACTGAAATAAGAAAAAATACATTATGAATGCACACGACAAAATAATTAGGTTTGGTACGAGCTAATCGTCTATGATTACTGGATTCGAAATGAGGTAAAGTAACGAATGGACCAGTTCACAAGTATAATAACCTTCTGAACAAAACTCAAAAAGGAGATCACACTAAGTTGGAATGAAGTCTTTACAAAACTAGTTAAAATAATAATTTTTCATCACACTTGCACGTAAACAGTATCTAAACATACAGGTTAACTTAGCCGTAATGCCCCATATAAAACCCTCGAGCTTTCTTTTTGTCATGAAGACCAAGGCCGGTAAGTATTTTTTAACCGACTTCTAAAAAAGGAGAAGGTTCTCAATTCGGATGTTCGTATTTTTTTTTATTTTTTTTTATTTATAGCACAGCACACAGGTCATGCAAGTTCAAGTAAAGAGTTTACACGCAATTGAAAAATTGTCTTAAAATGTTATTTAAACAGGAATTTCATTGCAATCTCGATAAATTTTACTTATATACTCACCTAATGTTCTTAATTATCGATAGTTTTTGTATCCAAAACGATTTTTTTTAACACTCCGTCATGGCTGTATACCTACGTAAGTATTTGCCCTTAACGTTTCTGAACGAAACATTTGCATAATCTGTGGTGTGAGCAAAAAGCCCGCCATCCACTTAAAAAAAAAATCACGAATTTCGTAATAATAGTCGTTCTGACTTGTGTATTAAAGCTATAAATCATAATTATTTACTCGCAAATGTGATGAAAAACATTGTATGTTTCATGGGCGGTACGGGAATTACGAACCTCGACTCAGAAAGCCCTCAGTCTTCCGACTTCGGGCTTCTACTAGAGCCTCGATCGTAATTCCTTACTTACCGTCCTTATTACACAATGTACTATACTAGGATAACTTACTTTTCACGGCCAATTCCAGAGTCTTTGAAACCTCCGAATGGTGATTGTGGGGTAAGTGCCAGATATGTGTTGACCCTGTAAAGTAAATAATAGGTATTGTAAAAATAGAATAAAAATAGAAGCAGTACTTGGATCAACGATATTCATTCTTGGTAAAATTGAAAGTATTTCGACCACATTTATAATTATAAAAATGATCAAGTTTTGAGAGACTCTGAATCTACATTCTAATGAATTGACAACTTACCATACTGTACCGGCCTCAACGTATTTAGAGAACTGTAGGGCATTGTTGACATTTGTTGTGAAGATTCCAGCTGCTAAACCATAGCTCGTGTTGTTAGCTCTGTCAATGACTTCATCCAAAGTGTCAAACTTCAGAATGCTCTGCACGGGCCCAAAGATCTACAAGATGAGAATTCAGGGTTAGTACACCTTCAGTTAGTATGAAGTTAACTCTGGAGAGATGTAGATCTTTCGTTGACTCTGCTTAATGTATAATCAAGAAGAAAAACTTTTGAAAAACTCGGGTAACTCTGATTTACCTCTTCCTTTGCAATAGTCATGTTATCGGTGACGTCAGCGAAAACTGTAGGCTCGATGTAGTAACCACTTGTGCCGATTCTATTGCCTCCGCACAGCAACTTCGCACCTTCCTTTTTGCCCTTCTCGATGTATCCTAGGACTTTGTTCATCATTTCTCCGTCAATCTACAAGGATTATCGATTTAATTAATTAAAAATAATATACACAAGGTGCTTATTCATAAACACTACGTCTAAACGTCAGAAAATGCATGGTAAGTATAAGTATCATAAACAATATCTAATCACGACTTAACTTTAAGTGCGTTAATGAATAAACCACCCATCAGGATAGCTAAGGTTTGAATTTGAATTTTGGCTTTTAAGTTATTATCACGCCAATTAATAAGTTTGTAAGTTAAAACAATTAATAGGTTTGGTCTCTAATTTACCTGGGGGCCGTTCTGTGTAGTGGGGTCTGTAGGGTTTCCGACCTTGATGGTCTTTGCGTGTTTGACAGCTGCTTCCACAAACTTGTCATAGATACCAGACTGAACGAACAATCGAGAAGCTGCTATGCAGATTTGTCCTTGATGGAAGAAGACTCCATGTGCAGCGTATGGAACGGCAAGGCTTACTGAAACCCGATAAACCAGCTCGTTAGTACATGCTTATGTATGGATTATAAATATGGATGGTCATTATAAATGATTGAATAGCTTACAATCAGCATCATTCATGATCACCAGAGGACTCTTGCCGCCGAGTTCGAGCGTGATCCTCTTCAAATTGTTGACTCCAGCTGCTTGTTGAATTAATTTGCCGACCTGAAAGTAATCAAGTGGTGAGTATGCGTAAGTTCACACGAGCTTATTTATATTTTGTTTTGGATTCACTATATCCTTACAGATATAAAAAATAGGATGGGTATAAAAACTGCTTGATCAAGCAAGTCTTGCACCTAACTCTTTTTACGACTTACCTCAACGGAGCCGGTGAAGGAAATCTTGGCGACGTCTACGTGGTGAGTAAGAGTACTTCCGGCGCCAGGTCCAAACCCGTTGACAACGTTCACCACACCCTTAGGCACACCAGCCTCGGCCAGAAGTGCTGCCAGTACCAGCGCGGTTAACGGAGTTTGTTCTGCTGGCTTGACCACCACGGTACAACCTGAATAGATAGGAATAGTTTCTAATAATCTGCCAGTCCATACAAATATGTATTTGTTCCGTGAAAATTGGATAAAATTATGTAGATCTTTTGACTCATAAGACCTGTGTGAGTAGTCTGCAGTTCATGGATTTTTTTTTTACATTAAATCCACAGAAATTGGCATCGGTCGTTTTTGGTCGTTTTCGGAATCGGATCATAGTTCCGAAGAATACCCATTTCATCCAAACTTAACTTTTTTATAAAACTAGTATGGATAACTCACCTGCAGCCAATGCAGTGCAAACTTTGTTGATGAATAGGAAGACGGGACCATTCCATGGCAGAATAATGCCGCTCACACCGACAGGTTGCCTCAGGGTGTACGAGAACACTTCACCATCTGTTGACAACGAACCAAACTTGTAGAGACCGGGATAGAAGCGACAGAATCTTGCTTCTCATTCATGGTCGTGTGTACTTAGTTCTTACCAGCAGGGACGGTATCGCCCTTAATTTTGTCTGCACAAGAGGCAATAAAACGAGCAGAGTTCACAGCTCCTCCCATGAATACTATTGCGTTGTTGAGAACCATGCCGTTGTTGTAGGATTCCAGCTCAGCGATGTACTTCGAGTCTCTCTCTAGGAGGTCACTGAACTTGCGTAGGATCTCTCCACGTTGGGAGGCATCTAGCTGGCGCCATTCCGAGTTGCGGTGGAATGCACGCTTCGCTGCGGCCACTGCCAAGTCAATGTCGGCCTGAAAATATTTATAAAAACTCCTTCTTGATTATTTGAAAAAAAAAAAATTGTGGATTCTGGTTTTCAAAGATTCTTAGAGGAATTAAAGATAGTTAGGTGCATCGCTACCTACTACATCGCTTTAATCGGGTTGATAAAAAAATATGTTTTGCTGCTTGTGAAGGAATTTGATATCTATTATATTTGACTAACTCTGAAAGAGCGACGAGACATTTACTTTTATTGGTCTTTTCAAAGTGCGGTGGTTGTCTGCCGGTGTCAGGAACAGGGTCCAAGTTACCAGTGGTTACGGCTCCAGCGATAGGAACCTCCACACAACGCGAGCCGTATCGAGGAGTACTGCCTTCTGAATTAGGCCCTTGCCCCGAGCCTGAGCCGCCGAGCTTGTGAGCCGAGCTCACATAACACATGTTGACAAACTGGTGTAAGTGGAGATATATTAGTTCCTTCTCTTTCTCAGCTTTCACGAGGTTCTCGTCATGCGGGATGGGAAAATCGACTATCACTACGCGGCGCGCTGATCGGTCTATTTATAATGCAAATACATCATCATTGACCAATCGTTCAGTCTAAATCTCTATAATAAGGAGCTCCACAAAAGTCACACTTATTCGAAATCTTTTTCTAACTAATCGTTCTACTTATGATTACTAGCTTTCTATATTACTTATGTTTTCTAGCAAAGCTGATAGGTGTCGGGTATCTATATTAATTAAAATATTAAATTATTAAATATTAATTGGTCCATTTTTCCTCAAAGGCATCAATGGGGTATGGTCAGCAGCAACAAAAACGACATGAAGTTTCAGTCATCATCATCATTTCAGCCCAAAAGACGTCCACTGCTGGACATAGGCCTCCCCAAGTGTCGCCATATTGACATTTTGGGGGGTTTTGCCATAATCGCCACGCTTGGCAGGCGGGTTGGCGATTGCAGTACGGTTGTTACAAAAGCACAGAGAACGCTGCTGCCCATCCTCTGGCAAATCCTTTAGTCGCCTCTTACGACACCCACGGGAAGATATGGAATGGTGCTATTCTTTACGTCCGACACCATACAGAACGTATGGGAGTACAGCGTAGGCGCGACAATTAGTTGTTTTTACTTAACCAGTATCGTGGATTCGTGACAAAACGCATTACATTTTACCTACGTTTTTTCCTGTTAAGGAATATTAAGTCCCAATTATCTTAGGTAACAATTTTAACCGGCTCAGTTTAATGAACATTATTTACAAAAGAAACTAACTTATCCTTTTTTTTGTTATAATTGTAGAATTTTGTGTTCGAAAAGATATACGAAACCAACTTCATGATTATACAAAAATTTTATTTGGACCGGCAGGCACGTACATCCTACATCAATTTTGACAAATTAAGCTGTGTTTTTTCTAGAATTTTTCTTTAGAACTTCTGTTAGGTCTCGTAGTACATACCTTGTCACCTTCGGCGACTTTGGCGATGACGGATCCATCATGAGGAGAGTACGTGTCGAAGGTCTTGCCGCTCTGCGCGTCCACCCACTCGTTGTCGATGAACAACTGAAGAAAGTACAATATACACATGAAATATGGTAATTTTGAAAGATGGAGCCCTTTAGTACCTTCGACTGCATGAATTTAGCATTTTAATTTCAGGGCTAGTTTTGTTTTGGAAGAAGACACACTTGGTTAGACATGCTGCGCCGATCCCAAATAAATTGGAATAAGGGCACGAAGAATGATGATGTTAAGGACTAGTTTTGTCTAAGTTTATTTTCCCCAATATTCAATCTTAATAAAATTTTATCAAAAACGTATTCTGCGGTTTAGTCGTTAAATCGCAAAATCGAGACTTATTGGAGTTTATAATTTTAAATGTCAGCTCAAAAAAAAACTTGTTAATATTTTCGTCCACCCGTAATCATTAGAACACATAGTAATTAACAGATAGCATATAATCCTCTGTTATGACATCATGACATCACACCGTATCAAGATAATAACAAAACGATTATGAAGCTGGCGCGGTAAAGGATGCCATAATGAATATGAGACCTGTTATGATGCTCACAAAGATCAAGGTCCTATGTCCCAAGGACTCGACCGGTTCTGTATTCTTCATTGATTGATAGTGATACAATGGAACCACTCTGCCACAGAACAGTTTTAATGAATGATTTGTATTATAAA
Source organism: Cerastis rubricosa (assembly GCA_949152445.1). Lineage (NCBI taxonomy): Eukaryota > Metazoa > Arthropoda > Insecta > Lepidoptera > Noctuidae > Cerastis > Cerastis rubricosa. The sequence goes on from OX424532.1 coordinate 9,769,500, forward strand.
ATAGCGCCGAAAACTATTTCAACAAACGCATGGGCCACATTTGTTTTTATAACATTGCAAAACGGCTAGGACCGATAAGTATTCTACGATTTATTCATTTATTAAATTCAGAGCTAAATGTAATTAAATATTTTATTTATTTTTACATAAATTTAGGAAAATTCGTATAATTACTAAGAAAACTAAACATCAATTTTTTTTAAATTATTATTTTAAGTATAACCACATCTTCCGGACATCACCTACTAAAATTATAAGAAGTACAAACCTTAGTGTATTTAATTTCAGGAGCCATTTTATTTTATTATTATGCACAAATAATAATACACCAAGTATACACAATCACAGCACGTCTGTCGCACTCACGCGACGCTTCGGAATGTAGCCGGTGGGCTGACCAAAACACGCTTATATTAACAATAATTGACCAGTCAGGATGATTATCCAGTTCGTAGCAACAACGGCCAGTGTATCTCAAACACTGTTATTGATAGTTTATCTGATTTGTTTAAACTTTGATTAGGGGAGAAAACACGCATTTTTTTAAATTTTTTTTTTGCCCTTTATGAGCAGAACGTTCCCTATTGCATGTTCTTATAAGGGACTGTTCGTTTTGTCATTAAATGCCTTTTAAAATGACAATATTTATAAATTTTTGCGCAAATTACAAAAACGGAGTCGCTTGAAAATTAACATGTCATACAGCCTTTTTTTTTTCTTTAGGATGGTAAATCGTCAAATGACTTCTCCCGCTCTGGGCTGAGCGGAATGGAGTGTCAGACTTGACTGACTAAAACCCATCCATGTTCCTTCTTAGCCCTTTGTGTTCCAGGGCCACGGTATCTCTTTCGAACAACCCGCAGCCCATGTCATACAGCCTGAGTTAAAGTTATCCTCATCTTCCTGCCCTTGTCCCTTGTTACTTGGGGTCGACACAACACGTTTTTTAGGGTTCCGTACCTCGAAAGGAAAAACGGAACCCTTATAGGATCACTTTGTTGTGTGTCCGTCGTCTGTCTGTCTGTCTGTCTGTCAAGACCTTTTTTCTCAGGAACGCGTGGTATCAAGCTGGAATTTATATTAAATACTCAGGTCAACTTTCCCTTGGAGCTGCGAAAAAATCAAAATTCTAAGCCAACGCAATCAAAAGATAAAGCCGTTTATGCCGCAAATTTCCGCAAATATTCAACACTCGCAAGGGTATCAAAACCTACAGAGTACTTCCCGTGAACTCAGAATCTTGAAATTTGGTACGCAACGTCTTGTAGCACAGATAAAGGAAAAATAGCGAAAACCGTAAATTTATAGTTACATCATTAGTAAAATATTTTTAATCATTTTTTTGCGGAACCCTCGGTGCGCGAGTCCGAGTCGCACTTGGCCGGTTTTTTTCTTCCATTATCCTCTGACAGCCCTAGCCGTTACGCTATGATTTACTGCTTTTTGCTTTCATAACATTCCTCACACTCCATCCATCGTTTCACTGGTCTTCTTTTTTCTCTAAATCTATCAACATTTTATATTCATCACTCTTTCAGTCACATTCGAGTCGTCCCTCCTCATCCCCTACTTTTTCATCCAACATTACCATTCATAATATTTGATACCGTTTATTATTTGATGCAATTATATAATACTGTGGAATCCCATTTAAAAAACGTGTGATTTTCAGTATACTCGTATTGCTTGCCAAACTTTCTGGTTTGGACCCATGTGGGCACAAGATACCAGATATTCCTTTCCTTATCAATGAAGACAGCTCACGTATAGCTTTATTTGGTCAGAGGTAGGTACAAACATCACATAGACTCGAGCAAAAGTGTTCTCAACAGATAAGCTCGAGTATAACCAATAGCCGAGTACAGAAATCATTGTGCAATATAACGCAATTATATTTTTTGTAGGTATTTACGAAAACTGCTGTTTCATGGTTACAACGCTAAAATTTTCATTTCGAGAGATAATGTCTCGATAGGTGCGTGGCTACCACATGGTAGGCTACTCACCTATCGCTTCGTATCGTAACTTAGTTTAAACGTGTTTTTATATATCATCATTGGCCTAGCCTTTTTCCAAACCTTGGGGTCGGCTTCCAGTTTAACGGGTTGCAGCTGAGTATCAGTATTTTACATGAAGCGAGTGCCTATCTGACCTTCACAACCCAGTAACTGGGTAATACGATACCCTTTGGTAAGACTGGATGTCAGACTTTCGGCTTCTCCTACTTGTAACGACTGTCAAAGATCTACAAATGACAGTCGGGACCAACTTGCTTGACGTGTTTTTCGAGGCACGGAGGAAACTTGGTATGTAAAGATGGTCACCCATCTACGGACCAACCTCGGCAAGCACGGCTTAACCTTAAAGATCGACCTGTGCGGCTGTTATTATTTAGCCACAAGCTCCTCGATACGTGTTTTTATATGTTTAACCTTTTTGAATATTCTTACAGAGAGCGAGAAAAAGGCCAAAAAATATTATTTTGATGAGAATCGATCCTGTCTCCAATAGGTATCCAAAATCTCACAAGTGATTTATTTACTGTTTTATAAAAAAAAAATTGTGTGTCTCGTGACGATCGACAGAAGTGGAAACTTAAACTAATCTTAACCTGCTGCCGTATGCGTGAGAGAAAGGGAAGCCAGACAGAGTAGCGCCATAACGCGTTACGTTACGAAGCGGTTTACCCTCCCATACAAAGTTAATACTTAAAAAAGGAATTGAGGAAGCCTATTAGGCTGATGTCGAATAGGAACGAGGTGTAAGCTTGTAAGGGACACCGACGCGAAAACGCTTACACCACTGCCACTTCTCGGTCGGGTTTAAACCGTAAATCTAGTTTAGCCTTTCTTCTGATTAGTGGGTATCATTGGCTACACTAATCGGTTCTGGCGGGAATGGAACTTAGAACGTATAGTTCCAAAGTGTAAGCTATCGAGTTTAATTAAAGCGCAAACTATCTACGGTATACTGGCAGTTCAGTTTAAGTGCTTGCTATCCACAGGTTTCATACTTGTTCTCTGACTATCTTCTGTATTTAACTCAAACAAAACCATAATTTCAAATAAACCACTCACAGGCAGTTTTTAATTTTCAATGATACGGACAGTCAAAAGCCAAAACTATGAATCTATTACCCTATTCCAAAGTGTGCTGGTCTAAAAGAGTGTCCACGGAGTTTTTTTTCGACGACGGAGCGAACTAGCTACGAAGATTTATTAGGGAACGCTAAAAAAACTCCGTGGACACTCTTTTACCAAGATCGACAACTGATAATTAAAGATGTTATGGTATATGTTATCTTATCGGTTGTATAATTAAGACAATCCATTTATTGGATCATTTATTTACTCTTGTTCTATTACACAATTCTACTTTAAAACTAATGGAGTTTTTGTTCTCACTAGTACTTCATTGAGGCGTAGGTCATACATTCACACTGTGCAAAACTCGCACTAATGCGAATTTACCCCGCTTAGGATTTGGTAGAAGTAAATTGGCACGAATAACCTCAGGTTACTGTGTATTTGTATGTTGGCCAAGCAACACCATGGTTTCATATGTGGCATGACCTAATCTCATCATCATCATCCAGTGGCGTAGCGTGTCTTGGCAGGCCCCGTATAAAATTTGTTTGGAAGCTGATGAAGCCTGGACCTTTTTTGGGCTTTTTGTTAGATGTATAACAAAAAAAAAAATGATTGCGTAAAATTAAAAGAAATATTTATTCATTATAATTATCTATCATTTTTTCCAAAATTTTTACAAACAATTCAAATTAAATATTACACTATCCTTGCCTTTTTTTCGGCAAACTGATTTATAAAATCATTTATAGCTGATGATGACTTTAGTTTTTCTAAAGTTTTAATTAATTTTTGCTTACGCACTCCGGGGGCTCCGGATAATTGATACGGCAGATACGGCGGTAGCTACGTCCCTGTCATCATCTTCGTGCCCTTGTCGACTTGTGGTCGGCGCAACACGTTATCTTCTTCCATTCTCTTCTGTCATTCGTCACGCAAAAATTTACTCCATATCATTCCTCACACTATCTATCCATTTTTTCTTAGGCCGTCCTCTTTCTCTCCATCCATCAACGTTGCATTGCCCTAGTTAAAACGTACAAATACATTGCTAATGGCAACTTTTTCTTATATAACCTACACAATATTTGTTAAGTCTGTATGTTTGCTCTGTAGTTATACTTATGTCCGCAACTGTGTCTTCGTGTTCTAAAATCCTATTAAACAGCGATCCGCTAACCGAGCATAGGTTTAATTAAATTGTAGAAGATTGTATTGTCTCAGTATTGTTGTAGAAATGAGTTCGTGGTCGCGTTTAAGGAATTACTTCTTGTTATATAGTTTTACATCTCTGGTAATTGTCAACCTGAAAGACATTTTAATCTCGATAAGGTTTTTTGATCCGCCAGAGAGCAGATTCGATATACAGTTATGCTATGTAACTAAACAAATAATAGTTATGAATCATTGATAAAACATCCCTTATTTGTACTATACATAGCTAATACCAGTTCCTTGTGAAAAGCACGGCGCGGCGTAAGGGATTCCTTACGCCGCGCCGGGTTTTTCACAAGGAACGAGGAACAAGGTGAGTAAGGAACAAGGTGTGCTAGACGACGTTTTTCCATACACTTAGGAAGAATAAAAAATAACAGAACGAGAAGTATTTTGATCAATAATCATTATGAAACTATAATTTAATTTGTTTTTTCCTAGGGTCGAAGGAGAAGCAAAAGCATGAAGCCGCAAAATATCATAATATTTATCATTTCATCTTAATGTACTAGGAAGAAGTCAATTTATCCATTATTTTGTTTGCACCTTTATGACAGTGAACATCACGATGGAACATTATTACCACATACAGGCGTGTATGTAGTATAGGTAGCAATCATGATGGACATTGATACTGTTGGTAAATTACTGTCTGTAGTATCATATGACTGAACATTATGGCCGGCATGGCAATTACCGACAGTACCTAGATATCAAAAGCACCACAACACTGTTAACTGAGAACTGCAGAGTGAAACTGAAAAGTGAAATTATTGTTAAATAGTAAATGGTTTGAAAATGTTGGCGTATGTTTGCAAAGTGTTGAATATTCGTTCTCTTATGTCATTCGATGGCTTTAATAGTGGGGAAGAAATGCTAATATTGATTTATAAAACGTCTACACCACATAATTATAATATGTTATGCTGATGAACGTAGGTAGGTACTCGAAACCATTACAAATAAGATGTTTAATATTTAATTAGTTATGAATGGGATTACAATTGATACCAGGACCATAATATTTACATAAATATATCTAATTATGTAGCACCACCTCGTATTCTTTGTATGATGTCGGACGTAAAGAGTAGCACCATCCCATATCTTCCCGTGGGTGTCGTAAGAGGCGACTAAGGGACTTGCCAGAGAATGGGCTGCAGCGTTCTCTGTGCTTTTGTAACAATCGTACTGCGATCGCCAACCCGCCTGCCAAGCGTGGCCATTATGGCAAAACCTCCCAAAACGTCAATGTGGCGACACTTGGGGGAGGCCTATGTCCAGCAGTGGACGTCTTTTGGGCTGAAATGATGATGATGATGATCTCGTATTCAGCAGCAGGGCGAGCAGCGGTGGCAGCAGACTTACCAGCAGTAAGCCGTAGATTCGAACTCAGGCAGGCGCATTACTTTGTGTAATTTATTTTACACTACTGCTCTTAAAACGGTGAAGTAAAACCTCGTGAGGAAACCGGCATGTCTTAGAACTAAAAATTCGAAGACATGTGACATCTACCAACACGCACTGCGCGGTGGATTAAACCCCACGCCCTCTCATAGAGAAGAGGCCTGTGTCCCAGCAGTGGGAACATTATAGGCTGACTATGATGATGATATCGCATTCCTTGAGTACAGTCGAAAGCAAAAAAGTGCCCATACTTTGCAAAATTCTTAAGTGACTTCCTTTTTATCTAAGCTTAAAGTTAACTGAAATGGTTTGTGTTGAATTTAAGGGTTCTGTCTTCTGCACACACAACACTTAATAATTCCAGTTTAGGAGTTGAAAATTATAAAAAACTTATCGAAATTCAAACGTTATTTGGTTTTGAATTTGGCTATGTGTACATTTTTTGCTTATAACTGTACAATTTGCATAGTCTCCGAACGTGTGTCGGTGTCCGCTTAATGTCATGATCTCTATGGCCTTGACAGCAAATGTTCGCTAATCCGTGCAAAATAGGCGAATGTCTGCGATACGTTTTTATTCGCTATATGTTCTGAATGATCAAACGGTTGTCTTTCGCATTCATCGTGCGAGGTTATTTCGCTACTTTTTGCCCTATTTCGCCTTATTTGTGCTCGTAATCATGTAGGTTAGTAGGTGTTTCGTAGAGCTGAAATATAATATCAGTTTTGCCGCATTACGATGAAGATGAAGTCGTTGAACATTTTCCGTTGCTGCTCCGCTCCTTTTGGTTGTAGCGAGATGATATAGCCTATAGCTCTCCTCGATTAATGGGTTATCTAACACTGAAAGAATTTTGTAAATCGGACCAGTAGTTCCTGAGATTAGCGCGTTCAAGCAAACAAACTCTTCAGCTTAATAGTAATAAATACATACCAGGCCCCTCAGAAAGTATTGCGAAAAAAAGTTTTTATATATGGGAGACTGGCCAGTTATTATGTTTTTCGAAAATATGATTATTTATAAGTAAAAATAAGTAAGTTCCAATTTCAAAATTTCCCTCCACATTTTTTGCGAGTTAATTCAAAGTATTGTGTCTCACTGAAATATGGATCTGCGCCGGGAACATTTTAGAGCTATGATTTTATACGATTTCAAGTGTCGCCTGAAACCGGATGAATCGTACGATAGACTTCAAATGGCATTCATGGATGAAGGCCCTTCCAAGGCAACCGTGTATCGTTGGTATAACGAATTCAAGCGCGGTCGACCAACTTTGGGGGATGACGAAAGAAGCGGTCGCCCTTTGACGGCTGTTACCGAAGAAAACGTGCTAGCAGTGAAAAATTTAATCCAAGACAATAGGCGAATTACATATCAGGAGATTCAACACATATTGAAGATTGGATCGGGAAGCGTTCACGAGATTCTACACAGCCATCTTCGCGTGAGGAGGATAGTATCACGCTGGGTGCCGCACAACCTCACCGATGCTCAGAAGCAGGCCCGGGTGGAATGGTGCCGTGATATGCTTAACAAATTTGAAGCAGGCTCGTCTCGGCGTGTTTACGACATCGTTACAGGTGATGAGTCCTGGATTTATCAATACGACCCAGAAACCAAGCGCCAGTCGACTGTTTGGGTGTTTCAAAATGAGCCAACGCCTACCAAAGTGAAGCGATCTAGAAGCGGGGGTAAGATTTTGATCGCTAGCTTTTTTAATTTGACTGGCCACTTGGTATCAATTCCCTTACGGGATCAAAGAAGCATTAATGCCGAATGGTATACTTCCAAATGTTTGCCAGAAGTTTTCTCTGTTATAAGCAACAAGCGACCAAACACAGGGCTCCGCGGGCTACTGCTCCACCACGACAATGCACCTGCGCACACCGCACTCAAAACGAGGGACTTCCTGGACAGCACGCCAGTCAAACTCCTGGGTCACCCTCCTTACAGCCCTGATCTAGCACCGTGTGACTTCTTTTTATTCCCAAAAATAAAAAATCAGCTCAAAGGGATACAATTTTCGTCGCCGGAAGATGCGCTGGCTGGGTTCGAGCAGGCTGTAAACGAGGTGTCTGCGGCGGACTGGAAAAAGTGTTTTGAAAACTGGTTTAGGCGCATGAATCTTTGTATAGAGGCTGGTGGAAAGTACTTTGAAAAGATTTAATAAAAATATATGTACGTATAGAACAATTTTTTTTAGTTTCGCAAAACTTTCTGAGTGTCCCACGTATATTAGGTCTTTACCTATGAAATTGCCGTTTTGTTTGAAAAAAGTTAAAGTATTTTTTTTTTCGAACTTATTTATTTCTTTTATTCAAAGTAATCACCCCTGCAATCAATGCATCTTTGCCAACGCTGTGGCAGTTTATGGATGCCCTTCTTGAAAAAATCAGCTGGACGGGAGACAACAAACTCTTCAAAGGCGTTTTGTACTGCCTCTCGGGAATTGAATTTTTTTCCCGCTAAAAAGTTGTCCAAATTTTGGAAAAAGTAATAGTCGGAAGGCGCAAGATCTGGTGAGTATGGCGGATGAGGGAGAGCTTCCAAACCCAACTCATGCAGCTTAGAGACGGTCTGTTGTGCAGTATGGGGCCGCGCGTTGTCGTGAAGTAGCAGTGGAGACGACCGATTGACCAAAGCTGGTTGCAGACGTGCGAGTTTCGCCATCATTGTGGTCAGTTCTTCAATGTACACATCTGCAGTAATGCTCTCGCCGTTTTGTAAAAAGCTATGATGAATCACACCAGCACTAGACCACCAAACTGTGACCATCACCTTTCTAGGGGTCATTTTTCGTTTTGCACATTGCTTTGGTACCGAACCAGGATCTAACCAACTTGCTGAGCGCTTTCGATTGTCAAAAAGAATCCATTTTTCGTCGCACGTAACAATTCGGTTCAAAATTCCGTCATTTCTGTGCCTGTTAAGCAGCGCAAGGCAAGTCTCGACGCGTACGTTGCGCTGGCGATCGTTAAGTTCGTGGGGCACCCATCTATCAAGCTTTTTTATCTTGCCAATCTGTCGCAAATGGACCAATATTGTTTTAATGCTAACATCAAAAGCTGCTGCCAGCTCAGCTGTAGATTGAGTTTCATCAGCTTCAACAATCACCTTTAATTCATCATTGTTGACCAAAGTTTCCGGACGACCACGAGGTTCATTTTTCAAGTCAAAATTCCCAGAACGGAACCGAGCAAACCAATAACGGGTTGTGCGTTCGTTTGTACAGTTCTCTCCGTAAACGTCGTTGATGTTATGGGTCGTTTGTGCCGCGTTGGTGCCACGACGGAACTCATATTCCATAATTACACGAAATTTCAAAGTATCCATTATGAGGAAAAATGTTGAAATGTAATGAAAATACAACGCTAATCAATAAACAAAAGACTGATTTTGTAAATAGAATGTCATATTTTTAAAACAAAATTAATTTGAATTTAGAACTCATAGCCAATCAAAACTTTTTTTTGTTTGAAAAAGTCTGTACTGCAATACGGCAATTTCATAGGTAAAGACCTATTATATCAAGGCGGGGATTCCACCATAAATGAATATCGACGCCATATTGCCTTTCAGTCGCTAACTGTGCAACTTTATTCTTCATTAATGCTAATTAGGTGGATGGGTAGTTGAAATTACACACAACACTTGACTCAAACTCCTTATGTTTATTTCTAATAAACCAGTTACAGGCACTATAACACTTATAAACTTTCCATAGGTTGAGCCGCCCATTCACAAACATGGTTGATGTAATGTGTGTCTTTTGGATCTGTCTTTCAATTATTACAGTTCATATTAACATAACTTATTATTGCTCACTTCAAAAACTACTTTCAATTCATTAATATTTCAATTGTCTAATCGCGACTTCGCGAGCTAGCTTGAACGACATCTTGCTCGTTTCGCCTGCGGTTCTGAGTGGGCGCCGGGCGGAAGTATGCACACTCAATAGTTCAGTACAGTAATTTATTACATAAGTTCATTTAAACTTCAGTTAAACAATACTAACTTCACCATTAATTATTTTAGTAATTAAACAATACCAATATCGACAAATATAAAGGCGTTAAGCTTAATTACTTTTTACAACAATTGCATGCTTAAAACCATTTTCGGCAGATCAAAGGATTAAATACAAAGAACTGGTTTACCACTAATAAAATACTCTGTAAAATAATCTTATTAATTTTAAGTTTCTAGAACTAATTCTAGAAATTGATTTAATTGTTGCTACAAATTATAAATTCACTAATTGACTATTCGGCGATCTTTCCGTAAGACTGGGTTGCCGCCTAACAAAATGAGCCATTGTTAAAATCCAAATTGTCATTGCTAAAATCCCAGTTATCATAAAATATTTGCTAATCTTAATTTTGGCTATAGTTCTAGCTAAAGGCTTTTGTTTAATAAATGACAGGCCATCTAAGCTAAACGAATCTATTATTTGCGCAGTAGTTAACACACAAGCCAATAGATGGCGTTTAGTCAAATGATTATCGTAATAATTATGCTGCCTCCACACAGATGGCATGGCAGGTTCATCAAAATTATGACAAATGAGGATTATTAAGTTGATTCTTAATAAGATTAATGAATAGTCTTAGCACATAGACGCTCTTACGGCGACACGGCCATTCTGATCGGCGGTGCGCGCCCTGCACCTGCCGTCGCTCTCAGTATGTGGAATTTTATTTTCTGAAATAATGGAGATAAATTTTGTCGGCAGATTAATGTTGTTTTTATTAACCTACAATGTTCATTGAATTGTAGGATTATTTCAGTCGACATGGAAAGCTTGTAATAGATCTGACATCTATTCAGTTTTTCTCATATTAAAAATGAAATGCATTTATGTATCACCAACACACATATGCACAGTTACAGACTTAAAGCTGTTTATGGATGATAACATGTTAGCTGAATAAAAAGTGTTAATTATTCAATAACATTAACTGAATCGATTTTATTGATATTGTTTAATCAGCCACTAGCTGAATAAGATATTGTTGGCAAAACTACCAAACAACATTAATTGAATTAAGTCTATTGATATTGCATTATCAGCTATTAGCTGAATAAAATGATGTTGCAAAAATTATCCAACATTAATTGAGTTTATTGATATTGTATGGTCAGCTAATAGCTGAATAGAATAATGTTGCCTCAATTATACAGCAACATTAAATGAGTTGAGTTTAGTGATATTTCATGATCTGTTACTAGATGAGTAGAATGATGTTGCCTCAATTATACAGCAACATCAATATGAATTGAGTTTATTGACATTGAATGATCAGCTAATAAATGTGTAGGAAATTGTTGCTTGAACTATCCAACAATATTCATTCAATGGTTATGCTTTGTATGAGTTAGGTTTTTATTTAATCTAGGAACCTTGTAATAGATCTACTGTCTACTAGATTATGCTTAAATAAGATTATTGATTGCTTTTGTTATTTTGTAATTTGTATTTGGTAAGTGTGGTGTAAGTAGCATATTTTTATTTGTTCATTCTCACAGGAAGGTAATGCTCTGTGGTAGACACAAAGTCTTGGATTTGACAGGATTAAAGGATAGGATCAGGAACACCGCTCTGTGATGGACACAAAGTCTTTGATTTGACAGGATTAAAGGATAAGGAGTTTAGGACCATTGCTACGTGACAGGCACGAAGTCTTTGATTTGACAGGATATAAGGAACCAGGCTCTAGGCGGTTTGTACGCCGTGGACCCAGCAGGATAACATGAGAGTATTGTTTAATAGAAGCCTCCACGGCCGCTAATAGTTTGTTATTAACATTATAAATAGTCTCCACGACTATTTATAGATTGTTTATCATTTGGTGTGTTCATTATCAGTGACCTCCACGGCTTCTTATAGTATTTGTGTGATTTGTTGTATTACTTATCAAGCTAGTTGTTTCCTCCATGGATAGCAATAGCTTGATGTTTGTGTTATTATTTTTTATTTATTAGTTGTAGTTAGGAGTACTAATACTTTGCTATTATTATTGTAGTTGAGCAACTGACAGGATTACAAAAACACAAAAATAATGAAAGTTTAAACGTGAGACTCATCACACATGAGCATCATGTAGGTAGGTTGATTTGGCTATTGTATTCAGCCTTTGAAGTAACATTATGTAGAGATCAGTGGTAAGGTGTAGGAAGTAGTTTGAAAATGCCTCACCTTTTATATTAGCTTAGGTGTGTGGACACTGAATCAGTCATCCCTGGTTGGCAGTCCTCATGCTGTTCTTCATTTGACAGCTGGCGACACGGTTATCTATTCACCAGGTATTGAAATTAATTGTATTGTTCGGCTAAAACCAAGTTGTGATATGTGTTGTTTAGCAGGCTTATTCTTGAGGAAGCTGTTCTTATTGACAATGGTTTAGACTTCCACACTTGATGCCATAACTATGGTGGAGTGACTAGGTGCATAGAGTTTTAAAAGTTCCTTTACAGTTGCTTCCAATTTTGTTTCCTTTTCTTTGATAGTTGGTTATCATTTCCTTTTTGAAGACAATTTCCTGGAACCTGGAATGTGAGAAGTCATGCAGGTAAATAATAGTGCAAGAAAAGATATCCTACATAACATCACACTTGCAGTCCCTGATGGGACAGGGGTTAGGCAGGGGTGTAGTTAATACATCCACACTTTGTCAATCACACCTAAGCCTCTTATTTAGGAGCAGGCTATTTGCCATTAAAATTTTTGTCTGGGTTGTTACTGACAAATTCCTGATGGAAAAAGAACCAATGACACTTTGCTAGACCTCAAAATCGAATCCAGGCCCTCATGCTTTAATGACAGGGCTCATGAGCACTGACCACAAAGCAGTCCTACTAATGTCTAAATTAGTTGGAGTGATAAGCTATGAAGAAGGTAATCAATTGTTTTGAAATAGTTTTCATACTTAGATTAAGTTAATTAACACCTTCACTGCCGTTCCGGTCAACGGTGACCTCAAACAATACATTTTCAATTGTGTCTATTGTCTGGCAGATTATGTGTTAAACTAAGATAGGAAAGTTAAACTGATCAGAACTAGTTTAAAAACTCTATTGGTTGTGTTAATGCACTGACAAAACATTCACATTCTAACATATTGAAAGCTTTGCTTTCTGTTGATTTATTGCGCTAAGAGTTCATTGTCACAACTCGTTGAACTGAAATATGTTTGGCACTTCATTACTTGTCTTGTTTTACAAATCAGTTTCATAGCAAAGTGTTTTAGTATGAATCATGCAACATGTTGTCAAATACATATGCTTTCAAGTTGCATTATTGTTTGAAAAGGCAATAGGCACCACAAAGATTGTGAGATATTAATCTATGTGAATGTCAAATGAATGTGACTAATTTTTAATAAGAATATTCTGTTTTCAATGTTACTAGTCACTGCGAATGACAAGTCAAATACTACAAGTTTTGAATTAAAATTTGGTGATACTTAGTTAATTAATTCATTTCATGTAATGTTTATGGAAATTCACGTGACTAATCTTTGTACTCAAAAATATTTCTAAGAGAATTTTCCTTGTTACTATGAATTAGAAGTCAACAACAATGTCTTAAAATTTGCTAATACATAGTTAATTAATTAAGTTCATGCAGTGTAGGTTTAAGTAACTAAATAGTTTAATCTGATTTATGAGTTACTAGCTGCCCGGACAGACTTCGTTCTGTCAAAAGTTAAAGCAATGCACTTTTCCTACCTACCTACCCTACCCTACCCTACCCAACCCTACCCACCTACCCTACCCAACCCTACCTACCCTACTCTACCTACCTACTACCTACTTACTCTACCCTACTCTACCCTACTCTACCCTACTCTACCCTACTCTACCCTACTCTACCCTACTCTACCCTACTCTACCCTACTCTACCCTACTCTACCCTACTCTACCCTACTCTACCCTACTCTACCCTACTCTACCCTACTCTACCCTACTCTACCCTACTCTACCCTACTCTACCACCCTACACAACCCTACCCTATTCCTTCATTTTTCTGATTTCATGGGTAGGTAGGTAAGGTTACGCTCAACCATCTCGAGGTAAGCTATGTGCTCCTAGTACCTCAATCCCGAACACGCCGCTCAGACACGCTCGCCAAGAACATAATATATCTCCCGGTAAGCTATGTTCTCCTAGTACCTCAATCCCGACCACCCCTACTCTACCCTACTCTACCCTACTCTACCACCCTACACAACCCTACCCTATTCCTTCATTTTTCTGATTTCATGGGTAGGTAGGTAAGGTTACGCTCAACCATCTCGAGGTAAGCTATGTGCTCCTAGTACCTCAATCCCGAACACGCCGCTCAGACACGCTCGCCAAGAACATAATATATCTCCCGGTAAGCTATGTTCTCCTAGTACCTCAATCCCGACCACGCCTCCCCTGAAGCGCGTGGCGCTCGCCAAGAACATGATAATAACAAACTGCGCCCTGCGGTTTCACCCGCGCAGACCGGGATAAAAAGTATCCTATGTCCTTCTCCTGGCTCTAAACTACCTCCCTGCCAATTTTCAGCTAAATCGGTTCTGCCGTTCTTGAGTTATAAGCGAAGTAACTAAAACGACTTTCTTTTATATATATAGATGTTTCATCATCTGCCTGTCTTTTCCAAACTTTGTTGGGGACGGCTTCCAGTCTAACCGGATGCAGCTGAAAATCAGTATTTTACATGAAGTGACTGCATATCTGACTTGTTTATGGCACATTAATGATTCTTAATAAAATAATAGCTTTAATAAGCGCACTATGCATGAGCTTAATAGAGTGATTTAAGTTGTGTTTGTATTTCACTCCGTGTCAAGTTACAGGTGGCACTGCCACAGCCAGTGTGTGATGTGATAAGTTAAATTGTTGTTAACTGTAAATATGTTAAACAGTAACAACATACTAAAATTAATAAAACAAAATACTTCCCGGGACTGATGATCCGGTCAGTGGGTCATCTTAGATCCGTCAGCAGGTTTATTTAACAATGTGCTTTTCCGGTGTCCAATCTTTGTTTATTTTGCTGCTTCGGTCATTCTGTGCTGTACATGTTTAGCATTTTGAGTGCAATATGAAGTTGTCCGTCACATACAACTTCACTGTTTATTTACCAATGTAAACTGCATTTGCATAATGTGTTCATTGATAGTCTGACTGGGTCATGTGTGTCCAAGTTGCAATAACCCTAATTTATCATGTTGGTATCTGTCAGCCACTTGATGAAAATAAAGCTCTTTGGCTATCATAGTCTTCAGTATCTTCCTGTTTAACAGTCCATTGCTTCATATAAGACCATAATTATATTGGCTGGGGCAAATCATTATGTCGCACGCTCATAAAACGTTTACGATTTCAGAGATCAAGTCTATAAGCACGCTCTCGGCCATGGCCATGCAAGCCGGTTTCGGATTTTGCATGTTATTCATTGGATGTCCGGCATAAGTGTGAACGGCGCGCATGAACAATCCACTCTTCTGATATCAAGGCGGGGATTCCACCATAAATGAATATCGACGCCATATTGCCTTTCAGTCGCTAACTGTGCAACTTTATTCTTCATTAATGCTAATTAGGTGGATGGGTAGTTGAAATTACACACAACACTTGACTCAAACTCCTTATGTTTATTTCTAATAAACCAGTTACAGGCACTATAACACTTATAAACTTTCCATAGGTTGAGCCGCCCATTCACAAACATGGTTGATGTAATGTGTGTCTTTTGGATCTGTCTTTCAATTATTACAGTTCATATTAACATAACTTATTATTGCTCACTTCAAAAACTACTTTCAATTCATTAATATTTCAATTGTCTAATCGCGACTTCGCGAGCTAGCTTGAACGACATCTTGCTCGTTTCGCCTGCGGTTCTGAGTGGGCGCCGGGCGGAAGTATGCACACTCAATAGTTCAGTACAGTAATTTATTACATAGTAAGTTCATTTAAACTTCAGTTAAACAATACTAACTTCACCATTAATTATTTTAGTAATTAAACAATACCAATATCGACAAATATAAAGGCGTTAAGCTTAATTACTTTTTACAACAATTGCATGCTTAAAACCATTTTCGGCAGATCAAAGGATTAAATACAAAGAACTGGTTTACCACTAATAAAATACTCTGTAAAATAATCTTATTAATTTTAAGTTTCTAGAACTAATTCTAGAAATTGATTTAATTGTTGCTACAAATTATAAATTCACTAATTGACTATTCGGCGGTCTTTCCGTAAGACTGGGTTGCCGCCTAACAAAATGAGCCATTGTTAAAATCCAAATTGTCATTGCTAAAATCCCAGTTTTCATAAAATATTTGCTAATCTTAATTTTGGCTATAGTTCTAGCTAAAGGCTTTTGTTTAATAAATTACAGGCCATCTAAGCTAAACGAATCTATTATTTGCGCAGTAGTTAACACACAAGCCAATAGATGGCGTTTAGTCAAATGTTTATCGTAATAATTATGCTGCCTCCACACAGATGGCATGGCAGGTTCATCAATATTATGACAAATGAGGATTATTAAGTTGATTCTTAATAAGATTAATGAATAGTCTTAGCACATAGACGCTCTTGCGGCGACATATATATTATAATATAAAAATATATATATACGACGAGCTCATACATTTATATATATATATGTATGTGCTCTGTATTGTCTCGGACGTAAAGAATAGCACCATCCCATATCTTCCCGTGGGTGTCGTAAGAGGCGACTGAAGGACTTGCCAGAGAATGGGCAGCAGCGTTCTCTGTGCTTTTGTAACAACTATACTGCGATCGCCAACCCGCCTGCCAAGCGTGGTGATTATGGCAAAACCCCCCTTATATCAATATGGCGACACTTGGGGGAGGCCTATGTCCAGCAGTGGACGTCTTTCGGCTGAAATGATGATGAATCATGATATATATGTATATTAGACTAGCTGTGCTGTGTGATGTAGCTGTATGCGTTGCAATGCTCTTTTCTACCTACCCTACCTGCCCTACCTACCCTACCTGCCCTACCTACCCTACCTGCCCTACCTACCCTACCTGCCCTACCTACCCTACCTGCCCTACCTACCCTACCTGCCCTACCTACCCTACCTGCCCTACCTACCCTACCTGCCCTACCTACCCTACCTGCCCTACCTACCCTACCTGCCCTACCTACCCTACCTGCCCTACCTACCCTACCTGCCCTACCTACCCTACCTGCCCTACCTACCCTACCTGCCCTACCTACCCTACCTGCCCTACCTACCCTACCTGCCCTACCTACCCTACCTGCCCTACCTACCCTACCTGCCCTACCTACCCTACCTGCCCTACCTACCCTACCTGCCCTACCTACCCTACCTGCCCTACCTACCCTACCTGCCCTACCTACCCTACCTGCCCTACCTACCCTACCTGCCCTACCTACCCTACCTGCCCTACCTACCCTACCTACCCTACCTACCCTACCTACCCTACCTACCCTACCTACCCTACCTACCCTACCTACCCTACCTACCCTACCTACCCTACCTACCCTACCTACCCTACCTACCCTACCTACCCTACCTACCCTACCTACCCTACCTACCCTACCTACCCTACCTACCCTACCTACCCTACCTACCCTACCTACCCTACCTACCCTACCTACCCTACCTACCCTACCTACCCTACCTACCCTACCTACCCTACCTACCCTACCTACCCTACCTACCCTACCTACCCTACCTACCCTACCTACCCTACCTACCCTACCTACCCTACCTACCCTACCTACCCTACCTACCCTACCTACCCTACCTACCCTACCTACCCTACCTACCCTACCTACCCTACCTACCCTACCTACCCTACCTACCCTACCTACCCTACCTACCCTACCTACCCTACCTACCCTACCTACCCTACCTACCCTACCTACCCTACCTACCCTACCTACCCTACCTACCCTACCTACCCTACCTACCCTACCTACCCTACCTACCCTACCTACCCTACCTACCCTACCTACCCTACCTACCCTACCTACCCTACCTACCCTACCTACCCAAAATCAGCTAAATCGACACAGCCGTTCTCGAGTTTTAGCGAGACAAACGAACCGCAATTGATTTTTAGGGTTCCGTACCCAAAGGGTCAAACGGGACCCTATTACTGAGACTTCGCTGTCCGTCCGTCCGTCCGTCTGTCACCAGGCTGTATCTCATGAACCGTGATAGCTAGGCAGTCGAAAATTCTACAGATTATGTATTACTGTTGCTGCTATAACAACAAATACTAAAAACAGAATAAAATAAATATTTAAGGGGGGCTCCCATACAACGAAGTGATTTTTTTTCTCGTATTTATAAATAATGGTACGGAACCCTTCGTGCGCGAGTCCGACTCGCACTTGGCCGGTTTTTATATATATGTATAGAAGAAGATAGATAGTACCTACTGTTTTAGAAAGTCAAGATTTAATATTGTCAAGATTTAATATCCTTCAGCTATTATTTAGCAGGTACAAATGAAGTACCTAGTTACCTACATATTATAATAATAATAACTATTATCACCAACGTGCCTTATCATCTTCAAAGATAACTTATCAAATTATCAGTGACAAAGTTTGAAAATGATATTTGTTTTTGTTATCAAACAAGACCTGTCCTGGCAAGACAAATCAGTACCTGCATTAAGTATTACTGATTTCTGATTAAGAGCCTTAAAGTGATGCTTTAAGGCGCAGACTGATTAGGTTATGGTCAACTTGGTTTAAGTTGACCATAACCTAATCAGTCTGCGAACTGCAATGCTCCCATCGTTGTGCTGTGCTCGACCTAGCTTTGACTCAGGCCTGAGGGCTCAATACGGGTCGGTGGAAGTCACACATCTACCAAATTGCGGTTCCACGACATGTCAGTTTCCCCACGATGTTAACTCTATAGTTTTATTTTAACGATTTGGCTATACGAACACTTTTTATGTTGTTTTTGTTGTTTTTAAATCGGAATGGGTCCGAGAGGGCCGATGCCTGCCTGATAGAGCTGCGAGACTGTTCGAAAGAGATACCGTGGCCCTGGAACACAAAGGGCTAGGAACATGGATGGGTTTTAGTCAGCCAAGTCTGACACTCCCTTCCGCTCCGCCCAGAGCGGAAGAAGTCATTTGATGATTTCCCATCCGAGTGTAGACTGTAGGTATGTTCCATTTCGAATCGGAGCTAGCACATATGTATTTGTATAGTTTAAGAATAGAATCGTGCATGTTGCTTTGGCTTGTAGCGTAGTCAGTAACTATAGCTATACTTACTATTAAAATTCGAGGTATTACTTCAGCATCATACAGTCATAAGGAGTTGATTCATATTCATATTCATTTATTTGCGTACTACAAGGTAAAAACATGGTGTTAACAAAAAGGCTTAGAGCTAAGAACCGTTGTAGACCCTGTCAGGGCACAGCAAAATTTAGGGTGACATATTTCTTGAAGTATAAAATCAATTTTAAAAAAATATAATTCGAACATGCCAAAAATTAAAATTAAAAAGCACATGAAAACTAAAGAATAAAATTTGCAAAAGAAAAATATAAGAAAAGAGAAATGTCAAATTACTTAAAGTTAAAATGTCAGTCTTATAGAGCTAATAATTAAAATTAAATTATACATGACAAACTAAACAATTACATATAATTCACAAACATAATAATAAAATAAAATCAACAAGCAAATAAAACATATATTTTTAACTGTATTCCATGCTATATGATAAAACTGTCCCACTCAAACACATGAAAGCATACGTACCATGAGAGTTATCATATCATGAACCAACACAATCTATTCACAACAATTATCGGATCAATCAATTATCGGATCGTAGGTAGATTTAATGTATGATTACTGTGAGTACGGTACTCTACTAAACAACGTAGATACACAATGGATGTTCAGTATTTTATACGGTTTTCACAATAATTTAGAGAATTTTTAATCGGGAAGGCTAAAAATACATAAGAAAGGTACCATCACAACTGGAAGGAGTACGCGCAGTTTCGCGAGAAATGGAAAGAGTGGAGGGAGGCCTTTTACCAGTAGTGGGTCAGAGCACGCTAGAAAAAAGAAACTGCAAATTTCTAAAACGTTATGTGTATAATGTAATTACATTATAAACATAACGTTGTAGAGATTACAGAGAAATCTTAATGCTAAAGAGATCGAAATAGTAAACGTTGTTTCTCGCTTACGACGTAGGTACTAATAAGTAAGAAAAAAAAATAACCTGCCTAACTATGACTAACTTGAGGCAGTGGTGTAGCGTGCCTTGGCGTGGCCCCGTATAAAAAATTGTTTGGGGGCCCTTATACAGATTTCTCACAAAAGAATTTTTTATTTTTCATAAAATTAAGAGAAATGTTTATTCATCATAATTATCTATCTGTCACTTTTTCCAAAATTTGTATAAACAATTCAAATTAAATATTGCACTCTTCTTGCCTTTTTTTTCGGCAAACTGATATAATAAATCATTTAGAGCTGATGATGACTTTAGTTTTTCTAAAGTTTTTATAAATTTTTGCTAACGTACGCCGGGGGGGGGGGGGGGGGGGGGCGTATAATTGATACGGCAGATACGGCCGTAGCTACGCCCCTGACTTGAGCCAGAGGTAAAACTCGTACTAAAAACAAAAAAGAAAATAAATTATTATTGTGTATCTATTGTGATTATACTATTGTCGTAAAGAAGTTCGTAAAGAACTCATTCGTAAGCTTTTGTTGTCTCCCATTGCTAAAACATCCACGTCTCCGAAAATATAGTAAAGAAACAATAAGAATGACTTTTTAGGTAAGGGTTCCCATATCAAATTTTCCGGACAATAATTCCGGTTCGGATTTAGAACCATTTGGCAGGAGTTGGGTGTAAAAGAGGTTAAATCTGGTAGGGGTTGGGTCCTCGATTATTACGCTACGGCTCTTATTAAAACCAGTTTCACCTAATTCAGGACATCTAAAGAAAATTCCGGACTTTTCTTTCCTTGGACTCATGCAGTAGGTACTACAATTTAATTTAATATGTTTTCTTTTTTTTAAGTTATACCTAATGAGAAAGATTTCCTGCAGAATATTGAATATAAACGCTACTCACATTATTTACCAATGCCAGTAATAGGTTATAAAATACCTCCCCCATTCTACAACTGAATGAGACGAAATTTAAATCTTGCATAAAACGCATACTACATAGTCAAGCATATTATAAGTTCGGGGATTACATTGACAATCAAATTACTATGTGAAGTTATTGTGAAAGCTGCAGAACATTGTAAAAATATCTTTGCATTGTATAGTTTCAATCTCTTAATCTATATATATATAAAAGAAAGTCGTGTTAGTTACTTTACTTATAACTCAAGAACGGCTGAACCGATTTAGCTGAAAATTGGCAGGGAGGTAGTTTAGAGCCAGGAGAAGGACATAGGATATTTTTTTTTTTTTTTTTTTTAGGTAGGTAGTAGGTAGTAGGTAGGTAGTAGGTAGGTAGGGTAGGGTAGGGTAGGTAGGTAGTAGGTAGGTAGGGTAGGGTAGGTAGGGTTGGGTAGGATAGGGTAGGGTTGGGTAGGGTAGGGTTGGGTTGGGTAGGGTAGGGTAGGGTAGAGTAGGGTAGAGTAGGGTAGGGTAGGGTAGAGTAGGGTAGAGTAGGGTAGAGTAGGGTAGAGTAGGGTAGAGTAGGGTAGAGTAGGGTAGAGTAGGGTAGAGTAGGGTAGGTAGGTAGGGTAAAGTAGGGTAGGTAGGGTATGGTACGGTAGGGTAGGTAGGTAGGTAGTAGGTAGTAGGTAGGTAGGGTAGGGTAGGTAGGGTAGGGTTGGGTAGGGTAGGGTTGGGTTGGGTAGGGTAGGGTAGGGTAGGTAGGTAGTAGGTAGGTAGGGTTGGGTAGGGTAGGGTAGGTAGGGTTGGGTAGGGTAGGGTAGGTAGGGTAGGGTAGGGTAGGGTAGAGTAGGGTAGAGTAGGGTAGGGTAGGGTAGAGTAGGGTAGAGTAGGGTAGAGTAGGGTAGAGTAGGGTAGAGTAGGGTAGAGTAGGGTAGAGTAGGGTAGGTAGGTAGGGTAAAGTAGGGTAGGTAGGGTATGGTACGGTAGGGTAGGTAGGTAGGTAGTAGGTAGTAGGTAGGTAGGGTAGGGTAGGTAGGGTAGGGTAGGGTTGGGTAGGGTAGGGTTGGGTTGGGTAGGGTAGGGTAGGGTAGGTAGGTAGTAGGTAGGTAGGGTTGGGTAGGGTAGGGTAGGTAGGGTTGGGTAGGGTAGGGTAGGTAGGTAGGAAAAGTGCATTGCTTTAACTTTTGACAGAACGAAGTCTGTCCGGGCAGCTAGTATTATATAATTGCATAGCACATGTGTGACTACTGTAATGCCACCATTTACTGAGTA
The DNA here is from genome assembly GCA_949152445.1 of Cerastis rubricosa. Lineage (NCBI taxonomy): Eukaryota > Metazoa > Arthropoda > Insecta > Lepidoptera > Noctuidae > Cerastis > Cerastis rubricosa. The sequence goes on from OX424532.1 coordinate 9,791,625, forward strand.
CCTACAGATGTAGGTACTCAGTAAACCGCCAGGGTAAATAACATGCTCACTCAAATGTCACGCTGATGGTGGCGGGTGTGTTGGGTCATTTAGTTCCCTTCAGGTTGAGTTGAATGATGGCTGATACATGCGTTATGTTCGTGAACTAGCGCTGCCAGTTGTGACTGGTCATCTCTTAGTTGCCACGGTTCATTTTAATTACTTTATTTTTGTATTATTGATTTAATTTTTTACTTTGGACGCTCTTAACTTGCACATATGTGGTGCCAAGCAATATAATTTGAATTAATGAATGAATTAATATTTAGAAGCTGTAAGATTTATGTTTTGTTTTTTCTGGCCTTAGTCTGTATATAGTCATTTTGGTATCGTATCTTGCTTGGCACCGACTCCAAAGAATTATTAAATTTTATTATAGGTTAATCGTAGGTTAGGTTAGGTTTATTAATATAGGTAGGTTTTAGTATTATTTTTAACTTTTTAGTGCGTTTAGGGTTTTTTGAAGTTGGGTTTTTTTTGCAAAAAGAAATTTATTTGTTAATTTTTACTGACATATTTTAATCTAATAATAAAATATGGGTAGGACTAGTAAAGATGCTTCTCGTATGAGAACACGGCGTCGAACTGAAACTGAGAAAAAGGAGAAAGGACAACAATTAAAAGAAATTAGGGGATGAAAATGATCAACGCATTTTGAATAACAACCCTGATCATCTCGAAAACAGACTGTCAAAGCAGAGGACCTACGTTTGTTACGTAGGTTGAATAAGGAAAGTCAAGTCTGTGGTACACCTGGAAAATGCATACCGTTACAATTCCAACAAACCCAAACACAGCTAAGATACATTGTCTTATTATGGAGTTCCAGTGCCTGTCTCTTGGCTTCATCATCAGATCTGATGGTAGAATGGTTCTTATTGAACGCAAATGCTTCACTTGTTGTAGAAAATACCAAAATCACTGTACGTTTTCCTATAAAATTTGAAGAGTTCCCTCGATTTGGCTAAGATTCCGTCACCAGTTCCCGACTTGGTGATTATGGGTATACGGTTCGTAAATGACTGAGTTATGCGCGAACAAAAAACGCAATGCAGAGTAAACGAAAAGTTAGAAATATTTAGATATTTGTTGATTTTTTCAAAAACCGTTTGTGGAATTTCGATAATATTATCATGGGACCATTTGGAAAGTATACGCTTTAAAACAAAAAAAGAATTTTTCAAATCGGTTGGCAAGCGACGGAGTTATGAGCGAATAAACATAAAAAAACTAACATCCGAATTGAGAACCTCCACCTTTTTTAGAAGTCGGTTAAAAAGTGCCTGTAATGGTCTAATTGAAATAAATGCTTTGAGTTTGTTTTCTATTGATTGAAAGTAAAACACAGAATACCAATATTGCTAATGATATAAAAGTGCCTAGTTTATTATAAGAGGCACTTTTATATCATTAGCAATATTGGTATTCTGTGTTTTACTTTGCTTATTTTATATTATTCCCTCCGCATTCCAGACACTCTGCTAAAATACCTGACGGAGAGCAACCCTATTTATAGGCGACACTTGACACAGGAATATCCAATCCAATTTGGGATATTTTCTTTAATGTATGACGCTCCGTATATTTGTGGGGCGAGTAATAGATATATTATCTACGGAGTTACGAAACTAGTTACGAATACTTAGGCGACGGATTCCAGAATTTTTCAAGTCACGTGATAAAGGTTACCACGCCAAGCACTTACCTATGCTAATGTTATGAGAATTACGTAAAGTTCGCGAGTTTGTTCATTAACTGTTGAACATATAAGATGAGGAGATGAGGTAGATTCAAGAAACTTTTGCCATAGTGAGTGCGAAAAGAGGCTTTATCCTCTTCATAATGTTGGGCAGATCTTAGCATCGATGGTACGGTTAGTGCTCTGCATTTCCTGGCCCATTTTATAAAGCAAAAAAGGAAGATGAGTCGGGTAAAGCGAGACACTGACCTATCACTTTTAGCCCAATACTTTGGTACGGTATCATCCGTGGCTGCTCAGAGATCAACAAGTTGTAGTTCCACATCCGCAAACTTTACCAAATAAACTCCACTTTACACAATGCTTGTGGCAGGCGGACTTAACTGACAACGAATAGAAACATCAACTTTATTGAACCATTGTTGTCTACCGTTGTTATTGACACAGACAACAAGAGAAGAGTGTTTGAATTTCAGTTTACTGTGACATCTTTATTACCTGGACTAAAGGACATAATTTAGGTCTAGGTGCAAGGGCGGATCTAGCCGTCTATTATTATATATATAAAAAAAAAATGTTTTATGGCCACATAATGTTTTTTTTAATCTTGGCCTGTTCTGTTCCATCCTGGGCAAATGCCCCTCTAGTCCAAGAGAGTTTTTACGTCATTGTTTTTTTTTTAAAGAAATCATCTTAACATTTTGGAAAGACACGATGCAGGCACATGTTAGGTAAAACATAACGCAAGTCTGAAAACTCCCGTAGATATTACGTTTTGTATAAAATTAATTGAAATTGTATAAATATGATCGCTCTTTGGAAATAATTTCAATTGAATATCAAAGGTCGTTTCGTTGAGTTTTCCAGGAATATAAATTACATTCAAATGTATTAATTAATACAAATGTTATGTTTGCTTATTGTGGTGTTTGATTTCGTTATTGGAAAGTCAAATCTGTATAGCATTTTTTTCTCCAGGGAATAAATTACTTTACAGTACACAGGATGTCTGTTTTCTTCTAGCGTAGCGGTAAGATTGATGATGGTTTTCTAAGGCGGGTTCCAACCGAGGCGGTTAAAAGCTTCGATGTGACTGGCATATCCGTGTTGTTATTTAGTTTTAATAGCTGTTGCTTTCGGGCCGTTTTATCGTATGTCCTGGCAGTGACTAACATAGATGTGGAAGTATACAGTGTATGTTCTTCAATAGTTACTGCGCTATGACTGAATAGAATGTGTGTCCAGAATTTCTGGTTGGTGCGAATAATCTCAAGTTCAATAACTACGGAAAATATGAACTGCGGTCACGCAGCTTGCTGCAAGGGTCTTGTCTTAGTTATGCTAACAACACACTGCAACTTAGCAAACTCGCAAATCATCATCATCTGCCTAGCCTTTTCCCAAACTATCTTGGGGTCGGCTTCCAGTCTAACCGAAAGCAGCTGAGTACCGGTATTTTACACGAAGCGACTGCCTATCTGACCTCCACAACCCAGTAACTGGGTAATACGAGACTCCTTGGTAAGACTGGATGTCAGACTTTTAGCTTCTGACTACTCGTAACGACTGTCAAAGATCTACAAATGACAGCCGGGACCAACGGCTTAACGTGCTTTCCGAGGCACGGAGGAAACTCTATATGTAATTGTAACTAATTTGTAACTCGCAAATCTTAGTAATATTTGCTGTATTATAACATTGTTACCCCAGGGGTGAAAGTAACTTATTTAGTCCCGAGACGGGGTTTGGCGCCCGAATGAAGTGAGGGCGCCAATAGTTCGAGGGACTAAATAAGTCTTTAACCCGAGGTAAACACTGTGCTTTTCATTACGAATACAAGGAAAGTAAAAATAAAAACATGAATTAACTAAAGAAAAAATTAGAACATTTTATTTCGGATTGCCGCTTTCCCACCCATTTTGTTTTTTTTCTGTGGCCAGCCAGATTCAGCCATTATTTTTCATTTTCATCATCGAAAAAATGGTAAATATTTTGCCCAACTCTATGTTATTTTAAAGAAATTGTTGAAACCAAATTATAATAAAGTTATTTCAAAATATATATTCTTTAATCAATAGTTAACTATAAGTTATTTCAATTTTACATCGTGGCTGCATACAAAGTTGGAACATGGTTCAATAAACATGTGTAAATAGAACTAGTTTTTTTTATAATTTGACATCTGTCTGTTGAAAGTGATACTCCCTAGGGAAGAAAACTATTACTTTCAACCCGCTCCTCAGGCTATTTCAGACCTACTTTCAGAGTATGAGTAATGAAAAGTAGCTTGAGGTCTTAGGATTCGGTACTTAGATCAGGCATAATGTTATTGGATTTTTCGATCATAAACTCAGGTAGCAGTCTGGACCATGGATTTGTGCCCGATTGATCGCAATTATTTGGCTCGCCTCGTCCATGGGACTTAAACACAGCTGGCGTAATGTGAGCGTAATTTATTTACTTAAACCTTTGTCAACTCATCGGTGATAACAGGGGTGATGTTTTGTCTATGATTACGAATTGCAAAATTATTTAAACCAATCGTATTTCAAATAGTTTTTAGAAGGAAACACTAAATCGTCATTTCGAAATTGTAACACGGGATCTTTTTGCTCCTGTTGTATTTTATATTTCTTGTATTTAAGGGTCTGAGAATAGATCCTAAGAAATATCGTCTTAGAACTTATTAAAGGCTCTTCAACATGTAATTAAATTTAGAAATAAAACAAAAGTGTTCTCGTTATGTCTTCAGAGTGGAATATACGTTTATTTCATAATAAAGGATTTTAATGTGTACAAAGAGTGGGTACACAGTTATTTATGTCATTGCTTAAGCGTTCTCTATTACTACAGTTCTATCTGAATTATAGGATCTGTTTCAATTGATTTTTTATTAGATTATAACATAACATCACACCTGTAATCCGTGAAGGGATAGGCAGAGGTGCACCTAATAGTACAGCCACATTTCGTTAGTTATGTTAAGTTAAATATAGGTTTGGCAAGCTAGACAATCCTTATAGCTACTAACTAATCAGCCACATTTTTGTGGAATAAAAACGCTGTAATGCTAATTATTATCCTCTTTTATTTAGATAACCTTAAAAAATAACACTTGTTACTGGCTTAAATAAATATTATTTAATAAAATAACGTAAATATTATGCAAAATATTTAGTGAGTGTAGTCGTAGATATTTTTGCGGTATTAACACAACATATTTTGCAGAACAATTAACGCCAGGGATTTCAGCAAATTAACGCTTGGTTCCGTAACTTAACGGAAAATTTAGTTATACCTCAATTATTATTTAGGAAAAGATTACGGTCGTAACGTCTAGTTTCAATTTTAGACTTTCTTGGGTAACGCAATGACGACATTCTTTACTTCGGTGTAAGCTAAGATGGCGTCCGTGCCACTGAAAAACAAAAAAAGAAAACATATTATGAAGAGATAAGTACTTGTACCGACCAGATAATTATGCTTACGTGCTTATCGTTTGTGATGACTGATTAGAAATAAAAAGGAGACCACACAATTCAGGAATTAAAAGTATGGTCGAATCGAGCGGACTGGACTCCGGACACCAAACTGACAGATCATATTTCAGTACACAAGGCGAGTCGGCGATAAATCAAGCTATACATTTCCGGTATAACATGACCTCGTTTTGTATAGGTTTCCTGTATTGAGAGAACCGTATTAACTGGTTTTGTATAGCTTAATTGGTCGTCTTGCGTACATTATCAGTCAGTCAAAGTGCGCTGTCCACAGTCCGGTTTCCTTCATAGTCCGCTTGGTTTGACCTTGAATCTGTGTAAGACCATTGAAAATATCTTGCTGGGATAACTTACTTTTCACGACCGATTCCGGAGTCTTTGAAACCTCCGAATGGGGATTGCGGGCCACTCGAAAAGTATCTGTTGACGCTGTAAAGTTAAAAAAATAATAATATTATACATTAATTACCATTAATAAACATGTTAATAAACGATTAATATAAAATATTACTCGTAACAAGATGCCTCTTAATCTATGATGCCTCCGTAATGAATTCTGTCGACTTACCAAACTGTGCCAGATTCAACGTATTTGACGAACTGTAGAGCATCGTTGATATTTTTTGTGAAGATACCAGACGCCAAGCCATAGTTCGTGTTGTTAGCTCTGTCAATGACTTCTTCCAAAGTGTCAAATTTCAGAATGCTCTGCACTGGGCCGAAAATCTGCAAGAAGAGAATTCAGAGTTAGACCTTCAGTTAAGATAAGTGACGTGAATTGGTATTTGAACTAGGTAGGCAGAGCACTTGAAAGCATTCGATGAAGTTTGAAGGAAGATTTCAAGAACGCCGTTTTTAAAGAGAGCGCTAAAAGGCAGCTCCTGTGTACCCAAGGAACAAGTAAGAAGTTTGGTATATCCTAATTGCCTAAACGCGAATGGTTAAGATGAAGTTTAATTTAGAGATTTGTTAAATCATGTTTAACTATGCTTATTGTTGGCACAAAGCCAAAATATCAGGTGCGTTGGGTAAATTTGTGTGAAATGATTAACCTCTTCCTTTGCGATAGTCATGTTATCGGTGACGTCAACGAAGACTGTAGGCTCGATGTAGTAACCACTTGTGCCGATTCTGTTGCCTCCGCACAGCAACTTCGCGCCTTCCTTTTTGCCCTTTTCGATGTATCCTAGGACTTTGTTCATCATTTCTCCATCAATCTGTAGAGATGATCGATTCAAGTAATTTATTTACACACTAATTATGGAAAAAAATAATGATACAAAGGACAGTGATCTTATTTCTAAAGAAATCACTTCCAGAATACCTTAAATAAAGAACAGAAAAAAAGCAAGAATAATATACATGCGGGTAAGGTATTTTGACTAAAGTTACGTCTTTTTATTCCTCTATTAGAACAATGAATAGTTTTGGAATCTTGTTTCTAATTTACCTGCGGGCCGTTCTGTGTAGTGGGGTCTGTAGGGTTTCCGACCTTGATGGTCTTTGCGTGTTTGACAGCTGCTTCCACAAACTTGTCATAGATACCAGACTGAACGAACAATCGAGAAGCTGCTACGCAGATCTGTCCTTGATGGAAGAATGCTCCATTTGCAGCGAACGTGACGGCAGTATTTACTGAAATCCAATATATATAATAAATATTTGAATATAAGGATCGCAGATGAGGTGGGCTGTGATAACATCAGTCGCCTCATGATCCTGAGTTGTGACACCTTTTGATTAGCTCCTTCCTGCAATCTCTCAAGTCGTTAACTTCTCTCTTTTCGCTATAGCGGAAAGCTCATGCTCTACCACTACCTAAAATTACTAATCCCATTCTTCTCAGTCACTTCCGACCAATTTTCATCCTTGCCTTTTTATCTAAAGAACTCTCTCGAAACCTGTGTCCCTGAAAAAACCTGACAGTTAATTTACCAATGAGGGAGTAACGTTTCAACTCTCTTTTAAGTGACTGACGATATAAGGCGGGGAATGGAAGGTAGACACTAATGTTTCCGTTTTAGGATTGACAGAATTTTCTAATGCTTTCAATTTCAATACAGACAGTCACGAAATCTCATGGCTCTGATGTTCAAACATCGTCTTTCTTTGAAATATTAGTTCACTCCCTCTGAATATTAGGACACCTAAAGTCGATTCACATATAAGGTAAAAGTCGCGAAGTTTTGAAATCGCGTTTACGAATTTTGCAGACGCGGCTCAAAATTATTTTTTATTAGTTTTTCTTCATCTATGTATATGTGTTTTTTATTAGTTTTTCGCCATGTATGTGTGTGTGTTTATCTGTTGTACTTTTTATATTTTGTTTCATCATCATCATCATCAGCCTAAAATGTTCCCACTGCTGAGACACATGTGTCCTCTCTGTGAGAGGCAGTGGGCTTTAATCCACCACGCGGGCCCAGTGCGGGTTGGTAGATGTCACATGTCTTCGGATTTTTAGATCTTGAACAAGCCGGTTTCCTCACGATGTTCCTTCACCGTTTTTGAGGGCAGCGGTGATGAAACAAATTATACAAAGTAATGCGCCTGCTTGGGTTCGAAACCTCGTAAGTCGGGGCTGCCACCACTGGGCCACCGCTGCCCCATATTTTGTTTGCATGTATTTGTATGTATTTATTAATACATTTCATTCTTGGAAATTTTCCATTACATTGCACCTGTTTTGTCGTTTAATCACCTAAGATAGACTGATAAATAATGCCCAAGGCGTTCGATCCGCCTTTGTATAGTGATTTTTAGACATGGGTAAGGTTAATACCTAAGTAAATTAATAAAGTCTTAATAAGTGGTTGAATAGCTTACAATCAGCATCATTCATGATGACCAGAGGACTCTTGCCGCCGAGTTCGAGCGTGATCCTCTTCAAATTGTTGACTCCAGCTGCTTGTTGAATTAATTTGCCCACCTGTAAGCAATAAAAATGTTTAGTATGCGTTAGTTTGCACGAGCTAATTTATATCTGCTTTTAGACTAAAAATTACTATTCGTGTAAAAACTGCAAGCAGGTTTTATATGGTAATTTTGAAGCTTTGGTTATTCTCTGCGGACTCACCTCAACGGATCCGGTAAAGGAAACCTTGGCGACGTCTCCGTGGTGAGTAAGAGTAGTTCCGGCGCCAGGTCCAAAACCGTTGACAACGTTCACCACACCCTTAGGCACACCAGCCTCGGCCAGAAGTGCTGCCAGTACCAGCGCGGTTAACGGAGTTTGTTCTGCTGGCTTGACCACTACGGTACAACCTGAATAGATTGGAATAGTTTTCAATAATCTGCCAGTACAAATAATTAATCTCGGGATCCCGGGATAGTCCCGGGATTGTATTGGTAATGGAAAGTGGTAACAAAAACCCCCACCACCACTTAACTCATTTCATCGACGATCTTTTATGCAGTTTAATAAATATGTCTTCAATCTAGAAGCCAAAATTGAGTCACGAAGTTGTTGAGAAAGAAACTTGAATGTCGCATGAGCCGTGCACAGATTGGCGTCAGAACGACAAAGTGCTTCTACAGATAATTTAACTGGCACCAAGACCTTGATTATCTCATTAATGAGTTGAAAATCTGATTCTTCAAATTGTACAGGATTATTTAGGTCAACAAGTGCCTTTTTTGCTATTGCTCTTTGCTATTATTATTTTTATTTATTGCTATTTTTTAAAAGATCTAATCGCTCCAGCATTATAAAGACTATTCCAACGCGTTTTGCAGTCGAGTAGTAAATTAAGCTCTCTTTCATGTTCTCTTTTAACATATTTTTGAAGTTTATTATCATTTTTCAAATTAAATATCTTATCAAGAAATAAGTAAACAATACTTTTAAAATCCCTTTTTTTATATATAAATATTTGCTGTGAATTTGTGGTTTGGCGTGGAGGGCACGCGGATGCATTTATGCTCTGGCGTTCAAAAGGATAAAAAATGTATCAATCCCGAAAATCCCGGGATTCATAAAATTTTATTCCAACAATTTCGGGTCTGATATATGGCCGGATCTTGGGATCCTGAGATTCGGGATCCAGGGATCGAATCCTCTACTCACAAGACACCCGCAGTCTGCGGTTTATAGATATTGTTTTTTATGTTAAAACCACAGAAATTGACATCGGTCGTTTTTGAAGAATTTTCGAAATCGAATCAGTAGTTCCGAAGATTACCCGTTTCATCCTTCACTTGATTAAAACTTAACCGTTTGTTGCGCGTTGATCAACTCTCAGGCCTTGGCATGCTAAAACAGACCCCAGGCGTCTAATTGTGTGCTTTGTTTTTTATGTTTATGTCACAAACCTTTTTTGTGAATAAAATAAATAAATAAATAATAATAATCCAAACTTATCTTTTTATAATATTAGTATGGATAACTCACCTGCAGCCAATGCTGTGCAAACTTTGTTGACGAATACGTAGACGGGAACATTCCATGGCAAAATAATAGCGCTCACACCGACGGGTTGCCTCAAGGTGTATGAGAACACTTCTCCATCTGTTAACAACGAACCAAACTTGTAGAGACTAAGATAGGAGCGATAGAATCTTGCTTCTCATTTATGGCCGTGTATACTTCGTTCTTACCAGCAGGGACGGTATCGCCCTTAATTTTGTCCGCACACGCGGCAATATACCGAACAACCTTAACAGCTCCTCCCATGAGTAACGTTGCGTTGTTGAGAACCATGCCGTTGTTGTAGGATTCCAGCTCAGCGATGTACTTCGAGTCTCTCTCTAGGAGGTCACTGAACTTGCGGATGATCTCTCCACGTTGGGAGGCATCTAGCTGGCGCCATTCCGAGTTGCGGTGGAAAGCACGCTTCGCTGCGGCTACTGCTAAGTCAATGTCAGCCTGACAACACGAAAGGCAATTAGGAATAACAATCGATTAGTTGAATTTTCAGCTTCACGAAAAGAACTTATACCTACTCTAGGTACAAGTTCTTTTCATGAAGCTGATAATGCACCTGATAACGGATGTGTTAGGTTTTCGTTTGTCGGTGTCGATTCACACAAAAGTTACTTTGCCGACTCATACAGAAACGCCTTTTGGTTCATCTATGCAAAAATGAGAGTAGGACAAGCTTTCAATTTATACAAAAATCAGAAACTATAGGGTGTAAAACCGAGCGAAAAATGTTAGCAAAATGACATCAAACTAAGTAAATCTACCCAAAAATTATGGCTGGCAAACGACTTCTTTTTTGGGTGTAGTCTCGTAGTCGGTAAAATTCAATGCAACGCATTTATTGTGCTGATGAGTAAGAATAAGACCACCCTTTTAGGCCTGGACATAGATTGGAAATCACATATTCAAAAAGTAAGAACAAAATTATCCAAGTTTTCATACGCCCTCCGAGAAATCAAGAAAACAACAGATCTCAATACAGCACTAGTAACATATTACGCGTGCGCATTTGCATGGCTCAATTATGGAGTTATATTATGGGGAAATAGTACAGACGCGCCTACATTATTCACTCTGCAGAAAAAAAATATTAGAATTTTATTTAAAATCAAAAAGACAGACTCCTGTAAACCTTATTTTAAAAACCTAAAAATATTAACCCTGCCCTGCCTATACATACTTGAAATTTGTAAATTTGTAAGAAAATATCCGCAATTCTACACCAAAAGAGGAGATATCCAAACAAAAATTACACTTAGATATGAAAGTAGAATAAACATACCCACTTCACGATAAAAAATGCACTCTTCTAGTACATTTGTAATGTCCATTAAAATCTACAATAAGTTACCGGAATACATCAAAAATATGAATAAAAATAATATCTTTATCAATAAATTAAAACAATTTCTAATAACCAAAAGCTACTACACCATTGACGAATATTTTAACGATAAATTTCAACAGCTATAAAAACTATTTTTACATAATTATATCATGTTAATAATTTCATGCAATATATAATATAAAAATACATAAATATAACTTTAAACCAAATATATAAATATGTACCATAAAAAAAATGTATAACTATTTTAATGATATGATTTTATTAATAAGTTTTGTGCATTATATGTAATTATTTAGTTTCCTATGAATAATTTAATTTTAATTTTAAGCTTTTTAAGACTGACATTTTAACTTTAAGTATAATGACATTTCTCTTTTCTAATATTTTTAATTATTTTGCTTTAGTTTTCATGTGATTTTTTATTTTAATTTTTGCCATGTTCGAATTAGGTACACTTTATTATTTTGTTTTAAACTTTTGGGAATATGTTACCCTAAATTTTGCTGTGCCCTGACAGGGTCTACAACGGCTCTTAGCTCTAAGGCATTTGTTAACACCATGTTTTTACCTTGTAGAATGTAAAAAACAGGCCAAGTGCGAGTCTTACTCGCACACAAGGTTCCATAGCCCAAACAAATATTAAAACAATATTTTGAACTGCCATTCATTAGTTGGCAGTATTAGTTAGTAAACTCCCACTCAACCGCAAAACTAAATTTGTTTTTCATAGTACATTAATGAAAAACAAAGTTACTGCTGCAGTTTGATGAAAAAGTCCCATATCTCAAAAACTAAACATCATATCTTATTGAAACCAATTTTCGTTGATAGTTTTTTTTTACTTTCTACAATTCTGAATATTTTCAGAATTTTCCTCCTCTTACTTTAGAAATTATGGTAGTTGATAATGTTTATTCTTCTTTTAGTTCTGTCTTTCTTTCTTAATACTGTTGCTTATTTTTTTTTTTACTGATTTCTGCTATGGCTTTAAAAAAGACAGGTGGCGTCAAAAAAGCCTTAAAAGAACTAGTAGAGTCAAAAAAATGGATACCAAACATTAAAAATAAAATTGGGAAGCAGGAGACAAAAATAAGAAACATAATCCAAACAGCAACTGATTTCTACAGGAAACTCTATGCAGCAGAACCCAATACCAAGAAGGCAACTATAAATCTTGAAGAAAACGAGATAGAATATATACCAGATTTCCTACAATCAGAAATAGAAAAAGCGATACAGAGTCAAAACAATGATAAAGCACCTGGCCCAGATCAGATAACGAATGAGATGTTAAAAATGTCAATAACTATACCCGAAAATCTAAGGAAACTCACAGACATGTATAATACCATCCTAAGAACTGAGTCTATACCATCACAATGGACTAAGAGTACAATCATACTATTACACAAGAAAGGAGAAAGGGACAACATTGAAAACTATAGACCAATTAGTTTAATGTCAAACATATATAAAGTATTTTCTAAATTGATTTTAAACAGACTGACAGGGGTACTAGACCAGCAGAAACCAATGGAGCAAGCAGGATTTAGAGCAGGATTTTCTACTATCGATCACATGCATGTCCTAAAGCAGTTAATAGAAAAATGTTCAGAGTACGGTAAGGCATTATTTATAGCTTTTGTGGATTATAGCAAAGCATTTGACTCAATATATCACTACTCGCTTTGGAAGGCGTTAGTTGAGCAAGGAGTTCCTAAAAAATACACACGTATTATAAAAAATATATATGAGAAAAGCACTGCTCAAATAAAATTAGAAACAACGGGTGAAGAATTCCCAATAGCTAAAGGTGTAAGACAAGGAGACCCACTATCCCCAAAACTTTTCTCTGCAATCTTGGAAAGTATATTCAGGGACCTGGAGTGGGAAAAAGTTGGCATAAATATAGACAGCAAAAAACTCAACCACTTGAGATTCGCGGATGACCTAGTCTTATTCGCGGACAACGCAACTACGCTGCAACATATGCTGAAACAGTTGGCAGAGGCAAGCAGAATAGTGGGTCTGACTATGAATGAATCTAAAACAAAGGTAATGACAAACGGGGAAGAAATAGCTATAACACTGGACGATGTAAATATTGAATATGTGAGCACCTATACATACCTAGGACAACTGATTGCATTCAGAGACCAAACGAAAATAGAAATCGAAAGAAGAGTAGCCAATGCATGGAATAGATATTGGTCACTTAAGGAGATACTCAAAAGCGAACAGTTTCCCATGGCAGCGAAGAAAAAAGTATTCAACTCGTGTGTCTTGCCATGCCTGACATATGGATTCCAAACTTGGGCACTGAACCAAGTACATCTCCAAAAGCTGAGAACATGTCAGAGGGGTATGGAAAGGAGCATGATAGGCGTCACAAAAAAAGATCGCATAAGATCAGAAATAATAAGATCCATAACCAAGGTGGAAGATATAATAAAGAAAGTAAGACAGTTGAAGTGGAAATGGACAGGACATATGACAAGAGACAGCAGAACAAAATGGACTAAGATCATAACGGAGTGGCAACCGCGCGATGGTAAAAGGAAAAGAGGCAGGCAGGCAAAAAGATGGATGGATGACATAAGGAAAGTAGGAGACGCTACCTGGTCAAGAAAAGCTAGAGACAGAAAAGAGTGGAAACAGCTGGAAGAGGCCTATGTGTCACAAGACACGCTGATCACTAAACCGAGAAACAGATGTGTTAGTTTATAAGTTAGTTTTAATTATTACTTTTGTTTAGTTGCAGCAATAAAGGCTTAATAATAACTTTAGAAATTAGAAGGGGGGGGACACACACATCGGCTCTAGCGCAAACTATTCAGTTTAGAAAAAAATGATATTAGAAACCTCAATATTATTTTTAAAGACCTATCCATAGATACCCCACACGTATGGGTTTAATGTTTTTTGTTTTTTGGTTTTCAGTTCTATGTATGGGACCCCCCAAGATTTATTGTTTTTTTTTTTTTCTATTTTTGTATGAAAATCTTAATGCGGTTCACAGAATACATCTACTTACCAAGTTTCAACAGCATAGTTCTTATAGTTTCGGCAAAAAGTTGCTGTGACATACGGACGGACAGACAGACATGCCGAATCTATAAGGGTTCCGTTTTTTACCATTCGGCTACGGAACCCTAATAAAATAAATGAATATGAATATAAGAATCATTTATTTGCATAAAATACAAGTGTTACCAAATATAAAAGTTGGTGAAGCATGCATAAACTATATTTTACATGTTTAGGGCATGCAAATTTATTTCACTTTGTTATGTAACGTAATAATTGTCTATGACTTATTTTACCTGAATTAGGTACCTTATAATAATAAAACTACGAACTATCAACTACACCACAGTACCTTAAAATAAAACTATAAAACCATTAGCTATCAGCTGTCTACATTCTTTAAAATTTCATTATTTTTTACAATTTTGTATCAACCGCATTAAATAATAAAGAGAGTGGTAGTAGAGGCATCAGTGGGTTATGGATACATGTTTTTTGAATATTTGTGAAGAACATATTCAAAAACGTGTTTTTAGCATAGCTGAAATACTAATCAGTGTTTTAGAGCAATTATATTATCATGAGGACTAACACTTAAATAGTATCGTGGTTTCCTGACAGAATGTAACGCAAACCACCACTATTATTTCATTATTTACCTACGTATATACCTTTGATACATAATATTTCAGTCATACTTATATTTACAAGAAGTTTTTTCGTAGTTTCTACGTACTGAGTAAGTAGGTATTATGAAACTTATTAAAATACGAGGCAAAGTTCTTCTGTTTCTTTTTTAAATATTAAATTTTATAAAAGTGTGAGCACATAATGACCACCCGATTTTAGGAAAATTTTGTGTTTATTAGTTACATTTTGCCTCAAAGTCTCGTAGTACATACCTTGTCACCTTCGGCGACTTTGGCGATGACGGATCCATCATGAGGAGAGTACGTGTCGAAGGTCTTGCCGCTCTTCGCATCTACCCACTCGTTGTCGATGAACAACTGTAATTAAAATTATTATTGATAGTTAAAGAAAATAAAATACAACACAAAATCAAAATAATTTTATTTCACATAGGCCTACACGGGCACTTATAAAACGTCGACAAAAAGGTGCTCGGTTCGGGTTGGTCGTTTCCTAAGGAGAAGAACCGGCAAAAAACTCCATGGTTACTGTTTTAAAATCATTTGGTTTTACAATATTTCTATGTTACAGCGTTAGATACTTAAGTATAGGAGGACATCGTAGTCCCGACAATAAGTCGTTGCTTACTACAAGGCCTACAATGTCCACACTGCTGTGACTGCACGAGCTACTTCTTTGGGACTGATAGAGATTGCCCCCATTTCTGGTACAGGATCGCAGACTCGCTCGATTTCCCGAGTCCATGCACCCTCGGTATGGCTGACAGGCACCGACCAGACACTGCGCCAGAACGAGCACATGGCATCATCATCTGGCAGGCGCGTGTCAGCCACACCTTAGTCCGGTCGCTCCCAAGTCCTATAAACTCAACTTTCATCTCTTTGGAATGTGCGATTCAGAGTGTATCGTTCCACCCGCTCCTTATACCTACGAATACGGTTTGCCCATGCATGCACTTTCTGCTTCAGGAAGTTGATACGCTCTGTGATACGGGAAATATAGTCTTGAGGACTAATACCAGTCCCCGAGAACGACCGTCTCACAAAGCGCATCACTCGAGGGCGATTGTTGCCCTCCCTGAAGCAGATTAGTTTGCCGATGAGTGTTCTGGCCCCACTAATCCGTCGCTCAATCTTGCACTGCCATACGTACGAACGGCAGGTTTAGGTCGTGTAGCTCAACTCGTCATCAGAAAATTTGACATGAATTACACGACATGTACACGCTGCTACAGCCGCACAGTACAGGGTCGAGTGAGCATCAGTAAGATCTTCGCAGTTATCAAAATAGTTTGACAACTGCGAATCCAGAACAGCCACCAGCGCCCTATTTCTGTTATGCATGGGCAAACGAGGTAAGCGTGGTCTCAGTTCAGGCGACATATACCGATATTTTTGAATCGCACCCTCCAAAGCACTCGTCATTTCCTCACTGCGAATTATTATTAATAGTTGTATATTATTTGTACCCGTAACTACTGGAGAAATTCAACTAAATAAACACTAACAATAAGTATATAATTATTAAGAATATAAAACAACACATTTTAAAAATAATTGTTTAAATCTAAACCTGTCCAACATCGCCTATTAAAATTATAAGCAGTGTATTTACCTTAGTGTATTTAATTTCCGGCGCCATTTTATTTTATTATTTTTCACAAAAACACTTAACACAATCACAGCACGTCTGTCGCACTCACGCGACGTTTCGGAATGTAGCCGATGTACTGACCAAAACACGATTATATTGAAATAAGAAGCTGTTGCCCGCAACTTTGTCCGCGTGATATTATAATAAAATATTACATCCCTATTTGAATTGGATTTTGTTAACAATTTCAAGGGTTTTAATTTTTTTTAGTCCCGCCAAAATAGGTCCCGCCATTTCGGAGATTCTTTCATATACATTCACTTTAAAACTGTTATTTGAAAATTACAAACATACACTTCAATTTTATTTATTTGTATTGATGTGATAACAATATTAGACGAGTCACGGTGATAATCCAGTTTGTAGTACACACATAGTCGTCAAATATAAACATACCTATTGATAGTTTATCTTATTTTTTTCAACTTTTTATTGTATGGGACTGTGGATTAATTTTAACTTAATGACTTCCAAACTGACATTATTTTTGTTTGTAAATATGTTTTCCATCGATTTAAAAAATCCTTGAAATTTAATATGACATACAGATAAGCAGTAATTCAAAATGTTTTATTTTTCAAATGTTTTAAACATAAAGTAGGTACTATTATCAAGTTTTATTCATGGTTGTGTCATAGTTAAAAATATACATAACCCTTACTTAGCAGTTGAGAAAAAAACAAAAGTTTCCATTACTTCATTTTAAAGCCCGGAACCCTAATTTTTTACCGAACATGACCATTTCAAAATATTTGATACCGTTTACGAAATGTTATGCAATTTCATAAAATCAAGAATCTTAAACAATTTTTTTAACACTTTTTTTTTTTACGTTAAGTATTGTCTAATTATGTAATCAATGTAGTTTATTTTCAACATCGACGGGTCCCAAAAACAAACTCTAATTGAAAAAAAAACAAAATAAATTTAATTATTTACCTGTATAAGTATTTGTCATTACAATATACGTTACACGGGGGTGTAATTATTTGTTTAATTACACGTTTACTTTTTGAAAAAACCAGTTGAACAATGTATCTTGTATTTAAATAAAAATGAAATGCTACGTATAACGTATGGTGCATCACTTGAGGACGGCTCGACTGATTCGGGTATTTTTTTTTGTTGTGTTCGTAATAGTCAAACCCAATTGGATGAAAGAAAATTTTAATAAATCATTAGGAAATTGCACCCGTGCGAAACCGGGACGAGACGCTAGTACCTTATAAATAAAAATCAATTGCTACATGTGTGATGGTGCATCACTTGAGAAAGACTCGACTTATTTTTTGTTGTATTCGTAAATTTTCGGAACCAGGTTGGAATGAAAGAAAATTTCGATATATGTATAAAAAAAACCAAAAACACCCAAGTGATTTGAGGATATCCTCAAGACGACAAGACTTTTGGCCGAACCACCATCCTGGAACTTGACGTTAAAGTTTTTGAATCACTTCATCGGTGGCACCGAGACGCGCTGGAGCAGGGCGAGCACCATATGCCCGACCGGCATGTCGAAGTGTACAGGTCTGAACTCCGCCAGGTCCTGGTAGTGGAATGGCAGCAACGGCTTGTGCGACCTAGCGTAGGGGACCCCGCTATTGCGGCGAAAAGACCCTTGATAAAGGAATGGCTGGAGAGACGGCATGGCGCTCTCAGTTTCCGGGTGGACGCATGTACTCTCCGGGAATGGGTGCTCCGGAAAATTCCTAGGGCGTGTAGTGAGTATATTTTCATATGAATAAAATAAAATGTCTTTTACTAAGCATATAATCTCCTTAAACTGGTTGGTATGTTGCTTGTGGTAATAAGTATGCGATGTGTTTAGTCTCAAAACAGTTTGAAGATGAAATATTCATAGCACACACGGCATACGCTTTGAGAGAAGTATTATTTTTTTAAGAGATCATTTTGCTTCAGTTATTTAAGTGAATATATTTCTGCATCAATTATTATTTCATTAAAGAAATGGAACGTCAATATTTACACAATGATAGCTGTCTATGGCAGATTTTCAAACAGAGATAATGAACTTGTTTGATAAAAGTCAGCGAACGCAAAAACAGATAGATAGATAGATTATTTTAAAATTATTATTGCATAACCTGATAAGTTTAAGCCAAATGGCTAAAACATAACACTTATAGATTTGCCCTGTCCGTCTGTCTGTCTATTATAATAGGAGCGTGTTTGCCTTTTTTTTTGTTTAATTTCGCAGAGTTTATGTAAAACTAGTTTATATTATGTACCTAGTGATGTATGTATGCAAGTTTAGTTATGAATAATATAAGTTAAAACCATCTAGTGGTCGCAGTCGCGACTGCTGTCCATGAGATCCTGGGTTCGATTCCCGAGTCGGGCAAATTGTTATTGGGTTTGTGTTCAGGAATTTCGCAATAGCAGCCACGGAGTCTGGATATGTGCCCGGTTGTTGTTACAGGCTCGCCCCCTGTTACATGGGACTTAAACATAACTGGCATAATGTGGGTGAACTATTAGGTATACCTCTGCCTAACCCTTCAGGGATTACATGCGTGTTGTTATGTTAATATAAGTTATGTTGAGGTTAACATGCTACTGTGGAACTGCCTTTTAAAACATTTAAGAATAAAAAAGAGTCGAGAATCGAGACGGAGTCGACTCTCAATTGCTTATTCATTTTCTATTGTAACTTATTCTTATTTATAAGTACTCGTTTCTAAAATGAAAAACATTTGTTAAACTCTGTTTTTCGTATAAACAAATATTTCTGCCTCGGGCTACATAATATGGTGCTAAGTTAGAGGAGTTATTACAGTAATGCCTTTAGAAATTTTGTAGCAATATGTTGCTCGAATGTGTTTAAAAAGATTTAAAGACGTCTAATTTTGTCTTGTAATTTGGCATGTTCATGATCATTTCAGCCGAGGTCTACTATTGAACGTGCGTGCTCGCGGAGGTTTCTGAGTTTGTGTATGGTAAAAGCATATTTTACGCCACGGGCAAAAGCTATTTTGGAATTAATTTGCGTATTCAGTAACCGCGTCCCGTTTCGTCAGCACAAATGTTATTGCTGTGCTTTTGTTTTAATTATGTGGGTACGCGAGCATCATGAGTTCCTAACCACACTACTGGGGTGATAGAGTTTTAAAAATGTAGCATTTACTGTAGGAACGTGATGGGAAATATGACCATGGTTCGCAATTACGCAAGCAACTCAAATGGCTCCCGATCCGTCTTCGCAGGAACACTAGAATATTATGTCTCATAAACATCATCCTTTATAATCCTGCATATCCCAGCTACCTACGCGATCGTTTTTCTTATACCCGTCCTCCTGATGCTCTGTGTAGTTCCCATCTTAGGCATCAGCTGAATTTCCCATCTTATAAAACTGAACTCCTACTCCTTCTCTGTTCACGCAGTACGTCTATGGAACTGACTTCCGCCTACCATTCGAGAATCTAAAATTTTATTTCTGTTCAAGAAGCAAGTGAACATTACCTTTCCTATACCTACTCATCATATGCCTAGCCTTTTCCCAAACTGAGGAGCTGAGTACCAGTATTTTTCATGAAGCGACTGCCTATCTGATCTTCATAACCCAGTAAATGGGTCGATACCCTTTGACCGTTCCTATACTACTACTGTAATATTCTGATATATATTATAGGTATATATATTTACTTTTTTATATGTATATTTATTTGTATGTTCGTTTATTTTATATAGGTACTAGCTGACCCGGCGAACTTCGTACCGCCTTCCACGTTTCCGAACAAATGATGCTCGAATTTAATTAAGTAACCACGTTTCCGAACAAACAATGCTCTTTCAATATAGTCTATGGCTGTGAATGACATTGACATTCGTTACGCGCGTTTTTTTTAATATGCAAAATTAAATGTATATTTTTCAATATTTCTGAGAGATTTTCTTAATATTTTTTTCCGTAAGAACCTTCTTCTCCTAATAATAACAAATACAACAAAAAAAGAATTAGTGAAATCGGTCTAGCCATTCACGCGTGATGCCGTGACCAAAGAAAACGGGTTTCATTTTTATATATATAGATAAAGCTTTTTTTAAGCTGTAATTTACAGACCATATAAGCTCTGCTCTTGATACCAAATTCCATGATGCGCTTCACTTTGCCGAGAATAGACAGAGAAGGCAAAACATCGTCACGAAGCTCTTATTTAAAATTTTCCTCTTTTATCTTTTCTACACACTGTGTCTACATTTCTAATCCACCTTTCACCTCGCAGATCTGCTGGAAAAAAAATTATTTTGAAATAAGCAGTACCTCGGTGCTCTTGTATCTTAATGTATTGTCCTATTAAGTGTTTTGTGTGTACATAAATAAATAAACGTGAAAATTTTGATGATGCTATTTTAAACAAACATTCTAAAAAAGGCGAAGATTGTTCAGCAAGTAAAGATACTTGCTGAACAATCTTCGCCTTTTTAAAGCAATCACGCATAATCGCACTAGAAAAAAAAAAGATTTTTTTTCTAGTGCGATTATGCGTGATTGCTTTTTGTGTGTGTGTGATTGGTTTTAATGAGTGGTGTAATACGCTTGCTGAAAAACGAATTGTAACAAAGGAAACAGTAAATAGAAAACTTGAATTTGGATCAAGGAGGTGGCATGTCGTTGACCGATAAATTATCCTTCTGTCCCCAAATAGGTTATCCTCGAATCCCCGATCACTCTAACAACAGGGTTTTGGGACGATTTGTACCATAAAAGACATTAACATCGGCCGAGTTCGGAATGTTCAGTCCGCTGTCTTTTAGATATCGTCCAAAAAACCTTTCTGATTGAAATGTCCAATGGTTTTATTGACGATTCCGAACTCTGGCCTTTTTTTTACACGGATATGTGAAGTCTTTTATGGCACTATCATTTTAAGATACTTTAATTTAGTAATAGTGTTTATATTTCGACAGCGCAGGTGCAGCGTTGGCCCATGATGCAAGAAGACTGTTCAGAAACCCTAACATCAAGAAAAGTAGTAGGTTATAAGGGCAAGCCAAGCTTTAAGGCTTGTATGGAAGTACCGCCACTGCTATTAGGAGTCTCACCCGCGGTTTTACCCGTCGTTTTTCTTTTTGCTCGGCTCCAAGTTCTTAGCGTGATATTATTCTTTTGCAACAAAGTTTTTATTTTCGCCATTTTAGTTGTGGTCCACACCTGATGCCCAACAATGCCTATCAAAATTGAGGGTTGCCATTATTTTTTGTGGGATCCTATCATCAGATCCTGACTTATACCTTCCATTGTAAGGTCAGCAACATGAGATGAAAATTACCAGGCACAAATATCTGTATTACGATAGATAGTATATTAAAAATATTGTGCCTATAAAATTTGAGGGTTGCTCTGGATTTCCCTGGGATCCCATCATAATATTCTGACTTAGTGACAATGGGACCACCTCGTGAGTATAAGCCTTCAAATAAAAAACTAATTTTGAAAATCGGTCCAGGATTGGCAAAGGAATCGGTGAAAGTACTAAAAAAAAATACATACAGCCGAACATAGAACCTCCTCCTTTTGGAAGTCGGTTAAAAATTGCTATAACTTTTCCCAACAATTAGGATATCAAATTCAGAAAGATTTGATTTAATCCGACTGGTCGTTCCATAGATTAGCGAGTTTAAATAAGGAAACTCTTCTGCGTCTTTTATATTAGTAGGTGTATGTAAATATAGATTAAAAACAGCAATGTAAGTAGATGGCAAGGAAAAAAGTTGTTTATGTAGTAGGTTCACAGATCCACTTTGTTTCTAATTTAATCGTGTAATGTGTTTTTTGACGCATTAAATAGGTTATTTTGGGCATACTAAGGGTAACTGGTAATTAGTGACCGATACTTAAACACGTGATTATACTCATGATAACAAACAACTTTCCCAAAGAAACATTTTTTTTAAGACTCATTTACTTTTATCACAAGCTGATAGATAACAGGCGCGTGCGCGCGAATTTCATACGGCTGTTGTATTATTGTGAAAGAGTAAAAAAAATTTTTCTTTGGGAAAGCTGTTTGTTATCACGAGTATAACCATATGTTTAAGTATCGGTCACTAATTACCAGTCACCCTATGTAATTGGCGGTGTGCGTAATCAATCGAATTGGGTGAAGTTGGTCATTAGTACAACTACAAGTACAATGTGACTTGCGCGATAATTGCCGATTTAACATTGAGTTGTCGAAGTGTTAACATACGGTTCAGTGGTATGGTCAACGGGTGTATGTGGAAGCCCTCACCAGATAAAATGCGTAGGTATTCACACACTGATAGAATTGCAACCGCGATTAATCAACAAGCTAAATTTCTGGCGCTATTGGAAATTAAAATTGGCAAAAAATGGCTACTTCTATCTTATCTTGTGACAAACATTCACAAAAACAGATAAACAATTTATGTTACCAAAAGTTCAGTATGTAAGGATTTTTTGGGAACGGAACTTTTAGAAGAGTCTATACTCTTAAACATTGAATTGACTGCGAATCGAGTCGAAAAGGTTGGCAGACGGATCATCCCTTTTTTCGCCTACAGTAAAATCGGTCCCTTCAGATTGAACGTGTGAGATATGAATTTATTGTAATTCAAGTTTTAAATAATGATATATCATAGTAGTGATGAGTTATAGAAGCGGGCATGCGCTCCCGATTCGAAGCTCTATGCTGGTTTCTTCTCATAGAGATCGCACCCACGGACCGTGGCGCGCGTTCCCACCGCCTTTCATCTGAAAACTAGCAACTTCGAACGTTTAGTTAATATTAAATAAACTTAAACGATTGTGACCAATAAATATTTGTTAAAATTAGTTCGAAGACTTTTCATGTTTTTCCAATAAAGTGATGTGGAGTTAAAGTAAAGTTTTGTTTTAATTCTAGCAGTGTCAAATTAAATGTACGTAAGTGTGAAAAGTTAACGGCTGATAAACAGGCTCAAATGTTTTTGGATTTATTTTAAAACTGTGGGTTTTG
The DNA here is from genome assembly GCA_949152445.1 of Cerastis rubricosa. Lineage (NCBI taxonomy): Eukaryota > Metazoa > Arthropoda > Insecta > Lepidoptera > Noctuidae > Cerastis > Cerastis rubricosa. Next base: position 9,814,948 of record OX424532.1, read on the forward strand.
GTGAGTATTAAATACTAATGATTAATTTTGTTTATTTTCATAAGTCTTTTTGCATAGACATAAGGTGTGTTTATTTTAATTGAATAAAGTGATAAACTAGATGTAACGCTGTGGTTTCATCAGTTAATTTAATTATTTTTAATGTTTTGATATACACATTAAGTTTCTTTAAATCACAACAAGCTGAATTAAACTTCATACAGCATAAATGAATTTGAGAAAACTTTTGCATAATATTGTTCATTCTGTTATTCTTACTACACAAGACACAACAGTTAACTCATCAGCTGGTTGAAGTTTCTTTAGAAAGAAAAGGATCAAATTTTTGTTAGAAATGAGTCAGTTCGTATATAGAATATTTTTTAGAAAGCTTTATTAAGTACCTACAAAAAAAAATTAGATAATTGTAAATTATTAAGTTCCTTAATTATGATAGGATTATAGGCCAAAGCTTGGACATTATTTGTTTGGCTGAATAGATACAAAATTTATTTCTACAAGCCAACATTTCGGTTTTGGGCGATTGCGGTATTTCATTAGATACACAAAGACCTTTATCTAACCAATTTTTGGTTAATACTAGAAAGGGTGATCAAATTAAACCAGTCGAAGGTCAAAACGTTTCACTAATCAGACTGTAAGTAAATGTTGGTAGTGTCTGTTTATATGGAACTCTTTGTCGGCCGCGAAATTCGCTTACAAACGAACTTCATCCTTCGTTAGACCTGTTTAGAATATTAAAAAAAGTTTAACCTAAAAATCCCAGTTTCTAACATTATATACTTTGATACTGTTTTAATGTGTATAGCTAGATGATGGCTAGATATCTTTTTCAAAATCAAAATATATTTTTTTACATAGGCCTACATGGGCTCTTATAAAACGTCAACAAGAGGCACGGTTCATGTTGGTCGTTACCTATGGAGAAGAACCGGCAAGAAACTCTATGGTTACTCTTTTAAAATCATTTGGTTCTACAATATTTGGATGTTACAGCGTTAGTACTTAAGTATGAGAGGACAGCGTAGGCCCGAGAATAAGTCGTTGCTTACTACAAAATGTAGAAAAGGATAACAGTAAAAACAAAAAAAAAAAAACGATTTATCTAAGCCTGCAATGTTCACACATTCACAAAAAATATTAATTAATAAGAATCTATACAAAAGTAAAAATAAGACATTACAAGAACAATAAATTAAACAATTGACACAAATGTAGTCATCAGTACTGTAACTATTTTGCACAATGAATAAACGGTGCTATTATTTAAAAGCTATTGCTAGAACATCTGAAAAAAAAGAATGGAATAAATAGAATTGGGAATAGTTAGAGACACCCACATATTTCTGTCGTTTATGAGCTACCAGGAAAGCCGCATGAGCAGAAGGAACTACAGCCAAACTTCTTTATCTTCAACGTAGTCTTTAATTTTGTAATATGCTTTTTTAATAAGGACACTTTTGATGCAATTTTTAAACTTTCCATCGGTCAGTTCTGTAACTGACTTTGGCAACTTATTATAAAAGTGTATACTGTTGTAAACTAGCTGTCCGGCGTAACTTCGTTTGCGTCACATTTTCCCCGTTTTCGAAACATTTTTCATTGCTGCTCCACTCCTATTGGTCGTAGCGTGATGATATATAGCCTATAGCCTTCCTAGATAAATGGGCTATCTAACACTGAAATAATTTTTCAAATCGGATCAGTAGGTAGTTTCGGAGTCTATTCAATGCAAACAAACAATCAAATCTTTCCTCTTAATAATATTAGTTTAGATGACTTGCTAGTTTTTGTTAATCTAAATTTGGGTATTACAATTTCGTGTTTACTGTGTGTATTTACATTATGAAAGTCGCTTCTAATTTTGAAAAGCCCTGGGTTTTTGCGGACATATAAAATATGGACATTCTATGATACAAAGTGAAGGCAGAGTCAGTAATATCGATCTCTTTAAATTTTTCTCTGAGGGACTCGCGAGGACCCTTTTTATAGATCGCGCGGACTGCTCTCTTTTGCAATATAAAAATTGAATCAACGTCTGCTGCCGATCCCCACAGCAGAATGCCATAAGACATTATACTGTGGAAATAAGCGCAGTATACTAACCTAGCTGTGGCTACATCAGTCAACTGCCTTATTTTCCTAACTGCATAGGCAGCTGAACTTAACCTCCCCGAAAGAGTTTCAATGTGCGCGCCCCACTGCAGTTTTAATTCGAATGATTGTGTATCTAGTTTGGCATTTCTGGTTCTTACGCTTTGTGTGGTTAGCACTGCAGTCAATGTTTGATTATGTTTATGGCATTACTTACATTCAAGGACCTATGTTTTGAGATTGATCACAGATCAGAAAGTATAAGAGCACCGTTCGTTTTTGTGGTAGCCCAATGGAAACGGCCCAATTTACTACATAGTTTGTAGTTAAAGAGTTCGAACCCCGGTCGATATTTTTCTTTCTATTTATTTATTTCTTTCTATTTATTTTGGAGAACATTATTGATTCACTGCCCTCCGAAGGTACAAATAAAAAAGTTCTACGAAGTAGAGATGAGGCCTTGGTCACCGCATTGGACATTATTTCAATCATATACAATCATAATTATAATTTGTACTACCTGAAACAGATGACATTAATATTGCTGAATAATTGTATTGAATTCATAACTATTTACATTTAATTTCGACACAAATAAAATTTCTCAATTTAATTGGACTAATATAATGCACTTTTTCATTTTAAAATAAAAACAAGTATTTTATGATAGAGTTGGGATATTTTCATTGTATTGTATAGAAGACATGTTCTGATTAAGTATGGAATAAAATATCCGGCAAATTACTCCCACGGCTCCCCACGGCCATTACTCTTTTCATGAAATTTTCCATGACTTTTGCACAGAGATGTGGCTGTATCTCACCGATGATGCGTTGGATTTCCGATTTGAGCTCAGGAATTGTTTCGGGTTTATTCGCATAAACCCGAGATTTCACAAAGCCCCAAAAAAAAACATCGCACGGCGTTATATCGCACGATCTTGGTGGCCAGTTGACATCAGAATTTCGTGAGATAATGTGTTTTGAAAATCGTTGCTGCAATAAGTCGATTGTTTCATGCGCGGTGTAGCAGGTTGCGCCGTCCTGCTGAAACCACATGTTGTCCAGATTCATGCCGTCCAGTTGAGGCCACAAGAACTCCGTTATCATATTCCTGTAACGAATGCCGTTCACAGTCACTGCAATTTCGGCCTCGTTTTCACAATTATAACGCGTTGTTATTTCGAAAAGCGCTCCATTTTTAATAATCGGAATAAACAGAGGTGACAGCTGTTAAATTTCAGAAATGGCACTTGCATGAATAAAAAAATATTCCAATTTTAAAAAGTACGCTCTTCCGAAGACACCCTATATAAAAGAAATAATTAAGTAATAATAATATTCAATGCATGGCAGGCTAATGGAAATTCCAATGCTTGTAAAAGGCTGCTAAGTCTTAAGTACAACATAAAATAACACCAACATTGTACACTTTGGAAAGCTGATTGTGCAGAAAGGTACGCTATGGGTTAATGAAGAGACTACATGTCATGCCAATTTAAAATCTTTGAGCTTCAATTAAAGATTCAGCGAGCAATATGCCCTGCCCACTGCCACTTAAGTTTGGCAATTCTTCGGGCAACGTCGGTAACCTTGGTTCTCTTGCGGATGTCCTCATTTCTGATTTGATCACGCAAGGAAACTCCGAGCATAGCTCTCTCCATTGCCCTTTGGGTGACTTTGAGCCTTCTGATGAGGCCTATTGTGAGCGGCCACGTTTCGGTCCCGGATGTAATCACTGGCAACACACACTGGTCATAGAGTTTCGTCTTGAGACACTGCAGTAAGTTGGACGAGAAGATACCACGCAGCTTCCCGAACGCTGCCCTGCCGAGTCGGATTCGACGATTGACCTCTTTCTCGAAGTTAGACCTACCCAACTGGACCGTTTGTCCCAGGTAGACATAATCGTCTACAACTTCGATTGTAGAGTCTCCGATCTTGATAGGAGTGGGTGTTACATGGGCATTCAACATGACCTTGGTTTTGTCCATGTTCATTTTAAGACCCACTCTTTCGGAAGCTCTACTGAGGTCATCGATCATTGTACTGAGGTCCTCCATGGTCTCAGCCATGACCACTATATCGTCGGCATATCGAAGGTGAGAGATGTACTCGCCATTGATGTTGATGCCTAGCCCTCTCCAGTCCAGAACCTTGAAGACATCTTCCAGTGCAGCGGTGAACAGTTTCGGAGATATGACGTCTCCCTGTCTCACACCTCGCTGCAGAAGGATAGGTTCCGAGGTCTGGTCCTGAAGTCAGACTGACATGGTGGCGTTTTTGTACAAACACTTTAACACCTCGATGTACCGATAATCAATTTGGCACCGTTGGAGAGACTGCAGTACAGCCCAAGTCTCGATCAAATCGAAGGCTTTCTCGTAGTCCACAAACGCTAAACAGAGAGGCAGGTTGTACTCTTCGGTCTTCTATATAACCTGTCGCAGCGTATGTATGTGGTCTACGGTGCTAAAACCTTTTCGGAATCCGGCTTGTTCGGGAGGCTGAAAATCGTCAAACCTGCGCGCGAGACGATTCGTGATGACTCTTGAAAACAACTTGTAGATATGGCTCAGAAGTGAGATGGGCCTATAGTTCTTCAACCGGGCGTTGTCGCCCTTTTTGAAGAAGAGTACCACCACACCTCTGCACCACGCCTGTGGCGTTTTCCCCTCGAGTATGACGGAATCAAACAGCTTCTGAAGGGCCTTAAGTACCGGTTTTCCACCCGCCTTCAGAAGTTCGGCCGTAATTCCATCATCACCCGGTGCCTTGTTGTTTTTAAGCTGTTTCAGAGCCATCCTAATCTCGTACAGGCTGATGTCCGGGATGTCTTCGGTGTAGTGTCGGGTCAGTCTAGCTCTTGGGTCATTCGCTAGATTTACAACGGGTTTCCTGGTTGACGTGTACAACTGCCCATAAAAACTCTCGATTTCCCTCAGTAGCTCCGGTTTGGCGGATACGATTCTGCCATCGTCGGTCTTCAGTTTCATGAGCTGGTTCTGCCCAATAGCCAGATCTCTTGCAAATACCTTTGAGCCTTTATTCCGCTCAATGGCGTCTTTAATACCCTCGGTATTAAAGCGGCGGAGGTCGCTCTTCAAGAATTTAGAGATCTGTCTATTGAGCTGCCGGTATATCCACGCGTCTTCTGAAGACTGCAGGATCATCTCACGCCGTTCCTTCATGAGCTTGAGAGTATGATCAGAGAGTTTTTTGTTTTTCTGTGTACGACGCCTCTTGAAGAACTTAGACCCTGTCGTATGGACAGTTTCCACGAATCCATCGTTGCATTCGTCCACTGAGCTTCCTAGGCACTCGAAACGATTCTGGAGTTCAAGCTGAAAGCTTTCGGGGTTTTGGATCTGGATCTGTGCTGGTCGGAGCGAGGATATCATCAGTCGAGACCTTTCAAGCTTAATATTGATGTTCAATGTGCCTCTTACCATGCGGTGATCGCTCCCAGTTTTCACCGAATTGATCACAGAGACATCATTGAACATTTGCTTCTTGGTTGACATGATGAAGTCAATCTCATTTTTAGTTGCACCATCGGGGCTCTGCCAGGTCCACTTCCTGTGCTCACGCTTTCTGAAGAAGAAGTTCATCATATAGAGGCCCTCCTTCTCCATAAAACTAGCCAGTTGGTGTCCCCGGTGGTTCCGATATCCAAACCCAAATCAGATCAGATCTTCACCACGTTATTCACAAGGGACTTGTGGACGATAAACCCAACACCACCCCGGGACTGCTGGTCACCCTCTCGGAAATAGAGTAGGTTGCCGGATTTCAGGATCATCGTGTCCTCCCCCTCTCTTCAGACTCACATAATCCTACAATACTCCATCGCAACCTGCTCGATTCTTCCTCGAGTTCCGTTATCTTCTCGTCGGTCCGGAGTGTTCGCGTGTTATATGTTGCCGGGTCAAGTCAAGTATAGGCAGCCGGATCCCTTCCGGAGATTCTTCGCACCCCTTGCCACGCCGTAACCTCGACCGCTACCATAATCGAGGGTAGACGGGCTGCCGGGTACTAGGGGCCATTTCTTTTTTGCGCTCATAAGGGGGGTCTTGCCATAATCGCCACGCTTGGCAGACGGGTTGGCGATCGCAGTACGGTTGTTGCAAAAAACACAGAGGACGCTGCTGCCCATTCTCTGGCAAGTCTCTTAGTCGCATCTTACGACACCCACGGGAAGATATGGGATGGTGCTATTCTTAACGTCCGACACCATACAGAACAGAGAATAATGAAATAGAGAATAATGAAAAAAAGTGAAAATATTTTACAATCCGGATTTAAAGAAGTTAATTCAATATATTTTATGATACGTAGACCGTACTATAGTAGAACCCCACGTTTTTTCTTTTTTTTCAATGATATTGATGATGTTAACGACTGCAATTATGTAAATACGTAAGTTTTGCGGCCGCGTATCATATTTTATTCAACATAAAAACTAACACTGAAAGGCAAATTTCAAAAAACGTAAGTAAATTTCATTTCGCGGGCCACCATGTCGCTTTCGCCTTAACAGAAGAATGTTGAATCTTTCCATTCGAATTACCAATTCAGAAAATCTTTAAGGTCATTTGCGCAAATTTTTATGCAAATAGTTTTTATGAGAAACTTTTTCTATACAAATATTTGAAGCATGAAATAACGCTAGCTATTTTTCTTCGAGAAGTCTTTTTCAAGAATTATTGTTTGCTTTGTTCAGTGCTACAGTATTTATAATAGTGTGTAGATTCTTACGAATCCTTGTAAAGTCATCCATTGACATCGATGACGTGTTCTCGACAAAAGAGGTTGGTGAATTCAGAATAATTATAATGCCTGTAGGCATTATAATTATTCTGAATAGACTTCGTATAGTATGCACTATCGAAATGCCAAAATATGCATGTCAATATGCACAAAAAAAAAAAAGTTAAAATACTATTTATTATTACTATTTACTACATATTAATTGAAGTAGTAGTCCCCGCTGTAAGTGGAGCGCTATTTGGCCAAAGGTTGGGCCCACACAAAAAGTTCGGTGACTGCTCATGCATTGTATTGTATAACGGGCTGGTGTCCGCAACTCCACGTCCAGCAGGTATATTTATGATAGTATGGATGGAGGATCATAGAGAGAAACTCAAAAAGCTCCACTAGATGAGGCTAGGATCAGCCTCATCAACTGGAGCTTTCAGTGCCAGACGTGAGCGTTGAGCGTAATTCTGAATCAACAAGCTTTGTGGAATTAACATTATTGTTATGTTTAACCAGCACTATTGTATGTTTATGTAATTAATTGAAGCCGGTTCCCGCTTCCCTGGTTACTGAACTGAAAGATTGATTACTCGAATTAGATAAACAAACAGAAGGCTGTGTTACACATGACAAATCATGTTTCGGGTTAATCCACTTGATCGAAGCAGATATTAAATTGGGGACACGGTTTCTTCTAATAATACCCGCATAAGATCCCGAAAGAAAATGTAATGTAATACCTAACTCAATTGTTTTTGAACTATTATGCTTAAGATGCTAAATAACATTAGTTTACAAGTGTTATAAAGATAAAATATAATATCTACAAGGTTAAAATATTAAGATATTCAAGATTTTATTATAAGAATACCGACCTGTATTATTGTTTGATTAAAAGAGTTGTGAATAAAAATCTGAGCTTAAAACTGTATGCAAAGAAAATGTTGCCTAAGTGAGATTTCAAATTACTTTTCTTGTGTTACTTCCTTTCGACACGGAAGTTCAAGATAATCAAATAATTGTTATCTGCAAATTAAGAATAGCACTACCCTTATCAATGGGTGTTTGGGGAAATAAAATGGGACGGCTGGAGTTGACGTTATGTCGATAAAGTCAAGAAGGGACTTGAGCAGTAAATAATGGTGTGCGAGATAAGATGGATTCCTCACCAATTTGTTGTGAGGAAACTTAATTAGGTACCTATTAGTTTCCTGTTATTCAACAGATGAGTAAAAAAAATGTGCTGAATCATTAAAATTTGATTAATGTGAAACTAAAAAAAACTTATATCTAAAAATAAGATTATGTTTGTTCGTGTTTTCTGCGCTTCCATACCGTTTATCCGATTGCGATAAAACTTTGGCAACTTATTACTTGCTTTTGCGCTAATGTTATAGGCAAAAAATCCCGAGCGAAGCTGAAGGCGGAAGCTAGTATTTCATAAAATACTCATTCAAATCATCAAATTAAACGAGTCACGAACACAGTACTATAGTACAAATTTAGTAGTAGCTAGCTAAAGGAAAACGTATACAAACATAGTATTACACGACCAGTACTTTCATAGCTAGCCCGGTTTGAGCATTTTTATATATTAAATTTAGTACAGCATAAGCCTTTAATACTAAATTAAGTTAAGTAATTCTTTTATTGGGTCCGTCACAGAACCAGAAACATTCTAATATTATACGAGTATGTGTCAAGTCTTCCATTCATTTGCAAAAAAGTCCATTCCAGGGTTGCTCTCCACGAGCGTGGTGAGCATATTATAAAGCAAAAGTAATACCAGCCTATAAAGTTCCCACGGGATATATTTTTGGAAAGGTTTGATGTTGGACAAGTATATTCACAATGGTTACATTCGCCGTTTGGAGAGCGTTTGCACGAAGTAAAGGGTCTGCCTGAATTTATATAAATCGGAAGTTGCAGTATTTTTATCCAACAGCCTGGTTTTATAATAAATCAAATATCGTATCAGTTTTAAATGTTTTTACTGCTGAGTTTTACCATGCGTTAAAAATATTACAATATATCGTCCACAGAGCGGGTAAGTGGTGTGTAATGTGTGTATTCATGCTTCCTCGAAACATGATGGAAAACATCAAATATTATTAAACTGCACTCTCGCCTGATCCTGGCCTCATTTTTTTCATTTAATATAAATTGTTTATTTTCTTTATTAGAAACTCATTCTACTCTGGTCTGCAGATTTACAAACTAAGGCATTAGCGAAGTTGGTGCAAAGTTGCTTAACAGTGATTAATCCAACCTTGCCATTTGCAACAGCTGACCATAATTAGCTAGATTACCGAGGTTATGCAAAAGTTAATCTTATTAATTTCGGATTTTTAAGGATAAACTTATGTTCTTCTTAAATTGACGGAACCCTTATAGAATCCTCTCGCCCGTGTGTTTGTTTGTCGTCAGTTTGTCTGTCTGTATGTCACGTGGCGGAAAGTGAGAGGAAGAGAGCCTCAGGTCCCAGCCACCTCGGGAGACGCCCTCGTTGTCGGGGGCCGCCCTGTGGCCCCCGGCTACCGAAGGGCCTGTAGATGGTACTCATCATCTACAGGCCCTTCTATGGCCCTTCAATGGGCTAGCTCACCGTCGGTCCGTCTTATAACGACAGGCCGTGTCGACGGCGCGATTGTGTTTCACGCGCACCTCAAGGAGATGTCAGCAAATCGGAAGGAGTCCGAGAGGGCTGATGCCTGTCAGGGCTGCGGGACTGTTTGAAAGAGATAGCGTGGCCCTGGACCACAAAGGGCTAAGAAGGAACATGGATGGGTTTTAGTCAGACAAGTCTGACACTCCCTTTCGCTCCGCCCAGAGCGGGATCATTTGATGTTTTCCCATCCGCAAGAAAAAACAAAAAAAAACCCTCCAAACATGTTACTGATGGATGAATAAAAAAATTTTTACTTAAATCAGTAACTGTCAAAAGATTTTACAAAATGATATCGAGGTTTTGGAATCTCGATATCATTTTGTAACTTTATACATCAGAGTTTGCGTCAAAACGGTAGTTCTAATTGTTTGCAGACTTGTTTATGAGGTTGGCCCAGTGATTAGGATTACACCACTCTGCAAGGCTCACATTTTAATATAACAGATAATAAAAGGTGACAATTTTTTTTTAACATTTCCCTAATTATTAATTTCTGCTGTATCGTCGGTGCTTTTACGAACATTAAAACTCACATACACAAACAGCCAGGACCGGAACCACTTCATGCAGGCCATACAAATATTTTTGTTCGACCCGCAGAGTAGAAAATGATAGCACAGCCACTCACACACCGTACCGTCAATCAGGACCGGGACTACAAGAAAGCAATACCAAAGTCAGTCTCTGTGTCAGGAACATACAAAATTAATAACAGTACTTAAATTGAAACTGCAATGTAATAGACTCATATTAGATTGGAAACCAGTACGGGGAACGTAGTAGTTAGCATATTACTATACCTGTTTTAGAAAGGCGATCACAATAGCAATATGATTTCAAAGGCTCTCGACTTATCACAAACTCAATATGCATTACGTATAACATTATGCATTCCTATACACGCAATTATTTGCTCAGGCTATCATTAGCAAATTGTACTCAATTCATATCTCATAATGGTATTACTTAATCCAGAGCTCACAAATGTTTTGAATTCTGCGATATTGTTTGTTAATTAATGAGTTCGAGCTGTGAGGATCAAGATTTTAATTATAAACTAAATTAGAGCTGAAACCGAACTTATGGTCCCTTGACACAGTCGAGCAAATAGAAGTTTTGATTAAATTGTCATGTCTTTGTTTCTGCTATAGGTACGTACATAATTTTTGTTTTATCATGTGGTATTGAACATAGAAAAAAATTTGTAATTATAAAAACTAAAAAACCCGACTGAAAAGCAAATAACAGGCGCTTTTGGTAGTAGGCAGGACCCATTCCATGTTTAAATATTTTTATATATATTTCAAAACATTACATCAGTCGGGTGAAAACATAAATAAAAAAAAATGTGTCGGTTACAGCAATATTTTATGAATTGTTGCTATGGCTATTAACAATATTACGGAATTTAATGAAAATATAATAATATCTAAATTGATGAAGATAACTATTCAGTTTTATTACTGCAAACTTGGGCCCCAGACGTATGAATACACAAGTATACGTGTCAGCACTGTGTAAAGACTGATTTCCCTGAAGTATCCACCAGAGATATATCATTATTATACATACACACTACACTGGTGTTATAGGATGTTTAAAACTTCTTCGATGCTTTGTAGCGCCAAATCACTTCGACTAAATTCAAACCTCATATGGTGAACTTTAGTTTAAGCAACTTACTTCAACACTTCAGTTTTATAAGGCATATAATAATTATAGTAACCTGCTAACAGTTGCTTAGTTAGTGTATGGTCTCATCGCCGTACATTTTGCTGCTTACTCGGTGACCTACTTTAGGCCAACGATAAGCGTCATAATTCAGCGTAATAAAACAACATGACAAACGAATTTAAATATAGTGAACTTATAACTGGGTAGCTATCAACAACTGAGAGAAATAATCGCCTTCCACTCTAGTACTGTAATTTACTCTTAACTTAAATAAACTTAACTATTTAGTGCATCTTAGTGGAACGTGTTTCTCTATACTAACTAAAAACCTTCACGGCAAATCGGTGTACGAAGTTAATTACTACAACCCGTACAGTTAGTATAAAGTGAATAATTAATGAAATTCAATTGACTTATTTCTTAGAATCCTTACGAAGGCGGACCTTGAGCTACGCCGTAGCGGATATGTTCGTGTAACTCAACCGTTCATAGTCCGTAGCGCTGTGCTACGGTGTGGCGGCGCGGGCGTACCAAGATTTATTTGTGATTATAATATTCAATTACTAGTAAGTACTCTAAAGTATGTCTACTTTAAGTTATACAATTACCTTATGACACAATGTTTACAAGTACAGGTCCGGGAATTTAATTGCTTCGTAGCCGTTTGCTAATATTCGTTAGAAAAACTAGGTATGTACTATATTCTTATGTTGAAGACCATCATATTGCCTACTTGTCCCTGAAAATTGTCATGGACTCACTACTGGTTGAGTTAAATTAAAATTAAACTGTACTTATGAGTAACACACTAGTTTATCTTTGTTTATGTAAAAAAAATCATAACTCTTATTTCTAATTCGAATAAATTCTTATACCATAAGGCAAACTTCAATCTGCAGACCGTACGAGACGCCTCATTAATACCCGGTTTTTAATTTGGGTTCATTTATTTTACTTCTTAGCTGTACCTCCGTACTCTAAATACGCGCTTTGGACGTGGAGTGGCGGATACCAGCCGTTAAACAATACAATACAAAACCTGTTTATACCCCTATACCATGCATCTCATTGAGCTGCACATAAGACGTTTCACGGAAATTCGAGCGGTGGCATATCTAATTCCACCTACCCATTTTTTTATTCAGGAATACGCGGAGTTGGATTAGAGGTTCCATAGAGAATTTCGGGGGAGAAGAAGACATGCTGCACCAACCTCAAACAAATTGAGATGAATGATGATGTCACGGAGCTGGGTTAATTGCGACATTGAAGTGGCTGTCTTGATAAAACCATAGCGTGTTGAATGAGTATACAATGTACGAAGAAGGTTGAATTATTCACTTTTCCGTCGAACAAAAGAGTCTCTAAAGGCATTATAATAATATGTTGTTGTTTATTTGTGTTCCAACGATAAAGTTGTGTGTAGGCGTGGGTGAACCCCACGATGACGTGTTAAGTATCGGTATAAACCAACCCATCCAAGATTGCCTTACGGAAAAAACCAAGAACAGTATCTTCTTATAGTCACTTAGATTGTAGGTAACCAAGAACAGTGTTTTCTTACAAAACGTCAGTTAGATCGTACGGCTGGAATTATGGCATTTTAAATTACATTTTTAAGTTTTGTAGATCTGGTTCTGTAATTAAATTAGAAAGCTTATTTATCTGCTGCTATTATATTGTAAACATTTTACTAAAGTACGTTTGAAAGTAAACCAAACCTTTATTAGCAGGACTCAAAGATAATTAAAAGACATAGAGAACAACAATTTTTGATCCCGCACATTTTCCATTCTGGCACACGAATCCTACCTGACAAGCGGGGCGTATGATACTAGTCAGACTGACTTCTTACTAAATAGTAACAAGCGTTGGATTACGATTTTCTTCGTCTTTTCCCGTCTATCGTTCGTAAATATTTGGATGTCTTTGGATAGGATTAATAATTAACAAGCACTTTATAGGCACGATTTATGTCAAAGCGGTGTCAAATTGATACTGATCCGTGATCCCAATTATCGAATATACGGAAGGTTCTTAGGTCCAAGAGCCATCGTTTACGGGTGACCCAATTGTTTAGTAGGTAACAGACTTTTGGAGTTTCCAAAGGATCTTGATATTAACTTTCGCAATAAAAAAACTTATTGTTTCATATTTGGTGAATATTCCTAGAAATATATTAATATACTTTACTTATTTCATGAAAGACTCGCCTGTGTACGGGGCTTGCTTTACGATATTTTCCTGTTCTTAATATGAAATAAGAAGTGGTATTTACCTTCAATTTAGGCTTTTAATTTATTACTTATTGGAGGTGGTGGGCTGACATCCAGATCAAACCTTTAAACTACCTACATAAAAATATCAATTTTGGGGTCGGTTTCTAGTCTAACCGCTAAATACAAGTATTATTTTACATGGAGCGACTGCTTATCTGACCTTTACAACCCAGTTAGTATTGGGTAATTTGACATCGCTTGGTAAGACTGGTTGTCAGAGACTTGACAGACTTGACTGGTTGTTGAGACTTTCAGACCACTGACTAGTGGTCTGAAACTCTGACAACCGTCAACAGTCGTTACAGGTGACTACCTGTAACGACTGTCAAAGATCTACAAATGAAAGCCGGCACGGTCGAAACTCAGTATGTAACGGGTGGTCACCCATCCATAGACCAACCTAGGCCAGCGCGTCCTAATTTGATGATTGATCGAGTGGCTGTAATAATTTAGCCACGACCTCCTCCTTCTTATATAAGAAGGAGGAGCTCCTCCTTCTTGGCAACAAGAAGTAGGAGAGCTTCAACTTGGCCTCAACTTGAGGTCAACTTGGCACAACCAAGTTGACCTCACTTCTGTTAGTCTGCCACTGTTTACGTGATCTTAGCGTTGACGACACAGTTATAAACTTTTAATGACATTTAACTAAGTGTTCCGTTTACTTGTAAGACTAACTAAGATTGTTAGATTTTCCATTACCTTAGGACGGATACAATTAGTAACTTTAATTCAGTCTTATTCCCGAGTTCTGACAGACAGTTTCAAACTGTTGAAATGTTGATAAATTAGACACAAATTTGAGTCAATTACTAATTAAAATATAAACAGCAAAACCACTCTGTCTGTCTGTTACCTTTTTGCATATCACGCGCAAAGGTAGACAATGAACTGAGTTAGAACGGTGAAGCCGCAGCCAAAAAACTCGTTGTTAAATAATGAACCAACATCCCATGACCGCCAGACCTACGTCGTTTAATAAAAGCTGAAACTATTTCTGTGGAAGTATAAAATTACGTCATTTTCACAATTTAACAAAATCCAAAAAATACAAATCTAAATATTTTTTATTTTACATGGGCCTACAGGGGCACTTATAAAACGCCGGCAAAAAGGTGCTCGGTTCGGGTTGGTCGTTTCCTATGGAGAAGAACCGGCAAGAAACTCCATGGTTACTCTTTTACATTTAACATGTATTTTAAAGGTGTCTGGCGAGGGTTTTCCACCACACAATGTGTCTGTCAGTGGTGGAGGAGAATCGACTACCGGGGTATTGTAATACCAAAATCACGCTTTATGGTACCACGAAACTTAGCTATTTAGAAGCACTTTGCTATTTATTTGATATCTGCTTAAACCACCATGACCGATTCTTATTAAATCCTATTGTTTTTACCTATAGTGAGGTACTTCTATGGAAAAAAACAGTCTTTAAAAAATGATGTAAGTCATGGGATCTCCCTCTAAAAGGTTATCACTACAACCGATAATGTTAATATCCTAGCAAACATGAGCTGCTTCTAATTATGACGTCATATGCGTGTGGAACATTAATATTAACATCTTATAAGCCCATTAGGTGCAAATATAAGTTACGTGACACAGTTTAGTCCTTTGTAGTACAAGGCAACTCATGTAGAAACTACATGAGTTGCCTTGCGTAATTTACGGCGTGGGTCCCTTGGAGAGGAATGCAATACATTATGTAAGTAAATAACTTTTCCTTGTTTCATCTCGTCACAAGAGCATAAACATTCTGTATGGCCATGCGGCACTATTATGTACACGAGTAGCAACTCTTACAAGTAATTTTTGTATGTATACACAAATCTAGACTCCGTGGCTGCCAATCCCTGATGGAAAGACTCAATAACACTTTGCCCGACCTAGGAATCGAACCCAGGACCTCATGCACAGCAAGCGCGCTTACCAGACTACTGGACCAACGAGGCAGTCGAGTGTCTTATAGTTAAATATCTATATACATATAAATTATATGTCACGTTGTTTGTCGGGGATGGACTTCTAAACCACTTAACAGATTTAACTCAAATTTGCACACCGTGTGCAACTAGATCCAACTTGAAATATAGGATAGCTTACATCTCAATTTATAGTCGCAATATTATTTTATTGCAAATTAAGTCACTTGCCAGAGAATGGGCAGCAGCGTTCTCTGTGCCTTTGTAACAACCGTACTGCGATCGCCAACCCGCCTACCAAGCGTGGCGATTATGGCTAAACCCCCCAAAATGTCAATGCGACACTTGAGGGAGGCCTATGTCCAGCAATGGACGTCTTTTGGGCTAAAATGATGATGAATTAAGTCACAATTATCTGTTAGCTCCAAACGATTTTTACAAATGGCGGTATATGTTGACTGGATTGAGTAAGTATTCAATAGATATTGCTGTATAGGAGCGCAGCAGCAATGAAAAATATTGCGAAAACGGGGAAAATGTCACGCAGACGAAGTTGCGCGGGACAGCTAGTTTTTTTATAAATAAGGCGGGGTAAAGGTTGGTTGTAAAACTTTTATAGGTCGTGATCGACGAATCTCAGATAAACTTTACTTAGAAACGAGTTAATTCAATAAGACAAGTCTTTCCCTTTTTGTGCTACTGCTTATCTCAACTTTATTTAAAGGATAAGAAAGACGATCAACTTTCTTTTCTAGACATCTTATTGAATAAAGTTTGTCGCTAGAAAAAGTCTCAAAATATGTAAGTGGTACTAAGTGTGGCTGATTTAAACTGAAAGCCAAAAAAAAGAAGTTTATACCAAAGATAAGTAACATTCTCACCAAAGATAAGTAACAGGCTCTGTATGGTGTCGGACGTAAAGAATAGCACCATCCCATATCTTCCCGTGGGTGTTATAAGAGGCGACTAAGGGATTAGCCAGAGAATGGGCAGCAGCGTTCTCTGTGCTTTTGTAACAAGCGTACTGCGACCGCCAACCCGCCTGCCAAGCGTGGCGATTATGGCAAAATCCTCCAAATTGTCAATGTGGCGACACTTGGGGGAGGCCTATGTCCAGCAATGGACGTCTTTTGGGCTGAAATGATGAAATGATGAAGTAACATTCAAACCGAGAGACTGGTTAGCACTTATCTAAGTAGATTGTATATTTAATGGTTTAAATTATTATCATTTTGAGTCATGCTCACTAAGCCATATTATGACTTGGTCTTGTTTTAGACAACTGTCTAAGACTGCTAGGTCATATAGGTAGGTATAACCTGGGTATAATATTTTTATTTCACATATGCCACAAAAAGTTGCTCGGTTCGGGTTGGTCGTTTCCTATGGAGAAAAACCAAAAAGAAAGTTGGTTACTCTTTTAAAATCATTTTCTTTGCTATTGTTGTTGCTTAGGCAATAGTTAACCTATAAAACGCCAACATTTCGACAATTATGATGAAGTCCACTGTAATAGAAGGTCATCATACAAATAAAGCATTCTGATTCTGATTCTGATCATACAAGAACAAATCCAGACTCCGGGCTGTTACTGAGAAATTCTTGATAAATGAATAATTGGAAAATGAATAATTATATTAATATGATTGTTAATTTGGTCAGTCTGTTAATACACATATACCATTAAGTTTTCATGGAATTGATCCTGTTTAGTATAAACAGTTTTTATTTACATTTTGCAAGGTTCTCAGTACAATTACGAATAAAAGAAAAAAAATGTAAAACAGCAATACGAATATCAAGTTTATTCTTTACAAAAAAGTTTAACGGGTGGTAGAGTTTTTTTTTAAGTGGAAAGTTTTCCACCTAAAAAAAAAATGGACTACTTCACTTTAGAATATGTGCTATGAAAAGAGCGCTATGAGAATTCGCTACGACTACAGTGAGCAATATGTTTCCGTATTGAGCCTGTATTTGAGAGACCTAATACTTAACTTTTACCGGACATACATATTTTAAGATTTAAGCTGTGGCATGTCTTTGCTCCACCTTTATTTATTTATTTGGAATGTGAACACATCTATCTAAAAATCTTAAATTCACTCATTAACAGATATCGCACTACCTAAATCGCTGGATCGAGTATGAAAGCAAGGATTTTCGAAAAGTCATCATAATTTCGGGTTGAAAAGGGGATACAAGTTTATGTGGATGTTCGTTATTTTTGGTAACGGGAAATCCCATCTATATGGCTCACGGCTTGTAATGTAATGTGTCACAACTTAACAGCGTTATGGCAACACAATGTTATGATGGGACCTGTTAGGTAGTCTCGACACGCACCTTTTTTTCGTTAATATTATTACCTCACACTCCTTTCAACTTTTATTTTTTCTGTTCATTCAATTATAATCCTTGATTAAAAATGTGTCAGCTCCTACGAAGCACAAAATGTTATTTGTTTTTGTTTCAGAAAATCATGAAGAGTTTCTACTAAGCATGTGAATGACAGAAAATGATCTACGACAGTGAAAATGCTTTTGATTTTAACTATTCGTGCACCAACTGCAACAATGAATCGTATTATAATCAAAACTACACTTATCCGGACGAACTCATTTGTATTTTTCATACCGACGAGGACATTACAACGGGGATTTTTAAAGTATTCGTGTACGTGATGTATATTGCAGTATTCGTAGTTGCGTTAGTGGGTAACGGGCTAGTGTGTTCAGTGGTACATACAACGCCACGAATGAAGACAGTGACGAACTACTTTATAGTGAACTTAGCAGTGGGAGACATTTTGATGACACTGTTCTGTGTGCCGTTTTCTTTTGTTTCTATGTTGTTGCTGCGGTACTGGCCGTTTGGTACGTTTATGTGTAAGGCGGTAAACTTTTCTCAAGCAGTGTCTGTGCTTGTGAGCGCGTACACTTTGCTGGCTATTTCGATAGATCGGTACATCATCATCATGCACCCGCTGAAGCCGCGGCTGGGCAAGACAGCTGCGAAGCTAGTGGTGTTCGCTGTGTGGAGCGGGGCGTTCATCACAGCGGCGCCCATCCCTGTCGTGTCTACGCTGCAGAGGCCGTCGCTCTGGCACCAGGCGTGTGAAGTGTATGTATCATCAATTTGTTGTAATAGGTCTTTACCTATGAAATTGCCGTATTGCAGTACAGACTTTTTCAAACAAAAAAAAGTTTTGATTGGCTATGAGTTCTAAATTCAAATTAATTTTGTTTTAAAAATATGACATTCTATTTACAAAATCAGTCTTTTGTTTATTGATTAGCGTTGTATTTTCATTACATTTCAACATTTTTCCTCATAATGGATACTTTGAAATTTCGTGTAATTATGGAATATGAGTTCCGTCGTGGCACCAACGCGGCACAAACGACCCGTAACATCAACGACGTTTACGGAGAGAACTGTACAAACGAACGCACAACCCGTTATTGGTTTGCTCGGTTCCGTTCTGGGAATTTTGACTTGAAAAATGAACCTCGTGGTCGTCCGGAAACTTTGGTCAACAATGATGAATTAAAGGTGATTGTTGAAGCTGATGAAACTCAATCTACAGCTGAGCTGGCAGCAGCTTTTGATGTTAGCATTAAAACAATATTGGTCCATTTGCGACAGATTGGCAAGATAAAAAAGCTTGATAGATAGGTGCCCCACGAACTTAACGATCGCCAGCGCAACGTACGCGTCGAGACTTGCCTTGCGCTGCTTAACAGGCACAGAAATGAAGGAATTTTGAACCGAATTGTTACGTGCGATGAAAAATGGATTCTTTTTGACAATCGAAAGCGCTCAGCAAGTTGGTTAGATCCTGGTTCGGTACCAAAGCAATGTGCAAAACGAAAAATGACCCCTAGAAAGGTGATGGTCACAGTTTGGTGGTCTAGTGCTGGTGTGATTCATCATAGCTTTTTACAAAACGGCGAGAGCATTACTGCAGATGTGTGCATTGAAGAACTGACCACAATGATGGCGAAACTCGCACGTCTGCAACCAGCTTTGGTCAATCGGTCGTCTCCACTGCTACTTCACGACAACGCGCGGCCCCATACTGCACAACAGACCGTCTCTAAGCTGCATGAGTTGGGTTTGGAAGCTCTCCCTCATCCGCCATACTCACCAGATCTTGCGCCTTCCGACTATTACTTTTTCCAAAATTTGGACAACTTTTTAGCGGGAAAAAAATTCAATTCCCGAGAGGCAGTACAAAACGCCTTTGAAGAGTTTGTTGTCTCCCGTCCAGCTGATTTTTTCAAGAAGGGCATCCATAAACTGCCACAGCGTTGGCAAAGATGCATTGATTGCAGGGGTGATTACTTTGAATAAAAGAAATAAATAAGTTCGAAAAAAAAAATACTTTAACTTTTTTCAAACAAAACGGCAATTTCATAGGTAAAGACCTTATATTACTTACCTTTAAGAAAACACAAAAGATCAGTGTTTGAATACAACAAAGGAACAAAAGTCATCTATTTTTGCTTAATTTTCACGAATTTGGAGGTCAAAGGCCAATGGCGTACAGACAGTTAAACAAACAAAAACCTGACACGAATAAAGAGTACTTCAACTTGTTAGGATTTGTTGATGCGTTGTCTGTGTTCCCAATGTTTCCATTAACTAACTTTGTAAAATACACGCGAAGTACTTCATTATGATACGATGCTACGGTTATTTTCTCAAATTACTGTAAGTTACTGATGTTTTCATGACAAAAAAAGTTGTTTTGTAGGTCTAAATACTGAAACATCTGTGGTGTTCCACAGCTCAGCCAGTTTATAAATTACATTATACCTAATTTACATTGTGGGCGACACACCTCACGTCGCGTAATTTTTGCTGGTTTGTCACTCGAAAAATGTTATGTTGTAACGTGTGTGCTTTTCTTATATTGCGTTTAACTTCTCTGATTTTATTTTTGTATAGAGGATTCATCTATAAGAAGTATGGTATCTGATTATACTTTTTATTTACAAATATGTTGGTTTTCCCACTAGCTATTTTAACACTATTGACAATATTATGACATTGTTCTTGTACAGTCTCCAAAGGAAGTTCTCATACTAGTAGTACGAGAACTTGGTCATCGTGGGTTTTTACTACTAGTATAGGTACTAAAAAAGTTTTTGCAATTTGAAATTAAATTATTGTTTTTTTGGTTTTTATAACTTACAATTGATTTATTTATTTAATTTTCTTATTTTATCAGTAAATATTCGCTTTCTGTACATTTAGAGACATTTGTGGAGAACAATGGTCCAGCCTGGAGAAGAGCCGACAGTACACCTATGCACTGTTGGTCCTGCAATTCGTGCTCCCGCTGAGTGCACTAGTGTGCACATATGCACGGATTGCGCAGACTGTGTGGGGTGGGCGCCCCCCTGGGGAGGCACAGGACGCAAGAGACACGCGTATGCAACACTCCAAGCGAAAGGTTGGTAACAGAAAATGTGTATTATAAATGACTAGCTTACTTCTCTATGCTACAAGCCTATGCCCAAAGGACCAGCCCTCGTTAGACTCGCTTTTGAGCCGCGTCAACATGAAGTTGTAACCCCTCGGGGTTACAACTTCATGTTTCTATCTTCAATAGCTAATAATGTATGTGTTTCGATGGAAAATAATAGGTACATATTTTTGTTGGCCTGTGTGAAATGGTGACAAATGATTTTTAAATAAAATAAAATAATACAGTAAAAAAACTAAATAGACTTTAAACACAAAGAGTGTTTAAAGTCTATTTAGTATTTTGTATTGATTTAAAATAACATTGTTTTTATTTCGAACAACAGCACCACTGAACTCGCAACCAGAACACCAATTTGAACCATTCAAACTTCCAAAATGGCAACATTTAAAATCATCTTTTATTTGTTAAGAATATTTTTTTATTTGCAGAAAAAAAACCGACTTCAAAAAAACCGACTTCAAAAAACCCTAAACGCACTAAAAAGTTAAAAATAATACTATAACCTACCTATATTAATAAACCTAACCTAACCGACGATAAACCTATAATAAAATTTAATATTTCTTTGGAGTCAGTGCCAAGCAATATACGATACCTGAATGACTATATAGACAGACTAAGGCCAGAAAAACAAAACATCTTACAGTTTCTAAATATTAATTGATTCAAATTATATTGCTTGGCAACGACTCCAAAGAATTATTAAATTGTATTATAGGTTAATCGTCGGTTAGGTTAGGTTTATTAATATAGGTAGGTTATAGTATTATTTTTAAGTTTTTAGTGCGCTTAGGGTTTTTTGACGTCAGTTTTTTTTTTGTAGTCGGTTTTTTTTTTGCAAAAAAATGTTTTATTTATTAATTTTTAGTGACATATTTTAAATCTAATAATAAAATATCGGTAGGCCTAATAAAGATGCTTCTCGTATGAGAAAACGGCGTCGAACTGAAACTGAGAAAAAGGACAACGATTAAAAGAAATTAGGGAAAGAAATGATCAACGCATTTTTAATAAGAACCCTGATCATCGCGAAAACAGACTGTCAAAGCAGAGGTACATGTACATGTAGGTACATGTTACGTGGGTTGAATAAGGAAAGTCAACTCTGTGATACACCTGGAAAATGCATACCGTTACAATTCCAACAAGCCCAAACACAGCTAATATACATTGTCTTATTATGGAGTTACGGTGCCTGTCTCTTGGCTTCATCATCAGATCTGATGGTAGAATGGTTCTTATTGAACGCAAATGCTTTACTTGTTGTAGAAAATACTAAAATCGCTGTACGTTTTCCTATAAAATTTGAAGAGTTCCCTCGATTTTGCCAAGATTCCATCATCAGATTCCGACTTGGTGACTATGGGACCAAATGGAAAGCATAGGCTTTGGAATAAAAAAATAATTTTCCAAATCGGTTCGTACATGACTGAGTTATGCGCGAACAAAAAACGCAATGCAGAGTAAACGAAAAGTAAGATTTTTAGGGTTCCGTAGTCAACAAGGAACCCTTATAGTTTCGCCATGTCGGTCTGTCTGTCTGTCTGTCCGCGGTTTAGCTCAAAAACTATTGGTACTAGAAAGTTGTAATTTAGCATAAGTATACACGATAGTGACGCCGAAAAAGTGGTAAAACAAAATTTTGAAAAAAACTATTATTTATTGTACCTGTTCTTGTAAAGTTTGGATGATATTTTTTTTTCGTCCTTCCCTTAGTGTGGCATATCGTTGGATAGGTCTGTCAAAAATATTACAGATTTGGGGAGACCGTTTTTTGATTAAATAAACCGTTCGTGACTTATCAAGCTTTAAAGTACCAATTTTCGTTAGGGTCAAGTGTCCCCCCCCCCCCTCTACAGACTAAACGGTTGTAGTTAGAAATACAAAAGTCACGGCAGTAGTACCTATATATAACGAAGTTTTTAGGAAAACTATCACACTTAAGTGGGCTTTACAAGTTTACGAGTAATAGTCGACCAATTGTATTTGACTCGAAAATTTCGAACAACTCCATAGAAATATCGATCGATGGCGCTAAGCGTCAGTTGTATCGCGCTGTTTCATTCCTAAATAAGTTTTATAAAAAAACAGTTGTTGTTGTTGTTTGTATATGAAGTTAAATTAGGTAGGTAATCATGTTTGGCTTTTAGTTAGAGCATGGTACGAAACTATCAGTCAGCGAATACGACACGCACTTGGCTGTTATAAAAACTACGGAACCCTACACTGCGCGTGGTCCGACACGCACTTGTCTGTTTTTTTCAAAACGGCTTGTCTGATTTCGATAACATTTTCATGGTTCCATTTGGAAAGTATACGCTTTCCAACAAAAAAATATTTTTTCAAATCGGTTGGTAAGCGACAGAGTTATGCGCGAACAAATATAAAAAAAATACATACATCCGAATTGAGAACCTCCTCCTTTTTTAGAAGTGGGTTAAAAAGAATAAACACTACGGAAAGAAAGAGGTTTTAGGTAACTGGCCAGTACCTACATAAACACACTAAATAATATGAGGACCGTGTCATGTCATAACGAATGATTAAGCAATCTGTGCTAGTCCCACGAGGAAAATTCGACCTAAATCTTTGCTATTTATCAAAAATTTACCGAAACTGCACGTCACTATTTCGGTAAATATTCAGATTGCCATATCACATGATTTGATTCAGAGTTCATTGGAAATGAGGCAAATCGACAAACGGGCCGGTGACCTTTGATCTACGGATTGGCGCCAACTCGAAGTACTAATTTCGTATGAATAAGTGATGATATTTTGACAAATGATCACGTCGACGCTCAGTCATAAAAGTGATATCAATTTGTCATCACCAATGGATATTAATGAATTGAAATGACCCGATTTATCAGATGGGTGCTTGATATTTACTTACCCGGTTTTTAACAAGCTTACACTACTATAAAAGTGCATTAGTAACGGGATATTTACCATGTTTATTATTTGTTTTGAGCTCCCTATATTTACACCATCCGGCCCGTACCGGTTTGCGATTTGTATAAGTTTTTAACCAGTTACTAGTGTTATTGTTAGAGTTAGTTACCATGTCAGTTTAAAAACTTAAATATAAAAGTGCATCCACAACAAAGATACTTTTTGTGGAACTACTGTTGCAAATTTTAGTGGGTATCATGATAAAAACTTGTATCTAAAGCCACAGAAGTTCAAGAAAGTTACTTGATTTTACCAACATCTGCCTAGCCTTTTCACCAACTATGTTTTGGTCGGCTTCCAGTCTAAACGCAGCTAAATACTGCTTAATGCAGCTGAATACCATTATTTTACATGGACCTGCTGCCTATCTGACCTCCACAACCCAGTTAGTACTGGGTAAAACGATACCCTTGGTAAGACTGGTTGTCAGACTTTCGGGCCACTGACTACCTGTAACGACAGTCAAAGATCTACAAATGGCAGCCAGCACGCTGCTGGGCTTAACGTGTTCGGAGGCACGGAAGAAACTCAGTACGTAATGGGTGGTCACCCATCAACGAACCAACCTAGGCAAGCGTGGCTTAATTTAAAGATCGACCCGAGCGGCTGTTATTATTTAGCCATGAGCTCCTCCAAGTTACTTAGTACAGTTACTTGATTTTATTATGTTGCAAAATATTCCTCCACAAAAAGTAACTTCGGTGTGGATACACAGACCTACCTTTAATATTTTAAGTATCTGATATTAATGGATAGCAATTTTTTTAGGGTTCCGTACCTCGAAAGGAAAAAACGGAACCCTTATAGGATCACTTTGTTGTCCGTCCGTCTGTCTGTCTGTCTGTTTGTCAAGACCCTTTTTCTCAGGAACTTGGAGGTATCAAGCTGGCATTTATATCAAATACTCAGGTCTATTGTCCCTTAGAGCTGTGAAAAAATCAAACTTCTAAGCCAACTTAATCAAAAGATACAGCCGTTTATGCCGCAAATTTTCGACACTTGCAAGGTAATCAAAACCTACAGGGTACTTCCCGTAAACTCAGAATCTTGAAATTTGGTTCGAAGCAACATCTTATAGCACAGATAAAGGAAAAATGCGAAAACCGTAAATTTTTAGTTACATCATATAATAAAAATATTTTTAATAATTTTTGTACGGAACCGAGTGCGCGAGTCCGACTCGCACTTGGCCGGTTTTTTCTTTTACATAATGTTTTTATCTCTCTTGCAGATGATCAAAATGATGCTAACAGTGGTCACGGTGTTCACGATCAGCTGGTTGCCGCTCAACATTTTCATTGTAAGTTGATTGAATGAAGCCATATTTTCTCCGCTTGTTGTTCATAAAATTAGATCAGATCTAAACCAAATGTTCAAGGTCAACATGCTACCCCGCAAACATGCCCGCGCGCACTCGGAAGTTTTTGCCGCGCAAGACCCCCGCGCCACTTCCCATTTAAAGCTTATTTTCTCGTAAACTCCTGCAGCTACACGAAAACAAAAAATACGTGTGTATAGCTGAAAATATACAGAATCTAATTACGATAAAACTAATTACGACAACTAGATATAAGTATTTCAAAAAAAATGAAAACTTGAGAATTTGCGTTGAATTTCAGTTTCTCCAACAAGAATTAAAGTTTTTCCAATTAGAATTGTAATTAGTATCAATAAAACCTATGTATAATTAAACTAGACTATATAAGCTTTGTTTTAATACCCATTTGTCCTTACTTTAGCACTTTATTAGTAGCCAAATTAACCAAACCAAACAACCCCTGCTCTGATCAATTCTATACCTATTGATTTTGTCGTGTTTTCGTAAAAAAATCACTAAGATTTCGTTTTTTTTCACTGTTTTATATTGCGGAGACACTAATAATTACTTAATTGAACCAATTTTCATAACACCAGCACTTTATTAACTATTTTTTCAATAATTTCTAAAAAAACATTAACAAAATACCACGCTCGACATCTTCGAGAACATCGCACGAAGTCATGCGAAGTTGGTTACAGATAAACGAAATAATAATAATAATCATTTTATTAACAGGCAACTAATAAGGCTATCAATAACACTAGTAACGGGATATTTACCATGTTTATTATTTGTTATGAGTTCCCGATATTTAGGCGCTGTTGCAAACGCCATGATCACAGATAAACTGAAGTTATTGCGGGTGGATGTTTATGAGCAGACAAAACGGTCTACCCTCTTTCTTGTTCGTTTTTTGCGCGCCGTACCACTACCACTGTCACTCACAACTCTATTCTGTTCCCGACACACGAAACTCAGTGTCCACTCGCGAACTTTTTACGGCACTCTTTCGGTTTTTACACAGTTGAACCACTGGATTCCAGGTTCTTGACAGTTGAAACCCATCCTCCCGATTGAAGTTCCTATATTTAGTAACCCCGTTACTAGTGTTATTGATAGGGTTAATGACCATGTCAGTTTAAAAACTTATAACTAATAAGGCCCATATATTTAATACACAAACAATCTTAAACTACAACTATACACGTAAAAACACGTAACACGTGTTAAAGCCTTCGGCTTAGACTTTTTGAAATAATCTGTCACAATTAAAATTGGTTCCTCAGTTCCAAACTTTCTTGAAATCGTATCTAGAATAATGTCAACAATCATCAAATTCTTACTAAGTATATTTCTTATAAAGACGTAAAGATCATAAGAAGAAGAAGTAAAATCATTTATATTTTTATAGTTTAAAATGTTATTTACTGTCCCCTGCATTCCTCATAATTGTTGCTTAGATAGATTTCATTCGCAATAAGTGACATCAGCGCTGACTTCCGACGAATATTTCAGAAGTGAGTTTTGGAGCAGTTTTCGTCACAGTAGAGAATGACTTTTTTATTTGGATATCAGTTGTCTGTCAGGAACCCAATGTGAAAAGGACTCTATTTTCTCGTCCAGCCAGTCTTTATTATTTAGTGAAATACTGCGGAAATTATTATTAGAATTATTTTCAGTGAAATATTATATCATATTATATTATTTTATCCCATATCTTCCCGTGGGTGTCGTAAGAGGCGACTAAGGGACTTGCCAGAGAATGGGCAGCAGCGTTCTCTGTGCTTTTTGAAACAACCGTACTGCGATCGCCAACCCGCCTGCCAAGCGTGGCGATTATGGCAAAACCCCCCAAAATGTCAGTGTGACTTGGGGGAGGCCTATGTCCAGCAGTGGACGTCTTTTAGGCTGAAATGATGATGATGATGATTATATCAGAATTCTGAAATGGTAGTCTGAAGCTTTTTGACAAGTTTTAACTTGAAGTCTTATTTCAAAAGGCTGAAAGTGAAAAATGTCTGATGTAGTGTTATTATAACGTTTTTTTTTTCTTAAAATTGAACAAAATAAATACTATTTTACTATATGAGAAGATACAACTTGAATAAGGATTAAGTTACAGTTTTGTAACAATTATTATATTTATTATTTTTTACATTTTCTTTTAATTTCATTTAAATGTGTCGGTAATTAGTTCCTTTTAAAACACGTTTCATTTAAATTATAGTCTGTTTTTAATTAATAATTTTTCGTCTAAAAGCTTGCAGGATGACCGAGTACCTACCATTTGCAGCGTGCAGCGTGTTTGAAATTTCTAACAGTTTCAAAATTCGTTGTAAATTCAAATCGCTACGTGTGGTTGCTACGAGCTGCTCAGTCCGTAGCTCGTAGCCGACAACTCGGTCGTTTCACGTAGTAACTTACAACGAGCCTTTACACGTCTCTTTTTCAAACAAACATTAAATTTGACTCATTATGGGCTGAAGGAATCTAGTGCCGTGTTATTTAATACAAAGCGACACTTTAATGAATATCTGAGTTTTATTACACGATTGTAATTTCAACAGCTCAACAGTGTTGACCCTAGCGATGGAAATCCTTTATTGGCATTCCATAATGTTTAAGGATAGATTAGAATAAAACTTTACTGTACACCAAAAATGAAACATAACGGTTTTACAAAACTGTTATCTTTATGGTTATATATATAATAGCGTTCTTATCGCTGATAACGATATCTTCCAGAGAACCTTTGGATGGAGATTATGAATGATTAAAAAGGGGTACTCAGTGGTGTACTACATAAAAAAATTATTACTTTTTTTTTACTACACTATATTATATTTATATTTAATATGAATACAATGCATACATAAATATACAACTATACTATACTATATTGGATAGGTACAAAAATGGAATCTGTAGGGCACATAAAATAGTGTAAATGATGTTTAAAATGAAAATAAAATGAATAAACTAAGTTGATAAACAAACGATTTAAAATAAATGATGAATAAAATTTAATATATACAATTTCTCCTTGCCATCAGATACTATGGACGGTCCACGAAGACGATGAGAAGTGGAGCATGTGGCCTGGCATGCCATACATGTGGTTCGCTTGCCATTGGTTGGCCATGTCGCACTCCTGCTACAACCCCATGATCTACTGCTATATGAACGTACGGTATCGACGCGGGTTTAAAGAGGTAAAACATTTTGGTACTTTCATTTTAATATTGTTTTTCTGCATGCACGTGGACGCTGTCACGGTAGAATTATTTATTTTTATACACCATGACTTTTTAGTCGTCTTACAACGGCAGCCCACTTCATGCATCTAATAATAACTAAACATTCATTAGAAATAATGATAGCCATTTATGAGATTAAAATCATTAAAAAATAAAAATATTATTCATTATTATGAGGGACGACTAGTGTGACGATGAGTGTATATTTTTCTTTATACGTAGTATCTTAATAAATGGTAAAAAAAAAATTGTCAGACACCGGTAGAGGACCACCTTTGTGAGAGGACCAAAAAGTCACGGTGTATAGTGGTATTAATCTGTGTGTTTGTTGCCGCGCGAAAAAGCTTTCGTTTATACTGTCCACCTTTATCGTGATTAGAACCTGCCTCCGTGTTCCGTCAGGAACCTATACCAATATTATAAAGCTGAAGAGTTTGTTTGTTAATTTGTTTGCTTGAACGCGCTAATCTCAGAAACTCCTGGTCCGATTCGAAAAATTCTTTCAGTGTTAGATAGCCCATTTATCGGGGAGGGCTATAGGCTATATGTCATCACGCTACGACCAATAGGAGCGGAGCAGCAATTAAAAATATTGCAAAAACGGGTTAAATGTGACGCAGACGAAGTTGCGTGGGTCAACTAGTGTTCAAATATGCCTCTTAAACACTTTGAGTGAACTGATTAAGTGTTCCGAAGAATGGTTTGACAGAAACAGTATCAAACATCCCGGAGCTCAGAAAGGCACTCGGAAATATAAAGACAAAAGAGCTCCTCTGTCTACACATTTCCGGGTTGTTTTCTAAATAAGAATACTTATTCTAACATGTCTTAAAAACTAGTACACGTTATTCAGAAAACAAAATATCTACGTCATTCATACTCTTGGCTATGTGAAAAAACGGCTCCATAAAGGCTACCTATGCCAATTAATTTGAATTTCAGATGTGTTTTCTCGTGCAAAGGGACGCTATTTTTGTCTTATTACGTAGGTAATCCATTCAAGGTTTTTTCGTTAGTCCATATTCTCCTATTGCAAAAAAACCTAGCGGAATAATATTTTATGCAAGAATTATTGGAAAAAAGAATAAAACCACGCAGGAATGTTTACATTCATAGAAGGTCGACCTAAACGTATCTTTTTAAAAGTTTTAAGGGCAAACAAGATATCATAACTTGTGTCTATTTTTCGTAGTTTGCAGAAACCAATAATAAACAAACATGAATGGAGATGATAAAGTTTTGATTCAAGTTGTCGTTAAATTTTTTAAGTTGATATAACGTTACTTTTTCTGAAATTGCATTGAGTTTTACTTTTATTTCGATAGATACTCGGTGGACTGCTGTGTTTGAAAAAGAATGACTCCAGCAGACTTTATCAGCGCTCAAGTATTTGTGAAGGCATACCTTTATCTGGTAAGAAACTTTATAGTTTTATTAGCGGAATTGGTTCTTTGACAACATACATTAACATCACACCTGTAATCTCCGAAGGGTGAGGCAAAGCTGTACTGAATAGTACACTCACATTTTGCCAGTTAAATTTTAAGTTCCATGTAATAGGGGGCATAATCCTGGCACAAATCCTGAAATTCCTGATTGAAAAATCCAATAGCACTTTGCCCGACCCGGGAATCAAGCCCAGGAGCTAATGCTCAGCAGTCGCTCTTACGACCTACAAGAGGCCTACAAGGCGTACTTCAGTGGAAACACCTCACTATCTTTCTAGCTTGAAGGACGACATTAAGGTATACCGACTTTATTGGTGAAGGCCTTGTAAAAGGTCAGGTGATTTGAAGGTGGGGGAAATAGAAAGAGTACGTACAGACAACGTCAGTATGTGCTAACCCCTCTACAGTCCTGTACACCAGTACTTTAATACTAAATTAATGACGCTGTCTGTACGTATATAAAAGTGGATGATAAATAAAACTTTCTAAAACAAACTAACAACACCAACTACACAAACAAAAATGCAGTGAAATACATAAAAACCTTCCAATTAGCCGTTCTAGCTGATCGGCTAACAGGGCGGATGAAACACATAGTCGGCTCATTGTGTACTGGATGTTCAACGGTTTTTTTTTATTGATTATTAGTATTTGTTTGTTCCAAAATACTCCTGCTATAGTAACCAGTGTTTTAATTTACTCTCGTATTATCGTCCCCCATATGGTTTGAAAATCAATGAAATGCAAAAGCCCAAAAAACCAAATCAATGTTAAAGATTTTGTTATAAAACAACCAGTCTTACCAAGTGATATCGTATTACCCAGCACTAATTGGGTTATGAAGGTCAGATAGGCAGTCGCTCCATATAAAATACTGGTTTTCATTCAGCTGCATCCAGTAAGACTAAAATCTGACCCCTTCATAGTTGGGAAAAAGCTACGCAGATGTTGGCAATTTTATCATAAAGATTTAAAAAATTAAAGTCCTAAAATAAGTTTATATCAAAAGTAACCAACTTATTTACGAAATCAGCTAAAAGAAAGATAAAGAGAAAAAAGATGCGTTTCTTTTTCTTTCCTTAGCTTTAACGAACAAAAGTCTGATAATAAGGTCCGTCGTCAAGAAGGTTGGAGGCTAACTTTTAACTTTGTTTGTGTTTCTCTATGTTTTTGTGGAGCACCGGGCATTTGGCATCCTTTAAAAACGCCAACTAAATTATAATTCAATTATTAATTAATTCTATGTATAGATATTAATTGGAGCGTTTTCTACATTGTTTGTTTTTTTTACATTAAACACATAACATAACATCACGCCTGTAATCTCCAAAGGCATAGGCAGACGTACCTATAAGTACACTCACATTTCGCCAGTTATGTTTAAATCTCATGTAATACGGCTTGCCTATTACCATCAGCTGGGCACGAATTCGGACTCCGTGGCAATTCCTTATGGAAAAACCCAACAACATCTTGTCCAACACGGGAATCGAAAGCCAGGATCCTATGCTCAGCAGTCGCGCTCGCGACCACTGGACCAACGAGGTGATATATTTAAGTGGTCATTAAAACAATAAATTAACACACTACTTGTTTCTATTAAAAATCGTTAGAAATTTTCACATTTATAGGTTCTAAATAAATTTGAGAATTTGGAATGTTTGAATGTTACGTCCAGGTTAAATAATATTGAGCTTTATTGTTGCTGGTGGATGATTGTGAATTAGATTCAATTCCAATCACGCACTCGTTTATTAAACTATGATGTTTATACTGGCCAAACAAATGTTATTTGTCTTACGAAAATAGCATTTTTGTTTGATTAGAAACCGATTTTTTCATTTAACAGTATTGTCATAATTTATTCTACAATAAGTTTTACAGTGATTGACTTTTATTAACACTAATGCGCACAGCAAAGAAGTGAAACTCTCTGCCAGCATCTGTGTTTCCGAACGCTTACATCCCTAATCTCTTTAAAGTTAGAGTGAACAGGCTTCTTCTGGGTAAGCTCGCTCTATCGTCGACTTTGTCTCTGTTATCTCTTCTCAAACTAGAGTCAATAGCAAACCCATCTCCTATGGAATATTTAGGAACTTTACAACCGGATCCTCACACTGCTGTACCTTCAAGGAAATTTGATATTGCAAAATTCATAGATCGACTTTGAAGAATGTGACCAATCGATCCAATCGTTTCGGGGTGTGTAAACTGAACTTGAAGATAACAACTGACATTGTAGTTATGTTCTTCATGAATACATTGTTATTGTTTTTCAAGAATACGTAGAGTACCTTATTATCTATTAACATAAACATTTGATTACTCCTTTTATCCGATGCAGGGTCAAGTTTTATAGGATGATGTAGGAACCCATGGGACAATTATTCCACGCAGGCGAAGCCGCAGGCATACGCTAGTTTTTATATAATCTCTTACCAACCTGTGTCTGAGTACCTACTGTGAAATTCGGCTCTCGACAAAGGTGGCTTTTAACTTATAAAACCACATGGACTACAATTTCAACGGTCCTGTCCTAAAATTCTATTTAAATGGCTTTACATTAGGTTTGCTTTCAGCCACTCTGGGGGATATTAAAGTTAAATTGCTTTCGGGAATAAAATTAAAACTAATAAGAGTTCATAGCGGTTTAACACACCACTTTAAAGGGTCAATGACTTGTTTTTAGTTTGACATTAGGTATAGAACAGCCCCATGACCCCTAGTCACTTTGTTACTTTTGTTTTTGTTTAAACAATGGTTTTGATCAACTAATTCGAGTGGATGGATAGCAAAAAAGAAACGGAGAATCTGTAGTGATATTGTTTCGTAACCAGCTCTGTTTGACACTATTTCATTTTCTGGAAAAGTATGGAAAATATCAAAAATTTTTGTCTCTTGTTTCATGTTTTGTGATTCCTTGTAGCTATTCAGTTCCTTCGATTAATTTTATGGCCTGAAAAGCCACACTAAAATACGGATGGCATTGACACTCATAAAAGGTATACATTTACATGATTTCGTCTCCTTTATAAAGCCCATTCTTCTGGTGTAAGTACCTAGAACTTTATAATAAAATCTGCGCTCTGCTATTCTCGGTCCTGTGCAATTTTATGTGCATTATTAGATCTAGTGATCCAAGAATTTAGCACCACATACGTATCGATGTGTATCAATAACTTTCTGAAAAATAAGAAATAATCCAGAGGTTCCGTATTATTTCTTACTATTTATTCTTTCTACGAATATCTATTTCTATCTATTTACGAAGAAATGCGTAGGCACCGAAGCTAACCTCGGAGATAACCTTGCGTCGGAAAAAAACACAACATTTTAGCAAAAACACGAGCAAGTAGTTTCGTTATGGATCATTCCAGATGCGACGGGACTTTTGGTCGGAAATGTTAAATCACACGAAAACAGTCCCCAAAAAGGAAATAAAGACGTGGCCATAGAAATAAAGTTATTTCGCTTTTTTTTAACGAACATCTACAAAATACTTATTTATGGCAAATTAAGTTCATCATCATTCATCATCATTTCAGCCGAAAGACGTCCACTGCTGGACTTAAGCCTCGCCCAAATAGGGGGGTTTTGCCATAATCGCCACGCTTGGCAGGCGGGTTGGCGATAAATTAAGTTACCATGGTGGTATCCATGACCACGGAGCTTTACGCAATTTCCTCCACGAGATTTGCCGTAATTAATCATTGTCAGATTTAAATTCTCGTCTATTGTAATTTTCTAGCAATTCGAATAGGGAAAATGGATAGATAACAAACTGTTGTTTCTCGTAATGGTCGCTAAACGTACGTTAATTAGGTACTTAAATGATTGTGTTTATTACATTATAAAACTCATCAACTCTTAAACGTCTATTGCTGCAAAACTACTTCTTGATTAATGCCTTTGGTCTAGATGGATAATCGGACACGATTCTATTCCCTGGTTGGGCAAAGTGTTATTGGGTTCTTCCTGGTAGGTCAGCATCTAGACCTCTGCCTAACCCTTCGGGAAATACTGGAGTGAGTTGATTATGTTAACTTCATGATTATATTTGTTATTCTTAGAACTGGTGGGTGTGAACGGCACCGGTACAGGGCATCGCCGCGGCCTCTTCGTGTGCAGATGCCAGATATCCAGGAGTGCTGGAGTCTCCAACGGCAGCAAGAGTACCACCTGTACACTATGTACGCCGAAACAACCCCCTCGGTCTTCTGGAAACTCATCGACTCTGCCCGTCAGAGCTGCCTCAGTGCGCTCACAATTCTTCTAAGAGCGGGCCTGTTTTGATACATTAAACATAGTACATCAATTGACTTATTTTTCAGTACTAATAGTTATGTGAAGCAAATTGTACCATGGTAATTGATGTGAGAAAAAGAAAAAAATCAAGGAGTACATATACTTGGGACAGACTTAGAGTATAGCGATGAACGGACAAGACCGCGAAATCAAGCGTCGTATCAAACTAGGGTGGAGTGGTTTCGGTAAGCTATCTGACGTACTCAAGTCGAAGTGAGGTGCACATGAACCTGAAGCGTCGCATGTTCGAGCAGTGTGTCCTCCCAAGCATGACGTACGGACCTAAAACTTGCACGCTCACCAAATACACTATATGCAAGTCACTCAGAGAGCAATGGAACGAGCCATGTTGGGATCACCCTCAACGACCGGATGAAAAACACAGAATACTTACGGACATAGCAAAAGGAAAGTGGAAGTGGGCGGGCCATATATGCCGTGGACTAGATGGAAGATGGGGGCAGAGTGTTGGAGTGGAGACTACGGACAAGGAGGAATATGGGCAGACAACCGACTAGGTCGACAGACGATCTCATTGAGTTGCCGGATGATGCTGGATAGCCATGACACAAAGCCTCCAAAAGTGCAGACATTTGGAAGAAACCTTCACTCAGCATTGGGTGGCCAAAGGTTGAAGAAGAGAGAAGAGGAGATGTGAGTTTTTATATCCAATAATTACGAAATGTCAACGATGAATAAAGTATTACATTAGTTGTTAAACTATAAGATTGCCCCTGTTTTGTTTTCTACTAAATGTTTTATGTTTCACTCATGTTTCTATATCCTTAGACAATGAATGTGTATCAGGCTCAGCATCAGCCATACCAGCATAGAAGTCTATGGCTGAACACCTTTGGAAGTGTCCAAATGCAACCCACAACTCTGAGCATAATTCTTGCCTTTTTCATATACTTCCTTTCCCAACCGCTGATTGCAGATTTTTGACCATCAATTAATTAACTTCAAAAAATGAATTGTTGGTTTACTCAAAACCTATTTAATTTCTATAACACAGCTTTGTTGTGTAGTTTGAATATACTCGTAAGTATATTCAAACTACACAACTGTATATTTTAGACATTCAAAATTACCGATTATAACACTGATATTCTATTCTTTTCC
Source organism: Cerastis rubricosa (assembly GCA_949152445.1). Lineage (NCBI taxonomy): Eukaryota > Metazoa > Arthropoda > Insecta > Lepidoptera > Noctuidae > Cerastis > Cerastis rubricosa. Next base: position 9,850,240 of record OX424532.1, read on the forward strand.
AGGCATGAATATGGCTTTTTCCAGAATATTTTAGCAAATATTGCGTACGTTCCTCATTTCCTATTTTTAGAGCATTCATGGCTAATAAAAGGCATATATTGCAATGAGGGATTTCGATATTTTTTCTGACACCAGAATGAGATTGTGATGATGATTGCGCTACGTAGGCGCCTAGTTTAAACATCTGTCATATTGTTGCTACTGATTTTTAAGCCAGTGAAACGTTTTATCGAAAATTCATCGTATCTGCACTATTTCTTTTTTATAAAAATCAAAAATCTATCACAAACATACGAGTAACTAATATTTGCTAAACTACTTTATATATTAGGTCTTTACCTATGAAATTGCCGTTTTGTTTGAAAAAAGTTAAAGTAGGTATTTATTTTTTCGAACTTATTTATTTCTTTTATTCAAAGTAATCACCCCTGCAATCAATGCATCTTTGCCAACGCTGTGGCAGTTTATGGATGCCCTTCTTGAAAAAATCAGCTGGACGGGAGACAACAAACTCTTCAAAGGCGTTTTGTACTGCCTCTCGGGAATTGAATTTTTTTCCCGCTAAAAAGTTGTCCAAATTTTGGAAAAAGTAATAGTCGGAAGGCGCAAGATCTGGTGAGTATGGCGGATGAGGGAGAGCTTCCAAACCCAACTCATGCAGCTTAGAGACGGTCTGTTGTGCAGTATGGGGCCGCGCGTTGTCGTGAAGTAGCAGTGGAGACGACCGATTGACCAAAGCTGGTTGCAGACGTGCGAGTTTCGCCATCATTGTGGTCAGTTCTTCAATGTACACATCTGCAGTAATGCTCTCGCCGTTTTGTAAAAAGCTATGATGAATCACACCAGCACTAGACCACCAAACTGTGACCATCACCTTTCTAGGGGTCATTTTTCGTTTTGCACATTGCTTTGGTACCGAACCAGGATCTAACCAACTTGCTGAGCGCTTTCGATTGTCAAAAAGAATCCATTTTTCGTCGCACGTAACAATTCGGTTCAAAATTCCTTCATTTCTGTGCCTGTTAAGCAGCGCAAGGCAAGTCTCGACGCGTACGTTGCGCTGGCGATCGTTAAGTTCGTGGGGCACCCATCTATCAAGCTTTTTTATCTTGCCAATCTGTCGCAAATGGACCAATATTGTTTTAATGCTAACATCAAAAGCCGCTGCCAGCTCAGCTGTAGATTGAGTTTCATCAGCTTCAACAATCACCTTTAATTCATCATTGTTGACCAAAGGTTCCGGACGACCACGAGGTTCATTTTTCAAGTCAAAATTCCCAGAACGGAACCGAGCAAACCAATAACGGGTTATGCGTTCGTTTGTACAGTTCTCTCCGTAAACGTCGTTGATGTTACGGGTCGTTTGTGCCGCGTTGGTGCCACGACGGAACTCATATTCCATAATTACACGAAATTTCAAAGTATCCATTATGAGGAAAAATGTTGAAATGTAATGAAAATACAACGCTAATCAATAAACAAAAGACTGATTTTGTAAATAGAATGTCATATTTTTAAAACAAAATTAATTTGAATTTAGAACTCATAGCCAATCAAAACTTTTTTTTGTTTGAAAAAGTCTGTACTGCAATACGGCAATTTCATAGGTAAAGACCTATTATGTATGTCTTTTCTATGTATGTTAAGATTGGTTACAGGTTCTACAACCTGTAACCTGTATCTTAACATACATCAACCGATCAATCATTTTCACACACCTACGCACACCCACACAACCCGCACATCCACTTTCCACACACATACACACTCTCACACACCACACACACCCACAAACACCACACATATCCAAATTTGCTACAATAATTTTGTAACATCTTTGAACCTTAATTTTATATTTTTTTCTTTTTCTTTTTTACTTGTCTCAACATTGCAAACTGTAACCCATGGGAAGTAGCGAGGTAACCACATCACAAGTATCCTTATAACTTAACGGGGCTGCCTCAAATTTGTGCTGTAGAATAATTGCATGAGAAACAAAAAATACTTTTTTTTTTGGACTATGGTAGTTGGTCGTACATCCGCTTTGAGGAGTTGTTGCAACTACTGTTTATAGTGCATATACGTACGTATAGTACACCACAAACTTCTCGGTTCAGACAGAAACAGAATCTTACTATAATAAATGCGAAAGTTGTTACTGAATGTATTTTGATCCAACTTTTCAGTAATATATTAAGTTTATAGAATACCTGTTATAGACTTAAGGTTCACTTTTGCTTGTGGGATTTCTTTAGTAATAAAAATACGTGTTTGCACTATGCTGATTTATTTTTGACTGGTTCAAATCACAATTTGATGTTGGTGTTATGGCGACACACACACACATGCATACGTACTTCCTTCATACTCTCACACATACATTGATCTTACTCGACATACCGCCCACCAAAGGGTCTATGGCCCTTTCACAATATTTCATAAACTAATTAAGTTAACTACAAAGTAATGGAATGAGAATCTAACACATAATATACATAGGTACTTAGTTAAATTAATCAGTTAAATAATCTTACATTTCAATATTGGAAGAAAACATACAAATTCAAGTATCAATATCTATAGGTAAATAACATAACTTATTAAATGACCTCTGGACTACACTATCACCACTCTTCACAGAATACACACGCGTCACACCGTCACTACCCGGGTGCTTGTCAACAATGCGTCCCATCATCCATTTACCCGGAGGTAGATTATCAGATTTGATTAGGACACAATGTGTCCTAGGTCAAATTCCCTGACCTTGTGGTGCCATTTGGAACGCTCTTGCATTCTTGACAGGTATTCTTGCTGCCATCTGTGCCAGAAGTCAGTCAGCAACCTTTGTTGATGCTGCCATCTCGATAAATGGCTCATTGGGATATCTCTGAGGTCTGGTGTCGGCACAGTGATGGGTGTTTCGCCAATAAGGAAATGACCAGGGGTCAATGGTTGCAGGTTACCGTTGTCCGTGTCATCCAATATGGTTAGAGGCCGTGAGTTGAGGCAAGCCTCAACTTGACATAACAAGGTACTCAATTCTTCGTTGGTCATATGTCTTGTCATGATCCGTTTTAAGTGGTGTTTCATCGCCTTCACCCCAGCTTCCCAGAGTCCGCCCATGTGTGGGCTGTAGGCTGGGATGAAATGCCACTTTGTTCCCTCGATTGCTAACTTCTCGGCGATTGGACCCTCGAATTGTAATTTAGCCTCATTCCAATCGGCTACCAGTTGCCTGTTGGCACAGACGAAGTTGCGTCCTTGGTCGCTCCATATATGAGCGCATCTTCCTCGCCTTGCTACAAATCTTCGAAAAGCTGCGATAAAGGCATCTGAAGTGAGATCTCCCACCAATTCCAGGTGAATTGCCTTTGTCGACATACAAACAAAAACAGCGATGTATGCTTTGTGCGTTTTTGCTCCCCTGCCTCTAGACATCAAGACCTGATACGGGCCTGCGAAGTCAACGCCCGAGTTCCAGAAGGGTTTTGCAGGTGTCACTCGAACTCGAGGTAGGTCTCCCATTTGCTGTGGCCTTGCCGTAGCGTTTAGTTTAGCACAAATGAGACATTTTTTGATCTTCGATTTAACTAATGTCCTTGCCTTTAGGATCCAGTATCTAGTTCTTAGAAAACAGAGCATCAATTGAACTCCGCCATGCAGCGTTTGCCGGTGTGCATCGGTGACGAGGAGAGTGGTAAGGTTGTTATCACGATCAAGAATAATCGGATGTTTGCTATCTTCATTTAGGTCAGAGTGACGCAGTCTTCCGCCCACCCTGAGGAGGCCATTCTCGTCCAGGTAAGGTTTTAAATTGTTTATTTTACTCTTTCTTTTAATTGGTAAGTTTGATTTCAGGTGCTGAATTTCCTCTTCGAAGCTATCCTTTTGTGCTATTCTCAAGCAAGTTTTCAACGCATCATCTAGTTCCTCCGTGTTCATAGGTAAGTCTTTATTTTCTATTTTTCTTCCCTTTAAAAATCTTTTGCAATACACTATTACTTTAAGCAGTTCTTGTAATGTATCACAATTTTCAAATTTTGTTGGTAAACCCTTTTCATTGTCAATTGTTAGGCTAACTTGTACTGTTTCTTTTCTTTCCAGGTCCGTCATCATCGCGTTTGGTCTGCTGTATTGGATTTCTCCTTCTGTCAGCCACTGTGGACCATTCCACCACAGTTCATCGTCCTTTAGGTCTAGCAAGGATTTTCCTCGCGAAGCAGTGTCAGCTGGATTTTCTGGTGATTTGACATGATACCAATTATGATTGCCAATGTGGTCCAGTATTTCAACTACCCTATTTCTAACGTACGTGTTCCATCTTGCAGGATCACCAAAAAGCCAAGAAAGTACGATAGTAGAATCGGTCCATGCGAATATCTGACAGGTTGGTATATTCATTGCTTCCTTTATTTGTTTCAAGAGTACAGCTTGCAGCATTATCACGCTGTTTTCGGCTGAATAAAAACTATTCTGTTCGTGTAAGTCGACCTCATTTCTAATCAATTTACTTTTTCTTACTTCGGTTCAAATTTAAAAATATGACGATTCCATGGATGTCACAGAGAGGAAAATTTTTCTCAGATGGACGACGAATCTTTGGAAATAACAGACATATTATTCCGTTTCGTAATTTAATTGATAAAGTAAAAAAGGACCTAAGAAAGATAAATTTTGTAGTGCTGTACTGTATAGTCGGTTATAAGTGATTTCACCAAGAACCGGTATGTATTTGGAACATTTTAATTTTTTTCTGCTTAAAAGATTCTCTCGGAGCATGGTGTTAATTTTTCTGTATTTTTTCTCACCATAGATTCGCTCAGAATCGGTTCTAGGACTTTTATCCTAGCTAAGATCTAGTGACCCGTATACTTTCGGCGCCGCGACTCAAGGCCGACCAGGGGTCGGGAGACGCGTACTGGCGGTTGGCTCCGAGGCTTGCCGCCTGAGACCCGGAGCAACAGCGAAGATCCGATTTCGAGCGAGGATCCGGACCTTCAGGGAACAAATTTTGTTTTAATCCTTTTTTTTAATCTTTAGCAATAGTATAGTTTCTTTTTTTTTGTACAATCATTTAATTTATTTAAACCATATTCGTGTCAAAAGGTCGCGCAATGTATTTTTTTCGGTGTAGTATTTAAACTCGGATACATTTTGATCGCGCCTAGGGCTGAATAGGTGTTGCAACCCCTTTCTCACCTTGTGTTAATTTTCAAAATTACAGATTTTATACAATTCTGAACAACCCATTTCGCTGCTTTACATAAAATTATATTACACGTCGTCCATTATTTAATTCCTTTTTTTGATCCTTTTAAATTTTTTTATAAAAAATTGTATTAGTTTTTTTTATAACAGCAAAATTATACGTTTTAACATGTAGCAGTGACCACTTTTATTTTTATTTACGCTACAAAAATGGCGCCCGAACAACTAAAGTAAGTGTTTTTTACCTAATAACTTTGAAATTTGAATGATTCTACATAAAATCTTTTTTGCCTTATTGAGGATGGTCACTCCCTCCGGGAGCTAATGATTCTTAAGCTTATTTGTTTCAGGACACGGATATTCTTTCATTCTAGAAAGGTATTCTGGGATTTTTACCACCAGTTCAGATCTGTGAAGCTGTAATTTTTCCTTGACATATATATATATTTTTTCATTAAATGTAATTTATTTTAAAGGAAAAATAATTTTGTGAACTATATAACACATAACTGTCTTTTATTTTACCCACTTATCGCAGCAAATATAACGATAGGTCTCCTGATTTTTATTCCATATCCTTAGCTAGCGGTAGTTAGAACCCGTAGAGTATATATGGTGACGTATGAATTTATAGGCGTCGGTTTTCAAGGTAAGCTTAGTATGAACGGTTATGTAGCCTGTATCTTTGTTTAATAGCTTGGCGTTTACTGACTGCTGGTTGCTGGATTATTTTTATCCGTCTGTTCATGCCGTGCCTATTTTTTCGCTAGGATTCAATCGCCTTTTGTCTGTTCTTTCATACGTTATTAGGTCTATTCTAGTTACATCATGTCAGAAGAGGGGTTCCCTATTGTTGAGACTCCACGTCGTGCTAGTCCCATTATTTCGCGACCACCACCTCCTCCTATTCCGCCAAGACCTTCTCACGCTTCTTCACAGAGTATCATTCCTTCCCCAATAAGATCTGAGGAATGCCTACAATTTACCAGGCAGTTCTCTCTTACTAAGTGGAAGATTGTTTTCGATGGTAAGACCTGCGTACGGGAATTTTTCACGAGTTTAGAGGAGTGCAGGGAGGCCGACAATTTGTCCGATGGTTATTTAGTTAAGCGATTTCATGAAGTTTTGTCAGGTGTCGCACTTCAATATTTTAGGTCGATCCGTCGACCGGGTCTTTCTTTTTCTGAGATCAAAGATGCCTTTCTTCAGACATTCGGTACGACCGATTTTGAATTTAAGACAAGCCAGGAGGTCCGTAACCTCAAGCAGAAACCGGAACAGTTAATAAGAGAATTTATTATCGAAGTTTCTTACTTAAACGCTAAACTGAGCAAGCCTATTGAAGAATCGGAGTTGTTGCAGATCATCACTCACAACATGTTGCCAAAGTATACTCCTTGCTTGTCTATTCAAAAATTCCATGATGTCAATAATTTAATCGAGGCCGTTACTCATTTCGAGTCCTTTTTAAAACCTTCAAAGGCGGTAGCCAGTCTCGACTGTGTTGCCGACCAGTCGACTTCTCAAGTATTTAACCCACCAAAACTTAGGCCGAACAAAACTTCCCATCAGCCAACATCTAGTAACTCTCAGATTTGTCCTGGTTGTAGTCAGTCTCAGCTTTGTTTAAAATGTAACAAAGTTGGTCATTCTTACCGTTCTTGCCCAGAGATCACAGGCATGATTTGTTTTAAGTGTCGCACTCCTGGATTTATTACTAGGGAATGTCCGAAATGTAATCCAAAAAATGCATAAACCACTGGCGATACGCTTCTTTCCGTACAGTATCCCCAGTGTTTACTTCAGATTCATTTGATAACCGACCGTTTATAGAAGTATTATTATGTGGTAGAGTTGTTAAAGCATTGCTCGACTCTGGTGCTCAGATGTCGCTTGTTAGCGATAATTTTATTCAGCAACTTGGTGTTTCTTTGACATCAAAAGACGCTTGTCCCCGTGTTATATCGGCTAATAATTCGCCGATTGATATTCTTGGTTCTGTGTACCTTCCAGTTAAATTTAATGGTACAACTTTTATTCATGAGTTTTTAGTTGCAAGTTCGATGTCATCTTCTGTTATTTTAGGTATCGAATTTTGGAATAAATTCGGTTTGACGTCTATTTTTAGTCAGGCTTTTAATAAAAATATTGATGGTAATATGTTTATCCCTTCTGTTCAGCACTCTTCCCCTCAAGTTTCCTCTGTCAGCGAGGTCCGTTATATTCATCCTCGTAACATCCTATCGCCGGATCAAGAGGCTTGTCTTCAACAAGTTATTAAAGAGTACGAAGTTATCTCTTCGGAAAAAGTTGGTCTTGGTAAAACATCTTGGTTGTCCCATAAAATTAATACTACGGGTTACCCTATCCGTCAAAGATATTATCCCTTATCCCCTGTCAAGTTGAAGATTCTCAATGAAGAGATTGACAAAATGTTAGGTATGGGTGTTATTCGTCCATCTCGTTCTTCATGGGCTAGTCCAGTGGTAATGGTGACAAAAAAAGATGGTTCTGTTCGGTTTTGTGTCGACAGTAGAAAACTGAATAGTGTGACAGTTAGAGATTCATATCCTCTTCCCCGTATTCACGATATCCTCGACAACCTTCGTGGTGCTAGATATATTAGCTCATTGGATTTTAGAAGTGCTTTCTGGCAAATTCCACTCGCTGATAGAGAAAGTTGTGAGAAAACAGCGTTTATTGTTCCACAACGTGGTCTCTTTGAGTTTGTTAGGATGCCTTTTGGTCTAACGAACGCTGCTTCGGAGATGCAACGCCTTACTGATATGATCGTGAATTTCGAGTTTACTTCTACCAGCGACGACTGTATTTTTGGGTACGTCGACGACTTGATAATCGTGTCTAAAGATTTCTCTAGTCATATGGCGCTGCTCAGGAAGGTGCTTGCTCGACTTAAAGAAGCAGGCTTAACTATAAATTTAAAAAAATGCGAGTTTTGTAAAAGCGAACTAAAATATTTGGGTTATATTGTTAATGAAAAGGGTCTTCAAACCGATCCCGGCAAACTTGATGCTATTAAAGATTATCCTACTCCTACTTCAGCTAAGTCATTACGCGGTTTCATTGGTATGTGTTCCTATTATAGGCGTTTCGTTAAAGGGTTTTCTTCTATAATTGCTCCGCTTACTGCCCTTATCGGTAAGAGAAAGGGTAATGATCCAATAAGTTGGAACGATGCAGCCGATCAAGCTTTCACTCAGTTGAAACAAGCGCTAATTGATACGCCTGTTATGGCATGTCCTGATTTCTCGAAGCCATTCATCCTGCAGTGTGATGCGTCAGCTGTTGGTCTTGGTTCGGTACTGACACAGAAGATAGACGATGTGGAACATCCAATCGCCTATTATTCGCGTTTATTCTCTCAAACTGAACGCAATTATAGTACTACAGAGCGTGAACTCTTGTCAGTTTTGGATTCAATTAAACATTTTCGATGTTATTTAGATGGTATGAAGTTTTCTGTCATAACAGACCATATGGCTCTTAAGTGGCTCCTCTCTCTTAACAACCCATCTGGTCGTTTAGCTCGTTGGGCTACTATTATCTCCCAATATACTTTTGATATTGTGCATCGTAAAGGTTCGCAACATATAGTCCCCGATGTTCTTTCCAGGATCCATGCTAATCCTGTGTCATTTGACCAGGGTCCTGAACATACTAATGACCGTTGGTATAAGAAGATATATATAGGTGCTCGAGATACGCCACAAATGTTCCCAGCATACGCTATAAATAACGGTATCCTTATGAGACGCATGCCTGTTTCTAGTCCTTTATCTTCTGAACCATGGCGTGTGGTGTTACCAGCTGAAAAGGTTCCAGACGCTATTTGGGAAATTCACAATAGATTTCCTTCGATACATCCCGGTGTTACTAAAACGTATCTAAAGCTTAGGGAGTTGTTCTACTGGCCAAATATGTTCCGTGACGTTACTTCGACGTTAAGTCAATGTGAGGTTTGTAAAGCCTATAAAATTTCGAACACACAACCTCGCGGTCAGATGTGTTACCCTAAAGAGGTTTCCTTGCCCTTACAGATGATTTCTATCGATATAATTGGTCCGTTGCCCTGCGCTTATTATGGTTATAAATATATCCTTTCTATGGTAGATGTTTTTTCCAAATATGTTTGGTTAGTTCCTCTGAAAAGGATTGACGCTCTTTCTGTTATAAAAGCGTTAGAGTCTGAAATTTTCTTTAATTTTGGGGTTCCGCGTACTATTCTTTGTGACAACGCTACAGTTTTTCGTAGTAATCAATTCCTTAATTTTCTCAGATCTTTCCATATTCAATCACCTACTTTTACGCCATATTATACACCCCAAGCAAATACGGTTGAGCGATACAACCAAAGCGTTATAACATGTTTAGGTATTTTGGTTGGTGAAAACCAAAGAAGTTGGGCTAAAATGTTACCTAAAGTGAAGCTTTACCTCAATTCTTGTGTTAATCTAGCTACTGGTTTTACGCCTAACTTTCTTATGCTTGGTAGAGAAGTCCTTATGGATAGCAGTCATGTAAATAGTCAGACTCGAAGCTCTAATTTGGCAGACAGTCGGGCTCGTCATGCTTCAAACCTATCCTCTCTCAGCGAAGTTTATGCAAAGGTTGCTGATAATCTTTCTTTAGCTTTTCTCCGTAACTCTCGTGCATATAATTCTAATCGATCAGCTGTCACTCTAAATGTTGGTGATACTGTATGGAGAAGGAATTTTTCCAAGTCTTCTGGAGGTGATTTTTTCTCTGGGAAGCTTGCTCCACGTTTTATTAAGTGCCGTGTAATAAGAGTCATTTCAAGGACCACCTATTTGCTACAGGATTGTGATTCAGTCCACTCCGGACAATATCATATCAAAGATATCTTAAAATAAATTGGATTAAATTCTCTTTGTTCCATTTTGACATTGACATTTGCTTTCTAATCCTTTTTCCTCTTTGGAATATTTCTTTGCATAGTTTTTCGATTAGATTAAAAACTTCATAGATTATCTGTTAATAGTGACATCTGTTTATTTCTGTGTTATGTCAACTTGTGTTCTAAGGTTATTTTGTTTCTTTTAGTTTAACACAGATGGCGTGACATTCAACATTTAATTTTAAATTTGAATTTAAACTTGAGTTTTATGACTTGAGTTCTCTGATTTAAGTTCTGTCTTGAGTTCTTCTTTGACTTAATTAATTTAGGTTTTCTTTCTTAAACTTAGTTTTTTTTGTTCAACTTGTCTTAGTTTCTATAACTAGAGGTTGGACTTTACGTGTTCACGTTATTTATTTATTTTTGGGGATCCCCAAGTTTTTTCTTATAGTTGATAGGTAATAGTTAAGTCTTATGTTAAGTTAGGTTAGTTTTACTTAGATCTAAAGTTCACTGGTTGTTCTTCATAATTGTAAGGATGTGGTAGGTTAGAATTTGGCTCTAACTGAACAATATATATTTAGATTTAGGTTTTCGTTATTTTCTTTCATATTCTCCATAGATGTAATTGAGATATCGCGAGTTCGCGCGGATAACGTTTAGATGTGGTGGCCTCCGTGTTTATTCAGTATCTGTTGCACTTCGATATCGTTTGATTCAGATATGATGCCTGTTTTTTGTTTTTGCCTGATCCAGTTTTTTTCTTCTTTCTCACTCGTACTTACGTCCTTTTTTTCTTAGAAAGAGGGTATTGCAGCATTATCACGCTGTTTTCGGCTGAATAAAAACTATTCTGTTCGTGTAAGTCGACCTCATTTCTAATCAATTTACTTTTTCTTACTTCGGTTCAAATTTAAAAATATGACGATTCCATGGATGTCACAGAGAGGAAAATTTTTCTCAGATGGACGACGAATCTTTGGAAATAACAGACATATTATTCCGTTTCGTAATTTAATTGATAAAGTAAAAAAGGACCTAAGAAAGATAAATTTTGTAGTGCTGTACTGTATAGTCGGTTATAAGTGATTTCACCAAGAACCGGTATGTATTTGGAACATTTTAATTTTTTTCTGCTTAAAAGATTCTCTCGGAGCATGGTGTTAATTTTTCTGTATTTTTTCTCACCATAGATTCGCTCAGAATCGGTTCTAGGACTTTTATCCTAGCTAAGATCTAGTGACCCGTATACTTTCGGCGCCGCGACTCAAGGCCGACCAGGGGTCGGGAGACGCGTACTGGCGGTTGGCTCCGAGGCTTGCCGCCTGAGACCCGGAGCAACAGCGAAGATCCGATTTCGAGCGAGGATCCGGACCTTCAGGGAACAAATTTTGTTTTAATCCTTTTTTTTAATCTTTAGCAATAGTATAGTTTCTTTTTTTTTGTACAATCATTTAATTTATTTAAACCATATTCGTGTCAAAAGGTCGCGCAATGTATTTTTTTCGGTGTAGTATTTAAACTCGGATACATTTTGATCGCGCCTAGGGCTGAATAGGTGTTGCAACCCCTTTCTCACCTTGTGTTAATTTTCAAAATTACAGATTTTATACAATTCTGAACAACCCATTTCGCTGCTTTACATAAAATTATATTACACGTCGTCCATTATTTAATTCCTTTTTTTGATCCTTTTAAATTTTTTTATAAAAAATTGTATTAGTTTTTTTTATAACAGCAAAATTATACGTTTTAACATGTAGCAGTGACCACTTTTATTTTTATTTACGCTACAAGCTCCACTGAGTTCTAGACGAGGTAAGGATTGGGGCTTAGTAGGGGCTACCTTCGTTTTAGCGGCAATGATGGAGGTGTTTACGTCACCCTTAGATGTTCGTACTCTTAGATAAGCGACTGCAGCGTATGCTCTCGTTGATGCGTCGCAGAAGCCGTGAACACTGGTGTTATTCATAGTATTTTCAGTAGTATGAAGCCATCTGTCTATCTCAATATCAGGTAAGTATAGATTAATTGTTTCTCGTAGGTTATTCCACTCTGCGGCAATGTCTTCATCTACTTCTTCGTCCCATGATACTCCTTTCAGCCATAATTGTTGAATGAGAAGTTTTGCTGGCAAAATAGAAGGTGCCAGCCAGCCTAGAGGATCAAACAATCGCTGTAGGTCGGCCAGAATCGTTCTCTTTGTAGTGAGCTTTGACGTAGTAGGTAAGTTTGGGCTGTATTGAAATCGGTCATTGCCCATGTTCCAGTGTAATCCTAAGGCTCGTGTAATTCCATCTAATGTAATATCTAGTTTTACGTGAGAACTTCTTTCAGATTCTTCAAATTCCTTAAGAAAGTCAGCATCGTTAGAACACCACTTTCTCAATTTGAACCCGCCTTTCTGAAGGATGGCTTCTATTTCTTTGGTCACCTTTAATGCGTCTGTTACATTGTCTTTACCCGACATCATGTCATCCATGAAGTAGTCGCGTCTTATTATTTCCGCCGCTTCAGGATAGTTTCGTCCTTCATCTTTGGCTACTTGATGCAAGGTCCTTACTGCCAAGTAAGGAGCAGAAGCAGTTCCGAACGTGACTCTGGTAAGACGGTAGTCTTGGACAGGTTCTCGATTATCGTTTCTCCATAAAATTCGTTGCAGATCTTGGTCTTCTTCTTTAACGATGATTTGTAGATACATTTTTTGGATGTCAGCAACGAAGCAAACCTTCTTCATTCGCCATCGCATGATTAGACTTCTCATGTCGTCTTGTAACTGTGGTCCTACCATCAGTTCATCGTTGAGTGATACATTGTTGATTCCTCTTTGAGATGCATTAAAAACAGTTCTTAATTTGGATGTCTCTTTGTCTTCTTTTATTACCGCGTGGTGCGGTAGGTACACAGAAGGATTGGAAATTTCTTGTTTCGGTACTTCTTCCATATAATTTAGTTCGTAATCTTTCATGACTGTAGCATAGTCGCTTTTAAGTTTTGGGTTATTCTTGAATCTTTGTTCTAATTGATATATTCTCTTTAAAGCTATTGTTCTCGTATCTCCTTGGGTTGATAATAGCAGGTTAGATTTCTTTGGCAAGGTTACAATATACCGTCCGTCCTTGTTTCTTGTGGTCGTTGTGTCATAGATTTCCTCGCACTGTCGTTCCTCAGCTGTAGGTTGTTTTTTGTCATATGGGTCTTGTTCCCACATTCGTTTCAGCATATCATTTAGATCAAGATTGAGGTGCATGACGATAATTTCATCTCCAGGTAGTTTGTGATCCACGTTCCCAAATAGAATCCAACCCAAGGTGGTGTTTTGCGCACATGGTGTTCCTGGGGGACCCTTGATAACTTCACCTTTCATGATTTGGGCACACACGTCAACACCCAGTAATAAATCTACTCGTCCTGATTTATTGAAGCTTGGATCCGCCAGAGTGAGCCCTTGCAGATGCGGCCAGGTGTCGGTGGAGATGGTTTGTGACGGTAATGTGGTAGTGAGTCGCGTGGACAAGATGTAGGTATTGACCTTAAGGTTGAAACAAGCGTCGTGTCTGGATAGTAGTTCGAATTCTGCAGCATGTTTAACGTTTGTTTTGGTTGATCCGACTCCAGTGATGGTGCCATTGACAGGCGTTCTCCTCAGTCGTAAAATCTGGGCCGCTCTTTCAGTCATAAACGTTGCTTGAGAGCCGTGGTCAATCAAAGCACGGAGCACTGTCACTTGTCCCGAGTCATGGTTTCTTACTGGTACTAGGGCTGTAGCCAGTAATGCAGTGGACAAATTAGCAGCGACATGCGATGAAAGTGTAACGTTGGTTTCGGCTGATTTTGCAGAATCTTGATTCGTTTCAACTTCATCTTGATGGTTCTTGTTGTCTGGTTGATTTGATGACGTCATCGGCGTGGATTGATGCGTAAGCGTGTGATGACGTTTGTGACATTTTCGACAGGACATCTTCAGGCGACATCTATAAGCGGAGTGTCCTGGGGCCAGACAATTATAGCATAGATTGTGTCGTTTCAGGTACTCACACCTCTCTGCTGGACTAAGTTTTATGAATTCCTCACAATGACATAATGTGTGATCCTTTTCACACATAGCGCAGCTTCTTGGTTTTGAAGAGGTGGTATTGGATGTGGACACGTGAACAGCGTATTCTTTTCCCTTAGGTTTTTCTTTGCAGGAAGGCGTGATAAGCTCGAGCGTACGGAACTTTGATTGTAGGAACTTGTGCAGTGCTTCCCATTTAGGTAACTCGTCGTCATTGTCATCGTAAGCAACTTCTTCCCATTCACGATGCGTCTCTGGGTCCAATTTTTGGACGACTAGAAATACAATGAGTGAGTGGGTGAGGTTATCCCATGAGCTGGTTGATAGTTTCAGGTTTGTTAGTGCGTTCAGACATTCAGTAGTCGTATCCAATATTGATTTAATGTTATTTGAAGTTTGCGTAGATATCTTCTTTTGTGCAAACAATCTTTTCAATATTGAGTTGACAATAATGCGCTTGTTACCGAAACGCGCCTTCAGCATACTAAACGCGCCGTCATAGTTTACCTCTGTAACTTGCACGTGCTTTACTAGCGACAGGGCTTCTCCCGTAAGACTGCTTTTTAAATAGTGCAACTTTTGTACCTTACTTAATGTTGGATTGTCGTGCACTAATGACATATAAAGATCTTGATAAGCAGGCCACTCATCATAAATACCTGAGAAGGTGGGAAGTTGAATCCGTGGTAACTTCACTTGTACTTCCATAGAACCACTCATGTTATGGTCAGCTTGCATAGGAACCGGCGACTTGTTGTATGAAAATAATAAATCATTAAGATCGGCTAGTAAACAAGTATACAAATCTTCCTGAACAAAGTATTCTTCATTGACGAAATATGGAATGTCTTGCCGATTCGCTTTTGGAACACCTTTCACTAGTTCTAGATATGTACTTTTGTATCTAGACCAATATTCTTCAATATTTCTAATGCGTGCTTCTATGTATCCTTTTGTTAAACGTTGTTTCGGACATTTCTTAAGGTTTGATTGAGTTTTTCCTAACAACATCGCCGTATCTTCTAGCACATTTAATAATTATTCCACTGTATTTGCCATATTTGTTGTAATAAACCTTCAATTCGTTATAAAACGTAATGTTTCTTCGTATCTACGAAGTTACAATTTCTTGTTTTGATCACATTCACAATTCACTAATGAGTTTAAAATGTACTTATATTTTTTGTGGCAAATTCCTTCTATTGTTCGTCGCTCGCCGCACAACTCGTCCTTTTGTATTGCGCTCAGTGCATGAAACGTCGTAAGTCGAACAGATATCCGGCTCGATGTCGACAAAATGTTATAGACTTAAGGTTCACTTTTGCTTGTGGGATTTCTTAGTAATAAAAATACGTGTTTGCACTATGCTGATTTATTTTCGACTGGTTCAAATCACAATTTGATGTTGGTGTTATGGCGACACACACACACATGCATACGTACTTCCTTCATACTCTCACACATACATTGATCTTACTCGACAATACCATAATACCATAAACTATAATTTATAATGACGACGCGGGCGAAGCCGCGGGCGGAATCTAGTCTTTTAATAATTAATTTTTCGTACAGACAAACAATTCCTTTTTAGAAATTTTCTGCTAATCTAAAATTATATTCAGCAGAAACAGCACATGATTCTAGAAAATTCGGAAAACTTGAAGTGGTTGCCAAAGAACGTTGTCCCTTTAAATAATAACTTAAATGTAGTAGGTTTTGGTTTGACTTTATTTATGGCTGCTTTTAAGGGACTTTTATTTTGTTATAATAGTTTC
Source organism: Cerastis rubricosa (assembly GCA_949152445.1). Lineage (NCBI taxonomy): Eukaryota > Metazoa > Arthropoda > Insecta > Lepidoptera > Noctuidae > Cerastis > Cerastis rubricosa. The sequence goes on from OX424532.1 coordinate 9,866,162, forward strand.
ACTGACATAAACTGGGTAGGTACGTACCTACATATTATGAAGTTTTGAAATAGTTTTTGTATGTGTCTGCAATAAATAAATGTAACTTTCGTTGGTGTTTGGGAACAAAAAAATTTTTTTTGGAACTGCTGCTTTTGAAAAACAGAATAAGTATATAATGGATATTATTAACGTTATTCAATGCATAAATCTCATGTGACATGCAAATTTTCGAAAAAGGTTTTTTAAAAAGATTGAAAATAACGTAGCGCAGGTGGTCCTTGTTATTTGGCAAGAGATTGTTGATTTTGAATTTGCTCAAAGGCTGCCAGGTAAAAATGAGACTTATAAAAGTACTCGATCATCTTTGACAAGCATCCAAACTTACAACGAAGAGGGGTCTTCTTCTAGTAGTGAGCTGCCTAATAAGAATAAAGAAAAATCATTTATTGGCCTTGGAACATTATACAAGAAAGTAAAAAAAATAAAAGTAGGCACAACATATGTGTGTCTGCTAAACGCAGAGCTTTAAAGATACAATATACTAAATTAAAGCTTATTTTAAATAACCCTTTTACTAACAGGTTTATTAGAGAAACAGAAAGTGTTTTCAACAAAATATCCAAGAAAGAGAAAGTTTCAAATAAGTTATAGTACATTACGATATTAGTGCGTTATGATGGTTATAACATGCGAGGCGGAATTTCAGCCCGAGCCGAAGGCGAGGGCGTAATTGAGCCGAGCATGTTATAACCAATACGCACGTATATCGTACGACGTTTTTTAACACATTTGCGAGGAAACAGAAAAAAAAAAATTTTATATTTTGTTGATTTCTAATTATTGAAACAGTTAGTGAAATTACAATTATTAAAATGATACGTAGTTGTAGTCTGTATGGCTATGTGGGCTCTGTATGGTGTCGGACGTAAAGAATAGCACCATCCCATATCTTCCCGTGGGTGTCGTAAGAGGCGACTAAGGGACTTCCCAGAGAATGGGCAGCAGCGTTCTCTGTGCTTTTTGTAACAACCGTACTGCGATCGCCAACCCGCCTGCCAAGCGTGGCGATTATGGCAAAACCCCCCAAAGTGTCAATGTGACTTGGGGGAGGCCTATGTCCAGCAGTGGACGTCTTTTGGGCTGAAATGATGATGATGATGACGTAGTTGTAGTTGGTTTTTTAATTATGTTTTTATTAATAGTATTACTATTCATAATGTCATTGTTTTGTGTTAGGGTAAATGTTGGAGACGACGAAACTTCTTGAAAGGCGGCAGAAGAGCATTGTAATTCGTCATTAGTTGTAAATAAAAAAATATCCTCAGTAGAAGTAGAAGGGCGCGGCTCAGGGCAAAACTTCTTCGTTTGTGGCTCCAAATTTATTGCCTGAGTTATTTTGGCACTTATATTTGCTTTGTTTTGGATGGAATCTTCTACATAAGATTCTGCTACTGCGTTAGAACGCCACCCGCCATGCCGCTTTAAAGTCAATATATCAGCTCCCGAATCAGCAAGTAATGTAGCTGACGTTCTTCTGAAACTGTGCCCTGTATAACAATCAGCGTCTGGCAATCCTAAAAACTTGGCGACTTCCTTTGGCATGGCAACGAATTTATTTATGCCAATAGGTTGCGCAGTACATCTACGTTTTTGGTAATTCTGAAAGAAATGATTATTTTTTGCCTTAGTCGTACGCAGAGCTTCATATTTTTTGACCACGTCATAAAATGGGCCGTTGATAATAAAAGATCGGGGTATTTTGTTTTTAGTGTTTGGGATTTCAATTAAAAGCATTTTGCCTTGATTTTCAATGTCATTTGTGGTAACATTGTGAAGCTCTTGCCGTCTACATGCACCATTAATATTAACGCAACCTGAAAAGAAATAAAAATGTGTAAGATAAGGTATAGGTACTTAGCTAACAGACGGTCGTTAAAAAATATGTAAAAGAGTATGTACAGTAGGTAGATCAATACATAAAATAAGGAGGCAAACTGACCTTAGTTGCCAGGTACTGGCTACCTGGAGCATCTCTTAGAAACTTTTCGACGTCATTTGATGACAGTACCTTAGATTTTTTCTTTATAAACCCATCAGAGCGTCTCTTTAAAAATGCAATGAGATTTGTATATAAATTAATATCGACACCATTTTTCATCTTGAGGGTACTTTTCAGCATCGAATATGTTGTCCACAACGAGCTAGGCTTATATTTACTAGCTAGTTCATTAAAATACGCCAAAACTACATTTTCGGAAAATGACTTGGCATTTTTCATGTATTTCCACTTCAAAAAATTTTCATACGTGGTTATGTATCTGTCTTTGGATATTGACGGCAGCAAGCTGTCGCATGCGGTTCGCGCTTCTGTTAGTATATCCGGTGGAGTTGAAGTAATATATGGCTCTTCTTCATTATTGGAAGTTGTCATATTTAAATTTTCACAATAAAAGTACAAAGATAAGAAAATTTGAGAAAAATGGCGCGAGGATTATTTTCTGCCGTAGCTGCGTGAAAATGTTGGCAAAGACGTTAGAGCACGCAGCCAAGTTTTTAAATTACCGAATAAACTGATTTTTTTTATTTAAATAAACTGAATCTGTGAATGCACACTGTTGCTTTCCCGCCATTTTAACAGCGTGCTACTGACTGACTGGCGCCGCGCGGCGATTAGTTCGAAATTTGAATAGCAACAGCGCGCGAAATGGCAAATAATACTGTTATGGAATTTGTATGGACTATAACTTAACTATTTGCTTTGATAACACACGCGTTTTTTATGACCCGCTTTACATATTTAAAACCGGTGGAATTACATCAGCTTTACGAGCAACGGTGTTAAAATAGTACATTACGATATTAGTGCGTTATGATGGTTATAACATGCGAGGCGGAATTTCAGCCCGAGCCGAAGGCGAGGGCGTAATTGAGCCGAGCATGTTATAACCAATACGCACGTATATCGTACGACGTTTTTTAACACATTTGCGAGGAAACAGAAAAAAAAACACTTTATATTTTGTTCATTTCTAATTATTGAAACAGTTAGTGAAATTACAATTATTAAAATGATACGTAGTTGTAGTTGGTTTTTTAATTATGTTTTTTATTTACCTTTTTGGTAATTCTGAAAGAAATGATTATTTTTTGCCTTAGTCGTACGCAGAACATCATATTTTTTGACGACGTCATAAAATGGGCCGTTGATAATAAAAGATCGGGGTATTTTGTTTTTAGTGTTTGGGATTTTAATTAAAAGCATTTTGCCTTGATTTTCAATGTCATTTGTGGTAATATTGTGAAGCTCTTGCCGTCTACGTGCACCATTAATACCAAATATTAACGCAACCTGAAAAGAAATAAAAATGTGTAAGATAAGGTATAGATACTTAGCTTACAGACGGTCGTTAAAAAATATGTAAAAGAGTATGTACAGTAGGTAGATCAATACATAAAATAAGGAGGCAAACTGACCTTACTTGCCAGGTACTGGCTGTCTGGAGCATCTCTTAGAAACTTTTCGACGTCATTTGATGACAGTACCTTAGATTTTTCCTTTATAAAACCATCAGAGCGTCTCTTTAAAAATGCAATGAGATTTGAATATAAATTAATATCGACACCATTTTTCATCTTGAGGGTACTTTTCAGCATCGAATATGTTGTCCACAACGAGCTAGGCTTATATTTACTAGCTAGTTCATTAAAATACGCCAAAACTACATTTTCGGAAAATAACTTGGCATTTTTCATGTTTTTCCACTTCAAAAAATTTTCATACGTGGTTATGTATCTGTCTTTGGATATTGACGGCAGCAAGCTGTCGCATGCGGTTCGCGCTTCTGTTAGTATATCCGGTGGAGTTGAAGTAATTTAAGGCTCTTCTTCATTATTGAAAGTTGTCATATTTAAATTTTCACAATACAAGTACAAGGAAAAGAAAATTTGATTTATTATTATATTATTTTCTGCCGTAGCTGCGTGAAAATGTTGGCAAAGACGTTAGAGCACGCAGCCAAGTTTTTAAATTACCGAATAAACTGTTTTTTATTTTATTTTAAATAAACTGAATCTGTGAATGCACACTGTTGCTTTCCCGCCATTTTAACAGCGTGCTACTGACTGACTGGCGCCGCGCGGCGATTAGTTCGAAATTTGAATAGCAACAGCGCGCGAAATGGCAAATAATACTGTTATGGAATTTGTATGGACTATAACTTAACTATTTGCTTTGGTAACACACGCGTTTTTTATGACCCGCTTTACATATTTAAAACCGGTGGAATTACATCAGCTTTACGAGCAACGGTGTTAAAAAAATAATTACAAAAGTAATTAGTCTATGATCAAAGTTGAAACTTACAATTACAGGCAAGGTTCGAAATGAAAATACGAATTTTTAAATCGATGAAGAGATTTGAATTGAAATAGCCATTTTGATGTATGTTGAATATATGTTTTTTTATTAAATGCATAAGTAAGTATTTTGAAATAAAAACATTAAAACCACTTTTAAAATACAGAACCAGCACATGGAGCTACCAGAAATCGACGAATTAACCTTGAAGCTAATCTTTAACCACAAAGTTGAAATCTATTAAAGTTTCACATTTAACATTTAACATTATTGTAGCTTGATGTGCTTGCGTCTACTTAACATTGAACATAATTTAACAACCTTTATAGGAGAATAAGAAATGGTGCTCATCTAGCTGGGAAAAAAATTTAGAAAAGTCCGCCAAGACTTCGTAATCTCCGGACTTAGTTTTCTAATAAAGTAGGGCCCTTGTTCCTTAAGGTAAACTCCCGTTGTCCCTTCGCTTGTCCCTTTTTTAGAGTTCCGTACCCAAAGGGTAAAAACGGGACCCTAATACTGAGACTTCGCTGTCCGTCCGTCCGTCCGTCTGTCACCAGGCTGTATCTCATGAACCGTATTAGCTAGCCAGTTGAAATGTCTGCAGATTATGTATTTCTGTTGCCGCTATAACAAAAAATATTAAAAACAGAATAAAACAGTTTTTTCGAGGGGCTCCAATACAAAAAAGTGTTTTTTTTTGCTTGGTACAGAACCCGTCCTGCGCGAGTCCGAGTCGCACTTGGCTGGTTTTTTTATTAGAGGCGCCATTGCGTCTCTAATAAAAAAACGTAAGTTAAGTTATGTTAAGTTAAGTTACGTAAGTAAGTTATGTTTGGGGTGAGCCTATTGCCATCAACCGGGCACATATCCCGACTCCGTAGCTGCTACTGAGAAATTCCTGATAGACAAACCCAATAACACTTTGCCAGACCCGGGAGTCGAACCAAGGTCTCATGCTCAGCAGTAGTCAGCAGTCTTTTAAACTATATTAACGTTTATTGAATTTATAAATGGAGAACGATTGTACGAGCCATCGTATTTCTCAATGGAATTTGGTTTTCATTACATAATTAAATTTCATGGTCTGGTGAATTCTCACTGTATTTGAAAAATAAAGTAACTTTCTATTGAAACGGTTATTATTCTATTCCAGTTTAACCTTTGAATAGAGCATTCAGTTACATTGCTGAAATGTCATTTACCTTTGGAATTTAATTAATAGTTTTGAGCAACCAAATGCTAACCCAAGGATTATATTCTTAGTAACTTATCGTCTTAATATACATTATGCACTTTCTATAGTGAAACTGCACGGCTCACGATACCAAAAACTTGTATTAATTAACTTCTCAAACACATTATGTAAAAAAAAAACTAACGTTTTTATTTCCAGTTTAGCGTATTTCCACAGAATTTGTAGAAACCCAGCTCGAAGAAACTTCTTCCGGACTTTGCTGATAAGTTTTTTTGGTAGCAGGTAGCTGTCCAAAGTTTTTGAAGATAAATAGCGCTACGTTCGTCTCCTGTCACCTTCCTCTTCAAAATATATACGTTGTGGAAAACGCGCTTATGCCCATGCCACGAGGTATTTCAGGCGAGATAATGTGTTGGGACTAAGGAAGCTGCAAACCCCAAAGTTTGTTCTTGTGTGAAATCGTAAACAGTGTATGGTCAGCCATGAAAGTGTTCTCGAAAAATGGGGTGCATTTATATACATACTATCAGACTTGTAATCCCCAAAAGTTATTGTAGAGGTGTACTTATTAGTACACTCAAATTTCGCCAGTTATGTTTTAAGTCCATTGTAAAAAGGGGGCGGGCCTATTGCCATGCAACTCCATGGTTGCTACTGAGAAATTCCTGATAGAAAAACCCAATAACACTTTGCCCATTCCGGGAACCGGGAACCCAGGACCTCATACTCAGCAGTCGCGACAAGCAAAGCAGACAAGGTAGGTGCATTTATAAAAAAACAATCTTAAGAATCATTTACTTGCCACATACTAAATGATGATCCTGGATAATCCAGTATCTTATGACATTACCTATTTCATCATCATCTTCATCATTTCAGCCGAAAGACGTCCACTGCTGGACATAGGCCTCCCCCAAGGGGAGGGGTTTGCCATAATCGCCAGGCTTGGCAGGCGGGTTGGCGATCGCAGTACGGTTGTTTTGCAAAAGCACAGAGAACGCTGCTGCCCATTCTCTGGCAAGTCCTCTAGACGCCTACGGGAAGATATGGGATGGTGCTATTCTTTACGTTCGACACCATACAGACGCATTACCTATTTACCTGATGACAATTTGAGAAATCAAGCTTCAAACTTGTTGACATACACTGATCTTATTGGTGAGGTTCTCCAAAAAGGTCAGGTGCGTAGTACTCGCAAAAGGCGTGCGTGTATGACTAGATGTATGAACGTGGATGAGGCAAAAATCGTAGCCGCTGGCATACTGTGGTTTCTACCTACCCTATGGGATAAACGTATTGAGTTTATGTTGTATGTTAACTATAAAAGTTTGAATTTTGTTACCATTTCATTTAATATCCAGTTTTACAGAACGGGCGTTTGCCTTAAATTGTTCATCAAAAATGTATATGGAAAAAACACGCAAATAACATAAAATTATCTAAAAAACTAAATAAAGAAGCCCCAAAGATGGCCCGACCTACCGATATCTTGTGACACCTTAGTTTTATTTCGTCTGTCGACAAAGGGCACCAAATAATCTTATTTGAATGGAAGTAATAGCTTATCCATTTGAACGGCGATACACCCATAAAAACTCGACATAAAAGCCTCTTTTATGAACAGGCCAGGCCTTCAGTTTCCTATCTTATGCGGCGAGATAAAATGGCATAAGAATGTTTATGAAACGAATATACTAAATGTTTTTAATGAATAGAATAGTCTAGTGGTATATTCCCAGGTTTCCGCAAAATGTTATGGATTCACAATTACAAATTTCTCAGAAGCAATAAAGATTCTGTAACAATAGGCTTGCCCTCTAATAGGGTCTTCAACATAACTGGCTACATAGGTGTATCTACCTACTACGTATACACCTCTGCTTAACTTCGAGGAAAACCAGATGGTAAACTGATTGAGTTTCCGAGAAAATTTTGTCATAGTTCTAATGTGATGCTCCATGAATTTCATAATACGAGTATTTGAATGTAAATGCAAAACACGTTACGCTACGAGTACCCACTAAATATTCTTTGTGTTTTTCTCTATTTTTGACTTATTCTGTTTGCTCACAATGCCGAATATTTGTTCGTTGTTCAACTCCAGTGGGGCGATTTTATGGGATTTATATTTCTATTAGATCATGGCTACTGTGATAGTAAAACGGTTTGTTATTTTCCTTAAAATGGGTGGCGCATTCATACGTATTAGGTACTTGTTATGTCTTATTAATAGAAAGTGGTTGAAAAGTCGTTAATTCTGAGACAATTATAAGGAATTTATTTAAAAATATAGAATTAAGAGCAGAGTTAGGTAACTAAAAAAAAACATAAATTCATTAAATAATTACATTATAATTACAGTAGTAATAAGGCGGTCTGCGTTGTGCGCAAACTTCGTTTGCGTCACATTTTCCCCGTTTTCGCAACATTTTTCATTGCTGCTCCACTCCTATTGGTCGTAGCGTGATGATATACATCCTATAGCCTTCCTCGATAAATGGGCTATCGATCTAACACTGAAAGAATTTTTCAAAACGGACCAGTAGTTTCGGAGCCTATTCAATGCGTAAGAGGAAAGATTTCATTGTTTGTTTGTTTGTTTGTTTAACAAACAAACAATCAAATCTCCTCTTTATATTATTAGTTTAGATATAAATTACGCGTCATATTGTTTGTCCGGGATGGACTCTTAAACTACTTAACCGATTTCAATCAAATTTGCACACCGTGTGCAGTTTGATCCAACTTGAAAGATAGGATAGCTTACATCTCAATTTAAAGCCGCAATATTATTTTTTCGCAAATTAAGTCACAATTATCTGTTAGCTCTAAATAATTCTAACAAATGGCGGTATCTGTTGACTGGATTGAGTAAGTATTCAATAGATGGTGCTGTATAGGAGCGGAGCAGCAATGTAAACTATTTCGAAAACGGGGAAAATGTAACGCAGACAAAGTTGCGCGGGACAGCTAGTAAGTAGAATACATTACGTCTCCTTTGTGTTGAGAGCGAGTGGGCCATAATCCCAATAGCCACAATGGCCCAATGCAGATTAGTGGATCTCATGAGTGTTTGAGTTTTTGATTTTCGATTTTGTTGAAATAAACACTAAGTGTTACCCATAACAAAGTTTCATAACTTTCAATAGGTAATTCAATTTTGAATTCAATAAGTGAGACAAAGAAATAAAACCAAAAACAACCAAAAATTTCAAAAACGGTAGTGTTACATTTTATCACTTTTTTCTCACGTCTTCCAATTTATTTTTAATTCTTTTATGACCAGACAGAAAGTCTATATTACCTATATGTATAGATATAGATATTTTATTACAAAATTAAGCTTGAAACTCATCTCATACAATTTAAATCGTTCAAATATTCCATGCAGTGAAGACAATGTGCCCGTAATGACTCTTGCCAGGTGATTTAGTGAACTCAGTTTGGCGCCATTAAGTGCACAGGAGAATCCATTTGTCTGTTCCAATGACGTAATTCCTTAATCTATGTTTCACGGCATTCTCGAGGCTAGTGATGGAGTATCATGAAGGAGACTTCCTTTCTCATTATCATCATTCTGCCCCGATTCCAATTTATTTGCGATCGGCGCAGCATGTCTTCTTCTATCATACTTCTCCATTTCTGCAGCCACCTCCCTTCTAGCCTTATCATCCTTCACACAGTCCATTCACCATTTCTTTGAGGTCTTCCTTGATGAAAAGCAAATTCCATTTTGAGGCCACAGAGACAGTCTATAGTACTGTCCAACACTGCCAATAATGTATATAGGTGTAAATTTGTATGTAGGGGAATCTTTGGAACTACTGATCCGATTCCGAAAATTCTTCCACCAACGGGAAGCTACATTAGTCCCGAGTGTCATTTATTCAAACCGTTTCCGTGGGTTAATATCTGGAATGAAGCTGCGATCAAAAGCTTAATATTATAATATCTTAAACCTCTTTGATTGTCATCAATCCTCATAATCAAACGTACAGTCACGAACACAAAAATTCATACCTAAGTACACGTAGCAACTACATATTAGTGACTGAGGGTAGGTCCTGTATCGACCTGTACGATTTCACTCTTCGGAATTTTCATATACAATTAATATTACGAAAAGCCCTAATAGTGAATTTTAATCAAAAACTCGAATTATTTTGGTATCAAATGTTGCCAAGGGAACCGTAAATAGGAATAAATAAATTAAACATGAAGTTTTTTTTTGTATAACTTATGGGAACAGGAAGGTTATACGGTTATTCTGTATCTGCTTTCTTATGGCTTATTTTTCATCTACCTACATATTTATTTGTAAATGACAAAGATCAAAGTCCAACATTTGTAAGGTAACGCTTTTTATATTTTTCCAGGAAAATGTAAGATAACATTATAATTGATGTGTTTGTACGTTTCATGGTAGGCTTCCTTAAGTAATATGTAGGTATTATTAGGGTTAAAGTAGCTCACGATAACCATATTAGCTTTATTCTGTACGTTTTTCGGGTATAATCCATATTGGAACAGAGAGACTTATAGCCAAGCACTTAGTAGTAAGTTACTTTAACAATTAAGTACGTAATAAAATTAATAACAAAATCGAAATATTCCTATTAGTTATTGAAATTATTTTTCATAACTGGGTGCTTGTTAAACTAAAGTGGATTAGAACTAGGAAGAAGAGCTTGCTTGTTAAACTTGCTGTTACTGTTGGGCAACTTCATCCAATTGTTAAGCAAAGACCACTTCCGTATGTATTCCAGTTCTTTCAAGCCAACTTCAATGTGGACCACTGGTTTTGTCCAGTTCTTTTCGCCTTCTTCCCTTATTATATTTCATTGACATTATTATTTAGGTGTCATAATGTATAGTAGGTATTAAGCATATTTAAGACGAGAAACCAGTTTTATAGTGATCGAAGAATATCATTTAAGGCTCGCAAAAAGGTGGTCATAAAAATGAAAGTGTACTGAGTATTGGTAAGGTATAAGATATTATCGCCCCTTTTAAAAACGGCTATTTTTATTAGACTAAGGATTTATGAGCAAATCACATTTGGGTTTATCACTTCGTCATAACTGTGATGGGAAAGGCCGCACCTTGGTAACTTCGAAGGGCACAAAAGAGATGTAAGTATCATGGAACCCGATTTTACGAGCATTATTTACACTTATCACAAATTATCTAGGTTGATTGAAACCGTTTTCAGTTTAGTTAGTTTGTTTATAAAGTAAACATTGTATATGTACAATTAAAATGTTATTTATTGCTTTTGAACGGATAAAACTATTTGTCAATAAATAACATTTACTTAAAAATTCATTAGGGTTGTTAGGTTTTTTTTTTTGTGACCGTTTGAAATACATTGTGTTCATTGTGTAATTCTAGGTAATTATAACTGAGGCGTTTTCGGCGGAGGAAAGGCCTCCTCCAAGATATTCTAAAAGCTTTTTTCCCGCGCCACCTACACGTTCTGGTTGTCTCGCCGCCTCTTTTCTGGGCCAAACAGGTTTTAAAAAGGAGGTTTTCGTACATACATTTTATTTTCTTCGAACTTAATTTCCTTACGTATGTAGACCACCAACTGCACTAATATTGAGTTTATTTGGTCTGGCTGCTTGCTGATTGCAACTGTCAGTTTTTGCGGACACAATAGGATTGACCGGGTTTACAATAGGCTTGCACTACATTCGTCAGCGCGAATATTAGTGTTTCAACTAGGTACTATCTAGTAGGTTGAAAAATATTTTATAGAAACACAGGTAATATTTTATAGCAAAACATGATAGAATACCATGTTTTCCTATAAAATATTTTCAACAAAAATGCCATTTCTATAAAATAGCATTTTGAACCCTAAAATAAAATTAAAATATTGTCTTTAAAAGTCAATATGTTGTATTGCAGGAGTTAGTGACAGAAACGAATAACTACAAAACCGATTCCATCCTCCAGTCTTGTCTACCCCTAGAGTGTAATTTAAGCCCGCGTAGGTGCGGAGGGCGAGGTGCTCCGCGAGCTGAGGAGCATGCGGCTGTAACGCTTAGGCTGGCCGTTGCATGCTCGCTTGCATGCAACATGCAACTGGCATTGACAAAATTAATGAAAATAACAAGATTGTTTTCCTGTGTGCATTTTATCAAAGGTATGAATTGAAACGTTTAGAAACAATCTAAACTCGATAAAATATTATTCTTGGTAATAAGTTTCATGTTATTATATTAAAAAAAATACAAGGATAATAGTTATTTGTTATACGAGAGTGCAAAGTTGCTTTTTAACCGCGTGTTCAATTTTGATGACCGAGCAAGCGAAGGATTCTATATTTTTTTCAAAATTAGAATCCTGAGCGTTAGCGAGGAAATCAAAAGAGCACGAGGTGAAAAATCTTTGCACTCGAGTGCAACACGTAACTTTTCATTCCACCTCAGCGAGGAAATGACTAAATGCAAAAAAAAAAACGTTTACAATCACAAGATAGGTACACTTTTATTTCAGTTAAGGTATTAATTACTACATTATGACAGGTAAGTATTACAGAATAATCTTTAAATTATAACAAAATAATATTACGGTATAATTAACAATGACGTGAAAAAATGCCGCGTAAAGAACCGCGTACAAAGCAAATTGAAAAAAGAACACCAAGAAGGTTCCGAGTCTGAGTTTTTAACAAATTAAAAAAAAGTTGTATGATATTCGGCACCATAGAGGTAGCAGTAAATAGGTTTAATGTTTTTTTTAATTCACAAACTTAGTGCACACGATGTTCTAAATTCAATTTACTTTATCCTCTAGAGAATAAAAACGGCTTTTCCACTCAGATAGAATATAGAATTGAAGATTAAAAATACTCTTTCCGAGATGGTGGGATGAAAAGAATATTTGATTTGGTATTCTATGATATAAATATTCTAACAACAAACTTAATTTGAAACAAAAATCAATGATTTGAATTTCTTCAAAGTAAATATTCTGCGTACCTATTGATTATTCTATGAAATGATAATATGAGAAAAAAAATATGTGAAACGAAATCCTTTATAACTATTAGCCATAAAATAACGGTTGTGCGTTGTTTCATATCTAACAACTAAGCTAACTTTCATAGTAAATTAATGAATTTTGTTATATTAATTGATTAATAAAGACTTAATCAATCATGACTAATTTAGTTATGACTTATTTAGAAGTGATTTACGACGGTTATTTGCAACAAACAAGAAGACACGAATATTATCAGTCCCTGCTGGAAAGCTATAAAGCGTTAAAACCCTGAGATTTGTTACGCCCTGGTCCTAAAAGTAGGTAGCCATTTAAATGTTTAGTTCGTGACCCTTATCTATATTACGATGACCCTAAAGGGTCGCGCTTGCTTGATTTATCATCCGATTTCCGGATACGTAGGTAGGTTAAACCTAAAACAACTACATTGTAGAAACTTTAAGTTTTTAGCGCAGTGAGGGTTTAATAATCTACATCTAAAATCAGGACCGAGGAGGGTCTTTGATCTTACAACTGACGCGACATCATGTGAGTAGGTTTCTTAATTATTATCTGTGCGAGAAAGTTATCTTATAAATAAAAATAAATAAATAAACAACCAACAAGATGGCTCGACTTTTTTAACCGTCGACGATTTGTATCCGTCCCGTGCGTTACAGCTGATCAACGGCGCACCAGCAAACTTAAACGCTAATATAAAAAAAAGTAAATTTCTAAATCGTTCTGTCTAAATTTACCTCTATGGTCAACTAGTAGTCGATTCAAACAAAACCAATCGTTAGTAATACTAAACGGCACAACATTATTAAAAAAAATATAGAAACTCGTCTATGTCGAATGTCAAACGTGAATGGCAACCCGTGTTATTATGTACGGAAAAGTGTTGTTTTTGTGAGATATACGTTGTAAAACTTTGGTAAGTAAATGTATAGTATGTTATAAGTGTATAATGCAACTTTTTAGATAGTCATTTGCTTGAAAAAATAACAAAAAATTATGATTTGAGCCAACAAAAAATCCTTTGTTGTGAAGTTTGTTAGTCGAAATTAAAAAAAATAATTTGACTCTTTAACCATGTAAAATGGTCTTGGAAACAATAGTAGCAAAGAAAAAATAGTTATAATTCATTATTTCATGTATTCGAGGCATATCTATTCATATTTATTGATATTTCAAGTATTTTCATGCTTTGAACAGCGGAATTCTAAAATGGCCGATTCTAACAAGAAGTTTGAGTTAGGATCTTTTATGAATAATGTATGAAGGACTCCTAAAAAACATTGTCATTAGATTACTTGTATATTTGTGATGTTAGATATAAATTTTCGTGTAAATTGAATGAGTAGTTTTACCAAACAAAAATAAGCAACGAAAACAGACGTATTTGCTGCGACCTCTCTCATATCTATGGGATATGTATAATTCTCAAGTAGTTCTAAAAGAGTTGTTTATTATTAATAAATGGCCCCGTTCATCACGAACCCGACACTGTTTACCGTTTAAGATTAGAGCTAATATAACTCGAGTTATAAGTGTTTATCTTTACGATATCGGATGACTCACGCGATGGCGTAATCAAGGGGCCCCCGAAGGGTTTCACGCGGGGTTATACTGTTACGCGCGACAGGATAAAGAGGTTAAATAAAGAACGTCTCAATGATTCAGGATTTTTCTGAGAGACAACCGGAGCCATCTATAATAGTTCGAGAATTCTAAAACATTGTTTTAACGTAATGTAGTAAATAAGACTGTTATTCCATAGATGTCGCAAAAGACAGCAAAGATATCTAACAGATGCATACATAAAGCTGTAAGTCTCTATGAATGAATAAAGCTGGGACTATTTTGCACGAACCTGTCTACTTACTTGGCTCTAGTTTAAGGTTAACTTTTCTATGATATTTATTTATTTATGTATGTGTGTGAATTACTTCTAATAAATATTTAAGGTTTTAATATAAACTTTTCCATTTGATTTGAAAATAAAAACGCTGTGTTTTCTACACAGCATATTCTGATTCTGATACATTAATAAATAATTAGTTGAAAATCAACATATTTCTTTTATTTCTTAGCAGACAAGTCTTACTAAATACTTTAAAGAATTAATAGTTATATTAAAATATGTACTTCATTAGTATATTTGGGAAAACGGCCATCCCATCCGGGTATAACCCAAGAATTTCCAAAGTATGTATTATTAAATTAGATTCTTGTCGATCAAAAATCAGCTATATCGACGACGATGACAGAGTCCAGCTGGCCAAACAACTTTCCACCACGATGATTCCTCACGATCTACCTGCAGGGCCATCTTTTATTCTTAAAAACAAACGTTGGCCCTCACTAGAAATTTCTCCTGTATCGTTGGTGCTTTTACAAACACATTCACGAACATATCCGGAACAACTACCTGTAGGTCACACAAATATTTGTTCCGTGCGGGGATCGAACCCGCGACACGCAGCGCAGCAGCCACTGCGCCAACCGTGTCGTCAACCGCCTTCAACAAATGCACTTTTAGTATTGGTGTCATGACCTGATTTCAGCGGTGACTCATTAGTAACAGGCCGTGTTGATCGTGGGTTGGACTCCAACCATTTTACTTGGTGCACTTTATTTGATCACATAGCTCTCAAACCCATGGACGAAAACCGGCATGTCCTGAAACTAATAATTTGACGACATGTGACATCCACCAACCTGCCCTGTGCTCGTACGGCGCCCCGCTCTCTCTTATGCCTATTTTTTTTCTTATTATGCTTCTAATCAAAGCATTCTTCTTTTGTTACTGATACGTACTTTATTTGTAGAAAGCACTCCGCAATATCCTTTAAAAATCGAAAACAAAACTTAAGTACCTAATTCGGGTACCTTAGAGTCTAAGTATAGGTAGAATAGGTATTCTAATATAATATAAAAAATAATCGGGTCGTTCTCAAACGGCTCAAAAATGCGTGTCCGGGGCCAAATCTAGTGCGAAATGGACCACTAGCAACTAGATTTTTTTTCTATAATAGATACGATCAAAATATTATATTAGGAGACGCCTGTGTTGTTTTTTTTAATAAATTAAACAGAAGTTAGTTTAAAAAAATAAAAACCTCGAAAATCTTGACCTCGGTGCCGCGTCCGGCCCCTTCTTGCGGCAGAAATTATTCTTATCTTTTTTTCTACATTATATGGCGCTATTTTGCATGTGTTCACAAATAACTAGATAGTTATTAACTCAATTTATAATGTATCTACGCAATAATAGGCCTAGACAACTTACAACTGGTTGTCTTCGCGTCCGAAGTGGCGCGCACGGATCCTTTCATATATCCTTTATTCTAGTGACTGCGATAATAGTTGTTCGAGTAATACAAACTATCATTTGCGCCCCATCGGTGGTAAGGATAACACGTCTGTGCGTCTACAGACCTCTCTTTTATTAAGGTTTATAATTGATTTCCGAAATCAAATCCCTTCGTGTCCATTCAGTCTATACGATTCCCTCAACTACCAATACGTTTCAAATTAACTCCAGATTTGATATTTCATGATAATAATTCAGAAATTAACAAAAAAAATTGACACCGAAATCAACCAAATAATGAGTTTCCCGAGAATCACCAAAAGGTACATATTTTGATAATCTTCGTGTTCTAGCATTGAGATGTAGTTTAAACTTTGAGTGATGACAGAGGTCTAATCATATTTTATTTATCCTAACTTCTAAAATATTCAGTCTATACTTTACCTATCTATCTTTATAACTTTCATAAGGTCTCATATTCATCCCGAGAGAGCTTTAACTTTTACCGTTATCTTTATATATTTACTGTTAGATGTGTTTGGAATACTTGAATCTTGTTGATTGAAAACTTGAGATATTTATTTATACTGTGAAACACATTGAATCCCAGATGAGAAATTATATTGTACACTTTCATCCATTTTCGACTTTCGTGCAATTTATTGGACTCAGTTCCAAATTGCAGTTCAACACAAAGTTAGATTAATCTGCAGATTAGACATCCAAAATAGTTGTCTATTGTTTGCGAACATATCTACCGCCGAATACGAAAAGCTCGACTGAGCTCCCAAACTTATTACGAACATATATATGGTCCGTTCCAAAAGTATTTAATAATTCCAGAAGTATTTAATGAATAGATAAACAAACACATAAAAGACGATCAGTGTTCTGATTTTATTATAAAATTTCATATGACAATAATGAGGTTAATATATTATATATTATATATATTATATTAGGTTAATAGTTATATCCGATTTTTTATTTAATTATTTTGCAAATTTAACGCACAAAACTATTCGAACATAAAGAAACATGCAAAGAAAAATGAAACCAATAAATAAAAATAGAAAACCTACTACTATGCACCACAAATCATTACAATAGAAATGTCATAAAATATTGTCACTTATGCTAACCGACTGAGCTCCCAAACTTATTACGAACATATATATGGTCCGTTCCAAAAGTATTTAATAATTCCAGAAGTATTTAATGAATAGATAAACAAACACATAAAAGACGATCAGTGTTCTGATTTTATTATAAAATTTCATATGACAATAATGAGGTTAATATATTATATATTATATATATTATATTAGGTTAATAGTTATATCCGATTTTTTATTTAATTATTTTGCAAATTTAACGCACAAAACTATTCGAACATAAAGAAACATGCAAAGAAAAATGAAACCAATAAATAAAAATAGAAAACCTACTACTATGCACCACAAATCATTACAATAGAAATGTCATAAAATATTGTCACTTATGCTAACCCGACACCGAGCAAGACTTAAAGAAGAGGCACACCCACCATCTCCGGGCTCGTCGCTGAGCTCCGCCTCGCAGCCGCCGGGACGCGCCACATCTGTGGGCGCTGAGTCGCCGGTCGCTGCAGTTGCGTCGAGTTCCAGCGACGAGTTTTTCTCCCCGCCGTCGACGCCATCACCACCACGGCGAGGAAGAGGACGGCCACCAGCGGGCCTGGGACCTCGAGGCCAACAGGCCCCGAACAGGGTCCCCGCTGCCGGTGGAAATGTGTCGCGCATGCGATGGACTGAGTCCATTAATGAAAACGTCATGCGCGCATATTATGGGGCTACTGAGGGGGGAAGTAACATGACTGCGTACCGTGGTCGGATGCTCTCTCTGTTTCAGGTGCTTGAGCCAGCTATCAGCGTGTCGGCGCAGCGACTGTCGGATCAGGTGCGGGTCATCCAACGTAACCATATGTTGGATGACAATGTACTTGATCGACTACGCCTCGACTCACGGAGTAACCCAGTTACGCCTGCTTCGCCAATAATCGCGGCGCAGCTGCCAAATGTATCCGCGGCTTCGCCGCGATCCGATAGCGGTTGTGAAGAGGATGATGACGAAGTTATAACCGTGAGTAGCCAGTGCAACGAACAATTGAGGAGAGCTTTGGAGAGTGCGTTCCGAGAGTACCGCTCCACACCGCCTGAACTTAGACCACGTTTACCTCGTTTGCCTATGCACAAGAAAAACAAGGCGCTGGTGTGTACTCTAGATTCGCTGCTGTCAAACTGCTTTGACAACAGCGAAGACCTTGCTGATACCCACTCAATATTGTACTGCGCAGCAGTAGCGGCATGTCGTGTAGCTCACGTCAAATTTCCTGACAGTGACAGAGCTACACGACAAAAATTAGCCGTTCCAGCTTGGCAGTGCAGGATTGAGCGGCGTATCGGTGAGGCTAGAGTACTCATCGGCAAGTTAATCTGCTTCAGGGAGGGCAATACTCGCCCTAGAGTGATGCGCTTTGTGAGGCGGGCGTTCTCGGGAACTGACACTAGTTCTCGTGATTATTTGGCCTGCGTTACAGAGCGTATCGACTTCCTGAAGCAGAAGATCTGTGCATGGGCAAGCCGTATTCGTAGGTACAAGCGGCGAGTGGAGCGATACACTCAGAATCGCACATTCCGAAGCGATGAAAGGTGGGTATATAGGGCTTGGGAACGACCAGACCAAGGGGTGACTGACACGCGTCTGCCGGATAATGACACCATGTGTTCATTCTGGCGCAGCATCTGGTCGGTGCCTGTCAGTCACACTGAGGGCGGTTGGACCCGGGAAGTTGAACAAGCGTGTGATCCAATACCAGAAATGGGGGCAATTATCATCAGCCCCCAAGACGTAGCTCGTGCAGTCCGTCCGTTACCAAACTGGAAATCTCCAGGGCCGGATGGACTGCACAACTTCTGGATCAAATGGTTCCAAAGATCGCACGCTCGCTTGGCGTCCCAGTTTCAATCAGCCTTAGAGTCAGGGTCGCTGCCCCAGTTCCTGACGACAGGCATTACCCACCTGCTCCTTAAATCAGGTAGTACTGCGGAGCCCAAAAATTATAGACCTATCACTTGCTTACCAACGGTCTATAAAGTTCTTACATCCATTTTGAGAACTAAAATCAACCAACATATTGAGAGTAATTCCATCATGTCTCCCTCTCAGAACGGATGTAGGAACGGGTCCCGTGGTACTAAGGAGCTGCTCCTCATTGATATGGCCATTAGCCAACAGGTTCGCCGCTCCCGAAGGCATCTGTCTACATGTTGGATAGATTATAAGAAGGCCTACGACTCAGTTCCGCATACATGGCTCATGAGGGTGCTGGAGTTGTACAAGATAGATGCAACTCTACGCGCCTTTCTTGAGTCGTGTATGGGGCAATGGAGGACGGTCCTTCGCTATCCAGGATGTCGACAAATGCAGGGGAACAGCGAACCAATAAGGATTGAGCGTGGTATATTTCAGGGTGATAGTCTGAGTCCATTGTGGTTTTGTCTAGCCTTGAACCCTCTTAGCACACTGCTGGAAGGTTCAGGTCTAGGCTATCGGTTGAGGAGAGGTGGTCAGGTCATATCTCACCTTCTTTACATGGATGATCTGAAAATCTTTGCCCCCAACAATTTGCAACTGATGAAGCTACTGAAGGTAACTGAAACTTTCAGTAGCGCCATCAGGATGGAATTTGGTGTGGACAAATGTGCAGTCATGCATGTGAAGCGAGGGGAGATTACGGAATCCGTGGGAACTCAACTCTCGGATTCCGTATACCTTAGATCCCTCTCC
This sequence comes from Cerastis rubricosa, assembly GCA_949152445.1. Taxonomy (NCBI): domain Eukaryota; kingdom Metazoa; phylum Arthropoda; class Insecta; order Lepidoptera; family Noctuidae; genus Cerastis; species Cerastis rubricosa. The sequence continues at coordinate 9,885,830 of OX424532.1, forward strand.
TCAACAGAAACCTACAAGTATTTGGGTATGTCGGAAGCATTAGGCATCAATACTGCTGACATGAAACAATCGTTGAGGGAACGTTTCTTTGGCCGCCTGAATAAGGTGCTAAGCAGTCTTTTGTCAGGCGGAAACAAGGTGCGCGCCTTCAACGGTTGGGTCATGCCGGTTTTGATGTATTCTTTCGGCATACTCAAATGGACTCAGACGGAACTTGATGCCCTGGATAGGAGGGTCCGCGTACTGCTGACCGCAAATCGGATGCATCACCCAAGGTCGTCGGTGATGAGACTGTATATCCCGCGGAAGTGTGGTGGTCGTGGCTTCTTAAATGCTAAGACCCTGCACAACCGTGAGGTATGCAGTCTCAGGGAATACTTCTTAACAGTCGACGTGGGGATGCACCGAGATGTGGTCTCAGTCGACAAGGGCCTTACTTACCTTACGTGTCGGGCATGCCACCGTCCGGGTGAGTCCATCAGACATATTATTTCTGGTTGTGTTGAAATGTTGTTTAGTTTTAAGCCGATAGATGGCGTTGTTAGGTGAGCGGCGATTTCTGAATCGCGATGTCAAGATCCTCCGCGAGTTGACTAGGCTCACGATGATTTAAATTTTTATAAGTACCAATATACAGATATAAACACCGTGTTGTATTTTTACTGGTATATCATCACCCTTGTTACGGTCGCGAGTGCAGCAGAAACAGTGCTGGATAGTGAACGGTTGTTCATTTGGTCCTTTCGAGCCGGATAAATTTGTCTGGATTTTTGTGGTCCATTCTTGGCTGGGCAAGTGGATCGCTTGCGCGAACTAGCCAAGGCGCTGGAAGAAGCAGCCAGCAGCAGTAGCGGCGCGTGGTGCAGCGCAGAGCGCGCTATTGCAGACGGTGCCGGGTGTCGTCATCGTCAGGGATCGGCAGCAAGGGTGACTGGAGGAGGTTGACGTGCAGACCGCATCGTCATTACGAAGACAGTGTTCAGTGAAGTAATTACGTCAACAGGTGGTATCAGTTCAGGATTAAACCGTGAGTGAACCTTTATATTTTTAACAGTGGAATTGCAAAACGTAGATCTTTGGAAAAATTCGTGACTACACAAATTTGAACTTTAATTGATTGAAGAAATTAACTTTAGCGAAAAATATGAACATTAATTTAGAATATTTCAACAGTGTTTTAGACTTAGCCTAATTTTAAGAGAATTTGGTTGAGACGGGGAACCTATGCCCGATTTTTTCCAAATTAATACTGTTTCTTGGAGACTTGTAAAAATTTCATCTTCGTTCTCAACACCATAATTATTTCTTTGCTCTTTTATGTTAACGAATGTAGTATCTACTTATTACAATATTGTGGACTTGGTAATTTGTTTGCGGACAAGCCTGAGTTAACTTTGTCCCTTAGATAAAACAATCTGGATTGTAACTTAGTCTGTTCCAAAGGTGTTTAGTGTTCATTAAAAACATCTTATAAATTTGTTTAATATATAAAATGGAGTCATTAATTAATAAACAAGAAGATATTTATAGTAGAATAGATAAAGCTTATGTCAATTACAAAAAATCACCTAAGGAACGAATAACACGTCCTTATTGTAAGGTAAGGTTAGAAAATTTGGAAAAATTGTGGGTTCAGTTAGAAAATGGCCATAGTAGATTGTATGAAGAATATGAGCCAGATAAGTTGAAACAAAGTAGATATGTGAAGAATGATGTTTATGATTTAGCAGATGAAGTGTATATTCAATACAAAACCGAACTTGAAACTGTGTTAGAGTCATTTGATATTAAAGAGCAGGATCTAAAAGAAAATTCTAAAGTTAGTAGTTCAAAGCAGTGTCAAGTGAAATTACCAAAAATAATTATTCCGGTATTTTCAGGAAATTATAACGATTGGGTAACCTTTAGGGATTTGTTCTTATCACTAATCCACAATAATAAAAGTTTAGATAATGTTCAGCGAATGCAGTATTTAAAAGGATATTTGTCTGGAGAAGCAGAACAACTTCTTCGACAAATACCCATTTCCGATGCGAACTATGACCGATGTTGGGAACTATTGAATGCGCGTTATAACAATAAAAGGTATTTGTCATATTTTATCATGAAAAGGTTTCTTAGTCAGAAAAATATCAATAATGAATCAGCAGTGGGGTTAAAAGAATTACTTGATAATACCAACGATTGTTTAAAGGCGCTTTCCAATCTTGGCCTTGATGTGGAGTCATGGGACTTTGTAGTAATCCACATCATAACTTTGAAGTTAGATCCCGAATCCCGAAAAGAGTGGGAATTTAATGTAACTAAAAATACCTCGTCGGACGAATTTCCCACATTCAATCAGTTTACCGAGTTTTTAACTAATCGGTATAGAGCTTTGGAATTTTTGGATAGTAAATCTTATTCTGGATCTAAAGGTCAGAGTCATCAAAATAGTAATAGTAATGCAACCAAGATAAGTAGTTTACATGTTGCGGACATTCAGTGTTCCTTTTGTTTGGAACCCCATAGGCTTAGTTATTGCAAACAGTTTGTACAAAAATTAGATTGTGATGCTCGTCGTAGTTTTGTACTAGAGAAAGGTATTTGCTTCAATTGCTTGGGTAACAACCACTCTGCTAAAGTATGTAATAGTACAGTCAAATGTCGAATTTGTAAACGTCGTCATCATTCTTTACTGCACCCCCCGAACGGATTTTCTTCAACTGGTTCTAATATAAATACACAGGCAAACGCGGAAACGTTGACAAATAATGAAAACATGCCAACGAAGGAAAACATAGATAGCCCTATTTCCACAGAAGATAGGGAAGGTAACCAGTCTGTTACTTGTTTTTCGACAGGAAAATTGCGTAATACAGTTTTATTAGCCACAGCTCTAATAAGAGCTGAGTCGAAGACAGGCACTTACCAGGTGGTTAGAGCATTAATAGACCAAGGTTCGCAGGTTTCTTTGATTACTGAAGCAACCGTACAGTTCTTGGGATTGAAGAAAATTCCTTCAACTCACATAATTAAGGGAGTTGGAGGGGACAAGGAAATAATATCAAGGTCTGTGGTCACATTAAATCTAAGGTCTCAAATAGATTCCAATTTTTATATTCAAGTCCAGGCGTATGTCTTAAAGTCTATAACAACGCTTCTCCCAGTTACGCAAGTATCGACGGTAGAATGGGTAGATCTTCAGGAGGAAAATCTGGCAGACCCACAATATTATACTCCAAATAAAATAAATGTTTTATTAGGAGCCGATGTTTATACCCAGATCATTGAAGACGGTTTGAAAAAGAATGTGGATGGGACAGTAGTAGCCCAATGTTCCAAGTTTGGATGGATAATATGTGGGGTAGTTGATACATCGGTAGGGGTTTCTTCAAATGTTGTAGTGATGCATGCTCACATTGATGCAAATGAGGAACTAAAGAAATTCTGGGAGTTAGAAGCCGAACCCACCAACCAAAAAATATTGCTTTCAGAAGAAGAAAAACAATGTGAAGATTTATTTGCGGCAACTACCACCCGAGATGAAGATGGAAGATATGTGGTTAGACTTCCGTTCCGAGAACAGACTTCGACTTGCCAGGAAGGCGGGTTTGAAGAGATAGCTGAAAAAAGATTGAATGCATTACATACCAAATGGAGAAAAAATACAGATTTGAAAGAAAAATATAACCAAGTGATCAAGGAATACTTACAATTAGGCCATATGGAAAGGGTACCTGAAAAAGAAAGGAAAAAGGGAAACTCAATATACTTACCGCACCACGCAGTTGTAAGGGATGATAAAGACACAACTAAGGTACGTGTGGTTTTCGACGCGTCCTGTAAGGGTAAGAAAGGTTATTCATTAAACGACAAATTGATGATTGGACCCCGCCTACAGCCAGAACTTCGGCACTTATTGATGCGTTGGAGAAAGCACCCGATATGTCTAGCAGCGGACATAATTAAGATGTACCGGCAGGTAAAGGTAGCGACTAGTGACCAAGATTACCAGAGAATACTGTGGAAGGAAGAGCCAGAAGACGTAGTAGAACACTATCGCATGTTGAGAGTCACTTTCGGCACTGCATCAGCTCCTTACCTGGCGGTGAGAGCCCTCCAACAAGTGGCGCATGATAACGGCGGAGATTATCCGGTGGCTGCTGAAAGAGTTATAAATGATTTTTACATGGATGATCTGCTAACCGGTTGTAGTAATACTAAAGAAGGACTAATTATTTACAAAGAAATGAATTCGTTATTAAATACAGCAGGTTTTGAACTACAAAAGTGGATGTGTAATAATGAAGATTTACTTAATAAAATAAAGGAAATTAATGAAGGACGGGGAGAGATAGGAGAAGGTTTGCAGCTAAAAGAGGATGAGATAGTTAAACTATTAGGTCTTACCTGGAATCGTCGTTCAGATGATTTCCAATACTCGGTGACTCTTGCTCAGGAACCTGGACCTGTAACTAAAAGAAAAATTATTTCCCACATTGCTAAATTGTATGATCCACTTGGTTGGGTGGCACCTAGTGTTATTATAGCAAAAATACTTATACAAAAGCTATGGATAGCAGGATTAGACTGGGACGAGGAAGTAACACCCAAGATATTAGATGAATGGAATACTTACCTTGATGGGCTATCACTGCTCTCACAGGTAAAGATACCTCGATGGGTCGGGACAAAATCGGATGACACTTTGGTTGAACTGCACGGCTTCTCCGATGCCTCTAAGGCAGCTTATGCGGCAGCCGTTTATATTCGTGTGATTGATGCTGATGGCAACATACGCGTTACTTTAGTTACGGCTAAGACGAAGGTAGCGCCCATCAAGCAGGTATCTATTCCCAGGCTTGAATTGTGCGGAGCCGTAATGGTCACTAAACTCCTAGTTGAAGCAGCAAGAGTCATGGGCATAGATATAGATAATGTACATGCATGGACAGATTCCACCGTGGTTCTAGCATGGCTCAACAGTCATCCGAATCGCTGGAAGACGTTCGTTGCTAACCGGGTCTCAGAGATATTGACAACGTTGGATTCAACGCAATGGTCTCATGTTTCCTCAGGTCAAAATCCTGCTGACTTCGGATCACGAGGGATCTACCCCTCGGAACTGTGCAAGTGTTCTTCCTGGTTCAACGGCCCCGCATTTTTGTCTGAAGCTGAAATACATTACAGTAAGTCGAAACAATTGGAGACAGATTTAGAAGTCGCGAAAGTTAACGTTACGGTGACTGAGGATTCCCTATGGGATAGATATTCGTCATTTACAAAATTAATAAGGGTTGTAGCCTACTGTAGACGTTTTTTAAAATTAAGGGGAAATAGGAATAGGAAACAGTTAAGCAGCTATCTATTGCAAGAAGAATTGGATGAAGCTCGCAAATGTGCTGTTAAAAATTGTCAAGCTGAAGGCTTCAAGGACGAGATTGCTGTTATAAGGAAACAAGGTAATTTGATCAAATTAAGGGGACCCCTCAAACCTTTGAGTCCGTACTTAGACGAAGAGAACATTTTAAGGGTAGGAGGACGGTTAGAAAAATCACAGCTCTCTTTTAATACAAAGCACCCAATACTGATGCCAAAAAACTCCAAGTTAACTGACTTACTGATAGCTGATGCGCATGCTAAAACGCTTCACGGTGGAACTCAATTAATGTTGACTTACTTAAGTACAGAATATTATATAATTGGAGGTAAATCTTTAATTAAAGGCTACGTGCGAAAGTGCATTCAATGTGTAAAAGGAGCTGCAAAAACTTCACAGCAATTAATGGGCCAGCTTCCAGAGGCTAGAGCTAGCCCTTCAAGACCATTTAAGTGCAGTGGCGTAGATTACGCAGGTCCGATAAAAATAAGGACGTCAAAAGGGCGTGGACATCACGCTCATAAAGGATATATTTGTTTATTTATTTGTATGGCGACACGAGCTGTACACATTGAAGTGGTCAATGACTTAACCACACAGGGGTTTTTATCGGCGTTCAAACGATTCGTCGCCCGTAGAGGTCTATGTACGGATATTTGGAGCGATAATGGAACAAATTTTGTCGGTGCTTCAAAGGAACTCCAGAATTTATTTGCATCAGAAAGGTCAATCTACTTAAGGGAAATATCAGAAACGTTGGCCACAAACGGGACAAGGTGGCACTTTATTCCTCCTCATGCACCTAACTTCGGGGGATTGTGGGAGGCGGGCGTTAAGTCAGTGAAGTTCCACCTTAAGCGCGTCATAGGGGACTCGACACTAACTTATGAGGAACTATCTACAGTCTTAGTGCAAATTGAGAGTTGTCTTAATTCTAGGCCCCTGTCCACTTTAAACACAGATTCAGATGCCTTTGATGTCTTGACGCCAGGTCATTTCCTGATTGGGGAACCCTTGGTTGCCGTACCTGATCACAATTTTGAGACTGCTAATGTATCCAATTTACGTCGTTGGCAATTGACACAAAGAATGATGCAGGAGTTTTGGCGTCGTTGGTCTCATGAATATTTAACAAAATTTCTGCACCGTTACAAGTGGACATGTCAAAATCCTGAACCAAATATTGGGGATGTAGTAGTGGTAAAGGAAGATGACTTGCCTCCGGGTAAATGGTTGTTGGCTAGAGTTGTGGAGAAGCACCCAGGACTAGACAAAATTACGAGAGTTGTTACTTTGCGCACTCAAAGGGCCTTAATAAAAAGGCCTACTTCAAAACTATGCATTTTACCCATCACCCAATAGATAAGACAATGATAGTATATTCTGTTTATTGTATGTTTTCCTTTGCTTTGTGGTATTATAAGGTTTTTTTTTTTTAATTAAGTAGTTAGTATTGTCAGGGTGGGCGGTGCCCGCGTAAATGTGATTAGTTTAAGGACTATGTAAAATAGCTCCTTGGTGGGCGGAATGTTGAAATGTTGTTTAGTTTTAAGCCGATAGATGGCGTTGTTAGGTGAGCGGCGATTTCTGAATCGCGATGTCAAGATCCTCCGCGAGTTGACTAGGCTCACGATGATTTAAATTTTTATAAGTACCAATATACAGATATAAACACCGTGTTGTATTTTTACTGGTATATCATCACCCTTGTTACGGTCGCGAGTGCAGCAGAAACAGTGCTGGATAGTGAACGGTTGTTCAGGTTGTTCTCGTCTGGCTAACGGAGAGTACTTGCATAGACACAACCTTGTTGCCAGGATTATCCACCAGCAACTTGCTTTGAAATACAACCTTGTGGAATCAGAAGTGCCATACTATAAGTATGCGCCCGACCCAGTTCTCGATAATGGTAATATCACGTTGTATTGGGATCGACCTATCGTCACTGACAGGACTATTGTTGCCAATAAGCCTGACATTGTGGTGATAGATCGATTGGAGCGTCGCGCTATGATTGTTGATATAACGGTTCCACATGACGAGAACCTCGTGAAAGCAGAGAAAGATAAGCAATTCAAATATCTAGATCTGGCTCGCGAGGTTGTCGACATGTGGGATGTGAATACAGCAGTCATTGTGCCGATAGTCGTGTCGGCCAATGGCTTAATTGCCAAAAGCCTCGACCAACATCTTAGTAGGCTTTCGCTTGGCAGCTGGATCAAGGGCTTGATTCAGAAAGCAGTACTTCTGGACACGGCACGTATTGTCAGGAGGTTCCTCTCTCAAGAGCCCTGACCACCGGTAGCCCGGACCCTGTTCCCGATGCTGGTGGGCTACTATTTTTTATATTTTTAAATGTTTTTTTAATTCAATTTTGTAAAAATATTTAAAAATGTAAATTATATGTGTAAAAATGAATAAAGGTTAATATCAATGTCAACCTCATTTTGTCGACGTTTTTCAATTACAGTTTTATTAATGTCGTCATCATCATCAGCCTACAGCAGTCCACTGCTGGACACAGGCCTCTTCAATCGCTCGCCACTTAACTCGATTCTAGGCAACTATCATCAAGTTGTATCCATTATTAATGTAATTGGAACTCATTCTTTGAATTACATTAATAAAACTGTTGGAAAAGGTGTTGAGATATAAAGTTAGAACCTTCTAAAACAGATGAAAATGTTTACAAGGTTTGTTTACACCTGTTAAGGGTTTGTTTACACTTTGATCAGAAACTTTTGAAATTTATCATACCTGTTTATTCACGGTTGGCCAATTTTCTTGCACCTTGTCTGTTTGAGTACTTACCAATATCGAAGTATTTGCCATTAATTATCAGAACTAGACAGGCATGACGGAGACGCCATTCCCGGAACGAGAACTGCACTAGTTTATTGACAAAAGGGAGCATACGATGGACAAGGTTTGCTTTGTTCTATGCCTCTTGGGGTAATTTATAATAGGCAGTGTGCAGAAAAGTACATTTCATTACAGGGTTCGTAATTTTCACGATAATTATTTTAATAGTTTTACCAATCATCGACGATGGATGTTTTACCAAATAGTAATGAATAAATGGACATAACAGTTTTTTGTCAAAACCTATATGATTTTACAGTAAGTACATTTCGACGCAATGAAATTTGTTAGAACGTGCAAACGTCCTTATTTCCATGTAGCGATACTTAGTCCTTTAGACTTTAACTTCAGTCTACGCACAGCTTTATACGAGAGGTCGAGAGTTCAAACCCCACGAGTTAACAAGAATATGTGTGAATGATGTCCCACCCACGTTGCCAGTAACAGTTTATTCCACAACTGTTTCATTCAATTCATCTCCCTCAATCACCGATTGAAATCAGCATCTGCCAAAATACCACCTCGGTGTTTATTTCTAAATACTACATATAACACGTAAACAGTTTCTATGATAGACATGGTTTACCATCGGTTCCATGTCTGTCAGTTAGCTTCTTTTAAGGTTTCAGAAATAAATGATGAGCGAATTGAACAGTGTTGAATACAAGTCAACAGGGATCAATATAATTATGTAAATACTTGATGGATTCGTAGAAATTTTATCATAGTAAAACTCATCTCAGGGGAGTTATTGTACATTCGTCACGAAGTAAATTCGCAAAAACAGGTAGGTAATAAATAGAATTCGAAAATCGAACTTCATGAATGTTTTATTTTTAGTTTTCGTAATGTAATTACAATTGGATTAAAAAAAAGAAGTGAACAAGATATCAGAGTCAGTTAAATATAGATGTAGAAAAGAACTCTTGCCTCGTGCCCGAGAACGGAAGTAACTTCGCCTTGTTTTGTTTCAACTCATTTCGCAAAACAATAAACACAAATATTTACAAACAGTATACATATGTTCTGGTTATGTTTCTGGAAGTAATAACAGATCATGAAAAGTAGATACCTAATTTTAAATAACTCATCATACACAAGAGTTTAAAACTTAGGAAGTGACAAAAGTAGGAACAAGTATGTTCCCATGTATTCCTTTCAAAGTCTACTAATTAATCGTCACGATCAGCTTAATTGATAAGAAATTGCGGTTATAGAGGTTTGGCGAGATAATCATCTTTACAAAAAATTAAACGACGCTTGGATTAATATTTTTTTGGCTTTTTAGAGGTTTTTTGTGTAGGGGGTTTTTTAAGTATTTAATTTAATGTTTTTTCATGCTTTTATATATAGGCCATCCATTCGGTTCATCCGTTTAGGAGCTACGATGCCACAGACAGACACACTGATACACAGATACACAAATACACAGATACACAAATACACAGATACATACGTCAAACTTATAACACCCCTCTTTTTGGTCGGGGGTTAAAAATAAACTTATGAACGCAAACGGTAGGTAGTAGCCGTTTCTGACCCGTGGAACACCAAAGTGGTTCACCTAGGTGTTCCACGGTTAACTTTCTGTACCCTTGGTTCACCTAATGAGTTAACCATGGGTATTTTTGCAACATAATGTACCCGTAGTTCACCTAATTGGTAAACTAAGAATGATTACATAAAATAATGTATGTACCCATTGTTCACCTAACTGGGAAAACTCCTCCAGTTATGTTAAATATTGTGTAATGTGTGTAATATTGTTTTATTATTATTATTTTCAAAGTTGAAGCGAGTAAATCTTGTGAGAATTATGAGCGCTAACATAACAATTTAATTACCTATTAGGTACGTTAATATTTAGATTAAATGTAGGAAAATTAACAAACTCTATTAGTCTCTACATATTATTTTACCTACCTACTTCCTATCAATATTGATAGTGACTATGACATTGGTCTTTTGAAAACAATTGATCTTTAAAAAAGTAGTCTGTCTGTCTGCTTGTCTGTTATCACAGTACACAAAACTACTGCAAAGATTTGAATACAACTATGCAACGTGAAGACTAACAGTCCGACCTATGTTCAGAATAAATGTTATCCAAGTAAAAACAAGAGGTTTTACAAGAACCCGTATCTCTAGTGACTACTTATTTGTACGATTTTTTCTTATGCGGACAGTGGCGAAGGTAACTAACTGACTATCCTACTTATTGCTTTAGTTTTTTAATATCAGAAACGAGGTATTGCATGTGTTTCCAAACTTGTGTTCTCGACTATTCGCTTCAATGCCACTAAGCGCTAGACAAGCAAAATAAGGTTAACTCACCCTCTGCTTTTACGATTATCTTGTTAACGAAAACATTATAATTAACCAGGTACTTATCCTAACCTAACTCATGACTAGTTGTTCAGTGGGAATAACGATATGAATAGCCTTATAGTTACTTGTTCTAATTACTAGCTTATACTTAAAACGTGGAGAAGAAGTGCACGGGTAGGGTTCCTATGGAGAACCGACAAGAAGCTCCATATTCACTCTTTTAAAATTATTAGGATTTCACAATGTTATTATAATTATTACAGCGTTAGTGTGCTATGTCCTTAGACACCTGGTACTGCTTTGAAAATGTGAAGGGCACTAAATATGCATAAACCTATGTTTGGAGATTGATTACTTACCATTTATTGCCTTTGTGTATTTTGATAACATTATGAATATTTACGAGTATGTATAATGTGTGTCATGAATAAAATTCATAATGAACAAAATAATTTTGAATAATTTAGGTCCTCTGCCTGACTTAATTAAGTATGATTGTTATTTTATTGCTATTTTATACGTCACTAAAGAAAATGAATGAATGAAATGGAAGTAAAATTTTCGAGTCTATTCTTTAAATAGTTATCTCGACTACTGTGCCTGCATAACTAAAAGATGGTCTAAAATCGGTTTGAAGAAATTTGGTACATGGTTTTTGAATGGAGGGTCCGCACAGCTTTCTACGTACCTGTTTGATCGGTACTTAAGGCCCGGCCTCCACCAAAGCCGAGACGAGACGAGAGGAGAGGAGATGTGTTGCAAACCACTAATAGAATTTTATTATTAACACTTCTCCTCTCCTCTTAGCTATAATGGAAACGGTTGAGCAGAGAGGAGAGGAGTTCTCTAGTAATTTACTAAAGCAGCCTGCACACTCGGCGGCCAAGCGCACAGCGGAGACGAGAAGAGACGTGAGGTGAGAGGTGTGCTGTGAGCGTCGTGCGGTGAGCGGTGAGCGGTGTGCTGTGAGCAGCATACAGTTAACGGTGTACTGTTAGCGGCGTGCGGCGAGCAGTGAGCTGTGAGTGGCGTGTGGTGATTTTCTCCGCACAGCTTCGCCTAAGCATCTCCTATCCTCTCCGCTTCACACATCTCCGATTATTCGAGTCCGGCCATAAGGGTGTCGTATCAGACACATCTCAGAGTAATACTTAATTAATCAATCTAAATGGTTAATTTTCTGGAGTTAAGTTTCACTGCCTCGTTGGTCTCGTGGCTGCAAGTATGACTGAGCATGAGGTCTTCAGTTCGATTCCTAGGTAAAATTCGTAAGTAGCCGCCACTGAGTCTGGATTTGTGCCCGGTTGATGGCAATAGGCTCTCCTCTTGTTACATGGTACTTTAACATAACTGGAGAAATGTGGCTGTACTATTAGGTACGCCTAACCCGTCGGGGATTGCAGGTGTGATGTTATATGAAGTTTATCTTTGGAAGATTTACATAGGTGTTTTAGTTGAATGCAAGAAAGCCTTTAGAAAACAATGTCACACGACAAACAAGCTTTTGAAATAGGGGAAATTAGGAATGGCAATCGGTTTTGGTTGGGTATTTTAAATAAGTTTCGTTTCAAGTTACTTTAAGATGAGTATTTTTGAAAAGTGGTGTAGACAATTTGGTTCACGCCCACCCTACGGTCTGTTTTGTTGAGTTTTTAAAGACAATAATAATAATCAGATTCTCAGGTTCCCGATGCTGGGTCTCAAGTTCCCTCCCCGTGACAAGGACTGGGCGGTTATCCACAATGCTAACTCAAAGCGGGCTGGTTCATATGTCTTGGTCTTGTTAACAAGATTGTGCCATATTTCTAAGAAAATCCGTGTGTTTTTGCTTTACTTTACTTTACATTTTCACTGTTAAACGTTTGAAAGCGTTCACACATAATGAACTCGACAGTGTCAACAAAAATTGAATGAAATGAGTTATTTTTTTTATAACAAGCACAAAAACAAATGAATGTAAACAACGCACCAGACTTTTATTCATATAAATCTATCTTTATTTGTTGAATGCCTTTTAAGTGTACCTAATAAAAATATTAACACGTACAAAAGCAAAAATAAAAAAAATTATTACGGAATCAAGAACTCGTCCGCATCACTATCAACGGGAATAGTGCCAAAAAGGCTGGAAGCATGGCAACGTTGGATGGCATTGCTGATTGTTTGGCCAAAAAATATGCCAGTCCTCTGGTCACGTGAAGAGTTAACCAACCGCTTGGCGATGTCTCGAAATACGGCGCTCTAACCCCATGCCCCCTGGCCCTATTTCAACCCCAAACGGCTCATACACATAATTACCAATGATTCTATCTTGAGGGACCTTTTTCTGTAGCACAATTCACTTTGCAGTAACGGTTTTCAGAAGAAGTTTAATGTTGCAACAAAACTCTAATATTCTTTGATCCACGGAATAGATAAACGAGAGAAAATTTCTCAGAAGATGTATCAATAGATTTCCCACGTCAGTTTGCTTCTCGGAATCGCAAATGAGTTTCCAGTTTTGATTGCAACCGTTGATGCGGAAATGAGTGAGCTACATAAGCTAAATATTAAGTTCCGATATGCGTATGTTTGTAACAGGCAAGCTTCTTTGAGAATCTTATGGTGTTGGCGAGATGCGTCGTACGTTCACTTTATTTACCGCTGGCTATTGAGTTGGTTGAACAGAGGTTTTAGAAAAAAAAGAATGGTTAAACCAGGGAATCATTCAAAATTCAGGTACCTCAGCCACCTTAATAGATTAGCCGTAGACAAACCTAAAGGACTGTAACAGACCAGGCCCAATAACGCACGACACATCAAGTTAGACATAACCAGATTAACATGGCCTCGCTTTGTATCATCATTCATCATCATTTCGGCCCAAAAGACGTCCACTGCTGGACATAGGCCTCCCCCATGTGTCGCCACAGCAACATTTTGGGGGGTTTTGCCAAAATCGCCACGCTTGGCAGGCGGTTTGGCGATCGCAGTACGGTTGTTACAAAAGCATACAGAACGCTGCTGCCCATTCTCTGGCAACTCCCTTAGTCGCCTCTTACGATACCCACGGGAAGATATGGGATGGTGCTATTCTTTACGTCCGACACCATGCAGAGCCGCTTTGTATAGATTTGCAGTTAATTGAGAGATCAATAATATTTAAAAAACAAAGGTAGAATTACCTTTATGATAAACTAGCTGTTGCCCGTGACTTCGTTTGCGTGGAAATTTTGTTGTAAATGTGTGAGAAAAAAAGCAAAATCGTCTATACATCCCCAGGACATAACCAAATTTGATTACGATCGCATCAGCCCTTAAGTCGTCAAAAGATAACAAACAAAAGGAGAGAAAAATAACAATTCATCTTTCGCTCCATCCGTTAGCAACGGATGGAGAGAAACATGAATTGGTTTTTTTGTCAATAGAAACTTATCCAATTCCATTGTCTGTGTGATTTCTACGATCTTCAAAATGGAAAATAATGAGAAAACGTGAGTTTATTTGATCAGTCAATCCAGGATGCAGGATTGTTTCTCCAGGTGATCGAAAGAACTATTCTCTTTTGTCAATGGCCACACAATATTTGAGTTTACCTTAGTCTTGATAGGGGCCGAGTCATGTTTACTTAACATCCCCTGTAAACACTTCTGTGTCCAAACAAAATCGTTAAAAAAAATCTGTAATACAGAGAACTTTTTTTACGAAATGTATTGATGTTGTAATTATGAACTGCAGAAATCAAATGGAATAAAAACCGACCAAGTGTGAATCGGACTCTCGCTTAAAGGGTTTCGTAGCATCAAATTCCGAAGATACAATTTTTGCTGCTTTCGGAAAATCGCTATAATTTTTAAGAGCTATCGATAGACAAAATTAATGTTATCAATGCCGAAATCACACCCTTCTGCAATTCAGATTATGCCGGAGATATACACACATCAAAAGTGTCTAGGGATCAACATATATTTTTGCAATAACTTTTCTCCTGATTGATATTAATTAAAATTTTCTTTAAGGATTCATCAAATAAAGTGTTTTCGTTTGTCACAGTAACGATAAACCAAGTCACCTTTGCATTAATAAAGAAATTTGCCATTTTCTAATAAAGGGATTTTTGACATTTGAACCACTAACATTAAAGTTCGAAAAAAAGACTGAAATAACAGTTTTCTTTAAAATTTTATTGGGTAACTTAAACAATGAATAATCCGTGTTTCTACCGCGAACACTAACAACACAATAACATCGGTTTGGCATACTCAAAATGAGTTCATCCAAATCACGCTGTGGAATGGCCGCCCATGTTCGTTGCAACAACAAAAAAAGGTCTTCTTGCGACTGGATACCCTCCATATTCGGCAGAGCTCTTCTCTGTAGCATATCCCATGCATGCTCAATCGGGTTCAAGTCTGGCGACTGAGCAGGCCAGGGCAGGACATTGATGTTAGCTGCGGCGAGAGTCTGTCTTACAACTCTTGCGGTGTGCGGTCGTGCATTATCATGCATTAACTGAAATAAGGGACCGATTTACACTTGTAGAGGAACGATGACGTCTGATACAATCATCTCAGCATAAATTTGAGCGTTGAGGTTGCCTCTGATCCAAATCAACTCAGTTCTTCCGCCGATCCAAATACCCGCCCATACCATGATGGTTCCACCACTATAAGGATGGACTTCCTGGCAGGATTTTAATCGCTGTTGGCGTCCAGGGGTTCTCCAGTGTCGTATACGTCTTGTATCCGGTCTCATACCAAAACGAGACTCATCAGAAAAGCACACGAAACGCCATTGTTCTTCTGCCCAATTTCTGTGTTCAAGAGCCCATTGATATCGAATCCTACGATTGTGCATTGCTATAGGTGGTACCCGTAGCGGTCTTCGGGAATGAAGGTTCACTTCATGCAAGCGGTTTCTGACTGTTTGGTCGCTAATTAAGTTCTCTGAAGAGTGATGAAGCCTCACGGCTAACATCATGGCGGTTATTGTTGGAGCTCTTCGAGTTAAGATTTGAATGTATCGGTCTTGTCTCCGTGTGGTGCAGCGATACCGTCCTCCATGGCGCTCAGCCACGGTACCAGTGCTTCGGTAACGTGTCCAAAGTCGACTGATAACACTCTGACTTGTATTCAGAGCTAAAGCCACAGTACGTTGCCGGGAACCAGCTTCTATCATTCCCACGGCTCTGAGCATTTCTTCCCTGCTTAAATGACGTCGCCGCTCCATAATAACGTTGGTTTTAATCAGTAGTAGGGAAACAGTAGCACTAATAATGTCTTCAATGCGTTGTATGTTTTTATAGGGAAAATATTGACAGCTGATTTTCATCTTTTACTCGAATTTGATTCACAGTTCCTGATTCAAATTATGAAATGCACCAAAAAGGATCCATATAAATTTATAAAATCATAAATTTATTACAAAGCCACATCTCAATCTCAAGAAATCCGCATAAAAATGCTTGATCCCTAGACACTTTTGATGTGTGTAGTTATTAATCTGTTTATTAAAAATTATTTGTGTAATACACAATTATAAATATTGTTTTTTTTAACCCCCCCCCCCGTTATAGGAAAGGTTATTATTAGGTTGTGAACGCAACTAATAATAACCTTTCATTCAAACATTTAAACTCACATTTACAAACAGCTATATCTGGAAGAACTATCTGTAGGCCATGATTTTTTATACTTCAAAAGTTCAATATGTCGGCGTTGTCGTTGGTTCAAGAGAAACTAAAATTTGTAAATAGACATGTTTCAATGTGTCAGCTAACTTTAACGCTATCTTAGAAATTATAATGTTGGAACAAACGTCCATACAGGGGAACGGTCTACAAGTTAGTTGAAGAAACATTGGTATGCAGATTTATTAAAAAAAAAAATGTGTGTGTGTATGTGTGCCTGTGTGCATGTATGTGTGTGTTAAATTAACGCACTCGCTTCTCTCAGAAGCGAGTGAGTTAATTTATATGTTGCAATAGTGCATCAGTGTCTTCATAAGGAAATGGTTTAATCCAATTGAGGTGGGTGGTCCTTTGAAGGCCGACTATTAAAAAGTCGTCGTTATGGACATGTAAAGACATATTCCTCCTACTACACATTCTAACTTAAGGCCACAAACGCAGCGGCGAGTCGATCGCGCCGCTATTGTGGCCGTGCGATCTCACTCTTCGTAGACTTCAGTCGTCGACGTTACAATTGTTAATTCACGCGCACAGCAAAACGTTAGTTTTTAGTCAATAAACTATTATTATCTCATACTTTTTACTGTGAATTGTCGTATAGTAAAGTAGTAGGATATGTTTATGGTACTAAAGAAAAAAAACATAGTTTTGCCTCAGTTTAAGTTAAAATATTGGTAGTGTTCCTAGGAAAGCCGGTAGTTCCTTATAAGGCCAATCAAAAAAATTGACGGTTGGCCTTGCTATGGTACATTATTTTGTTATAATTATTTTCGTCTTTTAATCTTAAGAATAGTTGATTTTAAACATTCCTGATTATAAAGCTTTTTATAATTACAGTAGTCTGTAGTTTCTATTATTTTAATATAAATAATATGAAAATGTCATAGTAATAATTGTTAGTTTGGCCTTACAAAGAACGGACCCTTAAAGAGGCCATTTTGGGTAAAAAAAAAAGTTTTTAATTTCATTATAAAACACGTTGGCAAGTTATTAGATGCCAATATAATGCTCATTACTACTATTTTTAAATAACTTCCATTAATATATTCTTAGTTATACGATGGTGTCCAAGTAATGTTCATTGAGTTTTTTATAGTTGATAAAGATATATTGAGCATTTAATGTTTCGCTTAAACGGTAGAGCTTATTATGTAGTTTTATTAAAAACGGATATATTTATTGTTACAGTTCTATATTTCAGTTTAACGACTGCTGTATAATATTGGCCTTGTTTGGAGCCGTGTTCTTTGCAAGGCCATTTGGAAGAGCTTTATAAATCTTAAGTTTAATAAATACTGATTATATTTAGGTAAAAAAAAGTGATTTATACAAGGTGTTGTTTTGCAACCTCGTCAAATTCTAGGAGGTAACTATGCTAATGATTCTCGACCCGAATCAATAATAAAATGAGTAGGTAATTTTCTTTTTTTTATTTATTTACTGAAATCGGTAACTGTGAACCACCTGTGTTTTGAACACGGGCCGTCTGATTCCCGCCTTATAACGTCGCTAACACACAAACAAAAAACCTCAAACGTTTTTTCGATAATTTTATAATCCCTAAACCACGTTAAGGGGGTTATTCTGAAATATTGACAAACTTAAACAACAAAAAAACGCAGTGTTTTTTAATAATTTACTAGGTACCGTAATTTATATTGATTATTTATGTCTTTTGTGACAACATCCTGAATTTTGACGAGGATGCAAAACAACATCTTGTATGGTGCACAATGAAACAAAGTATTACTTAATAATTCGTTTCCTTCATTAATCCAGTAAATAAACGAATAAAAAGTATTTAATCGTTAGAGTGGCCTTCCATGGTCCACCCACCTTGGTTAGGTTAGTTAATAATTAACTTGCAAAAAACTAACATAATGCACTTTTATCAACGCACATCAGTACCGAATTTAATTATAGAAAATAATAACTGTTGTATAGACCAAGTAAAAGTTGCAAAATTTCTAGGTATTCTGTTGGATAGCCAGTTGACTTGGAAACCTCAAGCAGAGGAAGTCTGTAAAAAACTGAGCGTATCCGCGTATGTCCTACATAATCTAGCGAAAAAGGTTAACACCACCACAACAGTAGTCGCATATCATGGTCTAGTCGCGTCCATTTTAAGATATGAAATAATTTTTTGGGGAAATTGTACTCTACGAGAACAGGTGTTCAAGGCTCAAAAACGTTGCGTAAGAGCAATACTTAATATGAAAGTGACAGATAGTTGCGTTCCAGTGTTTAAGTCTCTCAAAATTTTAACTTTCCCTTGTATGTATATTTTAGAAGTCGCAGTGTTTTCTGCAAAAATAAATGATTTGATTTGATTTGATTTGATTTGCAATTTTCGTTAAATGTAATATGAACCTTTTCACTACAATGTCAGAAACTAGGAAGAGACCTATAAGAAGTCAGTATAAGAACTTACTAAATGTCGAGAGATGTAATACTGCTTTGCTAAAAAAAAGTGTTATTAGTATGGGCCCAATCATTTTTAATAAATTACCCAATATTATTAAAAATGACACATTACAAAATTTTAAAAGGAGACTGATTTCATTATTGATTGCAAAATGTTATTATTCAGTAAATGACTTTTTAAATGACACTGACATATGTATTGAACAATATAATGTATAAGATTTAATTTATTCTGATTTTATATAATTTACTGACATACCTAATGATCTCGTTGTTTAAATTTGTATGATTTTATTCCAATTATGTAGATTTTGAAAATGTTTGTTTTTTCTTTTATTTGAATGCACTGTGCCAACTATTATCTTAACTAGAAACCATTATTTTATTAATTTTATTTCAATTTAGTTACAAATTTCTCAAATGTTTGCATGCCTAATTTATGGTAAATTGTACAAGGCTCACCCATTTTATTGTTACACCTTATTTTATGTACCTACAATCTATGCAAATAAATTTTACTTTAGTTTACTTTACTTTAGATTTTTATTACATACATTCGCTTGTTAAGTTTATATTATATGTATATCTCTTTGTTTTTACTTAACTAATCAGACTACATAGTTTCAGAACAAGCAAGTATAAGATAGAAATTAGGCAAAAAACCTTTTTAGAAGAAATAAAGCTACTTAATTAACAACAACTTTTTTCAGCCATTATCAAAGTCAAGTTCATAAAGAGGTTCCATTTGGATGGTAACCGATTGTTGGGCTTTTTCCTATTAAAAGCTCTAAGTACAGAAGATTTTCTGAGACGTTTTTCGGGAATATAAATCAAGGACGCAAGTGAAGTCTCGTCATGTACGCTTGTTAGGCAGAATTAACGATTGATGTCAGGATCGGTTATTCCGCTAGACATTTCGTTAAGTGAAGATAAGTCCGGAAAATTTTGTCAATTTATAATTATATCAGAAAAATAAATATTTTTCCTTCTAAAAGGTTAGCTCAGGGTAGCCCGCGAGATTCCAATTTTCTTTGGTTATTTATAATTTGCCTTGGCGCTTCACCTAAAGTCGCAAGAGTGGCTTTTAAGGGTGAGGTCTTGAGTTTGGTATTTTTTACACTTTTGACTAACCTTTAGTGGAGCACCACAACCAGTGAAACAAGACTTAATCTTACTACTATTATAAATGCGAAAGTTTGTGAGGATGAACGGTCAAAAACCTCTCCGCCTGACTGCCGCCGCGTACGGACGTGCCGCTACCTGCTCGCATTCCCGCTCGCTATCAGTGTGTGTCATCGGTTCGTTGCTTCCCAGTGTCGTGACGTCATCAGTAGTCCCTTGACTACACCCCCGAACAATTGTTGTCTTTTTATTAAGACAGCACTTGCTCATTTTGCTTCGGATATTATTACGATTTAACTTCCTTTACCCCATCAGGGAAAACTCCTCAGTTTCGAGGTTCTTGGTGGGAAACCTAACGGTGCCAACGAAACCAAGAGAGGGTGGTGACCCAATCCACCCGCCTAACCCCTTCAGGGTCTAGGTGAAAAAATTGGGCTCCGTCGCGAACGTATGCGCCGCCCAAATTTTGAAAAGTATGGGTCAGAAATTGCTGCCATTCAGCAAACCAGCGATAACGTCACTGACTTCAGTGATGCGCTCGACAGCCCTTTGTCGCCGCCGCCTGCCGACAGAGGCTTACCGCCAGCCGTTGCCGCCGCGATTAAGGCTACTCCAAGACCCAAAGTTGTGAAACCCATTGTTTCACAAACAAAGGTCCAGCCCGCACCTGCGTCCATTGTTCCCGTTTCTGGGAACATGGGCAAAAGCTCACCGCCAGCCGACGCCGCCGCGATTCCGGCTAATCCCGAACCCATTGTTTCGCAAACAATGGATCAGTCCGCACCTGCGTCTATTGTTCCCATTTCGGAGAACATGGACACAACCGTACCAATCTCCGACTCGGAATCGGTTATAGATTCCTGCTCTGCTTCCTCGTCCTCAGAAGACGACTACCAAGTCGTCGGAAAGGGCAAGAGGAAGAAGGGCAAAAACTCGCAGGCCGCCATGGCCAAAAAGTTAGTCGCGCTCCCTCTAATCCCCTCTCCCGAGGCGTCCCGTCCCACCTCCCCGGTCCCCGCACCAAAGTCCGCCGCTGCTCATACCAGCAGGCCAACAAGCCCTAAGGCTAACTCTTCAGCCGCTTCTTCAAAGAAGCTGAAGCCCCCTCCCCCGTTGTTCATTCAGGACAAAGGGAAATGGACAGATGTGTCCAAAATGTGTAATGAGCGCCGCATTCAATATACAAGCGCAAAAAGCACACAGCAGGGGATCAAAGTGGTGGTCCCTACGACCACCGACTTCAGGGAACTAACCCGTCAACTAATCGGAAGGCGCATAGCCTTCCACACCTACTCTCTTCCAGAGGAGAAGCCCACCCGCGTGGTGATCAGGCGGATCCCGAAGGAAATCCCCACGGAGGACATCCTCAATGACCTCCTAGGCCAGGACATCCCGGTCACAGCCGTCCACCGCCTTCATAAGGCGAGAGGCGGAGACCATTACGATATGGTACTGGACATCTGTGACCCAGTAGAAGGTCACCACCCGATCTTCAAAGTGAAGTCGGTTTGCTCCCTGACAGGCATCTTAATAGAGAAGCCCTACCGCTCAAGCGTAGTCGGACAGTGTCATCGCTGCCAGATGTACGGTCACAGCCAAGCCAACTGCCATGCGCCACACAGATGCGTAAAGTGTCTAGGCGACCATGGCACGGCAGACTGCCCCCGTCCCAAAGACAAGTCGCTTTGCACGGAGCCACCGAGCTGTGTGCTTTGCGGCCAGTCGGGCCACACAGCCAACTACCGCGGCTGCTCAAAAGCCCCCAAAGGCTCCTCCTCTAACCTGGTGAAGCGTGCAAGCGCCCGCCAACAAAGAGAAAGCCCATCGGTGAGGCTACCCTCTGCCCAGATGCCGGAGAGACTCAGCCCTCAGAGGCCCTCTCCCTGGACCACGCTAAACCACCAGAAAGCCTTCCCGGCTCTCAGTAAAGCAAAGTCCAGCCCCATCCCCGGGCTATTAGATACCCCTGTCCCCACTCACGCGGCCCAAACAAGCGCACCGGCGCCCGCTCGTCCCACGCCACCCGGCCCCGCGGCTGTGGACCCCTCTCACAACGTAATTTTAGAATCGCTAGCAGAGTTAGTCACCCCCGAAGCAGACCGCATGGCGGCTGATCTCAGGGCGGCTAACACTGGTGGCGATAAACTTAAAATTATGCTCAAGTCCCTACTCAAGTTAGGCGACCTCCTCCGCAACCTTAACCTCGACTAACTCCAATGGATAATACGAGATTAACGTGCACCAAACCCTGATCCCTAAAATTAGGGTACTTTAATGCCAATGGCATTAGAGGCCAGCGTGATGAGATCGCCACCTTCCTCCGCGACCATCAAATTGATATCCTCCTCGTACAGGAGACCTTCCTCAAGCCCAGTCACCGCGATCCGAGAATTGCCAACTATCGCATAGTTCGCAACGATCACTCACGTTGCCACAAGGGCGGGACTCTAATCTATTATAGAAAAGAACTGCATTGCATCCCCTTAGATCCCCCTCCCATGGAGTCTCTACTCGAGACCTCAGTGTGTCGACTAGACATGACAGGCCATCAACCGATCACTATCGCCTCTGCGTACATCCCTCCCGGCGGCACGTCCGAGGAGCACACTCTGTTCACCAAAGACCTTGCCGTCCTCTTCGGCTTGAGCGACTCCGTTATCATAGCAGGCGACCTCAACGCCAAACACCCCGCCTGGAACAGCACGACGACCTCTGCCAGAGGACGTCACTTGTATAACCTGGGCAAGTCCCTCAACTTCGATCCCATCGCTCCTATGGAGCACACCCACTATCCCCACGACCCCGACCAACGTTCGGACGTTCTCGACATAGCGCTACTCAAGAATGTCAACCTTAAGTTGCATTCCATCGATACTTTACATGAGCTTAAACTCAGATCATCGACCAGTGCTCATGCACTTAGTTCCTCGCTTGGGTCCTTCTGACCCCAGCCAGCCCCCGCCGACCCATGTGATAACCGACTGGAGGAAAGTCAGCGAAAAGCTGAAATCCACCACGTCGCCTCACCTGGAGGCCATCCCCGACCACATAGTCTCAGTCGCAGACACGACGGCTGCCATCAACTCGTTTACAGAACACGTGCAATCCGTACTGAAGGACTGCTCACGGGAAGTCCCAGCAATGAGCGATCAACGCTGGATACTACCC
Organism: Cerastis rubricosa; assembly: GCA_949152445.1. NCBI lineage: Eukaryota > Metazoa > Arthropoda > Insecta > Lepidoptera > Noctuidae > Cerastis > Cerastis rubricosa. The sequence continues at coordinate 9,908,764 of OX424532.1, forward strand.
GCTGACGTACGTGAACTGATAAACGAAAAGAACGCGGCCATCCGTGCCTACAGCAGCTTTCCCTGCGAGGCAAACAAAGCCCACATGCGTAATTTACAGCGTGCTGTAAAGGATCTCACCAGTGAGTTTCGTAATAATCAATGGGAAAAAACGCTAAGCGAACTCGAGCCTACCCACCTAGCCTTCTGGCAGCTGCAACGCAAGATGCGCTCCACCGAAGTGGCTTCAATGCCTCCCCTCACCCGAACCGATAAGAGCGTCGCATTCGACGACTCTGAGAAGGCCGAATGCCTAGCCGACAGCCTGGAGTCCCAGTGCTCCCCCAGCTCGCAACCAGTAGACAAGCGACATCTCGATGAGGTGAACGCATTCGTCGAACGTAGAGCCGCCCTGCCCCCCGAAGAAGACCCTGATGATCCTCTGCCTCCGGTCACAGCTGACGAAGTGCAAGACATCATTAACAAACTTCAACCGCGGAAAGCACCCGGCTCCGACGGAATCACCAATAGGGTGTTCAAACTCCTCCCCGCTCAGCTCGTCGTGTTAATGGCGGCCATCTTCAATGGCGCCCTGAGCAAAAACGCGTTTCCCCAAATATGGAAAGAGGCCACTGTCATCAGTTTCGCCAAGCCAGGCAAACCCAAGTCTGAGCCTTCGAGCTACAGACCTATCAGTCTCCTGAATGCACTCGGTAAAATCTACGAGAGACTTATGTATAAGCGACTCAAAGACTTCGCCGAGGCTAAGAGTCTCATCCCCAACGAACAGTTCGGCTTCAGGACCGGACACTCTTGCATTCAACAGGCCCACCGCATCGTAGAACACTTGAGCGCTGGCTTCCAGCGTGGAGCGATGACGGGTGTGTTGTTTTTCGACATAGCAAAGGCATTCGACAAAGTCTGGCACAACGGCTTATTATATAAGCTGTACAAACTGGGAGTGCCGGACCATCTCGTGCTCATCTTACGAGACTTTTTGTCGGATCGCACCTTCCGCTATCGCATCGGGAAGGCACTGTCTTCCCCCCACCCCATTAGACCCGGAGTCCCTCAGGGCTCCCCGCTCTCTCCCCTTATCTTTACTATGTTCACCAGTGACATCCCCAAGAGCAAGAAGGCACAGCTAGCCCTGTTCGCGGACGACACGGCCATCTATTACACTGGCCGTAGTCACGACGCTATTTACAGCACCCTCCAAACCTCAGCCAACGTCCTAGGCACTTGGTTCCGGAAATGGAGAATCGAAGTGAACCCCGACAAGAGTCAGGCAGTTCTTTTCTTTAAACCGCGTAAAAATAAGCCACTCGCGCTCAGCCCGATCACTATGTACGGTAAGCCTATCCCCTGGGAGAAGCAAGCCAAGTACTTAGGAGTCTTACTTGACAACCACCTGTCTTTCGCGGCGCACATGAAAGCAGCTCGCGACCGAGCTGCCTTTGCTATGGGTAGGCTTCATTTCATGATTTCGGCAAAAAGCAAGTTGTCACTCAAGTGCAAGTTGCGCCTTTATACCGCGGTGATCCGCCCCATTATGACGTACGCTTGCGTCGTGTACGCTCACACCAAGCCTAAATACATCCATAGGATGCAAACCTTGCAGAACCGGTTCTTACGTAGAGTCACGGGAGCCCCTTTTATGTCCGAAACGACCGTCTACGCGTAGACCTTAGAATGCCCACCGTCCTTCAGTTTATGAAACGTCTTTCGAAGCGTTTCTTCGATAACGCCAGTAAACACCGTAATCCCCTGATCGCAGCGGCCGCCCGTTACGAACCCTCGCGCATTAGTACAGTACGCCGTCCTCGGCATACCCTCGTCACTCCCGATGATGCTATCACCCTCCTCCAGGAGAGTAGCAAAGAGACTAGCACTCTTAAAAAGTACAGACACAAACCGCCGTCTTTCCGACCTCGCCGTCGAGGTCCGTCGCGTCGTCCCGGTCCATGCCCTCCCCGACCCTCGCTCGAGCCAGCCCGCGATGCTGTGCCAGTAGTTTTAAATCAGCCCCTAAATAATGATATCATTCAGATCCAGCCTGTCCCCATGCAGTCCTCCCCCAGCGACGCCCTGAGCCGAGGCTCGTACCTCACAGCGGGTGCCCTCAGCGTATAGTCGCTTAGTTTGTAAGTTTTTATGCCCTGGCTGGAGGCCTTACTCTTAAGGCACCCACAGGATAGTCCGGTTAAGCAGACGACAACCTCCTAGGTTGAACTGCGAGATGCCATTCATAAAAAAAAAGGATGAACGGATGTATGTTTGTTACAATTTTACGCAAAAACTAGGGAACGGATTTGGATGAAATTTGGCACACAGATAGTTAATAACCTGGATTAACACATAGAATTTATTTATTAGACTTCTTATCCCGGTTGTTAACGAACCCCACTCCGCGGGCAAAATAAGCTAGTACTGCATAAATTGGATCGACAAAATCGCAGTTTTCATAACATGTCTCAATTAGCATGGTTCTCATATCATAAACTGGAAAACCTAGTTCTTGAACACGCACATTTTTTTGAAATCCAGTTACGTGGTAACAATGTTTTTTTTCGCAAATCACAGACTGACCCAGTTTTTTATCCACCGATTATACAGACGAATGTGTGACTTCTTCGTGACTCATGAGCCATGAGTTAACTTACTTTGGTAGGGATTGATTCGGCTTATTTTTAAATCAACTGAATATTGATTTTCACTGAACAAACATCGATGACAAGCTAACAAAAGAAAACAGTGAAAATGTTATCAATAGGTAGTATTTACTTTTGCTCAACGGCTTGTTATGTGTTTTTATTTACTCTGTGGGTTAGAAAACATGTAACATATTAAACTCGTGACATATAGAGTGCTTAAGCGGCTGATTTTTTTCATATAAACGAAGGTCTAAAGCAAAGTGCCTGTTGTAGTAGTACAATATGCTAAGTGCCGTGCAAAGTGGTACTAAAACGATGCCTACACTTCAAGACAAAAAGAAATAATATTCGGAACTACTGATCCAATTGGAAAAAATCTTTCAGAAATAGAAGCTACGTTATCCCCGAGTGGTACTGCATAAAGAAGTCAACTATATGCAAATACATTCAAGTATTTATTACAAACGACAGACGGGACCAGATGAAGTAAATCGTGATCCAATATTAGTTACTACTTAGTAACAAATTGGTCTGTCAAGTGGGGTATTACACTAGTGACTAGACATAGGTCTATTAACTAGTGTAATACCCCACTTGACTTACGATACCAAACCGACGATGAAATTACGATACCAGTCAAGTGGGGTATTACACCAATTAATTAATTAATTTAATTTAAAATCGAAAATGTTCGGGATCAAAATGTTTGTGTCAAAATGTCCGCACTAAAACTCTTTTAATCTCTTTAATTATATATTAAAAATTGAACGTTTCTGTGGGATAATTTCCGACCATAACTCGAGCGAAACTGCGGGCAAAAGCTAGGATTAAATTAAGCTAAACCTTCAGTGGTTCACAGCGTCAATATACATAGTGGTTTATATAATACATGCATTACGTCCGCGGTTAGCAAGCTAATGGCACGAAATTCAGTTTGGAGCCTCAAGCGGTGTAAATAATTATAATAACACACTAAGAAATAATGAATATTGTTCAGCCGTGCTCATATACTTTTTAAAGAAATCTCCATCCAAGAAATCAAAATGGTTGGCACTTCCTGTGAGTCTAATTTACCATTTTTAGGGTTCCGGCTTGCGTTTGGCCGCAACTCGCCCGATGTGAAGTGATGATGCAGCCTAGGATGGAGCACGCTTGCCTAGAAGAAACCGATTCACTCGAACCTGGAAAACATAGAGATTATAATGATCAGGGAACAGAGAAGACGGCAAAGAATTCCACAGACTGACGGTTCACAGAATAAATGTGGAAGTCCGTAGAACTTCAAGGTCACCGTTGTATGGCTGACGTTGATTGACAGCTTTAGCTTGTGAGTTGAAGCGTCAGCTTCGCGATATTTTTGCTCGTCTGATAATAGAATGGGGATAGGAAAATTAGATTGTGTAATTCCAAAGCATAATACCCCGAAATGTATGCGATAAAAAAACCTAGCATAGTCTGGCAGCTTTGCGGCGTTGTCTGAACAACGCTTTACCTTAGTCTGAAACAATGGAATGGCATCCGTTCCACCACCCTTTGGGTGACCTTACTAGGTATTCGGAAGAAACGTGAAGAAAGTTTTCGACGCCAAAAAAGAATTTTATTTTGTGTGTAAATAGTTTCAGTTAGTTATACTTAATTAATAAGTAGTATAAACAATGTAAACGTAGGAAAGGTGAAGGAAAACATAGTGAGGAAACCGGCATGTCCTAGAAGTAAATAATCGTAGACATGTGACTTAAACCAATCCGCACCGGGCCCTCGTGGTGGATTATAGCCCACTCCCTCGCCTAGAGAGGAAGCCTGTGTCCCAGCAGTGGGAACATTATAGGCTGATGATGATGATGATAAACAATGTATGTTTATTTTAGTATCGAAAATAATATCGCTTTTATTCACCATTATCAATGTTTGACTTGAGTTTGCTCATGCAAATGCAATTTGGCTAGATCTATCCAAATTGGATCTGCAGCGGATTTGCATTGTTTCTGAGATGGGTAGATGACGACCCCTATAATTGACCCATCTCGGATACATTGCGAATGTGGAGCCCGAACACAGAATATGCAGCACGTAATAGAACCCCAGGGAATTAGGTGGAAACCAATCACGCATTTATTCCAAGTATTTTGTTGAATTTCGTATTTTTGTAGAGCTGTTCTCAAAAATACGAAATCCAACAAAATACTTGATGATTGATTTTTTGTGTTGTTTTTCCCTGACTCAAAGCTAAATTGGCATTGATGATTCTCACACGATTCTCACGCTTTATTCAAATCACACACTCGCACATAAAAATCGATGTCTTTTCGTATGTTCGTCTGTTCGTACCCCTATAGACTCCTAACTCCTCACTGATCCGATTATCATCATCATTTCAGCCGAAAGACGTCCACTGCTGGACATAGGCCTCCCCCAAGAAGGGGGGTTTTGCCATAATCGCCACGCTTAGCAGGCGGGTTGGCGATCGCAGTAAGGCTGTAACAAAAGCACAGAACGCTGCTGCCCATTCTCTGGAAAGTCCCTTAGTCGCCTCTTACGACACCCACGGGAAGATATGGGATGGTGCTATTCTTTACGTCCGACACCATACAGAATCATTTTTTTCATCCGATATTGATGAAATTTTGCAGTTATTCTACATACGCCAGGGAAAGTTTCTGAAAAAAAGGCATAGCAACGCCGGCAACAACTAGTTTATTTTCATTCTGAAATTTTAGTTTTCAATTTAAGGTCCATTTTTGACCTATCTGAAGCAGTTTAACATCCGGGTTCCAGACTAACGAGTCGTGGTTTTCGCCTGCCAGGCAACAACGCATCCAAAACTGGTCACTGGTCACTGGTATCAATTGAATGACATTTTTCTAATTATAAATTAAAGCTAACGGCTTATTGGCTTTCACTTGTTTTACAAAACTACTCACTTACCTTAAGATTTCGTCAATTAAATGGGCCTTTATTCAGACAGATTTTGGTAATTCTTTGTCTGTCCTACGAACGTATCTAGCTTCTAACCTAATTAACCGTGATTACTGGACAGATTGCTGGTATTCCGCTGTTCATTATTTTTCTCTACAACAAGATATTTTACTGGGGGCACCTTTCTTATACGGCACAATACTTCCTAGCTAAAGGGCTAGATGGCGACAGTAGTCGTATTTTATGCCTATTGTTCAGTGCCCGTTTTCGCTGACAATAAGATTTCCAAGTTATAAGTCCTTGACTACCTATCAAGGACTAAAACTAAACTAGGAAAGCAAACTTAGATAAGTATAACTTAAACTTTGACAAAAATCAGCATTGATATACGCGATCTAATATGCTATGGGACTTGTTATTATTTCACAACTTATGTTGTTGACGTTGATTTGTTTTATTTGTTTCAGGGCGCGTCCCCATTATGTCGTGACGACAGATTATCGTGTCGTTTGAAGCGTCATGGCTTGTGTATTAAATGGAGATGTTCACATATAGGACGACACGATTAAATGTCGTCCACGACTTTTTTCCAGTGACGACAGATTGTTGAGTCAATGGGTATGATGGGACCAGCTAGAGACGACAGTTGTCCAACGATAAATTAATCGTCACGACATAGTGGGAACGCGTCGTCACTCGTTATTGCTGGGATAAGGTTTATAATAACTTCTATAAATATTTATTAACATGACATCGTGATGGACCAGTAGTTAAGCCTCTCTGTATACATGAGGGTTCAAATCACGACAAATACCAATGTTGACTTTTTAGTTCGCATGTACTTACCTAAAGTCTTAGTTAATTTTCGCCACCCCTGACATCGGTGAAGTAAAACATCATAATGAAAACCTAGATTTATAAATACCATAAGTCTAAAATCTCCAAATCGTGATGATTTCATGATGCCTAGGCTCTGAAGCGAGACAGTAGCAGTAAGGTATTATTTTGATTCACATTTACCTAATCACCAAATTTTAATTAACTCTCCGCTAAGTATTGTCATCTTCCCTGAACGAAGAGTTATGAATACTAGTTTAAACATTAAATCCATTTTCGAGAGCGCAGATTTGTAAGCGGTAAGCTTAGGTAGGTATCTGCTTATTTAGGAGCGAGGTATTTTCCTCTAGAATGGTGGGAAATAAACAAAAAAAAATTGCTGTGCCCGACAGGGTCCATAACTGTTACTGTTATTTTCTATTTTTACCATTATGGATTGCATTAAAGTTTTGATTTGAACAGCTGATGTATTTAAGGGATGTACCGTTTGTATCCAAAAAAGATAGGTAGATTGCATTCATCGTTAAAAATCGGCTTCTGATTTTCAGAGAAGTTCAATCAATTAATGAGAAAATTAATAAGGAGGTCAGTGGATTATCTACAAACTTGTATTTATTTTGTAGTTAATTAAATTTATTTAACTGCTTATTAGCCTTCATTCGATTCTGAAGAAGTGAAGTTATACCTAATTAAACGCGTTTCTATCAAGAAACAGAAACTTGATACGAAGAACGCGAGCGTTTAAAATTGAAGCACATTCGAGCTTTAGAAAAAAATCGGGTTTGTAGAACGTTGTCTATAACATTCATTTTTTGAAAAACTCGGTGTAAGTACCATATTAACGCCGGCTACTGGGGTATCTACGTTGTGCTGTGTTGTTTGTTTTTTTTTAATGTTTATGGACCATTAGGGAAAGCAAAACATCACCAAAACCTTCCATAATGGTAAACAAGATTAACGAGCACAACAGAACAGCAATTTTAAAATGTATGTTCAACAGTCCTGTTTAAAAGTCGATGATCTCTCAGTTTGTGGAAAATAACAGCACAGTAACAGCGAAATGCACTGATTTATGATAGTTACATCAAGTAGGTTGGTTTTAATTAAATCTGCCGCAGCAATAAATGCGATCGATTACTGTCCGCGAAGCAGACACAATAGTTTAAATAATCGCGAGTGAACCATTTGTGGACCATTGGACAGGGAAAGGGATGGGAGAGGTGGATAAGGAATTCAACATTCTTCTTCTTCTCTCATCTCGATGGTACGACTTGTTTAAATTTCTTGGGCCCAGTATGTGGCCACGTTAATCGCAGCGTCTGTGGAGTCTTTTAGGTCTTCTAAAGTTCAGGTCGGGATCACCGTATTCAAATGTGCCAACCCCAAAAAAAATGGGATAAGTTCAGGAGAATGATGCTGATAAACGAGTAGTTTACTAGTCCTACATGCCAATTAATAAAACGAAAACCATTAAATATATTATATAATTTATTGTGACATTGTGTTAACAAAGTCTTGAGATGTCACATCACTGTTGTCGATTAGTTAAGGTGGGTTCGCACTGAGAGGGCCTGGACGGGCGCGGCCGAGGCACACGACCGAGGCGTTGTGGTCAGCCCACGTCTTACTGACGTACACGACGAACACGTCGGAGCTCTGTGAAGTCGACTGAGGCAGCTACTCGTCGTCCCTCGGCGCGTCATGCCATTCACACCGACGATCTCTGTGATAGAACAAAAGAGTTAAATTAATACTGATACTTATAATACCATATTAATACTTCTTTAATAACACTAATACTATAAAGACGGAAAGTTTGTTAGTTTGGATGTAGGGGGTTATATTCGGAACTACTGATTCGATTTCAAGATTTTTTTCACAAATGTGAAGTAATATCAGATCAGAATGACACAGGTTACTTTTTAAAAAAACAGGTTGCTTCTATGGAATAATTTCCGGCCATAACGCGAACGAAGCGGTAAAAAGCTTGTTTGAGATAATGAGGATTATCCGAACATAACTAATCTAGCATCGCACTGATTGTCCTTTTTGTACAATTAGGTACCCTAAAAACCATTCCAGTATCTCACAGATTGAATAACTTTTTGTTACGCTAGTTCATTAGATACAGACACCCAACAACTTATGTATCAAACAAGACGGGTTAATGAACTAACAAACACATCACATCTCAAAAGCATTTCATATTTGACAGAGTGCATTGAAGCGCACTGAAGCCCGATTTAGGGTGAAAATTGATGTTAATTATACGAAGCTAGTAATTAAGATAACTTTACGTATACATTAAAAAAATAGTATATTTTGCCATTTTTAGGGTTCCGTACCTCGAAAGGAAAAAACGGAACCCTAATAGGATCACTTTGTTGTCCGTCCGTCCGTCTGTCCGTCTGTCTGTCTGTCTGTCAAGACCCTTTTTCTCAGGAACGCGTGGAAGTATCAAGCTGGAATTTATATCAAATATTCAGGTCTACTGCCCCTTAGAGAAAAAAATAAACTTCTAAGCCAACGCAATCAAAAGATACCTACAGCCGTTTATGCCGTAAATTTCCGCAAATTTTCGACAATCGCAGTAGAATCAAAACCAACACTTTCCGTGAACTCAGAATCTTGAAATTTGGTACGAAGCAAGCAATGTCTTACAGCACAGATAAATAAAAAATTGCGAAAACTGTTAAAATTTTTAGTTACATGATATAATAAAAATATTTTTAATAATTTTTGCACGGAACCCTCGGTGCGCGAGTCCGACTCGCACTTGGCCGGTTTTTTTATATAAGTATGCGAATGACAAACAAAATCATAATCATGTTTACAAAGAACAAAGTTTAGATCATCAGAAAATCATAATCATATTTACAAAGAACAAAGAATAAAGTTTTCCGAAAGGGGTTCATTTCCGTAACATTTAGATATGTTTGAAAATGTGAGTGACTGCCTTTGTTCTGTTACTTCCCTGACTGCGTTTCCGTTTAGAATGACAGGGTCGGGACGTGACGTACGTGAGGCAACTCGTGCCGAGTAACACATAATATAGTGTAGGTCCATTGTGTAATTACCAGTATGAAAATTTTTACTTTGAGACCAAGCCTGGAATCCCTAGCTTAATACAGCCAAATGGGTTTTCTCCTTTAAGAGGCATACAGATATTTCAATGAAATCTAGTATTATGATGTAAATACCCATAAGAAAGCTGAAAAGCTCTTGTTCTCCCCGTTATTGCTTTTTTTTCTTTTGTACTGTTAACGTACACACCGTCAGTCTGCAAACGCAGCAACTTACTTTTCTCTTTTGTATTTAAAACTAGCTGTCCGGCGCAACTTCGTTTGCGTCACATTTTCCCCGTTTTCGCAACATTCTTCATTGCTGCTCCACTCCTTTTGATCGCAGCGTGATGATATATAGCTTATAGCCTTCCTCGATAAATGGGCTATCTAACACTGAAAGAATTTTTCAAATCGGACCAGTAGTTTCAGAGCCTATTTAATGCAAACAAACAAACAATCAAATCTTTCCTCTTTATAATATTAGTTTAGACAATGTTTAATATAATTTTAAGTTTGTTAAAAATTACATGTAAGTATGTAAAGCGAACACCACGGATTAGCATCCAACCTACTCTTACTTAGTTGTAATCAGTTCTCTAATGAACTTTTAGTGTTACCAAATCTGTGTGTGTTTACGTTAACTCACCTAACTCCAAGTACTTACTTAGGTACTTGCCACTTCTTACTTAAACTGCAAGTGTAAGGTGCAAACTACTACGGGACCTTACAATTTTGTTATACGAGTAGACCATACCTGGAATCCTAGTTACGGAGATATTGGAGGTCCGACCTTATCACAAGTTTTTTTTAATGTTATTATGTTTTACTTTACTTTAAACTGAAGAATATGGCGGTAGGTGGACAGCAGGAACGAAATCAAACGACACCGACTTGGTAGCACAGCGTATAATCGCAGACTGGCGCGCCTTGACAATCCTGAACCGTATTATATTTTGTGCTCCTACCCACTATAAACTAATTATTAAAACATACATCACATAAACTAGCTGTCCGGCACAACTTCGTTTGCGTCACATTTTCCCCGTTTTCAGAACATTTTTCATTGCTCCTACACTCCTATTGGTGGTAGCGTGATGATATATAGTCTATAGCCTTCCTCGATAAATGGGCTATATACCACGTAAAGAATTTTTCAAATCGGACTAGTAGTTTCGGAGCCTATTCAATGCAAACAAACAAACAAACAAACAGTCAAATTAAACTATTCTTTCTCAGGAGTCTATAAACCATATTTTTTAAAAAGGTGGTTTGCAGATTGTTGGGGGAAATTTATATAAGATTATATTAATAATTTAGAATAGATTATGAGATTAGATATTTTTAGATTTACATTAACATTATCTTTAAAATATTGTTCCGTTCCCACAGACAAACCGTGGAAACGGTTTCGTGGGGCATAGTTTTTAAATGAAACTTGTAATAAATAAATAAAAATAAAATATCTTTATTTCAGACCCATTACATAGTCCATAAATGGTTAGTGTGTTAGTAAATGATAATTCTTATATGCTATGTTAGTATTATTAGTCCTTTACTTATTTACTTATAGCTACCTATAGCTACCTCCACCCAACGCCTTTGGATGGGGCAGTCCGGTCTGCCAACAATCACTTTCAGGATGCCGTTACGAGTATTGCGCAAGCGTTGCAACAGGGAAGTCGCTTTCTTACGCATTATGGCGTGAAAGCCATCCGTGCCAGCTTCAGCGAACATAGCCGATGCACTACAACGCCGCGGTAGCCGCAACAGCATCCTAAAAGCGTCATTGTATTGTACGCGCAGGGCGTTGCAGGCTCGGCGCGTATATGACACCCAAAGGCCGCCCGAGTAGAAGGACTGACAGAACGCTTTAAATAAAGTCACTTTAACGTCTGCCGTACAGCGAGCAAACCTTCGGGCAAGCATATTGCTCCTCACCGCCAACGCCCTGCGTTCGCGCTCAATGTCAACATCATCGCGCAGGTCACTGGTAACCACATGTCCCAGGTACTTAAAACTTTCAACCACTTTGAGCTCTACGCCGTTGAGAAATACCGGAGGTACACGACGGGGCTGCTGCCTAGGTGCTTTGAAAACTAAGACCTCGCTCTTTTTGGAATTGTATCTAAGGCCGTGCACCTCCGCATACGTCTCGCAGATCGATAGTAGCTTGATGAGCTGAGCAACACCATGTTGTCCGCGTAACTCAAGTTATTGACGCATATACCGTCAATGTGACAGCCGACATGTGTGCCGCTCAGCCGCTCGATAAGCTGGTTCATGTATAAATTAAATAACAGCGGTGAGCTCAAGTCCCCCTGTCTCACACCACATTCCATTCTATACTCATCCGACAGAGTACCGACCCACCTCACCCGATTTGTCTGGTGAGCATACCAGTATCTGAGAAGGGCTGAATACTCCGCCGGTACACCCGCGCCCCTCAACTTGTTCCATAGGATCTCATAGGAGACAAGTTCGAAAGCTTTTGACAGGTCGAGGAAACACGCGTACACCGGCGTCCTTCTCGCAGTGTAGTAATTGACGGTGTTTCAGGCTGAAGATGGCACTTTCTGTAGACACTCCCGCATTGAACCCGAACTGGGCATCATGCACTTCTATGTATTGTGAGAGGCAGCCGTTCAACACACCGTCAAGCACCTTGGCCATGGTGGTAGCGAGCGAGATAGGTCGATAATTGCTCATGTCGGATGTGTCACCCGTCTTATTTTTAACTACTGGGACTACTATCGTTCGCATGAGCGGTTCAGGTAGATAAGAGTGACCCAGGCACAGAGTGAAAAATAGTGACAACACCCTGGGCAGATGGACTCCCGCATGTTTAAAATGAATAATATTGTAATAAAATTGTTTAATAAATAAATTAAAAAAAAAAAACTTTCCTCTTTATGATATTAGTTTAGATACCTCCACTATTCAATGCATCCAACAGCACAATGTTTTGAGTGCGTAACGACGAGTTCTAACATAAAACGTGATTTTTCACCCCATTTAAAAAATCTTTTCCCAGCATTAATTTTAGCGTAGGGTTACTTAGTTTGATGTACAGAATGCATGGTTGACGACTTAGTGAAGTGTCTGTTTACACCTTGTATATGGGGAAAAGTCGTCACACAAAGTCGCGCTTCATTTTTATACCCTTAAAATAAAAACAATGTGTGATGCGATTGACCTTAGCAGCGTAGGAGGAGTGCGTGGTAACTGACGTCTTACTAACGAGACATGTTTTGATAAGATAATCATAAACGCATTATCTACTCTGGTGAATGTCATCTTATAAGAAAGCTTAAAAGTATCTATTTAGAAAAATATTGATACAATATCGTTAGCTAGATAGTGGAAGATGTCTGGTCAATTATAATCTAATGCAAATATCTATGTAAGAGTTAGGTGTCATATAGACCTTCTTCTTCTTAGTATGTCGATGGCAATACAAATTGAGCGAGCCCTGAATTTGGCAACGAGTTTGGCGTCTTTAGTAGCGATAGAGACCACCCAGCACTGGGAGAACTCGCCTGGGAAATATTAAGGGATCACGGTGGCAAATGATGCACCCTTAATCTCCAATCAGCACCAACAATCAATTTCAATTAAGGCAGCTATTCTTCCCAAAATCATAAATATAAGCTACCCTCAAAGGAAAACAATAAATCATTTCTTAAAGATACTAGACAGCTTAGCAAGGCGTACAGACGGCGAAGAAAGTATTTTGATATATCTCCAACCCTTATTTTTGTTAATGGTCTTATTAAAACTTAAGTTCAGTCTCAACAAAAAATAAAAATACTTAAAACTTTATCATCCAAAATAAAAAAATTTGGTGCTATTATTTATTTGACGAATGGACTCCACTTATCCTTAGGTCGTGGCAAGAAGAGCACGAACGACTTTAATAAAAGCTAGCTCGCCTGTAACAAAATAGTTTGCAACATGTTTTACGGTTTCGTCTTACAACCTCAGCAAGTCTTGCACAAACAACTTTGTTAGAAGTGGTTGTGGATATTACTTACAACAAAGTTGGCTCGTATGGTTTGTGAACACATAGTATACTTTTACTTTCTTGTAAACTTACCTTAGATCCATTGTATTCTCTATATTCAATTTAGTCTTATATTTAGTCTTTTCATTATATGATATTTTCAAATACATCCTTTTCCAAGGTTTCTATAACTAGTTAATGAATCAAATTAACGAATTAATTAACTCAAATCTGCGTAGTTATTTGTTCAAAAGAGCATCTCAGATACTAAAGTCGTCCTCATATGACTTTGACCAATGTCTGGACTTTAAAAGAGACTGTGACCTCTGAGTTTGTTTCGGCTGTTTCTTCTCAAACAAGTCAGGTACAAAACACCAGCTTCATCTAATTTTTAAAAAAAGACGACGTGTAAAAGCGTTTGTGAAAACCTATTTTCAAAATAAACATCATTTACTATTTAACGCTAGAAATAGTTGCCCTCAGACGTCTTGTTAAATATTTTATAAATTAACTTCTTGCTAAATATTTTCATAAATCTAAATCTTCTGAAGCGATTTTTATACAGCTGTGTGTGTATAAATAATCTACAAATTGCGAAGTTTTATAAATGTCTAAGTAATCCACACTTAAGTAAACTCGTAAGTTTTAATAGCGTGGAAGAGATGAAATTATAACATATCAAAGAAAAATTAATGCTCAAGGACATTTAAGCAAGTATACAAAATATATAGCTAAAAACCTTAACATTAAATATACTTGAAAAGGTATAACTATTACTAATAAAGGTTAACAATTTGCCGACTATTTCTAAGGCTAAAGAAATAACATGTCATTTATATTTGAAATAAATGCTGCTCTGCTAAAATTATGATTAATTACATATATAAAATAAAGTCTCAGCTAATATTTACTGTTGCTGTGTTTAAACGTTTGTTTTATTGTAACACATCAGTTGCGTCGACAATGATTTATAATCAACATTAAACGTATTTTATTATTTTTATTTTCAAATCATATTAAATCATATTTATTTGTCAATGTAAGTATCATTAAAATAAAATGTAATCAATTATGTTATATTAGATGAATGATGACAAAGAAATGATGGCAAAATGAAATAATAATGAAGTTGCATATTTTAAACGTTGGCTCTTAAATACCATATTACAGGCTAGACACTGAAGAGAAAACTGTGTAGTCCATAAAATCTAACTTATTTAAAATGACAGCTGCCAAACTTAAGGGACTAGTAGCTTTGGTCATAACGAAAGAAATAATAACACATGCATATTTAAGCAGTCAGTATTTTACGCTATGTAAATATGGGTACCTACAATATTAGGGCCAATTAAAATAAACTATAAAAAATTGTCTTAATAAAATCATCGGCTTAATTATGTACATCTTGACCGATATCATTTAAATTTTAAGAACTATTCTTTAACCAAGTACTATTTTAAGAACTATAAGTGCACTTCAAATACATCTTTGGCATTGACAACTTTCCTTAGATTCTTCATATTAAAAAACCTTAGTGGCAGGCGGACGAAACAAGTTAGCCCATAAAACAAATTCAGAGATTTTTTTTTTTTTTTGATTTTTTTCTAGCTGTCCGGCGCAACTTCGTTTGCGTCACATTTTCCCCGTTTTCGCAACACTTTTCATTGCTGCTCCACTCTTATTGGTCGTAGCGTGATGATATATAGCCTTCCTCGATAAATGGGCTATGTAACACTGAAAGAATTTTTCAAATCGGACCAGTAGTTTCGGAGCCTATTCAATGCAAACAAACAAACAAACATACATACAAACAAACAAACAATCAAATCTTTCCTCTTTATAATATTAGTTTAGACGTGTGTCCAAAGAACTGAATTATTTCTTCTTTTTGCTGGAAATTGTATTCTATCTTTGACATTCCGTTTCCCAAAAAATTGTCAAAATTAAAAGTGAGTTTTCGAACCGCTCTCTGCTTTTGTTGCTACGTCCTTATTGCATGCATCCTTTTTATCAATCGTGGAAGTTTAAAGCAATGTATTATTTGTTAAGATTTCTATTGGATACCTACACATACAACCAACTTACTGCGGCCGTAAGAATTTTCATGAGAGGTATGTGTTGTAGAGATTTTTAAGAAAAAATTGGTAACTTTGAATCATTTAAAACGAGTCGAAAGTATTCTTTGTAATTATTTGTGGGCTCTTAATTAGGTGCCGCAAAAGAGCTCTTAAGAGCTCGTTTTTCTAAAGTAAATACATTGAAGTGGTTTAAATTGGCTTTTTTGTGTTCTTTATTGAACACAAAATTAAACATATATACACAAATTGCAATATACAGGATGAATTTGGATTTTGTAGCGTAATTAAAAATAAAAATCGTCACTGCTACATGTTAATACGTATATTTTTTCCGTTTTTTAAAAAAAACCTAATACCAATGTTTTATATAAAATTTAAAAGGATCAAAGAAAGAAAAAAAAAATTGGCGACATAAAATGAGATTTTAAGAAAAGTAGCGAAATGGGTTGTTTATAATTGTATAAAATCTGTGATTTTGAAAATTAAAACCAGAAGGTGAAAAGGGGTTGCAACACCTATTCAGCCCTAGGCGCGATCAAATTGTATCCGTGCTTAATTACTACACCGGAAAAAATACATTGCGCGACCTTTTGACACGAATGGCTTAAAAATATTAGATGATGGTACAAAAAACTACACTATTGCTATAGATTATAAAAAAAGGATAAGAACAAAATTTGTTTTTGAAATTTGACACCATGATATTTCTCCCTGTAGGTCTGGATCTTCGCTCGAAACCTGATTGTTGTTCCGGGTCTTAGGTGGCAAGCCTCGGAGTCAACCGCTAGCACGCGTCTCCCGACCCCTGGTCGGTATTGAGTCGCGGCGCCGAAAGTATTCGGGTCACTAGTTCACAGCTAGGTCTTAAGGTCTCAGAACCGATTCTGAGCGAATCGGTTCTTTGTAAAAACACTTATAGCTACCGACTATTCAGTACGGCGCTTTAATAGGTACAAAATTCAAATTGTCTTCCCTGAGTAAACGGTTTTAAATTACAATAATTTTGGTATTTTATTTCGAAACGGAATATCATGTATATTTCCAAAGATTCGTCGCCAATCTGACGAGAAAATTTTTTTTCTTGACATCCAAAAGAATCATCATACTTTTTAAATTTGAACCGAAGTAAGAAAAGGAAAAATGATTAGAAATGAGGTCGACTTACACGAACGGAATAGTTTTTATTCAGCCGAATCAATAAACAGCGTGATAATGCTGCAATTTGTAAAACAGCTTAACCCTTAAAATTAACAAAATTCAAATTGTCTTCCCTGAGTAAACGGTTTTAAATTACAATAATTTTGGTATTTTATTTCGAAACGGAATATCATGTATATTTCCAAAGATTCGTCGCCAATCTGACGAGAAAATTTTTTTTCTTGACATCCAAAAGAATCATCATACTTTTTAAATTTGAACCGAAGTAAGAAAAGGAAAAATGATTAGAAATGAGGTCGACTTACACGAACGGAATAGTTTTTATTCAGCCGAATCAATAAACAGCGTGATAATGCTGCAATTTGTAAAACAGCTTAACCCTTAAATGGTTTCTAACAGCAAACTTTACTTCGATTGCGAGATTCGCAAAAGAGGATATACCTTTAGGATATAACTTTGTTAACAAGGCCATATTTTTGAAGGAACCTCTTTGAAAAAGTTTGACAATTAAAAGTTGAAAAATCATTTTCATAACCCTTGCCGCTTTAATTGGTACTTACAAATATCACGTTAAATCGTGTTCGTCGTTAGAAAAGTTTAATGATACAATGTTATATTGGAATGTTAATGTATTGTGTATGTGTAATGTATCGTTTGTGCTATTAATTGAATTTTGTGTAGGAGTCTAACAATATACATTAAGTACTCCCATCTCATGTCGGAATGACGTCGTCAAAACGTGATACGCACTCGTCGCGTCTATTAATAATAATTATTATAATTCGTCGTCCGTCGCGACGCACGTCATAATAATTTGAAGTTCGATTGTCGATTTGTTGAGAGCTGATCAATTGATGAGCTGATCATCAATTGTACGTTGGTACTTGAATTAGAGTTTGTACAGTGTATGAAGGTAATTTGTTTTAAGCATACCAAAAGAGATGAAAAAAGTATGATTAGCTAAAAGAATTCTCAAAGTATTTGTAATACTTTAACTTATTATTTAATAATTTAGGATAACAACTCAAACGCTTATTTGCTTGGCCCTGTGGCATTAAATCCACCTATGTTTATAAATAATAAAAACCTGACTCTTGAATCTCAACTCTTAGGCCAGTTTATCGAATTTAAAAGCAAACAACTGGCACTAGAGTCAAATTGTATTCAGAACAGAACGCACCTTTGTGAAAGTACATTTTAAATAAAGAAATACAGGAACTTACTAAGAAGTTTCTCCTTTAAATATCTACTTTGTGTACGGTTTTCTTAGAAAAATGTCGCTCAAGCAACCGTGCTGGCTGCTTCACTTTAAACTCTTCAATATTTTACAAAGAATGCAGTTTCTAAATGTACGAACGTCGAGCTAAGCTGTTTCTTGGTAGAGTAAACCCAATTCAATCAAGATCAATACATTTTTATTCTCCGTTTCGTAAATCTTAAGGATAAGCGGGATACACTGCAAAATTCAATTTTGGTAAGGAGCACTTCATTTCATTGATGTGATTGTATTTTCGTATCAGTCATCAACTGTTTTTATTATAATAAGAATTCGTCCCTTTATTAAGCCTACTTTGTACTTGACAGCTTGACAACATCATTCTTCAGTTTGTAAATTTTTAGCTTGACCTGTCCTAGTTCGGAGTTTCAAAAATATTATCACGTAGACTGGGTTTGTTATCACTGACGCAGGGCGTACTTATCCTACCCACTTTATTATTATCAAAGCTTTACTGGCAGGTCAAAATGATAATAAATATTTCAGAAAGATGAATCGTAGACCGAGACGACAAATAGAAAGCTTTTTTCTCAAATCGATTTCAGTTGGGGAGGAAACTTGAAAAGTCCCATTCATCTTCGTGAAGTATATATTTTTCCGATGGGAATTCTTCATTTATTTAACAAGTTTTTCTCTAAATTATACTGTGTGGTTATGTAAAGCATAATGTGTAAACACGAGGTCGCATAATGAATTAATTGTGGTCTATGCATAGGCCTAAAATGGCCGCTTTAGCAGAATCGTATAATGACTATCGTGACAATTCGTGAAATGCTCACAAAATGAAAACTCGTAAAAATTAAAATCGTAATCGTAAATTAAAGTTGTTTGTTAAAATTATCTGTAATTTAACGTGATTCATATGATTAATTAATATAAATCTAAAGCGGCTATTTCAGGCCTCCTGATCTATAAAGAGTATACTGCAATCAATCATCGTTTCCCCGTTCCTTCATAATACCACCATAAATGAGCCGCTGAATGTGGGCCTGAATTAATGAAGAGGCCAAAATGTTTACTCACCCGACATTTGTACTCCTTCGCACATGCTAGTTCGATGTCGCGACGACGTGTCCAGGCGTATTCGAAATATACATCCAAAGGCCTAAAAAGAGACAAGAACAAATTAAATACTGAATCAGCTGAACCGACACTAACATCATAGAATGCAGAATAAATAAAACCTAATCTAGAGTTTATGACGTGGTAAAATTAAGGTTTATATTTTTGGTTATTGTACTAATTTTCAAATATTCTTCTACCAGATACCTGCCACGCAATTGATCACATTATGCATATGAAAAATATCAGCACAAAGACCTTGTCATCCTTTTTAGCTCTTTCTTAATTGTGTACTTGACTCTCACTCCACTAATTCTTTCAAGATACTATTTCTTGTCTTTATAAAACAATTGATTTTGGCCTGAAAACTAGATTATTTTTCAATAAACTGTAAAATTCGATTTTTTGTTGCTTTAAAATCAATAAATAGTCGAGTTGGAAACATAGTGATGTCATAGGTTGATATATAGAAAATCTATGAGAGAATCGAGCTTTGACAGTTCATAAAAAATAGGTTCGTCTAAATATGTATGTCTCCTATTTGTGCCAGTGCCAGCGACAGAATCTCGGAGCAATTCTGATATCTCATGGATTACCGAAACAAAAAACTCATACCAGCTACAGTTACTAAGATAATTTCAGCTATCCTAAACCGGGCATCTGCGTTAGTTGATACCTTTTTAACCAGAGCTAAGCTATGACAGTCAAACTGCCTTATCGGTTCCACATACCTATCTACGTAGATTAGTAAATCTCTGATAGAAACGCAAACTGCCCGGTCACCCCAAATGCGTGGTTTCACGAATACCTACAAACACTCATTTTACCACACACAGGCGAATTCTCGCCTAACAGATTGCTAAAATCGGTAAGTTTGAAATAGTAGGACGAAGGTCTCTAAACCGCAGATGCCCAGAGACCTTCGATTTTCACTTAATGAAATGACTTCCCAAAATCAAGCACCTTGACTAACAAACGTAATATGCGTAAAAGCTCCGACCTCTACTCATATAAAATGTTTAAAGCATGAATAGGTCCTAAGAACATCCATCTAAAGCTGACCCGAGGCAAACACAGCTAACCTTGCGGTTCGATTGTCCAATATCTAGCAATAAGTTCCTACCCGAATAGCCCGGAGCAATGCTTTTCTTTTAACCCCACTTTATTTAACAGACGACAACATTCAACATTCCCAAGAGACTTCCAAGAAATTCTATTTTTTTTAAGACCTTTAGGATTTAGTAACCTCTTTTCTTGAGTCCGTTTCATAAGAGAAAACAATTCGTTAAATCAATGATAAAAACATACAGTTGTGTTTAAACGCAACGCCTTTTTAATTTAATGCTGACGCATGAAATTAAAAATATTTCTACGCACTTATTCATCATTTGAAAAATGTGGAACAAAGATGGTTTTTACTTCAAACATGCGCCATTTTATATTTATATAATAAAGGGTTTACATCTGGCTGGAAACAGGTATTTTGTTTTATCTTTTCAGTAATGAAACACGCTCGACTTATTTTTTGCATTATACTAACTGGAATGAGTACGAGCAACTCAAAAGCGTTCTGAGCGAGAAAACTTCGAGTGTGGATATCATCTCTTTGGGATTATCTATTATTTCGTACTTACATTTCGGACAGTTGTTTTTGTGTTATAACTAACTGGCACCACGCCGGTAGTAGTTTATTCCAAATTACGGGTTGTAAAAACTTGATAAGGCTGACACCTACTTATTAGGGTGATGAGGGGATACCGTACGTTCACCTACGTGGTAGCAATCCCTTTGCTAGATCAACGCCAGACTGTTCATAAAACAGATGAGCAATTTTGAAACAAAAATAAAATTGCATCATTTTCAGGTTGAAAAATAAAAATCCTTTGACAGCTGCTGGCAATGTAACGGCGGTAACATATATCCATACTCATTAGTTTTCCAAGTGTGCTACAGTTTAAATAAATTGAGATTAATACGCAATCTTGAATTTTCTTGTCGACCGCACTATCGGCATCAGCGCCCGCGAAAACCACGAAAACGACGCCCATGACGAAAATTTTAAAATTTTCACAACGGCCCGCGCCGTCTTGGATTTTCATTTAGGCATCACCTTAACCATCACCCATCGACATAAGCAACATCAAAATTGGGTTGTGGCTGTTTAAAAAAGGCTCAAAATTTGTTCCAACACTTCGTCATTTTTAATTCTTTAACTTCATATAGTGTGACATGAAGTCAATTTGTGATTACAGAAAGTGCATTGTGAGATTATTTTTACTCGACTGCCAATTAAGGGTTATGTTTTTTTTACAGTAGGAATAACTACATACTAGAATAAGATTGATTTGTCACTGCATATGTACTGAAACTATGTACCACGAAATTATAAGATTAATGTTAGCAATGTTGTTTTGTTGACCTAACGCAATTTGGTTTTGGAGCCGGTGGGAACAGTTTTAGTTTTATAAAACAACTGATAAAATTAGGAAGCTCTTAGGAATCAATGTACCAATGGAAAAAATCATTAAAAAACAATAGTTTTGGAGCGCATGGGAATGAAAAATAGGGGAGCAATGTAAAATAAAAATATTTTGATTAATTGGTTTATTATACAAATAATTTTTATTATATGATGCTAATTTCTTAATCTAAATTAATTACTAAACATAAAACTAGATAATTAAAACTAAAATAACAACAAATTATAAAAAGGGCGTCAAAAAACTCCTCCTCAACGCTGTCAGTTGGTAACGTGCCCAAGAGACTGGCGGCGTTTGCCACGTTGAATGGCAACACTTAGCCTCTGGCCAAAGTAAAAGCCAGCCCTTGGGTTACGTGAAGCGTCAACTAAGCGTTTGGAGATTTCCCTAAAAAGGCTGTGAGCACTCGGAAATGACTTGTAGGTAAAAGTGAGATAGAGAAGCCTATAATTATAAATTACCTATACGTACATACATATATGTTACTATAAATTGGTAAGATATTGTTCAATGTAACAATTACCGTCCAACCTTCTGAGAATCGTAATAGCTTCATTCTTAGACAAGGACATCTTCAAGAAAATTCTTAGAATTACGGATCCGGATTCGTAAGTACTTTGTCGGTGACATTATTTACTGTAGTGGCTTGGAGATTGGCTTTCAATAACAGGACGCGAGACAATCGTACAATAATGTTTCTTCACTTGAGAAACATTATTGTACCATATTGCCGATAAATAAGTGATCGTAAAGTATAAGTGAAAGATATTGTTGTTAAAAAAAAACAATTCGCCAAGTCTTAGATATTACCTGTTTAAACCCTCTCCTATACCGATTGTTCATGTAGCAGTATATAATGGGGTTGTAGCAGGAGTGTGACATCGCCAGCCAATGGCAAGCGAACCACATGTACGGCATACCAGGCCAAGTGGCCCATCTTTCATCCTCTCCATGTATCGTCCATAAAACCTGTGTAAAAATAATTTTGTTCAACTTCGTAGCACTTTCGTAGCGCGAAACTTGGTGCTACGAAAGTGCTACGGCGTAGGCGGCGTAAAGGCCAAAGAACAAGCCTGCCTTCACACGTGGATTTGCTTCCATGTGTGAAGGCTTGTTCTTTGGCCTTTTAATTTCTTAGTAGTGCGACGAGCCATCTAAATTAAAAAAATAAATAGAGACAAAGCCGTTCATATTTTTTAAATAAAACTACAAAGTTTAATTTAAAGGAGATGATGTGACAAAGCCGTTCATATTTTTGAATAAAACTACAAACAAAGTTTAATTTAAAGGAGATGATGTTTTTTCATAACTGCTACTAATTTTACTTGGAATTTCGCTAAAGGATTTAACTAACAAGTATCTCTTGTAGTAAAATGATAAATTTGATTTACTTATTTCAAGTCTGTGATGTGGTGTTAGGCGTTTGTGAAGACTTTTGACATTTTAATTAACTTCATATGTAGAAGTTAAATTAGCTCGTGGCTAAATAACAACAGCCACACGGGTCGATCTTTAAGGTTAAGCCGTGGATGGGTGACCATAATTACATACTGAGTTTCCTCCGTGCCTCGGAAAGCGAGTTAGGCCGTTGGTCCTGGCTGTCATTTGTGGATCTTTGGCAGTCGTTACGAGTAGTCAGAAGCCAAAAGTATGACATCCACAACCCAGTATTGTGAAGGTCAGATAGGCAGTCGCTTCATGTAAAATACTGGTACTCAGCTGCACTCGGTTAGACTGGAAGCCGGCCCCAAGATAGTTTGGGAAAAGGCTAGGCAGATGACGATGTAGAACTTAAATTATTGTTTTCAAAATCAAATGATAATGAAACGCAGGTTAGCTAGCTACTCATTATTGAATTTTTCTATAGGTTTTCTTAAATATTTTGTAACTGACCCTTCAATAGTTTATGAGTGTTTGTGTCTGAGTACCAGTAGTACTCGTAAAGCGGAGACAATAATATGTATAATCCATTTACAGAGCCATTCCAATCTATGATCTTTCAAGTTTTCCGATGCGGAATTTCATTGACACCGTTTATTAGAAAATTATCAAGCCGAGGCAGCCAATCGTTTTTCCACGCAGAACTGATTTAATCCGATGGTCTTAATGTTCCTCGATGCGGATTCTTGTTCACACCGTTTATCGGAGTTTTGTAAACCAATTTAATGAATCCGGAAATTGTGTGTACAAAGCGTATTCCGAATTACTGAAATTGAAATTCATTTACATTTATCTGGTAAACGAACTTTACAAAAGAGTATTAATAAATGTTTGACATGAATCGTATTAAGTTACCGAGACAATAATATTATTTGAAGGTATTCTCAATTATTAAAATAATAACTATCGTATTAAAAACACAAGAAACTCATTGATCAGGATGAATGTTAACTACTTTGCAAAATAAAATTAATTCTACAAAAAAAGGCTTACTTTACTTTACTTACTTTACTTTCAAGAATGAATGCTGAACAGATCAGTTTGTAGATTGCGACGTTAGTCCAGTCATTTCGTCCGAAAAAAAGGCAAATAAAAGAAAATGAATTTGCGCTTCTAATTTTTTAATATGTTGTAGGGGATACCTAGAAAAGCTTAACTTGAGATTGTCGACCAAGCTTTCCTAGGAGCTTTCGCCGCCATCTTGGAAAACGCTTAAAATTTGTTTTTCGGCAATAACTCGGCTATCCGATGAGATTCGATTTTTTTTTACACTTTTTGTAGCTTTCTTTGTGCTCTACAATAACGCCTGAATCATTTTTAGCGTATCATGCATCGTTATCGAGATATCGATCGATAAAGTCAAAAATTTAGGACACAATTTTTGTTTTTTCCTTTTTTTTTCTTTGGCTCTTAATAAATATGAAAAATTGTGGAATTGAAAAAAAAAATGATTCAGGCGTTATTGTAGAGCACAAAGAAAGCTACAAAAAGTGTCCTACAAAATTTTTCGAAATCTCATCGGATAGCCGAGTTATTGCCGAGAAACAAATTTTACCCCTTTTTTCAACATGGCGGCGAAAGCTCCTAGGAAAGCTTGGTCGACAATCTCAAGTTAAGCTTTTCTAGGTATCCCCTACAACATATTAAAAAATTAGAAGCGCAAATTCATTTTCTTTTTTGAATGTACGTAATGACTGGACTACGTCTAAACTTGTAAAAACTAGTCAACATTAAATGTATTGGGAAATTGGGCTCTCTATTTCGTTTATTTAAATGCATTTTTCATTCTAACAGTGTGACCCCGCGTCCCTACCAAAGAGGTCGTGCGAATATACGAACGTAGTGTTCATAATATACATTATATCATGCGTCATGGTTCTCAGAATAGCATTGTTAGGAGGGCGCAGCTGCCCAGTTGGTAAACATTTGTGATATGCTCTGTTGAAATTGTATGAAAAAACTATAAATGGCGACATCCGTTCCAACTGTGGTCACGCGCCAAAATGATCATGACGCACTCTATGTATATCACTCATTTGTTTGGATCCTCTGCCGATGCGACTACGCGTCCGGGTTTGTCAAAAATAATGAACGCGACGATATTCGCGCGATCTTTCTTCGGTTAGGGCGCGGCCCAATAGAAGTGTAAATAAGAGCGACTACTTGCAATAAACATGTTGAGGGGCAACCAGCACATCGTGAACACTGTCACCACGATCACCATCATCTTGATCATCTGAAATAATAACATACACTTAGAATTCAGAATTATTAAGCGCATCCGTAACAGACGCATGAAGTTTTACAGGCTGTTGTTTTGCATCCTCGTCAAATTCAAGGAGGTAACTATGCTCATGATTCTCAACCCGAATCAATAATAAAATGGGTAGGTATTTTTTATTTATTTACGGATATCGGTAATTTTGAACAACCCGTGTAATAAACGCGCTCCGTCTGATCCTCGTTCTATAACCGCGCTTTCACACATACAAACAAACTCAAACGTTTATTCAATAATTTCTTATTCCCTAAACCACGTCAAGGGGGTTATTCTGAAATACTGACAAAATAAGCAGCGTTTATTAATAATGAACCGTAACGTAAGTTTTTTTTATTATTATATTTCTTATGTACATTATTTACAAACTACAAATAAATATAAAATAAAATATGTACAAGTATCAAAATTACAGGGCGTCAAAAAATTCGTCGACATCGCTGTCGACAGGAAAAGTGCCCAGAAGGCTGGCCGCATTGCCACGTTGGGTGGCAATGCTGATTCTTTGACCAAAAAAGAGGCCAGCCCTCTGGTCCCGTGAAGCGTCGACCAACCGCTTGGCGATATCTCGAAACACAAGATGGGCACTCGGGCCCCATGGCCTTAGTGTTTCAACCCCAAACGGCTCAAATACATAATTACCAATTAAATTATTGTATTTGCGCCGTTTAAGGTTTTCAGCGCCTGCAGCAGCCGCCCCAGCGCAGCTCACCGTGCTAGGAAGATGGGATGGCGCAAGGGTGTCGACGCATACCACACCAAAGGCCGACCTAATTTCCATGGCATTATGGTCATTAATTTAAATTGATTGTTTATGCCTTTTGTGACAACCTCCTGAATTTTATAGAGGATGCAAAACAACACCATTTAAAGTTAGAGACAGTCTGCTTCTCTCTGTCATCAAGATCTCTTCCAGGTTCGAGTGAATCGGTTTATTCTAGACTAGCGTGGCCCATGACCCATAGCCCTAAGCCATTGGCCGCATTATCACACTAAATCAGGCGAGTTGCGGCCAAACAAACTAACTAATTCGAATTAAAATAACTAAAAATAAAAATTATTTTCACTTCTACGAGTCAATTTTCCCTGTATAACCATTACATACTAATGTAGAAGAATGACAGTTGTTTACACTAAGAACTAACACTACATAAGGGTGTTTTTGCATAATTATGGCCATTGTAGATTTTGACACCGTGAAAAGGTAACGTTCGATCAACGCCTGACACACAACGTGAAGACCTTAATAATGTATCACTAAAACAGAGAACACGTTCAAGTTCATATGAATGGATAACAGCAGCGGGTGCTGCTGCTCAGCAGTCACTTACTGGTACCGGTCGACGCAGCATGTCTTTTTCTTCCATACTTCAGAAGTATGGAAAAGGAAGACATACTGCGCCAACCCCCAATAAATTGCAATAAAGGCAGGAGAATTATGATGATGTAGTATTCTGCTCATATCAACATAATATGTAAGCGATACTAGTCGAAGCTGATCTCAATACTACGTTATTATCCTCATTATGATTAACTTTATTTTGAAATTAATTCCAGTTAACATAGTCATAATACAATTAGTCTAATTGGTAGGTAGGCTTATGGAAGTTTCACCGCAAGCTTTTACCTTTTAGTATATGTATTTAATTGACAAAACTTTTCGTTTCTCTGTAAAATAATAAGACAGAGTAAATTAATTAATATGTTGCCAACGAGTGGGATTATTTTATGTTTTAAGGTACTATAAATATTTACCTAATCAAGTTGTACACCTAAAAGCTTTTCCCTAAAACTGGATACCTAATCATTTTCCTTAGTAATTTAAGAAAACATTACGAAACGGAAAGCAATATGATTTTTATTATTATTCGTGAAAATTAACTACGCCGCCACCGGTCGGCTTTCAGTCCTTACTTAAATTTTATAACATCCAAACCGAGAAGCTGCCAAAGAAGCAACGTATATTTAAAGCAATAAACTTGAATTTATAGCTTGCGTACGTTTGGGTCACAAATTCTACTCGGAACTGTTCGAGTTTTACTTTGAAAATTAGGTACCTACAGTTTTTCCAGAAAAATTATGGGCTTCGGTCTTCATCGCACCTTCTTTACAAATACGAACGCATGGTGGTGAGATCTTATTTAATAGGATTTTTGGAGTAAAAACTTCTTTATTTTTGAACTTCTTTATTGATTTTTGGAAGGGGAAAAAACTACTGGTTCGCGTCACCGATGACCTCGACATGCGTGTTGGGTATTGCGCCGGACTAGCGTTGCTTAGCATGCCTGTGTACAGATTCAAAAAAAGAACACGATAATTCCTTTGCTTTGAGTTTTTTCATCTATCGGCAATCCAGGCTGCCTCTGTTATTTTTTTTTTTGAGACACTATTGTTCAAAAGAGACCTAACACCCTAGACAAATTGTTAAATTGAATGTCTTCAACAGTTACTGAACGACACAAACATGATATTCCTGCCATACCCCGATGCAGATTACCTCGATTCTGTAGTATTGACACGTGTTCAACATTGTGTCACTAAAACTGTAAAATAAAACCGTTCTCGAGTTTCACGAATATTTTTGACAACATACATTTATTATTTAAAAGCTTTAGGGATATTTTTATGTCGATATTCCGTTTATCTCTATATTTTGAACGTGACACGTGCATTTTGTCAGGATTGTTTCGAATAGTTCGGTATTGGGTTAAAACTTCTACAGAAATTATTCTCTAAAGATCCCACATATTTTCTTTAATACCTGTGAACTATAAAACAGTTAAATCTTGTAATAACATTGCATTCATTGTGTATAAATATTTCAATTTTGTGCTTTCAAGAAAAAGCTATTTATTAAATACGTTTATAGGTGTCACAATTTTGTTCTAATCACAGAAAAGTTTTTGTAATTATTTTGAAGATGCTGCGCGAAAGTTTGAAATACATCATGTACGAAAATACTTTCCTGTTACACCTTGTATGTCAAACTTTCAACCCTGGTGGATTTTCGTCATATTCAAGTCCACCATCAAACAACATCGTAATCGCAAAAAAATATCAGCTATCCCCATATATTTTAGTTAAGTAGGCATTGAAGTGGGCTAGCTGATAATTTATGTCAGTACCACACCCTTAAATCTGTTCAGACCTTTAAAATACGCCCTGTATAGTTTTGTTATTGTATGAGTAACAGGCAGAGGACAGAGCTCTGTATGGTGTCGGACGTAAAGAATAGCACCATCCCATATCTTCCCGTGGGTGTCGTAAGAGGCGACTAAGAGACTTGCCAGAGAATGGGCAGCAGCGTTCTCTGTGCTTTTGTAACAACCGCACTGCGATCGCCAACCCGCCTGCCAAGCGTGGCGATTATGGCAAAACCCCCCTTATGTCAATATGGCGACACTTGGGGGAGGCCTATGTCCAGCAGTGGACGTCTTTCGGCTGAAATGATGATGAGTAACAGGTGCCGTGCAACACGTATTTACAACGAACTTGCTATAGTAAATTAGTGGTGAACTCATAACTAACAATGGGTTGAACACTAATTTGCGCTCTATGCATAACCACTTAGTAACCGAAATACTCGCACATGTTAATTATTACAGTAAAATTAAATCATTAACAGTGCGTTTACAATTAATCTGATAGGCAAACACTCGACGTACGTTCGATGATTAGGTACCTACAATATTTTATACATCACCCGTGTAATCCCCGAAGGTGAGATCCAGAGGTGTACCTAATAGTACACCCCACCATTTTACAGCTATGTTTAAGTCCCATGTAAGAGGGGGCGAGCCTATGGCCAGTAACTTGGCGCAAATCCAGACTCAGTGATAACTACTGAGGAATTCCTAGTGAAGAAATCCAATAATAACCTTGCCCAACCCGGGAATCGATCCCAGTACCCTAAGCTCAGCATTCGCGTTTGCCCGTTGCCACCACTAAAACAACAAGGCAGTCCAAACACACAACAAAGTTTCAATATAAGCGACACTTCCAGAAAGAGCCTGAAGGCTATAAGAATTTAGAATGTCAACAGCATCATCGGACCTTGACAACTGTTTGTTTACGTCGTTGGAGAC
Organism: Cerastis rubricosa; assembly: GCA_949152445.1. Classification (NCBI taxonomy): domain Eukaryota; kingdom Metazoa; phylum Arthropoda; class Insecta; order Lepidoptera; family Noctuidae; genus Cerastis; species Cerastis rubricosa. The sequence continues at coordinate 9,938,071 of OX424532.1, forward strand.
AAGACTTAAGTAGGTATAGACACGCACTCTATAAGAAGGAACCTTTAATAAGGTCAAGGCCGAGCTTCTTATCTGTGCCAGGAGTTAATTGAGCTTATGAACAGTTTTGCTTAAGATAAGTAAGTAAGATAAGTAAGTAAGATAAGTGATAATACTGCGTCGTTGGCCTAGTGGTAGCAAGCTCGAATGCTGAGCATGAGATACTGGGTTCGATTCGCGGGTTTGGCAAAGCGTTATTGGTTTTTTTCCATCAGGAATTTCTCAGTAGCAGCCACGGAATCTGGATTTGTATCTCTTTATACAATATTTGTGTATATATTCCTTTTTGGTCAGTAGGCTCGCCCTATTGATGGTATTAATGGGAATTAAAACATAACTGGCGATAGATGGGTGTAGGTACTATCTATGTACACCTCTGCTTTAACCTTCGGGGCTTACAGGTGGCCTATCATGGTAGGCCTCGGCGTCTCAAAACATCATTGTTTTACTCCTTTTCTAGTGTGGGAAAGAGATGGCGCTAGACATCCTGTATAGCTCCGTCCCTTTCCCAAATTGGAATAAGAGTAAAACGCAACGCCAGCTTTAAGGCGTTTGTGGTGCGAATACCAACGTGCTATCTGCACCTTGCCTTGGAAGAGGACTTTTGGCCGCAGAGAGTGGTGTTCCGACGCTTCCACGGGCAAGTGCCACATGAACGCACAGTGTCATAGTGCAGTGAAGTGCTACTATCAAATAGTTTTTAAGTTTCTATTTACTAACTCGAGTTGTATTTTTACGATATATGTTAGTCTGTAAGGTATTTATCTATGGGCCAAATTTGCCTAACAATAAGTGAATGTTGAGAGCAGTGGTGGCCCGGTGGTGCCAGCCCCGACTTACGAGCAGTAATCCGTGGGTTCGAACCCAGGTAGGCGCATTACTTTGTGTAATTTATTTCATCACCGCTGCTCTCAAAAACGGTGAAGGAAAACACTACTACTACTACCAACCCGCCCTGGGCCCGCGTGGTGGATTACAGCCCACTCCCTCTCATAGAGAGGAGGCCTGTGTCCCAACAGTTGGAACATTATAGGCTGATAATGATGATAATGATGAAGTTAATGTTATGTTATGTTAATACTGCTTTAAGACGTCATGGTGGGCTAGCAGGCATTATGTTATGTTATGCTGTGATAATACTGTACGACCTGTTTCACTGATCTAGCGGCCATTTGCTAGTGTAACTACCGAATGTAATACAAGCCTACACAGAAGTGGCAATCGCTTTTTACCGGTTTCCTAGTTCTAGAACTACTTTGAACAGGACCGATTTAAGCTTTCTGTCAATATGAATCGTTTTTAACTTTTCTATTATCGTAGAATGAATATCACTTTGCCTGGGTTCTCCAGTTTCAGTCCTCAAAACCGGGAAGAAAGTAGATAGATGGCCATCTGTAAAATTTGCCTGAAGTCCAAATTTTTGACCATTGATGACTGTTGAGTGTATGGTGAGTTTTTATTGAATGAAATGTATTTAACGTGTCATGTGAATAGGGTGAGCTCATTACTGACTGTGACTGTATTTACAATCGCACACGAGATGTTATGTTACATTAGTAATACTAACCTTACGTTTAGAATGTTGTAGTCTTGAGTCCCTCGCGTCCTGCGCCTCCCCTGGGGGTCGACCCCCCCACACGGCGTGCGCAATGCGTGCATACGTGCACACAAGCGCACACAGGGGCAGCGCAAACTGCAGGATCAGTAGCGCGCATGTGTACTGACCACTTTGACCAACATGCTCCCACTCCTCTAGGCAAATGTCTCTGTAAACAGGCCGTAAGGAGAAAAAATAAGACTATTACTTAATTGCTGCGAATTAAAACTAGTGTCTGTCTCATAAATCGGTTTGTTTTTTTTTCAAAGTATGATATCACTTTCCAGTCTAATCGTATACCTGTATTTTTCACTATTACCTAACTGTCCTTCGCTTACAGAAGCGAAGGACAGTTAGGTAATAGTGAAAAATAAAAATAGGGCTCACATACACACAGGTGTATGTGAGCCCTATTACAGTCTGTAATCGACGATCTTGTGCGATATAACACCGTGCCTATTTTGTTCAGAAAATAGTTTTGTATGTAATGATAAACACATATTTTATATGGTTAAGTTTTTATTTTAGTAACACTTCTTCGTAAAGTTAAGTAATAAGTAACTATGTTTGTTTTTTGGAAGGACTCATGAGTGATCAGATTGAGGAGTTGCTTAAGGATTCCGAGATTGAAGACTACTTGCCTTCAGATAAAGACGTCGGGTCCCAAAGTCCCGACCCGAACTTTCGGAATATGTCTGTTTACAGAATCAGTCACACGAAAGTGATAACAGTAGAGCAGAAGATGGTTAAAAAGTTTAAGTGGCACGTGTTAAAACCAAAAATAAATCCAAGCGTCGTAGCGTCGGGGGACCGCTAAGTAGACCGCTTAACAAAAGGACAAAACAACGCGGATCGCCGACGCTACGACGCTTGGATTAATTTATTTTTGGTTTTTTAGAGGTTTTTTCTGCCGGTGGTTTTCCGTTACAATTCCAACAAGTCGAAACACAGCTAATATACATCGTCTTATTATGGAGTTACGGTGCCTGTCTCTTGGCTTCATCATTAGATCTGATGGTAGAATGGTTCTTATTGAACGCAAATGCTTCACTTGTTGTAGAAAATACTAAAATCGCTGTACGTTTTCCTATAAAATTTGAAGAGTTCCCTCGATTTCGCCGAGATTCCATCATCAGATCCCGACTTGGTGACTATGGGACCAAATGGAAAGCATAGGCTTTGGAATAAAAAAAAATATTTTCCAAATCGGTTCGTAAATGACTGAGTTATGCGCGAACAAAAAACGCAATGCAGAGTAAACGAAAAGTTAGATACTTAAATTTTTGTTCATTTTTTTCAAAACCGCTTATCTGATTTCGATAAAATTTTCATGGGAATATTTGGAAAGTATACGCTTTCCAACAAAAAAAGAATTTTTCAAATCAGTTGGCTAGCGACAGAGATTTGCGCGAAAAAACATAAAAAAAAAATACGAGTACAAACATCCGAATTGAGAACCTCCTCCTTTTTTAGAAGTCGGTTAAAAAACTAGTTGAATATGCTTGAGCCTGAACCATGTTGGGGTATTTTGTTCACTGCACTTTGGGCGGTTAGCTCATCTTGCGAAATTTAGCTTGGGGTTTACGAGGATAAGACAGCTTTATTTAAGAGATTCGCTGGATAGTATACTTTACAGTACTTCAAGTTGTTACACCCCTTTGACAACATTAGTTTTACTCACGCTTTACATAACTGATGCCATGGAGTCGGCCTCTGCAGTTTTGAAACTACTACGATGGGGGCCGCCGTTGTGAACGCCCCAAGCCATACTGCAGCCACTACCATCTTGGCCGCTGCCTTGCCCAGCCTGGGCCTCAAAGGCCTCATGATGGCCATGTACCTGTCAATGGATATAGCTAACAACGTGTACGCACTCACGAGCACCGACACAGCTTGCGTATAGTTCACTACTTTGCACATCACAAACCCGAACGGCCAGTACCGGAGTATCAACATAGGCACAAATGAAAACGGCACACAGAACAGTGTCATCAGAATGTCTCCCACTGCTAAGTTCACTATAAAGTAGTTCGTCACTGTTTTCATTCGCGGGGAAGTCTGAACCACGAAGCACACTAATCCATTTCCGATAAGAGCTACTAGAAAAACTATTGAATACATCAGGTAGATACAGCTATGGAACAGCGAAGATGTGAGAAAGTCTTCTGGATAAGACGAGGGATCGCAGACGTCGTATCCTGGCCATGTTGTGTTTGTGGAGTTCGTTACATTATTATTTTGTTTCTCAGTTCTGCTGGTGTACGCTTCCAGGGCGTCGTATAAAGTAGTCGTTTCATAGTCGAAGTTATTAGTATCTAACATAATGCGCCAACTTCGTTTTTTATCCCCACATTGTTTGTGCACTTATCTTCTCCGATGCATACCTGAAAAAGAAAACCACATTGTATTTTGTACATATTTATCCAAGTAGGTGTAATAAACGATATAACATACGGTAAAAAATGCCCCTATTTGTTGTATGAAACAAAATGCTAGAATTTTCATGGAGGAAAATTTTCTATATTAGCCATTGTGTATGCAAAACAAAAAACACATAACATATCCAAACAAAATGTTATGAACGCAAAAAGTCATAAAAACGTTTTTCGCGGCGAAAATGTTGGCTTGAACGTAAAATACCCGAGTCAAAGCAGTCGTAACTTGGTGTACTTTACGAGCACATGACCTTGCACCTTATTTTGTATTCTCACCATAAATATCAAGGAAAATATGTTTTTTTTATTGAAGAAAAAAAAGAAGATTAAATATTACCATTACGTCCGATTGCTATACATACAAGGTGTTTTTAGGGTTCCGTACCTCGAAAGGAAAAAACGGAACCCTTATAGGATCACTTTGTTGTCCGTCCGTCCCTCTGTCTGTATGTCTGTCAAGATCCTTTTTCTCAGGAACGCGTGGAGGACGCGTGGAATTCCAGCTTGATAAAGCTGGAATTTATATGAAATACTCAGGTCTATAACTGACCCTTGGAGCGGTGAAAAAATCAAACTTCTAAGCCAACGCAATCAAAAGATACAGCCGTTTATGCCGCAAATTTCCGCATATTTTCGAATCTTGAAATTTGGTACGAAGCAACGTCTTATAGCACAGATTAAGGAACAATTAAGTTTGTACGGAACCCTCGTCACGCGAGTCCGACTCGCACTTGGCCCGTTTTTTTTTTAGACAGGGTGGTTTGTAAAAGCTGCCCATACCACAACGAATAGGGGATGCAATAGTACTGCCTACTTCAACACCCTCAACCGCAGTTGTAGTTTCGCACATCATCTAACCGCTTAACACAATCTTAGTGGGATTGTGTTAAGCCGGTAATGGTAATTGGCTGGTTAATTTTATGAGCTAAACCTTCTCTTCTCCTTATTATACAGGATGGAAGTGATATTGACGCACATCGAATATCACGTACTCAGTACATCATTCCGAACCCCTCCACATAGAATTTTATAAAATAGAATAATTTATTTCAATCGTCATGGATCATAAAATTTAACAATCAGCAACACATCTTAAACTACAATCACAAAGATATTTCATTACACATTACACAGATTTTCACATTATTTCCTTTCTTCATTTTTACATCTTATTTATTACATTTTTAAATATTTCTTAAAAAAAACAAAGAAAAAAAAACATTTAAAAATATAAAAAATAGGGTTTTCCGCCGGTGTCAGGAGCAGGGTTCAAGCTACCGGTGGTTAGGGCTGCAGAGACAGGAACCTCTTCACAATGCGGGCCGTATCGAGGAGTACTGCCTTCTGAATCTGGCTCTTGATCCAACTGCCAAGTGATAGCTTCGACAGATGTTCGTCGAGGCTCTTGGCCATAAGGCCATTGGCCGTTACGACAATCGGCACAATGATAGCCGAGTCCACATTCCACATTTCGACAACCTCGTGAGCCAAGCCGAGATATTTTATCTGTTTCTCTTTCTCAGCTTTCACGAGGTTTTCGTCATGCGGGATGGTAACATCGACTATCATTACGCGGCGCGCTAATCGGTCTATCACCACTATGTCAGGCTTATTGGCAACAATAGTCCTGTCAGTAATGATAGGCCGATCCCATTACAGCGTGACATGGTCTTTCTCGAGAACTGGGTCGGGCACATACTTGTAGTAGGTACGGTACCTCAGATTTCACAAGTTCATATTTCAAGGCAAGTTGCTGGTGAATAATCCTGGCTACTTGGTTGTGCCTGTGCAAGTACTCGCCGTTAGCCAGACGAGAACAACCAGAAATAATATGTCTGATGGACTCACCCGGACGATGGCATGCCCGACATACGTCCACCGTCCCGTCCTTCATAAGACATTATTATTATTAGTTAATTAATTTAAAATAGTAAAATGGTAGTTATAATAAAGATGCGTACGTATACGTAATTATTATGAGTACCTCTCTAAACATTTTGATTGCTCAGCAAATGAACCATAGAGCAATGGTTAAGGTACTGGCAATCAAACCTCTGCGCGAAAATATATAATGGTATGAGCGATAAAACCTTACGCAAGCATATTGCAGCACTTTGCAATCTGATATTGTGGTTTTCCATTACGGATTTCTCAGCGGCAGCTCTAAGGTTCGAATCGCAAATGATTTGGTATTACGTTTGAATTGACAATTCATCATCCGCTGGCCTTCTTAAGTCCAGTAAAAGCGAAAAAGACATGATTCGCCTCTTTTTAGTTCGGACGTCGCGACTCGAAACCGTGATGGACCATTCGATTTTACTTCTTAGGCATACATCTTTTTTGACAGGATCAAACCGATTTCACTTTAACCGGAGCAGTCACTCGCTTAGGCCAACAACTATGCGTTGGACTGAGTAGTTATTGCGTGCAAATTCTTTCACGGTTAAACCTCTCTGGGATGGAATTTCCAATTTAAATGTAACGATAGACAATATTGCAACGTCAAAGTAAACGAATGATTTACGAGAGTCTGAAACAGCGCTTTTGTGTACGCTATTTAATATCTACATTAGCCAAAATATGTATTAAATAATATTGTTCTTAGAACGTATAAAAATTGTCTGCTTCCATTAGTTTTGGCTGCATTCCTCCTTTAATCTTGTTCGTGTATTAAATGTGCATTTCACTAAGCACTTGCAGAATGTTTTTTGTTTGCTTGTGTATCTTTATGTTTTTTGAATATGTTGTGTAACTAATGTATGTTTTTTTTATGAAATCATCATCATAACATCACGCCTGTAATCACTGAAGGATAAGGCAGAAGTGTACCTAATAGTACTCCCACATTTTGCGAGTTATGTTCTTATGTTTTACGAAAGTTACATAAAATATTGCGGTGCTAATTTTGGAGAATTTTATTAGATAACTGATCTTGTCGTCGATTTTACAATAACAATTGTGGTCGGTTGGTGAAGTCTGACAGAACGTCTCTTGTAACGTTACTGATTTGATGATGAAAGTGGATGCTTGATGGCCGTCGATCCTGCAATACAAAACATACATACATGATTTTAAGTGATTATAATCACTTAGGTCTATTAGCATTTCTTTTTATTTAAGCGGTGAATACATATTCCATTCTGTACCAATATTATAAATGCAAAAAGTAACTCTCTCTCTCTCTCTCTGTGTGTGTGGTACCCTTTTTATGCAGTTTAACGTCTGAACGCTAAAAATAAACGCATACGGATATACCATAACATAACATAACATAACATAACATCATTTATTTCAGGCTGCAAGGGCCCATAGATAAATACCTTATAAACTAACATATAATAAAGTAATTACAAAAACTCATGTTAATAAATATGACTTAAAACTATGTTAGTAGCACTTCACTTGTTTACACTTCACTTGTGCTGACTGGCCAGTGGAACTTGTCCACGGAAGCGACGGAACACCACGTCCTGCGGCCAAAAGTCTTCCTGCATCACGATGGGCAGATAAAAATTCGGTACTCGCACCACGAACGCATTGAAGTTAACGTTGCGGCGCGACTCCAGTAACTGCACCCTCGGTGTGTACCTCGTCTTTTGGCGCACGTACTCCACGATGTCCTCCGCTTTAGTGGTGTAATGCAAGCGGGAAATGTACACCGGGGTACTCGGCTTGGCGGCACGCAGGCTCACTTCGGGCTCCGCAGGAGCCTTGCCACAGCAGTTCTTGGGTGTTCGTGAATGGCGCTTCCTTCTCTGCACCGTCACGAAACCATCATTTTCAGCCTTTTTCGGCGCCTTTTCAGGCACAGGCTTATTACTAGGAGCGCTTGTGGGGCTTGCGGTGACGCTGGCGTAATTCCTTCGTAAGGCACCAACCTTCATAACCTGGGTTAGGACAATATTTGTCCCAGTGCTACGTACCCATGGGACGATATCCAACATCCGCAAGAGCGAAACCTTTGTCAGAAATAATTAATTTACTACACGTGGAGAATAAATTGCGATTTTACTCATATAAGATGCTTTTAGCTCGTTAACAAAAATCACGTTGATAATAACGTTACTCATCCAAACTTCCTAATTAATTGCCTTAACATTTACCTATGTATTGAAGACCCAATTAGTGAAGACTAAAATTGATGACTATATACCTATTATAGCACCTGAGACAGTATTGGTATCCACTGGACCATTAGGTAATGTAATTAGTGTAGTTAATTAGTTGGGTATTCGATACTTAACGAGGCTAGTAACTTAATGTTAAGCGGATCAGAATTACCAATAATAATATCAGCTGTGATTACCTTCTCAAAGGCGGTGAGTTAAACAACCGAGGTAATAGACCGAACATGGCCGAGGTGTCATGACGCAGCCAGCCAAAGATAGTTGAAGAGAATCGTGTAGTTTTAGTCAGTAAGAGTCTGACAGACCCTTTCGCCCACACTAGGACATCTATGATCATTTCTACACGAAAAAAAAACTGCACCAGATACTCTCAAAAACACTACTGCGATCACCAACCCGCCTGCCAAGCGTGGCGATTATGGCAAAACCCCCCAAAATGTCAATGTGACGACACTTGGGGGAGGCCTATGTCCAGCAGTGGATGTCTTTTGGGCCGACATGATGATGATGATGAAATTGACAATTAGTCAGTATTACGAGTTGAAGTAGTATCTATTTTAGTATATTATGTACAGTTTTAATATACTGGGTGAATGACCAAGTAAGATTGGATGGCCAAATGCAAACTATGAGGAATGCCAAACATTACTCAAAGTAGTGTCGGGCCCGATTTTTATGAAAACAAAAACTGCTTCGTTGGATTTTTTTTAAATTACTACTCCATGTCAGAAATCAAACACGAAGATTTTGAAAAAAAAAACACTGTATTATTACAATAGTTACAATAGATCGCTATTAAGGATCAAATTCTAGGAAGTAATGGCATACGACAAACTTGATCTTTCTGATCTCTTCCGGTTTAACTGGAACGTAACGAAAAGAAGGACGCGAAAGACCAGCGATAAGAGTATGTTGCTTGGTTAGACGATACATTGCGGAAAGAGAGGAGAAAAGACGGATGAGATCATATAAGACAAGTCTAACTAAAACACAGCCTGAATTCACCCACTGCTGGGTATAGGCCTTTCTTTTCTTGTGCCAACCTCACGATGTCGTCTGCTCATCTCACCACCACACAACCTATATTCCTTTTTCCCAGTTTTGGAAGCCATTCGGTGATAGCCTTAGTCCACCTGCCATCACTGCGCCTAGCTACGTGCCCGGCCCAACTCCATTTGAGTTCCGTAACATAACTTCCTATATCGAAAATCTTTGTACGTCTTCGGATTTCGACGTTAGGAACTCGATCTACCAGCTTTTTGCAGAGACAACATTGCTTAGTTTCAAGCAACTTCTCCATATTTCCAGAAAGTATTACTTTTCTCATCCTCATACATTATTATATAATACAATGCGGCGCCCACAGTAATATGAAACACATAAATAATGGACGTTTGTTTTTCTATGTTTCATTTGATCTTCATGATTGTTAGCATCCACACTTTTTATAAAAGAGCAGAGAGCTTCTACATACATTTATATGTGTATACTTTGTTAAGTGGAAATAGACTTTCATATCTCATATCTAATCTTGTGTGTATCTAATATTTTATTTAAACAATTATGGTTCTTTACATCATTTAAAACTTATTCTATCTTCTTTCCTTAGTACTGTACAAATTTTATGATGCAGTAGTTGTGAACGCAGAAGCATTGAAGCAGATTGGACTGTTCTACAATGTCCCTACATTGTATCCCTTTTTTTTTTTTTTAGGTTGTATAATCATCAAATGACTTCTTCCGCTCTGGGCGGAGCGGAAGGGAGTGTCAGACTTGACTGACTAAAACCCATCCATGTTCCTTCTTAGCCATTTGTGTTCCAGGGCCACGGTATCTCTTTCGAACAACCCGCAGCCCTGGCAGGCATCGGCCCTCTCGGACCCCTTCCGCCTCGGACCCCTTCCGACATTGTATCCCTTAAGCTTGCTTTCATAATCCCGCTTAATTCGTTTGAGAAAATAACCTCACCTAAACTACTGTTACTTTTTAGAAATGCCTCATCAAAAATCACTACAAAATAATAAAGTACCTACAAAGAAAAGGGGTCTGACTACTTGGAAGGTTCTTCCACCATCTGTCAATCCGAATTATTTCAGGGTAACGAAATAATGAGAAAGAAAAAAGGTTACAAAGTTAACACGAGCGGAATAAGACGGTTACAAGATTTCAATCTAGTACGATAAGATGTCGCTGTCTAGTCTGGTTTTCACATTGGAATTAAATAAAATAACCATTTGTGGTGAGCTCGTGGCTAAATAATAAGAGCCGCACCGGTCGATCTTTAAGGTTCAACCGTGCTTGCCGAGGTTGGTACGTGAATGGGTGACCATAATTACATACCGAGTTTCCTCCGTGCCTCGGAAAGCACGTTAAGCCGTTGGTCCCAGCTGTCATTTGTTTATCTTTGACAGTCGTTACGAGTAGTCAGAAGCCAAAAGTCTGCTATCCAGTCTTACCAAGGGGTATCGTATTACCCAGTTACTGGGTTGTGGACCTCGGATAGGCAGTCGCTTCATGTAACATACTGGTACTCAGCTGCGTCCGGTTAGACTGGAAGCCGACTCCAAGATAGTTTGTGAAAAGGCTAGGCTAGATGATGATGACCCATTTGTGGTGAGATAAGATATGATTTGGACAAACTAGTTCAGTTCAGTGGAGACGACAACAAATTAAACGGCGTGTACCGCATGTTATTCCCAGTTTGCATTAAAAAATCAATTGAATAAAATATATATCCAGTACTTAAGTCTCAGTAACAAAATATTTCTACGAACTGTTTTTATTTAGTGTCGTCTCTACCTTGTATAGAAAAAAGGTGGTCACTTAGTTTGCGCGAGCGTAAACAACTTTTGTTAGTCATTTTGCATGCTACTTGCCCCTTTCTGACTTAAAGACAGTCATTTGTTAGCAATAGTAACATAATTTTACTTTAAAAGTCGAAATAATACAAAGCCACATTCAAAAAATTTATAGTCGGTTCAAGTGTAGGAGGAGTAGGACTTGCGAAATGTACAGAAATATGGAACTCGACCAAATTCAGCTTCTGTAAGATATTTTAATTCGTTCATTAATTAAATTAGTTTAGTTCACTCATGTTACGCACAAGAGAAAGCCGTTACCCCTTATTTTTAGATACCTATAATAAGTGGCTGTTAAAATCAAACAAAGTCGAAGAACATGTTTAAGCTAACAGTGCACTTTAAAACAGCGCTGGATTGCAGTGCACCGCTTTGCAAAACATATTAGTAGTCGTGACGAGCGTCACCGCAAGGCAATAATTGCACTCGATGTCAATACATGGCGTGTTCTGATGTAATATGATAGATATGCTCGCTCACATTTGGGTAGACAGCGTCGCATTGCATTGAATAGCATAAGGGTACAATCACATTTACACACAGATCAGCTATTTCTCACATCTTTTCCCCTCCTTTCTGGGGCTTCGAATTGCAACTCACTAAAAAGAGGGCTGCCGATGCGAATGAATGCGGATGCTTGTGCCCGGACTTGTCGCTCCACCAAATTACGCTTTTACGTGTCATAATGAGATAGAGATACACGAAAACGCCGATTCATGTGTGTAAATGTTTGAACATCCTAAATCCTCCACCCGCAACGTATAACCACGACCGCATAAATATGCCTAATGAGTGTGCGATGGACCATGTAAAATGAACGAAAGTGGAAGATTTTTTCAATGCGATTCGTTGCGTTGCGGCACGGCCCGTCCTTTTCTGCGCTAGCCTTAACAAAACAATTCGATTGGTTCATTATGGTTTCATTATTTATTGGTATGGAAAAATTTATAAAGGAAAACATAAAAAAATGCGGGTCCGTGGCTTACGCACCCAGTGGTCGAGGCACCTGTGGCCGACGCCCCCGATTCGATTGATTGTTTTTTCACTTAGTATAGTAAAAGAAAAAAGTGTTTCAAGACAGCACTTGTTCATCTATTACTTTTTCGGATAAACCCGTCAAACGTATTTTGCCCCCTCAGGGAGAAGTCCTCAGTTTCGAGGTTCTTGGTGGAAAACCTAACGATGCCAACGAAACCGAGAGGGTGGTGACTCAATCCACCCGCCTGACCCCTTCAGGGCCTGGCAACCATTTGGCATCGAGGCCTAGTGTCTTGGCCTTGGGGGCGTGCCTTACCCTAGTCAAGCCTGGTAAGAAAGTTTATCGAATGACTGATGTTACAGAACTGATGATTTCTTCTGATGAAAATGAAATTGAAGATTTTGCAGGTTCAGCTGAGTTTTCTTTTGGATACCTTTAAATTTAAATTTATAGGGGCGCGTTGGATATACAAACTTATTTGTGTGTATGTAAGTAAATTTGAATTTAAAAGGTATTTTGTATAAAATACGTTTTTGTTTTTGACTTTTGAACACTGTGATACTTGTGGTCGATACCGTGAAATAGCGACAATGTACTGTGTATTTTCTCCAACTAAATTCCATAACTATCCAACTTAAGAAAGTTTAGTGTGTCATTTCACAATGACGAGCGAAGGTCAAGGTCAACAGAAGGTATGAAAACAAAAAAAAATACCACGATCATGTTTTTAGAACAAATTTCCCCATATGTGCCAATCAATCCAAAAAAGTAATAACAGTTTTGTGCCAGACAGTACATTTGATCAAAAAATGCTTTAATTTAAAATAATCGAATCGGGGGCGTCGGCCACAGGTGCCTCGACCACTGGGGGCGTAAGCCACGGACCCAAAAATGCAATGTAGGAAATTTATCCTTAATCAAAATAATATGTTCACAGACAGCTTTCTCTTGGCAGTCGATAAAAAGATAACAGTTTTGCAGTTTAACTGCTATAGACAGTTTTAGTAACTTTTATTACTATTACCAATAGTGGGTTTTTTTTTAACTAACTAAGAGACTTCTAGCAGGGGAAACTGTAAGAAGAAAAACGTGTTGCGTCGACCTCAAGTGGAATGGGACAAGGACAAGAAGATGATGAAGATGGTTGCTTTAACTCTCAGACAGTGTGAATGAATAGGAACTAGTTAATTAATAACGTTGGCAGTACCAAGGTTATTCAATTTATGAGAATAGAAATAAAAATATTTAAGGTATTGAAATACCAAGGTAATATATACATATACCTTGACGGTATACATGTATACCGTCTTGGTATTTCTATTTCCCTTGTATGAGATCAGTTTGACTAATCTACTTAACCTTCCCAAATTATCAGACATCATACAAAAAATTCTCACAAGAAAATCGTGATACAACTTTCTAAAGAATAAAGTTGAAAAAACTAAAGTATCGTTTCCAGATACATCATAATATTTTTTATTTGATGCAAATAAACAGCGTTTCATTTTCAACTGATGCACTAGGAGAAGTAATAAAAATGTTTAGACTGGAACCTAAATAGACAAATTGGCAAACACATCTAGTGTTATTGGTCTGCAAATGAGATTTAGCCGAAAATAACAAGATGATTGCCGGACATGTCTATCTAAAAGCTGCTGAAGAATATTTGCAAAGAAATCTTGGAATTTACGTTAGAACGTTGATTACAAATAGAAGTGTTTACGGTCAAATGATGTTCGTTTAATGTATGCGGATGTCTTGTTTACGAATCACGTGAATCGCACTGATCTCAAGAACGACTAGGCGTATTTTGATGTAGTCTATTTTTACATAACATAACATCACGCCTGTAATCCCCGAAGGGTGAGGCTGAAGCGTACCTAATTGTACGCCCACATTTCGCGAGTTATGTTTACCTAAGTCCCATGTTAAAGAGGGCGAGCCTATTGCAATCAACCGGGTGCGAGTCCAAACTCCGTGGTTGCTACTGAGAAATTCGTTACGGAAAAACCTAGTAACACTTTTACCGACCCGGGAATCGAATCCAGGTCCCCATGTTGAGCAGTCGCGCTTGCAACCACTAGACAGACGAGACAGTATATTTTTCTTGCTTCCTAATGAAGATTTATATTCGGAAATAAACCCGAGCGTTAAAACAGCCGACACTCCGCTATAAACTTACGGCTGAAATAAATATGTAGGTATTTACTACCGATAATGTTGTTTCTACTGTGATTTCGGAATCTCAGTAAAAAAGGAATAGTTTACAGCTGACGTTTATTGCTTTACGTTACAGAGTCGAGAAACTTTGGAAAGTTCTCGCCGTAGAAATACTCACCCATTATCTGAAATGTAGGTAACTTTAGCTTGTGAATTAGTAATATGTAATTTCACTTACATTAAAATAAAGTATGACACGATTTTTCAGCTTTTCCGAGGGCTATGTTTCATATTTACTCCGTAGTAATTTAAAGTTCACTTAAAAAATGTTCTGCACGTAATAACCAAGCCAGATATATTTTTATCACCAACAAATACATTAACAATAAATTGTCAGATAGTTACGTCAAATTCTGTACACATCTGGACACCTATACATTTTTAGGAACCCATATGTTTGGAACTATTTTGAACTACGAAGAAAATATTTCATTTGTTTATACTGATATCCGTTGTAGTGAGTTAATTTCAAACTTCCTCAAGATTAGCAGTTTATTTTGAGATTCGTATACCTACCTTTACTATTACTGTGTCTATAGACGTTATCGTGTTTACAGTCAATTATTTTTATCTCGAAAGTTATCAAAAAATTGTCAACAAGTTTGTTTATTGAAGCCAAGTAATTAAGAGGATTTGAGTTGTTTGTTTGCATTTAACACCTTTAAAATGAGAAAAATAATTATAATGAGCTTGATTCGGGATGACCCAATTTTAAATTATTTTCCAGTCTTCAATGCAAGGGATGAAAGTAAATGATTATTAAAATTTTCTTCCATTTTAACAACAAAAAAAATTAATCTCAAGCCTGTGTCTAGATTTACCCTGGAACCACTATTCCATCCCTTTTTACGTATTTTAAAGACTGGCTACTATAAGTCACATACACTCCCTCTTCACAGATACACGCATGAGGGTCTGATAAAGATTTTTTGCCCGTCACGAAAATGTTAATTAGCGTCTGCCTAGAGGAGAGGGAGAGGAACACCAAAGGAAAGATGGACGCAGTAAATAATATCGTAACAGTTGACAGGGGAGAATGGAAAAAATAAACGTAAACGTGTAGCGCCGACCCTAAGTCACATATAACAGGGGCAGGAAGATGATGACGGAACTGAAAATTAGAAATGCACAATGCCATGCACAATTGCACTAGTGGTACAGCTTGGCAAAAAAGAGTCTGACGCGGTGACAGTTGGAACTCAAATTCGTACTGGACAATGAAGCCTTGCATGGTGTTTGCATAGCATCCGAGGGACTGAACCACCACCCACTTGGAATTGGGATAATGTCCCTAAAAATAACAAGTATCAAAATCTGTTGGGTTGTAGTATTACGTGTTGCCACAGTTGCGATACTGGCGACCTCATTTATTCCACACTCTTTTTTGCCAAGCTGTACCTGGAACACCGGGTTTATCAGAGTATGTAATAAATATCGCAGTTACCATAAAATGTATCAAGAGTAAGTTTATGTTGTCAATTATCCACAATTATCTTCCTCAATTTTTGTCTGTATGGTGTCGGACGTAAAGAATAGCACCATCCCATATCTTCCCGTGGGTGTCGTAAGAGGCGACTAAGGGACTTGCCAGAGAATGGGCAGAAGCGTTCTCTGTGCTTTTGCAACAACCGTACTGCGATCGCCAACCCGCCTGCCAAGTGTGGAGATTATGGCAAAACCCCCCCTTTTGGGGGAGGCCTATGTCCAGCAGTGGACGTCTTACGGCTGAAATGATGATGATGATGATGATGATCTTCCTCTAATGATCTCGATGTAATACTTTATACACTTTTAAATTGTAGTACGTTCAGTTTCTAGAAAGTCAACGCCGCCACCCGGTACAGTAGTTGTGGCCAAGAGTTTAAAAGTTTTCTCACACGACTCTACTTATGTATCCGGATACCCGGGGACAGATACCCGACAGCCTGAAGGTAAGGCGTAAGATGCGTGTGTAAAGAGGCTTACAAGGTCATGGTCTGCCCGCATTTACAATAGGAGGTAGTTACTTATTAATCTTTTTACTAGCTGATCCTAGTATGCGTTGCAAGGCACTTGTTCCTACCCATTACTTACCTACCTACCTACTACCTAACTACCTAACTAAAAACCTTCTACAAAGTATTAAAAAACGTTTAAAAATCGGTTAAGTAGTTCTATAGTTATGGCGTGACCAAGGAAAATAGGGATTCATATATATGTATATATATAGATTACTGTTGTACCTTTCCTCCCTATTTACCCATGGACGCTGCCGTAAAATGTGCCTTATCTTACCTCCCGCTACTCCACTTTGATAGCTATTACGGCTATTAAGACTTACCTAAGTAAAAGAAAGGTTGTTGGTAATGTTTTTTTTTTTAGATGAATTTGCTCTTGACTCTAGTCTAGGTCAGGGATGGCAGAGACAAAGTCGACAATGGAACGAGCTTACCTAGAAGAAGCCTGTTCACTAAACTTTAAAGATATTAGATTGTTAACTTTTCAGCCAGATGTTTAAGACGCACCATATTTTTAGGGTACTTAGTGTGTTTGCTTTTTAATTAATCACAAAAGCGCTTAAATTGTTACATAGAGTTTACTTAATAATACTTTTTGCAAGACATATAAAATATAGCGATAAAACCCACCTTTGGAAGTTAGAGTTTATTTTTGTAATCTCAATAAATCCTGTCTTTTGATGTTTTTTTTTCGGGGTAACGCCTTCAACCTCCTTTTCGCCCGAGATATAAATTTATTTATGTTTTATAAAAGTATTTATAATCATTATCCCTATCAAGTTCACAGTTAATCTTTTTATGAGACTTATCTGTATGATATTACACTGAAGCAGTAGATTTAATAACCGGGACTTAGTATATTGGGTTACAGAGCATGGCAGCTCTGTAACCACCACAAAAACGTGTTTTTGTACTGGCGTACACGTTTTTATATTTTTTTAAAACACCTAAAAAAAGTAAAGAAAAGTATGTAAAGTCGCTATTTAATTAGAACTCCAGCAGACACAAAATGCTTTTTTCGTTCGACTGTATGCGATATATAGGATGCCTAAAGCGATCGCTGAAAACATACTGGGCTATCATTTTTATTTGAAACCAGAGTCCGATAAAAACAGTGGCCGGTGGTGGTGTTGCAATTCTCGGCACGATGTTGAAAATTCAGATGGCAGTGCTCAAAAAATCTTTTTGTGGCGTTCCAATCCACACGCAACCGGGCTGTGAAAACATCAAACAGAAATCTTTGACAGTTCACTAAAAGCAAATATAGAAATCCGCATCCATACGGGACTCCTCAAATAAAAGTTGAAACTCTGGAGTAAATAGTTCCAGTGGACCTGCTGCACTGACATTTTATATTCCGTTCTTACGAATTCATTCTCGATTTATTTGCCATAGACAATACGCATATCGATGTTAAGAGAAGCTCTACTTATTTATTTTAAATATTTTCAATTAATGAAAATTTAAATAAAGTCTATTAGGTACGTTCCTAGTAACAGAATAACACACAGAAATACATACTAACAGACCTTGTATAACTAGTAGAAACCACACTTGGTAGACAGTATTTTCCTTATAATTTAATACGGGCCTTTAGGAAAATTGTACAAAGAATTAGACACATAGTATAACAGATGATATATCTACGTTAACTGCTGTTGCCTAGCATAAATAAATACCTATGCATCGTCGCTATAATGACTGAAAACAAGAAGCTTTCAGTTGATTCACTTAACTCGCTCGCAGATTGTAGATGAGTAAATACTACGATACGATGTTTATCCGATGAATAAACATGATCGGTTTGATGATCTGTAGCACACCCTTAAGTATGTATATGTTACCGGCCAAACCCGATTTCAGGCAAAACTAGTTTGTCCTAGGCCAAACCAATTTACTTGTTTATCACTGACCCAAACAAAACATTTACAATGCGCCCAACTTGGATGGGGCATCGCTCGCTAAGCTCGCTCGGCTCGCGCGTTTATGCTCACAGTTCTAACCCAACCTAACCCATTTAGATGGGGTGTTCTATATGATCCTGTTATGATGAGTTCAAGTTTGACCTAGGACAAACTAGTTTAGCCGGAAATCGGGTTTGGCCGGTAACATATATACTCTTTCCGTTACACCCTGTTTAAGTAAGTATCGTTAAACGAAGCATGGAATTAATTTCTGGATATAAAGCGCGCATTCATAGGCAGAGCGATATATAATTAATGAGGAGCGAATACGTACGTTATACAGAACTAAAATCAACTTAATATCTATGATGTATTTGGTTGTTTATATTTGAACACACAACAAAAAAAACAAATGTAGGTACCTTTTTACAGACCCATAGAATGAGTCTGTTTCGGTGGGGATACAAGTATATTTTTTTTTTATATTTATTTACTAAAAGGGGTTTTTATTCAAACGGATATGCCAACTCCATCGTACCTTATAAACTGCGCGACTGCTGAGCGTAGGGTCTACGGTTTTCTTCCCGGGTCGGGCAAAAAGTGATATTAGGTTTTTCCACTAGAAATTTCACAGTAGCAGCCCGGAGTTTGGATTTTGGCGGTATGATAAAAGCTTCGGAAAGCACGTTAAGCCGTTAGTCCTGCGCCTGATCTCTCTCCGGTCGTGTCGGATTGCCGTCCCATCGGACTAAGAGCGTAAACGAACGGAGAGTGCACCTGTGCCTGCGCACACACGCCTGCACTATAATACCTCCCGCGTCGATGGCTAATCTCCACCAAGATTGGCCGCCGTGATTGAAAACTATTATTAAACACTTGGAATATCTACTTACTATGCATTAGAAGGAGAATCATTGATTAGGCGTCTTCACCAAGATAGACAGCCTCTTTGCTATCGTTGATCTAGGCTAAGATTTGCTAGGCTAAGATTGCAAAAAATCAAATTAACAGTATCCAAAGGGTCGTAGCGTCGGGGAACCGCTAAGTAGACCACAGCATTTTAGAGTTAAACTGCAAGAAACATTTAGTGAAGACCGTAAAATACAACCAAAAGTAGATTTTGGTTCATTCATGTATCTAGATATTTACGAAGCATTTACAAAAAAAAATTAGAAACAAAAGTTAAAACTTCAATAAACAACACAACACATTAAATGATTTTAAAAAGTAATAAGATAATCCGGGCAACATTTAATATAACCAAATAGGACTGGTTTGTTTTTAAATCCGTAATGGTTTACCAGGCCCCTCAGAAAGTATTGCGAAAAAAAGTTTTTATATATGGGAGACTGGCCAGTTATTATGTTTTTCGAAAATATGATTATTTATAAGTAAAAATAAGTAAGTTCCAATTTCAAAATTTCCCTCCACATTTTTTGCGAGTTAATTCAAAGTATTGTGTCTCACTGAAATATGGATCTGCGCCGGGAACATTTTAGAGCTATGATTTTATACGATTTCAAGTGTCGCCTGAAACCGGATGAATCGTACGATAGACTTCAAATGGCATTCATGGATGAAGGCCCTTCCAAGGCAACCGTGTATCGTTGGTATAACGAATTCAAGTGCGGTCGACCAACTTTGGGGGATGACGAAAGAAGCGGTCGCCCTTTGACGGCTGTTACCGAAGAAAACGTGCTAGCAGTGAAAAATTTAATCCAAGACAATAGGCGAATTACATATCAGGAGATTCAACACATATTGAAGATTGGATCGGGAAGCGTTCACGAGATTCTACACAGCCATCTTCGCGTGAGGAGGATAGTATCACGCTGGGTGCCGCACAACCTCACCGATGCTCAGAAGCAGGCCCGGGTGGAATGGTGCCGTGATATGCTTAACAAATTTGAAGCAGGCTCGTCTCGGCGTGTTTACGACATCGTTACAGGTGATGAGTCCTGGATTTATCAATACGACCCAGAAACCAAGCGCCAGTCGACTGTTTGGGTGTTTCAAAATGAGCCAACGCCTACCAAAGTGAAGCGATCTAGAAGCGGGGGTAAGATTTTGATCGCTAGCTTTTTTAATTTGACTGGCCACTTGGTATCAATTCCCTTACGGGATCAAAGAAGCATTAATGCCGAATGGTATACTTCCAAATGTTTGCCAGAAGTTTTCTCTGTTATAAGCAACAAGCGACCAAACACAGGGCTCCGCGGGCTACTGCTCCACCACGACAATGCACCTGCGCACACCGCACTCAAAACGAGGGACTTCCTGGACAGCACGCCAGTCAAACTCCTGGGTCACCCTCCTTACAGCCCTGATCTAGCACCGTGTGACTTCTTTTTATTCCCAAAAATAAAAAATCAGCTCAAAGGGATACAATTTTCGTCGCCGGAAGATGCGCTGGCTGGGTTCGAGCAGGCTGTAAACGAGGTGTCTGCGGCGGACTGGAAAAAGTGTTTTGAAAACTGGTTTAGGCGCATGAATCTTTGTATAGAGGCTGGTGGAAAGTACTTTGAAAAGA
The DNA here is from genome assembly GCA_949152445.1 of Cerastis rubricosa. Taxonomy (NCBI): domain Eukaryota; kingdom Metazoa; phylum Arthropoda; class Insecta; order Lepidoptera; family Noctuidae; genus Cerastis; species Cerastis rubricosa. The sequence goes on from OX424532.1 coordinate 9,958,757, forward strand.
TTTAATAAAAATATATGTACGTATAGAACAATTTTTTTTAGTTTCGCAAAACTTTCTGAGTGTCCCACGTATGTTTCACTGCACAATGAACGCGGGATTTACTCCACATCAAATAGTATTAAAGCACTTTGATGAGCAGATTCCAAACATAAACCTTTCAAAAAAATTTTTAACACAAGTTAATGAAATAAAGGGGTTAGAAGATTTGTGTATGAAGCGTGGCCTACTTATATATGTTTAATGCGTGGCTGCTATTTTGAAAATAAAATGGCGGAAGTTAGGCAGGCCAAATAATTCAAAACCCTTTCAGTACCTACTACTATCTACCTACATAACTATACTACGATAACTTAATTTGAAACCATACTATGTACGTACTGTACACACCCTTATCCACAGTAAAAACAAAGTTGAATTTAGCTGACAAGTAATTTGAATAAAATTACGTGTTCAACTCTTTAAGTTTCTGAAAGACGGCACGACGTCTGTGATGTAAATACGGGCTAGTCACCAAGTCGTCACGAAAGACTAGACTAAAGTACCTATGTCCAGTTGGTGAAACTCAAAAATAGGATCACCTATTATTTGTCATACACACAAAGATTTTTTACGTATGTTCAGATAGTGAAACTTAATTAACTTTATCACTTTTATGTTTTCGCCAACTGAACAGGCAATAATAAAAGTTCTGTTCAAAGTTCGAATGAATTGGTTTCTTTCAGGCAAGCCTGCTTTGCGGCCGACGCAAGCCTATTCATAATTTTTAAAAAAACTTCGCTATCGAGCATCTGCTAAACTTGTAAGTATGAATACATGAATGAAAAATCAGGGAAACAAAATCGTTTCAAAAATTTACTAGTAACTTAAATTGCCCGTACGCACGGCGACCAATCAAGTTATACAAAACCAGTTTAGGAGGATCTCTCATTGTACGGGAAATCTATGCAAAGTAACGCCACGTTATACTGGAAATGTATAGTTTTATGTGTGTATGCGTACGGCCATTATTGTTGTTACGATAATAATATCAAGTTTCTTAACTATATCGTTTAGGAAAATTAACTGTTTATCAAACTGACACACGAGATCGATTTTGCCGTGTTATAGTTTCATACGATTACCAGAGAGTGTCTACTGTAGTCGTCGAGCATACTTTCTATTAGCGCATTCGTTACGCTCTACAAAACAAAGAGTACATAAAAGCTGAGTATCTTGTTCCAAATTAATTACTGGTAGTTCGTTTCTAAGTACTTTAGTGTAACTTACACGGACATGTTCCCTTCGTTTGTTTTTTTTTCATTACGGTTCCTTAAGGTCAATTTACATTGCCACGCTGTGAAATGGAAATAAATTTTCGTAATGAAATCCAAACAAAAACTTTATGGAAATTACGTAACGTACAGACTAGATATGATCGAAAAAACAAGCCTTCCGGAGATTTTTGCGCATTCTCAGGAATCCCTTCCATTACATTTCGCAGCAATGTAAATAGGACCTTAGGGATTACGGACGCGATCAATATAATTTCTGAAATTAAACGATTGGGAAGTCAGTCAAAGGTGTAATTTTATTAAGAAGAGCTTGATTCCTCTTTTATTTCGTAGACTGAGATTTTGTCAAAATGATTATTATCGAGTAGGTCTACCTACGAGGTAACCTCATTAATTTTGATTGAAGATGTTACAATTCTTAAATATCACTCTTTTTTATGAGGATCAAATACTTAATATCTGTCAAAGGAAAACGTTCACCTTCCCTTTTAAACATTATATCGTTGTGATGTGTGCACGAAACATGTAAAGTATTAACTCGATTCGATGAAAAGTGAATGACAAAACCAATATCATATTCGGGTTTTGACGGTTTGGTTTTAAACGAAATAATTTTGTTGTATCTGCAGTAACGCCTATTTCATGTCGAAGCCTCGCAAACGATTACTTTATCCAAAGACTTTTATGATAGCGTTCACTGTTCAACATGCCCCGGCCGACATGACAGGACACGCCCGTCCGCCCAAAATTTCAGCCAGCGGCGCCTGCGCGTGTCCCGTGCGCCGCTTGACGCGGCGGCCATTAAAGGTTTAGGAAATGTTCGGAGCAAGACGTGTGCCGCCACGAGTTCTTTCAAGCCGACATCTATAAACCATACTTAGCTCTCGCTTATACATGTGTCTGTCTCTTGAGTCTGCAATTTGCCAGCTGTGCGACAGTGAAAGGAATATCGCTTAGCAACAGTAGGTGCTAAGTTACGTTTATCAATCTCGGCTTCATTTCCATTATTGTAAGAAACGGAAACACGGAACGCTGTGAAAGCATGTTGTTATGGGCCTAAAAGTCTGAATGGTGATAAACACTTCCGAGCTGAACTCCACAATATCTTATTAGCTATAATCTTGGACTGAAATCCCTCAATTATTGACTTCTCCTTTACGTCACCATGCTTTATAGGTGGTCAGTTTTTTTCGCTGCAATGTCATTGTGCTTTTCATTTGGGACAGTGATATACGTTGACATGGCGCACGCCGAGCCTTGATAGATGAGGGCAGACCAAATGTTGAGAAGAATCGATCGGCAATTGTTTTCGGAAAAACTTAACGTTAGTTATTTAGGTAGGTAATAATATTTAAACGAACAAAGCACAATACATTTTCGAAGTCAATTCAAAATCAAAACTTGTATTTGTGATCACGATTGTTTACTAAGAAAATATTCATTCACTGCGCGCCTCATAACAACGAAAATAGAAATGAATGATGAAGATGAGAATTTCGAGAAAGTATTAAAGAAAAATCTGAATGCGATTTTCCCATACAAACATAAAAAATACTTGGTATCCCCGAAGGGTTAGGTAGAGGTGTACCTAATAGTACAATCACATTTCGCCAGTTATGTTAAAGTCCCATGTAATAAGGGGGCGAGCCTATTGTCACCATCATCTTCCTGCCCTTGTCCAATTCACCAAACCAAAACGATAAAATATTCAAAATTATCTATTAACCACTAGCTGACCCCGGCGATCTTCGTACCGCCTAACAGTCGATTCTTTATTATTAATATTTTTTTAAATTATTCTCTCCTTAAGAATCCTCGTACTAAAAGGAATATTAAAAAAAAAGAATTAGCGAAATCGGTTCAGCTGCTCTCGAGATTTGCGCTTAGCAACACATTCAGCGATTCATTTTTATATTATATGATAGATTAACGAAATTCTAGTAGTATTAGAATGCATTCACTATAAAAAAGTTATTAGCTTTATTAACCTCTTTTCTATTTCGATCCTTCTGCTGACCTGAATAAACAAAAGAGTATTTCACATTGGTCCAAAAAATAAAAGAGTTACGATTCAAAAAATCTCATTGGTCATATAAATTACATTGTCCTCTGTAAGGAGGGTCAGGGCAATACAACACAACAGGTACTTTATGGACCACGGAATGAGAAGTCATTTTAGCCACAGAAAATTGTCGTTCAACCACAATTTCCTAACAATAAAAAGAAGCATTATTAAGTTATGCTTACGAAAATACGTTTTCAGCGCCTGAAAATGTAAATGCTTACAGTTTATAAACGTTTAGAGGGATATAAACATATTATACAGGAAATATTTTCAGGGCTTTCACGTCTAATGCGTGGTCGGTGTTCAGCAATGTGGCCATTCATCATCATCATCATCATTTCAGCCGAAAGACGTCCACTGCTGGACATAGGCCTCCCCCAAGAAGGGGGGGTTTTGCCATAATCGCCACGCTTGGCAGGCGGGTTGGCGATTGCAGTACGGTTGTTACAAAAGCACAGAGAACGCTGCTGCCCATTCTCTGCTAAGTCCCTTAGTCGCCTCTTACGACACCCACGGGAAGACATGGGATGGTGCTATTCTTTACGTCCGACATCATACAGAACAAAATGTGGCCATTACACACTGATAAAAATTTATAACGTAATAATATTTAGGTACCTATTAGCAATCATAACAGCACATTATTATTACTACAAGGATAACGTTCGCTACTTGAAATCGAATTATATTTTAAACTTTTCTAATAAAAATCCTTAAAACTATTCTGTAAAAATCGATTAGATGCTTGGTCGAACAGTGATGTTTCAAGATAAAATTTCAAGAAAAATAAGCCTTCGCGCTGCCGATGATTCGTGTTCTCGAAATCTCGAATAACGATAGTTATTCGAGATTTTGATGCATCGAGGTAGTGAACTGTCGCGCTCATGTGAGACCATGTTATACTGGTGTAGTGACCTACCTTTATTAATTTACATACATATATACACACAGTTATGTGCAGCTCGAATAATATAAAAATCAATTTAATAATACAATTTAAAACTGTTGAAAGGTTATAGCTTCGCCGCGCATTTTTTAACCTCATTTCTTTATATTATAATCTGTTTCGGTCATCCATGATTATTTTCTTACACTCCTTCTATTCTCGTTGGAACTCTGGTGTGTGTAAAAACTAAAACTCTTGTGCATTAAAACTTTATTATTCCTCTTGTGTAATTAGACTTCCTTTCTTTCTTCCAACATCTACACATGTCAGAAGTTACTAAAAATCATTTACGAAAAATAGTGTTACGACTAAATTAGACCGATTATAAATTACCAGATAGAAACAGAAATTTACAGTTTTTTTTTAAAGACATTCCGAAAAAAATCTAGGAACTTTTTAGACGCATATATCCTGCTTAGGTGTATTAAGTTTCATTGAAATCGGTTCAGTCATTTCGGAAAATAAGGACATGAAAGTTTGTATACAATGCCGTAAGGTACGCTCTTAATACGTTGCCAAGTGTACCTCATAAACACAAAACTAAATAATGTATCCGTGTCATAATCTCAGTATCAGTAATTTCTAGTGTTTTTTTTACTTTATGACCCTTACTTATAATGAATCAGCTGTTTGTGGTTGGGACAGTTGGCAAAATAAATTATGTTTTCGTATAATGAAAACCCAACGATTAAAGGCATTTGTTGTTAATGAAGAATCCGTTCACTTCACAGACCACACCCACAGACTTTTATTGAACGACCTGAAAAGTCTGTGAAGTCCTTCACTAAATAAAACAGCGCCGAAAATGCGCTTAACCCGTTAAACGAAGTGGTTAGTTGAATATTGAAATCGGCCGCACAGTCAACCCACAGTACTAGACTGCGGGTTGACAGTGCGGCTTTGACATTAATTAATTCATGATTTTATGAAGTGTTTGATCGGGAAAGGGTTGGATTTATAATGTTTACTTGATTTTTGTGGTTATTGATCAATTTAATAAAGTAGGTTGTTCCGAATAACTTTATACGGCTGTGTAAAGGAAACCAACGCGAAAACGCTTACCGCGTACTTAGTACATCAATCTAAACCTCCCTGCATAGAAAATGTTCACGGGTTTTTTTTTTTTAATCCCCAGTTTCCTATAAAAGTGCAATACCTACATGGTCAAAATATGAAAGGTTTAGAATGACGTACTGAGGACGTGGTGAGCGTTTTCGCGTCGGTGTTCCTTACACGTTGTATAACTAGGTATCTCTACATAGTATAAAACAAAGTCGCTTTCCGCAGCCTGTACGCTTAGATATTTTAAACCACCTATCGGATTTTGAAAAACATATCAAAATATCCTCGCGAACGAAGTCGCGGGCAGCAGCTAGTAACTTTATATAACTTGGTTAACTTTATATAACTAGGTACGTATATCCCATTTCCAAAACACTAAATTCCAAGACAAACAATCTTCATTTCCTCACTAAGTTTCAGTAGTTGAAATTTCAGAGGTTCAACGAAGAGTGATTAATTATCAATAACACTTGTAACGGGATATTTACCATTATTAGTATTTGTTTTGAGTTCCCGATATTTCGGCGCTGTTGCAAACGCCAGGATCACGGATAAACTAAAGTTATTGCGGGTGGGTCTTTATGAGCAGACAAATCGGTCTACCCTCTTTCTTGTTCGTTTTTTACGCTCCGTACCACTACCACTGTTACTCACAACTCGATTCTGTTCCCGACACACAAAACTCGCTGTTTTCACTCGCGAACTTTTTACGGCACTTTTTCGTTTTTTACACAGTTAAACCACTGGATTCCAGACTCTTGACAGTTGAAACCCATCCTCCCGGTTGAAGTTCTTATATATAGTAATTTTAATAGCTTCTCTTACCAGACTGGGTATATAGTGGCGTTCTGTCGAGATGACCTGCGGGTTATGTAACTCAACTGGGTTGTGTTATCCCGTTACAAGTGTTATTGATAGTGTTATTGACCATGTCAGTGATTAATTAAGCTATAAATTACTAGAAGTGTCGGAGAAACTTGTACCTATCCACATCGCGTGATATTACCTGCAATGTATGAACGTAGAAAATCGCAAATTGAATAACTTATTGCCTTAACAGGATGTACAAAACAGAAACTTAAAAACTCTAAGGTTTGTATGTTTGTTACTCAATCATTCTTTGATGGCTGTGTGGATTTAGATTAATTTGACATCATTGAGGTAAACTAAGAACAATATCAATAACATTTGTAACGGGATATTTACCATGTTTATTATTTGTTTTGAGTTCCCGATATTTCGGCGCTGTTGCAAACGCCATGATCGTGGATAAATATGGAAAATATCCCGTTACAAGTGTTATTGATAAACTAAGAACAGTTTTAACATTACAGGACACTGTTTATCGTAGTACATGCAATATATTCCATAAAATGCGAATAAAACTGCGGCAAACAGTTAGTATAAAATAATCCTAAACTTACATATAGCAATATAAAACTATTTATACGAAAAAGATATTGAGCAATTGTGTCTCTTGACAAACAAAAACTGGGAGAAGTTATTTGCTATTATCCGTGTACAAAGGGTTTGAGAAAGGGTTGGTTTCATCACTGGATCAAATGGAACCATTGTGTATTGTAGGAGATTTATAAGAACAAATAAATACTATCTTAGGTATACCGTAAAAACCTTGGGACAAAAGCTAGCTTAAGAAGTCAACATTAATTTTTATTTTTTATGATTGGGTTATTACTGATACAGTAAGCCTGTTATGCTATTGGGCCAAGGCCTCTTCCCATGACTTCTAGTGGTTTCGATCCAGAGCCAATGTGGATCACTGGTCGCTGGTCCAGCTCGTCCCGCCATCTCCTACGAGATCTACCACGACGCTTTCTAGCTGAGTCAGCGCCCAAAAAAGTGGTTATTTTGGCCCACAGTTCATTGGGCGTGCGGGAGATGTGGCCAGTCCAGTCCCATTTGAGCTTTCTTATTTCATTGCCAAGAATTTCCGCCTTTTCTTAACAAACAATAAAATTAGCTTGATTCCATTAATAAATCATGACAACTTTATAATGCAATTAAACTTGTACGAACACTTCGATCTTGTTAGTTGAAAAGTTTTCTTTCATATTTAAATTATTTTGTTTTCTATTGTGATCTACTAACTAAACAAACAATAAATTCACAATCTGTGTAGTCACAGGATAAACCTTCAATGTGATTCCAGTCTTTTAAATAGAATTACTGAAGATTCTACAAAAAATCTACATTGGCATCGTCTTGCTGCGGGTGGTTGCAGATCACTACTAGTTTCTTGCTGTCAACAGACAAAGCCAATCCCATTCATTTTATCACTTCAATCACGTTAATTGTGAAATGCGCGTTCGACTTTTTCAAACATTATATAAAACGATAGAATAGTTAACTGTTATGGACACAATGGGGATGCTGTTGCTTGACGATATTGTCCTTCAGTCTTTCACCGTCAGTAAGGTATTTAATTCACATAAAGTACGAGGTAAAGTGCAGGTAACGAAGATTTGTTTCACTAGCACATTTGGCTGAAAGTAAACATACATAAAAAAGAGACTTACGATCCTTTACTACTCCTGAAAATACAGAAATACCAGTTCCCAGAGTCCAGTTTTACGACATGGCTACGTGAGGTGTCTGTTCGTTAATGCACACCACTGATATCGACAGCGTGTGCATTACATCCGGCACGTTCTCGACTTGTTGCAAAAATAAAACGTACGTGAAAGAAATTTTCAATTCAACGCTGAAAAGGCAAACATCTGCTAAATACCGCATTTTTTACGTAGAATTCACAAAATTTCATCATTCGATTATCTATAACAAGTTGAGTGTAGGAAGAACTTGATTTAAAGTCACTTTTTAACTAAAGCAAATGAGAAAACAGTCTTATTTCAGCATAATTCTTGCTACGCATACATTTTATTGGAAGAGTGAAACATGCATGTCTGTCGCCATGAATTCCTGGAGGTGGATAAGCTCATATACAATCAGTGGCGTTAATAGAATAGGAAGCAAACAACGAAGATATATAGGGGCCAGCTGAACAAAGACGAGCAAACATATTTGTCTGGGAGAAATCGTTTGCCACTAGACTGTAAGTATTCCAGGATATATAGCGATGATAGAGAGATCAATTCCGAACTCGCTAAATATTTATCACAAAAATAGCTCTCCAGAAGCGCCAACGTATTGTGGTAGTGTTTACCTTGACATTGTGAAATAAATCGAAATGAATATTGCATGGATTCGCTTGTGCAGCAAACTTCTTTTTAGGGTTCCGTAGCCGAATGGCAAAAACCGGAACCCTTATAGATTCGTCATGTCTGTCTGTCTGTCTGTCTGTCTGTCCGTCTGTATGTCACAGCCACTTATTTCCGAAACTATAAGAACTATACTGTTGAAACTTCGTAAGTAGATGTATTCTGTAAACCGCATTAGGATTTTTACACAAAAATAGAAAAAAAAACAATAAATTAAGGGGGTCCCCATACTTAGAACTGAAAACCAAAAAAAATTTTTCATCAAACCCATACGTGTGGGGTATCTATGGATAGGTCTTCAAAAATGATATTGATGTTTCTAATATCATTTTTTTCTAAACTGAATAGTTTGCGCTAGAGCCACTTCCAAAGTGGTAAAATGTGTGTCCCCCCCCCCTCTAATTTCTAAAGTAAGAGGAGGAAAATTCTGAAAATATTTAGTATTGTAGAACGTAAAAAAACTATCAACGAAAATTGGTTTCAATAAGATATGATGTTTAGTTTTTGAGATATGGGACTTTTTCATCAAACTGCAGCAGTAACTTTGTTTTTCATAAACATACTATGAAAAACAAATTTAGTTTTGCGGTTATGTGGAAGTTTACTAACTAATACTACTAACTAATGAATGACAGTTCAAAATATTGTTATTATATTGTTTGAAGCTATGGAACCCTGTGTGCGGGTAAGACTCGCACTTGGCCGGTTTTTTTTATTAAAGTTGTGATGTTTGCTGGTATGAATATTGATGCTTATACAAAAACAATGCCGTCTCCTACTAAAATCACTGAGTATCTTATGTCTCTACCTATCTTTATTAATTTTGCAAAGAAACATGAGTTTGGTAAGAAACTATTTCAGCTCAAGAGCTAACTCTTATTTCATGGGAGCGCGTAATGAAAATCTGAAATAGCCGGTAGTTTCCCTTCCTTTTCATTCGCAATTGTTTGCATTGCCTCCGTAGTCTCGCACTTTTCTTTTCAAAATGGAATCATACCTACGTGAATGTACAACATTTTTACGTATGAGTAAGTACCAAGTGCACGTGCACATTATTTAATTATTTTATGAATCATGTTGGAAAAGCAGTATCTTTTATAGTCGAACATCTAAAATAACTGACTAAGATTTCTATCGTAGTATGTATTTACGATGTATGATAACTCACTCTTTCTTGCATCGAAATTAGCTAATATGAAAGAATGCTAAGCAGCCATTGCGATGTAGTAAGAAATAAAAAGGACAATTTGTTTTATTCAGGCACAATACATTTTCCGGGCCATGTTTAATATACGGAATGGGAGGATATACACCCGAAAATGTTCCTAAAGGAATTTACTGGCTGCAATATAGTTTGCTCAAGTTGAAGGCTTTTGTTTTCCTGCCAGGGCTGCGGGACTGTTCGATACCGTGGCCCTGGGACACAAAGGGCTAAGAAGGAACATGAATGGGTGTTTTAGTCAGTACAAGTCTGACACTCGCTTCCACTCCGCCCAGAGCGGTGGGGGGGGGGGCTTTGATGATTTCCCAACCGTAAAAAACAAAAAAGGCTGTTGTTTTGATGATGTCACTAGAGTTTTACGCGATGATATGCAATCGATTATGAAATAGCAAAAAGATGCTGACCAAATACAAAAGGATAGTGTAAATTTTAATTAAGTAAAAGACAAACAAACACAGAAACAGGTTTTTACAAAATGAAAAGAAGATAATATAATATAATTAGGTTTAGTTGTTACATTGATTGCGTACACAAAGTTTTGTGTCCGTGCTATTAACCGTTGACGAGATCTCTCGGGAGGAGGCGATCCTGGCAACAACAAGTTATGTCTGTCATAAAATGTATTGTCACCAGAACTAAAAGAGTGTGCAAACTTCTAGCTCAATCGGACGGGTGGAACTGGTTTAAAATTCAATTGCAAGGTTTGACCATTACATATTAACTAACAAGGCAAGTTAAATAAAAGCATCAAATTCAAATATACTTATTCGTGACACATAGGTAAAAGTAAGTACATGGTGTTATCAAGAAAGTTATGTCTCACTATGTGCTGCCGTAAAAAAATATAATGAGTGGACATTTGAAAATATATCGCTCTTTTATCGCCCTCATGCGAGATATTCCAGCAAAAATTTTAACAAAGCAGAAACAATTTAAAATCTCAACTTCGTTGTTAAGTATCCTAAGTAAACGTTTAATGGCTGCTATTATATATAAATAGCGTACAATTATACAAATAAAATACATATACGAACCTTTATACGAATACTCGGTGGTCAGGTTTCATTAGTGCACTATTATGATGTCTGTTAGTTTATAACAGGTACATCGTCGGTAGCTTAATATACCTAATCAAATTTTACGATTTTTACAGACAAAAGCTTTTTATGAACTAATAAGTTTGATTAATAGAGGATGATCACATTTTTTTTTTCTTTGTCTGTCGGGTAGATTATTGAAAAGTATTGGACACGTATTTTTTCTTTTTTCACGTGGTCATAAAATTACGGAAATAAATTAAGTTGAAATGGCGCATGACGTCACTTGTAGGTGTTTTTCCTACTTGTGACGTAGTGAGCCCCCACTCTCCAACTTCAATGAGTTTTAACCAAGTGGTTTTTTGATATTTTGATAAAACTAAAAATACGTGTCTAATTTTTTTGTATTACCTGTCTGACGGACAAAATAGAATTTCGTTGCCTTTACCCAGTATTATTTCCCATTATGTAATATTTCAATGTTGTTGTTTTTGCAAAACACTGTTTTGGCTACTGAAGCCATTCAATTTGGAAAGTATTTTTTAAGGTTACATTTTTAAACATACACTTGTATATACTTCAAATGCGCAGACACGACCACTGCGAATTTTAAAAGAAAGAGATGAAAAAGGTTGCAAATCAATATAGAGGCATTTTATATCAAAACAAGCTAAAAGAGAATAAAAATTATTACACGAACAAGTGCCCAGCACTTACATTTTTGATGGATGGACAGCCACATTATTAATGCAACCTTCTCTTTTTCTATTCATGCCTAAACTGTCAAACTAATTTAGTGGGGAGTTTAGAAACCCGGCAGTGGAATATTTATAGGGGATTTCGCGGAAAAGGAATAATTACGATAGCGGGACAGCGGAACAGAGTGAAAGTGTAGTAGCTCTATTAATATTTATAAAGTCAAGGAGAATTCTGTATGGAGCTAGAAATATTTATAACGCCTTGAATTCCAATTTCAAAAATGCAAATCAAATGCAGCAGCTCAAAGCTGCATTGTTTAAACTGTTGTCAAGTATTAAAATAAGTTTTTTTTTAATATCGCAATTGGTTTTGATGTAAGGAGGAGCTCGTGGCTAAATAATAACAGCCGCCCAGGTCGATCTTTAAGGTTAAGCCGTACTTGCCGAGGTTGGTCTGTGGATGGGTGACCATAATTACATATCGAGTTTCCTCCGTGCCTCGGAAAGCACGTTAAGCCGTTGGTCCCGGCTGTCATTTGTAGATCTTTGACAGTCGTTACGAGTAGTCAGAAGCTAAAAGTCTGACATCCAGTCTTACCAAGGGGTATCGTATTACCCAGTTACTGGGTTGTGGAGGTCAGATAGGCAGTCGCTTCATGTAAAATACTGGTACTCAGCTGCATCCGGTTAGACTGGAAGCCGACCCCAAGATAGTTTGGGAAAAGGCTAGGCAGATGAATTGGTTTTGATGTAAGTGACCGTAGATGTTTATTATCAAGGAGATTGTTATGACTTTACTAGCTTATGCCCCCGGCTACATCCACGTAGAGTTCGGTCATTGTCCCACATGACAATGGACAAATGGATGTTAATATAATCCATGTTATAAACTATCTGTGTGCCAAATTTCATCCAAATCAGTTCAGTAGTTTTAGCGTGAAAGACAAAAATCCATATATTTAGACATCCATACATCCTCACAGACTTTCGCATTTATAAAGTAGGATGAGTACGAAACCAAACACAAAAACAAAGCAGTTTTCAGAAAAATCTCATCGACCCAACACTAACAGTTTTTAACGTAGTAAAAGAGGACTTTATACAGGGGTGCTTAATCGTACTTTGTGTGCATTTCCTACTACAGGTACCTACTAGACTTTTACTTACCACTTGGACAATCATTTTTTTTTTTTTTTGGAATGGCATCTCGCAGTTCAACCTAGGAGGTTGTCGTCTGCTTAACCGGACCATCCTGTGGGTGCCTTAAGAGTAAGGCCTCCAGCCAGGGCATAAAAACTTACAAACTAAGCGACTACACGCTAAGGGCACCCCCTGTGTGGTACGAGCCTCGGCTCAGGGCGTCGCTGGGGGAGGACTGCATGGGGACAGGCTGGATCTGAATGGTATCATTATTTAAGGGCTGATTTAAAACTACTGGCACAGCATCGCGGGCTGGCTCGAGCGAGGGTCGGGGAGGGCATGGATCGGGACGTCGCGACGGACCTCGACGGCGAGGTCGGAAAGACGGCGGTTTGTGTCTGAACTTTTTGAGAGTGCTAGTCTCTTTGCTACTCTCCTGGAGGAGGGTGATAGCATCATCGGGAGTGGTGGACAATCATGATAATTGTAGTGGCCTTATACTGATTTATTTAGGGTCGGTGCAGCATTTATTAATCTTTCGTACTTCTCTATTACCTACTCGTCATCTGAGCAATCACCTCCTTTCTAGCCATATCATCCTTTACACAGTCCATCCATCGTTTCTTTAGTCTTCCTTTACTCTTATAGCCATCTTCATTCAACTCAACATTTTTCTCACAACATTTTCCACATCCCCCCCCCCCCCTCATCACATGTCCATACCACGATAACCGATTACCACACAACTTTTCAGTCACTTTCAGACTTCCTTTTAGGTACTCATTCCTTATTGTATCCATTCGCGTTACACCACACATCACCTTAGCATTCGTATCTCAGCCTTTCTTTCATTCATTCCATTTTGTGGCCCAACATTTTGATCCGTGGTACATGCACAATCAATGTGATAATTTTTTACTTTAGTCCCTCTGTAACCATTCTTTACAAAAGGATAGTCCAATAGAATTGTGACTTTCACAAAGAAGGATATAAAAGGCAAACCTGAAATTCAATGTTCTGAAAAACCTAAATTAACATTCAACAAAGCTTTTAGTGACAGAAAAAAATGGAATAGAATAAAATAGACAGTCTGATTGGCGGCCGCACTGGCACACTAAATGAACTATTTGCTAACTTTAACTTTTCGGTCCTATTTAAGCTTGAAAAAAATAATCACCTGTCCCATAAAAAACTTTAATACCTACTCGAACCAAAAATATGGGACATCTGATATTTTTTTCAAGATTACCTACTATGTTGGTCCCATGGAGTCAGATCAGTTTGCATCAGAAAGCTGTAGTCATTAAGAGTACTCTTTAATGACTATAGCTTTCTGATGCATGCTGATTAAGTAGTCCTTATGTACACATAGCAATAGCGTCACATGTGTAAATGAAATGCTTTCTTAATATGGTAAAACATTATGAAAAGCCTCTCGTGAACCTTTTAAATCTAATAAAAATTCAAGGTTACATTTTCACGCAGCGCTGTCGCTCGTCTAGGTGCCCTTGTGAAGGTGCAACTACTTAATACTTCGTCGATTTGTTGGAAATTCGGGTTCATTGGAATTTCAACTTTCAGTATTTCACCCATACAATCGTTCGTTCGAATCAATTCGTTTGCCAGCAAACGGCACTTAATCGTTTGTATGTTTTCCGTTGTATCTATGTTGCAATAAAGAACACGCAAACAGCGATACAAAACATCGAGAAAAATATTAGCCTTACATTAATAATATCAATAGTAAAAGCAAAAGCATGCTATGAATTTTAAAAGTAAAAAGTGACTCTCTGTAAAATCTTTCTCGTTAAAATACACAATTCAAATCTTTCTTGCTTTTATTGCTATTTTATCTTGTTCTACTTCTAATAGGTCGAGTCTGTACGTCAACGTTTTTCTGACTTTTTGATTTTGCCTCCAACTGATGTCTGTTATATTTTATTGCTACGTAAAAAAATTATAAATAATTAATAAAACAAAAAACTAAATGTTAAGTAAGTATAGAACTTTAACAGTAGCAGGCAGAAACTAAATAATTTATTTTATTGCGTTACACACAAAACGTCTTCAAAAATAATGTTGGAGAAACTGATGGATTGACGGAGTTGTTTTTAAAGAAAATTGAAAATCGTCTTACGCCATAATTTAACTTCATGTTTGGCTATTTGTGAAACACCCAGTTTATTGGAAACTTAACTACTTAAGCCATGTTCGATTGGACCTGGCAAGGACTGAAACTTGGAAATGAAGTTCTGTATAGCAATGCAATATCAAGTTTATAAAGGGAAAGGTCAAGCGAATAAATTATAAAGTAGGGTAGACCAGCTTAGAGCGGTCCTTGGTGGATACGTTCTTGATTTTGGTACATACCGGCCATTTTAAAATGGCACATCAACCTTTTCGGTCAAGCGTGTTACCTCCTGCCCTCGTCCTCTGAAAGTTCTTGTGCTTGACTCAGTTCTCTTTATTACATACTACATTACAAACAACATGCGGAGTTGACAACTCTTTTTTTCAACTTTTCTAATTAGAAAATTTGCTGTTGCGAGTCATTGAAATATTAAAGATATACATACATATTACGCCAAAAACACGTTTTGCTGTGGACAACGTGTTTGGCGTACGTAAAACAACATGCTCCTTAAACACTGTTTTTTGTAGCTATAATTTATTTGTTTATTTAAAATACCAACATAAAATGCCAACTCTAACAGTACATACATTTTACAATTAATAAAAAAGTATTTAAAGTATTAAAAAAAGTATTTAATAAAAAAGTATTTAGACTTCATAAGTATGTAGGTACCAATTACAGGTATTTACAACATTTTCATAAGTACGATAAAACTATTTCATCGTAAAGCTAGAATTAAGAAATAATAAAAGAAATTAAATGAAACATAAAATAGAATACAAAAAATCTTTGACTTAAACTAAACAAAAGATCAAACAATAGTAGTACAGCCAATTTCAAAAAGTAATTATAATAACCGTTTAAATGTCGGATGTCGGTTCAAATCTGCTAATATTAATTTGAAAAGTCAGTCGCTCTTCGTTAGGTAGTCCCCAGGCAAATATTAATAGACTCTAGCACTGGACGTCTAGAACGTAAGAATACTTTTATTAATTCCATCGATGCTCTCATTCACATTTTAACAACGATCCACTTTCTCACTTTGTTATCGTAAAGACAAATGCAAAAGCATGTGTTTATTCTCATTAATGAACGCGAGAACAAAACTCGGAGAGGGATTCTGTTACACCAGAAATTGGCAAACACAATTGAATCTGACATGTTATACAAAGCCAGAGATAAAGTTACGCGTATATTATTGTCAAAGATCCTAAGAGCTTGTTCAGAACCGCGGGATCCGGTTGTATACCTATTCATTCGACTAATTGGCTCCCAATAAGTTTCTACCGATTGAATGTAAACCAGCAACCGTGGCAACCGCGCGGTTACGTCTAAAAGAATATAAATGAAGATGCTCATGTGATTAAACTTAAATTTGTCAATTTTCTTTACCTTCTCTGTATTTGCACTAAGAAGGCTTAGAAAATTCTCAAGTTTAAAGACTACTATCATCATTCAGCCCAAAAGACGTCCACTGCTGGACATAGGCCTCCCCTAAGTGTCGCCACATTGACATTTTGGGGGGTTTTGCCATAATCGCCACGCTTGGCAGGCGGGTTGGCGATCGCAGTATGGTTGTTACAAAAGGAGAGAGAATGCTGCTGCCCATTCTCTGGCAAAACCCTTAGTCACCTCTTACGACACCCACGGGAAGAAATGGGATGGTGCTATTCTTTACGTCCGACACCATACAGAACTAAAAGACTGCTATGGCTGCGTACTATGGCTACGTTGGCTCAATACTCAGTTATGGTATGCTTGTGTGGGGTAACCCTACAGAACCCTTATAACCCAAAAGAAATTTGTCAGAACCATTAGCGGAGTAGGGCCGCTCGATTAAAAACTATAGGTTTACTTTCTCTTACTAGCTTATACATTTAAGAAGTAGACATGTTTGTTGACAAGCACCCAAACCTGTATATATTTTTTAAAGAAAATAAAGAATTTTGAATAATAAGTCTAAACGTTCTTGGCTCGCGATCTGAGCGCACGCTTATTCTGTTAGTTCGTTAAAGTGTATTAAACACAGGCCTTCCAGTAGACATAGATATGTTTGTCTCTGCATCGCCCAAAGGTTGACTCGTAGAAAATGCCTGTGGCATTAAGTCCGCCTCTGTACTATGTGCTAGAAGTGTTAAATAAATAAATAATAAATAGACTTGATATTTCATAAATACAGGTCGTCGTCACAAAGCTGATTAGTGGTAAGGCTGAATGAATGGGCTGAATGGAACAACATCCTCTTACCAAAATCCCCTTATAGGCACATTATACTACAAACCGCATACAGGCCCGAAGCCTACTCTTGAAATATCTTTATTCAGCTATCTAGCCATACAAAATGAGTACATTTCTTCAATTACCTTATTATGTAGATACCGGAATACACTAATACATAACAATATTGATGTATTAGCATATTATCTATACAGTTATTGTACAAACACCGTGTACTATGAGTAAGTACGCCTTCAGACTGATTTATTTTTATGTTGCTTGATTTATTTTAGCTTACAGTTATGAATAATAGTTATTTATCGCCTTGAGTTATATTAAGGAAATTAAAATAGAACGTACTGGTAGAATGTATTATGTTTTTTCGTGGGCGAATGTGATAAAATTGATAAATGATCAACATATATATTTATAGCTAACTACTTTACAGCCATTAACATTTTCATAATGTTTTATTTTCGTCACCTACTTCCAACTTATTAATGGTACATGGTCCTACATTTTATTTCTTCTGTGATATTATTTTTCCTAAGATTATGTACTTACTAGATTTAACCCAGATATTATTATTAGTTCAACTTCGTGATCTAATATTACACAAACATTATTTTTACAATATCTTTTCATAAAATTGTCGTAAACTGTGATATGTTAAACATTTCCAAAGTAGCGCTAAGTATAGGACTAAAAACTTTTTGAAATAAGCCATGATTAAATATTATATTTTGTAAATTGATTGAAATTGTGGCTGAGTGATCGTGAGGCCGATCACACTGCGAAATTTTAAAATTACTGGCCACTTCATTGTCTGTGGTGAGATTTACTTTTATATTTTTAATTTTTTTTATTACTATTAATCTATTCCTGTTTTTCTTTTGAAAGAGTTTTGAATGAGTTCAACGCTAGAATAACGTCCGTTTGTTCTGCACCTCCTTAACAAACTCCTTAACAAAATTTCAAAAGTAGCGCTAAGTATAGGACTAAAAACTTTTTGAAATGGGTCATGATGAAATACTATATTTTGTAGATTGATTGAAACTGTGGCTGAGTGATCGGGAGGCCAATCACACTGCAAAATTTTTAAAATTACTGTCTACTTACTTGTCTCTTATGGACTTGTGGTCTGAAATAAAAGAATTTTATTATTATTATTTTTTTTTTTCTACTTCATTGTCTGTGGTGAGATTTACTTTTATATTTTTCATTCTTTTTTTATTATTATACTATTCCTGTTCTTCTTTTGAAAACATTTTAAAGAGCATGTTGTGCTACCAGCTAATTTCATTAAATTAGTTTTATCATTTAATAAAGTATTTCATTTATTCGTAACATACACATACATTTCCCGAAGCAATCAGTCTTCTTGTTAAGCTCTCAGAAGGAAGGCATAGGAAACCCATCAAAGTAACACAATCAATATTTGTATCATCTTTCGTGGTATTCACGAGTGGTAATAGGGTCGAGTCGGAAATAATATCAACGTTCGAAACTTACGTCCCTTGTGTACAATCTTTGATTTATGTTTGTCTACCTATGGTTGATAACCGCAAGCATTCATGTAAACCAGTATGTACACATAAAGGATAGATCTGCTTTTCAGGGCAACCCGATGAGAGCCTTTGGTACATATAAGTGCCCGGGGCTAACCAAATAAGGTCTGTGTAGCGTAGACTCAAATACATTTTCAATTAATTGTTTATAATGTTGGGAATACAATATAGTCTGTTTTACTTATAAAATAGAAAATTAATGCATAATTTTCTATGTCATGTCTAAAGCTAAATTTTATGAATTCTATTGATGCAAAGTAATTGTTCTTAATTAAAATTAAAATCGTTTTAATCCTGGGCTGTTTTAGTAAGATAAAATATTAATTCCACTAATTGGTCGGTTGTAGTAACAAGATAAATTCAGCAACACGTTGATAAAAAATAGAATACATAAAAGAGCATTCGTAAGACGCAACAATACACACCATGTCACGTACATTTCCATTATGTAAAAATGAGAAAAATTTACGCTGAGGAACTTCAACTTCAGTCTTTTCACAAACTGTAACTAGTTCCGTCGAAGATTGTACGTTTACGGTACGTATAACTTGAAATTGCTGCAGGAGCGAGTTAGTCTGAACAGCGAGTACCTAAGTGATTGAGTTTGTTTTTAATTTTAAAAGGCAAATTGTCACAATCAAGAGTTCATCAACGCTGCAACCGTGATATAAAATGGAAGACGAAGTTTTTTTTTTATTTTGTGTTAGAGACTCAATGTACTTCAAACTCAATAAAGCAAGTATAAACTGCTCATAAGTTCTTTTTATATCAGTCTCGCAAACTAAAGTTAAATGAATCGTAGAACTGTAATTCGAAATTCGAATTCAATTCGAATTTATCCAAGTTTGAATGGTGCTCAATGGTCTGGAATCTAGTATGTGCAATTGACCTCTGTGTGTTGTAATTTTATCGCATTGAATTTGGGGAACTTTTTAAAGGAATGGCATAAAAGCCTTTGTGCTTTTCAATTTGTTAGTTGCGAGTATGTAACCGAACCGTTTACCGAATATCGGCGCCGTTGTGATTATTCAACCCTAAAACATATTATATTATCTAATATCAACAAACCCTTTCGAAATAATATCACAATTTATGCTATGTTCAATATTCCTGAACATGGGCTTATACAATTTGGTTTAAAGCTTTTCAAAAGCTTTTCATATTATGGAGGTACCCAATCACAATTTTAACACTCATCTTTTTGTACAGAGCTTCCCTGGATTTCCATAAAAATAAAAAATAAAATTATCTCAACCTTTTATAATTTCAGGCGTAAGATCGTGACTGGTTACATTTTTAAGTCGGATTAAATGGTTGCAGTTGATGGAAAAGTTTTGAAACGAAAATCATATTTAGTCTTTCCAAATCTTGCAAGTTGCCAATGGAACATTGCCAACGTATGCAAAAAGACGTGTAATGTAATAGGCATAATTATAATTAAGTCTATAAAGTTCCCATAGGTGTTGTACAGGTCTCCCTTTCTGCGAGAGGGAGCGCAAAAAGGGCCAAAATGGAATGAAAACAAGCCTTGATAAACAAAATTCGCGCTCCTAGCAAGGTTCATTTTTCCCCGATTCCGTTTCCTCCAATGCACCGTCTTTACGGCAGTTGAATACGTTTGTTACTGTCACATAAAATATGTAGGTGTTTTCAATAATAGACTCTATGTAGGGCACGTGGACTTCCACATGAACTTACACGTGTTCAGTATATAGAAAATAATTCTACACCTTTAATGCAGATAAATGAAGACTATATGTTATGTCGGAGCTCTGTATGGTGTCGGACGTAAAGAATAGCACCATCCCATATCTTCCCGTGGGTGTCGTAAGAGGCGACTAAGGTACTTGCCAGAGAATGGGCAGCAGCGTTCTCTGTGCCTTTGTAACAACGGTACTGCGATCGCCAACCCGCCTGCCAAGCGTGGCGATTATGGTAAAACCCCCCAAAATGTAAATGTGACTTGGGGGAGGACTATGTCCAGCAGTGGACATCTTTTGAGCTGAAATGATGACGATTGTAGTGGTATGGAACCCACACATGCACACACCCTTGCGAACTCAACTACTTAAGACGATGCAGCCTATGAGTTCGAGGCAGCACTCTCCGCCTGACCGCCGCCGCGTACAGACGTGCCGCTACCTGCTCGCATTTCCGCTCGCTATCAGTGTGCGTCATCGGTTCGTCACTTCCCAGTGTCGTGACGTCATCAGTAGTCTCTCGACTACACCCCCGAACAATTGTTGTCTTTTTATTAAGACAGCACTTGCTCATTTTGCTTCGGATATTATTCCGACTTAACTTCCTTTGCCCCATCAGGGAAAAGTCCTCAGTTTCGAGGTTCTTGGTGGAAACCTTACGGTGCCAACGAAACCAAGAGGGTGGTGACCCAATCCTACCCGCCAAACCCCTTCAGGGCCCGGCACTCCATTGGCATCGGGAGCCAGAATCTTGGCCTTGGGGGCTACCCTAGTCAAGCCTGGTCTAGAAACACTAGTTAAATCTGACTTCGTTCACAGCAGTCACCTAGTGTCGGTTGGGAGTGTCTACCCCTTCGCACTAGAGGCCCCTTGGGGCGTAGGGCCCTGTCGCACAATAAGACTGGCGTCAGGTTCACAAGCTTAGGGCACACCAGTAGGTACTCACCTCCCTGTCATTGCACACCCGACAGAGAGGCCACACACCCCCGGGCCCACCCACCCGGGGAGTTAGGTTGTTAGGCTGTTAGGCGCGGAGCTTCACTCAATGTTTGCTAAATTTTAACCGACAAAATGTCGTCCTTAGACGAGAAGGAAAAAGCGCTGTTGCGTTTTTTCTTCCGCGTCTTCACGACCGACCCAAATTTTGAAAAATATGGTTCGGAAATTGCTGCCATTCAGCAAACCAGCGATACCGTCACTGACTTCAGTGACGCGCTCGACAGCCCTTTGTCGCCGCCGCCTGCCGACAGAGGCTTACCGCCAGCCGTTGCCGCCGCGATTAAGGCTACTCCAAGACCCAAAGTTGTGAAACCCATTGTTTCACAAACAAAGGTCCAGCCCGCACCTGCGTCCATTGTTCCCGTTTCTGGGAACATGGGCAAAAGCTTACCGCCAGCCGTCACCGCCGCAATTCCGGCTAATCCCGAACCCATTGTTTCGCAAACAATGGATCAATCCGCACCTGCGTCTATTGTTCCCATTTCGGAGAACATGGACACAACCGTACCAATCTCCGACTCGGAATCAGTTATAGATTCCTGCTCGGCTTCCTCGTCCTCAGAAGACGACTACCAAGTCGTCGGAAAGGGCAAGAGGAAGAAGGGCAAAAACTCGCAGGCCGCCATGGCCAAAAAGTTAGTCGCGCTTCCTCTAATCCCCTCTCCCGAGGCGTCCCGTCCCACCTCCCCGGTATGAGCAGCGGCAGACTTTGGTGCGGGGAGCACCAAAGTCTGCCGCTGCTCATACCAGCAGGCCAACCAGCCCTAAGGCTAACTCTTCAGCCGCTTCTTTAAAGAAGTTGAAGCCCCCTCCCCCGTTGTTCATTCAGGACAAAGGGAAATGGACAGACGTGTCCAAAATGTGTAATGAGCGCCGCATTCAATATACAAGCGCAAAAAGCACACAGCAGGGCATCAAAGTGGTGGTCCCTACGACAACCGACTTCAGGGAACTAACCCGCCAATTAATCGGAAGGCGCATAGCCTTCCACACCTACTCTCTTCCAGAGGAGAAGCCCACCCGCGTGGTGATCAGGCGGATCCCGAAGGAAATCCCCACGGAGGACATCCTCAATGACCTCCTAGGCCAGGACATCCCGGTCGCAGCCGTCCACCGCCTTCATAAGGCGAGAGGCGGAGACCATTACGATATGGTACTGGTCATCTGTGACCCAGTAGAAGGTCACCACCCGATTTTCAAAGTGAAGTCGGTTTGCTCCCTGACAGGCATCTCAATAGAGAAGCCCTACCGCTCAAGCGTAATCGGACAGTGTCACCGCTGCCAGATGTACGGTCACAGCCAAGCCAACTGCCATGCGCCGCACAGATGCGTAAAGTGTCTAGGCGACCATGGCACGGCAGACTGCCACCGTCCCAAAGACAAGTCACTTTGCACGGAGCCACCGATCTGTGTGCTTTGCGGCCAGTCGGGCCACACGGCCAACTACCGCGGCTGCTCAAAAGCCCCCAAAGGCTCCTCCTCTAACCTGGTGAAGCGTGCAAGCGCCCGCCAACAAAGAGAAAGCCCATCGGTGAGGCTACCCTTTGCCCAGATGCCGGAGAGACTCAGCCCTCAGAGGCCCTCTCCCTGGACCACGCTGAACCACCAGAAAGCCTTCCCGGCTCTCTGTAAAGCAAAGTCCAGCCCCATCCCCGGGCTTTTAGATGCCCCTGTCCCCACTCCCGCGGCCCAAGCAAGCGCACCGGCACCCGCTCGTCCCACACCACCCGGCCCCGCGGCCGTGGACCCCTCTCATAACGTAATTTTAGAATCGCTAGCAGAGTTAGTCACCCCCGAAGCAGACCGCATGGCGGCTGATCTCAGGGCGGCTAACACTGGTGGCGATAAACTTAAAATTATCCTCAAGTCCCTACTCAAGTTAGGCGACCTCCTCCGCAACCTTAACCTCGACTAACTCCAATGGATAATACGAGATTAACGTGCACTAAACCCCGATCCCTAAAATTAGGGTACTTTAATGCCAATGGCATTAGAGGCCAGCGTGATGAGATCGCCACCTTCCTCCGCGACCATCAAATTGATATCCTCCTCGTACAGGAGACCTTCCTCAAGCCCAGTCACCGCGATCCGAGAATTGCCAACTATCGCATAGTTCGCAACGATCGGTCACGTGGCAACGTGACCGATCGTAGACTCAAGAAGGGCGGGACTCTAATCTATTATAGGAAAGAACTGCATTGCATCCCCTTAGATCCCCCTCCCATGGAGTCTCTACTCGAGACCTCAGTGTGTCGACTAGGCATGAGCGGCCATCAACCGATCACTATCGCCTCTGCGTACATCCCTCCCGGCGGCACGTCCGAGGAGCACACTTTGTTCACCAAAGACCTTGCCGTCCTCTTCGGCTTGAGCGACTCCGTTATCATAGCGGGCGACCTCAACGCCAAACACCCCGCCTGGAACAGCACGACGACCTCTGCCAGAGGACGTCACTTGTATAACCTGGGCGAGTCCCTCAACTTCGATCCCATCGCTCCTATGGAGCACACCCACTATCCCCACGACCCCGACCAACGTTCGGACGTTCTCGACATAGCGCTTTTCAAGAATGTCAACCTTAAGTTGCATTCCATCGAGACTTTACATGAGCTTAACTCAGATCATCGACCAGTGCTCATGCACTTAGTTCCTCGCTCGGGTCCTTCTGACCCCAGCCAGCCCCCGCCGACCCAAGTGATAACCGACTGGAGGAAAGTCAGCGAAAAGCTGAAATCCACCACGTCGCCTCACCTGGAGGCCATCCCCGACCACATAGTCTCAGTCACAGACACGACGGCCGCCATCAACTCGTTTACAGAACACGTGCAATCCGTACTGAAGGACTGCTCACGGGAAGTCCCAGCAATGAGCGATCAACGCTGGATACTACCCGCTGACGTACGCGAACTGATAAACGAAAAGAACGCGGCCATCCGTGCCTACAGCAGCTTTCCCTGCGAGGCAAACAAAGCCCACATGCGAAATTTACAGCGGGCTGTAAAGGATCGCACCAGTGAGTTTCGTAATAGTCAATGGGAAAAAACGCTAAGCGAACTCGAGCCTACCCACCTAGCCTTCTGGCAACTGCAACGCAAGATGCGCTCCACCGAAGAGGCTTCGATGCCTCCCCTCACCCGACCCGATAAGAGCGTCGCATTCGACGACTCTGAGAAGGCCGAAAGCCTAGCCGACAGCCTGGAGTCCCAGTGCTCCCCCAGCTCGCAACCAGTAGACAAGCGACATCTCGATGAGGTGAACGCATTCGTCGAACGTAGAGCCGCCCTGCCCCCCGAAGAAGACCCTGATGATCCTCTGCC
Source organism: Cerastis rubricosa (assembly GCA_949152445.1). Taxonomy (NCBI): domain Eukaryota; kingdom Metazoa; phylum Arthropoda; class Insecta; order Lepidoptera; family Noctuidae; genus Cerastis; species Cerastis rubricosa. The sequence goes on from OX424532.1 coordinate 9,983,372, forward strand.
TCCGGTCACAGCTGACGAAGTGCAAGACATCATTAACAAACTTCAACCGCGGAAAGCACCCGGCTCCGACGAAATCACCAATAGGGTGTTCAAACTCCTCCCCGCTCAGCTCGTCGTGTTAATGGCGGCCATCTTCAATGGCGCCCTGAGCAACAACGCGTTTCCCCAAATATGGAAAGAGGCCACTGTCATCGGTTTCGCCAAGCCAGGCAAACCCAAGTCTGAGCCTTCGAGCTACAGACCTATCAGTCTCCTGAATGCACTCGGTAAAATCTACGAGAGACTTATGTATAAGCGACTCAAAGACTTTGCCGAGGCTAAGAGTCTCATCCCCAACGAACAGTTCGGCTTCAGGACCGGACACTCTTGCATTCAACAGGCCCACCGCATCGTAGAACACTTGAGCGCTGGCTTCCAGCGAGGAGCGATGGCGGGCGTGTTGTTTTTCGACATAGCAAAGGCATTCGACAAAGTCTGGCACAACGGCTTATTATATAAGCTGTACAAACTGGGAGTGCCGGACCGTCTCGTGCTCATCTTACGAGACTTTTTGTCGGATCGCACCTTCCGCTATCGCATCGGGAAGGCACTGTCTTCCCCCCACCCCATTAGAGCCGGAGTCCCTCAGGGCTCCCCGCTCTCTCCCCTTATATTTACTCTGTTCACCAGTGACATCCCCAAGAGCAAGAAGGCACAGCTAGCCCTGTTTGCAGACGACACGGCCATCTATTACACTGGCTATAGTCACGACGCTATTTACAGCACCCTCCAAACCTCAGCCAACGTCCTAGGCGCTTGGTTCCGGAAATGGAGAATTGAGGTGAACCCCGACAAGAGTCAGGCAGTTCTTTTCTTTAAACCGCATAAAAATAAGCCACTCGCGCTCAGCCCGATCACTATGTACGGTAAGCCTATCCCTTGGGAGAAGCAAGCCAAGTACTTAGGAGTCTTACTTGACAACCACCTGTCTTTCGCGGCGCACATCAAAGCAGCTGCGACCGAGCTGCCTTTGCTATGGGTAGGCTTCATTTCATGATCTCGGCAAAAAGCAAATTGTCACTCAAGTGCAAGTTGCGCCTTTATACCGCGGTGATCCGCCCCATTATGTCGTACGCTTGCGTCGTGTACGCTCACACCAAGCCTAAATACATGATATGTTATGTCAGAATCTAAGGATTGTTATAAGATGAACCCTCTTACCGCCATGTGTACAACGGTAAAATACTTGTTTTCTGTTATAACTAAATATATTTTTGATTATTATACTTCTTTTTTCATTTCTGTGAAAAAAATTTTTTATTCAATATACAAGGTGTTGTTTTGCAACCTCGTCAAATTCTAGGAGGTAACTAAGCTAATGATTCTCGACCCGAATCAATAGTAAAATGAGTTCGTAATTTTCTTTTTTTTATTTATTCACTGATATCGGTAACTGTGAACCACCCGTGTTTTAAACACGGGCCGTCTGATCCCCGGTTTATAACGTCGCTTACACACAAACAAAAAACCTCAAACGTTTTTTCGATAATTTTATAATCCCTAAACCACGTTAAGGGGGTTATTCTGAAATATTGACAAATTTAAACAACAAAAAAACGCAGTGTTTTTTAATAATTTACTAGGTACCGTAATTTATATTGATTATTTATGTCTTTTGTGACAACATCCTGAATTTTGACGAGGATGCAAAACAACACCTTGTATATGTAACAGTAAAACTGTTAATTAGTCAAAACTACTTTTGACCGCTTCATCATCAGACTATAATGTTCCCACAACTGGGACATAGACCTCCTCTCAATGAGAGGGAGTGGGCTTTAAATCCACCACGCGGGCCCAGTGCGAATTGGTGGATGTCACATATCTTCGAATTTTTAGTTCTAGGACATGCTGGTTTCCTCACAATGTTTTCCTTCACCGTTTTGAGAGCAGCGGTGATGAAATAAATTACACAAAGTAATGCGCCTGCCTAGGTTTGAACCTACGACTTACTGCTCGTAAGTCGAGGCTGCCACCACTGGGCCACCGCTGTTTGACTGGTTAAAACTATTTTAACAATAACTGACATTTACTTTCTAATTGTAGACAAAATAGTTTAATAGAGAAAACGCCATTAACTTAATAAGGGTTTGACTGACACCGGTCAAAAGTGTCTTTGACCGATTTAAAGTTTTGACTGTAACATATATATTTAAATGGTACAAAAAATCATCGAAAAAAAATCGATTTGTCGTTCATAAACTTCGAGGTTTTTAAAATGGATGTTTCACTTTGTAAAATATCGATGTTTTATATGAGTGATGTTGAAAGCTAGCTTTTTCGCCTGTTGTAGATAAAATAAAAATACAGAACTTTGCTAAATTTTACAATTTGATTTTCTGCTTGGGAGAATGCGTTATTTTGTAATATGTACATTTTCATTATGTGCTGTTGGCAAGCTCACCGGTTTTCTGTATAATATTCGCATTACCTATCAATTTTTATGAGCTTCGTATCTTCAAAACATGGATCCAATTTACAAATAGTAGGTACTTACTCACAAGCGTTATGGTACGAATGAGAACAAATAAATGATCAACTTTTAGGTATATCGGGTGACTGGCTGTTGCCAGTCACCCGATATAATCGAAATAAGCCAGTGGACGTGTTTCGGCTTAAATGATGATGACGATGATATCCTGGTAGTACGATCCTGGGTAGTAATTTCCGACCTCTACGCTGACGAAGCCACGGGTAAAACTAGTATCACTATATTCTAGATTTTTAGCTAAAAATAATCACGATAAACTAAATAATACCCCTACTTAAACGCTAAAAATGTACGGTCCATGTGGAATCTTAGCTATCCATCGTAATATTGAAGTAATAAAAAACAGATGCCTCGTTTATTAAAGAATGGAGAGAAAAGTGAATGAATATTTATTATTATTTGCTTTCACAGTGCGAGCGAAGAAGATACTGAAGTTAAAAGCAAACTTCTAAGAAAGCCACAGTTTACCTCAGCAAGTTTTTTTACCAAACTTTCTTGTTTGTTACTGAATAATAATTGTCGTCGGTATTTGCAGAATTGTTGTTTCTTTGTGAACACATCCTTTTGTTTTATGCTACAGGTTTACACTACAAGTTAGTAGAATTATCGGAATCGGATCAGCAATTTCGAAGATTTCCCACACCGCAAGACTAACAAACTTTACTTCTTTATAATATTATTATAGATAACATCATGCATATAATCCCCGAAGGGCTAGGCAGAGGTGTTCTTGTTAATCTGCTTTTAGTAGGTACCCCGACTTTCGCTAGTTATGTTTAAGTGCCATGTATAGGGGGCGTGCCTACCGGGCAACCGGGCATAAATCCAGACTCCGTGTAAGTCATTTAGGTGTCGCTTAGTAGTAGATAAAACAAACAAGTTTTATTTAGGCAACTATAAATCTCATTCTCGCTCATTGGCTATGGCTTTGCCGATTATAAATTACTGATTTGCGAATTATATCTCTAGGGAACTTCCCTTAGTACTGATGTAAAAGTTAGGGTCATTATATTCATTCTAGTCATTCTATTCTATTCCATCAGGAGCTTTTTAATGCGGCGGCTTCTTTAATTAAACACATTTTGGTGAAGGAGTAATAAACCGGGAAAAGCGGCCGACAGTGACATTTATGAAAGTGCTCGATCAGCTTGCACGAAAAATTACTGAAGGCAGAACTAAGGGACGCCGAGAATACAAAATAGCTGGAAATTAGTACGAAGAAATTAGATCCCATCGTTTATAAATTAGTCTGGGCGCGGGGTGTTAGTCGTTGAATTATTACTTTATAAATAACAGATAATTTATTACCAGCAAACATAGTAACGTTTAAAATAGTTGAAGGATGGGTTCTATCCAACGAAATTATTTTTGTCTACCTACTCTCCAAATCTTAATATCTTCGATATAATTATCAAGTTTTTCCGTTCAAACTCGTTTCTCTTAGATCAAGCTTTTGAATCTCGAATGCCAAACAAGGTTTTTTATAGATCACAAGATTTGCCAAGTACACATTTCATTAAGTACTTCTACAAAAATAGTTAAGTACAAAATTATATTTAGAGAAGCATCTTGAAAGCAATCCTCAAACAACAATCATATTACGTCGTAACTTTTATCGTATAACAAAATTGCCGTGTTCGTTTGAAAATAAGTCTAACGAAACATGATAGACTTATTTTCAAACAAACACGGCTAATAAATGTTTTAGATGTCACGTCAACAGTCTTGTTACTAGAAATAATAAAAAAGAAGATAAAGGACATAAAACTACGTGAAGTAACGTAGATAGGAATTGTAAGCGTTACACACATCACCTGAATGAAAAGGCACTTCTTTTCACATGTCCAACAGCGGGCGAAGAACCGTTCAGAGAATAAAATAGGGGGCTATCTTTTGTCATCTAACCAATTCATTCATGACGAGGCAACTTTCGTCATTCAACTACACGTTACAGTGAAAATCTGAAATTGCTTTTTATGCTCACGAGATTCATTGTTCAATATTGTACATTTTTCTTTAATGTATTTCGATTTATTACATGCGCCACAAAAAGATTTTATTTAAAAAAACTCTTATGACTCGATCCGGCAATGTGATGCAATTTAAATGGAAATCGTATCAGCTGGATAAAAACTATCAAAGTTTTTAAGTACTATGCTTTTACCAGTAATTGTGATTCAGCAAAAATCAACGTTGAAATGACAAAAAGATTTATGCGGTTTTTACATTGAATCAAAACTGTTGAGTCGACTCTAAAATCAAATAATTCAAGAGCCTTTATTGAAATGCTTTTAATGCAATCAAAGTCCTAAGTAAAGTTACATTTTCTTTTGTCTATGAAATAATCATATTTTTGGTTGATAAATGGAGTTAGTCAATCACTTTGATTATACTTTTATAAGTTTATATCATTTCTGAAAAAGGACAGAAGCTTTATAAAATCACGAAATACATATATCAGTCTATATTCGATCTTTTTAAGCGTCAATATAGCCCCGAGGCTTACAACTTGCTTATTAAGCTTAAGCTTTTAGGGTCAAGAACTGACAAAAACCCAAGTGACCTTTTCAATTTCATATGAGACTGAAATTGTGCGTTGCCGAATAAATAAATTTGATTCCAGTAAGATGTCCGGAGTGGACACTGATAAAGAATAATCGAATATGAAGTGGACTTTGATCTACAAATAGACTGTTTATAGCTCAGTATCACTAAACATACAGTATTCGAAAGGAGATGTAAAGGGAAATTTATAATTTATAATAGAGTATAATTTCCTCTGACGACTTAAATTTCTCGTTCATAATATTCTATCATACCTGAATTAAAATAAGCTTGTTAAGGACCCAAATCATCACGGGTTAATTAACAAGGATCATGTTTTACTCCTGGGAAGACTCGAACTCACGAGTAATCCTTTACTGAACACTGAAATCTCAATTTGTGAAAAGTAAAGGAATTGCTTAGTTGTAAACCAGAAATAAATCAAATTATTTGCGGACTGTGAATCTATTTTCACTTCTATTTGAGTGCTGTATATATAGTCCCACCACAACATAAATTTACGTTGTCTAAAAATACAGCGTGATTTATTTAGATCGGCATGTTTTCTTCCGCTCTTTCAAAATATCAATTTCGTCACTAGAACAATAAAGCTTAGCTTTCTGTGCGCGAGTAAATTTAGCAACGCTTTTTAATGGTGTTAAATGGAATCGAAGCTTACCGTGACTCCTGACTAACGGTGGAGATCAGTGACATTATTTGAGTTTTCCGCTTTCGGACGAATAGAGTGATTTTGAAGTAATTTGTTAAGATCATGTGTTGTTAGATAGAAGTACCGTTTCCGGTCTTAAATTGGAATCACCATCTAATGGTTTTTGTCAAAGAGATCTAGTGTATGTTCCTACAGTTTGTTATTTGCTTGAAGTTTGGTAATTGCTACTTTACAAAAGTACTATTAGTTAAGAACTAAACAATTATTTATAATTGAGAAATCTGTCTGCGTCATTTTTCTGAATGAACGTAAGAAATAGTTCCTCCACGGTTCGCAAATGCCCTATGGAGGGAACCTAACGCTTGATTCTTGAACTTGGTCACGTTCGTCGAAGTACCTAGTTCAACCTGAAAAACGTTAACTAACGTTTGCTTCTGGGAAATCTCAATTAACAACTGCGAATCTTCTATCTCAGCTGGAATTTCATTCGGCTTTGGAGGCAAATTAAATACTAGCTAGGTCCATTACGTGTATTTTTAGGGCAAGTACATCTGAAGCTTATTTTCACCAACTATCTACCACCCTACTCATTTGTAAAGGCAACAGGAACTTTTCAGCATCATAAGTGTCCCCCATACCCTTAGGCGCTGCGCAAACGTGTGTCTTGTGTCGGGTACAAACTACCAATGAATATTTGATATCTGTATAACCAGAGTATGAAATCAGCCACTCCCTGCGCAGACGTAAACTGTGTCCGGTCGCCGCTACAGGACACAGCAACTATGGTTTCCTGTGACGGTGTGCCGTGTCGGTAAAAAAAACTGTCTACTTTTGATCCTCTTATCCAATACATTATAAAACTAGACAAGTCATTCAACTTTCCGAAACTTCGCAAACAATTTGTTTTGTAAACTTAACCAATAAGGCCTTTTTTCTTTTGTACTATTGTTTTTCGAAAAAGCATTTCTATTTTTTTAAGACGCAATATATTGTGAAAGCTACACAATTTTTGACAAGTTAGCAATTTGCCAATCATTCACTCGGTCAACATTAATCATGTTTTGATGAAAGCTTTTCAAAAATTAGGTTACGAACTATTGTTAATCATTTGAAAGGAATGCGCAACAAAAATAAAAGTTAAGTACGCTGTTTTGTAAGGATTCTTGAGAAAAGTTGTTTAACATAATATGATACATTGTGAACTTATGAATAAAACCTTATTAAACGAAGCTTGGGCCAACTTGCTTCAAGTAAAAGCAGAGTATAATTATCACCAAAAGAACATTCGTAGTATACCTACAGTATTTAGAGAACATCTTTCTCGATATTGGTGCATGTAGTTTACTCACACTGCACAAGGTAAAATCCGTTTATAAAAAGTTAACCTTCACAACTTCGCTTGTTCCTAAACTTTCAATAAAAGACTTAATCAGTCTCTACGTGGAAATGAACTGCATCACAAAGGCTAGCATGTATACAGAGCGATTCTTTTAACTGGGACAGTTTGGAGATATCCGAATTTATAAGAGATAAACGAACCCTTTCTAAAAAAATAATGAAAATAAAAGGAAAGGCCATATAGCCTTAATTTAAAAGTGTCCGTCTTCCTATTATAGATTCGGATTTCCCCATTGCGTTAAAATAAACACTCTGTAACTGTATTTAAATGTCCACCTATCTATCTCCTTTTTATCGCCAGGAAATTAAAAGCAATAGTTAGAAAGCCCGATAAGAATGGAAAACATCCGGCATCTCTCCAGCTAGTGGAGTGGAGTGGAGAAAAACTAAATTTTTCTCCAAGAATTTAATTTTATGTTTTACTTTAATCAAAATAGTAGGATTCATTGATTATAGTGTTGTTAATGCCTTTTTTTTTAAGGATGGGAAATCATCAAATGACCACCCACTCTGGGCGGAGTGGGAGGGAGTGTCAGACTTGACTTACTAAAACCCATCCATGTTCCTTCTTAGCCCTTTGTGTTTTTTTTATTTATTTATTTATTTAGGTAAGCCTACAATTGTTTACACTAAACATTTCATTTAAGGTACACAAAATACATTTATAAGTGCAACAATTACTTACAGGCTAACACCACATGCACTGTTTTATTTAAATAATGTTATAAATTTTCCTAATTGCAATTTATTGTGAATTAAAATTGATAAAATTGTAAAAATGAAGCATAAATCCAGCAATGTAACCAACAAGATAATATAATTAAATTAATTGCGTTATTTTGACGTGGGATAAAATAATAAAGCAATAACAGGTAAATTAATTAAATTAGACTAAGATTAAATATTAGGTTTACATTAGAAATAATTAATAAAAACATAAAAAATCATGTCAAACAGGCATATAAATTAAATTAACAACTTAAATTTAAAAATTATATCAACAAATTAAATTAACAAATTGGTAATTGATATTATGTCCAGTGTGTTCCAGGGCCACGGTATCTGTTTCGAACAACACGCAGCCCTGGCAGGCATCGGCCCTCTCGGACCCTTTCCGATTTGCTGACATCTCCTTGAGGCGCGCGTGGAACACAAACGCGCCGTCGGCACGGCCTATCGTCAGAAGACGTACGGACGGTGAGCTAGCCCATTACTCACCATCCACAGGCCCGCGCCTACGGTGGCCGGGGGCCACTGGTTGCCCCCCGAGGCCCGGGTCGTCTCCCGCGGCGTCTGGGACGGGAGGTTCTCTTCCTCTCACGTTACGCCAGCTCCTTCACTAGCATGACTGCTTCGCAGAAGGAGGCGACGGCTTCCCATTCCCTCTCGCTCCGGACCATGGATTGAACCAGGGCAGGACGCGAGAGGTCGCCGCCGCCAATCGCCGCTACGAGGACACGGCGGTGCTCAGCCCAAGCGGGGCAGAGCTCCACGGTGTGCTCCGCCGTGTCCTGCCCTGTGTGGTCAATGCCTAAACTGGTGTCTGAGTTTTTATGCCGCGCATAGGCCTCTGACTTGGCTTTACATGCTGTCGAGAAATCTCTCTCAGATAATAGGAGGAGAGGTAATGCTTTATTTTTGCGATGTATTATGGTGATGCAGGATTACCATATGAAATTCATTTCTAGTGGTATAAATTAACATGTTTGAATCTGCAGATCATTTTCATGGAAAGGACAGAGGGTGAACCTAACCTTATAACCTTAACATTATAATAATTTGTTTCGTGACCGTGAATATTTAGGTCTCCAAAAGCCTGAAACTCACCAAATGCTGTGTTATATCTAAAACTATAACAACGCCTAATCCAGTGTTATATTCAATTGATTCATCATATTTTATGTTTTTGTGCATCACAAAGTTAAAGTTTATTTCAACAAACAGCGCAGTTGATTTAATTTATTATTAAATCAACTGCGCTTTTTTGACAACCATTTGCGACATTTCCAACTATCAAAATGCACAATTGCACAACCTTAATTGGGATCTAACGGTAACATTTTAAACCAGTCATACAAGGTGTTGTTTTGCAACGTCGTCAAATTCTAGGAGGTAACTATGCCAATGATTCTCGACCCGAATCAATAATAAAATGAGTAGGTAATTTTCTTTTTTTTATTTATTTACTGAAATCGGTAACTGTGAATCCCCCGTGTTTTAAACACGGGCCGTCTGATCCCCGCCTTATAACGTCGCTTACACACAAACAAAAAACCTCAAACGTTTTTTCGATAATTTTATAATCCCTAAACCACGTTAAGGGGGTTATTTCGAAATATTGACAAATTTAAACAACAAAAAAACGCAGTGTTTTTTAATAATTTACTAGGTACCGTAATTTATATTTATTATTTATGTCTTTTGTGACAACATCCTGAATTTTGACGAGGATGCAAAACAACACCTTGTATATTAAAAAAGCGTTACAAGTTGCCTAACCATACAAATCATACAATGTTAACATTATTTGAACAATTTCACGATAAAGTTAACAAACGTGAAAATTGTGAAATTATTGTAGCTATTGTTTTTTAATTGGGGTTAACTAGGGTATACAACTTGGAGATTGTTTCCATGGTTTTTGGACTTCTCCTCAAGAGTTAAGAATTCGTTACCCAGTAGTGAAAAATGTTCATATTAATTAATTTTGCATACTTTTTTTCAAATCAGTAGTTTTATTATACTACATATGTACATTATTTACAAACTGTAAATAGATATCAAATAAAATAGATATAGTATCAAAATCACAGGGCGTCAAAAAATCATCGACATTGCTGTTAACAGGAAAAATGCCCAGAAGGCTTGCCGCATTGCCACGTTGGATGGCAATGCTGATTCTTTGACCAAAAAAAAGGCCAGCCCTCTGGTCACGTGAAGCGTCGACCAACCGCTAGGCGATATCCCGAAACACAAGCACTCGGGCCCCATAGCCCTAGTTTTTCAACCCCAAACGGCTCAAATACATAATTACCAATTAAATTTTCATGACAACCTAAACCTAAATTCTTCCCTTAATGAAATACTTAATAAAATAACAACCTGGATGAACGTACACAACCTAAAAATCAACTTTACAAAGACTAAACTCATAACTTTCCATCCCCAACAAAAAGGTCCTCTCAATGTATCTTTTTCTTTCAATAACCATAAAATAGAAACAGTCAATGAATTCAATTTGTTAGACATAACCATAAACGAGAATATAAATTGGAGTCGAGTTGGCACGTGTGCCAAAAAATAAAATCAAAACTTTCAAAATTTCTATACGCTTTTTGTAAAGTAAAAAAAGCTTTTAAAAAAACACAAATCTACAGACAGCCCTAGTTACATACTACGCCTATGCTTATGCATGGCTTAGCTATGGCATAATATTGTGGGGATACAGCACAGATGCACAGACACTGTTCACTGTTCAAAAGAAATTTATCCGTATCCTAGTAAACATACAACAGATAGATACCTGCAAACCTCATTTTATAAATCCTAATATTTTAACTCTGCCTTGTATGTATATACTTGAAAAATGCTAATTCGCTCACAAGCACCAGGACTTATACACTAAACGAGAAGACATAGAAACAAGATACACACTCCGATATAAAACACGACTCAACCAACCAACATCCCGCGTAAAAATACATTCAACGAGCCCTCTGTCTATGTCAGTTAAGATATACAATATGTTACCCAAATCAATTAGAAAAGAAAAAAACTCCACCTATTCGAACAAATTAAAAAGGCTATTATTAAGCAAGTGTTATTACAATGTCAACGAATATTTAAATGATAAATCCTTAAAATTAATAATATAAGAAAAATTAAAATGTTTTTGTTTTTGTAAAAATTATGTTAGATTATAAGATACAGTCCTCATCTCCAAATATCTTTCTTTTGCTGTGCCCGACAGGGTCCACGATTGTTTCTTTTGTTAAATGTTTACCAACTAAGCCTACATTGTGGAATGCAATAAAGAATTGAGTATTGTGTATTAAATTATTGTATTTAAGTTTAAGTTTTTCGGCACCTGCAACAGCCGCCCCAGCGCAGCTCACCGTGTTAGGAAGATGGGATGGCGCAGGGGTGTCGATGCAAGTCGTCAAAAATGAATGTGAAGGAAAATATCGTGAGAAAACCAGCATGCCTGAGCCTGAGAGATGTTTCTCGACGGCATGCAAAGCCAAGTCAGCAGAGGCCCGTGCGTGCCATAAAAACTCTGACACCAGGTCAAGCAATAACCACACCATAAAGAAAGAAGTGGGAGAATCACAGGCTGGTAGGTATAGTTATCAATTGGATGACGAGCAGAAGTTAAAGACTACCAATAACTCAGAAATTTGCGGGTTAATGTATTTATCTAAACAGGGTGTAACGGAAAGGGTATATACATACTAAAGGGTGTGCTACAGACCATGAAACTGAACATGTTTGTCTGAACATCGTAATATCAAAACAAAAATTAGCTCCCCCCTACATTTGGGTCGAATAGGCATTGAAATTTTGTATCGACAGCAAAGTATTTTTTCGCTATTACGACGTTTGTCCCATGGGGAAACATGTTCAGTTTGATGGTCTGTAGCACACCCTTAAGTATGTATATACCCTTTCCGTTACACCCTGTGTAAGGTTTGCTGTAAGAAAACCCAATTCTGGGTTAAGCTCGCCGGTGTACATAAGCTAAATAATAGGTCTTTACCTATGAAATATCCGTATTGCAGTACAGACTTTTTCAAACAAAAAAAAGTTTTGATTGGCTATGAGTTCTAAATTCAAATTAATTTTGTTTTAAAAATATGACATTCTATTTACAAAATCAGTCTTTTGTTTATTGATTAGCGTTGTATTTTCATTACATTTCAACATTTTTCCTCATAATGGATACTTTGAAATTTCGTGTAATTATGGAATATGAGTTCCGTCGTGGCACCAACGCGGCACAAACGACCCGTAACATCAACGACGTTTACGGAGAGAACTGTACAAACGAACGCACAACCCGTTATTGGTTTGCTCGGTTCCGTTCTGGGAATTTTGACTTGAAAAATGAACCTCGTGGTCGTCCGGAAACTTTGGTCAACAATGATGAATTAAAGGTGATTGTTGAAGCTGATGAAACTCAATCTACAGCTGAGCTGGCAGCAGCTTTTGATGTTAGCATTAAAACAATATTGGTCCATTTGCGACAGATTGGCAAGATAAAAAAGCTTGATAGATGGGTGCCCCACGAACTTAACGATCGCCAGCGCAACGTACGCGTCGAGACTTGCCTTGCGCTGTTTAACAGGCACAGAAATGAAGGAATTTTGATCCGAATTGTTACGTGCGACGAAAAATGGATTCTTTTTGACAATCGAAAGCGCTCAGCAAGTTGGTTAGATCCTGGTTCGGTACCAAAGCAATGTGCAAAACGAAAAATGACCCCTAGAAAGGTGATGGTCACAGTTTGGTGGTCTAGTGCTGGTGTGAATCATCATAGCTTTTTACAAAACGGCGAGAGCATTACTGCAGATGTGTACATTGAAGAACTGACCACAATGATGGCGAAACTCGCACGTCTGCAACCAGCTTTGGTCAATCGGTCGTCTCCACTGCTACTTCACAACAACGCGCGGCCCCATACTGCACAACAGACCGTCTCTAAGCTGCATGAGTTGGGTTTGGAAGCTCTCCCTCATCCGCCATACTCACCAGATCTTGCGCCTTCCGACTATTACTTTTTCCAAAATTTGGACAACTTTTAGCGGGAAAAAAATTCAATTCCCGAGAGGCAGTACAAAACGCCTTTGAAGAGTGAGTTGTCTCCCGTCCAGCTGATTTTTTCAAGAAGGGCATCCATAAACTGCCACAGCGTTGGCAAAGATGCATCGATTGCAGGGGTGATTACTCTGAATAAAAGAAATAAATAAGTTCGAAAAAAAAAATACTTTAACTTTTTTCAAACAAAACGGCAATTTCATAGGTAAAGACCTAATATTATTTGTGTGTATATCTTTTAATTTTATGTGTAATAAAGAATAAGAATATGCAAAATTCATTATATTTCTAATACTAATGAGCTCGTACCAAAGTAATTAGCCATACAGTATAAGTCTAACAAAGACTGAAACATCCCAAAGATTTTCTTATTACAATGAAATCAATAATAATAATATAGCCATCCAATTCACTGGACTAAGCCACTCAGCCAGTCTAGGAACAAGAACTTCGGACTGAACTGTTGAATAGTTCTCTACATCAGCTGTTATCAAGACTAGTTTGCTGTTAAATTGAACTACCGACTAATTTAAGTTTCCTTCGACTTAGATGGACCGTTTGAGTTTCTCAACTACATCAGTATCGCTAATAATTTAATGAACGGCATTTTTTACTGATCGCTTCAATTTGTCAACCGTGAGGAAATCATTTTCAATTTTATTTTTTTCAATTTCTTTAATTTTTATTTAGTTATAAATTTTTCATGGCATTCTGGTACGCATTAATTGTTATTGTTTACGTCCTACATTCATAATATAAAGAAAAACGATAATTTCCTGGAACTTTGAAATATAAATCATGCCAGTCATTGTCTTAAATGAATGGATATAAGGTTCTCGTCTATAATATCTAGGTAAATGGATCGATCTTCGACTAGATAAGTGACAATAGTCTGGCCTCCTCATCAACATCATCTGCCTAGCCTTTTTCCTAAACTATCTTGGGGTCGGTTTCCAGTCTAACCGGATGCAGCAGAGTACCAGTATTTACATGAAGCGTCGGCCTATCTGACCTCCACAACTCAGTAACTGGGTAATACGATACTCCATGTTAAGACTGGATGTCAGAGTTTTGGCTTCTGACTACTCGTAACGACTGTCAAAGATCTGAGAGAGCCGGGTTGGTCCCGGCTGTCATTTGTAACTTAACGTACTTTCCGAGGCACGGAGGAAACTTAGTATGTAATTATGGTCACCCATACACGGACCTACCTCGGCAAGCACGGCTTAGCCAAAAGATCGACCCGTGCGGCTGTTATTATTTAGCCACGAATTCCTCTCTCGCCTCCTATTACAGGATATTATTGATTATACATTATAGGATTTAAACCAAAAATAATAATTACCATATGTAATTATTGGGCGAACACTAAACACATCTGCTCAAATTCTGGGAACACATTGTGTAACACTATCTCCACTGATCACCTGTCCAACTCCTAACCTATCTAGGATTATAGCTCCAATAAGATGCTTAAGACAACTATACAATAAAGGCAATTCCAATACCAATTTATCAGAATTAGGTGCCGACTCTAACAACCCCCTCAGGTATTGCGCAGGTGGGATGCATTTAGAACTACAAACCTAATTTGAGGATTTCGAACTTTCGACCTTACGCGTTTAGAAACGACGGGTATTTTTGTGTAGGCAGGATTTATTTCATTATCTGGCTTCGATGAGTGTTCTAAAGAGAATAGAGTAAGGTCGTTGGTATTTTCTTTTTGGACCTTATGGAATAAATGTTTTAAACACGGAGAATAAGTTAGTACTTGTTAAACAAATTGACATCATCAGCCTAGCCTTTTCCCAACTCTGTTGGGTTCGGCTTTCAGTCTGACCGGAAGCAGCTGAATACCTATGTTTTAGATGGAGGGACTGCCTATCTAACTTCCACAACCCAGTTAGTACTGGGTAATACCACTTGGTAAGACTTGTTGTCAGATTTTCGGGCTGATTGCCCGGAACCAACGGCATTACTTGCTTTCCGAGGCACAGAGGAAACTAGGTATGTAATGGGCGGTCACCCATCCACGAACCAAACTAGACAAGTGCAGCCTATTCGGAAGATCGAACCCGAGCGGCTGTTATTATTTAGCCACGAGCTGAACAAATTGGTTCTGTATGGTGTCGGACGTAAAGAATAGCACCATCCCATATCTTCCCGTGGGTGTCGTAGGAGACGACTAAGGGACTTGCCAGAGAATGGGCAGCAGCGTTCTCCGTGCTTTTGTAACAACCGTACTGCGATCGCCAACCCGCCTGCCAAGCGTGGCGATTATGGCAAAACCCCCCATGTTATGTCGATGTGGCTACACTTGAGGGAGGCCTATGTTCAGCAGTAGACGTCTTTCAGCTGAAATAATGATGATGATGATGAACAAATTGACAAGCTACGTTAATTCGCAGTGTTATTTGTATAACAATTTCACATAACTGTCAAAAAAGACAGTTGTGATTATAGTAGGGACCGTGAAGGGACTATTGAAGTTGGTTATCAATTTTCGTTATAGTTTCCCTAATTTTATACATATATTTATTTCATTGGTTTAATTTATACCCTTATTGTTTTTGCAAACAGCGCCGCAATTAACACAGTTCTTAAAAATGACAGCCCAATTAGTGTAGGTAATACATATTTAGGTACTGTATGTTTATGCATTTAGTTACCAAACAAAGTTGTATTCGTTTGCTTGCTCACATAGTTGCTCTGCCATACTATCTGTGGAAACTAATCCACAGTTGTTAGTACCTAACCATTCTAGAGAAAAATAGAAACAAAAACCTCACACAGTCTTTGTTGGTATGACAACACGTACATTAACGTTTTATAGAATAATTCTGTAGCAAACATATCTCTGGAGAAATCTACGGCATCTTCATACGTCACGTAAGAGAAATGGCAATCATTAAGTTTATGAATGAGTGAATACAAATGTGGTTTTCTAACATTTCTAGGAGTATCCTTTATTTAAAGTAATTTTATAAATTATACAGGCAAACTCGCTAGTTCATATTATCGCCGAGGGTGCGCAATTTCATCGTATGGTACGTACACAATACTTTTATTATCATTAGCCCCATGGGCGGCATTAAAAATTAATTAAATAAGTTCAAACTCTGACATCAGGTGACAATCTCTTTCTTTATCTTGTAGTTAGTGCCTAACTACAAGATAAAGAAAGAGATTATCATTTAAAGTCTGTGCTTAGCTTGTAAATTATTTATATGTTACGGCTAAATAAGGTTGAATCGTTTCGACTGTGCGAGAGGGATAAAAGATAGGTGGCTAGGACAGCGAGGGGGAAAGAATTTCAGCTGTCATCCTATGCCTATATCACTGTCTAGCCTAACACAATGTTTAGCTCAGCTCAGTGCATTACCTAAAACCCCATCGCAAAAGTGAAAGGAAAGTAACTTTCACGGAACGGTAAATTTATTTCATTTGCCGCAAAAGGTTCTTTTTATTATTTAAGCATGAAATGATAAGTTAAAGAGATAATAACGTAAAACGACAAAGAAACAATGAAGTTTACTTGTTGACATTCATTTCAATAGTGTTGTGGTTATGTTTGAAAGAAGAAATGAACATCGTTCAAAAGCTTTACGTGCCCAGGGAGTTTTTTTTGCCGTACGCAAACTTCTGTTTGCATATCTACTTCCTGAGGTTTTCGCTTTACATAACCTTCCATTTCCTTACTCAGTGAGTTTTCTTTTTAACATTATTACCAGAAATCTAATAGAATAGCAAAAATATTACTGGCACAATTTAGGCCGAACAGCTAAGTCGCTCTACGAGTCTGGCACTAATGTAAAAAATTAAATAAGTATCTAAGTACATCCTTTTCATAAAAAGCTTCTTACAGGGGCAGTTTGCATGCCAAAAAACGGACACCTTTTCACGTTTACGGCGGGAGCTCATTTCTAATAAAAAGGAGACATTTTTTAAGTAGCAAAAAATAATGACCCTTCCTCCTTGGGCATAAGGTAATTTTTTTGGTGTCATACAGTCACGTACTTCAGACACATGACCGTGTTTGTGCTACCTTGGGGCTCATGTTTTTTTATTGCGTGACAGTACTGTTTTTGACCTAAATCTCGCCTTAAGGACAATGAGGAGCTTCTCAATTAGTCACAACAAGGAATGAGCGTTTAGCTAGTTGATTGAGAGAAATTAAGTCTAGTTTTCATTAAAATATTTTCATCATCATACTTCATGCTCTGTATGGTGTCGGACGTAAAGAACAGCACCATCCCATATCTTCCCGTGGGTGTCGTAAGAGGCGACTAAGGGGCTTGCCAGAAAATGGGCAGCAGCGTTCTCTGTGCTTTTGTAACAACCGCACTGCGATCGCCAACCCGCCTGCCAAGCGTGGCGATTATGGCAAAACCCTTCAAAATGTCAATGTGGCGACACTTGGGGGAGGCCTATGTCCAGCAGTGGACGTGTTTTGGGCTGAAATGATGATGATGATGACTTCATGCTTTTATCCCTATTTGACTGGGGTCAGCGTAGTTATTTATTAAGTTTACTATTATATTTTTTCCGATGACTCTTTAAACATTTCGCATAATAAGCTGCACCATTCATCAATTTGATGATTATACAATTACCCACAAAAAGAAAAAAAAAATATTGAGAAGTCTCGTGTAAATAACACCACATTTTTTTTTTCAGGGAACTTTGTCGTATTGGTATACCTTTTAAAGGTACTAACATACATTTACTGCGGAAACAAAATTCAATTTGTGTTAGTAAATAGGAGCTTAAAACAATGTTAGTAATTTGCAAAATGAGACCAGCGATGTTTGAAGTCACTAAGGCTTGTTTTAGCAAAACCTGTTTACTCGACGAAAATAAATTATATTCTAGTGTGTGTAGTTAAAGCGCCATTTTCCGTGTTTGCACACATTCAAGCTTTGGGACATGTCGGCCTCGTTTGACGCGGCTTCGTGTATCTCGTTTCTACTTAACTCATGTGGAGCTTGGTTGTAATTTTCTCCTGTTCTCTTGAACAGAAGTAAATTACCACCATATTATATATTACCACCGTATTACCAGAGCTTCTTCTATAAAAATAAATAATATTGTTTGTATAGAAGAAGCTCTTACTTTTATTTATGTGTAGAAAAATCGAATAACTATCCCACACTCAAATATTTCATAATGCTGAAATATAAACTCCTAACAAAATGAAAAAAAATACTTTAAAATAATTACAACATAGTACAATTATATTACTATTTCTAATTGATTACTATCACAAATCAAGCATCTCAATAGGAACACTTTCATCACAAGTACGCATATAGAACATCCATCAAGAATGTTTACGTTTTTCTATAAATACTTAGTTGCTCTACATATCTGCCTAAATTCTTCATTTTGATTGCTTTAAACGTTTAAAAAATATAAATGTGAAATTCGTACAAAGTAATTATTTGAGTTTAAGTATTTTTTTTAGTTTTGCAAACATTTTATGTAATACTTAGACTAGAATTTAAACAAAGTTAGAACCGTCATAGAAAGCAAAGTTAAGAATTCTTTCATTTGACAGTTCTAATTTCAAGCAATTACTAAACTAATTGTTTAATTTCATTTAAAAGAAGAAAAAATAAAACGCAGCGTCTGACTCGGCATTTTTGTATGGGGATCATAAAAAAAACTACTGAAATAAGTCAGTGTCCATATCCGGTCAGTAATTTGTCTGTGCCCTTTTGACTGAACCTTTAGTGGCGTCGCAGAACCGTATAATGTACGTCGAGAGCTTTTTTCCTCACCGTGCGATCTTGTTACAACTTTGTTTCTACAACTTCATCATCTCAGAGATTTCTTTAAGTACTTCCTGGAGGAAGTTTCCCAATATAAAATTATGTAAAACCGATATTTGCGGAAAACGTGTAGGTTGTTGGTCCTATTAAACTTCGCAGAATCTTATAAAATTTCTTAAAATGAACGATGTCATCCACTCAACTGGTATTCAATGAATGAAACGGTTTATATAAAATTAAATTCGAGATTGATTTTTTTCCTCTATCAAGGGACTTACAACTGTCCTTCTATTTTTATTAAAAGTTGAAGCTATATCTGACTAATAATTCTTAATAGCATGACTGGAAATATTTTCCAATTACACATTCACAAAGAAAAACATATGTAGCGAGCGTCTTTGATATTCCTTAAAAGGGTTGCACAAAAGAAGAACCTTGCAAAGATAAATGAAGGTGGTGAGTGAGTGGCAGTTGCGGATAAAGTGCGGCGTCCTTTGACAATGGTTCCATTTGTTTTCATTATACGAAATACGATTACTAAATTGCATGCCATTGCGAAATGGTTTAACATTGATTGGTTATTATTAGTTGCTAGACAAGACCAGCGACCAGTGGTCCACATTAACTCTGGATCTAGAAAATTGGAAGACCTTTGCCCAGCAGTGGGATGACGCAGGCTAACAGTGACAGTGGTTGTTATTAGAAATACAGAATATAATTATCTTTTTTTCATGATGATTCTATTTAGTAAATAGCAATTTAGTGTTTAAGTTGTTTTGTATTTTAGAAACTTGCTCACTCATAATTATTTTGTCACTTCGGGATATTTGATATACGCATTCGGATTATAATTATTTGAATAATAAAAACCTACATTCAAGTAATTGCTGTTGCTGTGCTAATCACTTAAGTTGTACTACCAACGAGTATGAAGTGGGTTAAGAAATAAAATATGAAGTGGGAAGTTCCAACGAGTATGGAGTACGAGTGTGAGTATGAGTAGCCAAGGGTGGGCGTTTTGGGGGACTGTCTCTTGTAATTTTGACGTTCAAAGAGTTCTGATTATCAGCCTAATTTGAATAAATGACTTTTGATTTTATGTTTTTTAATAATCTGTCCAGCGAGCATGATTTTCTTCTGTTCATATTTCTTTTCATAGCCTTTAATCCTGTGAGTAACTGCCAATTTTGAAACAAAAGACACACCGTGCTATAACATTATATTTTAATCTAAGTAATGTAGATCCACTTGCCTTGTGTTGTGAACCAGAGTTGTATCGGTTAATGAACCATCTTGAATTTGCAATGTATTTGGTATCTAGAGTTAGATCACAGTCCAGTCGCTTGCAATGACACAGTCCATCGTAGTCTGTTGATATGTCGAAACTAATCCCTGCTCTATTGATTTTCATTTCAAATAAAATCCAGAAAGCTCAAAAATTAACCCAGCAATCGAAGTTAATCAATCTTGATCGATAAACATACCAGTAATTTGATAGGTAGAAAACTCTTTACTTATTTCTGTCTGTTATTAGTTGAGTGGCTTAGAAATGTTTACTTGAAAGGCAGGATGTACAGACAGCGATGAGTGTCTAGGTAATATCGTAGAAGCTGTCACAACGAGTATTTTCCAAAAATATTCCATCTTCAGACACCTCTCGAAATACAATTTGTCAATAAACACGCCTAACTGATGTTCAGTTTACGACCGATATAATTTTATGACCAATATACTTTTTTGATAGAATTGTTTTAATAGCGTCTCTTATTGGCAGTTTCACGTAGAAAATGCGACGGTGACTGACCGTTCGCTCGTCGTATTAATAAGTTTAATAACTACCCTGCTTTACGACCATTCTTTATCGTTTTATCGGACAACGAAAAATTCCTTTCCTTCGGTTTTACGTGCCTTCGTTTAAAGATTCCTGTAGGTTATACTGCCGGGATATGAATGCCTCCTAATAGAATATACTGCTGAATATGATTATCTCGTAGTAGGAATCTTACTGTAACGTATTGAAATATTCCTTTCTACACTGTTTTCTAATAGAGCTTGCCTGAAAAAGATTTTATGCACCTTTATATATTGTTTTTGTTGTTTATTTCTAAGGCGTATACCATTCTTTTCGGCAATGAAACATTTACGGTTGTTGGTTTACTATCATATCGATAATTGGGTTTCTAACTATCATTAGCGATGATAGCTCATAATAATTGTGTACCAATCTGAAGGATGAGGGACACATAAAACAGAGAAGAATGGCAAAAGAAAGAGTGGGTGATTCCTGACTGAAATGACTAGAATCTAGTCTATCTAGTCTCTACATGATTATTATGAACCTCATGAATTGTAAAAAGTGTTGCGGAACCACTGTTTGCATAATTACTTGCTTTACATGAACACATATTACTTACCCACGTTTCGGTACCAACAACAACAAACTATCTGAAGTTGTTACAATGAACATCACGTTTTGCAGGTGGAAGGTCCCGTCACTTCAGTCAGGTAAACTGTCGGGCAGAGCTAATAGCCCTTCGCCGGCTGTTGCGCTACCCATGAGCAGTAATTGGGTTATTTGTACTTCAACCGCAGTGCGAGTTACATTCCTATAGTTACATACCCGTGGTCTGGGACTTAATTTGTATAGGCTGTGCGTATATTGTCGTGAACACGAACAAAAAATAGACCGTGTAACGTAGCAACTAGACAAGTTTTGTGACTTACCGTGTTTTGTGCACCTATGGTACCCTTGTGTTGAAAATAAAAAACCTACTTATATTAATAATTAGGTTTTTTTTTAAATATTTTAATTTCTCGAGACCAGATCAGAAGTTTTTTCCAAAAACTTTTCTTAACCGGTTATCTCAGAAGATGTTCAAAAAGCAATCTCTAAATAAAAACAAAATCTAGTAGAGCTTTCGAAGTATCGTTCTATGAAACAGGCTTACGCACGCAGCTCTATCTATGTCCTATAGCTATAAAACCTTGATTTTGTTAACCGTTGAGCCTTTTATTCCTTTGTCAGTTTTAAAATTATTTTCTCTATCATGGCAAGACACATGAAATTCTTGAAGAAGTTAACATCAATTGGTGGCTACCCAAGTGTCTGCCATTTAGTTACTGATAATTAAATAACAAATACATAAATGTAAATCTCTCTAGCATCTAAAAATCATCAGTTTCATTTCTCAAATATAGATTGGGAACTCCTTACCAAAAATGTGTAGCGACGGAGTCATGCTTGTTTTTAGTGATCTGACAGCGACCCGCTTGTTTTAAAGTGTTCCGTGCCAATAAAGATACCTAAGTACTTATGGTTTCACTCAGATGTCAGTCTGTCAGTCACACGCGACTAAGTCTGAAACCATCTGAAAGAATTTGACTTGGGAATGCTCAAATGTGACACAGTGGATAAAATAGAGTGTTTTGTAAGGTACGAGGCGCTATATTTTAATAATTTATTTTCTTTGTATATTCAAAAACACCGAATATTTCTTAAAATCAAACAATGTAGTCAATAAGTAAACAATATTTTCTTGATCAAAACAAAGGAATTCAATCAAAGTCAAAGTACGTGGCAGTAAATAATTTATACACAATGATAGAGTAACAGGAACGGGTCAGAAAAAAGGTAGGATCCATCCATCACGATCAAAAAAAGGAGAACGTATTTTCTCTTAAAGTATCTTCATGTATCATGTATCTAAAATCATCTCGGTTGCGGGAATTGAACGATAGCAGTCTACGAAACTTAAAAGGTTTCAGATGTTTACAAATCATGACCATTGGGACGAGCTAACGAGTTTTAAAATATGTTTTTCTCGTAATTTGTTATGTTTATTAAGGGATTTTTGTACAGTATAAATAAAAATACGCTAAAGATCACTAGAAATTACATAGCCTTCTCCGTGATTTATTTTTTTATTTGAAAAGACATCTATCTAAACTAATATTATAAAGAAAAAAAAGATTTGATTGTTTGTTTGTTTGTTTGCACTGAACAGGCTCCGAAACTACTGGTCCGATTTGAAAAATTCTTTCAGTGTTAGATAGCCCATTTATCGAGGAAGGCTATAGGCTACATATCATCACGTTACGACCAATAGGAGTGGAGCAGCAATGAAAAATGTTGCGAAAACGGGGTAAATGTGACGCAAACGAAGTTGCGCCGGACAGCTAGTGTACAATATAACAGATAATAAAAGCTTTTAAAATCCAAACAATTGTACAGTGAAAAGAAACATATTTAGAATAAAGTATAATAAAAATATTAAATAAAGCTCTTAAAATTACCAACAAAAAAAAGTCATCTTTCATGCATCGTCCCACAGAACAAGCACAAGAAAAAATCATCTTTTGATCATCTTCTCACAGAAACACAAACATCCACGACATACCCATCTCGAGCCAACGAACATGGAAGAATTTCCATGAAGTAATTTTCTCGAAATTCGTTTCTGCCGACGAAATTGTTTTAGTTTTGTACATTTAAATGCATTACATTCTTTAGCAAGCGGAAAAGCTTCTATAGAGAAATATATTTTTCCTGAAAAAATTGAGCTTCCGTAGCTCGTCACGGAATTTTTTAATAAGTTATGATACTGGGACCTAAAAAAGAAAGAGGCTAATTAAGTGACAGACTTAATTATTATTTACGTCAAAGTTTCTAGTTTTAGTACGAAACCATAAAACTTTTGCGTAAAATATGCTTCCAGAACAAAATTAACATGGAAATTGTGTGGAAACCTACCTTGCGTGGTACCTACGAATAATTACGGCACCTCATTAAGACGCGTTAGCAGGATAACTTACTAAGTACAAAGCTTTAACATGTTACTTAGTGAAAGCATTCATGGGGCTGTCTCTTGCAACTTCAAACAATCGAGAAAAATACAATTGTTAAATGTTCGTCGTCCTACTGGGAGTCCGTCAGCAGTCACTCATAATTAAAACTTTTGAAATTGTTTTTTTACAAAGACACATTGATACATAGGCATATTCAGCCTATGACGTACCCAAAACTGGGGAACAGACGCCCTAGCACGGATGTCGTGGCGTGAGTTTGGATTTAAAAACCTACGTATTTACGTTACGTTTACACCGCACACTCGCACTCCATTATTAGGTACAAGTATAACAACTTAGTAATAAAATTATCACCTGCCTTGCCTTTTCCCTACTATGCTGGGGTCGGTTTTCAGTCTTAGCCAGATGCAGCTTGGATCCAAATATTGTACATGAAGTGACTGCCTATCTGACCTCCACAGCACAGTTAGTACTAGGTAATACGATCCCACTTAGTAAGACTGATTGACAGACCTTCATGCCACTAACTGTAACGAGTGTCGATCTACAAAAAAGAGTAGCAAACAAACAGCTTGGCAGGCTTTCCGAGGCATGAAGGAAACTCGGTATGTAACGAGTGGTCACCTATCCACGAAACCAGGCGAGCTTGGCTTAACCTAAAGATCAACCCGGGCGGCTGTTATTAACTAGCCCCGAGCTCCTCCATCCATCCAGTCTGACTCAGACACCTTTATAAGGTCATCGGAGATCGAATCTCGGAACCCAATCTATCACGACATTGACTGTTGTAATGGATTTAAGGGCTAGGTTCGTGTGTAAGTATTAATTTCTCGAGACCTATGTATGTACATTGTGTACTTAAGTACCTACCCCGTGGGGTGACGTTGGACCTCATAACAATCAATCAACGTCACAGCTCAGCCAAGTCACGATCTGTTTATTGCACACTACAAAATACATATTTACCTACTTAATAAACTACATTTAACTTGAAATTATACATAGTTTCCAACATTTTAGACTTAATTTGTTAGAATTAATGTCAAATTTAAATACATTTTATATTACTTAGTTAAATTCGGTGTGAGCTTTTAGTACACAAAGTGTAAACAATTTTTTTCACGAAGCCGGCAACCAAGCATTTTGTACATCAAACTAAGCAACTCCTCTCAAATATTATTACTGGGAAACGCGTTTTTTATGTGAAAAAAAAAACGTTTTACGGTAGGACTAAATATAACGTACTCAAAACATTTTGCTGATGGATGCATTAAGCAGTACAAGGGTCATGGAGATAGTCAAAGTAAAGTTAAAACATTACTTGTACTTTTTTTTTAAGTTGTGCAAAATTTTAAACTTTGTCTTTGATTATAAGTCCCAAGCGTAGTCCAGAATAAAAAAATGATCGTCATTACGATAATTTTTTTATTCTGGACTACGCTTGGGAAAAATACCATTACGAAGGGCACTATTTTGTTCTCTCCATAATGATGGAGAGAACACAAAATAATGCCCTTCGTAATGGTATTTTTACATCTACTAGGATAATAGAAATCGTCATCTGCTGCGATGCTTAATACTCCTTTTGCTTCGTTCGTGTCCATACATCGAGTCAGACACGCCCGCCGGTTACGACTGCCATTACTTCGGACCTAACCTCTCTGAAGAACATCGACAATAACGTCAGTATATATGTATGTCACGGAAAAAACTGTTAATCGGACAAAACCACTTTTAACCGGTGTCAGTTAAAGTCTAAGTGAAAATGCGTTGTCTCAATTTTAAAAATGTTGTTTCAAAAGGCCTCCGTTGTAAATAATAAAAGTTTATTTGGGAACAAATAATAAGAATTAAAGTTTATTTCGGAACAAAAACACAAGACTAGGTACAGCAAGTAAAACGATTGTAGCTGCAAAAGTATAAACTGTAGCGCAGCTAACAACGCCCTTTCCTTGATACAGAATGGAATGATGTTCCATGCTAAAAGTTCTTAATAGGTAATTATTAGTATTTTTTTATAAAACCAAAAAATAAGTTTAAAAAAAAATTCGACTGTAAACAGTACAGGACATAACATTTGGGATGTATTTTGACAGTAAGCTAATGTGGTGAGTGTTAATTGGGTGTGCATGGGGTGTTTGTGGTGTTTGTGGCATGTGTGTTGTACGTGGCTTTGTTGGGGTATGTGAGGGAGTTTTACACTTCCACGAGTTTCTATGTTTCATCGTAATTTTGTGATTTTAACCAGGTGTCAAGTTTCATTGTGCATTTGGTCTTGGTTAATGGGCAGATGTGTAAGCTTTTGTTTTATTTGTGTATATTTTTGAACTTATGTGTTTGTAATGACGACTTGCAGCAACGGTTCTACGAGACTCAGTGTTACAAATCCTATTCGAGCGGCGTATAGTACAGCATTTTGGATCCAAAGGTAAGTGTTTGCGAAGAATAGTTTGAATAATTAATACCAGGCCCCTCAGAAAGTATTGCGAAAAAAAGTTTTTATATATGGGAGACTGGCCAGTTATTATGTTTTTCGAAAATATGATTATTTATAAGTAAAAATAAGTAAGTTCCAATTTCAAAATTTCCCTCCACATTTTTTGCGAGTTAATTCAAAGTATTGTGTCTCACTGAAATATGGATCTGCGCCGGGAACATTTTAGAGCTATGATTTTATACGATTTCAAGTGTCGCCTGAAACCGGATGAATCGTACGATAGACTTCAAATGGCATTCATGGATGAAGGCCCTTCCAAGGCAACCGTGTATCGTTGGTATAACGAATTCAAGCGCGGTCGACCAACTTTGGGGGATGACGAAAGAAGCGGTCGCCCTTTGACGGCTGTTACCGAAGAAAACGTGCTAGCAGTGAAAAATTTAATCCAAGACAATAGGCGAATTACATATCAGGAGATTCAACACATATTGAAGATTGGATCGGGAAGCGTTCACGAGATTCTACACAGCCATCTTCGCGTGAGGAGGATAGTATCACGCTGGGTGCCGCACAACCTCACCGATGCTCAGAAGCAGGCCCGGGTGGAATGGTGCCGTGATATGCTTAACAAATTTGAAGCAGGCTCGTCTCGGCGTGTTTACGACATCGTTACAGGTGATGAGTCCTGGATTTATCAATACGACCCAGAAACCAAGCGCCAGTCGACTGTTTGGGTGTTTCAAAATGAGCCAACGCCTACCAAAGTGAAGCGATCTAGAAGCGGGGGTAAGATTTTGATCGCTAGCTTTTTTAATTTGACTGGCCACTTGGTATCAATTCCCTTACGGGATCAAAGAAGCATTAATGCCGAATGGTATACTTCCAAATGTTTGCCAGAAGTTTTCTCTGTTATAAGCAACAAGCGACCAAACACAGGGCTCCGCGGGCTACTGCTCCACCACGACAATGCACCTGCGCACACCGCACTCAAAACGAGGGACTTCCTGGACAGCACGCCAGTCAAACTCCTGGGTCACCCTCCTTACAGCCCTGATCTAGCACCGTGTGACTTCTTTTTATTCCCAAAAATAAAAAATCAGCTCAAAGGGATACAATTTTCGTCGCCGGAAGATGCGCTGGCTGGGTTCGAGCAGGCTGTAAACGAGGTGTCTGCGGCGGACTGGAAAAAGTGTTTTGAAAACTGGTTTAGGCGCATGAATCTTTGTATAGAGGCTGGTGGAAAGTACTTTGAAAAGATTTAATAAAAATATATGTACGTATAGAACAATTTTTTTTAGTTTCGCAAAACTTTCTGAGTGTCCCACGTAGTTGTCTGACGGTAAGGACCTGGCAGAGGGTATACAGAGCGGCTGTCGAATATCGGATCAGTTGCCTTGCCAGCACCTTCAGGACAGCTCTCTGCGCTCGGTCGACACGTAGCATCACTGTTTTACCGGCACCACTCCAGACCGTTTGGCAATACCATAGAACAGATTATGCAAGTACAAAGTAGACGGTTATTAAACAGTTAAAATCGGCCGCGCCTCTGAGCATTTAAAAATATATAAATCAGTTTTCACACACGAGCTACAGTTGAAGCAATAATTATGTTGATTCTATTTTAGGTTGCTATCAAGAGTGACGCCAAGAAATTTGATAATAGGGGTATTTTCCAATTGACAGCCACAGTAGAGAATGTGATAAATTTGGTCTTGTTGACAATTAGAGTGAGAAGATTTGTGGTCAGCCACCTCATGACGGTGCTCAAGGCAAACTCTGAGTTGAGGAACTTTTTCAAATATCCTTGAGAGGGTAGTCAACACTGAAATGGCTGTAATTAGCGACATTGTTCTTGTCTCCCGACTTATAGATAGAGTAGACAACTGCAGTTTTGTTAAAATATCAGGAAAAGTTCCTGATGAAAAGCAAGAATTGAAGATGAAAATAAGGATCGGAATAAGAATGTGACGAGTCGCCTTCACGATTTAGGGGGATATTTCGGCAAAACCAAGAGCACAATGGTATTTAAGGCTAAGGATGATATTTCCAGTTCTGCACTATCCACGCTGTGTAGGGCCATTGATTATGGTGCGGATTGTATGGAAGTACCCGGGAGCTCAAGATTGGGACGACTATCCGAGCGATATTTATAGAGGATAGTGTTCGATTTTCGCCGCCAAGAGTCCACCAACTTTCGCAAAGTAATTGTTGACTTTGTCCACAGAAGAGGGTTCCGTACAACAGTTTAGCAGCAAAGAGGCCCAGTCTCTGCTTTGGCTTAAGCTTGCTACCCGTTTTACAAGTTTCCATGTAGGTTTTAGATTATTGCTAGCCTGCTGAAATTCAGAACGTTCAAGTTTTTTAGGAGATTGTTGCAGAAGGTGCGATAGCGAGAGTATATCAATTTGTGTGTCTTATTTACTGGGTGTTTTTTTTTTTCAATTTATTATGCATCTTATCCCTGTGACGTATGTGCTTCACTACGCTTCACTTAAATAACTAGACTTACTACAACACGATGTTTTTTATAGATTTACAAAAATAAAAGCAAAAGTGTTTTAAGTGTTTATTTACTTTTAGTTATTGTTAAAATAGTTGTAACCGGTCAAAAGTAGTTTTGACTGAACACTTTTGACTGTGATATAAATATAGGTAGATATGTACTTGTGAACAGTTGATCAATTGATATACTTTTCATTGGCTGTCTGAACGCGATTCCCCGTAGATTTTGTATGGTAATAGCAACTGGTGACTACAATAACTTATGACTCAACTATTCATTGAATTCAAAGTATATTAAAAGCTTTTATTTAACTTGCAATGTATGTATGTATGTATGTATGTATGTTTGTTACGGTGAAATCTTGGAAGCTTAATTAGCACCACTTCCCGATGACCGATTGGCCTGAAATTTTGCACACACCTTTGGTTCTGAAGACAATACATGCTCATGACAGACATAACTTAATCCTGCAGCCAGGATCGTCTCCTCACAAGGGAACTCCTCAACGGCTAATAGCGTGGACACGAAACTTTGCATACGAGTTCATACTTGATGCATAATCACGATTTGTATCATGAACTCAACCTGCAGTGAGGATCGTCTTCTCACGAGGGAACTCCTCAACGGTTAATAGCGTGGACACGAAACTTTGCATA